>CM063527.1:46279704-47539704 GCA_032199755.1 Ambrosia artemisiifolia | reverse complement strand
GGAGTTAACAAAATTTCTGGTGGATCTGGTCAGATGGGAAGTGGTAAGACTGACAGAGATGCTGCTATCAACCACAAGCAGAAAACAAAGGGATCTACAATCAATGTCATTGAGGGTAATGGCAGATTTATGCTAGTGGATGAGAAGGGGAATGAATGGGATAACACAGGAACTCATAATGATAATAGCAAACCAAAGGTAAATTTGAAGAAGAAAGCTGCAAAGACCAATGGCATAGAGGTTAAGAATCAGTTTCAACTACTGGATGAAGAGGAAGGTAAAGACCAAGCTAAACAAGTGGAAGAACAGAAAGAGGTGCAACAAAACCTTAACATGCTCAATAAGAAGTGGAACCTTAAACAGGAAGAGATTCTTAGCAAGAAATATTTTGATTTCCTGACTCCTGAACAAAAGGGGGAAGCTCTGGACTACATTATCAACAAAAAAGTGCCTCCTTCTCAAGTGCTCAGTGGCTGGACAAAATCCCTTGTTAGTTATTTTGTTCACCTATGCAGCATTCATAATTTTTCTGCAGGTATAATTGCTGCACAAGGTGATGGTGAAGTTATGGAAGAGGAGATAGAACCTGAGAATGTGTTAGAGGAATCTGAGGAGGATGTGGAATCTGAACAGGATGGTACAGCTACCTTTATGAAAGAGGATACTATCTTGGATCAAAGCTCCCAGGAACCGGCAGACATGATGGTTGATATTACTGAGAAAAGCCAATCCCTAGCAGGTAGGCAGGGGGTGAACCAAACTAAATCTGGTTGATGGAGTTCAGAATTCTAACTTGGAATATAAGGGGTATGGCTAAGAAGGATCATCAAGAGCAGTTGATTAGGCTTATGCAGGAAAATGGGGTTGGAGTGTGTTGTATATTGGAATCTCATCTCACCGCTGACAAACTAAGGATGACTTGCAACCAAGTTTTCAGAAGCTGGGATTGGGTTTCAAATATGGCTCATTGTAAGAATTGGATAAGGATAATTGTGGGTTGGGATCCGAATGTTGCTGAAATAATGGTCCTTGACCAAAATGAGCAAGCTATTCATTGTTTAGTTAAACCATTAACTGGACAAAACGAATTCTTTTGCTCCTTTATATATGGCAATGTCAGAGCATATAGAAGAAGACCACTATGGGAGGATTTATGCAAATTTAATGGCACTATTAGTAATGCCCCTTGGCTTGCTGCTGGTGACTATAATGTTATCCTCCATCCTTCGGAAACTTCTAGTGGGCAGTCTGACACCACAGGTGCCATGGATGATTTTGTTGAATGTTGTAATGAAGTGGGTCTTAGAGACATTATGAGTACTGGTCTGAAATATACGTGGAATAAATCGCCGGGTAACCCAGAAGGTCTGCTCAAAAAACTGGATAGAGTGATGGCAAATTGCTACTTTGCTGATAAATTCCCAGATGTGAAGGTGGAATTTCTTCCATTCTGGACATCAGACCACTCACCTAGTCTGGTTTCTTTTCCGAATATCAAGAAACAATGGAAACCTAAACCATTCAAGTTCATGAACTTCCTTTCTAAGAAACCGGGTTTCAAAGAAGTGGTTGCCAAAGGGTGGAATATAAATGTGAATGGGTTAAAAATGTATAAAGTGGTGAAGAAACTTCAAGCTTTAAAAGCCCCTCTGAGAAAATTCAACAATGAAGTGGGTATAAGCAGGCAGAAAATGGATAAAATTAGAGAGGAGCTGGGTAGAATTCAAACAGAGATAGAAGCTGATCACTGTAATAAAGAGCTAAGAGAAGAGGAAGCTGCATATGTCCAGGCTTTCAAGCAAGCTTCCATGGATGAAGAACTTCTGTTGAAACAAAAAGCTAAAGTTACGTGGTTGAGAGAAGGCGATCAAAACACAAAATATTTCCACAATGTTGTCAAAGGAATCCAGCAACGAAACAGAATTTACTCGATCTGTGACAGCAATGGGAATTACTTTCAAGGGGATGAAGTTGGGGCTCAATTTGTGAAATATTATGAAACTTTGTTGGGAACAAAAAGCCTGGTCCACCCTTTCAGGCAACCTGAAGATCTATTTACAAATAAGCTCCCAGGGGATGTGGCTGCCCATATGGTTAGAGAGATCACTCCTGATGAAATTAAAGCTGCTATGTTTAGTATTGAGGATGACAAGGCCCCGGGGCCTGATGGATATACCTCTAAATTTTTCAAGTCTGCCTGGGAAATTGTTGGTGATGATGTTTGTGCTGCCATACAGGAATTTTTTGCTAGTGGGAAACTTCTAACACAGGTAAATGCTGCTATCATATCTTTAGTTCCTAAATCTAATTCCCCTAGTAATGTTGCTGATTTTAGGCCCATAGCATGCTGTAATGTTATTTACAAATGTATAACCAAAGTCATTTGTGAAAGACTAAAGACTGGCCTGAATTATGTTGTTGATGAATGCCAAAGTGCTTTTGTTCCTGGCAGAGTGATCAGTGATAATATACTGTTAACTCAGGAGCTTGTCAGAAATTATCAGCAAAAAAGAGGGGAACCAAAAGTTGCTCTCAAAATAGATCTTCAAAAGGCGTACGATACGGTAAGCCACAACTTTATGGAACAGTGTTTGATAAATTTTGGAGTCCACCCGGAGATGAGAAAATGGATCATGACATGTCTCACAACAGCTTCATACTCTATTAATGTTAATGGAGACCCGCATGGATACTTTAAAGGCCAAAGGGGTCTAAGACAGGGTGACCCAATGTCCCCTTACTTGTTTACCCTGGTGATGGAAGTTCTGAATTTGATTATCAAAAGAAATATAGCTCAGATGGGAGGGTTCCAGTATCATTGGAGGTGTGAGGAACTTCAAATTACCCATTTATGCTTTGCTGATGACTTATTTGTGTTTGTCCATGCAGATAGAGCCTCAGTTAATATAATCCGCCGTTCACTTGAAGAGTTTAGTAATGTTTCTGGGCTGGTCCCTAACATGAACAAAAGCACCTTATATTTTGGGAATGTTGGGACGAGGACCAAAGAAAGGATAAAAGGAATTCTGCCATTTAGAGAAGGTACCCTCCCTGTTAAATATTTGGGAGTGCCCTTACTGTCCAAAAGACTTTACTCTAAGGATTGCAGATGCTTAGTGGATAAAGTGAAAAAGAGAATTGGGGATTGGAAGAATAAGTTCCTGTCATTTGCTGGAAGACTACAATTAATCAAGTCTGTTCTATCTTCTATGCAAGTGTATTGGGCCTCTGTTTTTACTCTGCCGTCTAACATTGTGGATGATATTGAAAATCAGATGAGAAAGTTCCTTTGGAGTCAAGGGGATCAGCATAAAGGTAAAGCCAGGGTCAGTTGGCAAGAGGTTTGTAGACCCAAAAGTCAAGGGGGGTTAGGAATAAAATCCCTGAAGGACAGGAATGTTGCACTAATGTCCAAACATATCTGGAATATTATCACTGATAAAGACTCGATTTGGGTTAAATGGATTAAGATGCATAAGCTGAAGGGTAGAGATGGTAGGGAAAGAAATTTCTGGGATATTAGAGTCGAGGATGGGGCCTGTTGGAGTTGGAGAAATATTCTTGATAATAGACAGCTGATTAGAGCTCACTGTGAAGTAGTTATAGGTGATGAGACCAGTACTTCAGTCTGGTATGACAAGTGGCATATCCATAGCCCTCTGGGAGATATTATCACTAAGCGAGAAATTGCAAGGGCTGGTTTGACTTTAGACACTAAAGTGGCTGATGTGGTGGAAAATGGGGCATGGAAATGGCCACAAGAGTGGTACCAGAAGTATCCCTTTCTTCTGGATCAGCAGCCCCCCATTATTAAACATGGGGTTCATGACAAGGTTCAATGGAGAGCAAATAATGGCAAGCTTATGCCATTTACTATAAAAACTGTGTTTGAAGACCTTTGCTGCAACCATGAAATTGTTGATTGGCATAAAACCATCTGGTTCAGTCAATGTATTCCCAGACATGCCTTCATTACCTGGCTGGCATTTAAACACAGGCTTCTCACCCAAGATAGACTTACCAACTGGAGTCTGCAATTGGATCAAACCTGTCCCTTCTGTAGACAACAACCAGATAGCCATAACCACCTATTTTTTGAATGTGATGTTCCTAAGCAGATATGGTTGAAGACACAGGCCTGGGGTAATTTCAATAATCCACCAGATGACTGGATTGAGTGCATTGCCCACTGTAGTAGACTTAAAAGAAATAAATCTATTAACAGTATTATTTGGAGATTGCTACTGGCAGCCAATGTATACTTTGTTTGGCAGGAAAGGAACCTAAGGCTATTCCAAAAGAAGTGTAGATCTGTTGAAGACATACACAAGCTGATTATTGAATCAGTTAGACTGAAGCTCATGGGCCTTAATATCCGATCTAGCAGCATGGCTATCCAAGCTATCCTGAAATGGGGATTTGAAGTCATTGAAAAACCAAAAAAGGCTGATGGAAGGGTTGATAGACAGTAAGAGTTCCTGGGAAAGCAGTACACAAAAAAGCACTAACAGGTCTGATCACAAAAGAGGTATGCTTATGAGAATCCTATCTATTTGGTCTAGGTTATTTAATAAGTGTTATGTCTCTGTTTGGAAGAGGAGGACTGGTTGGGAGTGGCTCTGGTGTGAGCCTATGGTGAGCTTTATGGGGAATGGGAGGGTTGGGTTTGGTACACAAAGCACACTATGCACCACATTAAACCGAGTTGAGTGTAGACAAGGAGAGTTAGGGAATTTGGAAGGGACACTGATGGGATGGGGAGGGAGAAAGAGGAAGGGTTGGCTAGTGCTCTGGTGTTCATGCACCATCCTTGTCATTTGGTCCAACAAGTTGAGAGTTATTCTTTTGAACTTTATTTTTATTTTTATTTTTATTTTTATTTTTAGGTTTGTCGTGAGGAAATGGGTTTTCCTTTTAATTGGTCAGTCTGTCGATCTGTTGGAGCTGCCTGGGCTATTCTGTTTGCCTGGCCACTCTGCGTTGTGTATGGGGAATTTAGGATGGAAGCCTAAGGGGACTGAGGCTCTTAAACCTGGAGAGATAAGGAAGGAGTGTCCCACTGGTTTTTTGACGATTTCTCTGAGGTCTTTGTGTCATTGTCGTTTGTTTGTCTTTATGGTTTTTTATTCACTCCTAGCTAACCAGTGGGACCGAACCCAATTCTGTGTCTATATTGGTTGTCTTGTTGAGCCTTTCTTCGGTTGTGTGTCTTGGGCTGGGTGGGGTCTGTTTCAGGGCTGGGTTTGGTTGGTTTCTGTTTGGCATGTACAGGTATTTGTGAAAGAGATTATGGATCATATGATATTGAACAAGACTTGGCAAATTAGCTCAACTAAGGAGATCATAGCAGAGATGATAGATTTGTGGAAGCTGATGATGCAGCAAGTGATCAACAAAAAAATACAACAGTGGAGGATAATGGGTTCGAGTTCTACAAACTGCAGCTTGAAGCTAGTTCGAGATAGGCCTGGTCCAAACTTTCAGGCCCAGCTTTGTAAAGATATTGAATATATTTGTGTTATGGGCTGGAATATTGAAGACATAGCAAATAGAGAGTTGCCTGGCAATTCAGCTCAGGCCCAATATGTAATCGGATATCAAGTTCTATTGGAATGGGCTGGGTTTCAAAACTGCACTGGAAAAGTTCCAACTGATCATCGCATTTGGACCTGGGAGCCTGGAGCATCATTACGGGCCCAAAATATAAATATTGAAAACGAAGGTACATGTAATATCCATTGGGCTGTCTTCGGTGAGGTAACTGTCTACTTCTGGGCTAGACGGGTTGGGTCATTTTCTATGTGGGCTGAGTATAAAGGGGAAGGGGTTAAATGTGAGTGCTACTGGGAACACATTACAACAAAAGATCGCTATATTAATATTAGTGCACATAGGATTAGATCTAACAATGCCATAGTAATTATGGAGGTGGAAAAAGGTTGTGGGTCCGGTTCCGCTTTATGTGTAATTAACGTTAAAAATAGTGGTCTACAAATGATAATTTTTATCCTAATGGTGCCACTAGCATGGTGGAGGTTTTTAAAGGCCATGGGATGTATTCTCTACAATTTGGATTTGAATTACTATGCATGGGCTTGTTATATTATGAGGGGCGCTAATATGTGTGAAAAGGAAAGCTTTGAAGATCGGACCAAAGAAGGATCATGGGCATTGAATAGGATCAAGGTATATAGAATTGGCGGAAAACAGGAAATAATAAAGCTTGCTACTTTGGACAAAGATGCGAGACAAGAAGATAAATAATTGTCTTTGGGAAGCTTTAGTTAGTTCTTTTGTGATGTATTTTTATTTTCGTTATTTTCGTCTAGCATTAGATAGGCGGATTGGTATTTGTTTATTTTACTTTTGGACCACGGGGATCACATAATTATGTGTTTGGCCCCTTTTTCAGGCTTTGCTGTTTTCTAGTCTGGCGGTTTGGTCTGGACTAGCAGCTTAGTCCTTTTTGTACTTTTCTTTTAGTTTATAGATTTGCCTGGGGTTCCGTCCCCTTTCCCAAAAAAAAAACCCTAAACCCTAAAACCCTAAACCCTAAACCCTAAACCCTAAACCCTAAACCCTAAACCCTAAACCCTAAACCCTAAACCCTAAACCCTAAACCCTAAACCCTAAACCCTAAACCCTAAAACCCAAAACCCAAAACCCTAAACCCTAAACCCTAAACCCTAAACCCTAAACCCTAAACCCTAAACCCTAAACCCTAAACCCTAAACCCTAAACCCTAAACCCTAAACCCTAAACCCTAAACCCTAAACCCTAAACCCTAAACCCTAAACCCTAAGGAATTTCATTCGGTCAAAAATTTTCTCTCTCTACTTTCTCTCTCTAAGAATCTGCCAGGCGATTTCTTCCCTGTTCGTGCACTGTTTGATCCATTTCCGCTCAAACAACACTTCCAATCCATTGATTTCTGCTCATAATCGATGGATTGTTTGACCGGTGATCATAATCTGAACTTGTTGGAAGCAAAACCACCAGATATTGATGATTCTGGAGGCTTTTCATCGACTGAAGCCTCTGTTCGTCAAAACCCTTCAATTCCACTGAATCATGATAATTCGTCCATGTTAATGGATGATTCTGATCTTAATTCAACCCCTGAACTTCAACAATCTCTCGTATCACCTCAAATTCCATCCAATTTCATTCCTCCTTCTGATTTTGATGAATCTCCAATTTCACCTAAATCGCCATTGAAACCGATATCTTCTAAACTTGCTTCGGAGATTCGTTTTACTTCAGAACTGCTCTCTTTCAGGTCTGTTTGGCGTAATCATATGCTGATGGAGCTTGAAAACAACATGAAGGTGAATTACCAGGATCCGAAGTTTATTGAATTGAAGAACAAGATGGTTAACTGGCAATTTTATGGTTCTGAGTTCTGTTTGGTGAATGCTATGACTATTGAGGAAGCAATTCAGGTATTGATTGATAAATCCTACTCTGATAATTCGTTTGTTCCTGCTATGAACTGGTTTTTTACTATGAATGTGATGAACAAGGGGTTTGAGTTGAGGTTTGGGGAAATGTTGTTGAGGGTGATGGATGCTGATAATGATAAATCATCTGATTTAATGAAGGGTGAGTGTAATGTTAGTGATGAGTGTTTACAGTTTATGCAATTTTTGATAACTGCTCATCATAACAATGACACTAGAAGGATGAGAATTGTCTGTTCTGATGTGGAGTTGACTGAGTTTTATGTAGCTGGGAAGGGTGGGTTTGTTAGTAAGAAAGAAGAGGTTAGTAATATAGATTCTTGTGATATGCAAATGTATAAGTCTGAGGAAATATCTGTGGCTGCTGAAATAGAACATCAGGGTAGTAAGTGGGATGATAAAGATTGGAAGTTTCAGGGTAATGAGCATATTAAGGTCAATGTGGATATAGTTCAGAAGGCTTTACTGAAGCTTGTTCATAAGACATTTGTTAATCCTGGTTTTGAACCTGCTATGCAAAAGTTTATGTCTATGAACATGCTGAATCCTGTTTTTGAAGAGTGTTTTGGGGAATTACTGGTAGAGTCTTGTGTAATGGACTGTCCTGATGGGAAGGGTGAGGATAATGACCTTGGTGAATTTATGACTTTCATTACTATTAATTTTGAAGATGGTAATATCAAGAATCTGAGGCTAGGTCGTTCTAGAGATGTTTGTACCAAAGCTGCTAATGGTATTGATACTTTGATGACTGAGAAGGAGAATACTGTGGGTAATAAAGATGGGCTGACTCAGAACTTTAACTACAATAAGGTGATGCAGGGGAACCAATCTTTGTTAGGGGATCACTTTGTTGAGACTCTTGTGGTAGCCTTCCATCAACACTATCAGAAGCTGTTTTGTAAAACAAAAGAGAATGAGGTGGAAGACCTGTTTGAGTTTGATATGAATATCATTAGAGCCTTATCTAGATGGGTGTATTGTAGAGATAGGCCAACAGATATTAATATGAATGGAGCTCCTTTGACTAAAAGAAGGGAGCT
This sequence comes from Ambrosia artemisiifolia, assembly GCA_032199755.1. Taxonomy (NCBI): domain Eukaryota; kingdom Viridiplantae; phylum Streptophyta; class Magnoliopsida; order Asterales; family Asteraceae; genus Ambrosia; species Ambrosia artemisiifolia. The sequence continues at coordinate 47,531,201 of CM063527.1, read as the reverse complement.
GAATGAGGTGTTTGAAACTGATAGAGCTAAGAGAGGTAAAATGGTTGGATTAGAGGCTGGGAACAGTAAGGGTGATGTTATAAAGAATATGGTGCTCAATTCTGAGGGTAAAAAGATTGTGAAGATTATCAAATCTAAGAATAGAAGTGGTAAAAAGACATTTGTGTTTGATAAGAATGCTTCTGTCCCTGTTCTTCCTGTGTTCAGGATAGGGGTGTCTTCAGGTTCTATTGGATCTACTCCAGTGAATGATATGACTGTTGATCAGATTCAGAAGGAAATTGAGGGACTAAAGAGTTTGGGAGGTGTTAAAGAAGAGGTGAAAGGATATAAAACAGCTGGTGGGCTTATATTTGATCCTTTTGAAGATGAATCTAAAGGAGTACAGGTAGTTGGCTTTAATGATGCTGAGTTTTCTGCTAAGGAAGCTAGGGATTTATATAAAAAGAAGAAGGAAAGGCTGAAAGAGTTGGTTGTAGGGTTAAGCAGGGCTAAGGAGGCTTTGGCTAAAAAGGAGAAGGATTTGGTAGCTGAGAGGGAGGAGATTGTTTTAAAGTCTTCTGTCCTTGGCCCTGTTCCATCCAGAAGGGCAGTGTTCAAGGCATTGGCTTCTACTCCCAAAGACTCAGTTAATGAAACTATGTTGGGGGATGAGAATGGGGATGCTGTGCAGGAAGAAAAGAACAAGCCTTCTTATGCAAATGCAGTCAAGGGTGAAAAGGTTGCTGATTTGGTCAAGCAAATTGCTTACTGCCCCCCTACCACTTTGGAAAATGGTGAAAAAGTGGTGGTTATTAAACAAGAGTTTGTTGAACAGGTGAAAAAGACTTTCTACAAACACTTGTATGGTTTCTTTGTGGGCTCTTTTTGCTCTCTAGCCTGGGTTAGATTTAACCTTTTCAGAATGTGGAAGAAGTATGGTATTGAAGACATTTCTTCCAATGGTAAAGGGCTGTTTTATTTCAAGTTTGCAGAAGAGAAGGGTATGTTAGAAGCTCTTAAAGCAGGCCCCTGGGTGGTGAATGGTATTCCTCTTGTTATCAAGCAATGGGAAGTTGGTGCTGCTATTGAAAAGAAGGAACCAGATAAAGTACCAGTCTGGATTCTATTTAAAGAGGTCCCTTTTGAGCTCTGGAATGTTCAGGGATTGTGTGAAGTTGCTAGCTGTATTGGTAAGCCACTGCTTTTTGATAATGTTACTGTTGATAAATGTTTGAATAATAATGTGCAGGCAGGCTTTGCTAGGATTCTGGTAGAGATTACTGCAGGTGAGAAGTATCCAGAGAAGGTGAGGGCTTTTTATCCTAAAGAAGAAGGCAGGGTTGACAGAATTGCTGAAATCTTGGTGGAATTTCAGAAGATCCCTGTGAATTGCTCACATTGCAAAGTCTTTGGACATTCTTTTGAGGCCTGCAATGTTAGGGATCTTACTGAAGAAGAGAAAGAAGCAAGGAAGGCTAGTAATGAGGCTTTGAAGGTTGATGGACAAGAAGGTAAAAAAGGGGAGACTGTGGATGAGGAGGGCTATAGAACAGTGTGGAACAGAAGCATGGCTATGAGAAATGGTAATAAAAATGAAGGGCAGAATAGGAATAATAACAGTGTCTATGGGGGAGCTGCTCTTAGACAAAGGAATATGGGCAACAAATGGGAGAATAAAGACTCTAAACTGCAGGATAGAATTAAAAGCTTTAAGATGAAGCAAGCTATGATGGAGTATGAGGAGAGCCAAGTGAAGGGTAAGAAGGAGGCTGGTAATGCATCAACTTCCAGATCAGCAGCTGTTGGTAACATTGGTAATGGTAATGGAGTTCAGATGAAGAATGTGGAGTATAGAGTGAAACAAAGTGGTACTGTCAGAGAGAAGAAGAACAGTCAGGAAGATCAAACTGTGGAAGTTAGTAATAAGTTCAGTATATTAGGTGATGAAGGTGTAACTGAGGAAGACTTTGTGGTTGGCAGTGTACCTGTGAAGTCTAGTGTGAATGTGAAGCCTGTGAAGTCTGGTGTGAATGTGAAGCCTGTGAAGTCTGGGGTGAATGTACAACCTTTGAAGCCTGGTGTGAATGTGAAACCTTTGAAGCCTGGTGTGAATGTGAGGCCTAGTGCTTCTAGTCCTGGCCAAAGCTCATCCAGTAAACCCAAACATGACCTTAAACCTTCACAAAAACAGAACCATACTACTAATTCTAAGCCTGATAACCCTTCTCATTCAAAACCATCCTCTTCCAATACTAAACCTTCTGAACCTTCCTCTGCTGTTTCTGTTGACCCTTTTCCTAAACCTTTTTCTGTTGTTAAACCTGCTGAAGTGGTGACTCCAAACTTTCATAACCCTTCTCCCTATTTTGGTGAGGACTTAACAAATGATCCAGTCATTGAGCAGTGTGTTAATGAGCTTTCTCCTGATCAAGTGAATGATATAATGTTCTACATTGATCAAAGAATTATCCCCTCCAAAGAACAAGTTGAGGAGTGGACCATTGATCAGACACATTTGTTTTTCCTTATGTGCCAGCATCACAATTTTCCAGAGGGAATGGATTATGATGGAGTTGAAGACATTGAAGTTGAATCTGAGGATAATGAGACAGGTATTTTTATGAAGATTGATGGTATGAACAATGATCAGGAGATGCAGGAATTGCATGCTTCTGATGACAGAACCTTGTCCAATGAATCACAATAATTTGAATATTTTGACTTGGAATGTTAGAGGCCTTTCTAACATTGCCAAGCAAAATGAGGTGATGGAGCTTTTGAATGACAGGAATGTTGGTATATGTTGCATTTTGGAATCCCATGTTAAGAGTAATAACCTGAATAAGGTCTGTGGGAGAGTGTTTAATGGATGGGAATGGGTGTCTAATAAAGTTTATTGTGCTAATTGGATTAGAATCATCATTGGATGGAAACCAAATTTGGTTGATGTTATGATCATGGCTAATTCTGCACAGGCTATTCACTGTTTTGTTAAACCAAAAGATGGTAGATGTGGTTTCTTTTGTTCCTTTGTGTATGGGTTTGTTAAGCATATGCCAAGAAGGGCTCTATGGGAGGAACTGAAGGCTCTGGGTGGTACTATTCAGCAGGATCCTTGGCTAATTATGGGTGATTTCAACTCTATTATGGATCCTAATGAAAGATCCATGGGGTCTTCCCAGATTACCCCTGCTATGATGGACCTGAGGGATTGCTGTAATGCCATCAATGTGGAAGACATTCCCTCTTCAGGGTTACAGTATACCTGGAACAAGTCCCCTGGAAGAACTGATGGCCTATTAAAAAAGCTTGACAGGATCATGGGTAATGAGAATTTTTTGGCTCAATATCAGGGTATGCAGGCTAGCTTTTTGCCTTTTTATTCATCAGACCATTCTCCAGCTTTGGTGTCTTTGAAGGGGTTAACCAGTTGGAAGCCTAGACCTTTCAGGTTTATGAATCATTTGACTACTAATCCCAAGTTTTTGCCTTTAGTTGAATCTGTTTGGAAAAATGGGGTGAGGGGTTGCCATATGTATTCTGTGGTGTCTAAGTTGAAATCTCTTAAAAAGCCTCTGAGAAAATTGGGTAGAGAAGTTGGGGACTTGACTGATAAAGTCAGAGTCCTTACTAAGGAGTTGGGTAGGATACAGGAAGACATGGTCAAGGATCCTCACAATAAAAGGCTGAGAGATGAGGAAGTCACTGCTACTAAAATCCTTAAGCAGGCCACTATTGATGAAGAACTATCTCTTAAGCAGCTTGCTAAGGTTGAATGGCTAAAAGCAGGTGACCAGAATACTGCCTATTTCCATAAAGCAGTTAAGGGTAGACAGAGTAGAAACAGGATCAATTCTGTGGTTGACAAAGATGGTATATATTATGAGGGTAGTGGGGTTGGTGAAGCCTTTGTTAAACACTTTGAGAGTTTTATGGGTCAGAAAGTTAATGTGGAAGACATAAGGGATGCTGCTTCTCTTTTTCATGACAAAATCCCTATTGATAAGGCAGATTTCATGGTGAGAGCTGTTACTGATGAAGAAGTGAAGAAGGCCATCTTTGAGATAGACATTGATAAAGCCCCTGGACCTGATGGCTTCTCATCAAAATTCTTCAAGTCATCATGGTCTGTTATTGGCAGAGAGGTTTGTGATGCAGTCAAAGAATTTTTTCATAATGGAAAGCTGCTTAATGAGGTAAATGCTACTATAATCTCTCTTGTTCCTAAATGTGTTAATGCTAGGAATGTTTCTGAGTATAGGCCAATTGCTTGCTGTAATGTGCTTTATAAATGTATATCCAAGATAATCTGTGACAGGATCAAAGGGTCTCTTGATGGCATTATTGATGAGTGTCAAAGTGCTTTCATACCAGGTAGACAGATTAGTGACAATATTCTTTTAACTCAAGAATTGTTAAGGAATTATCATAGGAAGGTAGGTGAGCCTAGGATAGCATTAAAGATTGACTTACAGAAAGCCTATGATACTGTTAGTCATGAATTTCTGGAGGCTTGCTTGTATAATTTTGGGTTCCACCCCTGTATGGTAGCTTGGATCATGACTTGTACCAGATCAGCTGCTTATACCATTAACTTGAATGGGGAAGTTTTTGGTTATTTTAAGGGTTCCAGGGGATTAAGGCAGGGTGATCCAATGTCACCTTACCTGTTTACTATTGTTATGCAAGTTCTTAAACTGATTTTTGACAGAAGAATAAGGGAGAGTGGTCAGTTTACTTATCACTGGAGGTGTGAAAAGCTTAACTTGACTCATGTTTGTTTTGCTGATGACCTCTTGGTTTTTGCCCATGCTGATGTTAGGTCAGTCAGGGTAGTCAAAGCTGCTTTAGAAGAATTTAGTAGTGTCTCTGGTCTTATTCCTAACTTGAGTAAGAGCACTATGTACTTGAGCAATGTTAGTGAGAGAACTTATGGAAGAATTGGTAGGTTACTGCCATTTAAGGTTGGTAATCTCCCTGTGAGATACCTGGGGGTGCCACTTCTGTCAAAAAGATTATACTCTAAAGATTGTTCTGTTCTGGTTGATAAAGTTAGAAAGAAACTGGATGATTGGAAGAATAAATCCCTGTCTTTTGCTGGGAGGTTGCAGTTGCTCAAATCTGTTCTTTCTTCACTGCAAGTTTACTGGGCTTCAGTGTTTCTCTTGCCTTCAAATGTTATTGAGGACATTGAGAGACTTATGAATAGGTTTTTGTGGAGTAATTCTGATCCAGCTAAGGGTAAGGTTAGAGTGTCATGGGAAAGTGTTTGTTTTCCAAAACATCAAGGGGGGTTGGGGATAAAGTCATTAAGAACCAAGAACAAAGCTCTTCTGACTAGGCATATATGGAACCTAATATCTGGTAAGAATACCATCTGGACTAAATGGGTCAGGGAATATAAGTTGAAGGGGATTAGCTTCTGGGGATTTAGAAAGATTGAGGGGTCATGTTGGAGTTGGAAAAGCCTTCTTGACAACAGAGCTGACATATGGGCTCATTGTCTGCAAAGCATTGGTAATGGGGCTTCAACATCAATCTGGTATGATAATTGGTGTCCTCTTAGTCCTTTATCTATGTTTATTACTCCCAGGGACATTCACAGGGCTGGTCTTAAACTGTCATCAACTGTTGCTGAGGTGGTGGGATCAAATGGTTGGTTATGGCCAGAGGAGTGGAGGAGCAAATTCCCTTGTTTATTTGAACTTTCTCCACCTGTGTTAACTGAGGGAAAGCTGGATATAACCTTTTGGAAGACCAAAAAGGAGACTCTTGAATCATTCTCTACTAGTACTGTATTTCAGGATCTAAGTCCTGTTAGACCTGAGGCTCCTTGGTCTAAGATTGTTTGGTACAGCCAAGCCATCCCTAGGCATTCTTTCATTTTATGGCTGGCCATTCAAGAAAGGCTTTTGACTCAAGATAGGCTCCTTAATTGGGATGTTCAAAATGATATGATGTGTCCTTTCTGTAATTCTGTCAAAGATAGTCATAGGCATCTATTCTTTCAATGTGATTTCCCTTTGGCAGTCTGGAACTCTTTGAAGAAGATTGCTGGGTTAGACCAATTCTCTCATAGACTATGGGAATGCATTGAAGCTTTGGCTGCAAATCCCATGGGGAAGTCTGCTAAAAGCATAGTTCAAAGGCTGATGGTGGCAGCTATGGTGTATTTTATTTGGCAGGAAAGAAATCTTAGATTGTTTCAAAAGAAGTCAAGGACTAAGGATGAGTTGTGCAAGATTATCCAAGAGACTGTTAGACTGAAGCTGATGGGATTGAGGATCTATGCTAGTTCTAGCAGTATGCAATTGAGCAAACAGTGGGGATTCAAGGTGGTATGGAAGGCTCCTCCAAAACAGGTTAATCCATGACTTATTCTCTTTTGTTTATGTATGCTTGGGAGGGGAGGTATGGTTGGGTTTGGGTTTTTTCTTGTTATGATATAATGGGAGGGGTCAATGCTTTAATTAATTTTATGCTAACTTTAAGAAAGGTAATAGGAGTTCTAATGGAATGTGGGCAGGGTAATATCTATTACTGGTTTTTATATCTTAATTTTTTTGGAAATATTGTTACTGGGGAGGGGGGCTTTGATGGGAATTTGCAAGGTGTTAGGAGTTCATTTCAGCTTTGGGTAGACTTCTGGCATGGTTTTGACCCTGCTTCCTCTGTTAATGGTTTGTTCTTTTTGATGGATCTGGTCTGGTCATGTTGTCAAAGGTGGGTCTTCAGGTGGGTTGATCTGTTGACAATTTGGTCTCTTGTTAGACTAGTTGTCAACTCTGCTTTATGGAGAATGGGTATAGGTAATGATGGCCTTGGGATAAGGCAGAACCTGGGAGTTGTATGGTTGGAGAAGGGTCATGGCATTAGGTTCCTTTTATTTGATTTGGTTTTTTCTGTTTTTAGATCTAGTCATGACCCTCAAACCACTCTTGGTCATTTATTGCTGAACCTTTTCTTGCTTTGGTGTCTTGAGTCATTTATCTCCTTTTGGAGATTGGGTGGGGGCATTTTGGGAATCAAGGTGTTATATGGAACTGGAAATGGCCTTGGGTAGTAACCTTAGATGTTAGTACTTTCCCTAATGATATTTTAAGGTGTGTCTTTCATACACCTATGTGGAATGTCTTGTTTTTAAACCTTAGGATTATAGGATATGGCAGGCATGCTAGTGTATCTTTCACTGCATGGTTTGTTTTAACCTTAAACTGGAGGGGCTTAGGAATGGATATGCAGGAGGTTTGCATCAACCCTGGAGAGATAAGGAAGCTTTGTTCTTCTGTCTTTAGGACATTATACCCCCTTTCTTTTGTTTCTTTACTTGGTTTTTTGCTTTCTAGATCATGGCAGAAGAACATAAACCTTGATATTAAAAGTGTGTGTTTTGGTGTTAGCCTGTGTGAGTGGGTGTTCTTAGAGCATTTGCTCAGGGGTGGGGGGTGCTATATGGGTTTTGGTGTCATCTGGAGACTTAAAATACTATGGGTAGAGATCTGTATTCACTTCTTTTCTTTTCTTTCTCTTATCTTTATTAGCACCAGCTGTCTGGTGTATTTCTTGGGAAGGGAGGGGGGATATCTGATTGATTATCTGGGATTGTCACCATACAGAGATCTTGGTCCATTTTTGACACTCTGGTATGGTTCTGCGTTGAGGAAAGGAGACTTAGGTATAAATGTGCTCAGGGAGAGCCTAAACCAGGGAGACATAAGGCTGGACCATGCTACTATTTGTAGGACATTATTCTCCTGTTTTTATTTTTCTTTTCTAGAACTGCATAGTAGCATGGAAACCCTCATTTGTTTTTTGGTAATCTTTTCTAGACCTTTTTCTTGTTTTTTCTCTTTTGAGTCTGTTGAGTCTGTCCCACTTGGGGCTAGTCCTGGGGTGGTCATTTTGGGTTGGGTTGGAGTTGAGGGGTGGGGTATTGGTGAGATTATAATGGCCTGTAAAATTGAATGTAAACCAATGGGGGAGATTTATGTGAGTAAAATTACTTTAAGGAAGGATTTTGATAGCTGCCAGGTGGTTTATTATGGGGTGTATAGAGGTTCTGGATGCAGGGGTAAAGTGGTCTTTTTTGTTAAGATAATTCAGGGATATAATGATGAGCTGTGGAGGAAGTGGAAGCTGTATAAGCTGTTTGATAAGAAGGGTGTAAGGAAGTGGAAACTGTATAAGATGCCTGAACAAAGTTGTGGAATTGCAGATTGTTCTTGGAAGCTTAGCTGCTGGACTTCAAGGTATGCTTGGCTTTATTGTTGGTCTGATGTATTTAAGACTAGTTTGAAGACAAGTGATCTTTTTATGTTTAATGCTGCCACTTTTCTGGTGGAAGTTGTTAAAGATCATGAGCATACTAAGATTCACTTTGTTGCAGCTTTGTTAGTATTGCTGCTCTTGATGTTAATAGCTCCTATTAATATTGAAATTCAAACTGATGGTCTTATGGTGTACAAGAGTACTAGATTCAGGAAGGTTCTTAATGATGCCATTTTTGTTATGGAAGTTTTGAAAGATCATGAGATGCTTTCTTGTTATCTAGGTGCCACTGAAGGCATAGTTCAGTGGCATTTGATGCATTCAGGCTCTGTTAGTATCAAAACTCTTGGAAAACCTTTGATGTTCATGTTATGGCTTAGTGGGATTTTATTTGACTTGAGGTTTGAATTGTTTGGTAGCTGGGGTAATGATGGTTTAAGTATAGGATTAAATTGGTTATTAAGGCTCTCAACCACTAAAAAGGAGCAGCTTAACTGTGAGGGAAATGTCAAAAGAATTGTACTTAGGGGTATTCTTAGTCTGAAAAGAAGAGTGAGAGAGTGTGGATTGAGTATTGGTAAAATGGTTTGGGCCTGGGATTGGATAAATATGTATGTTTATGGGTTTCGATTGGTTATACAAATCCAGCTGTGGAATGGGTTATATATGCATAGTGTTATTAGTTATGGAGTTGGATGGGTAATAGCTGGTTGGAGTGATAAACATCGACTGAGTAGGATTGCTAAAAGTGGTTTGGATATGGGCTTAGTGATGAGGCAGCAATTGGGCCCTGGTTTTATTGATTTTCAGTTGGATTCTGTTAGTGGGCTTGAGTATGTTAGTAAGGAATTATGGTCTGGTGGGCTAAGGAGATGGACTGAAGACTTATGGGCTGAAGAGGATTATCTTGGATTTGATTGGGCTTCGGGTGATAGATTCGTCTGGATTTACTTGAAGGGCCTATGTTGGGCTTATAATATTAGACTTTTGTATGGGGCGTAGACTATTTGTATAGGTTAGCCCGGTTTTAGTTTATGTTTATTTTTGGTTTGGGGCTAACTTTTGACCTTGGGCCGATATCCCGGGTCTTAGTTAGTTCTTTTTTGTAATTTCTTTTTTAAATCAATAAATGTTTGCCGGGGACTTTCCCCTTTTCCAAAAAAACCCTAAACCCTAAAACCCTAAAACCCTAAACCCTAAACCCTAAACCCTAAAACCCTAAAACCCTAAACCCTAAACCCTAAACCCTAAACCCTAAACCATAAACCCTAAACCCTAAACCCTAAACCCTAAACCCTAAACCCTAAACCCTAAACCCTAAACCCCTAAACCCCAAACCCCAAACCCCAAACCCCAAACCCCAAACCCCAAACCCCAAACCCCAAACCCCAAACCCCAAACCCCAAACCCCAAACCCCAAACCCCAAACCCCAAACCCCAAACCCCAAACCCCAAACCCCAAACCCCAAACCCCAAACCCCAATCCCCAATCCCCAAACCCCAAACCCCAATCCCCAAACCCCAATCCCCAAACCCCAAACCCCAAACCCCAAACCCCAAACCCCAAACCCCAAACCCCAAACCCCAAACCCCAAACCCCAAACCCCAAACCCAAGTTTGTCTCATTTGTCAAAAATCCTAAACACACACTAAAGGTGTGAGAGAAAACTCTCTCTAGCTTTCTCCCATACCTTTTGGCCGTACACCCACCTCACCACCTTTCCTCCACCGTTCCTCCACCGTAAACCACCTCCTTCCACCGCCTACCACTCTCCCCTCATTCGTTAACCATCCACAATCTTCCTAACGTCCATCCTAACGTCCATCCTTTCTGTTCAACCGAGGCCGTCTGTGTTTGGTTGGGATTTTTACGTAAGTTTTTGAGTTCTTGGTTTTCTGGTGTGTTCGTTCTTAGGCTTCTGTTTGGATTGCCGAGTATTTGTTGTTGTTATTCGGAGGTGTTGTTGTGATGGGTGGTCGTAAAAAGCCGCCACCACCACCGCCACCAACTAGAGTGCAGCCACAAAGGTCTGGGAAACCACCTTCGAGATCGTCTTCGGAGGTGGTTGGTGATGTTATTACGAATACGGATGTAACAGTGGATGAAGGAAAATCGGAAGGTCTTTGTATGGTGAATAAGCAAGCTTCTACGATCCCGAGCGTCCAATCGACTACAGAGACCTCATCCGACTCAATAACCACCCCGGTTAAGTCGCTCTTCCCGGCTGCTTCGAATCAGTTTATTCAAGGTTCTGAGGAGGATATAGAGCGCATGAGGCAAGAATATCGTCGGGAACAACAAGAGGCTTTAAAATCTATTCTTAGGCAGAAGAATGGGGCGTCGGATGATAACCAAGAGGAGGAACAAGTCACACCCGAGCAGGTTTCGGCACTAAAACATATCGACGAGTTATCGGAAATAAAGTCAACCACCGCTGATGGTGGTGGCCGGAAGTTGGAGAACAAACAGGATTGTCGGATTGATGGTTTGGAAAGTCCGGAAAAAATGGAAAAGATTACTCAAATTTTAAATTTTGATTCACCGGGCATTAATGATAAGATTACTTCCAAAAATGTGGGAGAAATATTGACCAAGTCAAAGCCATCTTTGCATGGAAAAGTGGATGAAGCTGTGGGTTCGGATCCATCTATCGGGTCTCGTGTGGATGGCTGCCAAACTCCTGCGTCTGATTCAGATACGGGCTCAAAAAATGGACAATTTTGGGCAGCACAGGCCCAAACGGTGGGCCCAATGTCGGATGATACTACGGATTCTACTGGGCTGCCAAATGATTTGGATGAAACATATAGATTGGATCAGTTTGTTAATACCATTAAAGCCCAAGCGGTGGACCCGATTTCTGGTTGTAAACCTACGAAAATAAATGAGCCGGTTATTAGGAACGGGCCGGCCAGTACACAAGCCCAATCAACACCGGTGGCTTGGGTTCGAAAATTGCCGGTTTTGAATGATGTCATGTCGAGTGCGGATTATTACTTTGTGAATGAGGATACAAAGGAACAAAATGCGAATAATTCATCTCCTGGTTCCGAACTTAAAAAACCCAAGAGTGACACCAATGCAAATAAGCCAAATATCCACTTTGGTACTTTTGCATCGAGTTCTCATGTAGCCGATTACAAGGTACCTAATTCCTATACTTGGTTTGATAATGAATGTGTCTTGGAGTTAGATGATAATCTTCCAGATTATGATCCGATTCGTGGGACTAAATTATGGAACAAGGATTTGTTTAATAAACTTTTGGAAGGCGAAAATGTGGATGGAAGTGAAACTCGGCTATTGTATGTACCTCCTAAGCGGGACCAAAGCGGTAAAGTGGTGGTAAAACTAAGCCCTCAATTTATGACACAAAGCCTTAAGGCTCATGTGCTACAATTGTACGGCTACTTTGTGGGCAAGGATTTACCATACCAAACCGTTAAGGAGAATATAATCCGAATGTGGCACAAGTATGGACTCAAGTCTATGTATAAGAAAAGAGGTGGCTTTTACTTCTTCAAGTTTGATAATGTTGATGGGATGATGCAAGTTCTTGATAAAAACCCATGGTTAATTGATAATGTACCGCTTGTTCTTCAAATGTGGGAACCCAACACTATATTGAAAAAGCCGGATCCGAAGAGAGTTCCCATATGGGTCTCCATCCAAGATTTACCTTTGTGTATGTGGAATGGAGGTAATATAAGTGAAGTGCTAAGTTGTGTGGGTAAGCCACTCATGCTCGACAAAGCAACGTATGATCGTTGCGAAACTAAAGAAGGGCCTATTAACTTCGCTCGTGTTCTAGTGGATGCGGTTGCGGAGGATGGGTTACCGGATAAAGTTGAAGTTACCTTCCCTCCTCGTAAAGGTGTTCCGGGTAAGTCTTGTGATTTGGATCTTTTATACCGTTGGAAACCTCCTCTATGCAATAAGTGTTGTGTGTTTGGTCATAATAATACTTCTTGCCCCATTCAAAATGTGCAAAACAATACACCTATTGTAACAGAAGGTAAGCATGTTCATAAGCAACAAGGTAAGCATGTTCCCAAGCAAGCAAATGGATCGGCTCATTGTACATCTTCACAACCAGGCCCTTCGGGTGTTAACAAAAATGTAGAAAGTATGTCTACTAAGGCCCAAGTGACTATGGAAAGTAAGGCAAAAGGAAAAGAGGTTTACATTGATGCCGAGGGATATGAATTTGTCACAAAAAAGAAAAAGAATTTGAAATACAATCAACAAATGGGAACGGGCCACTGGAAGCCTTTAAAAATACCGGGATTAAACTTCCCTAGGCCCAAGGCAGGAGGAGGGGCCCAATATGCTGCTGGATCGGATAAGAGGGGTACTGTTCTACAGCCCACAGTTGCTGCCGGGCCCAAAGCAGCTTCTGCGTTTGCTGCTGCTGGCCCACCGAAGGCCCAGAAAAATTCAGGTATTTGTTTAGCCCAACCTGCTAGTTCGTCTGGTGGTTTTGGGCCTGCGAAATGGGCTGAAGGGGATTTTCCACCTCTATCGGCCCATAAAAAAGATTCTAAGCCGGGCCCAAATAAAACTAAAATGCAATCGGTTATTGTTAAAAATGCCTTTGCGGTTTTGGATGAAATTGATGATCAGAATGATGTGAAAAATGCCGAGGTGGGACATATTGATGGTCATTATGATGAAATAAATAAAATGTGGGACTATGAGAAACTTGAGGTTGACACATATTATGCGTCAAAGATCCTTCCTCCTTATGACATTTTTTCGAAGTGGTCGAAAGCGCAACTTGCATACATGTCTAGTTTGGGAAAGAATGCTAATGTGGCGAATGCTGAAGTTAAAACTGAAGTTCCACAACAGGAGGATGAGGAGGATGTTGAGTCAGAGACGGACGCCACCGCTGAATTTATGAAGAATGATATTAGCTAGTTTATGTTTCTATTTTTAGCTATGTATGTCATTTCTTTTCTTAGTGCTTTTCCTGTTTTGGTTTGTCCTGACAGGATTGCACTTTTGTTTGTAATCTCGGTTTAGTTAATAATATTTGCCTGGGGTACCGTCCCCTTTCCCAAAAAAAAAAAAAAAAAACCCTAAACCCTAAACCCTATCATTTGCTCACTTCCCGTTTTCTCTCTTTCTCTCGGCGATTTTGGCGAATTTTACTGTTTCATTCGTTTTTTCATTTCTTTCAACCGGATTGCTTAATCTCTTCACTGATTATCAATCCTGCTTCATCGATTATTGTTCTAATTGATGATTCCAGTGATGCAAATGGGTAATTCGTATCATTTGGAAGCAAAACCTCCGGATCCAGTGTTTGGTGTTAATGGCGATTTGGCGCCAAAGTCTTCTGTTATCAATTCCGAAGTGATCCAACAACAGAATATTGCTTCAATTGATTCGGAAATGCTTATTGATAACAATTCGTTGGTTGATTCATCAATTCAGACGACTAGGGTTCATCACAAGTCTGAATCTGAGTCGGAGCCTCATATGATTCGAGTTCTGATATCAAAAAGGAATGGAACTCCAGTTTATGCTTCAATTCCAGCTCCTTCAGGGCCTCTATCTTCGTTTGATCCTATTCTTGAAGGTATGATACTTAAGTTCATTGGCAATTCTGAGCTGGACCCCGTTTTTACTAGGTATATGAATATTTTCTTGCTTCAGTCGGTTGTTGATTCTAAGTTTGAAGAAGAATTTAAGTGCCTTATGGTTAAAATTGGTTCTGATTTCGTTATTAGAAGGGATTGAAAATTGATAGAGGATGTATGGTTTGATATTGATTCTGTTAAGTGGTTGAATGTAGACTGTCAAGGAATTTCTACTGTTGTTCCTATCTTCTCTGATACTATTAATGTTGAAGTTCATAAGCATTATAGCTTATTGTTCAGAGAAGCAGGTCAGGGGAAGGATATGGATAGTTTTTTTGACACAGGGCATAAGATGGTATTAGCTTTGTCAGAAGCCTTTAATGACCAATGGTCTAGTGGGTGGCATAAGATTATGTGTGGTTTTAGGAGATTTGATCAGGAGTCAGGTATACAAAGTTCTAAACAGGTTGATATGGAGCAGGAGAATAGTATGGAGATAGCTCAGACTTTGGCAGTTTTATTGAAGAGGAAAATTCTGTATAGAGAGAAGGTGTTATATGACATTCAGAATTGTTTTATTGATGATACTCCAGACTGTATTACTAAGGGTGCTGGTAAAAAGAAAAGGCATGAACCTGAGAAACCTCCTGATTTAGTGGTTACTCCAATGGGAAAAAGGGTGATGAATCTGTTAAAGTTTAAGAGGGAAGGGGAGATTGCTAGGAAGAGGGGTATAAAAGCTTGCAAGGAATTTGTGAAGGTAGGTTTTCATATGGGGAAAACTTCTGAGATGCCAGACTGTATGAGTGGGACTTCATTTTACTATGAGACTGTTACTTTTGGGGAGAACTGTTTTAATGAACTAGAGATGGAGGAGAGTGTTACTGCAATGGAGAATGATGGGAATGAGGAAGGGTCTGATTCTAGAGGTCCTAAAGTTGGGGATAAAGTTAAAAAGAAAGTGTATGTTAAGAAAACTATGAAGGATATTATGGATGCAATGAAGAATAGTTTGAGCAAGTTTAAGCTTTTGTGCAGGCCTAAAGATAACAATATGGAGCCTGTTCAAAAGGCTTTGGTGGAAGGTGTGCTTGGGGCCATTCCTTTAGTGCCTAAGGTGGTCTTTGATGCTAAAGTGGATGAGTCTGGTAAGGTGGTTAGTAATATTGATAAGGTTATTGCTGAGCAGCTAAGTGAAATGGAAAGACAGAAGGCTGAAATGGATAAGAAGAAGAGAGACTTGGAAGTTAAGAGTTTAGAACTGACTAAGTTGCAGATGGAAAAGAATAAGCAGGGGAGTGAAGGGGATAGTAAGATGGGAGGGAAAGAGGAACAGGGTAATGAAGGGGAATCCAGTGTGTCTTATGCCAGGGTAGTTACTGGGAAGGACAGGGAGAAGGTGGTTAAGGGTATATCTTTCATTAAGCCTACTATACTTGATACTGGTGAGAAAGTTATCCTTATTAAAAGGGAGGCAGTGGCTGCTATTCAGGAGAGATATAAATTGCACTTGTATGGGTATTTTGTGGGGACTGAATGCACTTTGGCTTGGGCTAGATTCCATCTTATGAAGATGTGGAAGATGTATGGGCTTCAAGAGGTTACTTATAATGGTAGAGGCATTTTCTATTTTAAGTTTAAAACAGAAGAGGGGATTGCTGAAGTCTTGAAGGCAGGACCTTGCACAGTTAGATCTATTCCTTTGTGTTTGAAAAGGTGGGAATCTGGAGTGAATTTAGGCAAACCAGAGCCAAAATCTGTGCCTATATGGATCAATGCTAGTGGAATACCGGCTGAATTGTGGAATAAAGAAGGTCTGTGTGAAATTGGAAGCTGTCTAGGTAACCCTATTACATTTGATGCTGTTACTATTGATAAATGTGCTAAGGGTGATTCTGCTAATTTTGCTAGAATACTTGTTGATATTCCTGTGTTAGATGTGTACCCTATTTCAGTTAAAGCTATGTATGTGGGAGAGGGTGATGGTATTTTGTCTTCAGTGGATATTAAGATTGAATATCCTAAGGTGCCTGTTAATTGTAGACACTGTAAGGTCTATGGGCATAGTTTTGAGTGTTGGGATCGTGGGTTAGCTCAGAGGGGCAATTATCATGTTTATTAGAGTATGCAGCGAAAATAATCTTGACAATTGACACCATGTGACTATCCTTATTGTAACTCAGACTCCCCCTCGGATTAAGCTATCACAACATGAATTAATAACAAGCCAAACATAAGTGAAATAAGAGTATTAACTTAAATATTTGTATGTTATTAGGCAAATGTTCAAATGTATGAATACATGTGGCCAAGTGCAAGTCTAAGTGTGGGTGATAGTCAGGCATTTATAGAATACATGCCTGACTGTTTCCACCCACTCTTAGATGTACTAAATACATTAACAAATACAATGACAGTAAATAAACTACTAATATACTAACTACTGCTGCTTTATACAGACAACAACTGTTAAAGCTAACTTCTGAGAATCTGTAACTTCTGATGCTTTGGTAAAACTTCTGATGAGTAAATCGTCAGAAGTTGTTCTTCAGTTCTTTGCAACTTCTGATGACCAATGCTAACTTCTGATGAGTAATTACATCAGTAGTTAGTTCTTCAGTACTTCTGAACTTGTTCTTCGGAAGTTGTCTGGTTTGTCCTCGAACAAGTTCATCAGTAGTTGGTCATCAGTGGTTTCTTCATCAATAGTTTCCTTCATTCTTCAGTAGTTGTCTTTTGTACTTCAGGACTTTGTCTTCAGAGGTTTGTCTGGTTCGTCTTCAGAACTTGTCCATCAGTAGTTCTCTTTTGTCTTCAGAAGTTGCCTGTTTTATTCAGCAGGAGTTATTATAATTAGTTATTATTATTATGTGAATGATCGACTAAGGTTTTGTGGTTCATTAATCCTCTCTAACCCAACAATCTCCCCCTGGATTGATGAAGCCAAAACCTTAGCTGATAGCTTAGAAGCTTTATTGATTCACTTATTCAAGATCCAGCCTGTTCTTGATGTTATGTCTGATTTGTCTGAGCTTGTCTTGGGCTTGGATCTTGTTAGGGCAAACTGACATATCCAAATTTATCATGTAGAGATCTTGAAGATCTCTATCTGACATATTCAATACATCCATTGCCCTTTGAAACACCTGCCTTGCACCATCCTCTCTCTCAATGACCATTTGTAGCTTTGGAGTGCAGAACCATCTCTTAATCTTGGCATTGGAGGTTGACACAGAGGGGGTGACAATGGTTGTAGGTGCTGGGTTCTCATACACCACCAAATCAGTGGATGCTGAGACCCTGGGAAGTGGCTGTGAAGATTCTTGACCTTCAGCAGTAGACTTTGTAGCTTCATCAGCAGTTGCAGCCTTTGATTGATCATGCTGGGTAGTTTCAACTGTTTGATGAGCTTTGGCTTTGGAGTCTCTTCCCTGTGGATTTCCTTCCATACACACATCAGCCTTGGCTTTGGAAGCTTCGGCTTTGGAAGGTGAATCCTTTGTAGACACTTGTTCTGAAGCTGGAGTTTTAGATGTTGTAACTTCTGATGAAGACTGACCAGCTGGATGAGTTTTCTTTTGCTCAAGTTTGTTGTATGCATCCAGTAGGTCAGCTTCACTCCACTTCAGTAGCTGCAGTTTGCTACCAATCTTTGCAGCTGCAAGTTGATTGACAAGCTGAGTTCTTCTTTCAGCCTTCTTCTTAGCTTCCAGCATTGATTCCAGCTTGTCAACCCTTAACTGTAAGTCTTTCAAGGACAGGTTCTTAATGTTGGCCTTTTTGGTCTTTGAATGTTTTACTATGAATTTTATGGCCTGTTGTCTATCAAATTCAACCTGTGTCTCTACAGCTTCTGCCAACTCTTGTAGATACCCTTGAAAGGCTTTGGCTCTCTCATCTTCACCTGTGATCCCTTCATCATTTACCCTTTCCCAAGCCATCTGAGCATGAAGTTCATTCCCCTCCACAGGAATCTCTTTCTCCTTAGCTTCATGTGTGACTTGTTCATCCTTCTTCTTCTGTTCTGGTGCATCCCTCTGCTTGATGAGCTGAGAGATAGGCATTTGGTCCAGATCAGAAGGATCAGGAATGGGTTTGGAAAAGGCAGGGGTTGTCTTCTGAATTTTAGTAACTACTGATGATTGAGCATCAGCAGTTTTGTCTTTTGGGTCTCCAGAGGTTTCATCAGTTGTTCCCCCTGTCTTCCTTTTCCTGTATTGAACTTTGACCTCCCTTGTTGATGTTTCTTTTTCAGTAATGGGAAGGTCAGTGGGCAGGTGAGATGTTTGTGCAGCACCCTTCTTACCAGCTATTTTCTTCTCAGCAGTTCTCTTTTGTTCAGCTTCCCTTGCCTTCTTGGAAGCTTCTAAATCAATCTTTTCAGACGCTTTCTCCCCCTTTTTGGCTTCATCAGCCTCTTGAAACCAGGGAGCAGGAGGAGCTACACCTGTAAGGTGTTGGATTTGTCTTCTTAAGTCCTCCTGGCGTCTTGAGATCTCTGAGACTTTGTCATTTAAGGCATTGTTCAGCATGGTAAGTTGGGTGTTGTATTTTTGTTCCATCTGGACTGTGAAGTCTTTAAGATGTGCATTGATGAGCTGATGGAACATTTGGTAGAGAGGGCCCTGGGGGTTGCATAAGTGGTCTATGTTTATGCTCCCAGGTCCTGAATTGGTGGCTTGTATAGAAGGTGATGTGTATGGGTGATCTCCTGCTGTGTCAGCTGGAGATGCCACTCTTGGGGATGTTTGGGTTGAGTGGTCTTTATCCTGAGCCTTGTTGGTGAGCAACTCTTTGAGTTTGCAGACCTCAGACTCAAGACCTTCTATTTTGGCCGTCAATTCTGTGATTTTTGACTCATCAACCAACTTAATGGCATCATCTGAATCCCTGTCTTCTGTTGAGACAGTTTTACCATGACCTGGTTCCAGTTCCAGATGGTCATGGGCCCCTTTTTCTTGGTTCTGGGGTCTTCCTGCTGTTATGTCCATAGGTTCAGAACCTATGACAGCAGTTGCCATAAGTGAGGTCTTAACAATGTTACCACTGTCCTCCAGTCCACCACTGGGTGGTAAAGAAGTAGTGGCAGCTTCACTTATACCTTGAACCTCTGATACTGGACTCAGGGGTTTAGGTTCATCCTCATCTCTTTGGTTAGAGAAGGGCATGTCCTCATCCATGTCTAATAAGTCAGAGAAGCTCTGGTCATGGGGAGAAACCTCAATGATAACCTGAGGCATGACACTTGTGGATGGGACATCTGGGCCCAACTCATTGAGAGCTATGGCATTGGTTACTGTGGAGATTGTGGTATAAATATTATCAGTAATTGGGCTTTCAAGCTGTGTACTCCCAGGCATTGGAGTAATAGTAGTGAAATCAAGTGAAGTCACAACTACTGATGCTGGTTCCCTTGAAATAGACTCTGTAACTTGTTGAGAAGTTACAGGCAGTTGAGGCTGGGAATGAGATGTGGCAGCCAACTGTGAGGATGTCCCAGTTGTTGCTTTAACAAGTTCAGATTGAACATTGACATCCACAGGCATCTCATCATCCTGTGGTGTCTTATTAGGTTTTGTTGAGGGTTTAGGTTTGACTGAAGACTTCTTTTTGGATTTTTCTTTGGGGGTAGAAGTCTTTTTAGGTTTTGATGATGTGGGTTCCTTGAGGACTGGGTTTGCTTCCTCTTGGTCATCATCTGCCAGATGTGCTGGCGTGTTATGTCTTGAAAATGTTTGAACCTCTATCCTTTTAGAGACAGAGGCTACCCCAAGTAATGCATCATTACCAATGGTTTTAATGAGGCATTGCATAACAAACCTGGGGTATATTAAAAACTTAAACTTTTCTTTATTATGGTTTATTACAAGTTCATTGAAAAGATAAGTTGATGCCCTGAAAGGTTGGTTTGCAACTATAGAATGAAAAATTTGTTGCAAGTCAGAGGGCATTTGATCCCATCCAGCAGTCTTAGGACTCAAGCACATTAACAAGTAATGAAACAGGAGCTTGTACTGGGGATCAAAATATTTCTTGTAAATGGTAGCATGAGAAAGATTACCTTGATACTCACATGCTGTAAGTGTGGCATGCACAACACCAGTTGATATGGAAGTTGGAGCATCGTTGTCATCTAGTTCAAGAGCTTGTGACAACACCTCTGGTGTTATAGCCAACACTTTGCCATTTACCTTTGATTTAAGGGCAACTACTTCGCCATTGACCATTGAAGCTTTAGCATTTGCCCAAAACTGCCTGAGGGCGTCCACGTGGATAGGTGGATCGATGATGAAGGCAGTGTGATACCTAGAATTAACTATGGTATCGATGATATCATGGTATTTCTCCCAGTGTTTATCCTTAGTCAGATAAGCGATTTGATTGTGGGAGAGTTTCAATTGAAGAGCCATTTTAGCAATTAGGTTTAAAGACTGGTTGTTAATCGCCGTTGAAGGTTTGAAAGAGGGAAGTGTGATTTGAATTGTAATGAATGTGAAAAATCAGGGTTTCAGAAGTTATAACTTCTGATGAAAGGACTGTTATACCCTTTCTCTTAACTACTGATGAATATTTTTGTTCGTCAGTAGTTGTCCCTGTTCTTCTTCAGTAGTTTTAAAACTACTGATGTACAATCACCTCACACTTCCTACTACTTAATTACTGATTCACCACATCAGCAATTAGGTCCTCAGATGTTATATAATCGTTCAGAAGTTTCTAAGTTAGTGTGTTTTACTTATTTTCTTATTCCATTTTCCTTGTATTTCCTCTACCCCAGCAATCAAAGGTGGATGGCGAAGTATGAAAATCTTCTGTAGTAATAACATCTGAAGTTCAACAACCAAGGACTTTTGATCCAAGGCAGATCTCTAGCAATAAACAACCTTTTTGAAAATGGTTCTTTAATTGAAAATACCAAGATATAAACTACTGAAACTCTTAAAAATAGATATTTCAATTAAGTCAGTAGTTTTTTGTTAATTTACAAGCTTTAGGAATTATAAGTTCAACATTAAATCATAGATAAGCTCTTAGATCTAGATTTTAATGTATTTAGCCTGCTTGAATTAACTTATATTAACTTAGCTGTTTATATAATACTTATTTAATTAAGTACATATATGGTCAGCAAAGTTACCCACATTTTGCAACATCTTTTATGAAAAATCTACTTAGGAGATAGTTCACTTAACATGTATGTGGTCTTCAGGCCTAACTTTGTTTGAAACAGATTTATGAAAATAGGTTTCCAACAAAGTTATACTACCTGGAATGTTGTGGCCATCATATCTTTGTTTTTATTATATAGTTGATTGATTTGCAACTTATCATAATAACTAAGATGATATCACTGAGTTTAAGTCACAATAAAGTCACAGTCAATCGAGTATCAAATAATAATGAGCTGGTCTGTTATGTCAAATTGATTGTTAGATCATATTTGACTGGCCAAGCTCTGATACCAATTGTTGGGATCGTGGGTTAGCTCAGAGGGGCAATTATCATGTTTATTAGAGTATGCAGCGGAAATAATCTTGACAATTGACACCATGTGACTATCCTTATTGTAACTCAGACTCCCCCTCGGATTAAGCTATCACAACATGAATTAATAACAAGCCAAACATAAGTGAAATAAGAGTATTAACTTAAATATTTGTATGTTATTAGGCAATTGTTCAAATGTATGAATACATGTGGCCAAGTGCAAGTCTAAGTGTGGGTGATAGTCAGGCATTTATAGAATACATGCCTGACTGTTTCCACCCACTCTTAGATGTACTAAATACATTAACAAATACAATGACAGTAAATAAACTACTAATATACTAACTACTGCTGCTTTATACTGTAGATGCCGTTTTGCGACTAATGATTAGATACTAACATGTGTTAATGGTCGAATGAATATCAGAAGGGGCGAAGGAGATTAAGAATGGGCGAAGGAAGAAGTGAAATGGACGAATGAAGATCAGGAAGACACAGAAGAACACATTCGACCAGTTCTACTGGGCGAATGTGGAAATGCTTACCTTCGACCAGTTCATCTGGGCGAACGTACAGCTAGTATAAATAGATTTCAAGTTTTTGTAATGTAAAACAAGTCATAGAGAGTGTGTGTTTTGTGTGTGTGTTCCTGAGAGGTTTGAGATTGTCTGTTTGAGGTCTAGATTAACTGTTATCAGTCTGTAAAGGTTTATTTGAACAAGTTAATCTATGAAAAGCATTTAAAATGATCTTGATTGTGTTTTGATTGAGTTTACTTCAGTTTGTTCTAAGCTAGGGTTTCCGCACCTGGTTTAGCACCTTGTATGATCATATAATCCTGTGTTTTTGTCAAATTCCGTTCCTCTACAAAGTGGTATCAGAGCGTAGAGGATCATACAACAACAAATTGATAAACTCAGAGCTGATTTGGACATAATTTTCATCAATTCACATCTGTTTTCAACTAAAAATGGTTTTTGTGTGTTTTTGAAAGAATTAGAGGTGATTTTGTGGTTAAAATTCAAAATTCCAAGTATTAAAGTTGTTCCAAATCATCTCCGAAGCATAACCTGATCAAGATCAATCAAATCCACAAACTTTTGAAAATCAGAGATCAAAATAACCGTTTTTCAAAGTGTAACCGTTTTTCAAATGTCTGATATGGGCGAACCTGAGAGTTTGTGGGCGAATGTGTGAGAGTTAGGTCGAAGGTGATAGGATTTTCGGGCGAACGTAGTTAATTTTGGACGAACGTAGGGTTTTTCACTAAGAACAGTCTACATTCGGGTGAGAATTTTACCTTCGGGAGATCGGGGGTACGAAGGTAAAACCTAAACGGACGAACGTAGGGTTTGTTGGACGAAGGTAGAAGAGTTTTTGTGTATTTTTACATTCTAGTGATATCTTACATTCGGGTGAAAGATTTTTGGGCGAACCTGATAAAAGGGGACGAACCTGAACTTCTGTTGGGCGAACCTAGGATAAGTTTTTGGAAAATTTTTCTAAGTGTTGAATTTTTCGAAGTGCGTGACTATGTGGCGTTATCAGACTACTCCTACACCAGCAACTACACAACCACAACAGCAGGTGATGGACCCATGGACCGTGGCAGCACAGAAGACGAGCACACAGTCTTCGCAGCCGGTTAACTACATGACTCAGAGTGCACCTACAGTACCACAGTCTGACTACTGGGGAGTAGCAGCAGCGGTGGTAAACACTCAAACTACTAATGCTATTTCCACACTGATTAATGATTTGTCTTCAGGTAGCGGGACTCGGCCACCGAAGCTCATGGAGATTCAGGAATACAATCAGTGGCAGAAAAAGTTCAAGATACACTTGGAAGGCATGGGAGTAGAAGGTGCTGAAGCATGGAACATGATAGCTAAAGGATACACACCACCAGTTCTGGAGAACACGGGTGAACCAGTGCCATTGGAGAGCATGGCGGAGGATGAGAAGAAAAAGTTTGCTGTGGAGAAGAAGGCGTTCTCACAACTGACACAAGCCATTACTAATGATCTTTTGCATCAGTTTGGGACGTGCACAACTTCTAAGGCTTTGTGGGATATGCTTAAAAGGAAGCATGATGGGAATGAAAAGACTAGGAATTTGAGGATGGAAGAGCTTGTTAAGGAGTTTGAGAATTTTTCTTATGTTGGAAATGAAACTTTGAAAGAACTAACTCCTAGATATAATCATTTAATATCTGAATTGTCTAGCTATGGTGTACAGATCCCTATGGCTAAACAGGTGGACAAGTTTGCTGAAGCATTACCACCTAACTGGGATCAGCATGTGGATGTTTTGAAGGAGAAGGATGCTTTTCAATACTGGTCTCTTCAAGAGTTCGTTGAGAAGCTGGAAAACAAAGAGTTAGAAGAGAAGAGGAAGGCTAGGAGAGCACAGATTCCTCAGAATCCAAATCTATACTTTGGAGGATCTTTAGTTCCAGCAAGCACAAGTTCTGGAGGGCTAGTAACACCACATGTTGCTTGTATATCCAATGCTGTAGAATCACCCATTATTAACTACCATCAACAAACTTCATCTTTATCACAACCACAATCACAAGTTCCATATCAATATTCATACATTCCACCATTCTCACCAAAACAACAAGCAGCTTTTTACACTGCTGGTCAAACTCTACCACAACCAATGAACCAACCTAATCAACCAACTGTGGTTTTGGAGACTTCCAATCTTGGAAATGTGACAGTTGAAGTTGCTCAGCAACACATTGCATTAGTCTCTGCAATGGTTTCTTCCTATAATGGATTAGTTGCTAGTCAAATTGGTAATAACAACTTGACCAATGAAGACTACGCACAGATTGATAAGGAAGAAATGGAACTCATTGATATCCAATGGGCATTTGCGAGCATTATGCGAAGAGCAACTGAGTTTATTGAGAAAACAGGTAGAACCGACTTGGGAACTTCTCCTAACACAACCTACGGGTTTAATAAGGAGAAAGTGACTTGTTTTAATTGTGGGGGTAAAGGTCACTTTAAACGTGAATGCACACAGCCACCGAAACAAGGCAACAGGAATCCATTTAATGCTACTTATCAGAACCGTCAACAACAAAACCAAAACCAAGTTTCTTCCCAAAACAACAACAACAACAACTACCAAAACCGTCAAAACAACTTTAACAACAACCAAAATAGACAACCAACCACACCAAACCAGACACAAAACCAAACACCAAATAATACTAACCGAACAGTCATACCAATCACTACACCAGCTGAACAACAGAATACCAATCAAGCATTGGTTACTCAACAAGATGAGAGGTTTGACTGGTCAAGCATTCAGATAGGTGTTGAGGAAATCACAACTGGAGGAAATGTGGCGTGTGTTGCCTATCAGGTTGATCTTGAAGATTCAGTGACGATGGAGGAGAAGGTTGAAACTGAGGTTGCTAGTGATGATTCTGAGTTTGAGATGGATGGAGATTTTGAACCTGTTGAGGTTAATTCTGAGGTTAATGTTGAAGTTGAAATTGAAGAGACTAATTCAGGAGAATTAACTGATCAGAAAATCTGCCTCTGCAAGTAACTGATCAATATCTTCATCAAGAGAATTAACACTAGCTTCTGTATCCGAGTCACTGTCTGAATCAGAATAAACCGATTCACACTCCTCAGGAATGTCAGAAACCGTATCAATCACAACTCCTGAACCCAACTTGATCAAGAATAGCTTCTTCAATCACACTCCTAGGAGTGGCTTCAAGTTGAAGAAGCTATTCTTGATCAAGTTGAAGAACAGGAGGCACCACCAGTGAACCCAACTCCAAATACTGATGTGGCTTCATCATCAAATACGGGTCATGATCTGGATGCTGTAGAGAACTTGACTGTTCAGACGGGAGTGCAAGTACCTGATTATCCGGAATCTCGGATTCATCGTATTCACCCGCTGGAGCAAGTTATCGGTGATCCTGGAAGTAGTGTTATGACCAGAGGGCAGCTTAAAAGTGTTAATACGCCAGAGAGTTTTGGTGCTTTAGCTTTATATGCCAAAATTCAACAATCTGGTAGTCAAAATGATTGGTCGTTTGCGTGTTATGTGTCGCAGGTAGAGCCAAGGACATACAAGGACGCTTTGAAGGATGATGCCTGGGTGGAAGCTATGCAGGAGGAGTTATTACAATTCCAGAAATTAGGAGTGTGGACGCTCACAGATTTGCCGCCGGATAGGAAGAAGATTGGCACCAAATGGGTGTTTAAGTGTAAGAAGGATGATCGTGGGGTAATTGTTCGGAACAAAGCCAGATTGGTCGTGCAGGGTTTCCATCAAATCGAAGGGATTGATTACAATGAAATCTATGCACCGGTAGCACGAATCGAAGCTATTCGGATGTTCCTCGCGTTTGCTTCTTATAAGAAATTCAAAGTTTACCAGATGGACGTGAAAAGCGCATTTCTGTACGGGAAAGTCAAGGAAGAGGTGTATGTCGGGCAGCCACCAGGCTTTGAGGACCCAATCCACCGGGATAAGGTCTACGTGCTGAACAAAGCTCTTTATGGCTTGCACCAGGCTCCGAGACAGTGGTACGAGGAGCTGAGTACATACCTCATCAACAAAGGATTTAAGCGCGGCCTCGTCGATTGCACCCTCTTTACGAAAAAGACGGGAGATGACTTGCTTCTAGTGCAGATATATGTTGATGATATAATATTTGGTTCAACTAATGAGCTTTTATGCAGGGAGTTCGAATCTGTCATGCAGGAAAAGTTCGAAATGAGCGCAATGGGGGAGATGCAGTTTTTCCTAGGCTTGCAGG
Source organism: Ambrosia artemisiifolia (assembly GCA_032199755.1). Taxonomy (NCBI): domain Eukaryota; kingdom Viridiplantae; phylum Streptophyta; class Magnoliopsida; order Asterales; family Asteraceae; genus Ambrosia; species Ambrosia artemisiifolia. Next base: position 47,505,073 of record CM063527.1, on the reverse strand, counting down.
TGGACCAAAGACCCGACGGGATCTTCATTCACCAGACGAAATATGTCTCCGACATCTTGAGCCGATTCCAGATGGAGGACTCAAAGCCAATGGATACCCCGATTCAACCCAATCACGGGATTGGAGTGGACGCTAAGGGGGAGCTGACGGATCCTTTTACATACAGAGCAATCATCGGATCTCTGATGTATTTGACGGCGTCTCGACCAGATATTATGTACGCAACGTGTCTCTGTGCCCGTTATCAATCGAAGCCGAAACAAAGTCATCTGACGGCGGTCAAGCGTATCCTTCGATATCTGAAGGGTTGTCCTTCAAAAGGACTTTGGTACCCTAATGATGATAATTTTGATTTCATATCTTTTAGTGATGCAGATTGGGGCGGCTGTGACAAGGATAGCAAATCTACTACAGCTGGTTGCCAGTTTTTCGGGAGCAGGTTAATCACCTGGCAATGCAAGAAACAGACTTCCGTAGCACAATCTACCTGTGAAGCCGAGTACATTGCAGCCTCGAGTTGCTGTTCGCAAGTACTTTGGATTCAACAACAAATGGTGGATTACGGTTTGCAGTTTCTTAAAACTCCTATTTACTGTGACAACGAAGCTGCAATTGCATTAACTAAAAATTCGGAAAATCATTCTAAAGCGAAACACATCCGGATCAAATATCATTTTATCCGAGATTGTTACGCTAAGGAATTGATCAATATGATCAAAATACACACTGACTACCAACGTGCAGATTTGTTTACTAAAGCTTTTGATCGTTCACGCTTTGAATATCTTTTAAAAGTAAACAATATAAAGGAAAAACAGGACTAATCGGCACCTCGGTTTATCGTTTTTTAGTTTTTAGTTTTTATATTTTGCTAATTGGGAATTTCTCTTTGCTAATTGGGAATTTCTCTTTACTTTCGTAATCCTCAAAGAAGTTGATGCTTTCGAGGGGATTGTAAAATCCTCAAAGAAGTTGATGCTTTCGAGTGGATTGTTTCTTTTAACTTTTGTTTTTGTTTTGTTTTCAGAAAAATGAAAATCCAAAAATATGTTCTTTATTTTAGGGGGAGCCATTTTATCAGAAAAGCCAAAAACATTATAAAATTCAAAAAGACCTAAAAATTAGAAAATCAAAAATGATTTCCTGGTAAAACAGAGGAAATGATAGTACATCAGTGGGAATCTGATACAGGCTAAAGAATTGTATAGTTTATGAGGCGTGTGTTGATTACGTGTGATATGCTGATAGGCTTCGTAGACTAAATATTGCGTGCATTAGTGATACAAACATAACGAACTACGCGTTCGTGGCTGAACACCTCATGGGCATATGGTCTTAGTACCGTAATTTCGTTTGATAGGATTGCCAAAATCTGAGGTTTCGGGTCGTTATGTTATGGTTATCCGGGATATTTTGATAAACTTTTGTCGTATTGATTTACGGACCTAGTTTTATCAGAATATTTGCTAAAAGAGCTTAATTGCCAAAACCGGAAGTTACCGAATTGAGGAACTTTATGTTTTAATTGATCATAGATCATTATTACATCGTATTGATCATTTGATGCAAATCAGTGATTAATATCAGCCTCAACCTAGTGTATACGCACATGTTACTCTGCTGCATTCGTTTGCTGACCTGTACACCTCTGTGCTATATACTTTGTAAATTTTACGGATAACTCTGGCATAATCACGCGTTACGACGAAGCTTTGTGCAATTACTTGATACGGGAGTATGTCGTGTGTGTGGGCACCACATCGTGTTAGTCTAATACATCTAACTCGTATCATTTTAAAGCATTGCGTAATTGTCTGCATGTGAGCTTACGTGGACCACAATATCAGCAATTGCCGTATCACATACTGTTTCTAATGATAATATTAAACAAAAAGATCAACGCTGTGATCAGATTTCTCAGAAAACTGATATGATCCTCTGACCGGATTTCACAAAATGTTTACTGTTTTCATTTACTTTGCTGCATTTTATTTGTTGCAATTTACTTTTAATGTCAAAAAGATACAAAATCCAAAAACATTTTAGGTGTGTTTTGATAAAATTTCAGAAAATCCAAAATTTTAGCATTTCTGCTTTATTTTTGATAACCGGGGATGCTTGATAGTCAATTTCTGAGATTTGACAACACCATCTGGGCTTTGTATCATTCTAAAAGTGAAAATTTGTGTTTTGGAAGCTTAACGGATTGAAAAATGTTGAACGGGATTCGAATTTGTAATTTGGCAAAATTTTTCAAAATTCCCATTTTACATTCGCCCTTCATTTGGGACGAATGTGGGATTTTTGTTCACGTTCGACCATTTCAGTTTGGGCGAATGTGGCTTTTATCCACATTTTACATTCGGGTAGAAGCATTTCACCTTCGGGCCTTTCATTAGGGGCGAAGGTGGAAAGTGTCTTCATTCGTCCAACGGAAACGGACGAAGGTGAAGGTCTATATATATGTCATACCAGGTTCGACCAAACAGTTCCATTTTTTCAAAATTTCATTCGATCACAAGACCTTGTTAATTTTGTTCCCTCTGCTTGTGCGTTTTAATCCCTGCTTCTTACTGATCGTTTTCATATAAAAATTACAGGTAATGGACCCAGATTCAAGCCGGAATCGTTTGATTTTACACCGGACCTAGGGTTTTAGTTTTTGTGATGATTGACTGGTTTTTGATGTTTCTTTTTGATATACATTCATCCCACATCAGTTTTAGGGGGAGAATGTGTATAGAATTAGGATATAAACAAGTTTTTAATCATTGATTGAACTATAAAACGATATAAACCCTAATTCCTTTTAAAAACTGTTGTTGAATGAATTTTAAAGTCAATTGATGATGCACGATGCTTAATCGGTCAATTTAGAACAGATTTGAATCAGAATTAGAGGTTAAAAACACAGTTTGAAAAATTTCAAATTTTGGTCAAGAACAGGTTCCACCTTCGGGTCATCGACCGGACGAAGGTGAATTGATTGGACGAAGGAAACCTTTAAACGGACGAATGTATAATTTTCATCAAAATCCACTTACATTCGACCATAAATCTACACCTTCGGCCAATTTTATTTACATTCGACCACGTTGAAATGGGCGAATGTGAAATTTGAAAAACCTAAAAATTTGAATTTTTGACGATTTTGTATTTTGACGTTTTATTTTGATTTTCCATTTCAGATGGCTGAAGAACAAGCTAATGTTGAGATTCCTGTGGAGACTCAAGTGACTGATCCTATTCCAGAGATTGTACCAGAAGAAGGATCATCAAGCGGTAGCAAATGGCCGTTTGAGAAGACCCACAACTGTTGTGCATATCTTGGTGATGTTGAGAAGAATGTAGAATTCACAGAGATCATTAAGTTTCTGAAAAGATGTAGAGTGGTCTATGCATTGGCAACACCAACTATTATCTACAAGGATATAGTTGAGGATTTTTATAACAATGCCAAATATGATTACTTTGATAATCAAACTATCATCCGAAGTAAAATTCAGGGAATGGAGATGTTTATCACTGAAGCTGACATTAGAGAAGCTCTCCAGATCCAATTTGAAACAAGTGAGGATCCAAGAGAACTTTCCTGGACTGAACAGAAGGCATGTTTCCTAAGGATGAAGTACAAAGGACCGATTACTGATGGTTCAATGTATAAAGGAAAACTGAGCGTGCAGTTCAAGTATTTTGCTCACGTCATCATTCTAGTATTTGGATGTGTTAGTGGTGGCTATGACGTGATGAGAAAGAGTTTAAGCTCGTTAATGGTTGCATTGACTCTCAATAAACCATTTAACGTTGCTGGGATGATCTTAGACCATATGTTGGAGATGTTGAAGGGTCTGAAGAAGAAATACTTCATGCTTTATCCTAGATTTTTGATGATGATCTTCGATCACAAATATCCAAACTTGAAGAAGGATCCGACACAGATTCTCAATATGGATCATATGAATGTTAGAACTTTGGCAAGGATGAAAGCTTATAAGGGTATTCCTGAAAATGAAAGACCACCTTTCAGAAGGTTATTTGGAGCTTTGGCTAGAGAGGATTATGAGGATCCTGGAAAGAATCTAGCAAGGCATCCTAATAGTGATAGTGATAATGATGATCCGTTAGTCTATGCTGATGCAAGCACTAAACGGAAGAGGCAAGTTGTCAATCCCGGAGCCAAAGGGAAGGGCAAGGGAAAGACAGAGCAGGGTAGTTCAAAACAAAAAGCAGTGAGGAAGAAGACTACTGCCAAGAAGGGGACAGGTTTGGTAGATGAGGAGTCTGTTGATTCTGAGGAGACAGAAACTGAGGAACAATGGGATTCGGATGCTGAGAATGTCCGGACTACCAAACAAAAGGCCACTTTGGTTGGTGAGTCTGAATCTTTAAACAGATCGATAGAAGAAGCTAATAAGAGTAAGCAATCTGTTGGTGCTGAGGATGAAGGGTTGACTATTGATCTTGATGAATTGAATAAAGGTGAAACAGTTGTTGTGAATTTGCCTAAGCCCAAACACAAGTCTATGGCTAAGAAGACAAGCACCAAGCAACTCAGAGAGAAGGAGTTGAACTTGTTATTGAAAGGAAAGAGATTACCGGATGCTGGAACATCATCTAAACAATCTTCACCAGCTGCAAAGAAACAAAAGACAAAAGAGGCTACAACATTACCAGTGGAGGAATTTAATATTGCCCTGGATAATGTTCTTGATATGTTTACTAAGCCTCAGAAGGGAAAAGAAGCTGACATTGAGCCATCTAAGTCTAAATCCAAGTCTAAAAAGATCACTGTGGATGATGAAGTGATGAAACAGATGAACAAAAGAATGGATGATATGATGAAGATGCTTGTGGCTCAACAAGCTGAGATTGCCAAGTTTAAACAGAATGAGGAGAAGATGCTTCAGATCGTTGTTGCTTCTAAAACTAATCAAGATGAAATAGATGAGAAGGTTAAGAAGCTTGAAGCAAAGAATCAGAAGCTTGAAGGTAAAGTTCTGAGAAACAAGAACAGATATAAGGCAATCAAAGAAGATAATAAGGAGTTGAAGGCTGAAAACAAACGCCTTAGTGATCTGATTAATTATCTGTACAATGAAGCACCCAAGCTGAAGGAGGGTGAAGAAGATGAAGAGAGAGAAGTTGAGAAAGTAGATTTTGAACCATCCGAATCTGATAAAGAGGAGGATGAGGATGATGATGAGAATGAAGAATCAGAGAAAAGTGATGATGAAGATGATAACAATGATGATGATGATGATGTTGAAGGTTCAGGGAGTCAAAAAGATGATGATAATAGTAGCAGTGATGACAATGATGGAGGAGATGATACTGCTAAGTTTACTTTTGAGAAGAGACCACCTTCTAAGAAGAAGAAAGACACAGGTGAGTCTAGTTCTAAGAAGAAGGGAGAGAATGTAGATGATGAGACTGTGTTCTGGAACGAGAAGGTGAGGTCGTTATCTGATGATGCAAAACAAGTTTACAAGGACATGTTAAAGAAGAGAGAGTGGACCATTGAGTTCACAGGTCGTTTTGCAGAAATATTCCAAACAGATGATATGAGATATGAGTTGGAATATAACGATCCTAATCTTGAAGAGGGGGAAGTACCTGCTTCTGTGGCAAAGGAGATACTGGATGGCCTTGCACAGAGAGTAGGGAAAACTTTTGAAGAGTTCATTGTTGATGAGTCGATTCCACCTATTCCTGAAAAGGATGTTGGAACTCACTCTGATGATAAAGAAACCCCTGAGTTTGAGGAAGTTGAGATAGAGGATATTACACATGAGGAATATCCACAGTACTTCGGACAAAATGATGAAGACGTGGTGTTTCCTGATTTTACAGAAAGGCATAATACGTCTGCAAAGCAAAAGGCAAGAAAAAGGAGTGCTGAGTTTGTTGAAAAGGTACTTGGAGCTGATCTGCCAGAATCTTCAAGTAAGACTGATGAGTTGAAAGAGTACTTGAAGAAACTAAGACTGATGGATGAAAACCGACCAAAGCCCGAAGCTCAAGGAAACTTCTACAGGTTTCATAATGCAAAGTTCAGAGGGAGAGCTCTTGGGTGGACATACTTGAGCAGGCTGAAGTGTCTAGCTGCCAAGTGGGAATCAGGAATCCTGTATTTCTACAGATTCATTGACTTGCTAACTCTACCGTACTGGGCGGTTAGAGATTTATGCAGATTCCCTATGTCTGGTGCTTCAGTGAATAATACGCATGTTGGTTGGTGTGCAGACAAACTGGTTTGGGAGAGTAGGACGAGATGGAATAGATTCAAGCCACAATATCCTCGGAGGAAAGTTCACAAGGATATTGATCCCAGAACCAAGCTGAAAAGGGTTACCTTGATATATAAGGCACCTGAAGTGATGAGAAAGATTCCTTTGATGCCTATGCCTCAACACTTCAGTGCTGACTTCATATTTTGGTATTATGATTGGAGGAAAGCAGAAGCTGTGATAGTGTTGAGAGATGGAAAGGATAAATACAAGCATGTGCATGTATTTGATCCTATGTGGCTAATCAATTGCACCTTCGAAGACATCATCATGTTATTCTATAATCCGATTCATCATGAGCCTAACGATGCAGATCAAGCAAGGAAATACACACAAGTTGTGGGTGTTTGCTTTGCTTATGATATCAATGCTGGAAGTAATTTGGAAGGGAAGCTTGGCAAGAAGGTGAAGATGGCGAATGTGTCAAAGCCGGTTAAGAGAAAGTTAGAGCCGGAAATGACGAAAGAGCAAAAGAGTATTCTGAGAATTAAGCTGCTAAACAAAGCCATGGACGAAGATAGAAAAAGATCTAATCAATAGTCGAGGGGGAGTTTGTAGATGCCGTTTTGCGACTAATGATTAGATACTAACATGTGTTAATGGTCGAATGAATATCAGAAGGGGCGAAGGAGATTAAGAATGGGCGAAGGAAGAAGTGAAATGGACGAATGAAGATCAGGAAGACACAGAAGAACACATTCGACCAGTTCTACTGGGCGAATGTGGAAATGCTTACCTTCGACCAGTTCATCTGGGCGAACGTACAGCTAGTATAAATAGATTTCAAGTTTTTGTAATGTAAAACAAGTCATAGAGAGTGTGTGTTTTGTGTGTGTGTTCCTGAGAGGTTTGAGATTGTCTGTTTGAGGTCTAGATTAACTGTTATCAGTCTGTAAAGGTTTATTTGAACAAGTTAATCTATGAAAAGCATTTAAAATGATCTTGATTGTGTTTTGATTGAGTTTACTTCAGTTTGTTCTAAGCTAGGGTTTCCGCACCTGGTTTAGCACCTTGTATGATCATATAATCCTGTGTTTTTGTCAAATTCCGTTCCTCTACATATACAGACAACAACTGTTAAAGCTAACTTCTGAGAATCTGTAACTTCTGATGCTTTGGTAAAACTTCTGATGAGTAAATCGTCAGAAGTTGTTCTTCAGTTCTTTGCAACTTCTGATGACCAATGCTAACTTCTGATGAGTAATTACATCAGTAGTTAGTTCTTCAGTACTTCTGAACTTGTTCTTCGGAAGTTGTCTGGTTTGTCCTCGAACAAGTTCATCAGTAGTTGGTCATCAGTGGTTTCTTCATCAATAGTTTCCTTCATTCTTCAGTAGTTGTCTTTTGTACTTCAGGACTTTGTCTTCAGAGGTTTGTCTGGTTCGTCTTCAGAACTTGTCCATCAGTAGTTCTCTTTTGTCTTCAGAAGTTGCCTGTTTTATTCAGCAGTAGTTATTATAATTAGTTATTATTATTATGTGAATGATCGACTAAGGTTTTGTGGTTCATTAATCCTCTCTAACCCAACATTGAGGATTGTAGTGTCAGGGAATTAACAGATGAAGAAAAACTGATTAGGCAAAAAAAGGCTGAGGATTTGAAGAATGATATGCCTGAAGCTAGGAAAAAGGTTCAGTTTGATAGTGAGGGGTATCAAGTTGTGGGCAGGAGATCAGTGTTGAGGCCAGTTGTTAATCAGCATGTTAAGAATGGTCAGGGGAACTTGGGTAATGTGAAGGCTCAGACTGGTATGAAAACTGGAAATGGGAAGGAAAATAACATGACTGGGCAGGGTACTAGCAGCAACTCTGGGCAACATAAGCAAGGCAATCAGCAGGGCAGGGCTATTCAGGTCAAGAAACAACAAGGGGGTGATATTAAAGGGAACCAAGGGAATGTTAAGGGTAAGAATGTTGAGGGTAGTATGCAGACCAAGCTTCAGGAATACAGGGTGAAGAATGGTAGTAAAAAACAGAATAGTACTGTGGGGCAGGGTGGTAATGGTATTGCAATGAAGAATGCATTTGAAGTTTTAGAAGATTTGACCAATGAGGTGGAAGGGGATGTTATGGCATCAACTGGGCAGAATGGGAAACCAAAGAATGATGGGGCAAATTTCACTAGAAGAGAAAAGATAATTACACAATCTCTGGATGACTATTATAAGGGTCTTTCTGATCAGCAGAAGAAGGAGCTGATGGACTATATCAACAATCAGGAAGTTCCATCCAGGGAAGTTAGGAAATCTTGGTCTTTTAATAAATCTAAATTTTTTACCATTATGTGCAGTAAGCATGATTTTATTGCAGGTTTGAAGAGTATGACTGAGGATCTGGAGGAAGTTGAAGAGGAGGACATTGATGATGATATGTTCACTTCTGTTGATTTGGATCATGTTGGTGATTCTGCTGAAGAAATGCAGGACTATCTTTGTATGGATAGTGCTGAAGGTACACAAGTTCAATCATGTTAAAGGGTATGTGTTGGAATGTTAGGGGGCTTGAGATTAGGCAGGGGATGGTTAAAAGTCTGATGCTTGATCAAGGGCTTGGGTTTTGTGGGCTGTTAGAAACTCACCTTAGGAAGCAGAAGATTAATAAGGTGTGTGATACTGTTTTTGGCAATTGGTCTTGGGTATCTAATATTGATAAGTGTAGAAATTGGGCTAGAATTGTGGTGGGTTGGGATACTAGGAAGGTGGAAGTTAAGATCATTGAGAGTACTGATCAGGCTATTCATAGTTGGATAAGGAAAGTGGGGGATCAGAAGGGATTTTATTGTAGTTTTGTCTATGGGCATGTTAGAGGAAAGTATAGGAAGCCTCTTTGGAAAGATTTAGAATGCCACAGATTTGGGGTTAAGAATCAACCTTGGATTATGTTGGGAGATTTTAACGGTATATTGGATGTTAATGAGAGAAATGTGGGAGCTTCTACTCTTGACAATTCTGTTCAGCAATTTAAGGATTGTGTGAATGTGTTGGGGATGACTGATCTAAGTAGTAGAGGTCTCTTTTTTACATGGAATAAATCTCCTGGTAATCATATGGGTATAATGAAGAAGTTGGATAGGATTATGGCTAATCAGAAGTTCACTAGCTGTTTCTCTAATGTGGAAGCTGAATTTTTGCCATTTTACACTTCTGACCATAGTCCTGCTGTTATCAGGTTTATTGAAAATGTTGAAGGTTATAGGAGACCATTCAGATTCCTAAATTACCTTACAAGGAAGCCTGAATTTAAGGAGGTTGTCAAAAAACAGTGGGATAAGCAGGTGGAGGGATTTAAGATGTATGCTGTTGCTACTAAGCTGAAAATGCTTAAGAAGCCTTTAAGACTTCTAAATTTCAAACAAGGGAATGTGTTTGAGAAATCTAAGAGGTTAAAAGTGGAACTTGAAAGAGTTCAAAAGGAGGTGGATAAGGATCCTCATTGTAGGGAGTTGAGAGATGAAGAACATGTGTATTTAAAGGCTTATAAAGATGCTCTATTAGATGAGCATCTGTTTTTGAAACAACAAGCTAAGGTCCAATGGTTCAAAGAAGGGGATGAGAACACTAAATTTTTCCACAACTGTGTGAAGGAAAAGAAGCAGCAATGTAAAATTGTTGAAGTTCAAGATTTGCTGGGTAATAGTTTTGTGGCTGATGGTGTTGGGGGAGCGTTTGTTGATCACTTTAGGGGTATTCTTGGCACACAAGCTGTTGTGGATGAGTTTTTAGATCCTGGTAGCCTGTTTGAGAAAAAAGTTAAGAGGGAAGATGCTGAATTGATGGTGAGGCCTGTTACTAAAGCTGAAGTTAAAGCTGCTCTGTGTGATATTGATGATGATAAGGCCCCTGGACCTGATGGCTATTCTTCTAAATTTTTCAAGGCTGCTTGGGGTATTGTGGGAGATGATTTCTGTGCAGGGGTTCAAGAGTTTTTTAATTCTGGGAAACTTTTAAAAGAAATCAACTCTACTAGCATCTCTTTAGTTCCTAAAATAACCAAGCCTGTTACTGTGGCAGATTATAGACCTATTGCTTGTTGTAATGTGTTTTACAAGTGCATTAGTAAGGTTCTATGTAACAGGATTAAGAACTGTTTATCTACAATAGTTGATGTCAATCAAAGTGCTTTTATCCCTGGTAGACAGATAGGGGATAATGTTCTTCTTGCTCAGGAGTTGGTGAGGAATTATCACAGGAAGAGTGGGGAAGCTAGAACTGCTTTTAAAATTGATATTCAGAAAGCTTATGATACAGTTGATCATGGTTTTTTTAAGAAGTGTTTGCAGCAGTTTGGGTTCCCTGATAAGATGGTTCATTGGCTTATGGAATGTGTGAGCACTGCTTCTTTTTCTATCAACTGTAATGGTCAGTTGCAGGGGTATTTTAAGGGGTTAAGGGGTCTGAGGCAAGGGGATCCTTTATCTCCTTATCTGTTTACCATAGTTATGGAGGTTTTAAATCTGACTGTAAAAAGGGCCATCAGAAATAATATGGATTTCCAGTACCATTGGAGGTGTTCTGAGTTAAAAATTACTCATCTTTGCTTTGCTGATGATCTTATGATGTTCTGCCATGCTGACAGAAGATCTGTGGAGATTTTAAGAGATGCTTTGGAAGAATTCAGCAGGGTTTCAGGTTTGCTTCCTAATCTGAATAAAAGTACTACTTTTTATGGTAATGTTCTTCCTCATATTCAAAGGGATTTGGAAACTATAATGCCTTTTCCTGTTGGAAAACTCCCTGTTAGATATCTGGGTGTTCCTCTGATTTCTAATAGGTTGTATGCAAAAGACTGTTTGGTTTTGATTGAAAAGGTTAAAAAACGTTTAAACAACTGGAAAAATAAGGCTTTGTCTTTTGCTGGGAGGGTTCAATTGGTTAGGTCTGTGATTAGTTCTTTGAGTATTTATTGGTCTTCTATGTTTATTTTGCCTGCTAACATTACTGATGACATTGAAAGACTAATGAATAACTTCATCTGGGCTCAAGATGTTAAAGCTAAGGGAAAGGTTAGAATTAGATGGGTGGATGTGTGTAGGGAAAAGAAATATGGAGGGTTGGGAATTAAGTCTTTTAGAGTTATGAATAGGGCTCTTATCTCGAAGCATATTTGGAATTTGCTGTCTGGTAAAGAGTCTATTTGGACTCAGTGGATAGAGACATATCTGATTGGAGATAGGAATTTTTGGGAGATAAAGCCAATGGATGGGTGTAGTTGGAGTTGGAGAAAGATTCTTCAAGTTAGGCCTTTTATAAGGCATCATTTCTTTATGGAAATTGCAGATGGTCAGGGGACAAATGTTTGGCATGATTATTGGTGTGAAATGGGGCCTCTAGATACCTTTATTTCTTATAGAGACATTTATATGGCAGGGTTTGATAATAAAGCTAGTGTTTCTGATATGATTGAGGATGGGCAATGGAAGTGGCCTAGTGAATGGAGAAACAAATTTCCTGATTTGTTTCTTATTGAGGTTCCTAACTTAATTAGTGGAAAGAAAGATGCTCTTAGGTGGAAGAATGTTATGGGGGATCTTGGGGATTTCTACACTAAGGAGGCTTATAAGGACATGAGAGGGTTGCATGATGTTGTGGGATGGGATAAAGTTATCTGGTCAACACCTAGAATTCCTAGACATTCAACTACTTGGTGGATGGCTATTCAAAATAAGCTGCTTACTCAAGACAGGTTGGATAAGTGGAGTGGGGGGCAGGATCTTAAATGTTCTCTGTGTAAGAAGTTGCAAGATAGTCATAGGCATCTTTTCTTCCAATGTGAGTTCTCTGCTGAAGTTTGGACAGAAATGAAGAGGAGATCTAATATGCAGGATGTTACTTCTGGATGGGGTCTTCTTAAAGAGTTTATAACCAATTTGCCTAGTAACAGGAGCATTTGGAATGTCATAAAGAAGTTGGTGATTGGGGCCACTATATATTATATTTGGCAGGAAAGGAACTTGAGGCAGTTTCAGCAGAAACAGAGGTCAAAGGAGGAGGTGGTTAAGCTTATTGTTAACACTGTTAGATATAAGTTGATGAGCTGCAAAATTAAATACTCTGCTCAAGTGCAAGTTGCTGATGGTATTTGGAAGTTCTTACTTTCAAGTGTTAATGATGAAGAGGGATATTTGTAAGAGTTCTGTGGAGTTGGGGGTCATCTGGAATCTTTATTTGGTTAGCCTTGGTTTTTTGTTGTTTTGGGGCTGGGAGGGAACTAACTTCTGGGAGTATGGGAGGTTTTTTGTTTCTTTTCAGCCTTGGGTAGTTACCTTAGTATTTAGTACCTTCCTTTTGGTCTTGTGTTGGTGTGCCTTTCATACACCTGTGTGTGTTTGTGTTGTGTTTAACCTTAGGATCTTAGGTTCTTCTCCCTTACCTGTTTGTTTGGAGGATTAGGCTGGGTGATGCAGGAGGTTTGCATGTTACATGGAGTTATATGGAGGCACTGGTCCACAACTGTTAGGTTTTTCTTAACCTGGGTTTTTTGTTTTTGTTTTTTTAGCACTAAGTTGTGGATTAGAAACCTGGTTATTATTAGTGTGTGTCTTGGGGTGTGTAGCCTGTGTGAGTGTTTGTGTTTCTTGCTGTTATGGGGGGGGGGGGGTGTTTTAAGGGACCTTGGTGTTATTTGGAGCACTATAAAACGTTGGGTAGATTCCAGGATTTATTATCCTTCCTTTCTTCTCATTTTGTTGGGGCATGGTGGGTTGAGGGATGGGGTTCTGTTGGATCTCTTGCCTGTTTTTGGGCTGGGATCTAATTCTGCTATGTTGATAAGGGATTTAGGTTTGTTATGGCTGGAGGTTAGCCAACACAATGGAGAGATAAGGATGGACTTAGCTCATGGGTGTAGGACATTATTTTCCACCCTCAATTTTTGCATTTTTAGAACTTCCCATGAGCTAAGAAACCTGGTTTTGTTGAGCCTTATTCATTTCTGGTCCTTTGTGTCTGGTTTACTTGTTTTTTGGTCTTGTATGTATGTGTCTGTTGGTCTAAATACTGATGCTTGCATTAATATGTTTTATATGGGTGGGGTTTGGGGGGAACTTGCAGTAATAAGGAGTACAAAAAAGCTAAGGGTAGGAATCTGGATCTTTGATCCTTCCAGGATTTATAATCCTTTCTTTCTCATTCTGTTGTGGGATAAGGGTGGGTTCTGGATTGGGCTTCCATCAGTTCCTTTTTTCACTTATGAATATGGGACTGATTCTGCTTATATGGATTGGTGGTTAGGATTATTTTGGCTTGGGATAAGCTGGCACCTTGGAGTGATAAGGATGGACCTAACCCATGGCTGTAGGACATTATTCTCCACCCTCAATTTTTACATTTTTAGTACTTCCCATGGGTTAGGAAACCTATACTTGTTGAGCCTTGTTCTTTTCAGGTCTGTTGTGTCTGTGTCTTTTTGTCTATGGTCTGTTATTGTGGGTTTGGGGGGAATATTATGGGAACTTGCAGGAATAAGGTGTACTAAAATGCTGTGGGTAGAATTCTGGATCTGTGATCCTTCTGGGATTTTTAATCCTTCTCTATTCATCTTTTTGATGGGTGAGGGGTGGTCTGGATTGGGTTATCTGTTGGCTTCTCTATTCACATCTGAATTTGAAGCTGATTCTGCTTTGATGGAATGGGTTTTAGGTTTTTTGTGGCTTGGGATAAGCCTTAACCTTGGAGAGATAAGGATGGAAGTGGCCAATGGGTGTAGGACATTAATTTCCACCCTAAATTTTATATTTTTTAGATCTTCACATTGGCCACAAACCTTTGCATTCTTTTGTTTCTTTTCTAAACCTTTTCTTGTTTTGATATTTTTGAGTCTTTTGTGTCAGTCTTTATGGGGTTGGATATATATGGGTTGGGTTGCTTTAAGGTGGGTCTGGAGGTGCTGGAGTGTTATTAGTGACAGGTTGTTGAGGAGCAGGAAGGTTGCTGGTCAGAAAGGGAAGCATCTGTTTGGTGGTTTGATACAGTACTGCAATGGGGTTCAAGTGCAAGGTTGTGGAAATGATTGTGGTATTAGGATACATGCTGAGCACAGGTTTTAAGTTGGTTATGTAGTAGAGGGTGCTGCTGTGTTTTTAGCTGGTTTTTTGTTGCTTGTTTGGGTTTTTGGCTTAGTTTGATGATAAAGGGTATTTTTGTATTTAATGTTGCCATTTCTTTGATGGAAGTTATTAAAGAACATGAGTACAAAAAATACTTCTTTGTTGCAGTTAGCTTAGTTATGCTGCTGCTAGCTTGTGCAGTTCCTGTTCAAGGTAGTATTCAAATTGGTTGCCTTGATATTTTTAGGAATGCTAGAGGCAAGTGGAGGTGGCTTGATACTTTTAGTGTTGATTTTTTGTGTCTTTGCTCTCTAGTCACTATTGATAGTGTCAGTCAATGGTGTTTGATTGTTAGCTTGATTACTAGCATCAAATTTCCTAGAAATATTATGTTGTGGATTTTATGGTCTGGTTTGTTGATGGGTAAAGTTAGAAGGGCTGAGGGGTGGCTAAAATTCTGGGAATGGCTTAAGTCTTGTTGGGTCAAAGTGGGTAGGGGGTGCATTAAGTTTCTGGAGGTATGTATTAGAGTGGGTAATTGGTACGGGTTATTCAGCACAGATATTAGAAGTGGGCTCAGGTTGGTTTGTATGGTTAAAAGTTGGATTGGGGTATGTAGTGAGATGAAGTCTAGGAATAAGGGGAAGTGTAATGGGCAATGGATTAGAAGTGTTGGTAAGAGTAGAGTGGCCTGGATATGGGTGTTAGTGAGGTTGAATTATGTTGGGCCTACGGATTGTAGTGTTTTATGGAATTGTTTTTGGGCCGGGGAACTAATGGGTCGAATTAATGAGGGGAAAGGTGGAGATAAGAACGGGATGTGGGCTGCTGATAGTGGATATTGTGCTGGGTATTGGAGTATTATTGGGCTGCTGGTTAGAGTTTGGTTTTAATTAACTTGGGCCGGTTGTAGAGTTAATGGTATAAGGCTGAATAAAATATGGGCTTGGAGGAGGCAGAGTATGAAGGCTGAAGACTATATGGACTGGTTGAAAAAGAGCGAATATTGGGCTGGATTTTGGAAGTTTTGTGGGCTAAATTTTTATTGTTTTATTCTAGTGTTAGGCCCTAATGGAGGTTTAATAATCTTTGGGGGTTTGTCCCAAAGTTTATAAGCTTCTAAAAACTCTTTGTAATATTTTGTGCTTTTTATAAAATTTTGGCCGGGGTGTCGTCCCCTTTATCCAAAAAAAAAAAAAAAAAAAACCCCTAAACCCTAAACCCTAAACCCTAATCCCTAAACCCTAAACCCTAAACCCCTAAGGATTTTCATTTGTGTGATTTTTTTTCTCTCTCTACCCTCCCCCTCATCTGGTTTTGGCGATTCACCTTCTTCCCTCCATAATCGTCCAAGCCTGCTGATTATCCAGTAAAGAATGATGCCTTCAAATGGTGGAAACCTTCCACCAGACCCCCCACCTGATTTATCTTCCCCAAATCTGACCGATACTACCCAAACTCGTAGGGTTTCAACCCGTTCTTCTTCCAAGGAGTCAAAAGACCTCAACCCTAATAACACTTCATCAACCCCTCAAAACCCAAGCGCTAAGCAGAATTTTAAGGCGGGAAAGAAAGAGGATCTGGAAAAACAACGTCAACCTCTCGCAATCATCAGTGGAAATGCTGTGGTCCGAGAATCTGCAAGCATCGCACCTGCTCCATGTAATCCGGCTGGAATGGAAGTGGATTCGTTGGTTAATTTCCCTATGGACAGGGTCTCTTTTGATGCGGCTGTGAAACTGATTAACCTAGGTAATCACTTTGCTAACTCACCTGTTACACCTTCTAAAACCCCCTGTGTGTTGAATGCTACCCCTATTGATGTCCCAACCCCCATTCGCAACCTTAATTTTAATGAAGAGGAGGAAGGGAATTCGGGTAACTCGGGTGATGATATGTGTGAGACAGAGAGTGATGACGAAGAGAGTGATGAGGAGGAAGAGGGAGACTTAGATAACCAGACTGATTTGACCCTGAATTCTGATAACATTGAGATACCACTGAACCCAAACCATACCTCCCCTGTTCTGAACCAAGATATCCCTGCGACAACTATTCAGGCCACAATTACCCCACCCATAGCCCAACCTGTCACCATTGAACCCCAAACCAATAAGCCGTTCAATGCCTGGGACAACCCCATTAGAGGTATGTCAATTGCGGATCGTATAAAACAGAGTAAGCAGGCTAATAAGGTTCGAATTGAGTACTTTCCCCCTATTGTCACCCCAGAAGGAAAGAGTCGTATCTGAATTACAAAGGAGGACCTGGTTAAGTCATCTAAGGCCTATTCGCTCCTGCTGTATGGGTACTTTCTAGGCACTTCAATGGATTATAATAGAGTGAACTATTGCCTAAGAAGGGACTGGCGCAACTTTGATGTGGCAGAAATATCTAAAAGCCCCTCTGGTTATTTCTATTTTAAGTTCAAGAGTGAACAAGGGATGAAGGCTGTGTTGGAAGGAGGGCCATGGTTCGTCAATAAAATTCCATTGTTCATCAAAAAGTGGGAACCTGGTCTATGCTTAGAGAAATCAGAACCATCCATCATCCCACTATGGGTGACAGCTCATGATGTTCCTTTAGAGCTATGGACGGATACTGGAGTATGCAAGATTATGAGCAGTGTGGGGTATCCTCTACTCATGGATCAGGTCACAGAAACAAGATGTTCGGCTCAAACTGGTAGGATGGGGTTTGCTCGTATGCTTGTTGATGTTAAAGCTAGTTCTAACCTACCGGATGAATACGAAATGGAATATGAAGAAGACCCACCACACCCAGCACATGTTAGCAACATCAGACTGTCGTATCACTGGAAACCACCCATTTGTCAGCATTGTATTGTTTTTGGTCACAACACAAAACAGTGCAAACTAAGGGAAAGAACGGAGGAGGAAGTACAAGCTGAAAAAATGGCTGAGGTAGAACAGGAAAAACAGCAAGTGGGAGACCAAAACATGGTGGATAATGAGGGCTTTACAACTGTGGCATCCAAACAAAAAGGGAAGAAAAGAAATGCTGCAGGTAAGACCATCCAGGTTAGTTCAAGCAACCAGGACCCAATAGAGAAATCTGATGTGGCAAAACATGGTAATACAGTCAATGAAGGGAGAAGGACTAGTGGGAAGAACATAGGAGCCTCCACCAGTAGTGACCCACATATCCAAAAACGAATGAGTGAATTACATGCTGCTCATGTAGCTCAGACCAGTACAACCCAAAGAGAAACCAGGAGTGGAAGGAATGTGAACCAGAAGAATGCTACCCCTAATGCCCCTAAACAGCCTAATGTTAACCCAAATGTCAACCATGCTTCCAACAGACATCGAAACAACATCCCTAAAACAACTGAAACCCCCCTACCATACCCCAGAAAAAACCCACCAAAAACACTATTCCAAAACAAGTTAACCACAGCCCCACAAAACCCAGCCCTTCCACTGACCCACTGTCCTCAAACAAGTTTTATGTCCTGAATGAAGAATCGGCTGGACTGTTACTTTCAGGTAGAGACCTATCGGACCATGTGATGATAGAGACAGAGAATGATGATGGGGGGTTAGCTGCTAATGAAACGGTTGATGATACTATGGTGGACCAGGATGCAGACAGACTTTCGGATGGTGAGATGTATGATTATGGAATCACTGATGGCCAGAAGTTAGCTATCTCAACCAGATTAATAAGGTACAAAACTGTGAGAAGGGAGGATCAAGAAGGCTGGGAACGGGGTGAATGGGATTATTTCCGGGATTTATGTGAGAGTATGGGATTAGATCCGGAGATGGTTGTTGAAAATGTTGGGTATGACAGGTCTGGAACAGCTGCCTTTTTAATGAAGCAAGCTGGTGCAGGACGACAAGGCTATACAGAGGCCAAGGCAACACCAAAATCTACCCAGTAATAATGGTGTTAAAAATCACAGCTTGGAATATCCGTGGTATGTCCAATACTACGAACCAAAACTTGATTAAACAGCATTTGGCTGAAGGTAAATATAGTGTGTGTGGTGTTATTGAAACTCAATTATCCAAAGATAATGTCCAGAAATGTTGCTCTCGGGTGTTTGGCCAGTGGGAATGGGACACGAACAGTTCTGCTTGTAGTGGTAGATGCAGGATAGCTGTTGGGTGGGATCCTAACCTGGTTGAATTAATGGTTGTGGAACGGCATCCCCAAGTTATACATTGCTTCATTAAACCCATACAGGATCAGCGTGGCTTCTATTGTTCCTTTGTTTATGCTCATCATCGGCAAATCCCCAGGAGAGATTGCTGGGATGCCTTGGGAACACATAAAAATGTTGTCCAAGGCCTACCTTGGCTTCTCTTAGGAGATTTTAATGCCATTATTGATCCGAATGAGCGTAATATGGGTGGTTCCAGGGTTGATGACAGTATGGCGGAGGCTCGGGATTGTTTCAATTCTGTGGAGATAAATGATATCTGCATGACGGGGATGAGGTTTACATGGACCAAGAGTCCTGGTCAGCCAGATGGTGTCTTGAAAAAATTCGACAGAGCCATGTCCAATGAACGATTCATGGAGGTTTACCCTTTGGCGAATGCTCAATTTCTGCCATTCCTTAGGTCTGACCATACGCCTATTGTGGTCTCCTTGCCGAATATCCCTTACCCCAAACCGAAACCTTTCAAGTTCCCTAACTATATTGCTTACAAAGAAGAATTTCTGCCCTGTGTCTCTGCTGCCTGGGCTGCTACTGTGTCAGGTTTCGCCATGTACTCGGTGGTGACTAAGTTGAAAGCCACTAAGAAGGAGATTCGGAAACTCAACTTTAAGCAAGGCAATCTTCATTCTCGGGTCTCTGCTTTGAAAGCTGAACTGGAGTGTGTCCAGTTGGAAGTTGATAAAAATCCCACTAATGCAGTCCTAAGAGAAGAAGAAGGTAATTATTTGAAAGCGTATACTGAGGCTGTTAAAGATGAGGAATTGTTTTTGAAGCAAAAAGCCAAAGTAGCCTGGCTAAAGGAGGGAGATCAGAATACGAAGTATTTCCACAGAATGGTTAAAGCTAACCAACACAGAAACCACATTCATTCTGTAGAAAATCTTATGGGAGAGGTCCATTCGGGTCAGCAGGTTGCTGGACAATTTGTGGAGCATTTTAAGACTGTGCTGGGAACATCTATGCCAGTTGACCATATAGTTGACCCGGAGCATCTGTTCACTAATAGAATCCCCTCTATTGATGCTGTTCACATGACCCGGGAAGTAGATAACACTGAAATTAAGGCTGCGTTCTTTGAAATAGAGGACGACAAAGCCCCCGGCCCGGATAGTTTCACGGCCAAATTTTACAAGGCGGCCTGGAATGTTGTTGGGGAGGAGGTGTGCAAGGCGGTGAAAGACTTTTTTCATAATGGCAAACTCCTAAAGGAGGTTAATGCTACGGTGATAGCCTTGGTTCCCAAGTTAAATACTCCCAAAAAAGTCTCGGATTTCCGCCCAATTGCTTGTTGTAATGTTCTCTATAAGGGAATAAGTAAAATCATCACAAACAGGATCAAAGGGGTGCTGGACAAAGTTGTTGATGACAACCAATGTGCATTTATCCCGGGCCGCCTGATCAGTGACAACATCATGCTTACCCAAGAGCTCATGAGGAACTACCATAGGAATACCGGTCAGCCTAGATGTGCCTTCAAAATTGACATACAAAAGGCTTATGATACGGTCGAGTGGAGTTTCCTAAAGCAAGCGCTGGTGCATTTTGGCTTCCCAGAAAAAATGATCAAGTGGATAATGGCGTGTGTTTCTTCGACATCCTTCTCTATCGCTGTTAATGGAGATCACCATGGCTTCTTTAAAGGTAAACGGGGCCTAAGGCAGGGGAGACCCCATGTCTCCCTACCTGTTCACATTGGTCATGGAGGTTCTGACTCTCATGATCAAACGAAGGGTGGCCCATACTGATCAATTCAGTTACCACTGGAAATGTGAAGAAGTGGAGCTTACACATCTGTGTTTTGCGAACGATCTGTTCCTGTTCTGCCATGGAGATAGCACGTCTATTCAAACACTCATGGCTGCTTTGGATGAGTTCAAAGATGTCTCGGGCCTTGTCCCGAGTATTCCTAAGAGCACAGTCTACTGTAGCAATGTTAGTGAGGAAGTTCGTGATCTTTTAAACAACCATATTCGCTTTAGGGGTGGGGAACTTCCTGTCAAATACCTGGGTGTCCCGTTAATATCCACCAGGCTTAAACGTAAAGACTGTACCCCTCTTATAGACAAGGTAAAATGTAAGATATCTGATTGGAAGAATAAATCGCTTTCATTCGCTGGTCGTCTGCAGCTGATCACTTCAGTGCTGAATTCTCTCCACGTCTATTGGTCCTCAGTCTTTATTCTCCCAGTTGCTGTGTCCAAAGAGGTGGAGAAACTCATGCGAGGCTTTCTGTGGTGTCATGGGGAAATGAAAAATGGGAAGGCAAAAGTTAAATGGAAGGATGTTTGCACTCCCATGAGTCAGGGTGGGCTGGGTTTAAAAAGGCTTCGAACGTGGAACCAAGCCTTAATAGCCAAGCATACCTGGAATGTTATTAGTAAGAAGAAGTCTCTCTGGGTCAATTGGATTTACACTAATAGGCTTAGGGATTATAATTTCTGGGAATTAGAAGGAAAAGGGATATGTGTTGGGGGTGGAGGAAAATTCTTGAGCTGCGCAATCAACTTCGGCCTCACATTATTCATATCATTGGTGATGGGCAAAACACTTCGGCTTGGTATGATAACTGGCATGGGATTGGCCCCCTAAGCAACATGCTCACTCATAGAAACATGAGTGAAGGTGGTCTCAATCGGCAAATGAAAGTGGCTGACATCATTGACCAAGGAGACTGGTTGTGGCCAGTGGATTGGCAGGAAAGGTTCCCGACTATTGCTAATGCCGATTGCCCACAACTTGTCCATACGAAGGAGGATAAAGTTAGCTGGAAAACTAATGATGGACGCTTGACTGAATTCTCTGTAGGTACGGTGTGGACTGACTTACAAGACCCTGGGGAACCAGTTCCATGGCTGAAACTGGTTTGGTTTAACCAAAACGTGCCTCGCCATGCTTTTATCCTATGGTTTGCCCTTAAAAGAAAGCTCAAAACGCAGGACATTGTGAGTAGGTGGCTTGGAAATACCACTCTTAGCTGTGTTTTCTGTAATGGTGGTCCAGACAATCATGACCATTTGTTCTTTGAATGCGGATTCCCTAAGGCTGTTTGGTTGGAGCTGAAACAGTACACTAAATGGGGATCCATTCCTGATGACTTGAGCCGCATCTCGAACCACCTTAGTGTGATGCAGCAGAATAACACGATCTGGAGTGTGGTAAACAGGCTTGCTTTCGCTGCGGCTGTCTATTATATCTGGCAGGAACGAAATAGGCGTATTCATGAAAATGTGTCAAGAACTCGAGAGGAGGTGATTGGTTTAATTCGTAATTCGGTAAAACTCAGGCTTATGAGTCTCCCTCTGAAGAAAACAGCCACCTCCCTTAAAGTTGCTCAAGTCTGGGAATTACATGGAGTCCAATGGGTCATCTCAAATAAGTATCATCATGGTGACGATCATTAAAGGGGTGCAGCCGTGTAAGGGGAGACACACTACTCGGTGGGAGAGGAATTATGAGATGGAGACTGACTGGGGAGAGATCATTATCACACATCTGATGAAAATCCTAAATCACATCACTCTCACTTTTTTCAATTTATTGTCAATTGTTGGGTATGGGTGGGACCTGGGTTGGTTTTATCTTTGCAGCTGCCTTCTGGCTTTTTTCAGGTTGGGTCAGGGGACGGGTTGGGCCTGTTTCTATGGGGCTGGGAGCACGGGTTGGGCTGGAGGTATAAGGGGGTGGAGGGTAGTTTTAACCCATAGTTGTTCTTGGTGGCCTTGGGTGGATTGCTTTCTCTTCTCTCTTCTTTGGACTCTAGGATTTGCATCTTTTTCCCTTCCTTTGTTACCCTTGATTAATAGCTGGAGACGTGACTTGGCGGATTTAGGTTTGTCCTGTGTTTGGGTTATAAACACGAAACCGGGAGTCATAAGGCTGGACTGGATAGGGGCGGCGTTCTTTCGGTGGAAGCCCAATTTGTTCCATGCCCCGAATCCAGAAACCCGTTCTGTGTCGTGGCCTGTGTCTTGTCATGGTTTATTTAATGTTTATTTCATCGGGTGTATTATCCTTTGGGGTTGGGACAGGTTTATGGAGCTGTTTATTCTCATCATAATTTGGTGTTATTTGATGTCTTTGGATCTTGCTGGTTACATCAACTTCAAGAGCTGCAGGCATCAAATTACGGGAGGCGTCAACTATTATGACACGACTCATACAAGGAGCGCAATCCATGAAGTCCAACTCAAGAATGCTGGTATGGTTAATAAAATTCAAGATTGGCTATATTTGGTCTGGATCAACAAAATCCCAGCTGCTCGCTTTACTGCTGGGAACAGTCGGAAGGCCCAAGTCTGGGTTTACAACTTTGTGGGCTGCCATCAGGCCCACTGGAGCTGTTTTGTTATTCGGGCCCTAGTTGGGCTTAATCGCTGGCTGCATCAAACTGGGTGGGGGGATCCCACTAACCAGGCCGGTCCCTTTCCGTGTCTGGGCCGGTTCTGGGCTAGCTGCTGGAAGGCCCACATCTGCTGGGTAGGGAATGTTTTGATCGGCGCGAAGGCCTGGGTCCCTGCTTCTCAACGGGCCCAGGTTTATCTTAAGTTAAATTGGCCCAATATCACTACTAATACTCTTTATTGGGCTTGGTCTTTATTTTGGTTTGTAAAATGTAATAACTACTTGTTTGATCGTAGTTTGCTGGGGTATCTTAAGTTTTTGGGTTGGGGGTATCCGGATTTCTTCAAGATCATGAAATCTAGGATGACCAATTTTTGTAGGCCGAAGTCTGAATATGACCGGTCTTGTGTTCGTGACACTATAGCTAGGAACACTACCATCACTTGGTATCGTAAGGATAGAGGTCGCTTTTGTAAATCCCCAAAGGTGGGATACATGATTTCGTATTTTTGGTCCCCGTCGCTTAGGATGGGGACGGTGCGGGGGAATGCCCCCATGATGTTGTAATTATTTTAGTGGTGTGATATAATACTTTTGCCGGGCAATGCCCATTACCCAAAAAAAAAAAACCCTAAACCCTAAACCCTAAACCCTAAACCCTAAAACCCTAAACCCTAAACCCTAAACCCTAAACCCTATGGATTTTCATTTGCTCAATTTTTTTCTCTCTCTAGCTTTCTCTCTCTAACTTTCTCTCTAGCCGTCCACTCCTATCTTGTGCGTATTCTGCTGAATTTGTTCAATGAATCCATCATTTTGTGGAAATCCTCCACCAAATAAACCGCCAGATCCATCCCCTCTCCCTAATTCTTTTGATTTTCCCCCACTCGTACCATCCAAAACCTCCCCTTATGCTCTGCGTTCTAAATCGCTTGAAGGGAGGCATAAGGAATCCGAATTAACATCCAATAATGGAGGGAAAGCTGTGATTAACCTCCAGCTTGATGATTTTGTAGCTGAATCGAACCCCCCTCAGGTGTCGGCTGTGAATGATGGCCCCCAATCCCATACGGAACTGCAACAAGCTAGGAACACCTTTGTTTCTACTCTGGATCGCTGGGCTAGAAGGATTTCTGAAGGAAATAGTGAAGAACAGGGTCTTTTTGTGACGAAAGCAGGAAATGGAGTCTCCATGGCTACCAAACCAGCCGTCACACAGGGTAATCCCCCTGACCCGCACCCTAATCTGTATAATTGTTGCCTTAATACTCAGGATCGTTTTTTCTCCCCCGATGTTTCGGAAGTTAGTGGTGTTGGTCCGGATATTGCTATGGATGCGGCCTTTGAGTCGGTTGATAGCCCTGTTACCGACCACTCGGGCCCTGTTCCTGATGTGACTATGAAGGATTTAGATGGTGGTCTTGCCTCCAAGCCTGCGGCTGCTGCTAGTCCTGTGTCGGTTACTAATTCAGGGCTTAACCAAGTGTGTGACAGGGCTGGGGATGGTATTGGCCCTCCTGGCTTCAACTATGCAGCTCGGTCTACTGGTAATCTTGGTAAGGGAACGTTTGCTGATCAAATTAGGAGGAACAATGAACTTGAGGATACTAGACTAGAATATATTCCTCCGAGTGTGAATTCGGATGGGAAGAAGCAAGTTATCATCTCTTCGGATGATCTCAGGTATTCTGCTCATAATTTTTCTTTGCACCTATATGGTTATTTCCTTGGAACTTCTATGGATTTTAAGGTAGTGAATGCTTGTTTTCAACGCCTTTGGAAGGCGTTTGATCTAGATGTTATCTCTAAGAGCGCTTCAGGGTACTACTTCTTTAAGTTTAAAAGTGAGAAAGGTATGAATGAAGCGTTAGAAAATGGTCCGTGGATGGTTAACAATATCCCTATATTCCTAAGTAAATGGGAACCAGGGATTTGTCTTGAAAAGATTGAGCCGACTATCGTTCCTTTGTGGGTTACTGTGCATCATCTGCCACTAGAGCTATGGACGGGAAAAGGGCTGAGCAAAGTTTTAAGTGGTATTGGATACCCCCTCCTTATGGACCGGGTCACTAAAGATAGATGTGCCAACAAAAATGGTAAGATAGGCTATGCCCGAGTGTTAGTTGATGTCCCTTCGGATAGTGACCTTCCGAGTGAAATTGAGTTGGTATATCCTATGGTTAATAATCGGCCTCCCCGTGTTGCGAAACTTAACATAAGCTACCAGTGGAAACCGGCGTTATGTAACCATTGTCATGTGTTTGGGCACACCACTAAGTTGTGCAAAAGAGTGGTTCAACTGGAGAAAGAGACTGAGCCTGCCACTGATCCGTCTAATGTTGCTATAAACCCGCAATCTCTAAAGGCCCAGCCTAGTGTTCAACCGGTTTCTGTCCAGGAGAATGAGTTTACTGCAGTGAAGAGGAGAAATAAGAGCAAGATTAATCAGTCCCAGGGGAAGAAAAAATCTCAGGTGCACTCAAAAAACAGTGATCAGGCTGCCCCGAAAAAACAGGTTGGTAACTCCAACAGTCATGTTCCTGCTCAAGGTACTAAGCAGGGTAGCAGTGACCCGGGTCCGTCTAACACAGCTCCTAGTAGAGGTCAGTCCGTGCAGAAATTGGGGTCAACAGGGTTTAACTTTGCCCGTGCAGTCAATGGTCCGAGGACCCGGTCCCAAAGTGGTGGTTTACATACCCCTACAGAAGTGATTAATTCATCTACGGTTCATTCAGGCAACCGGTTTGCTGTTCTTGATCTGGAAAAGAGCTTAAAACATGGTAATTTGGTGGAAAGCAAGGAGGATTTGTATCCCTTGGACCCTTTCAATCAGGAAACGTTAGCATCTCCGACTGTCCCGAACAACCCTCCTGCTAGTGCCAATCCTACTGTTCGTGTCCTGCCCAATTGGACTGAACCTGTTGAGGCCTCGGATGACGATATGGAGGACTCAGATGATGATCACGGTTATGATTATGGCATTACTCAAGAGCAAAAGGACGCCATTCTTAGTCGTCTAAAATCTAAAACCCAAGGGATTCGTAAGGAAGTCATGGATGATTGGGAGCCGGGTGAGTTTGAATACTTTCATGATAAGTGTGACGAACTCGGTTTGGACCCGGATTTTTGCATTGAAAATGTGGGTATGGATAATAGTGGTACGGCTCGGTTCTTTTCTGGCCTCATGAGGGACCCGGTCGTTGCCAAACCTCCAAAACGTAAGTAAGTATGGCTAGCTTCCAGTTTTTGCGCGTGTTTTTCTGGTTTGGTTTTGGTTTTCAGTTCTGTGTTTTTGGTTGGTGGGGGATTATTATGATTGCTGCTGTGGATGTTATCAAATGGGTTTGGTTTTTGTCCCCATTCGGCCCTGTTAAGCTTTGGTTTTTTGTTCCAGCCAATAATCCATGTAGTGGGCTGGAAGGTTTTTTGTTTTGCGGGGTGATTGTGTCCTTGGACACCCTCCTTTTGGGCCTTTTTGATTACGGGGTTGAGGTGTTTTTGGTCAGCTGGTTACTGCCCCTTGGGCCCGGTTGTGGGCTTGTGAGTTATTTCCTTCTGGATTGTCGTTAGTGAAGGCCCAGTTTGGGTTGAGGGGTTTGGGCCTAAGTTGACAGCATTTCTCTATGTCTGATTCGAAGGCCTGTTCCTGTGGCTTGGGCTCAGCTTTTCCTCGTGGCTTTAGCTGCCGAATGCCCAATTTAATTTGGGTTTGTCTTTTTTTGTTTAGTTTGGTTAGTTGTCTTGTGGTTTTATTTGTCTGTATGTTGTTCTCATTTGGTAGATTTGGATATTATGTCTACTAGGTAGTCGTAGCTTAGTAGGCGTAGTATGCGTTTCTCGTGTTGAGGTTTCCAAGGCCTGTCTTGGTGTGTCCTCTTTTAGGAGTCTCGGGGGGTATGCCCCCTTAAAACCTGTAACACATTTCTTTTGGGAATATATGTTTGCCGGGCAATGCCCATTACCCAAAAAAAAAAGCCTAAACCCTAAACCCTAAACCCTAAACCCTAAGGTAAAACCAAAGCGTAACAAGAATACGTACGGGTAACAGTGTCAGGGTCCACCTGGTTCTCCCTAGCACCGATCAAATAAGCATGAGCACGAGTAATCCGACCACCGCCTTCATTGTCTCCATCCTTCCCTGCGTTCCCTGTGCCCCCTTGATTCAACTTTGGACAGCTTCGCTTGAAGTGCCCAGCTTCTCCACAATGAAAGCAACCCTGGTTCCCCTGTGGAGCAGGGGTAGTAGTAGCAGCAGTCTGAGTTGCCTTGGCCGAAAGGTTGACCCTACAATCCTTCGCAAGATGCCCCGTCCGCTGACAACGCTCACAACGAAAACTCTCACAAGTACCATAGTGATGAAAACCACAACGCCCACACTTAGGGCTCTTCCCAGCATAGCCCCCTTGTTTCTGATCCGACGCTGACCCTAAAGCTTCAGCCTTCTTCGCCGCCAGCTGTCGCTGAACCACCGCTGAACTCTTCTCCACACTTTCCCACTTCCTCTTGTTCTCCGCCAGCGCCTTCACAGAAGAGCCTCTAGGAGGCAAGACACCCTCAGAAATCTTCAAGTTGGTCATCTTAGTAGCCGACCGCACAGCCTCTGACATGGTAGTAGGATCCCTAGCAGACACCAACCCAGCAATCTCTGGCACTAAACCCGCAAGATACTGCTCTATCCTCCTGTACTCTGGCGTCGACAAACCTGGACACATCACTGCTAGCTCGTTGTGCCTGATCGTGTACTCCTCAACCTCAGAACCCACCATCTTAAGATTCCCATATTCCTGTTCCAACCTCTTAATCTCCTCTCGCGGGCAGTACTCATCCTTCAACCTACGCACAAAATCCGCCCAAGGCATGGCGTTGGCCTCCCCGAGACCAAGTGTCTGTGTGACGCAGTTCCACCACGTCAAGGCGGGTCCTACAAAAGTCCCTGAAGCAAAATTCACCCAATCCACTGCTGGAGTCCCACATAGGGCAAACACCGACTCAGTCTTCTCCAACCATTGAAGCAACTCCACAGCCCCCTCCGTACCGTGGAAGTTGAGGGGCTGACAATCCTTAAACCGCTTGTAGGCAACACCTGCCTGAACCGGAGGAGCAGTAGCACCCATGAAAGTCTGCTGGGCAGCCTGAAAAGCAGCTAGTGCAACGCCCAACTGTTGTTGCATCATCTCATTGAGCTCATCATACGTCAAGGTGATGTTACCACCACCTCTACCCCCACCACCTCATCATACGTCAAGGTAATGTATACATTCACATGAATGGATTGGAAGGTTATTGCAGATATTTATTAATGATTTTATAATGTTCTGTGAGACTTAGATGCCACAATTGAGTTTAAATATCCTTATGCTGAGAGGTTAAACAGAATCACGACACTTCAAGGTTAACACATGTGTTAATCCTCATTAACATGAATTAGAAGTAGAAGCTCAACGTATATTGTTATTATATCATGCATACTGAGACTCAAAGAGTATTGTTTTGTATGAAAATCTTAACGATATGAGGTTAAGTAGAACCACAGGAGTTAAAGATTAACGCATGTGTTAATACACATTATTAACACATGTGTTAATATAAATAAAAACATGCTTTATTGAATACATTTACATAAAGTGTATCTAGAAGCTTAATGTGGATTTTAGTTTATGAAATTTAGTGATTCTGATAGATTACATTTTATCTTCATAAACCTTTCGTATATGGGTTAACCAGAATCATGAGAGTTCATGATTAACACATGCTTTAATCCAAATTAACACACGTGTTAATCTTACAAAACACGTTTTAATGTATACACTCACATGAAATATATTGGAAGGTAATTGCAGATATTAATTAATGATTTTATAATGTTCCGTGAGACTTAGATGCCACAATTGAGTCGGAATATCCTTATGCTGAGAGGCTAAACAGAATCACGACACTTCAAGATTAACACATGTGTTAATCATCATTAACATGAATTGGAAGTAGAAGGTCAACGTAGATTGTTATTATATCATGCTTATTGAGACTCAAAGGCCGTTGTTTTGTATATATATCCTTACACTAAGAGGTTAACTAGAATCACGGAAGTTTATGATTAACACAAGTGTTAATACACATTAACACATGTGTTAACCTAAATAAAAACACACTTTATTTTATACATTTACATGAATTATATCTAGAACTTAATATGGAAATTAATTTATCATATTTAGTAATTCTGATAGACTACTGTTTAAATTCAATATCCTTCTGTATAGAGGTTAAACAAAATAGTAAGAGTTTATGATTAGCACATGTGTTAATCCAAATTACCACAAGTATTAATCCAACAAAAAAAACACGTCTTAATGTATACATTCACATGAATGGATTGGAAGGTTATTGCAGATATTAATTAATGATTTATAACGGCACATCAAGGTTAACACATGTGTTAATCCTCATTAACATGAATTGGAAGTAGAAGGTCAACGTAGATTGTTATTATATCATGTTTACTGAGACTCAAAGGCCGTTGTTTTGTATATAAATCCTTACACTAAGAGGTTAACTAGAATCACGGAAGTTTATGATTAACACAAGTGTTAATACACTTTAACACATGTGTTAACCTAAAT
Source organism: Ambrosia artemisiifolia (assembly GCA_032199755.1). Lineage (NCBI taxonomy): Eukaryota > Viridiplantae > Streptophyta > Magnoliopsida > Asterales > Asteraceae > Ambrosia > Ambrosia artemisiifolia. Next base: position 47,475,590 of record CM063527.1, on the reverse strand, counting down.
AAAAACAAACTTTATTTTATACATTTACATGAATTATATCTAGAAGTTAATATGGATATTAATTTATCATATTTAGTGATTCTGATAGATACTGTTTAACTTCAATATCCTTCCGTATAGAGGTTAAACAAAATGCTGAGAGTTTATGATTAGCACATGTGTTAATCCAAATTACCACACGTATTAATATACCAAAAAAACACGTCTTAATCTATAATTCGCATGAAATGGTTTAGAAGGTTAATGTAGATATTAATTAATGATTTTACAATGTTCCGTGGGACAAAGATGCCACAATTTAGTTTGAATATCATCATGCTGAGAGGTTAACCAGAATCACGACACTTCAAGGTTAACACATGTGTTAATTCTCATTAACATGAGTTGGAAGTATAAGGTCAACGTATGTTGTTAGTATATCATGCATACTGAGACTCAAAGACCATTGTTTTGTATGAAAATCCATACGCTATGAGGTTAAGTAGAACGATGGGAGTTAAAGATTAACTCATGTGTTAATACACATTAACACATGTGTTAATATAAAAAAACACGCTTTATTGTATACATTTACATAAATTATATCTAGAAGCTTAATGTGGATATTAGTTTATGAAATTTAGTGATTCTGATAGGTTACTATTTCTCTTCAAAAACCTTCCGTATATGGGTTAACCAGAATCATGAGAGTTCATTATTAACACATGTGTTAATCCAAATTAACACACATGTTAATCTAACAAAAACACGTCTTAATGGATACATTCACATGAATGGATTGGAAGGTTATTGCAGATATTTGTTAATGATTTTAAAATGTTCTGTGAGACTTAGATGCCACAATTGAGTTTAAATATGCTTATGCAGAGAGGTTAAATAGAATCACGACACTTCAAGGTTAACACATGTGTTAATCCTCATTAACATGAATTGGAAGTTGAAGGTCAACGTAGATTGTTATTATATCATGCTTATTGAGACTCAAAGGCCGTTGTTTTGTGTCTATATCCTTACACTAAGAGGTTAACTAGAATCACAGAAGTTTATGATTAACACAAGTGTTAATACACATTAACACATGTGTTAACCTAAATAAAAACACACTTTATTTTATACATTCACATGAATTATATCTAGAACTTAATATGGATATTAATTTATCATATTTAGTAATTCTTATAGACTACTGTTTAACTTCGGTATCCTTCTGTATAGAGGTTAAACAAAATACTGAGAGTTTATGATTAGCACATGTGTTAATCCAAATTACCAGACGTATTAATCTAAAAAAAACACGTCTCAATGTATACATTCACACGAATGGATTGGAAGGTTATTGCAGATATTAATTAATGATTTTATAATGTTCCGTGAGACTTAGATGCCACAATTGAGTTTAAATATCCTTATGCTGAGAGGTTGAATATAATCACGACACATCAAGGTTAACACATGTGTTAATCATCATTAACATGAATTGGAAGTAGAAGGTCAACGTAGATTGTTATTATATCATGCTTACTGAGACTCAAAGGCCATTGTTTTGTATATAAATTCTTACACTAAGATGCTAACTAGAATCACGGAAGTTTATGATTAACACAAGTGTTAATACACATTAACACATGTGTTAACCTAAATAAAAACACACTTTATTTTATACATTTACATGAATTATATCTAGATGTTAATATGGATATTAATTTATCATATTTAGTGATTCTGATAGACACTGTTTAACTTCAATATCCTTCCGTATAGAGGTTAAACAAAATGCTGAGAGTATATGATTAGCACATGTGTTAATCCAAATTACCCCACGTATTAATCTACCAAAAAAACACGTCTTAATCTATAATTCACATGAAATGGTTTAGATGGTTAATGTAGATATTAATTAATGATTTTACAATGTTCCGTGGGACTAAGATGCCACAATTTAGTTTGAATATCATCATGCTAAGAGGTTAACCAGAATCACGACACTTCAAGGTTAACACATGTGTTAATTCTTATTAAAATGAATTGGAAGTAGAAGGTCAACGCATATTGTTATTATATCATGCATACTGAGACTCAAAGACCATTGTTTTGTATGAAAATCCATACGCTATGAGGTTAAGCAGAACCACGGGAGTTAAAGATTAATTCATGTGTTAATACACATTAACACATGTGTTAATATAAAAAAACACGCTTTATTGTATACATTTACATAAATTATATCTAGAAGCTTAATGTGGATATTAGTTTATGAAATTTAGTGATACTGATAGGTTACTATTTATCTTCAAAAACCTTCCGTATATGGGTTAACCAGAATCATGAGAGTTCATTATTAACACATGTGTTAATCCAAATTAACACACATGTTAATCTTAGAAAAACACGTCTTAATGTATACATTCACATGAATGGATTGGAAGGTTATTGCAGATATTTGTTAATGATTTTATAATGTTCTGTGAGACTTAGATGCCACAATTGAATTTAAATATGCTTATGCAGAGAGGTTAAATAGAATCACGACACTTCAAGGTTAACACATGTGTTAATCCTCATTAACATGAATTGGAAGTAGAAGGTCAACGTAGATTGTTATTATACTGAGACTCAAAGGCCATTGTCATGTATATAAATCCTTACACTAAGAGGTTAACTAGAATCACGGAAGTTTATGATTAACACAAGTGTTAATACACCTTAACACATGTGTTAACCTAAATAAAAACACACTTTATTTTATACATTTACATGAATTATATCTAGATGTTAATATGGATATTAATTTATCATATTTAGTGATTCTGATAGACACTGTTTAACTTCAATATCGTTCCGTATAGAGGTTAAACAAAATGCTGAGAGTTTATGATTAGCACATGTGTTAATCCAAATTACCACACGTATTAATCTACCAAAAAAACACGTCTTAATCTATAATTCGCATGAAGTGGTTTAGAAGGTTAATGTAGATATTAATTAATGATTTTACAATGTTCCGTGGGACTAAGATGCCACAATTTAGTTTGAATATCATCATGCTAAGAGGTTAACCAGAATCACGACACTTCAAGGTTAACACATGTGTTAATTCTCATTAAAATGAATTGGAAGTAGAAGGTCAACGCATATTGTTATTATATCATGCATACTGAGACTCAAAGACCATTGTTTTGCATGAAAATCCATACGCTATGAGGTTAAGCAGAACCACGGGAGTTAAAGATTAATTCATGTGTTAATACACATTAACACATGTGTTAATATAAAAAAACACGCTTTATTGTATACATTTACACAAATTATATCTAGAAGCTTAATGTGGATATTAGTTTATGAAATTTAGTGATTCTGATAGGTTACTATTTATCTTCAAAAACCTTCCGTATATGGGTTAACCAGAATCATGAGAGTTCATTATTAACACATGTGTTAATCCAAATTAACACACATGTTAATCTTAGAAAAACACGTCTTAATGTATACATTCACATGAATGGATTGGAAGGTTATTGCAGATATTTGTTAATGATTTTATATTGTTCTGTGAGACTTAGATGCCACAATTGAGTTTAAATATGCTTATGCAGAGAGGTTAAATAGAATCACGACACCTCAAGGTTAACACATGTGTTAATCCTCATTAACATGAATTGGAAGCAGAAGGTCAACGTAGATTGTTATTATATCATGCTTATTGAGACTCAAAGGCCGTTGTTTTGTATATATTACACTAAGAGGTTAACTAGAATAACCGAAGTTTATGATTAACACAAGTGTTAATACACTTTAACACATGTGTTAACCTAAATAAAAACACACTTTATTTTATACATTTACATGAATTATATCTAGAAGTTAATATGGATATTAATTTATCATATTTAGTGATTCTGATAGATACTGTTTAACTTCAATATCCCTCCGTATAGAGGTTAAACAAAATGCTGAGAGTTTATGATTAGCACATGTGTTAATCCAAATTACCACACGTATTAATCTACCAAAAAAACACTTCTTAATCTATAATTCGCATGAAATGGTTTAGAAGGTTAATGTAGATATTAATTAATGATTTTACAATGTTCCGTGGGACAAATATGCCACAATTTAGTTTGAATATCATCATGCTGAGAGGTTAACCAGAATCACGACACTTCTAGGTTAACACATGTGTTAATTCTCATTAACATGAGTTGGAAGTATAAGGTCAACGTATATTGTTATTATATCATGCATACTCAGACTCAAAGACCATTGTTTTGTATGAAAATCCATACGCTATGAGGTTAAGTAGAACCACGGGAGTTAAAGATTAACTCATGTGTTAATACACATTAACACATGTGTTAATATAAAAAAACACGCATTATTGTATACATTTACATAAATTATATCTAGAAGCTTAATGTGGATATAAGTTTATGAAATTTAGTGATTCTGATAGGTTACCATTTATCTTCAAAAACCTTCCATATATGGGTTAACCAGAATCATGAGAGTTCATTATTAACACATGTGTTTATCCAAATTAACATACATGTTAATCTTAGAAAAACACGTCTTAATGTATACATTCACATGAATGGATTGGAAGGTTATTGCAGATATTTGTTAATGATTTTATAATGTTCTGTGAGACTTAGATGCCACAATTGAGTTTAAATATGCTTATGCAGAGAGGTTAAATAGAATCACGACACTTCAAGGTTAACACATGTGTTAATCATCATTAACATGAATTGGAAGTAGAAGGTCAAAGTAGATTGTTATTATATCATGCTTATTGAGACTCAAAGGCCGTTGTTTTGTATATATATCCTTACACTAAGAGGTTAACTAGAATCACAGAAATTTATGATTAACACAAGTGTTAATACACATTAACGCGTGTGTTAACCTAAATAAAAACACACTTTCTTTTATACATTTACATGAATTATATCTAGAACTTAATATGGATATTAATTTATCATATTTAGTAATTCTGATAGACTACTGTTTAACTTCAATATCCTTTTGTATAGAGGTTAAACAAAATACTGAGAGTTTATGATTAGCACATGTGTTAATCCAAATTACCACACGTATTAATCTAAAAAAAACACGTCTCAATGTATACATTCACATGAATGGATTGGAAGGTTATTGCAGATATTTGTTAATGATTTTATAATGTTCTGTGAGACTTAGATGCCACAATTGAGTTTAAATATGCTTATGCAGAGAGGTTAAATAGAATCACGACACTTCAAGGTTAACACATGTGTTAATCCTCATTAACATGAATTGGAAGTAGAAGGTCAACGTAGATTGTTATTATATCATGCTTACTGAGACTCAAAGGCCATCGTTTTGTATATAAATCCTTACACTAAGAGGTTAACTAGAATCACGGAAGTTTATGATTAACACAAGTGTTAATACACATTAACACATGTGTTAACCTAAATAAAAACACACTTTATTTTATACATTTACATGAATTATATCTAGATGTTAATATGGATATTAATTTATCATATTTAGTGATTCTGATAGACACTGTTTAACTTCAATATCCTTCCGTATAGAGGTTAAACAAAATGCTGAGAGTTTATGATTAGCACATGTGTTAATCCAAATTTCCACACGTATTAATCTACCAAAAAAACACGTCTTAATCTATAATTCGCATGAAATGGTTTAGAAGGTTAATGTAGATATTAATTAATGATTTTACAATGTTCCGTGGGACTAAGATGCCACAATTTAGTTTGAATATCATCATGCTAAGAGGTTAACCAGAATCACGACACTTCAAGGTTAACACATGTGTTAATTTTCATTAACATGAGTTGGAAGTATAAGGTCAACGTATGTTGTTATTATATCATGCATACTGAGACTCAAAGACCATTGTTTTGTATGAAAATCCATACGCTATGAGGTTAAGTAGAACCACGGGAGTTAAAGATTAACTCATGTGTTAATACACATTAACACATGTGTTAATATAAAAAAACACGCTTTATTGTATACATTTACACAAATTATATCTAGAAGCTTAATGTGGATATTAGTTTATGAAATTTAGTGATTCTGATAGGTTACTATTTATCTTCAAAAACCTTCCGTATATGGGTTAACCAGAATCATGAGAGTTCATTATTAACACATGTGTTAATCCAAATTAACACACATGTTAATCTTAGAAAAACACGTCTTAATGTATACATTCACATGAATGGATTGGAAGGTTATTGCAGATATTTGTTAATGATTTTATATTGTTCTGTGAGACTTAGATGCCACAATTGAGTTTAAATATGCTTATGCAGAGAGATTAAATAGAATCACGACACTTCAAGGTTAACACATGTGTTAATCCTCATTAACATGAATTGGAAGCAGAAGGTCAACGTAGATTGTTATTATATCATGCTTATTGAGACTCAAAGGCCGTTGTTTTGTATATATATCCTTACACTAAGAGGTTAACTAGAATCACCGAAGTTTATGATTAACACAAGTGTTAATACACTTTAACACATGTGTTAACCTAAATAAAAACACACTTTATTTTATACATTTACATGAATTATATCTAGAAGTTAATATGGATATTAATTTATCATATTTAGTGATTCTGATAGATACTGTTTAACTTCAATATCCTTCCATATAGAGGTTAAACAAATTGCTGAGAGTTTATGATTAGCACATGTGTTAATCCAAATTACCACACGTATTAATCTACCAAAAAAACACGTCTTAATCTATAATTCGCATGAAATGGTTTAGAAGGTTAATGTAGATATTAATTATTGATTTTACAATGTTCTGTGGGACAAATATGCCACAATTTAGTTTGAATATCATCATGCTGAGAGGTTAACCAGAATCACGACACTTCTAGGTTAACACATGTGTTAATTCTCATTAACATGATTTGGAAGTATAAGGTCAACGTATATTGTTATTATATCATGCATACTCAGACTCAAAGACCATTGTTTTGTATGAAAATCCATACGCTATGAGGTTAAGTAGAACCACGGGAGTTAAAGATTAACTCATGTGTTAATACACATTAACACATGTGTTAATATAAAAAAACACGCTTTATTGTATACATTTACATAAATTATATCTAGAAGCTTAATGTGGATATAAGTTTATGAAATTTAGTGATTCTGATAGGTTACTATTTATCTTCAAAAACCTTCCATATATGGGTTAACCAGAATCATGAGAGTTCATTATTAACACATGTGTTAATCCAAATTAACACACATGTTAATCTTACAAAAACACGTCTTAATGTATACATTCACATGAATGGATTGGAAGGTTATTGCAGATATTTGTTAATGATTTTATAATGTTCTGTGACACTTAGATGCCACAATTGAGTTTAAATATGCTTATGCAGAGAGGTTAAATAGAATCACGACACTTCAAGGTTAACACATGTGTTAATCATCATTAACATGAATTCGAAGTAGAAGGTCAAAGTAGATTGTTATTATATCATGCTTATTGAGACTCAAAGGCCGTTGTTTTGTATATATATCCCTACACTAAGAGGTTAACTAGAATCACAGAAATTTATGATTAACACAAGTGTTAATACACATTAACACGTGTGTTAACCTAAATAAAAACACACTTTCTTTTATACATTTACATGAATTATATCTAGAACTTAATATGGATATTAATTTATCATATTTAGTAATTCTGATAGACTACTGTTTAACTTCAATATCCTTTTGTATAGAGGTTAAACAAAATACTGAGAGTTTATGATTAGCACATGTGTTAATCCAAATTACCACACGTATTAATCTAACAAAAAAAAACACGTCTTAATGTATACATTCACATGAATGGATTTGAAGGTTATTGCAGATATTAATTAATGATTTTATAATGTTCCGTGAGACTTAGATGCCACAATTGAGTTTAAATATCCTTATGCTGAGAGGTTGAATATAATCACGACACATCAAGGTTAACACATGTGTTAATCATCATTAACATGAATTGGAAGTGGAAGGTCTACGTAGATTGTTATTATATCATGCTTACTGAGACTCAAAGGCCGTTGTTTGTATATAAATCCTTACACTAAGAGGTTAACTAGAATCACGGAAGTTTATGATTAAGACAAGTGTTAATACACATTAACACATGTGTTAACCTAAATAAAAACACACTTTATTTTATACATTTACATGAATTATATCTAGATGTTAATATGGATATTAATTTATCATATTTAGTGATTCTGATAGACACTGTTTAACTTCAATATCCTTCCGTATATAGGTTAAACAAAATGCTGAGAGTTTATGATTAGCACATGTGTTAATCCAAATTACCACACGTATTAATCTACCAAAAAAACACGTCTTAATCTATAATTCACATGAAATGGTTTAGAAGGTTAATGTAGATATTAATTAATGATTTTACAATGTTCCGTGGGACTAAGATGCCACAATTTAGTTTGAATATCATCATGCTAAGAGGTTAACCAGAATCACGACACTTCAAGGTTAACACATGTGTTAATTCTCATTAAAATGATTTGGAAGTAGAAGGTCAACGCATATTGTTATTATATCATGCATACTGAGACTCAAAGACCATTGTTTTGTATGAAAATCCATACGCTATGAGGTTAAGTAGAACCACGGGAGTTAAAGATTAATTCTTGTGTTAACACACATTAACACATGTGTTAATATAAGAAAACACGCTTTATTGTATACATTTACATAAATTATATCTAGATGCTTAATGTGGATATTAGTTTATGAAATTTAGTGATTCTGATAGGTTACTATTTATCTTCAAAAACCTTCCGTATATGGGTTAACCAGAATTATGAGAGTTCATTATTAACACATGTGTTAATCCAAATTAACACACATGTTAATCTTACAAAAACACGTCTTAGTGTATACATTCACATGAATGGATTGGAAGGTTATTGCAGATATTTGTTAATGATTTTATAATGTTCTGTGAGACTTAGATGCCACAATTGAGTTTAAATATGCTTATGCAGAGAGGTTAAATAGAATCACGACAGTTCAAGGTTAACACATGTGTTAATCCTCATTAACATGAATTGGAAGTAGAAGGTCAACGTAGATTATTATTATATCATGCTTATTGAGACTCAAAGGCCGTTGTTTTGTATATATATCCTTACACTAAGAGGTTAACTAGAATCACGGAAATTTATGATTAACACAAATGTTAATACACATTAACACATGTGTTAACCTAAATAAAAACACACTTTATTTTATACAATTACATGAATTATATCTAGAACTTAATATGGATATTAATTTATCATATTTAGTAATTCTGATAGACTACTGTTTAACTTCAATATCCTTCTGTATAGAGGTTAAACAAAATACTGAGAGTTTATGATTAGCACACGTGTTAATCCAAATTACGACACGTATTAATCTAACAAAAAAAACACGTCTTAATGTATACATTCACATGAATGGATTGGAAGGTTATTGCAGATATTAATTAATGATTTTATAATGTTCCGTGAGACTTAGATGCCACAATTGAGTTTAAATATCCTCATGCTGAGAGGTTAAATATAATCACGACACATCAAGGTTAACACATGTGTTAATCCTCATTAACATGAATTGGAAGTAGAAGGTCAACGTAGATTGTTATTATATCATGCTTACTGAGACTCAAAGGCCGTTGTTTTGATATATAAATCCTTACACTAAGAGGTTGATTAGAATCACGGAAGTTTATGATTAACACAAGTGTTAATACACATTAACACATGTGTTAACCTAAATAAAAACACACTTTATTTTATACATTTACATGAATTATATCTAGATGTTAATATGGATATTAATTTATCATATTTAGTGATTCTGATAGACACTGTTTAACTTCAATATCCTTCCGTATAGACGTTAAACAAAATGCTGAGAGTTTATGATTAGCACATGTGTTAATCCAAATTACCACATGTATTAATCTTCCAAAAAAACACGTCTTAATCTATAATTCACATGAAATGGTTTAGAAGGTTAATGTAGACATTAATTAATGATTTTACAATGTTCCGTGGGACTAAGATGCCACAATTTAGTTTGAATATCATCATGCTAAGAGGTAAACTAGAATCACGACACTTCAAGGTTAACACATGTGTTAATTCTCATTAAAATGAATTGGAAGTAGAAGGTCAACGTATATTGTTATTATATCATGCATACTAAGACTCAAAGACCATTGTTTTGTATGAAAATCCATACGCTATGAGGTTAAGTAGAACCACGGGAGTTAAAGATTAATTCATTTGTTAATACACATTAACACATGTGTTAATATAAAAAAAAACACGCTTTATTGTATACATTTACATAAATTATATCTAGAAGCTTAATGTGGATATTAGTTAATCAAATTTAGTGATTCTGATAGGTTACTATTTATCTTCAAAAACCTTCCGTATATGGGTTAACCAGAATCATGAGAGTTCATTATTAACACATGTGTTAATCTAAGTTAACACACATGTTAATCTTACAAAAACACGTCTTAGTGTATACATTCACATGAATGGATTAGAAGGTTATTGCAGATATTTATTAATGATTTTATAATGTTCTGTGAGACTTAGATGTCACAATTGAGTTTAAATATGCTTATGCAGAGAGGTTAAATAGAATCACGACACTTCAAGGTTAACACATGTGTTAATCCTCATTAACATGAATTGGAAGTAGAAGGTCAACGTAGATTGTCAATATATCATGCTTATTGAGACTCAAAGGCCGTTGTTTTGTATATATATCCTTACACTAAGAGGTTAACTAGAATCACGGAAGTTTATGATTAACACAAGTGTTAATACACATTAACACATGTGTTAACCTAAATAAAAACACACTTTATTTTATACATTTACATGAATTATATCTAGAACTTAATATAGATATTAATTTATCATCTTTAGTAATTCTGATAGACTACTGTTTAACTTCAATATCCTTCTGTATAGAGGTTAAACAAAATACTGAGAGTTTATGATTAGCACATGTGTTAATCCAAATTACCACACGTATTAATCTAACAAAAAAAAACACGTCTTAATGTATCCATTCACATGAATGGATTGGAAGGTTATTGCAGATATTAATTAATGATTTTATGAGGTTCCGTGAGACTTAGATGCCACAATTGAGATTAAATATCCTCATGCTGAGAGGTTAAATACAATCACGACACATCAAGGTTAACACATGTGTTAATCCTCATTGACATGAATTGGAAGTAGAAGGTCAACGTAGATTGTTATTATATCATGCTTACTGAGACTCAAAGGCCGTTGTTTTGATATATAAATCCTTACACTAAGAGGTTAACTAGAATCACAGAAGTTTATGATTACCACAAGTGTTAATACACATTAGCACATGTGTTAACCTAAATAAAAACACACTTTATTTTATACATTTACATGAATTATATCTAGAAGTTAATATGGATATTAATTTATCATATTTAGTGATTCTGATAGACTACTGTTTAACTTCAATATCCTTCCGTATAGAGGTTAAACAAAATGCTGAGAGTTTATGATTCGCACATGTGTTAATCCAAATAACCACACGTATTAATCTACAAAAAAAAACACGTCTTAATGTATAATTCACATGGAATGGTTTAGAAGGTTAATGTAGATATTAATTAATGATTTTACAATGTTCCGTGGGACTAAGATGCCACAACTTAGTTTTGAATATCATCAGGCTGAGAGGTTAACAAGAATCACGACACTTCAAGGTTAACACATGTGTTAATTCTCATTAACATGAATTGGAAGTATAAGGTCAACGTATATTGTTATTATATCATGCATACTGAGACTCAAATACCATTGTTTTGTATCAAAATCCATACGCTATGATGTTAAGTAGAACCACGGGAGTTAAAGATTAACTCATGTGTTAATACACATTAACACATGTGTTAATATAAAATAACACGCTTTATTGTATACATTTACATAAAATATATCTAGAAACTTAAAGTGGATATTAGTTTATGAAATTTAGTGATTCTGATAGGTTACTATTTATCTTCAAAAACCCTCCGTATATGGGTTAACCAGAATCATGAGAGTTCATTATTAACACATGTGTTAATCCAACTTAACACACATGTTAATCTTACAAAAACACGTCTTAATGTATACATTCACATGAATGGATTGGAAGGTTATTGCTGATATTTGTTAATGATTTTATAATGTTCAGTGAGACTTAGATGCCACAATTGAGTTTAACCTCTCAGCATGAGGATATTTAAACTCAATTGTGGCATCTAAGTCTCACGGAACATTATAAAATCATTAATTAATATCTGCAATAACCTTCCAATCCATTCATGTGAATGTATACATTAAGACGTGTTTTTTTTGTTAGATTAATACGTGTCGTAATTTGGATTAACACGTGTGCTAATCATAAACTCTCAGTATTTTGTTTAACCTCTATACAGAAGGATATTGAAGTTAAACAGTAGTCTATCAGAATTACTAAATATGATAAATTAATATCCATATTAAGTTCTAGATATAATTAATGTAATTGTATAAAATAAAGTGTGTTTTTATTTAGGTTAACACATGTGTTAATGTGTATTAACATTTGTGTTAATCATAAATTTCCGTGATTCTAGTTAACCTCTTAGTGTAAGGATATATATACAAAACAACGGCCTTTGAGTCTCAATAAGCATGATATAATAATAATCTACGTTGACCTTCTACTTCCAATTCATGTTAATGAGGATTAACACATGTGTTAACCTTTAACTGTCATGATTCTATTTAACCTCTCTGCATAAGCATATTTAAACTCAATTGTGGCATCTATCTCACAGAACATTATAAAATCATTAACAAATATCTGCAATAACCTTCCAATCCATTCATGTGAATGTATACACTAAGACGTGTTTTTGTAAGATTAACATGTGTGTTAATTTGGATTAACACATGTGTTAATAATGAACTCTCATAATTCTGGTTAACCCATATACGGAAGGTTTTTGAAGATAAATAGTAACCTATCAGAATCACTAAATTTCATAAACTAATATCCACATTAAGCATCTAGATATAATTTATGTAAATGTATACAATAAAGCGTGTTTTCTTATATTAACACATGTGTTAATGTGTGTTAACACATAAATTAATCTTTAACTCCCGTGGTTCTACTTAACCTCATAGCGTATGGATTTTCATACAAAACAATGGTCTTTGAGTCTCAGTATGCATGATATAATAACAATATGCGTTGACCTTCTACTTCCAATTCATTTTAATGAGAATTAACACATGTGTTAACCTTGAAGTGTCGTGATTCTGGTTAACCTCTTAGCATGATGATATTCAAACTAAATTGTGGCATGTTAGTCCCACGGAACATTGTAAAATCATTAATTAATATCTACATTAACTTTCTAAACCATTTCATGTGAATTATAGATTAAGACGTGTTTTTTTGGTAGATTAATACGTGCGGTAATTTGGATTAACACATGTGCTAATCATAAACTCTCAGCATTTTGTTTAACCTATATACGGAAGGATATTGAAGTTAAACAGTGTCTATCAGAATCACTAAATATGATAAATTAATATCCATATTAACATCTAGATATAATTCATGTAAATGTATAAAATAAAGTGTGTTTTTATTTAGGTTAACACATGTGTTAATGTGTATTAACACTTGTCTTAATCATAAACTTCTGTGATTCTAGTTAACCTCTTAGTGTAAGGATTTATATACAAACAACGGCCTTTGAGTCTCAGTAAGCATGATATAATAACAATCTACGTAGACCTTCTACTTCCGATTCATGTTAATGATGATTAACACATGTGTTAACCTTGATGTGTCGTGATTATATTCAACCTCTCAGCATACGGATATTTAAACTCAATTGTGGCATCTAAGTCTCACGGAACATTATAAAATCATTAATTAATATCTGCAATAACCTTCAAATCCATTCCTGTGAATGTATACATTAAGACGTGTTTTTTTTTTGTTAGATTAATACGTGTGGTAATTTGGATTAACACATGTGCTAATCATAAACTCTCAGTATTTTGTTTAACCTCTATACAAAAGGATATTGAAGTTAAACAGTAGTCTATCAGAATTACTAAATATGATAAATTAATATCCATATTAAGTTCTAGATATAATTCATGTAAATGTATAAAATAAAGTGTGTTTTTATTTAGGTTAACACACGTGTTAATGTGTATTAACACTTGTGTTAATCATAAATTTCTGTGATTCTAGTTAACCTCTTAGTGTAAGGATATATATACAAAACAACGGCCTTTGAGTCTCAATAAGCATGATATAATAACAATCTATTTTGACCTTCTACTTCCAATTCATGTTAATGATGATTAACACATGTGTTAACCTTGAAGTGTCGTGATTCTATTTAACCTCTCTGCATAAGCATATTTAAACTCAATTGTGGCATCTAAGTGTCACAGAACATTATAAAATCATTAACAAATATCCGCAATAACCTTCCAATCCATTCATGTGAATGTATACATTAAGACGTGTTTTTGTAAGATTAACATGTGTGTTAATTTGGATTAACACATGTGTTAATAATGAACTCTCATGATTCTGGTTAACCCATATACGGAAGGTTTTTGAAGATAAATAGTAACCTATCAGAATAACTAAATTTCATAAACTTATATCCACATTAAGCTTCTAGATATAATTTATGTAAATGTATACAATAAAGCGTGTTTTTTTTATATTAACACATGTGTTAATGTGTATTAACACATGAATTAATCTTTAACTCCCGTGGTTCTGCTTAACCTCATAGCGTATGGATTTTCATACAAAACAATGGTCTTTGAGTCTCAGTATGCATGATATAATAACAACATACGTTGACCTTATACTTCCAACTCATGTTAATGAGAATTAACACATGTGTTAACCTTGAAGTGTCGTGATTCTGGTTAACCTCTTAGCATGATGATATTCAAACTAAATTGTGGCATCTTAGTCCCACGGAACCTTGTAAAATCATTAATTAATATCTACATTAACCTTCTAAACCATTTCATGCGAATTATAGATTAAGACGTGTTTTTTTGGTAGATTAATACGTGTGGTAATTTGGATTAACACATGTGCTAATCATAAACTCTCAGCATTTTGTTTAACCTCTATACGGAAGGATATTGAAGTTAAACAGTGTCTATCAGAATCACTAAATATGATAAATTAATATCCATATTAACATCTAGATATAATTCATGTAAATGTATAAAATAAAGTGTGTTTTTATTTAGGTTAACACATGTGTTAATGTGTATTAACACTTGTGTTAATCATAAACTTCCGTGATTCTAGTTAACCTCTTAGTGTAAGGATTTATATACAAAACAATGGCCTTTGAGTCTCAGTAAGCATGATATAATAACAATCTACGTTGACCTTCTACTTCCAATTCATGTTAATGATGATTAACACATGTGTTAACCTTGAAGTGTCGTGATTCTATTTAACCTCTCTGCATAAGCATATTTAAACTCAATTGTGGCATCTAAGTGTCACAGAACATTATAAAATCATTAACAAATATCTGCAATAACCTTCCAATCCATTCATGTGAATGTATACATTAATACGTGTTTTTGTAAGATTAACATGTGTGTTAATTTGGATTAACACATGTGTTAATAATGAACTCTCATGATTCTGGTTAACCCATATACGGAAGGTTTTTGAAGATAAATAGTAACCTATCAGAATCACTAAATTTCATAAACTTATATCCACATTAAGCTTCTAGATATAATTTATGTAAATGTATACAATAAAGCGTGTTTTTTTTTATATTAACACATGTGTTAATGTGTATTAACACATGAATTAATCTTTAACTCCCGTGGTTCTGCTTAACCTCATAGCGTATGGATTTTCATACAAAACAATGGTCTTTGAGTCTCAGTATGCATGATATAATAACAATATGCGTTGACCTTCTACTTCCAATTCATTTTAATGAGAATTAACACATGTGTTAACCTTGAAGTGTCGTGATTCTAGTTAACCTCTTAGCATGATGATATTCAAACTAAATTGTGGCATCTTAGTCCCACGGAACATTGTAAAATCATTAATTAATATCTACATTAACCTTCTAAACCATTTCATGCGAATTATAGATTAAGACGTGTTTTTTTGGTAGATTAATACGTGTGGTAATTTGGATTAACACATGTGCTAATCATAAACTCTCAGCATTTTGTTTAACCTCTATACGGAAGGATATTGAAGTTAAACAGTGTCTATCAGAATCACTAAATATGATAAATTAATATCCATATTAACATCTAGATATAATTCATGTAAATGTATAAAATAAAGTGTGTTTTTATTTAGGTTAACACATGTGTTAATGTGTATTAACACTTGTGTTAATCATAAACTTCCGTGATTCTAGTTAACCTCTTAGTGTAAGGATTTATATACAAAATGATGGCCTTTGAGTCTCAGTAAGCATGATATAATAACAATCTACGTTGACCTTCTACTTCCAATTCATGTTAATGAGGATTAACACATGTGTTAACCTTGAAGTGTCGTGATTCTATTTAACCTCTCTGCATAAGCATATTTAAACTCAATTGTGGCATCTAAGTCTCACATAACATTATAAAATCATTAACAAATATCTGCAATAACCTTCCAATCCATTCATGTGAATGTATACATTGAGACGTGTTTTTTTTAGATTAATACGTGTGGTAATTTGGATTAACACATGTGCTAATCATAAACTCTCAGTATTTTGTTTAACCTCTATACAAAAGGATACTGAAGTTAAACAGTAGTCTATAAGAATTACTGAATATGATAAATTAATATCCATATTAAGTTCTAGATATAATTCATGTAAATGTATAAAATAAAGTGTGTTTTTATTTAGGTTAACACATATGTTAATGTGTATTAACACTTGTGTTAATCATAAACTTCTGTGATTCTAGTTAACCTCTTAGTGTAAGGATATAGATACAAAACAACGGCCTTTGAGTCTCAATAAGCATGATATAATAAAAATCTACGTTGACCTTCTACTTCCAATTCATGTTAATGAGGATTAACACATGTGTTAACCTTGAAGTGTCGTGATTCTATTTAACCTCTCTGCATAAGCATATTTAAACTCAATTGTGGCATCTAAGTGTCACAGAACATTTTAAAACCATTAACAAATATCTGCAATAACCTTCCAATCCATTCATGTGAATGTATCCATTAAGACGTGTTTTTGTTAGATTAACATGTGTGTTAATTTGGATTAACACATGTGTTAATAATGAACTCTCATGATTCTGGTTAACCCATCTACGGAAGGTTTTTGAAGATAAATAGTAACCTATCAGAATCACTAAATTTCATAAACTAATATCCACATTAAGCTTCTAGATATAATTTATGTAAATGTATACAATAAAGCGTGTTTTTTTATATTAACACATGTGTTAATGTGTATTAACACATGAGTTAATCTTTAACTCCCGTGGTTCTACTTAACCTCATAGCGTATGGATTTTCATACAAAACAATGGTCTTTGAGTCTCAGTATGCATGATATAATAACAACATACGTTGACCTTATACTTCCAACTCATGTTAATGAGAATTAACACATGTGTTAACCTTGAAGTGTCGTGATTCTGGTTAACCTCTCAGCATGATGATATTCAAACTAAATTGTGGCATCTTTGTCCCACGGAACATTGTAAAATCATTAATTAATATCTACATTAACCTTCTAAACCATTTCATGCGAATTATAGATTAAGACGTGTTTTTTTGGTAGATTAATACGTGTGGTAATTTGGATTAACACATGTGCTAATCATAAACTCTCAGCATTTTGTTTAACCTATATACGGAAGGATATTGAAGTAAAACAGTGTCTATCAAAATCACTAAATATGATAAATTAATATCCATATTAACATCTAGTTATAATTCATGTAAATGTATAAAATAAAGTGTGTTTTTATTTAGGTTAACACATGTGTTAATGTGTATTAACACTTGTCTTAATCATAAACTTCCGTGATTCTAGTTAACCTCTTAGTGTAAGGATTTATATACAAACAACGGCCTTTGAGTCTCAGTAAGCATGATATAATAACAATCTACGTAGACCTTCTACTTCCAATTCATGTTAATGATGATTAACACATGTGTTAACCCTGATGTGTCGTGATTATATTCAACCTCTCAGCATAAGGATATTTAAACTCAATTGTGGCATCTAAGTCTCACGGAACATTATAAAATCATTAATTAATATCTGCAATAACCTTCCAATCCATTCATGTGAATGTATACATTAAGACGTGTTTTTTTGTTAGATTAATACGTGTTGTAATTTGGATTAACACATGTGCTAATCATAAACTCTCAGTATTTTGTTTAACCTCTATACAAAAGGATATTGAAGTTAAACAGTAGTCTATCAGAATTACTAAATATGATAAATTAATATCCATATTAAGTTCTAGATATAATTCATGTAAATGTATAAAAGAAAGTGTGTTTTTATTTAGGTTAACACACGTGTTAATGTGTATTAACACTTGTGTTAATCATAAATTTCTGTGATTCTAGTGAACCTCTTAGTGTAAGGATATATATACAAAACAACAGCCTTTGAGTCTCAATAAGCATGATATAATAACAATCTACTTTGACCTTCTACTTCCAATTCATGTTAATGATGATTAACACATGTGTTAACCTTGAAATGTCGTGATTCTATTTAACCTCTCTGCATAAGCATATTTAAAATCAATTGTGGCATCTAAGTGTCACAGAACATTATAAAATCATTAACAAATATCTGCAATAACCTTCCAATCCATTCATGTGAATGTATACATTAAGACGTGTTTTTGTAAGATTAACATGTGTGTTAATTTGGATTAACACATGTGTTAATAATGAACTCTCATGATTCTGGTTAACCCATATACGGAAGGTTTTTGAAGATAAATAGTAACCTATCAGAATCACTAAATTTCATAAACTAATATCCACATTAAGCTTCTAGATATAATTTGTGTAAATGTATACAATAAAGCGTGTTTTTTTATATTAACACATGTGTTAATGTGTATTAACACATGAATTAATCTTTAACTCCCGTGGTTCTGCTTAACCTCATAGCGTATGGATTTTCATACAAAACAATGGTCTTTGAGTCTCAGTATGCATGATATAATAACAATATGCGTTGACTTTCTACTTCCAATTCATTTTAATGAGAATTAACACATGTGTTAACCTTGAAGTGTCGTGATTCTGGTTAACATCTTAGCATGATGATATTCAAACTAAATTGTGGCATCTTAGTCCCACGGAACATTGTAAAATCATTAATTAATATCTACATTAACCTTCTAAACCACTTCATGCGAATTATAGATTAAGACGTGTTTTTTTGGTAGATTAATACGTGTGGTAATTTGGATTAACACATGTGCTAATCATAAACTCTCAGCATTTTGTTTAACCTCTATACGGAAGGATATTGAAGTTAAACAGTGTCTATCAGAATCACTAAATACGATAAATTAATATCCTTATTAACATCTAGATATAATTCATGTAAATGTATAAAATAAAGTGTGTTTTTATTTAGGTTAACACATGTGTTAATGTGTATTAACACTTGTGTAAATCATAAACTTCCGTGATTCTAGTTAACCTCTTAGTGTAAGGATTTATATACAAAACAATGGCCTTTGAGTCTCAGTAAGCATGATATAATAACAATCTACGTTGACCTTCTACTTCCAATTCATGTTAATGAGGATTAACACATGTGTTAACCTTGAAGTGTCGTGATTCTATTTAACCTCTCTGCATAAGCATATTTAAACTCAATTGTGGCATCTAAGTCTCACAGAACATTATAAAATCATTAACAAATATCTGCAATAACCTTCCAATCCATTCATGTGAATGTATACATTAAGACGTGTTTTTCTAAGATTAACATGTGTGTTAATTTGGATTAACACATGTGTTAATAATGAACTCTCATGATTCTGGTTAACCCATATACGGAAGGTTTTTGAAGATAAATAGTAACCTATCAGAATCACTAAATTTCATAAACTAATATCCACATTAAGATTCTAGATATAATTTATGTAAATGTATACAATAAAGCGTGTTTTTTTATATTAACACACGTGTTAATGTGTATTAACACATGAATTAATCTTTAACTCCCGTGGTTCTGCTTAACCTCATAGCGTATGGATTTTCATACAAAACAATGGTCTTTGAGTCTCAGTATGCATGATATAATAACAATATGCGTTTACCTTCTACTTCCAATTCATTTTAATGAGAATTAACACATGTGTTAACCTTGAAGTGTCGTGATTCTGGTTAACCTCTTAGCATGATGATATTCAAACTAAATTGTGGCATCTTAGTCCCACGGAACATTGTAAAATCATTAATTAATATCTACATTAACCTTCTAAACCACTTCATGCGAATTATAGATTAAGACGTGTTTTTTTGGTAGATTAATACGTGTGGTAATTTGGATTAACACATGTGCTAATCATAAACTCTCAGCATTTTGTTTAACCTCTATACGGAAGGATATTGAAGTTAAACAGTGTCTATCAGAATTACTAAATATGATAAATTAATATCCATATTAACATCTAGATATAATTCATGTAAATGTATAAAATAAAGTGTGTTTTTATTTAGGTTAACACATGTGTTAATGTGTATTAACACTTGTGTTAATCATAAACTTCCGTGATTCTAGTTAACCTCTTAGTGTAAGGATTTATAATCAAAACAATGGCCTTTGAGTCTCAGTAAGCATGATATAATAACAATCTACGTTGACCTTCTACTTCCAATTCATGTTAATGAGGATTAACACATGTGTTAACCTTGAAGTGTCGTGATTCTATTTAACCTCTCTGCATAAGCATATTTAAACTCAATTGTGGCATCTAAGTCTCACAGAACATTATAAAATCATTAACAAATATCTGCAATAACCTTCCAATCCATTCATGTGAATGTATACATTAAGACGTGTTTTTCTAAGATTAACATGTGTGTTAATTTGGATTAACACATGTGTTAATAATGAACTCTCATGATTCTGGTTAACCCATATACGGAAGGTTTTTGAAGATAAATAGTAACCTATCAGAATCACTAAATTTCATAAACTAATATCCACATTAAGCTTCTAGATATAATTTATGTAAATGTATACAATAAAGCGTGTTTTTTTATATTAACACATGTGTTAATGTGTATTAACACATGAATTAATCTTTAACTCCCGTGGTTCTGCTTAACCTCATAGCGTATGGATTTTCATACAAAACAATGGTCTTTGAGTCTCAGTATGCATGATATAATAACAATATGCCTTGACCTTCTACTTCCAATTCATTTTAATGAGAATTAACACATGTGTTAACCTTGAAGTGTCGTGATTCTGGTTAACCTCTTAGTGTAAGGATTTATATACAAACAACGGCCTTTGAGTCTCAGTAAGCATGATATAATAACAATCTACGTAGACCTTCTACTTCCAATTCATGTTAATGATGATTAACACATGTGTTAACCCTGATGTGTCGTGATTATATTCAACCTCTCAGCATAAGGATATTTAAACTCAATTATGGCATCTAAGTCTCACGGAACATTATAAAATCATTAATTAATATCTGCAATAACCTTCCAATCCATTCATGTGAATGTATACATTAAGACGTGTTTTTTTTGTTAGATTAATACGTGTGGTAATTTGGATTAACACATGTGCTAATCATAAACTCTCAGTATTTTGTTTAACCTCTATACAAAAGGATATTGAAGTTAAACAGTAGTCTATCAGAATTACTAAATATGATAAATTAATATCCATATTAAGTTCTAGATATAATTCATGTAAATGTATAAAAGAAAGTGTGTTTTTATTTAGGTTAACACACGTGTTAATGTGTATTAACACTTGTGTTAATCATAAATTTCTGTGATTCTAGTTAACCTCTTAGTGTAAGGATATATATACAAAACAACAGCCTTTGAGTCTCAATAAGCATGATATAATAACAATCTACTTTGACCTTCTACTTCCAATTCATGTTAATGATGATTAACCCATGTGTTAACCTTGAAGTGTCGTGATTCTATTTAACCTCTCTGCATAAGCATATTTAAAATCAATTGTGGCATCTAAGTGTCACAGAACATTATAAAATCATTAACAAATATCTGCAATAACCTTCCAATCCATTCATGTGAATGTATACATTAAGACGTGTTTTTGTAAGATTAACATGTGTGTTAATTTGGATTAACACATGTGTTAATAATGAACTCTCATGATTCTGGTTAACCCATATACGGAAGGTTTTTGAAGATAAATAGTAACCTATCAGAATCACTAAATTTCATAAACTAATATCCACATTAAGCTTCTAGATATAATTTGTGTAAATGTATACAATAAAGCGTGTTTTTTTATATTAACACATGTGTTAATGTGTATTAACACATGAATTAATCTTTAACTCCCGTGGTTCTGCTTAACCTCATAGCGTATGGATTTTCATACAAAACAATGGTCTTTGAGTCTCAGTATGCATGATATAATAACAATATGCGTTGACTTTCTACTTCCAATTCATTTTAATGAGAATTAACACATGTGTTAACCTTGAAGTGTCGTGATTCTGGTTAACCTCTTAGCATGATGATATTCAAACTAAATTGTGGCATCTTAGTCCCACGGAACATTGTAAAATCATTAATTAATATCTACATTAACCTTCTAAACCACTTCATGCGAATTATAGATTAAGACGTGTTTTTTTGGTAGATTAATACGTGTGGTAATTTGGATTAACACATGTGCTAATCATAAACTCTCAGCATTTTGTTTAACCTCTATACGGAAGGATATTGAAGTTAAACAGTGTCTATCAGAATCACTAAATACGATAAATTAATATCCATATTAACATCTAGATATAATTCATGTAAATGTATAAAATAAAGTGTGTTTTTATTTAGGTTAACACATGTGTTAATGTGTATTAACACTTGTGTTAATCATAAACTTCCGTGATTCTAGTTAACCTCTTAGTGTAAGGATTTATATACAAAACAATGGCCTTTGAGTCTCAGTAAGCATGATATAATAACAATCTACGTTGACCTTCTACTTCCAATTCATGTTAATGAGGATTAACACATGTGTTAACCTTGAAGTGTCGTGATTCTATTTAACCTCTCTGCATAAGCATATTTAAACTCAATTGTGGCATCTAAGTCTCACAGAACATTATAAAATCATTAACAAATATCTGCAATAACCTTCCAATCCATTCATGTGAATGTATACATTAAGACGTGTTTTTCTAAGATTAACATGTGTGTTAATTTGGATTAACACATGTGTTAATAATGAACTCTCATGATTCTGGTTAACCCATATACGGAAGGTTTTTGAAGATAAATAGTAACCTATCAGAATCACTAAATTTCATAAACTAATATCCACATTAAGCTTCTAGATATAATTTATGTAAATGTATACAATAAAGCGTGTTTTTTTATATTAACACATGTGTTAATGTGTATTAACACATGAATTAATCTTTAACTCCCGTGGTTCTGCTTAACCTCATAGCGTATGGATTTTCATACAAAACTGTGACAACTGGTAAATTTTCTTTTCGTTTCTTTCTTTTTGTTACCTTCCTTTTTGGGCTTCGTATAATTTTCGGGACGAAAATTCTTTCAACGTGGGGATGATGTGACACCCGGCATTTTCGGTTAAACTTTTATGTGAGTCTACGTAGTGAAACGTTAGTTAAAAGGAACGTAACCGGATCAGTTAACTGAGTCTGGTGATTCATAGGATCATATGGTAGCATATACGTAAGTAGCAAGACCCGAACGTTGGTGAAATTGATTATGAATGCATATTGATTGATATATGTGAAACTATGTGCTGTTACGTGATTATACGTGAATTAACGTACTGAGTCCGGACGGACCGGGACTCGGAATGATATGTATAAACTTTTATTAATAAGTAGAAATAAAGATTTTATATATATATTTATTATATATATAAAAGAAGTTAATAATTAAAAATAAAATTTAAAAATTTATTTTCTTTTGCTGCCGCGGACCGCGGAGGAATATGGTTTCCTCCCGCGCTCCGCGGTAGGATGGAGAAAACAGCCTGGATTAGGCTAGCTGCCGCGGACCGCGGCAGATTAAGGAATTCCCACGCGGTCCGCGGGAGCGTGTCTGACGAAAACTTTTTGTTATTTAATCAAACTCGATCTGATCGCAAAACACACACCCAAATCTCATCTGCACGATTTTGATCAACC
Source organism: Ambrosia artemisiifolia (assembly GCA_032199755.1). Classification (NCBI taxonomy): domain Eukaryota; kingdom Viridiplantae; phylum Streptophyta; class Magnoliopsida; order Asterales; family Asteraceae; genus Ambrosia; species Ambrosia artemisiifolia. Next base: position 47,451,028 of record CM063527.1, on the reverse strand, counting down.
AAAATTCATTTCCCAAGCCTTCTTATCAATCATAATCAAGAATTAGTGTTAGTTTGAAGCTTGTGAAGATCCTTGATCATTTCTAAGTGTTCTAGCTTGTGTTCTTGAGGTATAACTTGTTATCTTATTATTTTGATTATGTTTAAGAGTATGATTATGTTATAATCTGATCTAGGAACATATTAACATGTCTAAAATGAATCCATGTATGATTATATATGTTTAGATGATGAAAACAAGCTAGTGAAACACAAAGTTACATAAAAGTGTTCTATGTTAGTTTAGCTTGAAAGATCATGTTGGAAACTTTGATATTGAGCTAGATTGAGTATGTGTTTGATAAGGTTTGATCATAGGGTACATGTACAAGTTTGTTAGATTGAGTTTTTGTTAAGATTTGGTATAGATAAATCTTGTAAACATGATTTTATCAAAGAGTTCATACTTGGCAGATTCAAAATCCGATTTTGTTTTGATGATAACTTAATGATCTGAAATCTAAAACTTGTAGTTTTTGATCCTAGAGTATTGTATGTGATAAAAGCTTTCCAGAAAGTCCAAGATTGTTGAATTTGGTTGAGTATAAGTATTTATTTGGTAGCTTGCAAAATCGTGTGTCAAATCTGATTTCGGACAGAAAACTTTGGTCAACTTTAAACGGTCATAACTTGAGTTTTACAAACCCTCTGATCGTGAAATTTGGTGAGCAACTAAATACAGGAATTTTTGATGTTCTCCAATTGGATTCAGGTCAATTGGATCAACGAGTGATTTTTAATAAATCATCTACTAAGCTGTCGCAAACAGCTCGTTTTTAAGACCTTGCTGTGTTCATGAATTTTTATAAATTTTTCAGAAGGTTTTGGACACAAAATAAAAATATGGACATATCAACCAAACATATGGGAAGTTCCTGTAAAAATTTGAGAGTTAAATGAGTTGATTTAGTATTTTATCAAAAATCGTTTTGGTGACACAGAATCTGTCCAAAAATCACAGAATTGACAAAGTTGACATTTGAACTTGTTTGGTAGTTTTCTTGACTTGTATGCTACATGTATTGATATGTGAACATATGTGGATGATGTATGCTATACGTATAGACATAAAAACTAAACTTTCACCAACGGGTCGTTGTGTCAATTTGCTACACATAGTTACATCGAGTCCCGTTAGCATATTAGAACTATGTGAAGTTTTGGACAAAAGCTTGTTGAACGATTTTTGTACACATACTTATGAGTTAACATTTAAATAGGGAATCCGTAGCAATTCGCCTACTTTTCACATTTGAAGTCGGGTGTTAAGTCAAAGCAACCTAAGGTGAGTTTACGGCCCCACTTTACTTGGTTTTCACTTTTGGGGGAGAAAACATGTGTTAAACAACTATTTGGTAACAACTGTCATACTATGGGTTTTCAAACGGTTACTATACGATCTTTGGAAGTCCCGGGGGGGGGGGGGGAACCATGAATGTGCTGGTTTGCACAACGGGGAAATGTGAATAGCGCTATTGGGAGTGACCAACCCCACTCGTCGGCTTGGAGGGCCGGGCGGGTGCATATTGTCTCAAACAGGAACAGGTTTACTATTCGGGCACAACATCTGGTTTACGAGTTAGTAATGGTTTTCCAATCGTAGTAGTAACAAAACATACGCCTAGCTAGCGTACTCGGTTTACAATTGTTTATAGTATGGACAGGTTGAACTTGGTACTTTGATTACAAACCTGTGAACTCACCGGCATTTTTGTGCTGACGTAACTCTTACATGTTTTCTCAGGTCGCTAAGGTATTACATCACGGAATAGGCGCACGTGTCTACATGGCGTCTAGAGTATTAAAGTTGCATGTTTTTGGAATAAACACAACATTGGATTTTATTTGTTAAACAGTTTGTATAACTACTTAAGCTTCCGCTATGGTTTTTGAAACATTAAATAAAGATGTTTTAACATCTACTTATTATTCATATAGAGTTGTTTATTGTGACCGTTGACTTGGATCCTGGTTTGTCATACACCTCGCGGTAAAACTCCGCAGTGGAAATTTGAGGGTGTGACAGATTGGTATCAGAGCCAATGGTTATAGTGAACTAGGACTGCATGTAGAGTCTAGTCTATAGCCGAGTCGCACACACTAGACGGTCACATAGTATTAAACGTTATGGTGGATTACGAATGAGCTTGTCGGGGTGTCTCTAAATCATCTGACTTTCCTGTGTTACATCATCCGTCCTCTCTTATGTCGGGTTACTTGCTTTCTAGGCAGTGTGGTATATTGGGGTAAATCGTGTACTCTTGAGATTTGTCCAAGGCTCGGACATCTTCCTTTCATACTTCAATAGAAACCCTTGCCATAAACTATCGTGACATTACGGTGTATAGCTAAGAGTCTATGTCCGGTGATTTGAGCTTTGAACTAGGAGAACACTTGGAGGACCATGTAGAGCGGTTTATCATTTTGGGTGCACACAAAATCATAAACCGAAATGCATGAAAACCCTAGTGAGCTCTGGGTTTGAATGGATAGTCCTGGGTTGGATCTAACTTTGATCTTGTAAATGCTAGTGGTTATCATTAGCTGTGAAACTAAATCTTCTCGTCCTTTTTGTCAGAATCATGTCTGGAGTACGAGGAAGACGTGGAGGTGGCCGCACTGGTGGACGTGGTGGTGGTGGTCGTGGAGGTATAAACCTAACACAAGAAGACCTGAACAATTTGCTGCAAGCTGCCTTCCAATTAGGGCACAATGGTGGTGGTAAGTTAATTTATCAACAATTGCCTCATTGGTGAACTTTGTTTACATTCTGCGTGGTTTCTCATACGTTTCATTTCAGGTGGTGCTGTTAACCCGCCTCCACCAATGTGCACTTTCAAGATGTTCATGGACTGTAAACCCCGTGAATTCTCGGGCACCGAAGGGGCAGCAGGACTGATCACTTGGCTAGAGAAAGTGGAGTCCGTGTTCATAATGTGCAATTGTCTTCCCGAGGATCGGGTAAAATATTCTGTCGGGCTTTTCACAGACGCTGCTTTGAGCTGGTGGAACTCCCTTATTAAGAACATGGGTCTGGGGGAAGCTTATGCCATGCCGTGGGAGACTTTCGTGCAACTCTTGAAAACGGAATACTGTCCTAGGGAAGAAGTACAAAGGTTGGAACATGAGGTTTGGAACCTCAAGATGGTTGGATCCGAAATTGAGAAGTACACTGCAAAGCGTAATGAACTGGCAGTGCTATGTCCTGATCTACACGTACCAGAGTATAAGAGGATAGAGCACTACATATCAGGGCTAGTACCTGAAATAGCAGGGTTAGTGGCTGCAGGAAATCATCCCACTTACGCAGAGGTGGTTCGGTCAGCTCACAGAATGACTAATCTGAAGGTGAATGAGGGTGTTTTGTCTGCTCGAGGTTCGACTTCGACTACCAAAGTTCCGGAGAGTAACAAGCGTAAATGGGATAATGAAGGGAAAGGATCTGTGCCAGCACCAACTCAACAGGGTAAAAGGTTTGACCGTGGGGGTTCATCTTCGTCGGGTTCTAAACCAGGTGGTGGTTATGCGGGGAAATTACCTAAGTGCAACAAGTGTGGGCGTCATCATCAAGGGGACTGTGACCGTAATCGTTGCCAGAAATTGGGACATTTTGCTAAAGACTGTCGGGCGACACTTCCATCGACCCAGGCTCCAACTACTACTTCGACTCCTGCTGTTCAAGGGACTTCGGGAAAGCAGGGTTGCTATCACTGCGGGGAGACTGGGCATTACAAGAAAGAGTGCCCTAAGCTGAAACAGGGCGGGGATGGGAATGGTAATGGAAACAATGGAGGCGGTGGCAGGAATGCACGCGCTTTCATCATAGGGGCGAGGGAAGCCAAGAACGATCCAGACACAGTCACTGGTACATTTCTTCTTAATAACCATCTTGTTTCTGTTTTGTTTGATTCGGGTGCCGATAGAAGTTTCGTATCTTTGGGTATTAGTCGATTGTTAGAAATAGTACCTACACCTTTAGAGGCTAAATATTTGATAGAGCTGGCTGACGGTAACAAGATCGAGGCGACACATGTTCTTCGGGAATGTAGTTTGGAGTTGTCGGGTTTGTCTTTTCCTATTGATCTCATGCCAGTATCTTTGGGTAGTTTTGATGTTGTTGTGGGTATGGATTGGTTATCGTTGTATCGTGCAGAAATTGTTTGTTTCGACAAGGTTATTCGAATTCCCCTCCCTGATGGAGAATTCCTCTCTGTGATCGGCGAGAAAGGTGGTGCTTCATTAAGTCTTATTTCTAGCATGAAAGCCTTTAAGTATCTTCGAAAGGGTTATTCAGCTATTCTAGCTCTTGTTTCTGTTTCGTCTAACGATGAGAGGAAGATTGAAGATATCCCAGTGGTTCGTGAGTTTCATGATGTATTTCCTGATGTATTTCCTGATGATTTGCCTGGTCTTCCTCCCCATCGTCAGGTGGAGTTTGGTATTGATCTTGTACCGGGTGCTGCTCCTATTGCCCGGGCCCCGTATCGTCTTGCACCTTCCGAGATGCAAGAGTTGTCTAGTCAGCTGCAAGAACTTTTGGATAAGGGTTTCATTCGACCGAGTTCTTCCCCGTGGGGAGCCCCTATTCTATTCGTGAAGAAGAAAGACGGAAGCCTTCGGATGTGTATTGATTATCGGGAGTTGAACAAAGTGACCATCAAGAATCGTTACCCTCTCCCTCGCATCGATGATCTCTTTGACCAACTCCAGGGTTCTAGTTACTACTCGAAGATTGATTTGAGGTCCGGTTATCACCAGTTACGCGTGCGGGAATCTGATGTTTCGAAGACTGCTTTTCGTACTCGTTATGGCCACTTTGAGTTTTTGGTCATGCCTTTTGGTCTCACTAACGCACCAGCAGTTTTCATGGATTTGATGAACCGTGTTTGCAAACCCTATCTTGATAAGTTCGTTATCGTTTTTATTGACGACATTCTGGTTTATTCTAAGAGCAAGGCGGATCATGAAGAGCATTTGCGGCTAGTTTTGGAACTTCTTCGGCGGGAACAGTTGTATGCTAAGTTCTCGAAGTGTGATTTCTGGTTACGTGAGGTTCACTTCCTGGGGCATGTAGTTAGTGAATTGGGAATTCAGGTCGATCCGGCTAAGATCGAAGCTATTAAAGACTGGGAAGCCCCAAAGACACCCACTGAAGTTCGGCAATTTCTGGGTCTTGCTGGTTACTACAGACGTTTCATTAAAGGATTTTCGAAGATTGCCCAACCCCTTACCTCCCTTACCCAGAAAGACCGAAAGTTTGATTGGGGCGAACAACAAGAAGCAGCATTCCAGGAACTGAAGCGTAAACTTTGTTCTGCTCCTATCTTGTCTCTACCTGATGGTACGGATAATTTTGCTGTTTACTGCGATGCTTCTATCAAGGGTCTTGGTTGCGTGTTGATGCAACTTGAGAAGGTTATTGCTTATGCTTCCCGTCAACTTAAGGTTCACGAGAGGAATTACACGACCCACGATCTGGAATTGGCTGCGGTGGTTTTTGCGTTGAAAATTTGAAGACACTACTTGTACGGTACCCAATGCACCATTTACACCGATCACAAGAGTCTCCAACACATTTTCGACCAAAAGATGTTAAACATGCGACAGCGTCGCTGGGTGGAACTCTTTAATGATTATGACTGTGCTATCAAGTATCATCCTGGCAAGGCGAATGTGGTGGCAGACGCCTTGAGTAGAAAAGAGCATGCGAAACCCCGTCGTGTTCGAGCTTTACAGCTTACCATTCATTCTTCTCTACCTGACCGGATTCGAGCGGCACAACTGGAGGCGTTGAAGGAAGCAAATCTGAAAGCTGAAACTATGCACAGTGCCGACAAGCATCTTGAACTTAGAACTGACGGCCTACACTACTTTGCAGAGCGTATTTGGGTTCCTTTGTTCGGGGGATTACGGGAACTTGTTTTGGATGAGGTTCACAAATCCCGGTATTCTATTCACCCTGGTTCCGACAAGATGTATCAGGATTTGAAGATACTCTATTGGTGGCCAAACATGAAAGCGGATATAGCCTCCTACGTGAGCAAATGCTTGACCTGTGCTAAAGTCAAGGCGGAGTATCAGAAGCCTTCTGGCCCCTTGCAGCAACCTGAAATTCCGGAATGGAAGTGGGAACGGATCACGATGGATTTTGTCACGAAACTACCTAAGTCACCTAGCGGTTCCGATAAGATTTGGGTGATTGTTGACCGGTTGACAAAATCAGCCCACTTTCTTGCCATTAAGGAAACCGACACTATGGATCGATTGGCTCGTCTCTACCTTAGGGAAGTTGTCTCTAAACACGGAGTGCCTGTTTCTATCATTTCAGATCGTGATTCCCATTTTACTTCGCGTTTTTGGAGATCTTTACACAAAGCTTTGGGTACTCGGTTAGATATGAGTACAGCTTACCATCCACAAACTGACGGTCAGAGTGAACGGACGATTCAAACCTTGGAAGACATGCTTCGGGCATGTGTGATTGATTTTGGCAAGAGTTGGGAGACTCATCTACCGTTGGTGGAGTTCTCCTACAACAACAGTTATCACTCTAGTATTAAGGCAGCTCCGTTCGAGGCTCTTTATGGGCGGAAATGCCGGTCTCCTCTTTGTTGGGCCGAGGTGGGTGAGAGTCAACTCACAGGGCCTGAGTTGGTGTACGAGACTTCGGAGAAAATCGTACAAATTCGTAATCGTTTAGCGGCGGCACGGGATCGACAAAAGAGCTATGCAGATCGTCGTCGTAAACCATTAGAGTTCCAGGTTGGGGACAGAGTACTTCTAAAAGTTTCACCATGGAAGGGCGTCATACGCTTTGGGAAGCGTGGCAAACTTAATCCTCGATATGTTGGACCGTTCACAATTCTGGAACGAATTGGACCGGTGGCATACCGACTTGACTTACCGGCGGAGCTCGGTAGTGTTCACAACGTCTTCCATGTATCTAACTTGAAGAAGTGTCTGGCTGACGAATCTCTTATTGTTCCTTTGGAAGAGATCAAGGTTGATGATCGTCTTCGCATTGTGGAAGAACCTATTGAAATTCTCGATTACAAGATTCGTAGTCTGCGCCGGAGTAAAATCCGTATTGTTAAAGTTCGTTGGAACTCAAATCGTGGACCGGAGTTCACATGGGAACGTGAGGATGAGATGAAAGCTAAATATCCTCATCTTTTTCCTAAGCGTGCGTTTGAATCTAGATATGTTACCGCTGAAGCAGAGTGAATCTCGGGGCGAGATTCCTTTCAACGTGGGGATGATGTGACAACTGGTAAATTTTCTTTTCGTTTCTTTCTTTTTGTTACCTTCCTTTTTGGGCTTCGTATAATTTTCGGGACGAAAATTCTTTCAACGTGGGGATGATGTGACACCCGGCATTTTCGGTTAAACTTTTATGTGAGTCTACGTAGTGAAACGTTAGTTAAAAGGAACGTAACCGGATCAGTTAACTGAGTCTGGTGATTCATAGGATCATATGGTAGCATATACGTAAGTAGCAAGACCCGAACGTTGGTGAAATTGATTATGAATGCATATTGATTGATATATGTGAAACTATGTGCTGTTACGTGATTATACGTGAATTAACGTACTGAGTCCGGACGGACCGGGACTCGGAATGATATGTATAAACTTTTATTAATAAGTAGAAATAAAGATTTTATATATATATTTATTATATATATAAAAGAAGTTAATAATTAAAAATAAAATTTAAAAATTTATTTTCTTTTGCTGCCGCGGACCGCGGAGGAATATGGTTTCCTCCCGCGCTCCGCGGTAGGATGGAGAAAACAGCCTGGATTAGGCTAGCTGCCGCGGACCGCGGCAGATTAAGGAATTCCCACGCGGTCCGCGGGAGCGTGTCTGACGAAAACTTTTTGTTATTTAATCAAACTCGATCTGATCGCAAAACACACACCCAAATCTCATCTGCACGATTTTGATCAACCAAAATTCATTTCCCAAGCCTTCTTATCAATCATAATCAAGAATTAGTGTTAGTTTGAAGCTTGTGAAGATCCTTGATCATTTCTAAGTGTTCTAGCTTGTGTTCTTGAGGTATAACTTGTTATCTTATTATTTTGATTATGTTTAAGAGTATGATTATGTTATAATCTGATCTAGGAACATATTAACATGTCTAAAATGAATCCATGTATGATTATATATGTTTAGATGATGAAAACAAGCTAGTGAAACACAAAGTTACATAAAAGTGTTCTATGTTAGTTTAGCTTGAAAGATCATGTTGGAAACTTTGATATTGAGCTAGATTGAGTATGTGTTTGATAAGGTTTGATCATAGGGTACATGTACAAGTTTGTTAGATTGAGTTTTTGTTAAGATTTGGTATAGATAAATCTTGTAAACATGATTTTATCAAAGAGTTCATACTTGGCAGATTCAAAATCCGATTTTGTTTTGATGATAACTTAATGATCTGAAATCTAAAACTTGTAGTTTTTGATCCTAGAGTATTGTATGTGATAAAAGCTTTCCAGAAAGTCCAAGATTGTTGAATTTGGTTGAGTATAAGTATTTATTTGGTAGCTTGCAAAATCGTGTGTCAAATCTGATTTCGGACAGAAAACTTTGGTCAACTTTAAACGGTCATAACTTGAGTTTTACAAACCCTCTGATCGTGAAATTTGGTGAGCAACTAAATACAGGAATTTTTGATGTTCTCCAATTGGATTCAGGTCAATTGGATCAACGAGTGATTTTTAATAAATCATCTACTAAGCTGTCGCAAACAGCTCGTTTTTAAGACCTTGCTGTGTTCATGAATTTTTATAAATTTTTCAGAAGGTTTTGGACACAAAATAAAAATATGGACATATCAACCAAACATATGGGAAGTTCCTGTAAAAATTTGAGAGTTAAATGAGTTGATTTAGTATTTTATCAAAAATCGTTTTGGTGACACAGAATCTGTCCAAAAATCACAGAATTGACAAAGTTGACATTTGAACTTGTTTGGTAGTTTTCTTGACTTGTATGCTACATGTATTGATATGTGAACATATGTGGATGATGTATGCTATACGTATAGACATAAAAACTAAACTTTCACCAACGGGTCGTTGTGTCAATTTGCTACACATAGTTACATCGAGTCCCGTTAGCATATTAGAACTATGTGAAGTTTTGGACAAAAGCTTGTTGAACGATTTTTGTACACATACTTATGAGTTAACATTTAAATAGGGAATCCGTAGCAATTCGCCTACTTTTCACATTTGAAGTCGGGTGTTAAGTCAAAGCAACCTAAGGTGAGTTTACGGCCCCACTTTACTTGGTTTTCACTTTTGGGGGAGAAAACATGTGTTAAACAACTATTTGGTAACAACTGTCATACTATGGGTTTTCAAACGGTTACTATACGATCTTTGGAAGTCCCGGGGGGGGGGGGGGGAACCATGAATGTGCTGGTTTGCACAACGGGGAAATGTGAATAGCGCTATTGGGAGTGACCAACCCCACTCGTCGGCTTGGAGGGCCGGGCGGGTGCATATTGTCTCAAACAGGAACAGGTTTACTATTCGGGCACAACATCTGGTTTACGAGTTAGTAATGGTTTTCCAATCGTAGTAGTAACAAAACATACGCCTAGCTAGCGTACTCGGTTTACAATTGTTTATAGTATGGACAGGTTGAACTTGGTACTTTGATTACAAACCTGTGAACTCACCGGCATTTTTGTGCTGACGTAACTCTTACATGTTTTCTCAGGTCGCTAAGGTATTACATCACGGAATAGGCGCACGTGTCTACATGGCGTCTAGAGTATTAAAGTTGCATGTTTTTGGAATAAACACAACATTGGATTTTATTTGTTAAACAGTTTGTATAACTACTTAAGCTTCCGCTATGGTTTTTGAAACATTAAATAAAGATGTTTTAACATCTACTTATTATTCATATAGAGTTGTTTATTGTGACCGTTGACTTGGATCCTGGTTTGTCATACACCTCGCGGTAAAACTCCGCAGTGGAAATTTGAGGGTGTGACAAAAACAATGGTCTTTGAGTCTCAGTATGCATGATATAATAACAATATGCGTTTACCTTCTACTTCCAATTCATTTTAATGAGAATTAACACATGTGTTAACCTTGAAGTGTCGTGATTCTGGTTAACCTCTTAGCATGATGATATTCAAACTAAATTGTGGCATCATAGTCCCACGGAACATTGTAAAATCATTAATTAATATCTACATTAACCTTCTAAACCACTTCATGCGAATTATAGATTAAGACGTGTTTTTTTGGTAGATTAATACGTGTGGTAATTTGGATTAACACATGTGCCAATCATAAACTCTCAGCATTTTGTTTAACCTCTATACGGAAGGATATTGAAGTTAAACAGTGTCTATCAGAATTACTAAATATGATAAATTAATATCCATATTAACATCTAGATATAATTCATGTAAATGTATAAAATAAAGTGTGTTTTTATTTAGGTTAACACATGTGTTAATGTGTATTAACACTTGTGTTAATCATAAACTTCCGTGATTCTAGTTAACCTCTTAGTGTAAGGATTTATATACAAAACAATGGCCTTTGAGTCTCAGTAAGCATGATATAATAACAATCTACGTTGACCTTCTACTTCCAATTCATGTTAATGAGGATTAACACATGTGTTAACCTTGAAGTGTCGTGATTCTATTTAACCTCTCTGCATAAGCATATTTAAACTCAATTGTGGCATCTAAGTCTCACAGAACATTATAAAATCATTAACAAATATCTGCAATAACCTTCCAATCCATTCATGTGAATGTATACATTAAGACGTGTTTTTCTAAGATTAACATGTGTGTTAATTTGGATTAACACATGTGTTAATAATGAACTCTCATGATTCTGGTTAACCCATATACGGAAGGTTTTTGAAGATAAATAGTAACCTATCAGAATCACTAAATTTCATAAACTAATATCCACATTAAGCTTCTAGATATAATTTATGTAAATGTATACAATAAAGCGTGTTTTTTTATATTAACACATGTGTTAATGTGTATTAACACATGAATTAATCTTTAACTCCCGTGGTTCTGCTTAACCTCATAGCGTATGGATTTTCATACAAAACAATGGTCTTTGAGTCTCAGTATGCATGATATAATAACAATATGCGTTGACCTTCTACTTCCAATTCATTTTAATGAGAATTAACACATGTGTTAACCTTGAAGTGTCGTGATTCTGGTTAACCTCTTAGTGTAAGGATTTATATACAAACAACGGCCTTTGAGTCTCAGTAAGCATGATATAATAACAATCTACGTAGACCTTCTACTTCCAATTCATGTTAATGATGATTAACACATGTGTTAACCCTGATGTGTCGTGATTATATTCAACCTCTCAGCATAAGGATATTTAAACTCAATTATGGCATCTAAGTCTCACGGAACATTATAAAATCATTAATTAATATCTGCAATAACCTTCCAATCCATTCATGTGAATGTATACATTAAGACGTGTTTTTTTTGTTAGATTAATACGTGTGGTAATTTGGATTAACACATGTGCTAATCATAAACTCTCAGTATTTTGTTTAACCTATGTACAAAAGGATATTGAAGTTAAACAGTAGTCTATCAGAATTACTAAATATGATAAATTAATATCCATATTAAGTTCTAGATATAATTCATGTAAATGTATAAAAGAAAGTGTGTTTTTATTTAGGTTAACACACGTGTTAATGTGTATTAACACTTGTGTTAATCATAAATTTCTGTGATTCTAGTTAACCTCTTAGTGTAAGGATATAGATACAAAACAACGGCCTTTGAGTCTCAATAAGCATGATATAATAAAAATCTACGTTGACCTTCTACTTCCAATTCATGTTAATGAGGATTAACACATGTGTTAACCTTGAAGTGTCGTGATTCTATTTAACCTCTCTGCATAAGCATATTTAAACTCAATTGTGGCATCTAAGTCTCACAGAACATTTTAAAATCATTAACAAATATCTGCAATAACCTTCCAATCCATTCATGTGAATGTATCCATTAAGACGTGTTTTTGTTAGATTAACATGTGTGTTAATTTGGATTAACACATGTGTTAATAATGAACTCTCATGATTCTGGTTAACCCATATACGGAAGGTTTTTGAAGATAAATAGTAACCTATCAGAATCACTAAATTTCATAAACTAATATCCACATTAAGCTTCTAGATATAATTTTTGTAAATGTATACAATAAAGCGTGTTTTTTTATATTAACACATGTGTTAATGTGTATTAACACATGAGTTAATCTTTAACTCCCGTGGTTCTACTTAACCTCATAGCGTATGGATTTTCATACAAAACAATGGTCTTTGAGTCTCAGTATGCATGATATAATAACAACATACGTTGACCTTATACTTCCAACTCATGTTAATGAGAATTAACACATGTGTTAACCTTGAAGTGTCGTGATTCTGGTTAACCTCTCAGTATGATGATATTCAAACTAAATTGTGGCATCTTTGTCCCACGGAACATTGTAAAATCATTAATTAATATCTACATTAACCTTCTAAACCATTTCATGCGAATTATAGATTAAGACGTGTTTTTTTGGTAGATTAATACGTGTGGTAATTTGGATTAACACATGTGCTAATCATAAACTCTCAGCATTTTGTTTAACCTCTATACGGAAGGATATTGAAGTTAAACAGTATCTATCAGAATCACTAAATATGATAAATTAATATCCATATTAACATCTAGATATAATTCATGTAAATGTATAAAATAAAGTGTGTTTTTATTTAGGTTAACACATGTGTTAAAGTGTATTAACACTTGTGTTAATCATAAACTTCCGTGATTCTAGTTAACCTCTTAGTGTAAGGATTTATATACAAAACAACGGCCTTTGAGTCTCAGTAAACATGATATAATAACAATCTACGTTGACCTTCTACTTCCAATTCATGTTAATGAGGATTAACACATGTGTTAACCTTGATGTGTCGTGATTTTATTTAACCTCTCAGCATAGGGATATTTAAACTCAATTGTGGCATCTAAGTGTCACAGAACATTATAAATCATTAATTAATATCTGCAATAACCTTCCAATCCATTCATGTGAATGTATACATTAAGACGTGTTTTTTTTGTTAGATTAATACTTGTGGTAATTTGGATTAACACATGTGCTAATCATAAACTCTTACTATTTTGTTTAACCTCTATACATAAGAATATTGAATTTAAACAGTAGTCTATCAGAATTACTAAATATGATAAATTAATTTCCATATTAAGTTCTAGATATAATTCATGTAAATGTATAAAATAAAGTGTGTTTTTATTTAGGTTAACACATGTGTTAATGTGTATTAACACTTGTGTTAATCATAAACTTCCGTGATTCTAGTTAACCTCTTAGTGTAAGGATATATATACAAAACAACGGCCTTTGAGTCTCAATAAGCATGATATAATAACAATCTACGTTGACCTTCTACTTCCAATTCATGTTAATGATGATTAACACATGTGTTAACCTTGAAGTGTCGTGATTCTATTTAACCTCTCTGCATAAGCATATTTAAACTCAATTGTGGCATCTAAGTGTCACAGAACATTATAAAATCATTAACAAATATCTGCAATAACCTTCCAATCCATTCATGTGAATGTATACATTAAGACGTGTTTTTGTAAGATTAACATGTGTGTTAATTTGGATTAACACATGTGTTAATAATGAACTCTCATGATTCTGGTTAACCCATATACGGAAGGTTTTTGAAGATAAATAGTAACCTATCAGAATCACTAAATTTCATAAACTTATATCCACATTAAGCTTCTAGATATAATTTATGTAAATGTATACAATAAAGCGTGTTTTTTTATATTAACACATGTGTTAATGTGTATTAACACATGAGTTAATCTTTAACTCCCGTGGTTCTACTTAACCTCATAGCGTATGGATTTTCATACAAAACAATGGTCTTTGAGTCTGAGTATGCATGATATAATAACAATATACGTTGACCTTATACTTCCAACTCATGTTAATGAGAATTAACACATGTGTTAACCTTGAAGTGTCGTGATTCTGGTTAACCTCTCAGCATGATGATATTCAAACTAAATTGTGGCATCTTTGTCCCACGGAACATTGTAAAATCATTAATTAATATCTACATTAACCTTCTAAACCATTTCATGCGAATTATAGATTAAGACGTGTTTTTTTGGTAGATTAATACGTGTGGTAATTTGGATTAACACATGTGCTAATCATAAACTCTCAGCATTTTGTTTAACCTCTATACGGAAGGATATTGAAGTTAAACAGTATCTATCAGAATCACTAAATATGATAAATTAATATCCATATTAACATCTAGATATAATTCATGTAAATGTATAAAATAAAGTGTGTTTTTATTTAGGTTAACACATGTGTTAATGTGTATTAACACTTGTCTTAATCATAAACTTCCGTGATTCTAGTTAACCTCTTAGTGTAAGGATTTATATACAAACAACGGCCTTTGAGTCTCAGTAAGCATGATATAATAACAATCTACGTAGACCTTCTACTTCCAATTCATGTTAATGATGATTAACACATGTGTTAACCTTGATGTGTCGTGATTATATTCAACCTCTCAGCATAAGGATATTTAAACTCAATTGTGGCATCTAAGTCTCACGGAACATTATAAAATCATTAATTAATATCTGCAATAACCTTCCAATCCATTCATGTGAATGTATACATTAAGACGTGTTTTTTTTGTTAGATTAATACGTGTGGTAATTTGGATTAACACATGTGCTAATCATAAACTCTCAGTATTTTGTTTAACCTCTATACAAAAGGATATTGAAGTTAAACAGTAGTCTATCAGAATTACTAAATATGATAAATTAATATCCATATTAAGTTCTAGATATAATTCATGTAAATGTATAAAAGAAAGTGTGTTTTTATTTAGGTTAACACACGTGTTAATGTGTATTAACACTTGTGTTAATCATAAATTTCTGTGATTCTAGTTAACCTCTTAGTGTAAGGATATATATACAAAACAACGGCCTTTGAGTCTCAATAAGCATGATATAATAACAATCTACTTTGACCTTCTACTTCCAATTCATGTTAATGATGATTAACACATGTGTTAACCTTGAAGTGTCGTGATTCTATTTAACCTCTCTGCATAAGCATATTTAAACTCAATTGTGGCATCTAAGTTTCACAGAACATTATAAAATCATTAACAAATAACTGCAATAACCTTCCAATCCATTCATGTGAATGTATACATTAAGACGTGTTTTTCTAAGATTAACATGTGTGTTAATTTGGATTAACACATGTGTTAATAATGAACTCTCATGATTCTGGTTAACCCATATACGGAAGGTTTTTGAAGATAAATAGTAACGTATCAGAATCACTAAATTTCATAAACTTATATCCACATTAAGCTTCTAGATATAATTTATGTAAATGTATACAATAAAGCGTGTTTTTTATATTAACACATGTGTTAATGTGTATTAACACATGAGTTAATCTTTAACTCCCGTGGTTCTACTTAACCTCATAGCGTATGGATTTTCATACAAAACAATGGTCTTTGAGTCTGAGTATGCATGATATAATAACAATATACGTTGACCTTATACTTCCAACTCATGTTAATGAGAATTAACACATGTGTTAACCTTGAAGTGTCGTGATGCTGGTTAACCTCTCAGCATGATGATATTCAAACTAAATTGTGCCATCTTTGTCCCACGGAACATTGTAAAATCATTAATTAATATCTAGATTAACCTTCTAAACCATTTCATGCGAATTATAGATTAAGACGTGTTTTTTTGGTAGATTGATACGTGTGGTAATTTGGATTAACACATGTGCTAATCATAAACTCTCAGCATTTTGTTTAACCTCTATACGGAAGGATATTGAAGTTAAACAGTATCTATCATAATCACTAAATATGATAAATTAATATCCATATTAACATCTAGATATAATTCATGTAAATGTATAAAATAAAGTGTGTTTTTATTTAGGTTAACACATGTGTTAATGTGTATTAACACTTGTCTTAATCATAAACTTCCGTGATTCTAGTTAACCTCTTAGTGTAAGGATTTATATACAAACAACGGCCTTTGAGTCTCAGTAAGCATGATATAATAACAATCTACGTAGACCTTCTACTTCCAATTCATGTTAATGATGATTAACACATGTGTTAACCTTGATGTGTCGTGATTATATTCAACCTCTCAGCATAAGGATATTTAAACTCAATTGTGGCATCTAAGTCTCACGGAACATTATAAAATCATTAATTAATATCTGCAATAACCTTCCAATCCATTCATGTGAATGTATACATTAAGACGTGTTTTTTTTGTTAGATTAATACGTGTGGTAATTTGGATTAACACATGTGCTAATCATAAACTCTCAGTATTTTGTTTAACCTCTATACAAAAGGATACCGAAGTTAAACAGTAGTCTATAAGAATTACTAAATATGATAAATTAATATCCATATTAAGTTCTAGATATAATTCATGTAAATGTATAAAATAAAGTGTGTTTTTATTTAGGTTAACACATGTGTTAATGTGTACTAACACTTGTGTTAATCATAAACTTCTGTGATTCTAGTTAACCTCTTAGTGTAAGGATATAGATACAAAACAACGGCCTTTGAGTCTCAATAAGCATGATATAATAACAATCTACGTTGACCTTCTACTTCCAATTCATGTTAATGAGGATTAACACATGTGTTAACCTTGAAGTGTCGTGATTCTATTTAACCTCTCTGCATAAGCATATTTAAACTCAATTGTGGCATCTAAGTCTCACAAAACATTTTAAAATCATTAACAAATATCTGCAATAACCTTCCAATCCATTCATGTGAATGTATCCATTAAGACGTGTTTTTGTTAGATTAACATGTGTGTTAATTTGGATTAACACATGTGTTAATAATGAACTCTCATGATTCTGGTTAACCCATATACGGAAGGTTTTTGAAGAGAAATAGTAACCTATCAGAATCACTAAATTTCATAAACTAATATCCACATTAAGCTTCTAGATATAATTTATGTAAATGTATACAATAAAGCGTGTTTTTTTATATTAACACATGTGTTAATGTGTATTAACACACGAGTTAATCTTTAACTCTCGTGGTTCTACTTAACCTCATAGCGTATGGATTTTCATACAAAACAATGGTCTTTGAGTCTCAGTATGCATGATATAATAACAATATACATTGACCTTATACTTCCAACTCATGTTAATGAGAATTAACACATGTGTTAACCTTGAAGTGTCGTGATTCTGGTTAACCTCTCAGCATGATGATATTCAAACTAAATTGTGGCATCTTTGTCCCACGGAACATTGTAAAATCATTAATTAATATCTACATTAACCTTCTAAACCATTTCATGCGAATTATAGATTAAGACGTGTTTTTTTGGTAGATTAATACGTGTGGTAATTTGGATTAACACATGTGCTAATCATAAACTCTCAGCATTTTGTTTAACCTCTATACGGAAGGATATTGAAGTTAAACAGTATCTATCAGAATCACTAAATATGATAAATTAATATCCATATTAACTTCTAGATATAATTCATGTAAATGTATAAAATAAAGTGTGTTTTTATTTAGGTTAACACATGTGTTAAAGTGTATTAACACTTGTGTTAATCATAAACTTCCGTGATTCTAGTTAACCTCTTAGTGTAAGGATTTATATACAAAATAACGGCCTTTGAGTCTCAGTAAACATGATATAATAACAATCTACGTTGACCTTCTACTTCCAATTCATGCTAATGAGGATTAACACATGTGTTAACCTTGATGTGTCGTGATTTTATTTAACCTCTCAGCATAGGGATATTTAAACTCAATTGTGGCATCTAAGTGTCACGGAACATTATAAATCATTAATTAATATCTGCAATATCCTTCCAATCCATTCATGTGAATGTATACATTAAGACGTGTTTTTTTTGTTAGATTAATACTTGGGGTAATTTGGATTAACACATGTGCTAATCATAAACTCTTACTATTTTGTTTAACCTCTATACAGAAGGATATTGAATTTAAACAGTAGTCTATCAGAATTACTAAATATGATAAATTAATTTCCATATTAAGTTCTAGATATAATTCATGTAAATGTATAAAATAAAGTGTGTTTTATTTAGGTTAACACATGTGTTAATGTGTATTAACACTTGTGTTAATCATAAACTTCCGTGATTCTAGTTAACCTCTTAGTGTAAGGATATATATACAAAACAACGGCCTTTGAGTCTCAATAAGCATGATATAATAACAATCTACGTTGACCTTCTACTTCCAATTCATGTTAATGATGATTAACACATGTGTTAATCTTGAAGTGTCGTGATTCTGTTTAGCCTCTCAGCATAAGGATATTCCGACTCAATTGTGGCATCTAAGTCTCACGGAACATTATAAAATCATTAATTAATATCTGCAATTACCTTCCAATATATTTCATGTGAGTGTATACATTAAGACGTGTTTTGTAAGATTAACACGTGTGCTAATTTGGATTAAAGCATGTGTTAATCATGAACTCTCATGATTCTGGTTAACCCATATACGAAAGGTTTATGAAGATAAAATGTAATCTATCAGAATCACTAAATTTCATAAACTAAAATCCACATTAAGCTTCTAGATACACTTTATGTAAATGTATTCAATAAAGCATGTTTTTATTTATATTAACACATGTGTTAATAATGTGTATTAACACATGCGTTAATCTTTAACTCCTGTGGTTCTACTTAACCTCATATCGTTAAGATTTTCATACAAAACAATACTCTTTGAGTCTCAGTATGCATGATATAATAACAATATACGTTGAGCTTCTACTTTTAATTCATGTTAATGAGGATTAACACATGTGTTAACCTTGAAGTGTCGTGATTCTGTTTAACCTCTCAGCATAAGGATATTTAAACTCAATTGTGGCATCTAAGTCTCACAGAACATTATAAAATCATTAATAAATATCTGCAATAACCTTCCAATCCATTCATGTGAATGTATACATTACCTTGACGTATGATGAAGTGCTGGGGGTAGAGGTGGTGGTAACATCACCTTGACGTATGATGAGCTCAATGAGATGATGCAGCAACAGTTGGGCGTTGCACTAGCTGCTTTTCAGGCTGCCCAGCAGACTTTCATGGGTGCTACTGCTCCTCCGGTTCATGCAGGTGTTGCCTACAAGCGGTTTAAGGATTGTCAGCCCCTCAGCTTCCACGGTACGGAGGGGGCTGTGGAGTTGCTTCGATGGTTGGAGAAGACTGAGTCGGTGTTTGCCCTATGTGGGACTCCAGCAGTGGATTGGGTGAATTTTGCTTCAGGGACTTTTGTAGGACCCGCCTTGACGTGGTGGAACTGCGTCACACAGACACTTGGTCTCGGGGAGGCCAACGCCATGCCTTGGGCGGATTTTCTGCGTAGGTTGAAGGATGAGTACTGCCCGCGAGAGGAGATTAAGAGGTTGGAACAGAAATATGGGAATCTTAAGATGGTGGGTTCTGAGGTTGAGGAGTACACGATCAGGCACAACGAGCTAGCAGTGATGTGTCCAGGTTTGTCGACGCCAGAGTACAGGAGGATAGAGCAGTATCTTGCGGGTTTAGTGCCAGAGATTGCTGGGTTGGTGTCTGCTAGGGATCCTACTACCATGTCAGAGGCTGTGCGGTCGGCTACTAAGATGACCAACTTGAAGATTTCTGAGGGTGTCTTGCCTCCTAGAGGCTCTTCTGTGAAGGCGCCGGCGGAGAATAAGAGGAAGTGGGAAAGTGTGGAGGAGAGTTCAGCGGTGGTTCAGCGACAGCTGGCGGCGAAGAAGGCTGAAGCTTTAGGGTCAGCGTCGGATCAAAAAACAAGGGGGCTATGCTGGGAAGAGCCCTAAGTGTGGGCGTTGTGGTTTTCATCACTATGGTACTTGTGAGAGTTTTCGTTGTGAGCGTTGTCAGCGGACGGGGCATCTTGCGAAGGATTGTAGGGTCAACCTTTCGGCCAAGGCAACTCAGACTGCTGCTACTACTACCCATGCTCCACAGGGGAACCAGGGTTGCTTTCATTGTGGAGAAGCGGGGCACTTCAAGCGAAGCTGTCCAAAGTTGAATCAAGGGGGCACAGGGAACGCAGGGAAGGATGGAGACAATGAAGGCGGTGGTCGGATTACTCGTGCTCATGCTTATGTGATCGGTGCTAGGGAGAACCAGGTGGACCCTGACACTGTTACCCGTACGTATTCTTTCTTATCTCTTGTTACGCTTTGGTTTTACCTTTATCCGCATTGTTGTGCGTTCGTGTCTTCGGGTGTTTTCTTTATGGTTTGGTCTCTGTTTCTCATTCTTTGGGTCGATGAGGGTCCTTTGGGGATACTACTTGGACGGTACCGGTGAGTTAGTTATACCGATCATAGTAGTCTCCAGTAGGCCTTTGATCGGGGGTCTCTTGTCTCATATTCACATTTGGGAAAGTGGTTTCCCGGTTGTTACTGTCGCGTTTTGATTCATGACCTTCACTCGTTGTATTTTGGGGAAACGTTACTTGGGTACACACAGAGGTCGACACTCATCACAGTTGAGGCCGAAAGAATCTCGGGGCGAGATTCCTTTCAACAGGGGGATGATGTGACGACCCGGAAAATTTTTCTTCTTATTTGTTTTCTCTCTTCGACTTCGGGAAATTTTCGGGACGAAAATTCTTCCAACAGGGCGATGATGTGACACCCGGCAAACTCCGGTAACTAACTTTTTGAAAACTTAGTAAGTCTACCTTAGCGAGTCGCGCATACATTACACATAACAGGGTCAGTCGAGTCGAGTCATACATCATTGGGGTTTTAACACACGCGAGTCTCGAGTCCCGGGAATTGGTGAACGAGTGTGAACGTGTTTATCTTCATGTATTATGTGGTTATAATCATTATGTGACTTGTCGGTATGTGAAAACGTGTCAACATATGTTAAAACGGAGTTTAACGCGCCAAATACACGGAATCAGGCCCTGAGGGCGATTAGGAAGCCCTAATCGCCTTCAGAGGGGCGATTAGCAATACATATAGGGCGATTGGGACTTCATATGGGGCGATTAGGGCTAATCGCCTGATAAGGCTGCACAATCGCCTATACTGCACCTGACGACTAGAAACGCCTATAAATACCACCCTTGACCTCTAAAACACCATTTGTGCAACCCTAGCCGTCCCATAACCCATACCAACACACAAACACCCTCTGGAACTCGTTTTTGCATCAAAACAACCATTTCCAAGCTTATTCCATCATTTTCTCTTAAATCCAAGGTGTGTTCTTCAAACCCAAACCTTTAAATGATTATATTTTGTTCCCTAAAAGTCCAGACCTGACTTATAAATGTTTTTGTCTTTGAAAACCCATTTAAAACCGTTTTTAAACAAACCCAAACCTTTATGTGTGTTATATGTGTTATTTGTGTTTAAAGGTAAGATTTTTAGGATTGAAACATGATTGTTTTTGTGTTATTAAGGTGTTTATGGCTGTTACAAGTTAGTATGATGATGTTCTAGGAGTTTGGATGGTTTTGGTTGTGTATTGTTGATGCTTGATGTCTTGACCCATTTGAGTGATTTTGAATGATTAAGGATGCTATGAGGTGTGTTGTTGATTGTTTGATGTTAGGCTTTGCTTTAGGATGATGCTAGAGCAGTAGGATACTATCGGACAACGTGGTTATGTGATTAAATCTGGATATTTGCTATTTAGGGCAAGTTCTTGCATGTTGATGTGATGTTTACATGTTAAGTTGCTATTTTGGGAAAACACTCGCATTCGGGACTGTTAGAATGATGAAAACTTAATTGAAATATGTTTGTTAATGTGTTAGGATTGATATTTAGTGTTTCCACACGTTCCGGATCTGATTTGGAGGGTTAAACGCGCGAAAAACCGGAACAGCCCTGCTGAGGGCGATTGGGGACCCTAATCGCCTGTGCTATAGGCGATTGGGAGCCCAATCGCCTGCTAAGGGGGCCTAATCGCATGTATGGTAGGCGATTGGGGGCCTAATCGCCTTCATTTCATGCGATTGTGATCCTAATCACTAGTTAAGCCCTGAATTGCATGTCTTATGACCTAATCGCCTGATAAGCACCTGGATAGGCCTAATCGCCTATGTTAAGGGGCGATTAGCCTCTACAATCGCCTGTTGACCATCCCCAATCACATGTTGACTTTTCCTAATTGCATGCTAAGTTCCTAATCGCGTGTACTGCTGTTATAAGTGTATTTTGACATTCCGAAACCCGATTTGACACCTAGGAACATGATAGGAACCCCGTGACATGTCACACCCTCAAATATCCACCTGCGGAGTTCTACCGCGAGGCGTGTGACATACCAGGATCCAAGTCAACGGTCACAATAAACGACGTCTAAATGTAAAACATACGTAATAAAACCATGCATAAGATTTAAAATTCAACATTTAGTAGTGCGGAAGCATTTAAAAGTTTACAAAAGTCATGCCGAAAATAAAACATAAGTTCCAAAGTTTAACATTTCCAAAACATGCCATGAGACCCTAGACGCAAGACGACCCAGTGCGACTCCGTGCGCCTATCTGACAACTGCTACCTTAGCGACCTGAGAAAACATGCTAAAAGAGTCAACATATAATGCTGGTGAGTTCACAGGTTTTATTTAAACGTTTAGAGCAATCCTTCAAAAACCGTTACCATCACAATTACTACTATGCTTGTAAGAACGCTAGCTAGGCGCAGAATAAGATACTCATACGGGTGAAACCATTTGCTGACTAAGCCGTGTAATGACCCTTAGTTTCCTATGGGCTACCGTCATCACCGGTAGACCTTGCTTTATTAGAGACAATATGCACCCGCCCGGTCCTACCGTCGAGTGGGGTTTGTCAGTTCCCAATAGCGCTATCCATATTTCCCCGCCATATACCCATGTTAGTGGTTTCTAAGGGACTTTTTGATGAACCGTATTGTACGATAAGTAAGCCATAGTATAACGTGATAAAGAGTCATGAGCAATAAGAGTTTAATAAACCATAAGTCATAAAAGCGTTTTA
This sequence comes from Ambrosia artemisiifolia, assembly GCA_032199755.1. Classification (NCBI taxonomy): domain Eukaryota; kingdom Viridiplantae; phylum Streptophyta; class Magnoliopsida; order Asterales; family Asteraceae; genus Ambrosia; species Ambrosia artemisiifolia. The sequence continues at coordinate 47,427,770 of CM063527.1, read as the reverse complement.
AGCATGTTTCTCCCCCGAAAACATAAACCTGTAAAATGTGGGGCCGTGAACTCACCTTAGGTTGCGTATACCGTTTATGAGTAACCCGTATGTGTGATATGAGTAAACCGTCTGTAAGATATGATAGCCCCAACTAGTGGCGACCTATCATAAGATATGTGTTAAGTTAGACTAATAACCCGCAGGGTTCATTAGTCCCTAAGTCCAGTCCATGACCATGATGTGTTTGAAAAAACGTGTTTGACCAACAACCAGACTACGTAAGACAAGACTCGACATCCCATTGGTGACCCGACATTCCACGTGTTCATCTCATACACAAACATACACAAAACATGCAACTCAGCACTTAACATGCGTTAAAGTTCAACGATTCTAACACATAGGTCAATTAACGTACGAACAAGTCCGAACACGTGTTACTATGTTACTAAGCATGTCACGGGGTTCCTATCATGTTCCTAGGCGTCAAATCGGGTTTCGGGATGTTAAAATACACTTACAACAGCATTTCATGCGATTAGGGACTTAGCATGCAATTAGGAAAGTCAACACGTGATTAGGGATGGTCAACAGGCAATTAGCAGGGCTAATCGCCACTTATGTTAGGTGTTTAGGGCTAATCACATGCATATTAGGCGATTATGGTCATGTGGTATGCAATTCAGGGCTTAACTAGTGATTAGGGTCACAATTGCATGACATGAAGGCAATTAGGATCACAATTGCATGGACTGCTAGCAATTATGATGCTAATCGCCACCCCTAGCACACGAGTAGCCTTTTTCTTAGGCGATTATGCCCCTAATCGCCTACAACATAGGAGATTAGGATTGCTAATCGCCTACAGTGCAGCAATTGTGGTTTTTCACACGTTTAACCCTCCAATTCAGATCCGAAACGTGTAAAAACACCCAATAATCATCCAAACATATTAACAAACATATTTCAAGCAAAACCCCTAAGTTTTCATCATTCTAACAGTCCCGAATGCGAGCGTTTTCCCAAAATAGCAATTTAACATGAAAACATCACATCAACATGCAATAACTTGCCCTAAATAGCAAATATTCAGATCTAATCACATAATCACGTTGTCCGAAAGCATCCTACTGTTCTAACATCATCCTAGAGCAAACCCTAACATCAAGCAATCAACAACACACCTCATATCATCCTAAATCATCCAAAATCATTCAAACGGGTCAAAACATCAAGTATCCATAATACACGACCAAAACCATCCAAACTCCTAGGACATCATCATACTAACTTGTAACAGCTATAAACATCATAATAACACAAAAACAATCATGATTAGATCCCAAAAACTCTATCTTTAATCACATATAACACATATAACACATGTAAAGGTGTGGGTTTGTTTAGAAACGGTTTTAAATGGATTTTCAAAGACAAAAACCTTTATAAGCCAGGTCTGGACATTTAGGGGGTAAAACATAATCATTTAAAGGTTTGGGTTTGAAGAACACACCTTGTATTTAAGAGTAGATGATGGAATAAGCTTGGAAATGGTTGTTTGTGTGTAAAAATGGGTTCCAGAGGGTGTTTGTGGGTTGAGATATGTTATGGGACGGCTAGGGTTGTGTAAATAATGTTTTGGAGGTCAAGGGTGGTATTTATAGGTGTTTTTAGTCGTCAAGTACGTTGCAGGCGATTATGCAGCAGTTGCAGGCGATTAGGGCTGCTAATCGCCACCCCTTTAGGCGATTAGCCTGCTAATCGCCACCCCTTTAGGCGATTAGCCTGCTAATCGCCACCCCTTTAGGCGATTAGCCTGCTAATCACCACCCCTTTAGGCGATTAGCCTGCCAATCACCACCCCTTTAGGCAATTAGCCTGCCAATCACCACCCCTTTAGGCAATTAGCCTGCTAATCACCACCCCTTTAGGCAATTAGCCTTGCTAATCGCCTACAGGGTCTGGTGTGGTGTATTTGGCGCGTTAAACTCCGTTTTAACATATGTTAACACATTTTCACATACCGACAAGTCACATAATGATTATAAACACATAATGCATGAAAGTAAACACGTTCACACTCGATCACCAATTCCCGGGACTCGAGACTTGTGTACGTTAAAACCCTAATGATGTGCAACTCGACTCGACCGACCTTGTTTTGTGTAACGTATGCGCGACTCGCTAAGGTAGACTTTACTAAGTTTTCAAAAGTTAGTTACCGGAAGTTGCTGGGTGTCACATCATCCCCCTGTTAAAAGAATTTTCGTCCCGAAAATTTCCCGAAGTCGAAAAGAGAAGACAAAATAAGAAGAAAAATTTTCCGGGTCGTCACATGACATGCCTAGTAACATAGTAACACGTGTATGGACTTGTTTGTGCGTTATTTGACCTATGTGTTAGACTCGTTGAACTTTAACACATGTTAAGTGCTAAGTTGCATGATTTGTGTATGTTTGAGTATGAGATGAACACGTGGAATGTCGGGTCACCAATGGGATGTCGAGTCTTGTCTTACGTTATATGGTTGTCGGTCAAACACGCTTTTTGGACACATAATGGTCATGGACTGGACTTAGGGACTAATGAACCCGACGGGTTATTAGTCTAACTTGACGCATATCTTATGATAGGTCGCCAATAGTTGGGGCTATCATATCTTACGAACGGTTTACTCATATAACATAGACGGTTTACTCATAAACGGAATACGCAACCTAAGGTGAGTTCACGGCCCCACATTTTACAGTTTTTGCTTTCGGGGGAGAAACATGCTTAAAACTCTTTTATGACTTATGGCTCGGATTCATCTTAAACTCTTTTGTGACTTATGACTCTTTTTCACATTATACTATGGCTTACTTATTGTACTATACGGTTCATCAAAAAGTCCCTTAGAAACCACTAACATGGGAATATGGCGGGGAAATATGGATAGCGCTATTGGGAACTGACAAGCCCCACTCGACGGTTGGACCGGGCGGGTGCATATTGTCTCTAATAAAACAAGGTCTACCGGTGATGACGGTAGCCCATAGGAAACTAAGGGTCAGTAAACGGCATAGTCAGCAATGGTTTCACCCGTATGAGTATCTTATTCTGCGCCTAGCTAGCGTTCTCACAAGCATAGTAATATCTGTGATGGTAACGGTTTTCGAAGGATCACTTTAAATGTTTAAATAAAACCTGTGAACTCACCAGCATTATATGTTGACTCTTTGAGCATGTTTTCTCAGGTCGCTAAGGTAGCAGCTGTCAGATAGGCGCACGGAGTCGCACTGGAGTCGTCTCGCGTCTAGGGTCTCATTGCATGTTTTGGAATTGTTAACTTTTGAACTTATGTTTTATTTCTGCATGACTTTTGTAAACTCTGAATGCTTCCGCACTGTCAAATGTTGGTTTTAATATTATGCATGGTTTTTGTTTACGCATGTGTTTACATTTAGACGTCGTTTATTGTGAACGTTGACTTGGATCCTCGTGTGTCATGCGCCTCGCGGTAGAACTCCGCACGTGGGAATTTGAGGGTGTGACAGATGATTTGAGTTTGTGCTTAGAATGCTCTCAAGGGGGAGGTGATGCCCAACCTCCCCCGGCCCCGAGATAGATGTTTATCCTACTGATGACAGTGTCTGTAACCGTTTCTGTAGTAATATGAATCTGTGATGACGTTGTTTTCGTATGTTTCTGTCTCGTCTCGAATCTCCCGTCTGAAACTAAAATGTATTCGCTTATTCGATCCATGAATTCGATTCTTAACCGGATTCTCAGCATCTAAGTCTCACGGAACATTATAAAATCATTAACAAATATCTGCAATAACCTTCCAATCCATTCATGTGAATGTATACATTAAGACCTGTTTTTGTAAGATTAACATGTGTGTTAATTTGGATTAACACATGTGTTAATAATGAACTCTCATGATTCTGGTTAACCCATATACGGAAGGTTTTTGAAGATAAATAGTAATCTATCAGAATCACTAAATTTCATAAACTAATATCCACATTAAGCTTCTAGATATAATTTATGTAAATGTATACAATAAAGCGTGTTTTTTATATTAACACATGTGTTAATGTGTATTAACACATGCGTTAATCTTTAACTCCCATGGTTCTACTTAACCTCATAGCGTAAGGATTTTCATACAAAACAATGGTCTTTTGAGTCGCAGTATGCATGATATAAAAACAATATACGTTGACCTTCTACTTCCAATTCATCTTAATGAGAATTAACACATGTGTTAACCATGAAGTGTCGTGATTCTGGTTAACCTCTCAGCTTGATGATATTCAAACTAAATTGTGGCATCTTAGTCCCACGGAACATTGGAAAATCATTAATTAATATCTACATTAACCTTCTAAACCATTTCATGTGAATTATACATTAAGACGTGTTTTTTTTGGTAGATTAATACGTGTGGTAATTTGGATTAACACATGTGCTAATCATAAACTCTCAGCATTTTATTTAACCTCTATACAGAAGGATATTGAAGTTAAACAGTAGGCAATCAAAATCACTAAATATGATAAATTAATATCCATATTAAGTTCTAGATATAATTCTTGTAAATGTATAAAATAAACTGTGTTTTTATTTAGGTTAACACATGTGTTAATGTGTATTAACACCTATGTTAATCATAAACTTCCGTGATTCTAGTTAACCTCTTAGTGTAAGGATTTATATACAAAACAACGGCCTTTGAGTCTCAGTAAGCATGATATAATAACAATCTACGTTGACATTCTACTTCCAATTCATTTTAATGAGGATTAACACATGTGTTAATCTTGAAGTATCATAATTCTGTTTAACCTCTCGGCATAAGGGTATTCCAACTCAATTGTGGCATCTAAATCTCACGGAACATTATAAAATCCTTAATTAATATCTACAATAACCTTCCAATACATTTCATGTGAGTGTATACATTAAGACGTGTTTTGTAAGATTAACACGTGTGTTAATTTGGATTAAAACATGTATTAATCATAAACTCTCATGATTCTGGTTAACCCATATACGGAAGGATTTTGAAGATAAAAAGTAATCTATTAGAATCACTAAATTTCATAAACTAATATCCACATTAAGCTTCTAGATACAATTTATGTAAATGTATACAATAAAGCGTGTTTTTATTTATATTAACACATGTGTTAATGTGTATTAACACATGCGTTAATCTTTAACCCCTGTGGTTCTACTTAACCTCATATCGTAAAGATTTTCATACAAAACAATAGTCTTTGAGTCTCAGTATGCATGATATAATAACAATATACGTTGACCTTCTACTTGCAATTCATGTTAATGAGGATTAACACATGTGTTAACCTTGAAGTGTCATGATTCTATTTAACCTCTCAGCATAAGGATATTTAAACTTAATTGTGGCATCTAAGTCTCACGGAACATTATAAAATCATTAACAAATATCTGCAATAGCCTTCCAATCAATTCATGTGAATGTACACATTAAGACGTGTTTTTGTAAGATTAACACGTGTGTTAATTTGGATTAACACATGTGTTAATAATGAACTCTCATGATTCTGGTTAACCCATATACGGAAGGATTTTGAAGATAAAAGTAATCTCTCAGAATCACTAAATTTCATAAAATAATATCCACATTAAGCTTCTAGATACAATTCATGTAAATGTATACAATAAAGCGTGTTTTCACTTATATTAACACATGTGTTAATGTGTATTAACACATGCGTTAATCTTTAACTCCAGTGGTTTTACTTAACCTCATATCGTAAGGATTTTCATAAAAACTATAGTCTTTGAGTCTCAGTATGCATGATTTAATAACAATATACGTTGACCTTCTACTTCCAATTCATGTTAATGAGGATTAACACATGTGTTAACCTTGAAGTGTCATGATTCTATTTAACCGCTTAGCATAAGGATATTTAAACTCAATTGTGGCATCTAAGTCTCACGGAACATTATATAATCATTAATTAATATCTGCAATAACCTTCCAATCCATTCATTTGAATGTATACATTAAAACGTGTTTTTTTGTTAGATTAATACGTGTGGTAATTTGGATTAACACATGTGCTAATCATAAACTCTCAGCATTTTATTTAACCTCTATACAGAAGGATATTGAAGTTAAACAGTAGGTAATCAAAATCACTATATATGATAAATTTATATCCATATTAAGTTCTAGATATAATTCTTGTAAATGTATAAAATAAAGTGTGTTTATATTTAGGTTAACACATGTGTTAATGTGTATTAACACCTGTGTTAATCATAAACTTCCGTGATTCTAGTTAACCTCTTAGTGTAAGGATTTATATACAAAACAACGGCCTTTGAGTCTCAGTAAGCATGATATAATAACAATCTACGTTGACATTCTACTTCCAATTCATTTTAATGAGGATTAACACATGTGTTAATCTTGAAGTGTCATGATTCTGTTTAACCTCTCGGCATAAGGGTATTCCAACTCAATTGTGGTATCTAAATCTCACGGAACATTATAAAATCCTTAATTAATATCTACAATAACCTTCCAATACATTTCATGTGAGTGTATACATTAAGACGTGTTTTGTAAGATTAACACGTGGGTTAATTTGGATTAAAACATGTATTAATCATGAACTCTCATGATTCTGGTTAACCCATATACGGAAGGATTTTGATGATAAAAAGTAATCTATCAGAATCACTAAATTTCATAAACTAATATCCACATTAAGCTTCTAGATACAATTTATGTAAATGTATACAATAAAACGTGTTTTTATTTATATTAACAAATCTGTTAATGTGTATTAACACATGCGTTAATCTTTAACTCCTGTGGTTCTACTTAACCTCATATCGTAAGGATTTTCATTCAAAACAATAGTCTTTGAGTCTCAGTATGCATGATATAATAACAATATACGTTGACCTTCTACTTGCAATTCATGTTAATGAGGATTAACACATGTGTTAACCTTGAAGTGTCATGATTCTATTTAACTTCTCACCATAAGGATATTTAAACTTAATTGTGGCATCTAAGTCTCACGGAACATTATAAAATCATTAACAAATATCTGCAATAACCTTCCAATCAATTCATGTGAATGTATACATTAAGACGTGTTTTTGTAAGATTAACGCGTGTGTTACTTTGGATTAACACATGTGTTAATAATGAACTCTCATGATTCTGGTTAACCCATATACGGAAGGATTTTGAAGATAAAAGTAATCTCTCAGAATCTCTAAATTTCATAAAATAATATCCACATTAAGCTTCTAGATACAATTTATGTAAATGTATACAATAAAGCGTGTTTTCACTTATATTAACACATGTGTTAATGTGTATTAACACATGCGTTAATCTTTAACTCCTGTGGTTCTACTTAACCTCATATCATAAGGATTTTCATAAAAACTATAGTCTTTGAGTCTCAGTATGCATGATTTAATAACAATATACGTTGACCTTCTACTTCCAATTCATGTTAATGAGAATTAACACATGTGTTAACCTTGAAGTGTCATGATTCTATTTAACCTCTCAGCATAAGGATATTTAAACTCAATTGTGGCATCTAAGTCTCACGGAACATTATATAATCATTAATTAATATCTGCGATAACCTTCCAATCCATTCATTTGAATGTATACATTAAGACGTGTTTTTTTGTTAGATTAATACGTGTGGTAATTTGGATTAACACATGTGCTAATCATAAACTCTCAGCATTTTATTTAACCTCTATACATAAGGATATTGAAGTTAAACAGTAGGTAATCAAAATCACTAAATATGATAAATTAATATCCATATTAAGTTCTAGATATAATTCTTGTAAATGCATAAAATAAAGTGTGTTTTTATTTAGGTTAACACATGTGTTAATGTGTATTAACACCTGTGTTAATCATAAACTTCCATGATTCTAGTTAACCTCTTAGTGTAAGGATTTATATACACAACAACGGCCTTTGAGTTTCAGTAAGCATGATATAATAACAATCTACGTTGACATTCTACTTCCAATTCATTTTAATGAGGATTAACACATGTGTTAATCTTGAAGTGTCATGATTCTGTTTAACCTCTCGGCATAAGGGTATTCCAACTCAATTGTGGCATCTAAATCTCACGGAACATTATAAAATCCTTAATTAATATCTACGATAACCTTCCAATACATTTCATGTGAGTGTATACATTAAGACATGTTTTGTAAGATTAACACGTGTGTTAATTTGGATTAAAACATGTATTAATCATAAACTCTCATGATTCTGGTTAACCCATATACGGAAGGATTTTGAAGATAAAAAGTAATCTATCAGAATCACTAAATTTCATAAACTAATATTCACATTAAGCTTCTAGATACAATTTATGTAAATGTATACAATAAAGCGTGTTTTATTTATATTAACACATGTGTTAATGTGTATTAACACATGGGTTAATCTTTAACTCCTGTGGTTCTACTTAACCTCATATCGTAAGGATTTTCATACAAAACAATAGTCTTTGAGTCTCAGTATGCATGATGTAATAACAATATACGTTGACCTTCTACTTGCAATTCATGTTAATGAGGATTAAGACATGTGTTAACCTTGAAGTGTCATGATTCTATTTAACCTCTCAGCATAAGGATATTTAAACTTAATTGTGGCATCTAAGTCTCACGGAACATTATAAAATCATTAACAAATATCTGCAATAACCTTCCAATCAAATCATGTGAATGTATACATTAAGACGTGTTTTTGTAAGATTAACACGTGTGTTAATTTGGATTTACACATGTGTTAATAATGAACTCTCATGATTCTGGTTAACCCATATACGGAAGGATTTTAAAGATAAAAGTAATCTCTCAGAATCACTAAATTTCATAAAATAATATCCACATTAAGCTTCTAGATACAATTTATGTAAATGTATACAATAAAGCGTGTTTTCACTTATATTAACACACGTGTTAATGTGTATTAACACATGCGTTAATCTTTAACTCCTGTGGTTTTACTTAACCTCATATCGTAAGGATTTTCATAAAAACTATAGTCTTTGAGTCTCAGTATGCATGATTTATTAACAATATACGTTGACCTTCTACTTCCAATTCATGTTAATGAGGATTAACACATGCGTTAACCTTGAAGTGTCATGATTCTATTTAACCTCTCAGCATAAGGATATTTAAACTCAATTGTGGCATCTAAGTCTCACGGAACATTATATATTCATTAATTAATATCTGCAATAACCTTCCAATCCATTCATGTGAATGTATACACTAAGACGTGTTTTTTTGTTAGATTAATACGTGTGGTAATTTGGATTAACACATGTGCTAATCATAAACTCTCAGCATTTTATTTAACCTCTATACAGAAGGATATTGAAGTTAAACAGTAGGTTATCAAAATCACTAAATATGATAAATTAATATCCATATTAAGTTCTAGATATAATTCTTGTAAATGTATAAAATAAACTGTGTTTTTATTTAGGTTAACACATGTGTTAATGTGTATTAACACCTATGTTAATCATAAACTTCCGTGATTCTAGTTAACCTCTTAGTGTAAGGATTTATATACAAAACAACGGCCTTTGAGTCTCAGTAAGCATGATATAATAACAATCTACGTTGACATTCTACTTCCAATTCATTTTAATGAGGATTAACACATGTGTTAATCTTGAAGTATCATAATTCTGTTTAACCTCTCGGCATAAGGGTATTCCAACTCAATTGTGGCATCTAAATCTCACGGAACATTATAAAATCCTTAATTAATATCTACAATAACCTTCCAATACATTTCATGTGAGTGTATACATTAAGACGTGTTTTGTAAGATTAACACGTGTGTTAATTTGGATTAAAACATGTATTAATCATAAACTCTCATGATTCTGGTTAACCCATATACGGAAGGATTTTGAAGATAAAAAGTAATCTATTAGAATCACTAAATTTCATAAACTAATATCCACATTAAGCTTCTAGATACAATTTATGTAAATGTATACAATAAAGCGTGTTTTTATTTATATTAACACATGTGTTAATGTGTATTAACACATGCGTTAATCTTTAACCCCTGTGGTTCTACTTAACCTCATATCGTAAAGATTTTCATACAAAACAATAGTCTTTGAGTCTCAGTATGCATGATATAATAACAATATACGTTGACCTTCTACTTGCAATTCATGTTAATGAGGATTAACACATGTGTTAACCTTGAAGTGTCATGATTCTATTTAACCTCTCAGCATAAGGATATTTAAACTTAATTGTGGCATCTAAGTCTCACGGAACATTATAAAATCATTAACAAATATCTGCAATAGCCTTCCAATCAATTCATGTGAATGTACACATTAAGACGTGTTTTTGTAAGATTAACACGTGTGTTAATTTGGATTAACACATGTGTTAATAATGAACTCTCATGATTCTGGTTAACCCATATACGGAAGGATTTTGAAGATAAAAGTAATCTCTCAGAATCACTAAATTTCATAAAATAATATCCACATTAAGCTTCTAGATACAATTCATGTAAATGTATACAATAAAGCGTGTTTTCACTTATATTAACACATGTGTTAATGTGTATTAACACATGCGTTAATCTTTAACTCCAGTGGTTTTACTTAACCTCATATCGTAAGGATTTTCATAAAAACTATAGTCTTTGAGTCTCAGTATGCATGATTTAATAACAATATACGTTGACCTTCTACTTCCAATTCATGTTAATGAGGATTAACACATGTGTTAACCTTGAAGTGTCATGATTCTATTTAACCGCTTAGCATAAGGATATTTAAACTCAATTGTGGCATCTAAGTCTCACGGAACATTATATAATCATTAATTAATATCTGCAATAACCTTCCAATCCATTCATTTGAATGTATACATTAAAACGTGTTTTTTTGTTAGATTAATACGTGTGGTAATTTGGATTAACACATGTGCTAATCATAAACTCTCAGCATTTTATTTAACCTCTATACAGAAGGATATTGAAGTTAAACAGTAGGTAATCAAAATCACTATATATGATAAATTTATATCCATATTAAGTTCTAGATATAATTCTTGTAAATGTATAAAATAAAGTGTGTTTATATTTAGGTTAACACATGTGTTAATGTGTATTAACACCTGTGTTAATCATAAACTTCCGTGATTCTAGTTAACCTCTTAGTGTAAGGATTTATATACAAAACAACGGCCTTTGAGTCTCAGTAAGCATGATATAATAACAATCTACGTTGACATTCTACTTCCAATTCATTTTAATGAGGATTAACACATGTGTTAATCTTGAAGTGTCATGATTCTGTTTAACCTCTCGGCATAAGGGTATTCCAACTCAATTGTGGTATCTAAATCTCACGGAACATTATAAAATCCTTAATTAATATCTACAATAACCTTCCAATACATTTCATGTGAGTGTATACATTAAGACGTGTTTTGTAAGATTAACACGTGGGTTAATTTGGATTAAAACATGTATTAATCATGAACTCTCATGATTCTGGTTAACCCATATACGGAAGGATTTTGATGATAAAAAGTAATCTATCAGAATCACTAAATTTCATAAACTAATATCCACATTAAGCTTCTAGATACAATTTATGTAAATGTATACAATAAAACGTGTTTTTATTTATATTAACAAATCTGTTAATGTGTATTAACACATGCGTTAATCTTTAACTCCTGTGGTTCTACTTAACCTCATATCGTAAGGATTTTCATTCAAAACAATAGTCTTTGAGTCTCAGTATGCATGATATAATAACAATATACGTTGACCTTCTACTTGCAATTCATGTTAATGAGGATTAACACATGTGTTAACCTTGAAGTGTCATGATTCTATTTAACTTCTCACCATAAGGATATTTAAACTTAATTGTGGCATCTAAGTCTCACGGAACATTATAAAATCATTAACAAATATCTGCAATAACCTTCCAATCAATTCATGTGAATGTATACATTAAGACGTGTTTTTGTAAGATTAACGCGTGTGTTACTTTGGATTAACACATGTGTTAATAATGAACTCTCATGATTCTGGTTAACCCATATACGGAAGGATTTTGAAGATAAAAGTAATCTCTCAGAATCTCTAAATTTCATAAAATAATATCCACATTAAGCTTCTAGATACAATTTATGTAAATGTATACAATAAAGCGTGTTTTCACTTATATTAACACATGTGTTAATGTGTATTAACACATGCGTTAATCTTTAACTCCTGTGGTTCTACTTAACCTCATATCATAAGGATTTTCATAAAAACTATAGTCTTTGAGTCTCAGTATGCATGATTTAATAACAATATACGTTGACCTTCTACTTCCAATTCATGTTAATGAGAATTAACACATGTGTTAACCTTGAAGTGTCATGATTCTATTTAACCTCTCAGCATAAGGATATTTAAACTCAATTGTGGCATCTAAGTCTCACGGAACATTATATAATCATTAATTAATATCTGCGATAACCTTCCAATCCATTCATTTGAATGTATACATTAAGACGTGTTTTTTTGTTAGATTAATACGTGTGGTAATTTGGATTAACACATGTGCTAATCATAAACTCTCAGCATTTTATTTAACCTCTATACATAAGGATATTGAAGTTAAACAGTAGGTAATCAAAATCACTAAATATGATAAATTAATATCCATATTAAGTTCTAGATATAATTCTTGTAAATGCATAAAATAAAGTGTGTTTTTATTTAGGTTAACACATGTGTTAATGTGTATTAACACCTGTGTTAATCATAAACTTCCATGATTCTAGTTAACCTCTTAGTGTAAGGATTTATATACACAACAACGGCCTTTGAGTTTCAGTAAGCATGATATAATAACAATCTACGTTGACATTCTACTTCCAATTCATTTTAATGAGGATTAACACATGTGTTAATCTTGAAGTGTCATGATTCTGTTTAACCTCTCGGCATAAGGGTATTCCAACTCAATTGTGGCATCTAAATCTCACGGAACATTATAAAATCCTTAATTAATATCTACGATAACCTTCCAATACATTTCATGTGAGTGTATACATTAAGACATGTTTTGTAAGATTAACACGTGTGTTAATTTGGATTAAAACATGTATTAATCATAAACTCTCATGATTCTGGTTAACCCATATACGGAAGGATTTTGAAGATAAAAAGTAATCTATCAGAATCACTAAATTTCATAAACTAATATTCACATTAAGCTTCTAGATACAATTTATGTAAATGTATACAATAAAGCGTGTTTTATTTATATTAACACATGTGTTAATGTGTATTAACACATGGGTTAATCTTTAACTCCTGTGGTTCTACTTAACCTCATATCGTAAGGATTTTCATACAAAACAATAGTCTTTGAGTCTCAGTATGCATGATGTAATAACAATATACGTTGACCTTCTACTTGCAATTCATGTTAATGAGGATTAAGACATGTGTTAACCTTGAAGTGTCATGATTCTATTTAACCTCTCAGCATAAGGATATTTAAACTTAATTGTGGCATCTAAGTCTCACGGAACATTATAAAATCATTAACAAATATCTGCAATAACCTTCCAATCAAATCATGTGAATGTATACATTAAGACGTGTTTTTGTAAGATTAACACGTGTGTTAATTTGGATTTACACATGTGTTAATAATGAACTCTCATGATTCTGGTTAACCCATATACGGAAGGATTTTAAAGATAAAAGTAATCTCTCAGAATCACTAAATTTCATAAAATAATATCCACATTAAGCTTCTAGATACAATTTATGTAAATGTATACAATAAAGCGTGTTTTCACTTATATTAACACACGTGTTAATGTGTATTAACACATGCGTTAATCTTTAACTCCTGTGGTTTTACTTAACCTCATATCGTAAGGATTTTCATAAAAACTATAGTCTTTGAGTCTCAGTATGCATGATTTATTAACAATATACGTTGACCTTCTACTTCCAATTCATGTTAATGAGGATTAACACATGCGTTAACCTTGAAGTGTCATGATTCTATTTAACCTCTCAGCATAAGGATATTTAAACTCAATTGTGGCATCTAAGTCTCACGGAACATTATATATTCATTAATTAATATCTGCAATAACCTTCCAATCCATTCATGTGAATGTATACACTAAGACGTGTTTTTTTGTTAGATTAATACGTGTGGTAATTTGGATTAACACATGTGCTAATCATAAACTCTCAGCATTTTATTTAACCTCTATACAGAAGGATATTGAAGTTAAACAGTAGGTTATCAAAATCACTAAATATGATAAATTAATATCCATATTAAGTTCTAGATATAATTCTTGTAAATGTATAAAATAAAGTGTGTTTTTATTTAGGTTAACACATGTGTTAATGTGTATTAACACCTGTGTTAATCATAAACTTCCGTGATTCTAGTTAACCTCTTAGTGTAAGGATTTATATACAAAACAACGGCCTTTGAGTCTCAGTAAGCATGATATAATAACAATCTACGTTGACATTCTACTTCCAATTCATTTTAATGAGGATTAACACATGTGTTAAGCTTGAAGTGTCATGATTCTGTTTAACCTCTCGGCATAAGGGTATTCCAACTCAATTGTGGCATCTAAATCTCACGGAGCATTATAAAATCCTTAATTAATATCTACAATAACCTTCCAATACATTTCATGTGAGTGTATACATTAAGACGTGTTTTGTAAGATTAACACGTGGGTTAATTTGGATTAAAACATGTATTAATCATGAACTCTCATGATTCTGGTTAACCCATATACGGAAGGATTTTGAAGATAAAAAGTAATCTATCAGAATCACTAAATTTCATAAACTAATATCCACATTAAGCTTCTAGATACAATTTATGTAAATGTATACAATAAAGCGTGTTTTTATTTATATTAACACATGTGTTAATGTGTATTAACACATGTGTTAATCTTTAACTCCTGTGCCAAATACACCACAACAAACCCTGAAGGCGATTAGCAGGGCTAATTGCCTTCATGAGGGCGATTTGCCTTCTTCCTTAGGCGATTAGCTTTGTCTTTAGGCGATTATGGGGGCTAATCGCCTATAGTGAAGGCGATTAGCAGCCCTAATCGCCTGATAAAGCTGCATAATCGCCTATAACATGCCTGACGACTAGAAACGCCTATAAATACCACCCTTGACCTCCAAAACATCATTTACACAACCCTAGCCGTCCCATAACATATCTCAACCCACAAACACCCTTTGGAACCCATACTAAGACTCAAAGACTATAGTTTTTATGAAAATCCTTACGATATGAGGTTAAGTATAACCACAGGAGTTAAAGATTAACGCATGTGTTAATACACATTAACACATGTGTTAATATAAGTGAAAACACGCTTTATTGTATACATTTACATAAATTGTATCTAGAAGCTTAATGTGGATATTATTTTATGAAATTTAGTGATTCTGAGAGATTACTTTTATCTTCAAAATCCTTCCGTATATGGGTTAACCAGAATCATGAGAGTTCATTATTAACACATGTGTTAATCCAAATTAACACACGTGTTAATCTTAAACACGTCTTAATGTATACATTCACATGAATTTATTGGAAGGTTATTGCAGATATTTGTTAATGATTTTATAATGTTCCGTGAGACTTAGATGCCACAATTAAGTTTAAATATCCTTATGCTGAGAGGTTAAATAGAATCATGACGCTTCAAGGTTAACACATGTGTTAATCCTCATTAACATGAATTGCAAGTAGAAGGTCAACGTATATTGTTATTATATCATGCATACTGAGACTCAAAGACTATTGTTTTGTATGAAAATCCTTACGATATGAGGTTAAGTAGAACCACAGGAGTTAAAGATTAACGCATGTGTTAATACACATTAACACATGTGTTAATATAAATAAAAACACGCTTTATTGTATACATTTACATAAATTGTATCTAGAAGCTTAATGTGGATATTAGTTTATGAAATTTAGTGATTCTGATAGATTACTTTTTATCTTCAAAATCCTTCCGTATATGGGTTAACCAGAATCATGAGAGTTCATGATTAATACATGTTTTAATCCAAATTAACCCACGTGTTAATCTTACAAAACACGTCTTAATGTATACACTCACATGAAATGTATTGGAAGGTTATTGTAGATATTAATTAAGGATTTTATAATGCTCCGTGAGATTTAGATGCCACAATTGAGTTGGAATACCCTTATGCCGAGAGGTTGAACAGAATCATGACACTTCAAGATTAACACATGTGTTAATCCTCATTAAAATGAATTGGAAGTAGAATGTCAACGTAGATTGTTATTATATCATGCTTACTGAGACTCAAAGGCCGTTGTTTTGTATATAAATCCTTACACTAAGAGGTTAACTAGAATCACGGAAGTTTATGATTAACACAGGTGTTAATACACATTGACACATGTGTTAACCTAAATAAAAACACACTTTATTTTATACATTTACAAGAATTATATCTAGAACTTAATATGGATATTAATTTATCATATTTAGTGATTTTGATTACCTACTGTTTAATTTCAATATCCTTCTGTATAGAGGTTAAATAAAATGCTGAGAGTTTGTGATTAGCACATGTGTTAATCCAAATTACCACACGTATTAATCTAACAAAAAAACACGTCTTAATGTATATATTCACATGAATGGATTGGAAGGTTATTGCAGATATTAATTAATGATTATATAATGTTCCGTGAGACTTAGATGCCACAATTGAGTTTAAATATCCTTATGCTGAGAGGTTAAATAGAATCATGACACTTCAAGGTTAACACATGTGTTAATCCTCATTAACATGAATTGGAAGTAGAAGGTCAACGTATATTGTTAATAAATCATGCATACTGAGACTGTAAGACCCTCAAAACCGACGGGTCAAACAGTTGGCATTCAAAGGCTAAAACCATAAGATAATACTCAAAAGGTCTTATTTATTATGAGAAAACACGCAGCGGAAAAAAAATAGTCTAAGTCACCCAAACATGAAATTTCCCATGATGGGTCAAACACATTTGTAATTCAGACAATGAGTTTAGAAAATAAAATAGTTTTCAAATAGATAAAGTAGACTCTTTATCTCGAAATGTCAACCGCCTCTGAGTAGCCCTGCAGCAAGCCAAGTATCCCTTATTGTTCAACAAACCTGAAATCAAACTAATATGCACGCAAAGTCAGACGAGCTGAGTGAATTCAAGTTCTATAGATTTTGAGTAAATTGTCAAAATATGGTTTAACCAAAATAGTATAACCCCAAGACTTTACTCACCAGATATATAATAAGCGCATACCGCTTAATCACCATAGGTCAAACCAAAGCTAGAGATTAGAGTAGGCATATCCTACTTCTATCATAACTCGGGTTAAAAAAATAAATAAATAAATACAATATGTTACTCAAACCGAAGCTAGAGATCAAAGCAGGCATATCCCGCCTCTGTCATAACTCAGTTAATATGAGAACATATAATATGAACTATGTATTAATCCCAACTCAAAACCAAGACCAGAGATCAGGGCAGGCATGTCCCACCTCTGACATAGCCCGGATTATAAGGTCAGGCAGTCGCCAAACACAATTTATATATATAAATACATAGAAATTTATGTATTCTATACAAACAAAAATATCAGTCAAGACCAAGTCTGATAAAAAAAAAATAGGGACTCAATTACGTGGTTAAGACATCAAGCGCATTTCGCTTATCAAATAAGACTTAAACCACAACTATAAATTAGAGCAGACATACAATTTAACTATCATAGCTCAATTTATAATACTAAGTAACCGTCATACACCGTTTATATAGATATAAATATATATTAAAGAAATAAACCTATTCAAGTATAAATCAAGGCAATTCCCGATTCTAACAAGCAAGGTTTCACATACACTTTCAAGACATGCATATTAGCCCAAAATGTTTTAAAACAGTAAAAAGGGCACATGAATTCACCTTGATGTAACGTCCACTTCCCAAAAGCTTAATAAGCTTAGTAGAATGAAATCGATCAAGGGCCTGGTAAAACAATTATATTGTTACTAGAAATCGTAAACTTATTTATAAAACTAATAAATAATTAGTAGTAGCATAATATGATCATAACCAATTTAATTGGTCCTCTTTAGAACTAGGTGCGTGACAAAACTCATACTAAACCTTGTGAATTTATGCATGTGCCATAGAAATAACTTTGGCAAAAGAATCGTGCTTTATTCACATGACATAGAGTCCACACAAACATGATTGGATAAACTCCATGCATGGATGACCATGCAACCCCACCCTTTTAATTATGAAAGGGATGCATGGAATGAAGTCTTTCAATGCACTTCTTAAAGTCCTCATGAACACCATCGTTTTTGTTTTAACTCATGGTTCAGTATATTGTAATCCAACATCACCTCAACATAATTCCAACTATAACCATGTAATCGATGACTAAGTCCATACCACACGGAAATAGAGATTATATGTATGTGTATATATATATATATACATACATACACACATACCTGATGCAGGTTCAAGAACCAAAACCAAGGTCTCGATTAACCGAGACGGGTGCGAACAAACTTCATGAATCTAAACACAACCTGTCGATAACCCAATCATTAACACATTAACATGGCTTGACGACATTTGTGATAGAAAGAAAAGAACTAACCCGGTTCAAGAATATGAAAGCAACTCGATATCGGAGGGAACTCTAAAACTCACCACGGTTTAGATCCTACAACTATAGATCCAACACGTTAGTTATAACCAAGCCACAACAAGGATGCACGCATGATATAATCACCAACGAACCTGTGTTTAATCGAAGAAGAACACCAACCCGTGCGCAACCGGGTGTCGGAACCGATTAAACACCTATTCGCATTTCTTTTTGTCGTTAAGAGTTTTTGTATAACAATCGAATATGAACAAGAGCGTAAAAGAATCGAAGATGAACAAGTAAGAGTGCATAAGAATCGAACCTATATGATTCTGAGTAGGATGTAGTAACTTGCGGCACCTTTGGTTTGTGGTTTCGGAAGAATGAGAGGAGGTCGGCGTTGTACAGGAGGTTGCATGAAGTAGGGTTGTTTATAAGGTTGATGATAACACCAAAATTTGCTATATGGTCCTCCATCTATTCACCATTGTATAATATGGCCCATAGTTACATTTGAGAACTTCAACTTTATAATACAACATAACGGATCCACATATTTTTCTGACTAGACACAAAGGTCCTCGAATCATTCCCCCGGTGTTGTAAGTCCTCATAAGTTGTTTAGATCACGAACGAGTTGCTCAAGGCAATATATATATACAAACTATACAACAATACGGATGGAAAATTCCGGGTGTTACAAGTCTCCCCCCGTTGCATTTGGATTCGTCCCCGAATCCTGCTGCAAGGGAAACAAGTGTGGATAGAGCCTCATCATTTCTGATTCGTACTCTCAAGTAGCTTCCGACCCCCTTTTGTGTTTCGACTGTACCTTAACCTGTTTAACCACTTTGTTGTGCAAGTTCCTTTCCTTACAATCAAGAATGGCAATAGGCTCCTCGATGTAGTTCAAGTTCTCATCCAGTTCTATATCATCAAGCGGTATATGAGCTACCTCATCCGCTAGACAATTCCTTAAATGTGACACGTGAAAGGTTGGAGGGATACCCTTGAGTTCCCGGGTATGTCCAACCGATAAGCCACCTCACCTACACGTGCACTAATGTGGAAAGGTCTGATGAAAATTGGTTGAGCTTTCCATGCTTGCGAAAGTGTATGATTCCCTTCTAAGGGAAGACCTTCAACAAGTCACGACCATTCACATTAAACTATATAGATCCCTCCTCTTGCCAGCATACGACTCCTGTCGATCCCGAGCTGCCTTCACGAAAGGTTTGACCTTATCCAGTTTATCTGTGGTTGCCTCGACGACTTCTAAACTACCCGATGGCTTCTGCTCAGTGGGCACCCAACAAACAGGAAATTTTACACCTGTGCCCATACAACATAAACTAAGACTAGAGATCAAGCAGGCATAACCCACTTCTGTCATAGCTTAGTTAATAAAATACATATAATATAAACTATGTGACAACCCTGACTCACAACTAATACCATAGATCAGAGCAGGCATATCCCACTTCCATCATATATCAGTTCGACATATAAACTATGTGACAACCCTGACTCACAACTAATATGGATGGAAAATTCCGGGTGTTACAGAGACTCAAAGACTATAGTTTTTATGAAAATCCTTACGATATGTGGTTAAGTAAAACCACAGGAGTTAAAGATTAACGCATGTGTTAATACACATTAACACGTGTGTTAATATAAGTGAAAACACGCTTTATTGTATACATTTACATAAATTGTATCTAGAAGCTTAATGTGGATATTATTTTATGAAATTTAGTGATTCTGAGAGATTACTTTTATCTTTAAAATCCTTCCGTATATGGGTTAACCAGAATCATGAGAGTTCATTATTAACACATGTGTAAATCCAAATTAACACACGTGTTAATCTTACAAAAACACGTCTTAATGTATACATTCACATGAATTGATTGGAAGGTTATTGCAGATATTTGTTAATGATTTTATAATGTTCCGTGAGACTTAGATGCCACAATTAAGTTTAAATATCCTTTTGCTGAGAGGTTAAATAGAATCATGACACTTCAAGATTAACACATGTCTTAATCCTCATTAACATGAATTGCAAGTAGAAGGTCAACGTATATTGTTATTACATCATGCATACTGAGACTCAAAGACTATTGTTTTGTATGAAAATCCTTACGATATGAGGTTAAGTAGAACCACAGGAGTTAAAGATTAACCCATGTGTTAATACACATTAACACATGTGTTAATATAAATAAAAACACTCTTTATTGTATACATTTACATAAATTGTATCTAGAAGCTTAATGTGAATATTAGTTTATGAAATTTAGTGATTCTGATAGATTACTTTTTATCTTCAAAATCCTTCCGTATATGGGTTAACCAGAATCATGAGAGTTCATGATTAATACATGTTTTAATCCAAATTAACACACGTGTTAATCTTACAAAACATGTCTTAATGTATACACTCACATGAAATGTATTGGAAGGTTATTGTAGATATTAATTAAGGATTTTATAATGTTCCGTGAGATTTAGATGCCACAATTGAGTTGGAATACCCTTATGCCGAGAGGTTAAACAGAATCATGACACTTCAAGATTAACACATGTGTTAATACTCATTAAAATGAATTGGAAGTAGAATGTCAACGTAGATTGTTATTATATCATGCTTACTGAGACTCAAAGGCCGTTGTTGTGTATATAAAACCTTACACTAAGAGGTTAACTAGAATCATGGAAGTTTATGATTAACACAGGTGTTAATACACATTAACACATGTGTTAACCTAAATAAAAACACACTTTATTTTATACATTTACAAGAATTATATCTAGAACTTAATATGGATATTAATTTATCATATTTAGTGATTTTGATTACCTACTGTTTAACTTCAATATCCTTCTGTATAGAGGTTAAATAAAATGCTGAGAGTTTATGATTATCACATGTGTTAATCCAAATTACCACACGTATTAATCTACCAAAAAAAACATGTCTTAATGTATAATTCACATGAAATGGTTTAGAAGGTTAATGTAGATATTAATTAATGAGTTTCCAATGTTCCGTGGGACTAAGATGCCACAATTTAGTTTGAATATCATCAAGCTGAGAGGTTAACCAGAATCACGACACTTCATGGTTAACACATGTGTTAATTCTCATTAAGATGAATTGGAAGTAGAAGGTCAACGTATATTTTTATTATATCATGCATACTGTGACTCAAAAGACCATTGTTTTGTATGAAAAATCTTACGCTATGAGGTTAAGTAGAACCACGGGAGTTAAAGATTAACGCACGTGTTAATACACATTAACACATGTGTTAATATTAAAAAACACGCTTTATTGTATACATTTACATAAATTATATCTAGAAGCTTAATGTGGATATTAGTTTATGAAATTTAGTGATTCTAATAGATTACTATTTATCTTCAAAAACCTTCCGTATATGGGTTAACCAGAATCATGAGAGTTCATGATTAATACATGTTTTAATCCAAATTAACACACGTGTTAATCTTACAAAACACGTCTTAATGTATACACTCACATGAAATGTATTGGAAGGTTATTGCCGATATTAATTAATGATTTTATTATGTTCCGTGAGAGTTAGATGCCACAATTGAGTTGGAATATCCTTATGCTGAGAGGTTAAATAGAATCACGACACTTCAAGGTTAACACATGTGTTAATCCTCATTAACATGAATTGGAAGTAGAAGGTCAACGTATATTGTTATTATATCATGCATACTGAGACTCAAAGACTATTGTTTCGTATGAAAATCCTTACGATATGAGGTTAAGTAGAACCACAGGAGTTAAAGATTAACGCATGTGTTAATACACATTAACACATGTGTTAATATAAATAAAAACACGCTTTATTGTATACATTTACATAAATTGTATCTAGAAGCTTAATGTGGATATTAGTTTATGAAATTTAGTGATTCTGATAGATTACTTTTTATCTTCAAAATGCTTTCGTATATGGGTTAACCAGAATCATGAGAGTTCATGATTAATACATGTTTTAATCCAAATTAACACACGTGTTAATCTTACAAAACACGTCTTAATGTATACACTCACATGAAATGTATTGGAAGGTTATTGCCGATATTAATTAATGATTTTATTATGTTCCGTGAGAGTTAGATGCCACAATTGAGTTGGAATATCCTTATGCCGAGAGGTTAAACAGAATCACGACACTTCATGATTAACACATGTGTTAATCCTCATTAACATGAATTGGAAGTAGAATGTCAACGTAGATTGTTATTATATCATGCTTCCTAAGACTCAAAGGCCG
This sequence comes from Ambrosia artemisiifolia, assembly GCA_032199755.1. Lineage (NCBI taxonomy): Eukaryota > Viridiplantae > Streptophyta > Magnoliopsida > Asterales > Asteraceae > Ambrosia > Ambrosia artemisiifolia. The sequence goes on along the minus strand of CM063527.1, from coordinate 47,404,647 downwards.
TTGTTTTGTGTATATATCCTTACACTAAGAGGTCAACTAGAATCATGGAAGTTTATGATTAACACTAGTGTTAATACCCATTAACACATGTGTTAACCTAAGTAAAAACACACTTTATTTTATACATTTACATTAGTTATATCTAGAACTTAATATGGATATTAATTTATCATACTTAGTAATTCTTTTAGACTACTGTTTAACTTCAATATCCTTCTGTATAGAGGTTAAACAAAATACTGAGAGTTTATGATTAGCACATGTGTTAATCCAAATAACCACACGTATTAATCTAACAAAAAAACACGTCTTAATGTATACATTCACATGAATGGATTGGAAGGTTATTGCAGATATTAATTAATGATTATATAATGTTCCGTGAGACTTAGATGCCACAATTGAGTTTAAATATCATTATGCTGAGAGGTTAAATAGAATCATGACACTTCAAGGTTAACACATGTGTTAATTCTCATTAACATGAATTGGAAGTAGAAGGTCAACGTATATTGTTATTAAATCATGCATACTGAGACTCAAAGACTATAGTTTTTATGAAAATCCTTATGATATGAGGTTAAGTAAAACCACAGGAGTTAAAGATTAACGCATGTGTTAATACACATTAACACATGTGTTAATATAAGTGAAAACACGCTTTATTGTATACATTTACATAAATTGTATCTAGAAGCTTAATGTGGATATTATTTTATGAAATTTAGAGATTCTGAGAGATTACTTTTATCTTCAAAATCCTTCTGTATATGGGTTAACCAGAATCATGAGAGTTCATTATTAACACATGTGTTAATCCAAATTAACACACGTGTTAATCTTACAGAAACACGTCTTAATGTATACATTCACATGAATTGATTGGAAGGTTATTGCAGATATTTGTTAATGATTTTATAATGTTCCGTGAGACTTAGATGCCACAATTAAGTTTAAATATCCTTATGATGAGAGGTTAAATAGAATCATGACACTTCAAGGTTAACACATGTGTTAATCCTCATTAACATGAATTGCAAGTAGAAGGTCAACGTATATTGTCATTATATCATGCATACTGAGACTCAAAGACTATTGTTTTGAATGAAAATCCTTACGATATGAGGTTAAGTAGAACCACAGGAGTTAAAGATTAACGCGTGTGTTAATACACATTAACAGACGTGTTAATATAAATAAAAACACGCTTTATTGTATACATTTACATAAATTGTATCTAGAAGCTTAATGTGGATATTAGTTTATGAAATTTAGTGATTCTGATAGATTACTTTTTATCATCAAAATCCTTCCGTATATGGGTTAACCAGAATCATGAGAGTTCATGATTAATACATGTTTTAATCCAAATTAACCCACGTGTTAATCTTACAAAACACATCTTAATGTATACACTCACATGAAATGTATTGGAAGGTTATTGTAGATATTAATTAAGGATTTTATAATGTTCCGTGAGATTTAGATGCCACAATTGAGTTGGAATACCCTTATGCCGAGAGGTTAAACAGAATCATGACACTTCAAGATTAACACATGTGTTAATCCTCATTAAAATGAATTGGAAGTAGAATGTCAACGTAGATTGTTATTATATCATGCTTACTGAGACTCAAAGGCCGTTGTTTTGTATATAAATCCTTACACTAAGAGGTTAACTAGAATCACAGAAGTTTATGATTAACACAGGTGTTAATACACATTAACACATGTGTTAACCTAAATAAAAACACACTTTTTTTATACATTTACAAGAATTATATCTAGAACTTAATATGGATATTAATTTATCATATTTAGTGATTTTGATTACCTACTGTTTAACTTCAATATCCTTCTGTATAGAGGTTAAATAAAATGCTGAGAGTTTATGATTAGTACATGTGTTAATCCAAATTACCACACGTATTAATCTAACAAAAAAACACGTCTTAATGTATACATTCAAATGAATGGATTGGAAGGTTATCGCAGATATTAATTAATGATTATATAATGTTCCGTGAGACTTAGATGCCACAATTGAGTTTAAATATCCTTATGCTAAGAGGTTAAATAGAATCATGACCTTTCAAGGTTAACACATGTGTTAATCCTCATTAACATGAATTGGAAGTAGAAGGTCAACGTATATTGTTATTAAATCATGCATACTGAGACTCAAAGACTATAGTTTTTATGAAAATCCTTACGATATGAGGTTAAGTAAAACCACTGGAGTTAAAGATTAACGCATGTGTTAATACACATTAACACATGTGTTAATATAAGTGAAAACACGCTTTATTGTATACATTTACATAAATTGTATCTAGAAGCTTAATGTGGATATTATTTTATGAAATTTAGTGATTCTGAGAGATTACTTTTATCTTCAAAATCCTTTCATATATGGGTTAACCAGAATCATGAGAGTTCATTATTAACACATGTGTTAATCCAAATTAACACACGTGTTAATCTTACAAAAACACGTCTTAATGTTTACATTCACATGAATTGATTGGAAGGTTATTGCAGATATTTGTTAATGATTTTATAATGTTCCGTGAGACTTAGATGCCACAATTAAGTTTAAATATCCTTATGCTGAGAGGTTAAATAGAATCATGACACTTCAAGGTTAACACATGTGTTAATCCTCATTAACATGAATTGCAAGTAGAAGGTCAACGTATATTGTTATTATATCATGCATACTGAGACTCAAAGACTATTGTTTTGTATGAAAATCTTTACGATATGAGGTTAAGTAGAACCACAGGAGTTAAAGATTAACGCATGTGTTAATACACATTAACACATGTGTTAATATAAATAAAAACACGTTTTATTGTATACATTTACATAAATTGTATCTAGAAGCTTAATGTGGATATTAGTTTATGAAATTTAGTGATTCTAATAGATTACTTTTTATCTTCAAAATCCTTCCGTATATGGGTTAACCAGAATCATGAGAGTTCATGATTAATACATGTTTTAATCCAAATTAACACACGTGTTAATCTTACAAAACACGTCTTAATGTATACACTCACATGAAATGTATTGGAAGGTTATTGTAGATATTAATTAAGGATTTTATAATGTTCCGTGAGATTTAGATGCCACAATTGAGTTGGAATACCCTTATGCCGAGAGGTTAAACAGAATTATGACACTTCAAGATTAACACATGTGTTAATCCTCATTAAAATGAATTGGAAGTAGAATGTCAACGTAGATTGTTATCATATCATGCTTACTGAGACTCAAAGGCCGTTGTTTTATATATAAATCCTTACACTAAGAGGTTAACTAGAATCACGGAAGTTTATGATTAACACAGGTGTTAATACACATTAACACATGTGTTAACCTAAATAAAAACACAGTTTATTTTATACATTTACAAGAATTATATCTAGAACTTAATATGGATATTAATTTATCATATTTAGTGATTTTGATTGCCTACTGTTTAACTTCAATATCCTTCTGTATAGAGGTTAAATAAAATGCTGAGAGTTTATGATTAGCACATGTGTTAATCGAAATTACCACACGTATTAATCTACCAAAAAAAACACGTCATAATGTATAATTCACATGAAATGGTTTAGAAGGTTAATGTAGATATTAATTAATGATTTTCCAATGTTTCGTGGGACTAAGATGCCACAATTTAGTTTGAATATCATCAAGCTGAGAGGTTAACCAGAATCACGACACTTCATGGTTAACACATGTGTTAATTCTCATTAAGATGAATTGGAAGTAGAAGGTCAACGTATATTGTTTTTATATCATGCATACTGCGACTCAAAAGACCATTGTTTTGTATGAAAATCCTTACGCTATGAGGTTAAGTAGAACCATGGGAGTCAAAGATTAACGCATGTGTTAATACACATTAACACATGTGTTAATATAAAAAAACACGCTTTATTGTATACATTTACATAAATTATATCTAGAAGCTTAATGTGGATATTAGTTTATGAAATTTAGTGATTCTGATAGATTACTATTTATCTTCAAAAACCTTCCGTATATGGGTTAACCAGAATCATGAGAGTTCATTATTAACACATGTGTTAATCCAAATTAACACACATGTTAATCTTACAAAAACAGGTCTTAATGTATACATTCACATGAATGGATTGGAAGGTTATTGCAGATATTTGTTAATGATTTTATAATGTTCCGTGAGACTTAGATGCCACAATTGAGTTTAAATATCCTTATGCTGAGAGGTTAAATAGAATCACGACACTTCAAGGTTAACACATGTGTTAATCCTCATTAACATGAATTGGAAGTAGAAGGTCAACGTATATTGTTATTATATCATGCATACTGAGACTCAAAGAATATTGTTTTTATGAAAATCCTTACGATATGAGATTAAATAGAACCACAGAAGTTAAAGATTAACGCATGTGTTAATACACATTAACACATGTGTTAATATAAATAAAAACACGCTTTATTGTATACATTTGCATAAATTGTATCTAGAAGCTTAATGTGGATATTAGTTTATGAAATATAGTGATTCTGATAGATTAGTTTTATCTTCAAAATCCTTCCGTATATGGGTTAACCAGAATCATGAGAGTTCATGATTAACACATGTGTTAATCCAAATTAACACACGTGTTAATTTTACAAAAACACGTCTTAATGTATACATTCACATGAATGGATTGGAAGGTTATTTCAGATATTTGTTAATGATTTTATAATTTTCCGTGAGACTTAGATGCTGAGAATCCGGTTAAGAATCGAATTCATGGATCGAATAAGCGAATACATTTTAGTTTCAGACGGGAGATTCGAGACGAGACAGAAACATACGAAAACAACGTCATCACAGATTCATATTACTACAGAAACGGTTACAGACACTGTCATCAGTAGGATAAACATCTATCTCGGGGCCGGGGGAGGTTGGGCATCACCTCCCCCTTGAGAGCATTCTAAGCACAAACTCAAATCATCTGTCACACCCTCAAATTCCCACGTGCGGAGTTCTACCGCGAGGCGCATGACACACGAGGATCCAAGTCAACGGTCACAATAAACGACGTCTAAATGTAAACACATGCGTAAACAAAAACCATGCATAATATTAAAACCAACATTTGACAGTGCGGAAGCATTCAGAGTTTACAAAAGTCATGCAGAAATAAAACATAAGTTCAAAAGTTAACAATTCCAAAACATGCAATGAGACCCTAGACGCGAGACTGACTCCAGTGCGACTCCGTGCGCCTATCTGACAGCTGCTACCTTAGCGACCTGAGAAAACATGCTCAAAGAGTCAACATATAATGCTGGTGAGTTCACAGGTTTTATTTAAACGTTTAAAGTGATCCTTCGAAAACCGTTACCATCACAGATATTACTATGCTTGTGAGAACGCTAGCTAGGCGCAGAATAAGATACTCATACGGGTGAAACCATTGCTGACTATGCCGTTTACTGACCCTTAGTTTCCTATGGGCTACCGTCATCACCGGTAGACCTTGTTTTATTAGAGACAATATGCACCCGCCCGGTCCAACCGTCGAGTGGGGCTTGTCAGTTCCCAATAGCGCTATCCATATTTCCCCGCCATATTCCCATGTTAGTGGTTTCTAAGGGACTTTTTGATGAACCGTATAGTACGATAAGTAAGCCATAGTATAATGTGAAAAAGAGTCATAAGTCACAAAAGAGTTTAAGATGAATCCGAGCCATAAGTCATAAAAGAGTTTTAAGCATGTTTCTCCCCCGAAAGCAAAAACTGTAAAATGTGGGGCCGTGAACTCACCTTAGGTTGCGTATTCCGTTTATGAGTAAACCGTCTATGTTATATGAGTAAACCGTTCGTAAGATATGATAGCCCCAACTATTGGCGACCTATCATAAGATATGCGTCAAGTTAGACTAATAACCCGTCGGGTTCATTAGTCCCTAAGTCCAGTCCATGACCATTATGTGTCCAAAAAGCGTGTTTGACCGACAACCATATAACGTAAGACAAGACTCGACATCCCATTGGTGACCCGACATTCCACATGTTCATCTCATACTCAAACATACACAAATCATGCAACTTAGCACTTAACATGTGTTAAAGTTCAACGAGTCTAAAACATAGGTCAAATAACGCACAAACAAGTCCATACACGTGTTACTATGTTACTAGGCATGTCATGTGACGACCCGGAAAATTTTTCTTCTTATTTTGTCTTCTCTTTTCGACTTCGGGAAATTTTCGGGACGAAAATTCTTTTAACAGGGGGATGATGTGACACCCAGCAACTTCCGGTAACTAACTTTTGAAAACTTAGTAAAGTCTACCTTAGCGAGTCGCGCATACGTTACACAAAACAAGGTCGGTCGAGTCGAGTCGCACATCATTAGGGTTTTAACGTACACAAGTCTCGAGTCCCGGGAATTGGTGAACGAGTGTGAACGTGTTTACTTTCATGCATTATGTGTTTATAATCATTATGTGACTTGTCGGTATGTGAAAATGTGTTAACATATGTTAAAACGGAGTTTAACGCGCCAAATACACCACACCAGACCCTGTAGGCGATTAGCAAGGCTAATGGCCTAAAGGGGTGGTGATTAGCAGGCTAATTGCCTAAAGGGGTGGTGATTGGCAGGCTAATTGCCTAAAGGGGTGGTGATTGGCAGGCTAATTGCCTAAAGGGGTGGTGATTGGCAGGCTAATCGCCTAAAGGGGTGGTGATTGGCAGGCTAATCGCCTAAAGGGGTGGCGATTAGCAGGCTAATCGCCTAAAGGGGTGGCGATTAGCAGCCCTAATCGCCTGCAACTGCTGCATAATCGCCTGCAACGTACTTGACGACTAAAAACACCTATAAATACCACCCTTGACCTCCAAAACATTATTTACACAACCCTAGTCGTCCCATAACATATCTCAACCCACAAACACCCTCTGGAACCCATTTTTACACACAAACAACCATTTCCAAGCTTATTCCATCATCTACTCTTAAATACAAGGTGTGTTCTTCAAACCCAAACCTTTAAATGATTATGTTTTACCCCCTAAATGTCCAGACCTGACTTATAAAGGTTTTTGTCTTTGAAAATCCATTTAAAACCGTTTCTAAACAAACCCACACCTTTACATGTGTTATATGTGTTATATGTGATTAAAGATAGAGTTTTTGGGATCTAATCATGATTGTTTTTGTGTTATTATGATGTTTATAGCTGTTACAAGTTAGTATGATGATGTCCTAGGAGTTTGGATGGTTTTGGTCGTGTATTATGGATACTTGATGTTTTGACCCGTTTGAATGATTTTGGATGATTTAGGATGATATGAGGTGTGTTGTTGATTGCTTGATGTTAGGGTTTACTCTAGGATGATGTTAGAACAGTAGGATGCTTTCGGACAACATGATTATGTGATTAGATCTGAATATTTGCTATTTAGGGCAAGTTATTGCATGTTGATGTGATGTTTTCATGTTAAATTGCTATTTTGGGAAAACGCTCGCATTCGGGACTGTTAGAATGATGAAAACTTAGGGGTTTTGCTTGAAATATGTTTGTTAATATGTTTGGATGATTATTGGGTGTTTTTACACGTTTCGGATCTGAATTGGAGGGTTAAACGCGCGAAAAACCACAATTGCTGCACTGTAGGCGATTAGCAATCCTAATCGCCTATGTTGTAGGCGATTAGGGGCATAATCGCCTAAGAAAAAGGCTACTCGTGTGCTAGGGGTGGCGATTAGCATCATAATTGCTAGCAGTCCATGCAATTGTGATCCTAATTGCCTTCATGTCATGCAATTGTGACCCTAATCACTAGTTAAGCCCTGAATTGCATACCACATGACCATAATCGCCTAATATGCATGTGATTAGCCCTAAACACCTAACATAAGTGGCGATTAGCCCTGCTAATTGCCTGTTGACCATCCCTAATCACGTGTTGACTTTCCTAATTGCATGCTAAGTCCCTAATCGCATGAAATGCTGTTGTAAGTGTATTTTAACATCCCGAAACCCGATTTGACGCCTAGGAACATGATAGGAACCCCGTGACATGCTTAGTAACATAGTAACACGTGTTCGGACTTGTTCGTACGTTAATTGACCTATGTGTTAGAATCGTTGAACTTTAACGCATGTTAAGTGCTGAGTTGCATGTTTTGTGTATGTTTGTGTATGAGATGAACACGTGGAATGTCGGGTCACCAATGGGATGTCGAGTCTTGTCTTACGTAGTCTGGTTGTTGGTCAAACACGTTTTTTCAAACACATCATGGTCATGGACTGGACTTAGGGACTAATGAACCCTGCAGGTTATTAGTCTAACTTAACACATATCTTATGATAGGTCGCCACTAGTTGGGGCTATCATATCTTACAGACGGTTTACTCATATCACACATACGGGTTACTCATAAACGGTATACGCAACCTAAGGTGAGTTCACGGCCCCACATTTTACGGTTTATGTTTTCGGGGGAGAAACATGCTTAAAACGCTTTTATGACTTATGGTTTATTAAACTCTTATTGCTCATGACTCTTTATCACGTTATACTATGGCTTACTTATCGTACAATACGGTTCATCAAAAAGTCCCTTAGAAACCACTAACATGGGTATATGGCGGGGAAATATGGATAGCGCTATTGGGAACTGACAAACCCCACTCGACGGTAGGACCGGGCGGGTGCATATTGTCTCTAATAAAGCAAGGTCTACCGGTGATGACGGTAGCCCATAGGAAACTAAGGGTCATTACACGGCTTAGTCAGCAATGGTTTCACCCGTATGAGTATCTTATTCTGCGCCTAGCTAGCGTTCTTACAAGCATAGTAGTAATTGTGATGGTAACGGTTTTTGAAGGATTGCTCTAAACGTTTAAATAAAACCTGTGAACTCACCAGCATTATATGTTGACTCTTTTAGCATGTTTTCTCAGGTCGCTAAGGTAGCAGTTGTCAGATAGGCGCACGGAGTCGCACTGGGTCGTCTTGCGTCTAGGGTCTCATGGCATGTTTTGGAAATGTAAAACTTTGGAACTTATGTTTTATTTTCGGCATGACTTTTGTAAACTTTTAAATGCTTCCGCACTACTAAATGTTGAATTTTAAATCTTATGCATGGTTTTATTACGTATGTTTTACATTTAGACGTCGTTTATTGTGACCGTTGACTTGGATCCTGGTATGTCACACGCCTCGCGGTAGAACTCCGCAGGTGGATATTTGAGGGTGTGACATGTCACGGGGTTCCTATCATGTTCCTAGGTGTCAAATCGGGTTTCGGAATGTCAAAATACACTTATAACAGCAGTACACGCGATTAGGAACTTAGCATGCAATTAGGAAAAGTCAACATGTGATTGGGGATGGTCAACAGGCGATTGTAGAGGCTAATCGCCCCTTAACATAGGCGATTAGGCCTATCCAGGTGCTTATCAGGCGATTAGGTCATAAGACATGCAATTCAGGGCTTAACTAGTGATTAGGATCACAATCGCATGAAATGAAGGCGATTAGGCCCCCAATCGCCTACCATACATGCGATTAGGCCCCCTTAGCAGGCGATTGGGCTCCCAATCGCCTATAGCACAGGCGATTAGGGTCCCCAATCGCCCTCAGCAGGGCTGTTCCGGTTTTTCGCGCGTTTAACCCTCAAAATCAGATCCGGAACGTGTGGAAACACCAAATATCAATCCTAACACATTAACAAACATATTTCAAGCAAAACCCCTAAGTTTTCATCATTCTAACAGTCCCGAATGCGAGTGTTTTCCCAAAATAGCAACTTAACATGTAAACATCACATCAACATGCAAGAACTTGCCCTAAATAGCAAATATCCAGATTTAATCACATAACCACGTTGTCCGATAGTATCCTACTGCTCTAGCATCATCCTAAAGCAAAGCCTAACATCAAACAATCAACAACACACCTCATAGCATCCTTAATCATTCAAAATCACTCAAATGGGTCAAGACATCAAGCATCAACAATGCACAACCAAAACCATCCAAACTCCTAGAACATCATCATACTAACTTGTAACAGCCATAAACACCTTAATAACACAAAAACAATCATGTTTCAATCCTAAAAATCTTACCTTTAAACACAAATAACACATATAACACACATAAAGGTTTGGGTTTGTTTAAAAACGGTTTTAAATGGGTTTTCAAAAACAAAAACATTTATAAGTCAGGTCTGAACTTTTAGGGAACAAAATATAATCATTTAAAGGTTTGGGTTTGAAGAACACACCTTGGATTTAAGAGAAAATGATGGAATAAGCTTGGAAATGGTTTTTTTGATGCAAAAACGAGTTCCAGAGGGTGTTTGTGTGTTGGTATGGGTTATGGGACGGCTAGGGTTGCACAAATGGTGTTTTAGAGGTCAAGGGTGGTATTTATAGGCGTTTCTAGTCGTCAGGTGCAGTATAGGCGATTGTGCAGCCTTATCAGGCGATTAGCCCTAATCGCCCCATATGAAGTCCCAATCGCCCTATATGTATTGCTAATCGCCCCTCTGAAGGCGATTAGGGCTTCCTAATCGCCCTCAGGGCCTGGTTCCGTGTATTTGGCGCGTTAAACTCCGTTTTAACATATGTTGACACGTTTTCACATACCGACAAGTCACATAATGATTATAACCACATAATACATGAAGATAAACACGTTCACACTCGTTCACCAATTCCCGGGACTCGAGACTCGCGTGTGTTAAAACCCCAATGATGTATGACTCGACTCGACTGACCCTGTTATGTGTAATGTATGCGCGACTCGCTAAGGTAGACTTACTAAGTTTTCAAAAAGTTAGTTACCGGAGTTTGCCGGGTGTCACATCATCCCCCTGTTGAAAGAATTTTCGTCCCGAAAATTTCCCGAAGTCGAAGAGAGAAAACAAATAAGAAGAAAAATTTTCCGGGTCGTCACATCATCCCCCTGTTGAAAGGAATCTCGCCCTGAGATTCTTTCGGCCTCAACTGTGATGAGTGTCGACCTCTGTGTGTACCCAAGTAACGTTTCCCCAAAATACAACGAGTGAAGGTCATGAATCAAAACGCGACAGTAACAACCGGGAGACCACTTTCCCAAATGTGAATATGAGACAAGAGACCCCCGATCGAAGACCTACTGGAGACTACTATGATCGGTATAACTAACTCACTGGTACCGTCCAAGTAGTATCCCTAAAGGACCCTCATCGACCCAAAGAATGAGAAACAGAGACCAAACCATAAAGAAAACACCCGAAGACACGAACGCACAACAATGCGGATAAAGGTAAAACCAAAGCGTAACAAGAGATAAGAAAGAATACGTACGGGTAACAGTGTCAGGGTCCACCTGGTTCTCCCTAGCACCGATCACATAAGCATGAGCACGAGTAATCCGACCACCGCCTTCATTGTCTCCATCCTTCCCTGCGTTCCCTGTGCCCCCTTGATTCAACTTTGGACAGCTTCGCTTGAAGTGCCCCGCTTCTCCACAATGAAAGCAACCCTGGTTCCCCTGTGGAGCAGGGGTAGTAGTAGCAGCAGTCTGAGTTGCCTTGGCCGAAAGGTTGACCCTACAATCCTTCGCAAGATGCCCCGTCCGCTGACAACGCTCACAACGAAAACTCTCACAAGTACCATAGTGATGAAAACCACAACGCCCACACTTAGGGCTCTTCCCAGCATAGCCCCCTTGTTTTTTGATCCGACGCTGACCCTAAAGCTTCAGCCTTCTTCGCCGCCAGCTGTCGCTGAACCACCGCTGAACTCTTCTCCACACTTTCCCATTTCCTCTTGTTCTCCGCTGGCGCCTTCACAGAAAAGCCTCTAGGAGGCAAGACACCCTCAGAAATCTTCAAGTTGGTCATCTTAGTAGCCGACCGCACAGCCTCTGACATGGTAGTAGGATCCCTAGCAGACACCAACCCAGCAATCTCTGGCACTAAACCCGCATGATACTGCTCTATCCTCCTGTACTCTGGCGTCGACAAACCTGGACACATCACTGCTAGCTCGTTGTGCCTGATCGTGTACTCCTCAACCTCAGAACCCACCATCTTAAGATTCCCATATTCCTGTTCCAACCTCTTAATCTCCTCTCGCGGGCAGTACTCATCCTTCAACCTACGCACAAAATCCGCCCAAGGCATGGCGTTGGCCTCCCCGAGACCAAGTGTCTGTGTGACGCAGTTCCACCACGTCAAGGCGGGTCCTACAAAAGTCCCTGAAGCAAAATTCAACCAATCCACTGCTGGAGTCCCACATAGGGCAAACACCGGCTCAGTCTTCTCCAACCATCGAAGCAACTCCACAGCCCCCTCCGTACCGTGGAAGCTGAGGGGCTGACAATCCTTAAACCGCTTGTAGGCAACACCTGCCTGAACCGGAGGAGCAGTAGCACCCATGAAAGTCTGCTGGGCAGCCTGAAAAGCAGCTAGTGCAACGCCCAACTGTTGCTGCATCATCTCATTGAGCTCATCATACGTCAAGGTGATGTTACCACCACCTCTACCCCCACCACCTCATCATACGTCAAGGTAATGTATACATTCACATGAATGGATTGGAAGGTTATTGCAGATATTTATTAATGATTTTATAATGTTCTGTGAGACTTAGATGCCACAATTGAGTTTAAATATCCTTTTGCTGAGAGGTTAAACAGAATCACGACACTTTAAGGTTAACACATGTGTTAATCCTCATTAACATGAATTAGAAGTAGAAGCTCAACGTATATTGTTATTATATCATGCATACTGAGACTCAAAGAGTATTGTTTTGTATGAAAATCTTAACGATATGAGGTTAAGTAGAACCACAGGAGTTAAAGATTAACGCATGTGTTAATACACATTATTAACACATGTGTTAATATAAATAAAAACATGCTTTATTGAATACATTTACATAAAGTGTATCTAGAAGCTTAATGTGGATTTTAGTTTATGAAATTTAGTGATTCTGATAGATTACATTTTATCTTCATAAACCTTTCGTATATGGGTTAACCAGAATCATGAGAGTTCATGATTAACACATGCTTTAATCCAAATTAACACACGTGTTAATCTTACAAAACACGTCTTAATGTATACACTCACATGAAATATATTGGAAGGTAATTGCAGATATTAATTAATGATTTTATAATGTTCCGTGAGACTTAGATGCCACAATTGAGTCGGAATATCCTTATGCTGAGAGGCTAAACAGAATCACGACACTTCAAGATTAACACATGTGTTAATCATCATTAACATGAATTGGAAGTAGAAGGTCAACGTAGATTGTTATTATATCATGCTTATTGAGACTCAAAGGCCGTTGTTTTGTATATATATCCTTACACTAAGAGGTTAACTAGAATCACGGAAGTTTATGATTAACACAAGTGTTAATACACATTAACACATGTGTTAACCTAAATAAAAACACACTTTATTTTATACATTTACATGAATTATATCTAGAACTTAATATGGAAATTAATTTATCATATTTAGTAATTCTGATAGACTACTGTTTAAATTCAATATCCTTCTGTATAGAGGTTAAACAAAATAGTAAGAGTTTATGATTAGCACATGTGTTAATCCAAATTACCACAAGTATTAATCTAACAAAAAAAACACGTCTTAATGTATACATTCACATGAATGGATTAGAAGGTTATTGCAGATATTAATTAAAGATTTATAATGTTCCGTGACACTTAGATGCCACAATTGAGTTTAAATATCCCTATGCTGAGAGGTTAAATAAAATCACGACACATCAAGGTTAACACATGTGTTAATCCTCATTAACATGAATTGGAAGTAGAAGGTCAACGTAGATTGTTATTATATCATGTTTACTGAGACTCAAAGGCCGTTGTTTTGTATATAAATCCTTACACTAAGAGGTTAACTAGAATCACGGAAGTTTATGATTAACACAAGTGTTAATACACTTTAACACATGTGTTAACCTAAATAAAAACACACTTTATTTTATACATTTACATGAATTATATCTAGAAGTTAATATGGATATTAATTTATCATATTTAGTGATTCTGACAGATACTGTTTAACTTCAATATCCTTCCGTATAGAGGTTAAACAAAATGCTGAGAGTTTATGATTAGCACATGTGTTAATCCAAATTACCACACGTATTAATCTACCAAAAAAACACGTCTTAATCTATAATTCGCATGAAATGGTTTAGAAGGTTAATGTAGATATTAATTAATGATTTTACAATGTTCCGTGGGACAAAGATGCCACAATTTAGTTTGAATATCATCATGCTGAGAGGTTAACCAGAATCACGACACTTCAAGGTTAACACATGTGTTAATTCTCATTAACATGAGTTGGAAGTATAAGGTCAACGTATGTTGTTATTATATCATGCATACTGAGACTCAAAGACCATTGTTTTGTATGAAAATCCATACGCTATGAGGTTAAGTAGAACCACGGGAGTTAAAGATTAACTCATGTGTTAATACACATTAACACATGTGTTAATATAAAAAAACACGCTTTATTGTATACATTTACATAAATTATATCTAGAAGCTTAATGTGGATATTAGTTTATGAAATTTAGTGATTCTGATAGGTTACTATTTCTCTTCAAAAACCTTCCGTATATGGGTTAACCAGAATCATGAGAGTTCATTATTAACACATGTGTTAATCCAAATTAACACACATGTTAATCTAACAAAAACACGTCTTAATGGATACATTCACATGAATGGATTGGAAGGTTATTGCAGATATTTGTTAATGATTTTAAAATGTTCTGTGAGACTTAGATGCCACAATTGAGTTTAAATATGCTTATGCAGAGAGGTTAAATAGAATCACGACACTTAAAGGTTAACACATGTGTTAATCCTCATTAACATGAATTGGAAGTAGAAGGTCAACGTAGATTGTTATTATATCATGCTTATTGAGACTCAAAGGCCGTTGTTTTGTATCTATATCCTTACACTAAGAGGTTAACTAGAATCACAGAAGTTTATGATTAACACAAGTGTTAATACACATTAACACATGTGTTAACCTAAATAAAAACACACTTTATTTTATACCTTTACATGAATTATATCTAGAACTTAATATGGATATTAATTTATCATATTTAGTAATTCTTATAGACTACTGTTTAACTTCGGTATCCTTTTGTATAGAGGTTAAACAAAATACTGAGAGTTTATGATTAGCACATGTGTTAATCCAAATTACCACACGTATTAATCTAAAAAAAACACGTCTCAATGTATACATTCACACGAATGGATTGGAAGGTTATTGCAGATATTAATTAATGATTTTATAATGTTCCGTGAGACTTAGATGCCACAATTGAGTTTAAATATCCTTATGATGAGAGGTTGAATATAATCACGACACATCAAGGTTAACACTTGTGTTAATCATCATTAACATGAATTGGAAGTAGAAGGTCAACGTAGATTGTTATTATATCATGCTTACTGAGACTCAAAGGCCATTGTTTTGTATATAAATTCTTACACTAAGATGTTAACTAGAATCACGGAAGTTTATGATTAACACAAGTGTTAATACACATTAACACATGTGTTAACCTAAATAAAAACACACTTTATTTTATACATTTACATGAATTATATCTAGATGTTAATATGGATATTAATTTATCATATTTAGTGATTCTGATAGACACTGTTTAACTTCAATATCCTTCCGTATAGAGGCTAAACAAAATGCTGAGAGTTTATGATTAGCACATGTGTTAATCCGAATTACCCCACGTATTAATCTACCAAAAAAACACGTCTTAATCTATAATTCACATGAAATGGTTTAGATGGTTAATGTAGATATTAATTAATGATTTTACAATGTTCCGTGGGACTAAGATGCCACAATTTAGTTTGAATATCATCATGCTAAGAGGTTAACCAGAATCACGACACTTCAAGGTTAACACATGTGTTAATTCTCATTAAAAGAAATTGGAAGTAGAAGGTCAACGCATATTGTTATTATATCATGCATACTGAGACTCAAAGACCATTGTTTTGTATGAAAATCCATACGCTATGAGGTTAAGCAGAACCACGGGAGTTAAAGATTAATTCATGTGTTAATACACATTAACACATGTGTTAATATAAAAAAACACGCTTTATTGTATACATTTACACAAATTATATCTAGAAGCTTAATGTGGATATTAGTTTATGAAATTTAGTGATTCTGATAGGTTACTATTTATCTTCAAAAACCTTCCGTATTCGGGTTAACCAGAATCATGAGAGTTCATTATTAACACACGTGTTAATCCAAATTAACACACATGTTAATCTTAGAAAAACACGTCTTAATGTATACATTCACATGAATGGATTGGAAGGTTATTGCAGTTATTTGTTAATGATTTTATAATGTTCTGTGAGACTTAGATGCCACAATTGAGTTTAAATATGCTTATGCAGAGAGGTTAAATAGAATCACGACACTTCAAGGTTAACACATGTGTTAATCCTCATTAACATGAATTGGAAGTAGAAGGTCAACGTAGATTGTTATTATATCATGCTTACTGAGAATCAAAGGCCATTGTTTTGTATATAAATCCTTACACTAAGAGGTTAACTAGAATCACGGAAGTTTATGATTAACACAAGTGTTAATACACATTAACACATGTGTTAACCTAAATAAAAACACACTTTATTTTATACATTTACATGAATTATATCTAGATGTTAATATGGATATTAATTTATCATATTTAGTGATTCTGATAGACACTGTTTAACTTCAATATCCTTCCGTATAGAGGTTAAACAAAATGCTGAGAGTTTATGATTAGCACATGTGTTAATCCAAATTACCACACGTATTAATCTACCAAAAAAACACGTCTTAATCTATAATTCGCATGAAATGGTTTAGAAGGTTAATGTAGATATTAATTAATGATTTTACAATGTTCCGTGGGACAAAGATGGCACAATTTAGTTTGAATATCATCATGCTAAGAGGTTAACCAGAATCACGACACTTCAAGGTTAACACATGTGTTAATTCTCATTAAAATGAATTGGAAGTAGAAGGTCAACGCATATTGTTATTATATCATGCATACTGAGACTCAAAGACCATTGTTTTGTATGAAAATCCATACGCTATGAGGTTAAGCAGAACCACGGGAGTTAAAGATTAATTCATGTGTTAATACACATTAACACATGTGTTAATATAAAAAAACACGCTTTATTGTATACATTTACACAAATTATATCTAGAAGCTTAATGTGGATATTAGTTTATGAAATTTAGTGATTCTGATAGGTTACTATTTATCTTCAAAAACCTTCCGTATATGGGTTAACCAGAATCATGAGAGTTCATTATTAACACATGTGTTAATCCAAATTAACACACATGTTAATCTTAGAAAAACACGTCTTAATGTATACATTCACATGAATGGATTGGAAGGTTATTGCAGATATTTGTTAATGATTTTATATTGTTCTGTGAGACTTAGATGCCACAATTGAGTTTAAATATGCTTATGCAGAGAGGTTAAATAGAATCACGACACTTCAAGGTTAACACATGTGTTAATCCTCATTAACATGAATTGGAAGCAGAAGGTCAACGTAGATTGTTATTATATCATGCTTATTGAGACTCAAAGGCCGTTGTTTTGTATATATATCCTTACACTAAGAGGTTAACTAGAATCACAGAAATTTATGATTAACACAAGTGTTAATACACATTAACACATGTGTTAACCTAAATAAAAACACACTTTCTTTTATACATTTACATGAATTATATCTAGAACTTAATATGGATATTAATTTATCATATTTAGTAATTCTGATAGACTACTGTTTAACTTCAATATCCTTTTGTATAGAGGTTAAACAAAATACTGAGAGTTTATGATTAGCACATGTGTTAATCCAAATTACCACACGTATTAATCTAACAAAAAAAACACGTCTTAATGTATACATTCACATGAATGGATTGGAAGGTTATTGCAGATATTAATTAATGATTTTATAATGTTCCGTGAGACTTAGATGCCACAATTGAGTTTAAGTATCCTTATGCTGAGAGGTTGAATATAATCACGACACATCAAGGTTAACACATGTGTTAATCATCATTAACATGAATTGGAAGTAGAAGGTCTACGTAGATTGTTATTATATCATGCTTACTGAGACTCAAAGGCCGTTGTTTGTATATAAATCCTTACACTAAGAGGTTAACTAGAATCACGGAAGTTTATGATTAAGACAAGTGTTAATACACATTAACACATGTGTTAACCTAAATAAAAACACACTTTATTTTATACATTTACATGAATTATAACTAGATGTTAATATGGATATTAATTTATCATATTTAGTGATTCTGATAGACACTGTTTAACTTCAATATCCTTCCGTATAGAGGTTAAACAAAATGCTGAGAGTTTATGATTAGCACATGTGTTAATCCAAATTACCACACGTATTAATCTACCAAAAAAACACGTCTTAATCTATAATTCGCATGAAATGGTTTAGAAGGTTAATGTAGATATTAATTAATGATTTTACAATGTTCCGTGGGACAAAGATGCCACAATTTAGTTTGAATATCATCATGCTGAGAGGTTAACCAGAATCACGACACTTCAAGGTTAACACATGTGTTAATTCTCATTAACATGAGTTGGAAGTATAAGGTCAACGTATGTTGTTATTATATCATGCATACTGAGACTCAAAGACCATTGTTTTGTATGAAAATCCATACGCTATGAGGTTAAGTAGAACCACGGGAGTTAAAGATTAACTCATGTGTTAATACACATTAACACATGTGTTAATATAAAAAAACACGCTTTATTGTATACATTTACATAAATTATATCTAGAAGCTTAATGTGGATATTAGTTTATGAAATTTAGTGATTCTGATAGGTTACTATTTATCTTCAAAAACCTTCCGTATATGGGTTAACCAGAATCATGAGAGTTCATTATTAACACATGCGTTAAACCAAATTAACACACATGTTAATCTAACAAAAACACGTCTTAATGGATACATTCACATGAATGGATTGGAAGGTTATTGCAGATATTTGTTAATGATTTTAAAATGTTCTGTGACACTTAGATGCCACAATTGTGTTTAAATATGCTTATGCAGAGAGGTTAAATAGAATCACGACACTTCAAGGTTAACACATGTGTTAATCCTCATTAACATGAATTGGAAGTAGAAGGTCAACGTAGATTTTTATTATATCATGCTTATTGAGACTTAAAGGCCGTTGTTTTGTATCTATATCCTTACACTAAGAGGTTAACTAGAATCACAGAAGTTTATGATTAACACAAGTGTTAATACACATTAACACATGTGTTAACCTAATTAAAAACACACTTTATTTTATACATTTACACGAATTATATCTAGAACTTAATATGGATATTAATTTATCATATTTAGTAATTCTTATAGACTACTGTTTAACTTCAGTATCCTTTTGTATAGAGGTTAAACAAAATACTGAGAGTTTATGATTAGCACATGTGTTAATCCAAATTACCACACGTATTAATCTAAAAAAAACACGTCTCAATGTATACATTCACATGAATGGATTGGAAGGTTATTGCAGATATTTGTTAATGATTTTATAATGTTCTGTGAGACTTAGATGCCACAATTGAGTTTAAATATGCTTATGCAGAGAGGTTAAATAGAATCACGACACTTCAAGGTTAACACATGTGTTAATCCTCATTAACATGAATTGGAAGTAGAAGGTCAACGTAGATTGTTATTATATCATGCTTACTGAGACTCAAAGGCCATCGTTTTGTATATAAATCCTTACACTAAGAGGTTAACTAGAATCACGGGAGTTTATGATTAACACAAGTGTTAATACACATTAACACATGTGTTAACCTAAATAAAAACACACTTTATTTTATACATTTACATGAATTATATCTAGATGTTAATATGGATATTAATTTATCATATTTAGTGATTCTGATAGACACTGTTTAACTTCAATATCCTTCCGTATAGAGGTTAAACAAAATGCTGAGAGTTTATGATTAGCACATGTGTTAATCCAAATTACCACACGTATTAATCTACCAAAAAAACACGTCTTAATCTATAATTCGCATGAAATGGTTTAGAAGGTTAATGTAGATATTAATTAATGATTTTACAATGTTCCGTGGGACTAAGATGCCACAATTTAGTTTGAATCTCATCATGCTAAGAGGTTAACCAGAATCACGACACTTCAAGGTTAACACATGTGTTAATTCTCATTAAAATGAATTGGAAGTAGAAGGTCAACGCATATTGTTATTATATCATGCATACTGAGACTCAAAGACCATTGTTTTGTATGAAAATCCATACGCTATGAGGTTAAGCAGAACCACGGGAGTTAAAGATTAATTCATGTGTTAATACACATTAACACATGTGTTAATATAAAAAAAACGCGCTTTATTGTATACATTTACATAAATTATATCTAGAAGCTTAATGTGGATATAAGTTTATGAAATTTAGTGATTCTGATAGGTTACTATTTATCTTCAAAAACCTTCCGTATATGGGTTAACCAGAATCATGAGAGTTCATTATTAACACATGTGTTAATCCAAATTAACACACATGTTAATCTTACAAAAACACGTCTTAATGTATACATTCACATGAATGGATTGGAAGGTTATTGCAGATATTTGTTAATGATTTTATAATGTTCTGTGACACTTAGATGCCACAATTGAGTTTAAATATGCTTATGCAGAGAGGTTAAATAGAATCACGACACTTCAAGGTTAACACATGTGTTAATCATCATTAACATGAATTGGAAGTAGAAGGTCAACGTAGATTGTTATTATATCATGCTTACTGAGACTCAAAGGCCATTGTTTTGTATATAAATCCTTACACTAAGAGGTTAACTAGAATCACGGAAGTTTATGATTAACACAAGTGTTAATACACATTAACACATGTGTTAACCTAAATAAAAACACACTTTATTTTATACATTTACATGAATTATATCTTGATGTTAATATGGATATTAATTTATCATATTTAGTGATTCTGATAGACACTGTTTAACTTCAATATCCTTCCGTATAGAGGTTAAACAAAATGCTGAGAGTTTATGATTAGCACATGTGTTAATCCAAATTACCGCACGTATTAATCTACCAAAAAAACACGTCTTAATCTATAATTCGCATGAAATGGTTTAGAAGGTTAATGTAGATATTAATTAATGATTTTACAATGTTCCGTGGGACTATGATGCCACAATTTAGTTTGAATATCATCATGCTAAGAGGTTAACCAGAATCACGACACTTCAAGGTTAACACATGTGTTAATTCTCATTAACATGAGTTGGAAGTATAAGGTCAACGTATGTTGTTATTATATCATGCATACTGAGACTCAAAGACTATTGTTTTGTATGAAAATCCATACGCTATGAGGTTAAGTATAACCACGGGAGTTAAAGATTAACTCATGTGTTAATACACATTAACACATGTGTTAATATAAAAAAACACGCTTTATTGTATCCATTTACACAAATTATATCTAGAAGCTTAATGTGGATATTAGTTTATGAAATTTAGTGATTCTGATAGGTTACTATTTATCTTCAAAAACCTTCCGTATATGGGTTAACCAGAATCATGAGAGTTCATTATTAACACATGTGTTAATCCAAATTAACACACATGTTAATCTTAGAAAAACACGTCTTAATGTATACATTCACATGAATGGATTGGAAGGTTATTGCAGATATTTGTTAATGATTTTATATTGTTCTGTGAGACTTAGATGCCACAATTGAGTTTAAATATGCTTATGCAGAGAGGTTAAATAGAATCACGACACTTCAAGGTTAACACATGTGTTAATCCTCATTAACATGAATTGGAAGCAGAAGGTCAACGTAGATTGTTATTATATCATGCTTATTGAGACTCAAAGGCCGTTGTTTTGTATATATATCCTTACACTAAGAGGTTAACTAGAATCACCGAAGTTTATGATTAACACAAGTGTTAATACACTTTAACACATGTGTTAACCTAAATAAAAACACACTTTATTTTATACATTTACATGAATTATATCTAGAAGTTAATATGGATATTAATTTATCATATTTAGTGATTCTGATAGATACTGTTTAACTTCAATATCCTTCCGTATAGAGGTTAAACAAAATGCTGAGAGTTTATGATTAGCACATGTGTTAATCCAAATTACCACACGTATTAATCTACCAAAAAAAACACGTCTTAATCTATAATTCGCATGAAATGGTTTAGAAGGTTAATGTAGATATTAATTAATGATTTTACAACGTTCCGTGGGACAAATATGCCACAATTTAGTTTGAATATCATCATGCTGAGAGGTTAACCAGAATCACGACACTTCTAGGTTAACACATGTGTTAATTCTCATTAACATGAGTTGGAAGTATAAGGTCAACGTATATTGTTGTTATATCATGCATACTCAGACTCAAAGACCATTGTTTTGTATGAAAATCCATACGCTTTGAGGTTAAGTAGAACCACGGGAGTTAAAGATTAACTCATGTGTTAATACACATTAACACATGTGTTAATATAAAAAAACACGCTTTATTGTATACATTTACATAAATTATATCTAGAAGCTTAATGTGGATATAAGTTTATGAAATTTAGTGATTCTGATAGGTTACTATTTATCTTCAAAAACCTTCCATATATGGGTTAACCAGAATCATGAGAGTTCATTATTAACACATGTGTTAATCCAAATTAACACACATGTTAATCTTACAAAAACACGTCTTAATGTATACATTCACATGAATGGATTGGAAGGTTATTGCAGATATTTGTTAATGATTTTATAATGTTCTGTGACACTTAGATGCCACAATTGAGTTTAAATATGCTTATGCAGAGAGGTTAAATAGAATCACGACACTTCAAGGTTAACACATGTGTTAATCATCATTAACATGAATTGGAAGTAGAAGGTCAAAGTAGATTGTTATTATATCATGCTTATTGAGACTCAAAGGCCGTTGTTTTGTATATATATCCTTACACTAAGAGGTTAACTAGAATCACAGAAATTTATGATTAACACAAGTGTTAATACACATTAACACGTGTGTTAACCTAAATAAAAACACACTTTCTTTTTTACATTTACATGAATTATATCTAGAACTTAATATGGATATTAATTTATCATATTTAGTAATTCTGATAGACTACTGTTTAACTTCAATATCCTTTTGTATAGAGGTTAAACAAAATACTGAGAGTTTATTATTAGCACATGTGTTAATCCAAATTACCACACGTATTAATCTAACAAAAAAAACACGTCTTAATGTATACATTCACATGAATGGATTTGAAGGTTATTGTAGATATTAATTAATGATTTTATAATGTTCCGTGAGACTTAGATGCCACAATTGAGTTTAAATATCCTTATGCTGAGAGGTTGAATATAATCACGACACATCAAGGTTAACACATGTGTTAATCATCATTAACATGAATTGGAAGTAGAAGGTCTACGTAGATTGTTATTATATCATGCTTACTGAGACTCAAAGGTCGTTGTTTGTATATAAATCCTTACACTAAGAGGTTAACTAGAATCACGGAAGTTTTTGATTAAGACAAGTGTTAATACACATTAACACATGTGTTAACCTAAATAAAAACACACTTTATTTTATACATTTACATGAATTATATCTAGAAGTTAATATGGATATTAATTTATCATATTTAGTGATTCTGATAGATACTGTTTAACTTCAATATCCTTCCGTATAGAGGTTAAACAAAATGCTGAGAGTTTATGATTAGCACATGTGTTAATCCAAATTACCACACGTATTAATCTACCAAAAAAACACGTCTTAATCTATAATAAAAACATGCTGAGAGTTTATGATTAGCACATGTGTTAATCCAAATTACCACACGTATTAATCTACCAAAAAAACACGTCTTAAACTCAAAGGCCGTTGTTTTGTATATATATCCTTACACTAAGAGGTTAACTAGAATCACGGAAATTTATGATTAACACAAATGTTAATACACATTAACACATGTGTTAACCTAAATAAAAACACACTTTATTTTATACAATTACATGAATTATATCTAGAACTTAATATGGATATTAATTTATCATATTTAGTAATTCTGATAGACTACTGTTTAACTTCAATATCCTTCTGTATAGAGGTTAAACAAAATACTGAGAGTTTATGATTAGCACACGTGTTAATCCAAATTACGACACGTATTAATGTAACAAAAAAAACACGTCTTAATGTATACATTCACATGAATGGATTGGAAGGTTATTGCAGATATTAATTAATGATTTTATAATGTTCCGTGAGACTTAGATGCCACAATTGAGTTTAAATAGCCTCATGCTGAGAGGTTAAACTCAATTGTGGCATATAAGTCTCACAGAACATTATCAAATCATTAACAAATATCAGCAATAACCTTCCAATCCATTCATGTGAATGTATACATTAAGACGTGTTTTTGTAAGATTAACATGTGTGTTAATTTGGATTAACACATGTGTTAATAATGAACTCTCATGATTCTGGTTAACCCATATACGGAAGGATTTTGAAGATAAATAGTAACCTATCAGAATCACTAAATTTCATAAACTAATATCCACTTTAAGCTTCTAGATATATTTTATGTAAATGTATACAATAAAGCGTGTTATTTTATATTAACACATGTGTTAATGTGTATTAACACATGAGTTAATCTTTAACTCCCGTGGTTCTACTTAACATCATAGCGTATGGATTTTGATACAAAACAATGGTATTTGAGTCTCAGTATGCATGATATAATAACAATATACGTTGACCTTATACTTCCAATTCATGTTAATGAGAATTAACACATGTGTTAACCTTGAAGTGTCGTGATTCTTGTTAACCTCTCAGCCTGATGATATTCAAACTAAGTTGTGGCATCTTAGTCCCACGGAACATTGTAAAATCATTAATTAATATCTACATTAACCTTCTAAACCATTCCATGTGAATTATACATTAAGACGTGTTTTTTTTGTAGATTAATACATGTGGTTATTTGGATTAACACATGTGCGAATCATAAACTCTCAGCATTTTGTTTAACCTCTATACGGAAGGATATTGAAGTTAAACAGTAGTCTATCAGAATCACTAAATATGATAAATTAATATCCATATTAACTTCTAGATATAATTCATGTAAATGTATAAAATAAAGTGTGTTTTTATTTAGGTTAACACATGTGCTAATGTGTATTAACACTTGTGTTAATCATAAACTTCCGTGATTCTAGTTAACCTCTTAGTGTAAGGATTTATATATCAAAACAACGGCCTTTGAGTCTCAGTAAGCATGATATAATAACAATCTACGTTGACCTTCTACTTCCAATTCATGTCAATGAGGATTAACACATGTGTTAACCTTGATGTGTCGTGATTATATTTAACCTCTCAGCATGAGGATATTTAAACTCAATTGTGGCATCTAAGTCTCACGGAACATTATAAAATCATTAATTAATATCTGCAATAACCTTCCAATCCATTCATGTGAATGTATACATTAAGACGTGATTTTTTTGTTAGATTAATACGTGTCGTAATTTGGATTAACACGTGTGCTAATCATAAACTCTCAGTATTTTGTTTAACCTCTATACAGAAGGATATTGAAGTTAAACAGTAGTCTATCAGAATTACTAAATATGATAAATTAGTATCCATATTAAGTTCTAGATATAATTCATGTAATTGTATAAAATAAAGTGTGTTTTTATTTAGGTTAACACATGTGTTAATGTGTATTAACATTTGTGTTAATCATAAATTTCCGTGATTCTAGTTAACCTCTTAGTGTAAGGATATATATACAAAACAACGGCCTTTGAGTCTCAATAAGCATGATATAATAATAATCTACGTTGACCTTCTACTTCCAATTCATGTTAATGAGGATTAACACATGTGTTAACCTTGAACTGTCGTGATTCTATTTAACCTCTCTGCATAAGCATATTTAAACTCAATTGTGGCATCTAAGTCTCACAGAACATTATAAAATCATTAACAAATATCTGCAATAACCTTCCAATCCATTCATGTGAATGTATACACTAAGACGTGTTTTTGTAAGATTAACATATGTGTTAATTTGGATTAACACATGTGTTAATAATGAACTCTCATAATTCTGGTTAACCCATATACGGAAGGTTTTTGAAGATAAATAGTAACCTATCAGAATCACTAAATTTCATAAACTAATATCCACATTAAGCATCTAGATATAATTTATGTAAATGTATACAATAAAGCGTATTTTCTTATATTAACACATGTGTTAATGTGTGTTAACACAAGAATTAATCTTTAACTCCCGTGGTTCTACTTAACCTCATAGCGTATGGATTTTCATACAAAACAATGGTCTTTGAGTCTCAGTATGCATGATATAATAACAATATGCGTTGACCTTCTACTTCCAATTCATTTTAATGAGAATTAACACATGTGTTAACCTTGAAGTGTCGTGATTCTGGTTAACCTCTTAGCATGATGATATTCAAACTAAATTGTGGTATCTTAGTCCCACGGAACATTGTAAAATCATTAATTAATATCTACATTAACCTTCTAAACCATTTCATGTGAATTATAGATTAAGACGTGTTTTTTTGGTAGATTAATACGTGTGGTAATTTGGATTAACACATGTACTAATCATAAACTCTCAACATTTTGTTTAACCTATATACGGAAGGATATTGCAGTTAAACAGTGTCTATCAGAATCACTAAATATGATAAATTAATATCCATATTAACATCTAGATATAATTCATGTAAATGTATAAAATAAAGTGTGTTTTTATTTAGGTTAACACATATGTTAATGTGTATTAACACTTGTCTTAATCATAAACTTCCGTGATTCTAGTTAACCTCTTAGTGTAAGGATTTATATACAAACAACGGCCTTTGAGTCTCAGTAAGCATGATATAATAACAATCTACGTAGACCTTCTACTTCCAATTCATGTTAATGATGATTAACACATGTGTTAACCTTGATGTGTCGTGATTATATTCAACCTCTCAGCATAAGGATATTTAAACTCGATTGTGGCATCTAAGTCTCACGGAACATTAAAAAATCATTAATTAATATCTGCAATAACCTTCAAATCCATTCATGTGAATGTATACATTAAGACGTGTTTTTTTTGTTAGATTAATACGTGTGGTAATTTGGATTAACACATGTGCTAATCATAAACTCTCAGTATTTTGTTTAACCTCTATACAAAAGGATATTGAAGTTAAACAGTAGTCTATCAGAATTACTAAATATGATAAATTAATATCCATATTAAGTTCTAGATATAATTCATGTAAATGTATAAAAGAAAGTGTGTTTTTATTTAGGTTAACACACGTGTTAATGTGTATTAACACTTGTGTTAATCATAAATTTCTGTGATTCTAGTTAACCTCTTAGTGTAAGGATATATATACAAAACAACGGCCTTTGAGTCTCAATAAGCATGATATAATAACAATCTACTTTGACCTTCTACTTCCAATTCATATTAATGATGATTAACACATGTGTTAACCTTGAAGTGTCGTGATTCTATTTAACCTCTCTGCATAAGCATATTTAAACTCAATTGTGGCATCTAAGTGTCACAGAACATTATAAAATCATTAACAAATATCTGCAATAACCTTCCAATCCATTCATGTGAATGTATACAATAAGACGTGTTTTTGTAAGATTAACATGTGTGTTAATTTGGATTAACACATGTGTTAATAATGAACTCTCATGATTCTGGTTAACCCATATACGGAAGGTTTTTGAAGATAAATAGTAACCTATCAGAATCACTAAATTTCATAAACTTATATCCACATTAAGCTTCTAGATATAATTTATGTAAATGTATACAATAAAGCGTGTTTTTTTATATTAACACATGTGTTAATGTGTATTAACACATGAGTTAATCTTTAACTCCCGTGGTTCTACTTAACCTCATAGCGTATGGATTTTCATACAAAACAATGGTCTTTGAGTCTGAGTATGCATGATATAATAACAATATACGTTGACCTTATACTTCCAACTCATGTTAATGAGAATTAACACATGTGTTAACCTAGAAGTGTCGTGATTCTGGTTAACCTCTCAGCATGATGATATTCAAAATAAATTGTGGCATATTTGTCCCACGGAACATTGTAAAATCATTAATTAATATCTACATTAACCTTCTAAACCATTTCATGCGAATGATAGATTAAGACGTGTTTTTTTGGTAGATTAATACGTGTGGTAATTTGGATTAACACATGTGCTAATCATAAACTCTCAGCATTTTGTTTAACCTCTATACGGAAGGATATTGAAGTTAAACAGTATCTATCAGAATCACTAAATATGATAAATTAATATCCATATTAACTTCTAGATATAATTCATGTAAATGTATAAAATAAAGTGTGTTTTTATTTAGGTTAACACATGTGTTAAAGTGTATTAACACTTGTGTTAATCATAAACTTCGGTGATTCTAGTTAACCTCTTAGTGTAAGGATATATATACAAAACAACGGCCTTTGAGTCTCAATAAACATGATATAATAACAATCTACGTTGACCTTCTGCTTCCAATTCATGTTAATGAGGATTAACACATGTGTTAACCTTGAAGTGTCGTGATTCTATTTAACCTCTCTGCATAAGCATATTTAAACTCAATTGTGGCATCTAAGTCTCACAGAACAATATAAAATCATTAACAAATATCTGCAATAACCTTCCAATCCATTCATGTGAATGTATACATTAAGACGTGTTTTTCTAAGATTAACATGTGTGTTAATTTGGATTAACACATGTGTTAATAATGAACTCTCATGATTCTGGTTAACCCATATACGGAAGGTTTTTGAAGATAAATAGTAACCTATCAGAATCACTAAATTTCATAAACTAATATCCACATTAAGCTTCTAGATATAATTTGTGTAAATGTATACAATAAAGCGTGTTTTTTTATATTAACACATGTGTTAATGTGTATTAACACATGAGTTAATCTTTAACTCCCGTGGTTCTACTTAACCTCATAGCGTATGGATTTTCATACAAAACAATGGTCTTTGAGTCTCAGTATGCATGATATAATAACAACATACGTTGACCTTATACTTCCAACTCATGTTAATGAGAATTAACACATGTGTTAACCTTGAAGTGTCGTGCTTCTGGTTAACCTCTTAGCATGATGATATTCAAACTAAATTGTGGCATCTTAGTCCCACGGAACATTGTAAAATCATTAATTAATATCTACATTAACCTTCTAAACCATTTCATTCGAATTATAGATTAAGACGTGTTTTTTTGGTAGATTAATACGTGTGGTAATTTGGATTAACACATGTGCTAATCATAAACTCTCAGCATTTTGTTTAACCTCTATACGGAAGGATATTGAAGTTAAAATCACTAAATATGATAAATTAATATCCATATTAACATCTAGATATAATTCATGTAAATGTATAAAATAAAGTGTGTTTTTATTTAGGTTAACACATGTGTTAATGTGTATTAACACTTGTGTTAATCATAAACTTCCGTGATTCTAGTTAACCTCTTAGTGTAAGGATTTATATACAAAACGATGGCCTTTGAGTCTCAGTAAGCATGACATAATAACAATCTACGTTGACCTTCTACTTCCAATTCATGTTAATGAGGATTAACACATGTGTTAACCTTGAAGTGTCGTGATTCTATTTAACCTCTCTGCATAAGCATATTTAAACTCAATTGTGGCATCTAAGTCTCACAGAACATTATAAAATCATTAACAAATATCTGCAATAACGTTCCAATCCATTCATGTGAATGTATACATTGAGACGTGTTTTTTTTTAGATTAATACGTGTGGTAATTTGGATTAACACATGTGCTAATCATAAACTCTCAGTATTTTGTTTAACCTCTATACAAAAGGATACTGAAGTTAATGTAACATCCTGAAAATCCTTCAAATTAATGTTTTGACTCAGCGACTAACCATACTTTTATCGAGTGGGTTTGCTAACAAATCAAAGTCTAGATCATCATTTAGCAAGTTCAAGGGGCTCGGTAGGCATTGTTCAAAACTATTTTGGATTTGCTTTTGAAGCAAGTCAACAAAAGGATATTGTAGGGGCCAAAGCGAAACTTGGTGAAAGAAAACCCTAAGTCTCATGACATAAAACGCTTCATATGCGGCAGAGAACAAACTAGGGGGAGAGCTGACATCTTCATGTCAAGATGACTCGAGTTCTTGACTTCCATTCGATTTAAGGTAAAACCCTTTACGTTTTTGTTCACATTCGGTTATTCGTTTTCGCATGGTTTCGGGATAGGGATGTATGGTGGTGTTGGTGGTGGTTCGGTGATGGACATGGTGACGTTGGAAGGAGAGATGGTGCTCGGGACAGCGGTGCTCTTGGATAATCACGGTATATGGTAGCGAAGGAGGTGGCTGATAAAGCGGTGGTGGTCGGCCATGGTGACAATGGTAGAGGCTGACGGTGAACTCGGTTGTGATGGTGATGGTTGTGAATGCGTGCGATGGTGTATGTGGTGGTTGTGACGGTGTCAGTGGGGTTGTTCGGTAGCAATATGGTTGGCCTATTAAACCGACGACACCGTGGTGGTGGTCACTGATGCAACCGGAGATGGAAATGGAGGTGAGCTCGGGCGCCGAAAGCGATGGTGCATTGGTGCCTGATCTCAATGGTGATGATTAGAGGTGTGCTAAGGGGTTACGCTGTGTTAGATCGGTATCAAAACTTATTGTTATGGTGGCGATTTGCTTGCATGCGACTGTAATGATGTTCATATATTTTGTTGGGAGTTATATAGTAGTATTGGGGTAGGGCTTGGAAGTGTTATGCATGAATGATGAAGATGATGCGTAGGTTCTGGGATTCATGGATTGTATAGCAAATACTGGGTCACCTCATAAATGCTCATGGAGTGCTTGCTTGTTAATTTGTAGTAGTATAAAATAATACAACCAAGCACACAAATAGGTGAAGCAAAAATATATGCGGATGATCCAGATGTGAAAAATAAGCAAGCTAGAACATGCGAAAATTTATTTGACCAAGTAGGCACGCATGTCAACTAAACTGAGCTAGTAGGTTCTGGATCGTTCTGTCGTACGATGTTTCCTTACGGTTCTGTAGCTTATGAAAACTCAGCCCTTACTTAAAGGTTTCGTTTGACGGCGCACTTTAGACGGTTAGCTCTTGGATTTGAAAGGTGTACTGGTGAGTTCTTGTGCCCACTATTTTAGTTATTACTTTTCTAAATATTTTTGGGATAACGTGCATGCTAAACCAGTATGATTATTTTTTATGAAGTCACAAAATATTTTTTTTAAAGTTACAAATATTTTTGTGAACTCATATATATTATTTGGCATGAAACGTAAGTAGGCGGAATGCGTCTAATGCGTTATTATATGGTTTGAGTTATATGTGTTATTATACATATGTATGAATAGACTGTTGTCTTGATTAAAGTGTGGCTTAAGCTTTTATTTGATAAGCGGAATGCGCTTAACGTCTTGGCCACGTATTTGAAACCTTACTTGGTAGATCAAGTTTTTTTTTCTTGATTGTTACTTGTTTAGGTTACATGGGTTGATATACATATATATATAAATTGTGTATGTCAGTTATCGAGAATATAAACTGAGCTATAATAGTATGTGATATGCCTGCTATGAATTATAGTTAGGGTTTGAGTCGAGTTGGCGGAATGCGCTTATGCAGGCTTGTTATTGTTATAGGCGGGATGCGCTTATTATGGATTGTAACTAAAGTCTTGGGTTGAATAGGCGGATTGCGCTTATCTTAGACTTTAAATATTGCTTAGGGAACAATTAGGCGGATTGCGCGTATTGTTAACTCTAAGATTATAGTATTTTGTTATTGTTTATTTTAACAACTTACTTATTATTGAAAACTTATAAAACTTGAACTCACTCAGCGTAGCTGACTTTTGCATACACGTTAGATTGATTTCAGGTTGTTGATGAATAAAGGAAGCCTTGGCATGCAGTGGAGCTACTTAGTTACGGTTGACATTTCAATTAAGAAGACGTCTACGAGATTGCTCGAACGTTATTTACATTTTTTTACAAAGATTTTAGTTGTTTATTAAATATTCTTTTGACCCGTCTCGGGAAAACCATGTTTGGAAATTTAATAACTTCTTTTAACATTCCGCTGCGTATTTTCTAAAATAAAATAAGATTTCTTTTGATTTGTTAACATGGTTTTAGTCTTTGAGTGCCAACTATTTGACCTGTCGGTTTTGAGGGTCTTACAAGTTGGTATCAGAGCAATGCTTCGAGGGATTCGGGCAGTTTGTGCTCGAACTCGAATCTGGTATGGGACCAAACTGTTACTAAGAAATGTCAACTACTGGGTAGCTGCACGCCAAGAGGTAATCTTTATTTTTCGACGTATGTCTATATATATATGTATATATATATATATATGTATATATTTACACTTCATTGGATGCTTAATAGCATCAAGTCATAAACGGGCGGTTAGTGCCTTTACATTTTGAAGTAGTATGGGAAGTTTTATGTGTAGTGCGTAATGCACGACACATAGGTTGGGATGCTTCTCGTTGAACACTTAGATACATAAAGTGGTAGAAGGAAACCCAATAACTATATTTGTTTTAAGAATGTTATGATGGCTCTTATTGAGTGCTAATTGCAATAATTCATAATAGGTGTATGCTCTTGTGTTTTGAGGTAGGGTAGAATTCCCTTCTTCGTTTGTTAATTGCAAACCTTTAAGGTTTAATAGCTTAATACCATGTGTATTTGTGTCAATGTTTAGGCAGAATTGTTAATGTGGTCGTAACTTGTTGTGTTTAGGGTGACTAAAGTAAAGTAAACAGCTAATCACACTTGATCAACGTTATTAGAAGTTTACCCTTACTTTACACATCCTGAATATGTCTTGTGACGGGTCATGTTATGGTTTTGTCGTGAATGTTTTGTATGGGTTGTGTCTATCACCTTTTTATTGGGTTAGATAAGATACCAAGGATACTAGACATTTAATCGAGGGCAAGGTTGCAGTAGGAAATTCACTCCTTGTGACCAAGGCTATAGATAATTGTCAAATCGAGTTAGCGGGCCATAGTCTTCCTATTCTCTTGTACTTAATGTCATTGGGTTGCTTTGATGTTATTCTTGGGATGGACTGGTTGGCTACCGTGGATGCTCACTTTGAGTGCGAGCGGAGACTTGAGCGACTTATAGCTCCTGATGGGAATCGTATTACTGTTCATTGGCACGATGGTAGCTCATTACCTCGGGTTATTTCTATGCTAAAGGCGGGGAAGATGTTTCAGCGTTGGTGTAAGGCGTACATGGCGCAGGTCTTGGACGTGGGGGCTGATATCCCTAAGCTAGGGGATGTCCTAGTCGTGCGGGATTACTCGGATGTATTTCCTGAGGATTTGACGGAATCACCATCTGACCGCGAGGTTAAGTTCCAAATCGACCTCGTGCTGTAAGCTGAACCTGTAGCCAGAGACCTTACCTCCTAACCCCTGCATAAATGAAATAACTCTCATCTTCGTTTAAGGATTTGCTCAAGAAAGGATTCATTAGACCGATTATCCCACCATGGGGTGCGCCGGTTTTAATTGTAAAAAGGAAAGATAGTAGCATGCGGATGTGAATCACTTGATGGTGAAGAATAGATATCCTTTACCGAGAATCGACGGTTCATTTCGATCAGCTCCAAGGAGCTAGTTGGCTCTTGAGAATTGATCTTAGATCGGGTTATCATCAGCTACAAATACGAGAGCAGGACACTTTCCGTACTCGTTATGGACATGATGAGTTTTGGTATTGTCTTTTGGCCTGACTAACGTGCTGCGGCATTCATGGATTTGATGAACTGGGTGCGTAGGCTGATGCTCAACTATTTTGTTATTGTTTCCATTGATGATAAGGCCATATACTCCGAAAGAGAAGAAGACCATATTCTACATCGCAAGAAGGTTCTTCAAACTCTAAGGAATGAGAAGCTTTGCGCTAAATTTCTCAAAGGTGCTTTCTTAATTCATGAGGGTCAGTATTCTGGCCCATGTCATTAATTCTGTCAGTACCATGGTAGATTCCACGAAGGTAAAGGAGGTGATGAACTGGGCGACACAAAATCATCGTCTGATATTAGTAGCTTCTTGGGTTGGCAGGTTGTTACCGGAGGTGCGTACAGGATTTCTCTAGGATAGCTCACTGACTAAACTGACCAATAATGAGGTGAGGTTTGCTTGGGACTTGGACCAAGAGAACGCGTTTCTTGAAACTAAAGAAAAGTTTGACACCGGATTTGCGGGTCTTACAAGTTTGTCACATGCACCGATCCTAACCTTGTCGGATTGGACGGAGTGTCTAGTGGCTTATTCGGACGCGTCACTTGGGGGTCTCGGGTGTGTACTTATGCAGCGCGATGAGGTGATGGCTTCTGCCTCACGCCCAGCTGAAGCCCCATGAGATGAATTACCCGACTCATAATTTGGAGTTAGTAGTCGATGTCTTTGCGCACAAAGTGTGGAGGCATTAATTTATAAGAAGTTCCTGGCACCATCTATACCAACCATGAGAGTTGAAATATTTCTTTGAGCAGATGGACCTTAGCATGAGGCAGCGCAGGTGATTGGAATTATTCAAGAACTATGATGTGGAGATTGCATATCACCCAGGAAAGGCTAACGTGGTGGCAGACGCGTTGAGCGAAAGGAGAGCCTAAACACAAAACCAGATATAGTGAAGATTTCTCTAGTGTCCAGATTGAAGCCTTTCAGGTGGAGCGAATTATGACAGAGCGTATGTGGGGGCAACAAGATGTATCAAGATCTTAAGAAGAACTATTGGTGGCTGGCAATGAAGTATGAGGTAGCAACTTATGTGAACAGGTGTTTGACTTGTTTACATGTTAAAGCAGAACATCAGTAACCGTTTGGAATTAAAAAAAAATCAACCTTTAGAGGTACCGGAAATGAAGTGGGAGTATCTTACTATGTATTTCATCACTAAGCTACCCCGTACGCCTGAGGTGTTTGACATCATTTGGGTGGTGGTGGATTGGTTGACAAAGAGTACTCACTTCTTGCCGATACGGGAGACCTTTAACTCCGAAGGTTGGCAGAATTGTTCCTTTGGGAGTTCGTATCAAAGCACAGGTGCCAGTGTCTATTACTCCCAATAGCGACACTCGTTCTACGTGAATGTTTACTAGGTTACACATCAGCACCGCGTATCATCCGCAGACGGATGGTCATATGCTTCGGGCATGTATTATCGATTTCGACGGTAGCTGGGATTATCACGCTACTATTGGGATGCAACCGTATGAGAAGTTAATGTGTTTGGCGACTACCTGACCTTATAAACTGGACTATTGTAAAAGTGGGATATGCCTGCTCTGATCTATAGTATTGGTTTTGTGTCATTATAGTTACTTTACTATTCTGAGTTATAACCTAAAATGATCATATGAATGTTCTGTCTTGGGCGGAAGTGGATTAGAATAGCAGTAGAAGGCTATTCATCCAAACCTGTAGTTAATATATTCTTAGCAGGTTATCCTTAAAACATCACGTTTGGTGGTTCCCCCAAGAGGATTCGAGGACGAATCCTATTATAAGGAGGGTAGACTTGTAACATCCTGAAAATCCTTCAAATTAATGTTTTGACTCAGCGACTAACCATACTTTTATCGAGTGGGTTTGCTAACAAATCAAAGTCTAGATCATCATTTAGCAAGTTCAAGGGGCTCGGTAGGCATTGTTCAAAACTATTTTGGATTTGCTTTTGAAGCAAGTCAACAAAAGGATATTGTAGGGGCCAAAGCGAAACTTGGTGAAAGAAAACCCTAAGTCTCATGACATAAAACGCTTCATATGCGGCAGAGAACAAACTAGGGGGAGAGCTGACATCTTCATGTCAAGATGACTCGAGTTCTTGACTTCCATTCGATTTAAGGTAAAACCCTTTACGTTTTTGTTCACATTCGGTTATTCGTTTTCGCATGGTTTCGGGATAGGGATGTATGGTGGTGTTGGTGGTGGTTCGGTGATGGACATGGTGACGTTGGAAGGAGAGATGGTGCTCGGGACAGCGGTGCTCTTGGATAATCACGGTATATGGTAGCGAAGGAGGTGGATGATAAAGCGGTGGTGGTCGGCCATGGTGACAATGGTAGAGGCTGACGGTGAACTCGGTTGTGATGGTGATGGTTGTGAATGCGTGCGATGGTGTATGTGGTGGTTGTGACGGTGTCAGTGGGGTTGTTCGGTAGCAATATGGTTGGCCTATTAAACCGACGACACCGTGGTGGTGGTCACTGATGCAACCGGAGATGGAAATGGAGGTGAGCTCGGGCGCCGAAAGCGATGGTGCATTGGTGCCTGATCTCAATGGTGATGATTAGAGGTGTGCTAAGGGGTTACGCTGTGTTAGATCGGTATCAAAACTTATTGTTATGGTGGCGATTTGCTTGCATGCGACTGTAATGATGTTCATATATTTTGTTGGGAGTTATATAGTAGTATTGGGGTAGGGCTTGGAAGTGTTATGCATGAATGATGAAGATGATGCGTAGGTTCTGGGATTCATGGATTGTATAGCAAATACTGGGTCACCTCATAAATGCTCATGGAGTGCTTGCTTGTTAATTTGTAGTAGTATAAAATAATACAACCAAGCACACAAATAGGTGAAGCAAAAATATATGCGGATGATCCAAATGTGAAAAATAAGCAAGCTAGAACATGCGAAAATTTATTTGACCAAGTAGGCACGCATGTCAACTAAACTGAGCTAGTAGGTTCTGGATCGTTCTGTCGTACGATGTTTCCTTACGGTTCTGTAGCTTATGAAAACTCAGCCCTTACTTAAAGGTTCCGTTTGACGGCGCACTTTAGACGGTTAGCTCTTGGATTTGAAAGGTGTACTGGTGAGTTCTTGTGCCCACTATTTTAGTTATTACTTTTCTAAATATTTTTGGGCTAACGTGCATGCTAAACCAGTATGACTATTTTTTATGAAGTCACAAAATATTTTTTTTAAAGTTACAAATATTTTTGTGAACTCATATATATTATTTGGCATGAAACGTAAGTAGGCGGAATGCGTCTAATGCGTTATTATATGGTTTGAGTTATATGTGTTATTATACATATGTATGAATAGACTGTTGTCTTGATTGAAGTGTGGCTTAAGCTTTTATTTGATAAGCGGAATGCGCTTAACGTCTTGGCCACGTATTTGAAACCTTACTTGGTAGATCAAGTTTTTTTTTCTTGATTGTTACTTGTTTAGGTTACATGGGTTGATATACATATATATATAAATTGTGTATGTCAGTTATCGAGAATATAAACTGAGCTATAATAGTATGTGATATGCCTGCTATGAATTATAGTTAGGGTTTGAGTCGAGTTGGCGGAATGCGCTTATGCAGGCTTGTTATTGTTATAGGCGGGATGCGCTTATTATGGATTGTAACTAAAGTCTTGGGTTGAATAGGCGGATTGCGCTTATCTTAGACTTTAAATATTGCTTAGGGAATAATTAGGCGGATTGCGCGTATTGTTAACTCTAAGATTATAGTATTTTGTTATTGTTTATTTTAACAACTTACTTATTATTGAAAACTTATAAAACTTGAACTCACTCAGCGTAGCTGACTTTTGCATACACGTTAGATTGATTTCAGGTTGTTGATGAATAAAGGAAGCCTTGGCATGCAGTGGAGCTACTCAGTTACGGTTGACATTTCAATTAAGAAGACGTCTACGAGATTGCTCGAACGTTATTTACATTTTTTTACAAAGATTTTAGTTGTTTATTAAATATTCTTTTGACCCGTCTCGGGAAAACCATGTTTGGAAATTTAATAACTTCTTTTAACATTCCGCTGCGTATTTTCTAAAATAAAATAAGATTTCTTTTGATTTGTTAACATGGTTTTAGTCTTTGAGTGCCAACTATTTGACCTGTCGGTTTTGAGGGTCTTACAGTTAAACAGTAGTCTATAAGAATTACTAAATATGATAAATTAATATCCATATTAAGTTCTAGATATAATTCATGTAAATGTATAAAATAAAGTGTGTTTTTATTTAGGTTAACACATGTGTTAATGTGTATTAACACTTGTGTTAATCATAAACTTCTGTGATTCTAGTTAACCTCTTAGTGTAAGGATATAGATACAAAACAACGGCCTTTGAGTCTCAATAAGCATGATATAATAAAAATCTACGTTGACCTTCTACTTCCAATTCATGTTAATGAGGATTAACACATGTGTTAACCTTGAAGTGTCGTGATTCTATTTAACCTCTCTGCATAAGCATATTTAAACTCAATTGTGGCATCTAAGTGTCACAGAACATTTTAAAATCATAAACAAATATCTGCAATAACCTTCCAATCCATTCATGTGAATGTATCCATTAAGACGTGTTTTTGTTAGATTAACATGTGTGTTAATTTGGATTAACACATGTGTTAATAATGAACTCTCATGATTCTGGTTAACCCATATACGGAAGGTTTTTGAAGATAAATAGTAACCTATCAGAATCACTAAATTTCATAAACTAATATCTACATTAAGCTTCTAGATATAATTTATGTAAATGTATACAATAAAGCGTGTTTTTTTATATTAACACATGTGTTAATGTGTATTAACACATGAGTTAATCTTTAACTCCCGTGGTTCTACTTAACCTCATAGCGTATGGATTTTCATACAAAACAATGGTCTTTGAGTCTCAGTATGCATGATATAATAACAACATACGTTGACCTTATACTTCCAACTCATGTTAATGAGAAATAACACATGTGTTAACCTTGAAGTGTCGTGATTCTGGTTAACCTCTCAGCATGATGATATTCAAACTAAATTGTGGCATCTTTGTCCCACGGAACATTGTAAAATCATTAATTAATATCTACATTAACCTTCTAAACCATTTCATGCGAATTATAGATTAAGACGTGTTTTTTTGGTAGATTAATACGTGTGGTAATTTGGATTAACACATGTGCTAATCATAAACTCTCAGCATTTTGTTTAACCTATATACGGAAGGATATTGAAGTTAAACAGTGTCTATCAAAATCACTAAATATGATAAATTAATATCCATATTAACATCTAGTTATAATTCATATAAATGTATAAAATAAAGTGTGTTTTTATTTAGGTTAACACATGTGTTAATGTGTATTAACACTTGTCTTAATCATAAACTTCCGTGATTCTAGTTAACCTCTTAGTGTAAGGATTTATATACAAACAACGGCCTTTGAGTCTCAGTAAGCATGATATAATAACAATCTACGTAGACCTTCTACTTCCAATTCATGTTAATGATGATTAACACATGTGTTAACCTTGATGTGTCGTGATTATATTCAACCTCTCAGCATAAGGATATTTAAACTCAATTGTGGCATCTAAGTCTCACGGAACATTAAAAAATCATTAATTAATATCTGCAATAACCTTCCAATCCATTCATGTGAATGTATACATTAAGACGTGTTTTTTTTTGTTAGATTAATACGTGTGGTAATTTGGATTAACACATGTGCTAATCATAAACTCTCAGTATTTTGTTTAACCTCTATACAAAAGGATATTGAAGTTAAACAGTAGTCTATCAGAATTACTAAATATGATAAATTAATATCCATATTAAGTTCTAGATATAATTCATGTAAATGTATAAAAGAAAGTGTGTTTTTATTTAGGTTAACACACGTGTTAATGTGTATTAACACTTGTGTTGATCATAAATTTCTGTGATTCTAGTTAACCTCTTAGTGTAAGGATATATATACAAAACAACGGCCTTTGAGTCTCAATAAGCATGATATAATAACAATCTACTTTGACCTTCTACTTCCAATTCATGTTAATGATGATTAACACATGTGTTAACCTTGAAGTGTCGTGATTCTATTTAACCTCTCTGCATAAGCATATTTAAACTCAATTGTGGCATCTAAGTGTCACAGAACATTTTAAAATCATTAACAAATATCTGCAATAACCTTCCAATCCATTCATGTGAATGTATCCATTAAGACGTGTTTTTGTTAGATTAACATGTGTGTTAATTTGGATTAACACATGTGTTAATAATGAACTCTCATGATTCTGGTTAACCCATATACGGAAGGTTTTTGAAGATAAATAGTAACCTATCAGAATCACTAAATTTCATAAACTAATATCCACATTAAGCTTCTAGATATAATTTATGTAAATGTATACAATAAAGCGTGTTTTTTTATATTAACACATGTGTTAATGTGTATTAACACATGAGTTAATCTTTAACTCCCGTGGTTCTACTTAACCTCATAGCGTATGGATTTTCATACAAAACAATGGTCTTTGAGTCTCAGTATGCATGATATAATAACAACATACGTTGACCTTATACTTCCAACTCATGTTAATGAGAATTAACACATGTGTTAACCTTGAAGTGTCGTGATTCTGGTTAACCTCTCAGCATGATGATATTCAAACTAAATTGTGGCATCTTTGTCCCACGGAACATTGTTAAATCATTAATTAATATCTACATTAACCTTCTAAACCATTTCATGCGAATTATAGATTAAGACGTGTTTTTTTGGTAGATTAATACGTGTGGTAATTTGGATTAACACATGTGCTAATCATAAACTCTCAGCATTTTGTTTAACCTATATACGGAAGGATATTGAAGTTAAACAGTGTCTATCAAAATCACTAAATATGATAAATTAATATCCATATTAACATCTAGTTATAATTCATATAAATGTATAAAATAAAGTGTGTTTTTAT
This sequence comes from Ambrosia artemisiifolia, assembly GCA_032199755.1. Taxonomy (NCBI): domain Eukaryota; kingdom Viridiplantae; phylum Streptophyta; class Magnoliopsida; order Asterales; family Asteraceae; genus Ambrosia; species Ambrosia artemisiifolia. The sequence continues at coordinate 47,363,421 of CM063527.1, read as the reverse complement.
TTAGGTTAACACATGTGTTAATGTGTATTAACACTTGTCTTAATCATAAACTTCCGTGATTCTAGTTAACCTCTTAGTGTAAGGATTTATATACAAACAACGGCCTTTGAGTCTCAGCAAGCATGATATAATAACAATCTACGTAGACCTTCTACTTCCAATTCATGTTAATGATGATTAACACATGTGTTAACCTTGATGTGTCGTGATTATATTCAACCTCTCAGCATAAGGATATTTAAACTCAATTGTGGCATCTAAGTCTCACGGAACATTATAAAATCATTAATAAATATCTGCAATAACCTTCCAATCCATTCATGTGAATGTATACATTAAGACGTGTTTTTTTTGTTAGATTAATACGTGTGGTAATTTGGATTAACACATGTGCTAATCATAAACTCTCAGTATTTTGTTTAACCTCTATACAAAAGGATATTGAAGTTAAACAGTAGTTTATCAGAATTACTAAATATGATAAATTAATATCCATATTAAGTTCTAGATATAATTCATGTAAATGTATAAAAGAAAGTGTGTTTTTATTTAGGTTAACACACGTGTTAATGTGTATTAACACTTGTGTTAATCATAAACTTCCGTGATTCTAGTTAACCTCTTAGTGTAAGGATTTATATACAAAACGATGGCCTTTGAGTCTCAGTAAGCATGATATAATAACAATCTACTTTGACCTTCTACTTCCAATTCATGTTAATGATGATTAACACATGTGTTAACCTTGAAGTGTCGTGATTCTATTTAACCTCTCTGCATAAGCATATTTAAACTCAATTGTGGCATCTAAGTGTCACAGAACATTTTAAAATCATTAACAAATATCTGCAATAACCTTCCAATCCATTCATGTGAATGTATACATTAAGACGTGTTTTTTTTGTTAGATTAATACGTGTGGTAATTTGGATTAACACATGTGCTAATCATAAACTCTCAGTATTTTGTTTAACCTCTATACAAAAGGATATTGAAGTTAAACAGTAGTCTATCAGAATTACTAAATATGATAAATTAATATCCATATTAAGTTCTAGATATAATTCATGTAAATGTATAAAAGAAAGTGTGTTTTTATTTAGGTTAACACACGTGTTAATGTGTATTAACACTTGTGTTAATCATAAATTTCTGTGATTCTAGTTAACCTCTTAGTGTAAGGATATATATACAAAACAACGGCCTTTGAGTCTCAATAAGCATGATATAATAACAATCTACTTTGACCTTCTACTTCCAATTCATGTTAATGATGATTAACACATGTGTTAACCTTGAAGTGTCGTGATTCTATTTAACCTCTCTGCATAAGCATTTTTAAACTCAATTGTGGCATCTAAGTGTCACAGAACATTTTAAAATCATTAACAAATATCTGCAATAACCTTCCAATCCATTCATGTGAATGTATCCATTAAGACGTGTTTTTGTTAGATTAACATGTGTGTTAATTTGGATTAACACATATGTTAATAATGAACTCTCATGATTCTGGTTAACCCATATACGGAAGGTTTTTGAAGATAAATAGTAACCTATCAGAATCACTAAATTTCATAAACTAATATCCACATTAAGCTTCTAGATATAATTTATGTAAATGTATACAATAAAGCGTGTTTTTTTATATTAACACATGTGTTAATGTGTATTAACACATGAGTTAATCTTTAACTCCCGTGGTTCTACTTAACCTCATAGCGTATGGATTTTCATACAAAACAATGGTCTTTGAGTCTCAGTATGCATGATATAATAACAACATACGTTGACCTTATACTTCCAACTCATGTTAATGAGAATTAACACATGTGTTAACCTTGAAGTGTCGTGATTCTGGTTAACCTCTCAGCATGATGATATTCAAACTAAATTGTGGCATCTTTGTCCCACGGAACATTGTAAAATCATTAATTAATATCTACATTAACCTTCTAAACCATTTCATGCGAATTATAGATTAAGACGTGTTTTTTTGGTAGATTAATACGTGTGGTAATTTGGATTAACACATGTGCTAATCATAAACTCTCAGCATTTTGTTTAACCTATATACGGAAGGATATTGAAGTTAAACAGTGTCTATCAAAATCACTAAATATGATAAATTAATATCCATATTAACATCTAGTTATAATTCATATAAATGTATAAAATAAAGTGTGTTTTTATTTAGGTTAACACATGTGTTAATGTGTATTAACACTTGTCTTAATCATAAACTTCCGTGATTCTAGTTAACCTCTTAGTGTAAGGATTTATATACAAACAACGGCCTTTGAGTCTCAGTAAGCATGATATAATAACAATCTACGTAGACCTTCTACTTCCAATTCATGTTAATGATGATTAACACATGTGTTAACCTTGATGTGTCGTGATTATATTCAACCTCTCAGCATAAGGATATTTAAACTCAATTGTGGCATCTAAGTCTCACGGAACATTAAAAAATCATTAATTAATATCTGCAATAACCTTCCAATCCATTCATGTGAATGTATACATTAAGACGTGTTTTTTTTGTTAGATTAATACGTGTGGTAATTTGGATTAACACATGTGCTAATCATAAACTCTCAGTATTTTGTTTAACCTCAATACAAAAGGATATTGAAGTTAAACAGTTGTCTATCAGAATTACTAAATATGATAAATTAATATCCATATTAAGTTCTAGATATAATTCATGTAAATGTATAAAAGAAAGTGTGTTTTTATTTAGGTTAACACACGTGTTAATGTGTATTAACACTTGTGTTAATCATAAATTTCTGTGATTCTAGTTAACCTCTTAGTGTAAGGATATATATACAAAACAACGGCCTTTGAGTCTCAATAAGCATGATATAATAACAATCTACTTTGACCTTCTACTTCCAATTCATGTTAATGATGATTAACACATGTGTTAACCTTGAAGTGTCGTGATTCTATTTAACCTCTCTGCATAAGCATATTTAAACTCAATTGTGGCATCTAAGTGTCACAGAACATTATAAAATCATTAACAAATATCTGCAATAACCTTCCAATCCATTCATGTGAATGTATACATTAAGACGTGTTTTTGTAAGATTAACATGTGTGTTAATTTGGATTAACACATGTGTTAATAATGAACTCTCATGATTCTGGTTAACCCATATACGGAAGGTTTTTGAAGATAAATAGTAACCTATCAGAATCACTAAATTTCATAAACTTATATCCACATTAAGCTTCTAGATATAATTTATGTAAATGTATACAATAAAGCGTGTTTTTTTATATTAACACATGTGTTAATGTGTATTAACACATGAGTTAATCTTTAACTCCCGTGGTTCTACTTAACCTCATAGCGTATGGATTTTCATACAAAACAATGGTCTTTGAGTCTGAGTGTGCATGATATAATAACAATATACGTTGACCTTATACTTCCAACTCATGTTAATGAGAATTAACACATGTGTTAACCTAGAAGTGTCGTGATTCTGGTTAACCTCTCAGCATGATGATATTCAAACTAAATTGTGGCATATTTGTCCCACGGAACATTGTAAAATAATTAATTAATATCTACATTAACCTTCTAAACCATTTCATGCGAATTATAGATTAAGACGTGTTTTTTTGGTAGATTAATACGTGTGGTAATTTGGATTAACACATGTGCTAATCATAAACTCTCAGCATTTTGTTTAACCTCTATACGGAAGGATATTGAAGTTAAACAGTATCTATCAGAATCACTAAATATGATAAATTAATACCCATATTAACTTCTAGATATAATTCATGTAAATGTATAAAATAAAGTGTGTTTTTATTTAGGTTAACACATGTGTTAAAGTGTATTAACACTTGTGTTAATCATAAACTTCGGTGATTCTAGTTAACCTCTTAGTGTAAGGATATATATACAAAACAACGGCCTTTGAGTCTCAATAAGCATGATATAATAACAATCTACGTTGACCTTCTGCTTCCAATTCATGTTAATGAGGATTAACACATGTGTTAACCTTGAAGTGTCGTGATTCTATTTAACCTCTCTGCATAAGCATATTTAAACTCAATTGTGGCATCTAAGTCTCACAGAACAATATAAAATCATTAACAAATATCTGCAATAACCTTCCAATCCATTCATGTGAATGTATACATTAAGACGTGTTTTTCTAAGATTAACAGGTGTGTTAATTTGGATTAACACATGTGTTAATAATGAACTCTCATGATTCTGGTTAACCCATATACGGAAGGTTTTTGAAGATAAATAGTAACCTATCAGAATCACTAAATTTCATAAACTAATATCCACATTAAGCTTCTAGATATAATTTGTGTAAATGTATACAATAAAGCGTGTTTTTTTTATATTATGTGACACCCGGCATTTTCGGTTAAACTTTTATGTGAGTCTACGTAGTGAAACGTTAGTTAAAAGGAACGTAACCGGATCAGTTAACTGAGTCTGGTGATTCATAGGATCATATGGTAGCATATACGTAAGTAGCAAGACCCGAACGTTGGTGAAATTGATTATGAATGCATATTGATTGATATATGTGAAACTATGTGCTGTTACGTGATTATACGTGAATTAACGTACTGAGTCCGGACGGACCGGGACTCGGAATGATATGTATAAACTTTTATTAATAAGTAGAAATAAAGATTTTATATATATATTTATTATATATATAAAAGAAGTTAATAATTAAAAATAAAATTTAAAAATTTATTTTCTTTTGCTGCCGCGGACCGCGGAGGAATATGGTTTCCTCCCGCGCTCCGCGGTAGGATGGAGAAAACAGCCTGGATTAGGCTAGCTGCCGCGGACCGCGGCAGATTAAGTAATTCCCACGCGGTCCGCGGGAGCGTGTCTGACGAAAACTTTTTGTTATTTAATCAAACTCGATCTGATCGCAAAACACACACCCAAATCTCATCTGCACGATTTTGATCAACCAAAATTCATTTCCCAAGCCTTCTTATCAATCATAATCAAGAATTAGTGTTAGTTTGAAGCTTGTGAAGATCCTTGATCATTTCTAAGTGTTCTAGCTTGTGTTCTTGAGGTATAACTTGTTATCTTATTATTTTGATTATGTTTAAGAGTATGATTATGTTATAATCTGATCTAGGAACATATTAACATGTCTAAAATGAATCCATGTATGATTATATATGTTTAGATGATGAAAACAAGCTAGTGAAACACAAAGTTACATAAAAGTGTTCTATGTTAGTTTAGCTTGAAAGATCATGTTGGAAACTTTGATATTGAGCTAGATTGAGTATGTGTTTGATAAGGTTTGATCATAGGGTACATGTACAAGTTTGTTAGATTGAGTTTTTGTTAAGATTTGGTATAGATAAATCTTGTAAACATGATTTTATCAAAGAGTTCATACTTGGCAGATTCAAAATCCGATTTTGTTTTGATGATAACTTAATGATCTGAAATCTAAAACTTGTAGTTTTTGATCCTAGAGTATTGTATGTGATAAAAGCTTTCCAGAAAGTCCAAGATTGTTGAATTTGGTTGAGTATAAGTATTTATTTGGTAGCTTGCAAAATCGTGTGTCAAATCTGATTTCGGACAGAAAACTTTGGTCAACTTTAAACGGTCATAACTTGAGTTTTACAAACCCTCTGATCGTGAAATTTGGTGAGCAACTAAATACAGGAATTTTTGATGTTCTCCAATTGGATTCAGGTCAATTGGATCAACGAGTGATTTTTAATAAATCATCTACTAAGATGTCGCAAACAGCTCGTTTTTAAGACCTTGCTGTGTTCATGAATTTTTATAAATTTTTCAGAAGGTTTTGGACACAAAATAAAAATATGGACATATCAACCAAACATATGGGAAGTTCCTGTAAAAATTTGAGAGTTAAATGAGTTGATTTAGTATTTTATCAAAAATCGTTTTGGTGACACAGAATCTGTCCAAAAATCACAGAATTGACAAAGTTGACATTTGAACTTGTTTGGTAGTTTTCTTGACTTGTATGCTACATGTATTGATATGTGAACATATGTGGATGATGTATGCTATACGTATAGACATAAAAACTAAACTTTCACCAACGGGTCGTTGTGTCAATTTGCTACACATAGTTACATCGAGTCCCGTTAGCATATTAGAACTATGTGAAGTTTTGGACAAAAGCTTGTTGAACGATTTTTGTACACATACTTATGAGTTAACATTTAAATAGGGAATCCGTAGCAATTCGCCTACTTTTCACATTTGAAGTCGGGTGTTAAGTCAAAGCAACCTAAGGTGAGTTTACGGCCCCACTTTACTTGGTTTTCACTTTTGGGGGAGAAAACATGTGTTAAACAACTATTTGGTAACAACTGTCATACTATGGGTTTTCAAACGGTTACTATACGATCTTTGGAAGTCCCGGGGGGGGGGGAACCATGAATGTGCTGGTTTGCACAACGGGGAAATGTGAATAGCGCTATTGGGAGTGACCAACCCCACTCGTCGGCTTGGAGGGCCGGGCGGGTGCATATTGTCTCAAACAGGAACAGGTTTACTATTCGGGCACAACATCTGGTTTACGAGTTAGTAATGGTTTTCCAATCGTAGTAGTAACAAAACATACGCCTAGCTAGCGTACTCGGTTTACAATTGTTTATAGTATGGACAGGTTGAACTTGGTACTTTGATTACAAACCTGTGAACTCACCGGCATTTTTGTGCTGACGTAACTCTTACATGTTTTCTCAGGTCGCTAAGGTATTACATCACGGAATAGGCGCACGTGTCTACATGGCGTCTAGAGTATTAAAGTTGCATGTTTTTGGAATAAACACAACATTGGATTTTATTTGTTAAACAGTTTGTATAACTACTTAAGCTTCCGCTATGGTTTTTGAAACATTAAATAAAGATGTTTTAACATCTACTTATTATTCATATAGAGTTGTTTATTGTGACCGTTGACTTGGATCCTGGTTTGTCATACACCTCGCGGTAAAACTCCGCAGTGGAAATTTGAGGGTGTGACAGATTGGTATCAGAGCCAATGGTTATAGTGAACTAGGACTGCATGTAGAGTCTAGTCTATAGCCGAGTCGCACACACTAGACGGTCACATAGTATTAAACGTTATGGTGGATTACGAATGAGCTTGTCGGGGTGTCTCTAAATCATCTGACTTTCCTGTGTTACATCATCCGTCCTCTCTTATGTCGGGTTACTTGCTTTCTAGGCAGTGTGGTATATTGGGGTAAATCGTGTACTCTTGAGATTTGTCCAAGGCTCGGACATCTTCCTTTCATACTTCAATAGAAACCCTTGCCATAAACTATCGTGACATTACGGTGTATAGCTAAGAGTCTATGTCCGGTGATTTGAGCTTTGAACTAGGAGAACACTTGGAGGACCATGTAGAGCGGTTTATCATTTTGGGTGCACACAAAATCATAAACCGAAATGCATGAAAACCCTAGTGAGCTCTGGGTTTGAATGGATAGTCCTGGGTTGGATCTAACTTTGATCTTGTAAATGCTAGTGGTTATCATTAGCTGTGAAACTAAATCTTCTCGTCCTTTTTGTCAGAATCATGTCTGGAGTACGAGGAAGACGTGGAGGTGGCCGCACTGGTGGACGTGGTGGTGGTGGTCGTGGAGGTATAAACCTAACACAAGAAGACCTGAACAATTTGCTGCAAGCTGCCTTCCAATTAGGGCACAATGGTGGTGGTAAGTTAATTTATCAACAATTGCCTCATTGGTGAACTTTGTTTACATTCTGCGTGGTTTCTCATACGTTTCATTTCAGGTGGTGCTGTTAACCCGCCTCCACCAATGTGCACTTTCAAGATGTTCATGGACTGTAAACCCCGTGAATTCTCGGGCACCGAAGGGGCAGCAGGACTGATCACTTGGCTAGAGAAAGTGGAGTCCGTGTTCATAATGTGCAATTGTCTTCCCGAGGATCGGGTAAAATATTCTGTCGGGCTTTTCACAGACGCTGCTTTGAGCTGGTGGAACTCCCTTATTAAGAACATGGGTCTGGGGGAAGCTTATGCCATGCCGTGGGAGACTTTCGTGCAACTCTTGAAAACGGAATACTGTCCTAGGGAAGAAGTACAAAGGTTGGAACATGAGGTTTGGAACCTCAAGATGGTTGGATCCGAAATTGAGAAGTACACTGCAAAGCGTAATGAACTGGCAGTGCTATGTCCTGATCTACACGTACCAGAGTATAAGAGGATAGAGCACTACATATCAGGGCTAGTACCTGAAATAGCAGGGTTAGTGGCTGCAGGAAATCATCCCACTTACGCAGAGGTGGTTCGGTCAGCTCACAGAATGACTAATCTGAAGGTGAATGAGGGTGTTTTGTCTGCTCGAGGTTCGACTTCGACTACCAAAGTTCCGGAGAGTAACAAGCGTAAATGGGATAATGAAGGGAAAGGATCTGTGCCAGCACCAACTCAACAGGGTAAAAGGTTTGACCGTGGGGGTTCATCTTCGTCGGGTTCTAAACCAGGTGGTGGTTATGCGGGGAAATTACCTAAGTGCAACAAGTGTGGGCGTCATCATCAAGGGGACTGTGACCGTAATCGTTGCCATCGCTGCCAGAAATTGGGACATTTTGCTAAAGACTGTCGGGCGACACTTCCATCGACCCAGGCTCCAACTACTACTTCGACTCCTGCTGTTCAAGGGACTTCGGGAAAGCAGGGTTGCTATCACTGCGGGGAGACTGGGCATTACAAGAAAGAGTGCCCTAAGCTGAAACAGGGCGGGGATGGGAATGGTAATGGAAACAATGGAGGCGGTGGCAGGAATGCACGCGCTTTCATCATAGGGGCGAGGGAAGCCAAGAACGATCCAGACACAGTCACTGGTACATTTCTTCTTAATAACCATCTTGTTTCTGTTTTGTTTGATTCGGGTGCCGATAGAAGTTTCGTATCTTTGGGTATTAGTCGATTGTTAGAAATAGTACCTACACCTTTAGAGGCTAAATATTTGATAGAGCTGGCTGACGGTAACAAGATCGAGGCGACACATGTTCTTCGGGAATGTAGTTTGGAGTTGTCGGGTTTGTCTTTTCCTATTGATCTCATGCCAGTATCTTTGGGTAGTTTTGATGTTGTTGTGGGTATGGATTGGTTATCGTTGTATCGTGCAGAAATTGTTTGTTTCGACAAGGTTATTCGAATTCCCCTCCCTGATGGAGAATTCCTCTCTGTGATCGGCGAGAAAGGTGGTGCTTCATTAAGTCTTATTTCTAGCATGAAAGCCTTTAAGTATCTTCGAAAGGGTTATTCAGCTATTCTAGCTCTTGTTTCTGTTTCGTCTAACGATGAGAGGAAGATTGAAGATATCCCAGTGGTTCGTGAGTTTCCTGATGTATTTCCTGATGATTTGCCTGGTCTTCCTCCCCATCGTCAGGTGGAGTTTGGTATTGATCTTGTACCGGGTGCTGCTCCTATTGCCCGGGCCCCGTATCGTCTTGCACCTTCCGAGATGCAAGAGTTGTCTAGTCAGCTGCAAGAACTTTTGGATAAGGGTTTCATTCGACCGAGTTCTTCCCCGTGGGGAGCCCCTATTCTATTCGTGAAGAAGAAAGACGGAAGCCTTCGGATGTGTATTGATTATCGGGAGTTGAACAAAGTGACCATCAAGAATCGTTACCCTCTCCCTCGCATCGATGATCTCTTTGACCAACTCCAGGGTTCTAGTTACTACTCGAAGATTGATTTGAGGTCCGGTTATCACCAGTTACGCGTGCGGGAATCTGATGTTTCGAAGACTGCTTTTCGTACTCGTTATGGCCACTTTGAGTTTTTGGTCATGCCTTTTGGTCTCACTAACGCACCAGCAGTTTTCATGGATTTGATGAACCGTGTTTGCAAACCCTATCTTGATAAGTTCGTTATCGTTTTTATTGACGACATTCTGGTTTATTCTAAGAGCAAGGCGGATCATGAAGAGCATTTGCGGCTAGTTTTGGAACTTCTTCGGCGGGAACAGTTGTATGCTAAGTTCTCGAAGTGTGATTTCTGGTTACGTGAGGTTCACTTCCTGGGGCATGTAGTTAGTGAATTGGGAATTCAGGTCGATCCGGCTAAGATCGAAGCTATTAAAGACTGGGAAGCCCCAAAGACACCCACTGAAGTTCGGCAATTTCTGGGTCTTGCTGGTTACTACAGACGTTTCATTAAAGGATTTTCGAAGATTGCCCAACCCCTTACCTCCCTTACCCAGAAAGACCGAAAGTTTGATTGGGGCGAACAACAAGAAGCAGCATTCCAGGAACTGAAGCGTAAACTTTGTTCTGCTCCTATCTTGTCTCTACCTGATGGTACGGATAATTTTGCTGTTTACTGCGATGCTTCTATCAAGGGTCTTGGTTGCGTGTTGATGCAACTTGAGAAGGTTATTGCTTATGCTTCCCGTCAACTTAAGGTTCACGAGAGGAATTACACGACCCACGATCTGGAATTGGCTGCGGTGGTTTTTGCGTTGAAAATTTGGAGACACTACTTGTACGGTACCCAATGCACCATTTACACCGATCACAAGAGTCTCCAACACATTTTCGACCAAAAGATGTTAAACATGCGACAGCGTCGCTGGGTGGAACTCTTTAATGATTATGACTGTGCTATCAAGTATCATCCTGGCAAGGCGAATGTGGTGGCAGACGCCTTGAGTAGAAAAGAGCATGCGAAACCCCGTCGTGTTCGAGCTTTACAGCTTACCATTCATTCTTCTCTACCTGACCGGATTCGAGCGGCACAACTGGAGGCGTTGAAGGAAGCAAATCTGAAAGCTGAAACTATGCACAGTGCCGACAAGCATCTTGAACTTAGAACTGACGGCCTACACTACTTTGCAGAGCGTATTTGGGTTCCTTTGTTCGGGGGATTACGGGAACTTGTTTTGGATGAGGCTCACAAATCCCGGTATTCTATTCATCCTGGTTCCGACAAGATGTATCAGGATTTGAAGATACTCTATTGGTGGCCAAACATGAAAGCGGATATAGCCTCCTACGTGAGCAAATGCTTGACCTGTGCTAAAGTCAAGGCGGAGTATCAGAAGCCTTCTGGCCCCTTGCAGCAACCTGAAATTCCGGAATGGAAGTGGGAACGGATCACGATGGATTTTGTCACGAAACTACCTAAGTCACCTAGCGGTTCCGATAAGATTTGGGTGATTGTTGACCGGTTGACAAAATCAGCCCACTTTCTTGCCATTAAGGAAACCGACACTATGGATCGATTGGCTCGTCTCTACCTTAGGGAAGTTGTCTCTAAACACGGAGTGCCTGTTTCTATCATTTCAGATCGTGATTCCCATTTTACTTCGCGTTTTTGGAGATCTTTACACAAAGCTTTGGGTACTCGGTTAGATATGAGTACAGCTTACCATCCACAAACTGACGGTCAGAGTGAACGGACGATTCAAACCTTGGAAGACATGCTTCGGGCATGTGTGATTGATTTTGGCAAGAGTTGGGAGACTCATCTACCGTTGGTGGAGTTCTCCTACAACAACAGTTATCACTCTAGTATTAAGGCAGCTCCGTTCGAGGCTCTTTATGGGCGGAAATGCCGGTCTCCTCTTTGTTGGGCCGAGGTGGGTGAGAGTCAACTCACAGGGCCTGAGTTGGTGTACGAGACTTCGGAGAAAATCGTACAAATTCGTAATCGTTTAGCGGCGGCACGGGATCGACAAAAGAGCTATGCAGATCGTCGTCGTAAACCATTAGAGTTCCAGGTTGGGGACAGAGTACTTCTAAAAGTTTCACCATGGAAGGGCGTCATACGCTTTGGGAAGCGTGGCAAACTTAATCCTCGATATGTTGGACCGTTCGCAATTCTGGAACGAATTGGACCGGTGGCATACCGACTTGACTTACCGGCGGAGCTCGGTAGTGTTCACAACGTCTTCCATGTATCTAACTTGAAGAAGTGTCTGGCTGACGAATCTCTTATTGTTCCTTTGGAAGAGATCAAGGTTGATGATCGTCTTCGCATTGTGGAAGAACCTATTGAAATTCTCGATTACAAGATTCGTAGTCTGCGCCGGAGTAAAATCCGTATTGTTAAAGTTCGTTGGAACTCAAATCGTGGACCGGAGTTCACATGGGAACGTGAGGATGAGATGAAAGCTAAATATCCTCATCTTTTTCCTAAGCGTGCGTTTGAATCTAGATATGTTACCGCTGAAGCAGAGTGAATCTCGGGGCGAGATTCCTTTCAACGTGGGGATGATGTGACAACTGGTAAATTTTCTTTTCGTTTCTTTCTTTTTGTTACCTTCCTTTTTGGGCTTCATATAATTTTCGGGACGAAAATTCTTTCAACGTGGGGATGATGTGACACCCGGCATTTTCGGTTAAACTTTTATGTGAGTCTACGTAGTGAAACGTTAGTTAAAAGGAACGTAACCGGATCAGTTAACTGAGTCTGGTGATTCATAGGATCATATGGTAGCATATACGTAAGTAGCAAGACCCGAACGTTGGTGAAATTGATTATGAATGCATATTGATTGATATATGTGAAACTATGTGCTGTTACGTGATTATACGTGAATTAACGTACTGAGTCCGGACGGACCGGGACTCGGAATGATATGTATAAACTTTTATTAATAAGTAGAAATAAAGATTTTATATATATATTTATTATATATATAAAAGAAGTTAATAATTAAAAATAAAATTTAAAAATTTATTTTCTTTTGCTGCCGCGGACCGCGGAGGAATATGGTTTCCTCCCGCGCTCCGCGGTAGGATGGAGAAAACAGCCTGGATTAGGCTAGCTGCCGCGGACCGCGGCAGATTAAGGAATTCCCACGCGGTCCGCGGGAGCGTGTCTGACGAAAACTTTTTGTTATTTAATCAAACTCGATCTGATCGCAAAACACACACCCAAATCTCATCTGCACGATTTTGATCAACCAAAATTCATTTCCCAAGCCTTCTTATCAATCATAATCAAGAATTAGTGTTAGTTTGAAGCTTGTGAAGATCCTTGATCATTTCTAAGTGTTCTAGCTTGTGTTCTTGAGGTATAACTTGTTATCTTATTATTTTGATTATGTTTAAGAGTATGATTATGTTATAATCTGATCTAGGAACATATTAACATGTCTAAAATGAATCCATGTATGATTATATATGTTTAGATGATGAAAACAAGCTAGTGAAACACAAAGTTACATAAAAGTGTTCTATGTTAGTTTAGCTTGAAAGATCATGTTGGAAACTTTGATATTGAGCTAGATTGAGTATGTGTTTGATAAGGTTTGATCATAGGGTACATGTACAAGTTTGTTAGATTGAGTTTTTGTTAAGATTTGGTATAGATAAATCTTGTAAACATGATTTTATCAAAGAGTTCATACTTGGCAGATTCAAAATCCGATTTTGTTTTGATGATAACTTAATGATCTGAAATCTAAAACTTGTAGTTTTTGATCCTAGAGTATTGTATGTGATAAAAGCTTTCCAGAAAGTCCAAGATTGTTGAATTTGGTTGAGTATAAGTATTTATTTGGTAGCTTGCAAAATCGTGTGTCAAATCTGATTTCGGACAGAAAACTTTGGTCAACTTTAAACGGTCATAACTTGAGTTTTACAAACCCTCTGATCGTGAAATTTGGTGAGCAACTAAATACAGGAATTTTTGATGTTCTCCAATTGGATTCAGGTCAATTGGATCAACGAGTGATTTTTAATAAATCATCTACTAAGCTGTCGCAAACAGCTCGTTTTTAAGACCTTGCTGTGTTCATGAATTTTTATAAATTTTTCAGAAGGTTTTGGACACAAAATAAAAATATGGAGATATCAACCAAACATATGGGAAGTTCCTGTAAAAATTTGAGAGTTAAATGAGTTGATTTAGTATTTTATCAAAAATCGTTTTGGTGACACAGAATCTGTCCAAAAATCACAGAATTGACAAAGTTGACATTTGAACTTGTTTGGTAGTTTTCTTGACTTGTATGCTACATGTATTGATATGTGAAGATATGTGGATGATGTATGCTATACGTATAGACATAAAAACTAAACTTTCACCAACGGGTCGTTGTGTCAATTTGCTACACATAGTTACATCGAGTCCCGTTAGCATATTAGAACTATGTGAAGTTTTGGACAAAAGCTTGTTGAACGATTTTTGTACACATACTTATGAGTTAACATTTAAATAGGGAATCCGTAGCAATTCGCCTACTTTTCACATTTGAAGTCGGGTGTTAAGTCAAAGCAACCTAAGGTGAGTTTACGGCCCCACTTTACTTGGTTTTCACTTTTGGGGGAGAAAACATGTGTTAAACAACTATTTGGTAACAACTGTCATACTATGGGTTTTCAAACGGTTACTATACGATCTTTGGAAGTCCCGGGGGGGGGGGGGGGGAACCATGAATGTGCTGGTTTGCACAACGGGGAAATGTGAATAGCGCTATTGGGAGTGACCAACCCCACTCGTCGGCTTGGAGGGCCGGGCGGGTGCATATTGTCTCAAACAGGAACAGGTTTACTATTCGGGCACAACATCTGGTTTACGAGTTAGTAATGGTTTTCCAATCGTAGTAGTAACAAAACATACGCCTAGCTAGCGTACTCGGTTTACAATTGTTTATAGTATGGACAGGTTGAACTTGGTACTTTGATTACAAACCTGTGAACTCACCGGCATTTTTGTGCTGACGTAACTCTTACATGTTTTCTCAGGTCGCTAAGGTATTACATCACGGAATAGGCGCACGTGTCTACATGGCGTCTAGAGTATTAAAGTTGCATGTTTTTGGAATAAACACAACATTGGATTTTATTTGTTAAACAGTTTGTATAACTACTTAAGCTTCCGCTATGGTTTTTGAAACATTAAATAAAGATGTTTTAACATCTACTTATTATTCATATAGAGTTGTTTATTGTGACCGTTGACTTGGATCCTGGTTTGTCATACACCTCGCGGTAAAACTCCGCAGTGGAAATTTGAGGGTGTGACTTATTAACACATGTGTTAATGTGTATTAACACATGAATTAATCTTTAACTCCCGTGGTTCTGCTTAACCTCATAGCGTATGGATTTTCATACAAAACAATGGTCTTTGAGTCTCAGTATGCATGATATAATAACAATATGCGTTGACCTTCTACTTCCATTTCATTTTAATGAGAACTAACACATGTGTTAACCTTGAAGTGTCGTGATTCTGGTTAACCTCTTAGCATGATGATATTCAAACTAAATTGTGGCATCTTAGTCCCACGGAACATTGTAAAATCATTAATTAATATCTACATTAACCTTCTAAACCACTTCATGCGAATTATAGATTAAGACGTGTTTTTTTGGTAGATTAATACGTGTGGTAATTTGGATTAACACATGTGCTAATCATAAACTCTCAGCATTTTGTTTAACCTCTATACGGAAGGATATTGAAGTTAAACAATGTCTATCAGAATCACTAAATATGATAAATTAATATCCATATTAACATCTAGATATAACTCATGTAAATGTATAAAATAAAGTGTGTTTTTATTTAGGTTAACACATGTGTTAATGTGTATTAACACTTGTGTTAATCATAAACTTCCGTGATTCTAGTTAACCTCTTAGTGTAAGGATTTATATACAAAACAATGGCCTTTGAGTCTCAGTAAGCATGATATAATAACAATCTACGTTGACCTTCTACTTCCAATTCATGTTAATGAGGATTAACACATGTGTTAACCTTGAAGTGTCGTGATTCTATTTAACCTCTCTGCATAAGCATATTTAAACTCATTTGTGGCATCTAAGTCTCACAGAACATTATAAAATCATTAACAAATATCTGCAATAACCTTCCAATCCATTCATGTGAATGTATACATTAAGACGTGTTTTTCTAAGATTAACATGTGTGTTAATTTGGATTAACACATGTGTTAATAATGAACTCTCATGATTCTGGTTAACCCATATACGGAAGGTTTTTGAAGATAAATAGTAACCTATCAGAATCACTAAATTTCATAAACTAATATCCACATTAAGCTTCTAGATATAA
Organism: Ambrosia artemisiifolia; assembly: GCA_032199755.1. Taxonomy (NCBI): domain Eukaryota; kingdom Viridiplantae; phylum Streptophyta; class Magnoliopsida; order Asterales; family Asteraceae; genus Ambrosia; species Ambrosia artemisiifolia. Next base: position 47,347,333 of record CM063527.1, on the reverse strand, counting down.
TTTATGTAAATGTATACAATAAAGCGTGTTTTTTTATATTAACACATGGGTTAATGTGTATTAACACATGAATTAATCTTTAACTCCCGTGGTTCTGCTTAACCTCATAGCGTATGGATTTTCATACAAAACAATGGTCTTTGAGTCTCAGTATGCATGATATAATAACAATATGCGTTGACCTTCTACTTCCAATTCATTTTAATGAGAATTAACACATGTGTTAACCTTGAAGTGTCGTGATTCTGGTTAACCTCTTAGCATGATGATATTCAAACTAAATTGTGGCATCTTAGTCCCACGGAACATTGTAAAATCATTAATTAATATCTACATTAACCATCTAAACCATTTCATGTGAATTATAGATTAAGACGTGTTTTTTTGGTAGATTAATACGTGGGGTACTTTGGATTAACACATGTGCTAATCATAAACTCTCAGCATTTTGTTTAACCTCTATACGGAAGGATATTGAAGTTAAACAGTGTCTATCAGAATCACTAAATATGATAAATTAATATCCATATTAACATCTAGATATAATTCATGTAAATGTATAAAATAAAGTGTGTTTTTATTTAGGTTAACACATGTGTTAATGTGTATTAACACTTGTGTTAATCATAAACTTCCGTGATTCTAGTTAACATCTTAGTGTAAGAATTTATATACAAAACAATGGCCTTTGAGTCTCAGTAAGCATGATATAATAACAATCTACGTTAACCTTCTACTTCCAATTCATGTTAATGATGATTAACACATGTGTTAACCTTGATGTGTCGTGATTATATTCAACCTCTCAGCATAAGGATATTTAAACTCAATTGTGGCATCTAAGTCTCACGCAACATTATAAAATCATTAATTAATATCTGCAATAACCTTCCAATCCATTCGTGAGAATGTATACACTGAGACGTGTTTTTTTTTAGATTAATACGTGTGGTAATTTGGATTAACACATGTGCTAATCATAAACTCTCAGTATTTTGTTTAACCTCTATACAAAAGGATACTGAAGTTAAACAGTAGTCTATAAGAATTACTAAATATGATAAATTAATATCCATATTAAGTTCTAGATATAATTCATGTAAATTTATAAAATAAAGTGTGTTTTTATTTAGGTTAACACATGTGTTAATGTGTATTAATACTTGTGTTAATCATAAACTTCTGTGATTCTAGTTAACCTCTTAGTGTAAGGATATAGATACAAAACAACGGCCTTTGAGTCTCAATAAGCATGATATAATAAAAATCTACGTTGACCTTCTACTTCCAATTCATGTTAATGAGGATTAATACATGTGTTAACCTTGAAGTGTTGTGATTCTATTTAACCTCTCTGCATAAGCATATTTAAACTCAATTGTGGCATCTAAGTCTCACAGAACATTTTTAAATCATTAACAAATATCTGCAATAACCTTCCAATCCATTCATGTGAATGTATCCATTAAGACGTGTTTTTGTTAGATTAACATGTGTGTTAATTTGGATTAACACATGTGTTAATAATGAACTCTCATGATTCTGGTTAACCCATATACGGAAGGTTTTTGAAGATAAATAGTAACCTATCAGAATCACTAAATTTCATAAACTAATATCCACATTAAGCTTCTAGATATAATTTATGTAAATGTATACAATAAAGCGTGTTTTTTTATATTAACACATGTGTTAATGTGTATTAACACATGAGTTAATCTTTAACTCCCGTGGTTCTACTTAACCTCATAGCGTATGGATTTTCATACAAAACAATGGTCTTTGAGTCTCAGTATGCATGATATAATAACAACATACGTTGACCTTATACTTCCAACTCATGTTAATGAGAATTAACACATGTGTTAACCTTGAAGTGTTGTGATTCTGGTTAACCTCTCAGCATGATGATATTCAAACTAAATTGTGGCATCTTTGTCCCACGGAACATTGTAAAATCATTAATTAATATCTACATTAACCTTCTAAACCATTTCATGCGAATTATAGATTAAGACGTGTTTTTTTGGTAGATTAATACGTGTGGTAATTTGGATTAACACATGTGCTAATCATAAACTCTCAGCATTTTGTTTAACCTCTATACGGAAGGATATTGAAGTTAAACAGTATCTATCAGAATCACTAAATATGATAAATTAATATCCATATTAACTTCTAGATATAATTCATGTAAATGTATAAAATAAAGTGTGTTTTTATTTAGGTTAACACATGTGTTAAAGTGTATTAACACTTGTGTTAATCATAAACTTCCGTGATTCTAGTTAACCTCTTAGTGTAAGGATTTATATAAAAAACAACGGCCTTTGAGTCTCAGTAAACATGATATAATAACAATCTACGTTGACCTTCTACTTCCAATTCATGTTAATGAGGATTAACACATGTGTTAACCTTGATGTGTCGTGATTTTATTTAACCTCTCAGCATAGGGATATTTAAACTCAATTGTGGCATCTAAGTGTCACAGAACATTATAAATCATTAATTAATATCTGCAATAACCTTCCAATCCATTCATGTGAATGTATACATTAAGACGTGTTTTTTTTGTTAGATTAATACTTGTGGTAATTTGGATTAACACATGTGCTAATCATAAACTCTTACTATTTTGTTTAACCTCTATACAGAAGGATATTGAATTTAAACAGTAGTCTATCAGAATTACTAAATATGATAAATTAATTTCCATATTAAGTTCTAGATATAATTCATGTAAATGTATAAAATAAAGTGTGTTTTTATTTAGGTTAACACATGTGTTAATGTGTATTAACACTTGTGTTAATCATAAACTTCCGTGATTCTAGTTAACCTCTTAGTGTAAGGATATATATACAAAACAACGGCCTTTGAGTCTCAATAAGCATGATATAATAACAATCTACGTTGACCTTCTACTTCCAATTCATGTTAATGATGATTAACACATGTGTTAACCTTGAAGTGTCGTGATTCTATTTAACCTCTCTGCATAAGCATATTTAAACTCAATTGTGGCATCTAAGTGTCACAGAACATTATAAAATCATTAACAAATATTTGCAATAACCTTCCAAACCATTCATGTGAATGTATACATTAAGACGTGTTTTTGTAAGATTAACATGTGTGTTAATTTGGATTAACACATGTGTTAATAATGAACTCTCATGATTCTGGTTAACCCATATACGGAAGGTTTTTGAAGATAAATAGTAACCTATCAGAATCACTAAATTTCATAAACTTATATCCACATTAAGCTTCTAGATATAATTTATGTAAATGTATACAATAAAGCGTGTTTTTTTATATTAACACATGTGTTAATGTGTATTAACACATGAGTTAATCTTTAACTCCCGTGGTTCTACTTAACCTCATAGCGTATGGATTTTCATACAAAACAATGGTCTTTGAGTCTGAGTATGCATGATATAATAACAATATACGTTGACCTTATACTTCCAACTCATGTTAATGAGAATTAACACATGTGTTAACCTTGAAGTGTCGTGATTCTGGTTAACCTCTCAGCATGATGATATTCAAACTAAATTGTGGCATCTTTGTCCCACGGAACATTGTAAAATCATTAATTAATATCTACATTAACCTTCTAAACCATTTCATGCGAATTATAGATTAAGACGTGTTTTTTTTGGTAGATTAATACGTGTGGTAATTTGGATTAACACGTGTGCTAATCATAAACTCTCAGCATTTTGTTTAACCTCTATACGGAAGGATATTGAAGTTAAACAGTATCTATCAGAATCACTAAATATGATAAATTAATATCCATATTAACATCTAGATATAATTCATGTAAATGTATAAAATAAAGTGTGTTTTTATTTAGGTTAACACATGTGTTAATGTGTATTAACACTTGTCTTAATCATAAACTTCCGTGATTCTAGTTAACCTCTTAGTGTAAGGATTTATATACAAACAACGGCCTTTGAGTCTCAGTAAGCATGATATAATAACAATCTACGTAGACCTTCTACTTCCAATTCATGTTAATGATGATTAACACATGTGTTAACCTTGATGTGTCGTGATTATATTCAACCTCTCAGCATAAGGATATTTAAACTCAATTGTGGCATCTAAGTCTCACGGAACATTATAAAATCATTAATTAATATCTGCAATAACCTTCCAATCCATTCATGTGAATGTATACATTAAGACGTGTTTTTTTGTTAGATTAATACGTGTGGTAATTTGGATTAACACATGTGCTAATCATAAACTCTCAGTATTTTGTTTAACCTCTATACAAAAGGATATTGAAGTTAAACAGTAGTTTATCAGAATTACTAAATATGATAAATTAATATCCATATTAAGTTCTAGATATAATTCATGTAAATGTATAAAAGAAAGTGTGTTTTTATTTAGGTTAACACACGTGTTAATGTGTATTAACACTTGTGTTAATCATAAATTTCTGTGATTCTAGTTAACCTCTTAGTGTAAGGATATATATACAAAACAACGGCCTTTGAGTCTCAATAAGCATGATATAATAACAATCTACTTTGACCTTCTACTTCCAATTCATGTTAATGATGATTAACACATGTGTTAACCTTGAAGTGTCGTGATTCTATTTAACCTCTCTGCATAAGCATATTTAAACTCAATTGTGGCATCTAAGTTTCACAGAACATTATAAAATCATTAACAAATATCTGCAATAACCTTCCAATCCATTCATGTGAATGTATACATTAAGACGTGTTTTTGTAAGATTAACATGTGTGTTAATTTGGATTAACACATGTGTTAATAATGAACTCTCATGATTCTGGTTAACCCATATACGGAAGGTTTTTGAAGATAAATAGTAAGCTATCAGAATCACTAAATTTCATAAACACTTATCCATATTAAGCTTCTAGATATAACTTATGTAAATGTATACAATAAAGCGTGTTTTTTTATATTAACACATGTGTTAATGTGTATTAACACATGAGTTAATCTTTAACTCCCGTGGTTCTACTTAACCTCATAGCGTATGGATTTTCATACAAAACAATGGTCTTTGAGTCTGAGTATGCATGATATAATAACAATATACGTTGACCTTATACTTCCAACTCATGTTAATGAGAATTAACACATGTGTTAACCTTGAAGTGTCGTGATTCTGGTTAACCTCTCAGCATGATGATATTCAAACTAAATTGTGCCATCTTTGTCCCACGGAACATTGTAAAATCATTAATTAATATCTACATTAACCTTCTAAACCATTTCATGCGAATTATAGATTAAGACGTGTTTTTTTGGTAGATTAATACGTGTGGTAATTTGGATTAACACATGTGCTAATCATAAACTCTCAGCATTTTGTTTAACCTCTATACGGAAGGATATTGAAGTTAAACAGTATCTATCAGAATCACTAAATATGATCAATTAATATCCATATTAACATCTAGATATAATTCATGTAAATGTATAAAATAAAGTGTGTTTTTATTTAGGTTAACACATGTGTTAAAGTGTATTAACACTTGTATTAATCATAAACTTCGGTGATTCTAGTTAACCTCTTAGTGTAAGGATATATATACAAAACAACGGCCTTTGAGTCTCAATAAGCATGATATAATAACAATCTACTTTGACCTTCTACTTCCAATTCATGTTAATGATGATTAACACATGTGTTAACCTTGAAGTGTCGTGATTCTATTTAACCTCTCTGCATAAGCATATTTAAACTCAATTGTGGCATCTAAGTCTCACAGAACAATATAAAATCATTAACAAATATCTGCAATAACCTTCCAATCCATTCATGTGAATGTATACATTAAGACGTGTTTTTCTAAGATTAACATGTGTGTTAATTTGGATTAACACATGTGTTAATAATGAACTCTCATGATTCTGGTTAACCCATATACGGAAGGTTTTTGAAGATAAATAGTAACCTATCAGAATCACTAAATTTCATAAACTAATATCCACATTAAGCTTCTAGATATAATTTGTCTAAATGTATACAATAAAGCGTGTTTTTTTATATTAACACATGTGTTAATGTGTATTAACACATGAATTAATCTTTAACTCCCGTGGTTCTGCTTAACCTCATAGCGTATGGATTTTCATACAAAACAATGGTCTTTGAGTCTCAGTATGCATGATATAATAACAATATGCGTTGACCTTCTACTTCCAATTCATTTTAATGAGAATTAACACATGTGTTAACCTTGAAGTGTCGTGATTCTGGTTAACCTCTTAGCATGATGATATTCAAACTAAATTGTGGCATCTTAGTCCCACGGAACATTGTAAAATCATTAATTAATATCTACATTAACCTTCTAAACCATTTCATGCGAATTTTAGATTAAGACGTGTTTTTTTGGTAGATTAATACGTGTGGTAATTTGGATTAACACATGTGCTAATCATAAACTCTCAGCATTTTGTTTAACCTCTATACGGAAGGATATTAAAGTTAAACAGTGTCTATCAGAATCACTAAATATGATAAATTAATATCCATATTAACATCTAGATATAATTCATGTAAATGTATAAAATAAAGTGTGTTTTTATTTAGGTTAACACATGTGTTAATGTGTATTAACACTTGTGTTAATCATAAACTTCCGTGATTCTAGTTAACCTCTTAGTGTAAGGATTTATATACAAAACAATGGCCTTTGAGTCTCAGTAAGCATGATATAATAACAATCTACGTTGACCTTCTACTTCCAATTCATGTTAATGAGGATTAACACATGTGTTAACCTTGAAGTGTCGTGATTCTATTTAACCTCTCTGCATAAGCATATTTAAACTCAATTGTGGCATCTAAGTCTCACAGAACATTATAAAATCATTAACAAATATCTGCAATAACCTTCCAATCCATTCATGTGAATGTATACATTAAGACGTGTTTTTCTAAGATTAACATGTGTGTTAATTTGGATTAACACATGTGTTAATAATGAACTCTCATGATTCTGGTTAACCCATATACGGAAGGTTTTTGAAGATAAATAGTAACCTATCAGAATCACTAAATTTCATAAACTAATATCCACATTAAGCTTCTAGATATAATTTATGTAAATGTATACAATAAAGCGTGTTTTTTTATATTAACACATGTGTTAATGTGTATTAACACATGAATTAATCTTTAACTCCCGTGGTTCTGCTTAACCTCATAGCGTATGGATTTTCATACAAAACAATGGTCTTTGAGTCTCAGTATGCATGATATAATAACAATATGCGTTGACCTTCTACTTCCAATTCATTTTAATGAGAATTAACACATGTGTTAACCTTGAAGTGTCGTGATTCTGGTTAACCTCTTAGCATAATGATATTCAAACTAAATTGTGGCATCTTAGTCCCACGGAACATTGTAAAATCATTAATTAATATCTACATTAACCATCTAAACCATTTCATGTGAATTATAGATTAAGACGTGTTTTTTTGGTAGATTAATACGTGGGGTAATTTGGATTAACACATGTGCTAATCATAAACTCTCAGCATTTTGTTTAACCTCTATACGGAAGGATATTGAAGTTAAACAGTGTCTATCAGAATCACTAAATATGATAAATTAATATCCATATTAACATCTAGATATAATTCATGTAAATGTATAAAATAAAGTGTGTTTTTATTTAGGTTAACACATGTGTTAATGTGTATTAACACTTGTGTTAATCATAAACTTCCGTGATTCTAGTTAACATCTTAGTGTAAGAATTTATTGTCACACCCTCAAAATCCACTTGCGGAGTTTTACCGCGAGGCGCATGACAAACCAGGATCCCAGTCAATGATCACAATAAACAATACTCAATGAATTTCAAAAAACATAGTTTAAAAATCCCAAACATCAGCGGAAGCTAAATGTAGATACGTAAACAAAATGAAACCAAATATTTAATGTTCAAAACCATGCAACTCTAACTAGACGCCGTGCAGACGCGTGCGCCCTAGTTCCAGTTTGCTACCTTAGCGACCTGAGAAAACATGTAAGAGTTTACGTCAGCACAAAAATGCTGGTGAGTTTACAGGTTTGTAATCAAAGTTCCAAGTATAACCTGTCCATACTATAATAATTGTAAACCAAGTACGCTAGCTAGGCGCATGTACCATTACTACTACGATTGGAAAACCATTACTAACTCGCAAACCAGATGTTGTGCCCGAATAGTAAACCTGTTCCTGTTTGAGACAATATGCACCCGCCCGGCGCTCCATGCCGACGGGTGGGGTTGGTCACTCCCAATAGCGCTATTCACATTTCCCCGTTGTGCAAACCAGCACATTCATGGTTCCCCCCGGGACTTCCAAAGATCGTATAGTAAACCGTTTGACAACCCATAGTATGACAGTTGTTACCAAATAGTTGTTTAACACATGTTTTCTCCCCCGAAAACGAAAACCAAGTAAAGTGGGGCCGTAAACTCACCTTAGGTTGCGTTAACTTCAGATAATAGAATAGTTCAACAAGCTATGCTAGTCCCGTAAAACAGGACCTAACATATGACGGTTACAAGTACTTAGACTAATAACCCTTAGGTTAGTTAGTCCCTAGATGTCCAGACCATAACCAAGTTTGTTTGAAAACACGTTCACTGTTAACATGACCAAATGTACAAGACTCGACTTCCCATTGGTGACCCGAGACTTCCCGTGTTACACTAGTACTCACCAACACACAATCATGCAGTCACACTTAACATACGTTACAATCCAACAAGTTCTAGCACATAGTTCAATTAACGCGTTACTGACCCGAACACATGTTACTGAGTTATTAGACATGTTACGGGGTTCCTAGCATGTTCCTAGGTGTCAAAACGGGTCTCGGAATGCTAAAATATACATACAGCAGCAGTACAGGCGATTAGGAAAAGTCAACTAGCAATTACGTTGGTCAACAGGCAATTATGAATGCTAATCGCCTACAGTGTAGGCGATTAGGGTCATGTGACATGCAAATTTTTGAGTTTGCATGCAATTAGGGTCATGTGACATGCATTTCAGAACTTATCAGGCGATTAGGGTCATGCAGCATGCAAAAACACAACATAGCAGGCGATTAGCCCCTAATTGCATGCATATCAGGCGATTAGCCTCTCATAGCAGGCGATTAGCTTGCTAATCGCCTAACCCTTAGGCGATTAGCCTTGCTAATCGCATGCTACCCAGTTTTTCCGGTTTTTCGCGCGTTTAACACTCCAAATCAAACCTAGAACGTGTAACAACCTCCAATATCAATCAAACAACTATTCTAAACATGTTTAAACCAAAATCCTTCGTTTAACCTCGTATAATCAGTCTTGCATGAAATCAAGTAATCCAAACACCATACACATAGCATGCAATCATCATACTAACATGCATAACAATAACCCTAATAATCAATTACTGAGATTCCTATCATCATAATATCAATATCAATACTGATCTATCATAATAACATAGCAAATCATCATCATGAATCATAAAAACCCTAGCTTTCTAATCATACACACTCATAATACATGCATATTAGTTATAATCCGATTAACAACCCTTATTGACGATTTTCAGAAAGCTTTTTCGTTTAACAACAGGTCTGGACCCTTAGGGATTGATTAAAAACGTTTATAAAGAGTTATGGATGAAAATCAAACCTTAGAATTATGAAAGTATGATGATTCAAGCTTGAAACCTTGAGTTTTGATCAAAAATCGCCTTCCAGAGGTTGTTTATGTGTTGGGGCGGGTTATGGGACGACTAGGGTTTGTATAATGAAGTTTAGGAGGTTAAGTATGGTATTTATAGTCGTTTTTAGTCGTAATCCACGTTGCAGGCGATTATGGTCCAGTTGCAGGCGATTAGGGCTGCTAATCGCCACCCCCTTAGGCGATTAGCCCCCTACTCGCCACCCAGAGGCAGCTAATCGCCACCTGGTGTGGCCTACTCGCCATCTGGGGTGAGCTAATCGCCACCCTATAGGTGATTAGCTCACCCTAATCGCCTATAGTGTCCCGTTCCAAGTATTTTGCGCGTTAAACCCCGTTTTAACACATGTTAACACATTTTCACATACCGACAAGTCACATAATGATTGTAAACACATAACACTTGTAAATAGACACATTCACACTCGTTCACCAATTCCCGGGACTCGAGACTTGCATGTTCCCTATGCTTTGACGATTCTCCGAATCGTCACCCCTTGTACACTTGGTTAAGGACTGACATCTAACGATCCTCTAGGCCAACATCTAATGATTCCCTAGACTCCCATAACAGTTCCCGAACCATAACCCGACTCAACTAACCCAGTTAAGTACAGAATACGCGTGACTCGCTAAGGTAGACTTTAATCTAGACGACGTTGTTAACTTGAATTTGCCGGGTGTCACATCATCCCCACGTTAAAAGAATTTTCGTCCCGAAAATTATGTAAGTACCAAGGGTATGAACAAAAGAAACAGACAAAAAAAAATAGAAACCAAGAGAGAGAATTACCCGAGTTGTCACATCATCCCCACGTTAAAAGGAATCTCGCCCCGAGATTCATTCCGTTGCAGTGGTAACGTGTCTCGACTCGAATGCCTCTTTAGGAAAGAGATGAGGATACTTAGACTTCATCTGATCCTCGCGTTCCCAAGTGTATTCCGGTCCCCGGTTCGAGTTCCATCGAACCTTAACAATGCGAATCTTACTGTGACGTAGACTGCGAATCTTGTAATCAAGGATCTCGACTGGTTCCTCCACTATCCGAAGACGATCATCAACCTTGATCTCTCCTAGTGGAACAATGAGAGACTCGTCAGTCAGACACTTCTTCAGGTTAGATACATGGAAGACGTTATGTACGTTACCGAGCTCCGTCGGTAAATCAAGTCGATATGCCACCGGTCCGATCCGTTCCAGGATCGTAAATGGACCGACATACCGCGGGTTAAGTTTGCCACGCTTCCCAAAGCGTATGACGCCCTTCCACGGTGAAACCTTTAGAAGTACCTTGTCATCCACTTGAAACTCCAATGGCTTACGGCGATGATCAGCATAGCTCTTTTGTCGGTCCCGTGCCGCTGCCAATTGGTTACGAATCTGTACGATTTTCTCAGAAGTTTCGTACACTAGTTCAGGCCCAGTGAGTTGACTCTCACCCACTTCAGCCCAACAAAGAGGAGACCGGCATTTCCGTCCGTATAATGCCTCGAACGGAGCTGCCTTGATGCTCGTGTGGTAACTGTTGTTGTAAGAGAATTCTACTAATGGTAAGTGAGCTTCCCAACCTTTGCCAAAATCGATCACACATGCCCGCAGCATGTCTTCTAGAGTTTGAATTGTACGCTCACTCTGACCGTCAGTTTGTGGATGGTAAGCTGTACTCATGTCCAACTGGGTACCCAAAGCCTTATGCAAAGACTTCCAGAAATGCGAAGTAAAATGAGAATCACGATCCGAGATAATAGAAACTGGTACCCCATGCTTAGAGACAACTTCTTTCAGATATAACCGAGCCAACCGATCCATGGTGTCGGTCTCCTTAATAGCAAGGAAATGGGCTGATTTCGTCAAACGGTCGACAATCACCCATATCTTATCATTCCCGCTCGGTGACTTAGGTAGTTGTGTGACAAAGTCCATTGTAATCCGTTCCCATTTCCACTCTGGAATTTCGGGTTGTTGCAATAGACCCGACGGTTTCTGGTATTCCACCTTGACCTTAGCACAGGTCAAGCATTTACTCACGTATGAGGCTATATCCGCCCTCATGTTTGGCCACCAGTACAGTATTTTTAGATCCTGGTACATCTTGTCTGAACCAGGATGAATGGAATACCGAGACTTGTGAGCTTCATCAAGAACCAGCTCCCGAAGTCCCCCGAATAAAGGAACCCAGACGCGTTCTGCGAAGTAGCGCAGGCCATCAGGCCTTTGCTCGAGATGTTTGTCGGCACCGTGCATAGTTTCAGCCTTAAGGTTTTCCTCCTTCAAGGCTTCCGACTGAGCAGAACGGAGTTGATCAGGCAGAGAGGAATGGATTGTGAGTTGCAACGCCCGAACGCGACGAGGGTTTGTCGATTCCTTCTTGCTCAAGGCGTCTGCCACAACATTCGCCTTGCCAGGATGGTACTTAATGGCACAGTCATAGTCGTTCAGGAGTTCAACCCAACGGCGCTGTCGTATGTTCAGGTGCTGTTGGTCAAAAATGTGCTGGAGACTCTTGTGATCGGTGTAGATGGTGCATTTGGTACCGTACAAGTAATGCCTCCAAATTTTCAACGCGAACACCACCGCACCCAATTCCAAATCATGGGTAGTGTAGTTCCTCTCGTGCACTTTGAGTTGACGAGAAGCGTACGCAATCACCTTCTCGCGTTGCATCAACACGCAACCGAGACCATGAATAGAAGCATCACAGTAAACAAAAAAATCCTCAGTGCCTTCAGGCAAGGACAAGATAGGAGCAGAACAAAGCTTAGTCTTCAGTTTTTGAAATGCGGACTCCTGTGGTTCACCCCAGTCGAATTTTCTATCCTTCTGAGTAAGAGTGGTGAGGGGTTGAGCGACCTTCGAGAACCCCTTAATGAAACGACGATAATAACCCGCAAGGCCTAGGAATTGCCGCACCTCAGTTGGCGTCTTCGGTGCTTCCCAGTCCTTGATCGCTTCGATCTTAGCTGGATCGACATGGATTCCCAGTTCATTGACTACATGCCCTAGGAATTGGACTTCGCGTAACCAAAAATCGCACTTCGAGAACTTGGCGTACAGTTGTTCTCGTCGTAAGAGTTCCAAAACTAACCGTAGATGTTCCCCATGTTCGGTCTCGTTCTTGGAATAGATCAGAATGTCATCAATAAACACTATAACGAACTTGTCAAGATACGGTTTACAAACGCGGTTCATCAAATCCATGAAAACCGCCGGTGCGTTAGTGAGACCAAAAGGCATGACCAAGAACTCGAAATGGCCATAACGTGTACGAAAGGCAGTCTTAGCAACATCAGCTTCCCTTACGCGCAACTGGTGATAACCGGACCTTAGATCAATCTTGGAATAATAGCTAGAACCCTGGAGTTGGTCAAATAGGTCATCAATACGAGGAAGAGGATAACGATTCTTGATGGTCACCTTGTTCAATTCTCTATAATCCATGCACAGTCGAAAACTGCCATCCTTCTTCTTAACAAACAAGATCGGGGCTCCCCAAGGGGAAGAACTAGGTCTGATGAAACCCTTATCCAAGAGTTCCTGTAACTGGTTAGACAATTCTTGCATCTCAGGAGGTGCAAGACGGTAGGGGGCCCGAGCAATAGGAGCAGCGCCAGGTACAAGATCAATACCGAACTCAACCTGACGATGAGGAGGAAGACCAGATAAATCATCAGGAAAGACATCAGAAAACTCGCGTACAACCGGGATATCGTCGATCTTCTTCTCGCTGGTAGTGGAAACAGATAAAAGTGCTAGAACAGCCGAATAACCCTTCCGAAGATACTTAAGGGCTTTCATGCTAGAGATGAGACTTAGCGGAGCACCGCTCTTGTCCCCGTACACAGAAAGAAATTCTCCATCAGGGAGAGGAATCCGGATGACCTTGTCATAACAAACGATTTCAGCGCGATACAGAGACAACCAATCCATGCCTATAACCACGTCAAAACTACCCAAAGATACCGGCATAAGGTCGATAGGAAAAGACAAACCCGACAACTCTATGTGACACTCCCGAAGAACGCAAGTAGCTTCTATCTTCTTACCGTCAGCCAATTCTATAATATATGTAGCCTCTAGAGGAACAGGTACTACATCTAGCAAACGACTAACTTCCACAGATATGAAACTTTTATCGGCACCAGAGTCAAATAAAACACTAACAGAGCGATCGTTGAGAAGAAACATACCAGTGACTGTGTCAGGGTCCTGTCTTGCCTCTGCAGTCCCAATAACGAAGGCACGTGCGTTCCTGTTTCCGCCCCCGTTGTTACCATTTCCATTCCCATTACCATTCCCGTTCCCTCCCTGTTTCAGCTTTGGACACTCCTTCTTGTAATGCCCCGTTTCCCCACAGTGAAAACATCCCTGTTTACCCGCAGTCCCCTGAGTAGTAGAAGTCGGAGTAGTAGTTGGGGCCTGAGTCGATGGAAGAGTCGCCCTACAGTCTTTGGCGAAATGCCCCAACTTCTGGCAGCGATGGCAACGATTGTTATCGCAACTCCCATGATGATGGCGTCCACACTTATTGCATTTCGGTAACTTCCCTACATAACCACCACTTGGCTTAGAACCCGATGAAGACGAACCCCCACTATCAAACCTTTTCCCCTGTTGAGCTGGTGCTGGTGTAGAACTCTTCACATCATTATCCCACTTTCGCTTGTTGCTCTCTGGAGCCTTAGCAGTTGAACCTTTGGCAGGCAAGATACCCTCACTCACCTTCAAGTTAGTCATCCTATGAGCAGATCGGACCACCTCCGCGTAGGTAGGAAGATTCCCCGCAGCCACCAACCCTGCGATTTCTGGCACAAGACCCAAGATATAATGCTCAATCCTCCTATATTCCGGCACATGTAGATCAGGACAAAGTACAGCCAACTCGTTCCGCCTCACAGTATACTTCTCGATTTCTGACCCAGACATTTTGAGGTTCCACACCTCGTGTTCCAGCTTTTGAATCTCCTCTCTGGGACAGTACTCCCTCTTCAGCAGTTGCACAAAGTTCTCCCAAGGCATAGCATAAGCCTCCCCTATACCCATAGTCTGGGTGATATCGTTCCACCAGGTCAACGCAACATCCTGGAGTAACCCAGCAGAATACTTGACGCGATCCTCCGGAAGACAGTTACACATCAGGAAGACAGACTCCACTTTCTCCAACCACCTGAGCAAACCTACTGCACCCTCAGTACCCGAGAACTCATGGGGCTTGCAGTCCCGAAACATTTTGTAGGTGCACATGGGTGGTGGTGGTGGATTAACATGACCACCTGTAAAGAAACACGTAAGAAAACCACGGGAAATGTAAACAAAGTTCACCGATGAGATAGAAGTGGTTAGGTCAACTTACCGCCATTTTGCCCTAACTGGAAGGCAGCCTGCAGCAAGTTGTTCAAGTCATCCTGCGTGAGGTTCACACCCCCACGACCACCATTTCCACGCCCACCATTGCGACCACCTCCACGTCCTCCTCGTGCTCCAGACATGATTCTGGCAAAAAGGACGAGAAAATTTAGTTTCACAGCCAATGATAACCACTAGCGTTCACAAGATCAAAGCCAGATCCAACCCAGGACTATCCATCCAAACCCAGAGTTCACTAGGGCTTTCATGCATTTCGGTTTATGATTTTGTGTGCACCCAAAATGATAAATCGCTCTACATGGTCCTCCCAGTGTTCTCCTAGTTCAAAGTTCAAATCACCGGACATAGATTCCTAGCTATACACCGTAATACTACGGTAGTTCATGACAAGGGTTTCTATTGGGGTAGGAAGGGAGATGTCCGAGTCTTGGACCAATCCCAAGAGTATACAGTTAACCCCAATGTACCTCACTGTCTAGTAACAAGTAACCCAGTAAAAGAGAATGGATGATGCAACACAGAAGGGTAAGATGATTTAGAGACACCCCGACAAGTCTATAAGTAACCCAGTATAAAGTTTAGTACCATGTGATCATCTAGTGTGTGCGACTCAGTTATAGACTAGACTCTACATGCAGTCCTAGTTCACTATAACCTGGCTCTGATACCAATCTGTCACACCCTCAAAATCCACTTGCGGAGTTTTACCGCGAGGCGCATGACAAACCAGGATCCCAGTCAATGATCACAATAAACAATACTAAATGAATTTCAAAAAACATAGTTTAAAAATCCCAAACATCAGCGGAAGCTAAATGTAGATACGTAAACAAAATGAAACCAAATATTTAATGTTCAAAACCATGCAACTCTAACTAGACGCCGTGCAGACGCGTGCGCCCTAGTTCCAGTTTGCTACCTTAGCGACCTGAGAAAACATGTAAGAGTTTACGTCAGCACAAAAATGCTGGTGAGTTTACAGGTTTGTAATCAAAGTTCCAAGTATAACCTGTCCATACTATAATAATTGTAAACCAAGTACGCTAGCTAGGCGCATGTACCATTACTACTACGATTGGAAAACCATTACTAACTCGCAAACCAGATGTTGTGCCCGAATAGTAAACCTGTTCCTGTTTGAGACAATATGCACCCGCCCGGCGCTCCATGCCGACGGGTGGGGTTGGTCACTCCCAATAGCGCTATTCACATTTCCCCATTGTGCAAACCAGCACATTCATGGTTCCCCCCGGGACTTCCAAAGATCGTATAGTAAACCGTTTGACAACCCATAGTATGACAGTTGTTACCAAATAGTTGTTTAACACATGTTTTCTCCCCCGAAAACGAAAACCAAGTAAAGTGGGGCCGTAAACTCACCTTAGGTTGCGTTAACTTCAGATAATAGAATAGTTCAACAAGCTATGCTAGTCCCGTAAAACAGCGACCTAACATATGACGGTTACAAGTACTTAGACTAATAACCCTTAGGTTAGTTAGTCCCTAGATGTCCAGACCATAACCAAGTTTGTTTGAAAACACGTTCACTGTTAACATGACCAAATGTACAAGACTCGACTTCCCATTGGTGACCCGAGACTTCCCGTGTTACACTAGTACTCACCAACACACAATCATGCAGTCACACTTAACATACGTTACAATCCAACAAGTTCTAGCACATAGTTCAATTAATGCGTTACTGACCCGAACACATGTTACTGAGTTATTAGACATGTTACGGGGTTCCTAGCATGTTCCTAGGTGTCAAAACGGGTCTCGGAATGCTAAAATATACATACAGCAGCAGTATAGGCGATTAGGAAAAGTCAACTAGCAATTACGTTGGTCAACAGGCAATTATGAATGCTAATCGCCTACAGTGTAGGCGATTAGGGTCATGTGACATGCAAATTTTTGAGTTTGCATGCAATTAGGGTCATGTGACATGCATTTCAGAACTTATCAGGCGATTAGGGTCATGCAGCATGCAAAAACACAACATAGCAGGCGATTAGCCCCTAATTGCATGCATATCAGGCGATTAGCCTCTCATAGCAGGCGATTAGCTTGCTAATCGCCTAACCCTTAGGCGATTAGCCTTGCTAATCGCATGCTACCCAGTTTTTCCAGTTTTTCACGCGTTTAACACTCCAAATCAAACCTAGAACGTGTAACAACCTCCAATATCAATCAAACAACTATTCTAAACATGTTTAAACCAAAATCCTTCGTTTAACCTCGTATAATCAGTCCTGCATGAAATCAAGTAATCCAAACACCATACACATAGCATGCAATCATCATACTAACATGCATAACAATAACCCTAATAATCAATTACTGAGATTCCTATCATCATAATATCAATATCAATACTGATCTATCATAATAACATAGCAAATCATCATCATGAATCATAAAAACCCTAGCTTTCTAATCATACACACTCATAATACATGCATATTAGTTATAATCCGATTAACAACCCTTATTGACGATTTTCAGAAAGCTTTTTCGTTTAACAACAGGTCTGGACCCTTAGGGATTGATTAAAAACGTTTATAAAGAGTTATGGATGAAAATCAAACCTTAGAATTATGAAAGTATGATGATTCAAGCTTGAAACCTTGAGTTTTGATCAAAAATCGCCTTCCAGAGGTTGTTTATGTGTTGGGGCGGGTTATGGGACGACTAGGGTTTGTATAATGAAGTTTAGGAGGTTAAGTATGGTATTTATAGTCGTTTTTAGTCGTAATCCACGTTGCAGGCGATTATGGTCCAGTTGCAGGCGATTAGGGCTGCTAATCGCCACCCCCTTAGGCGATTAGCCCCCTACTCGCCACCCAGAGGCAGCTAATCGCCACCTGGTGTGGCCTACTCGCCATCTGGGGTGAGCTAATCGCCACCCTATAGGTGATTAGCTCACCCTAATCGCCTATAGTGTCCCGTTCCAAGTATTTTGCGCGTTAAACCCCGTTTTAACACATGTTAACACATTTTCACATACCGACAAGTCACATAATGATTGTAAACACATAACACTTGTAAATAGACACATTCACACTCGTTCACCAATTCCCGGGACTCGAGACTTGCATGTTCCCTATGCTTTGACGATTCTCCGAATCGTCACCCCTTGTACACTTGGTTAAGGACTGACATCTAACGATCCTCTAGGCCAACATCTAATGATTCCCTAGACTCCCATAACAGTTCCCGAACCATAACCCGACTCAACTAACCCAGTTAAGTACAGAATACGCGTGACTCGCTAAGGTAGACTTTAATCTAGACGACGTTGTTAACTTGAATTTGCCGGGTGTCACATTTATATACAAAACAATGGCCTTTGAGTCTCAGTAAGCATGATATAATAACAATCTACGTTGACCTTCTACTTCCAATTCATGTTAATGATGATTAACACATGTGTTAACCTTGATGTGTCGTGATTATATTCAACCTCTCAGCATAAGGATATTTAAACTCAATTGTGGCATCTAAGTCTCACGGAACATTATAAAATCATTAATTAATATCTGCAATAACCTTCCAATCCATTCGTGTGAATGTATACATTGAGACGTGTTTTTTTTAGATTAATACGTGTGGTAATTTGGATTAACACATGTGCTAATCATAAACTCTCAGTATTTTGTTTAACCTCTATACAAAAGGATACCGAAGTTAAACAGTAGTCTATAAGAATTACTAAATATGATAAATTAATATCCATATTAAGTTCTAGATATAATTCATGTAAATGTATAAAATAAAGTGTGTTTTTATTTAGGTTAACACATGTGTTAATGTGTATTAACACTTGTGTTAATCATAAACTTCTGTGATTCTAGTTAACCTCTTAGTGTAAGGATATAGATACAAAACAACGGCCTTTGAGTCTCAATAAGCATGATATAATAACAATCTACGTTGACCTTCTACTTCCAATTCATGTTAATGAGGATTAACACATGTGTTAACCTTGAAGTGTCGTGATTCTATTTAACCTCTCTGCATAAGCATATTTAAACTCAATTGTGGCATCTAAGTCTCACAGAACATTTTAAAATCATTAACAAATATCTGCAATAACCTTCCAATCCATTCATGTGAATGTATCCATTAAGACGTGTTTTTGTTAGATTAACATGTGTGTTAATTTGGATTAACACATGTGTTAATAATGAACTCTCATGATTCTGGTTAACCCATATACGGAAGGTTTTTGAAGAGAAATAGTAACCTATCAGAATCACTAAATTTCATAAACTAATACCCACATTAAGCTTCTAGATATAATTTATGTAAATGTATACAATAAAGCGTGTTTTTTTATATTAACACATGTGTTAATGTGTATTAACACATGAGTTAATCTTTAACTCCCGTGGTTCTACTTAACCTCATAGCGTATGGATTTTCATACAAAACAATGGTCTTTGAGTCTCAGTATGCATGATATAATAACAACATACGTTGACCTTATACTTCCAACTCATGTTAATGAGAAATAACACATGTGTTAACCTTGAAGTGTCGTGATTCTGGTTAACCTCTCAGCATGATGATATTCAAACTAAATTGTGGCATCTTTGTCCCACGGAACATTGTAAAATCATTAATTAATATCTACATTAACCTTCTAAACCATTTCACGCGAATTATAGATTAAGACGTGTTTTTTGGTAGATTAATATGTGTGGTAATTTGGATTAACACATGTGCTAATCATAAACTCTCAGCATTTTGTTTAACCTCTATACGGAAGGATATTGAAGTTAAACAGTATCTATCAGAATCACTAAATATGATAAATTAATATCCATATTAACTTCTAGATATAATTCATGTAAATGTATAAAATAAAGTGTGTTTTTATTTAGGTTAACACATGTGTTAAAGTGTATTAACACTTGTGTTAATCATAAACTTCCGTGATTCTAGTTAACCTCTTAGTGTAAGGATTTATATACAAAACAACGGCCTTTGAGTCTCAGTAAACATGATATAATAACAATCTACGTTGACCTTCTAATTCCAATTCATGTTAATGAGGATTAACACATGTGTTAACCTTGATGTGTCGTGATTTTATTTAACCTCTCAGCATAGGGATATTTAAACTCAATTGTGGCATCTAAGTGTCACGGAACATTATAAATCATTAATTAATATCTGCAATAACCTTCCAATCCATTCATGTGAATGTATACATTAAGACGTGTTTTTTTTGTTAGATTAATACTTGTGGTAATTTGGATTAACACATGTGCTAATCATAAACTCTTACTATTTTGTTTAACCTCTATACAGAAGGATATTGAATTTAAACAGTAGTCTATCAGAATTACTAAATATGATAAATTAATTTCCATATTAAGTTCTAGATATAATTCATGTAAATGTATAAAATAAAGTGTGTTTTTATTTAGGTTAACACATGTGTTAATGTGTATTAACACTTGTGTTAATCATAAACTTCCGTGATTCTAGTTAACCTCTTAGTGTAAGGATATATATACAAAACAACGGCCTTTGAGTCTCAATAAGCATGATATAATAACAATCTACGTTGACCTTCTACTTCCAATTCATGTTAATGATGATTAACACATGTGTTAATCTTGAAGTGTCGTAATTCTGTTTAGCCTCTCAGCATAAGGATATTCCGACTCAATTGTGGCCACTAAGTCTCACGAAACATTATAAAATCATTAATTAATATCTACAATTACCTTCCAATAAATTTCATGTGAGTGTATACATTAAGACGTGTTTTGTAAGATTAACACGTGTGTTAATTTGGTTTAAAGCATGTGTTAATCATGAACTCTCATGATTCTGGTTAACCCATATACGAAAGGTTTATGAAGATAAAATGTAATCTATCAGAATCACTAAATTTCATAAACTAAAATCAACATTAAGCTTCTAGATACACTTTATGTAAATGTATTCAATAAAGCATGTTTTTATTTATATTAACACATGTGTTAATAATGTGTATTAACACATGCGTTAATCTTTAACTCCTGTGGTTCTACTTAACCTCATATCGTTAAGATTTTCATACAAAACAATACTCTTTGAGTCTCAGTATGCATGATATAATAACAATATACGTTGAGCTTCTACTTCTAATTCATGTTAATGAGGATTAATACATGTGTTAACCTTGAAGTGTCGTGATTCTGTTTAACCTCTCAGCATAAGGATATTTAAACTCAATTGTGGCATCTAAGTCTCACATAACATTATAAAATCATTAATAAATATCTGCAATAACCTTCCAATCCATTCATGTGAATGTATACATTACCTTGACGTATGATGAGGTGGTGGGGGTAGAGGTGGTGGTAACATCACCTTGACGTATGATGAGCTCAATGAGATGATGCAGCAACAGTTG
Source organism: Ambrosia artemisiifolia (assembly GCA_032199755.1). Lineage (NCBI taxonomy): Eukaryota > Viridiplantae > Streptophyta > Magnoliopsida > Asterales > Asteraceae > Ambrosia > Ambrosia artemisiifolia. The sequence goes on along the minus strand of CM063527.1, from coordinate 47,325,798 downwards.
GGCGTTGCACTAGCTGCTTTTCAGGCTGCCCAGCAGACTTTCATGGGTGCTACTGCTCCTCCGGTTCAGGCAGATGTTGCCTACAAGCGGTTTAAGGATTGTCAGCCCCTCAGCTTCCACGGTACGGAGGGGGCTGTGGAGTTGCTTCGATGGTTGGAGAAGACTGAGTCGGTGTTTGCCCTATGTGGGACTCCAGCAGTGGATTGGGTGAATTTTGCTTCAGGGACTTTTGTAGGACCCGCCTTAACGTGGTGGAACTGCGTCACACAGACACTTGGTCTCGGGGAGGCCAACGCCATGCCTTGGGCGGATTTTGTGCGTAGGTTGAAGGATGAGTACTGCCCGCGAGAGGAGATTAAGAGGTTGGAACAGGAATATGGGAATCTTAAGATGGTGGGTTCTGAGGTTGAGGAGTACACGATCAGGCACAACGAGCTAGCAGTGATGTGTCCAGGTTTGTCGACGCCAGAGTACAGGAGGATAGAGCAGTATCTTGCGGGTTTAGTGCCAGAGATTGCTGGGTTGGTGTCTGCTAGGGATCCTACTACCATGTCAGAGGCTGTGCGGTCGGCTACTAAGATGACCAACTTGACGATTTCTGAGGGTGTCTTGCCTCCTAGAGGCTCTTCTGTGAAGGCGCCGACGGAGAACAAGAGGAAGTGGGAAAGTGTGGAGAAGAGTTCAGCGGTGGTTCAGCGACAGCTGGCGGCGAAGAAGGCTGAAGCTTTAGGGTCATCGTCGGATCAGAAACAAGGGGGCTATGCTGGGAAGAGCCCTAAGTGTGGGCGTTGTGGTTTTCATCACTATGGTACTTGTGAGAGTTTTCGTTGTGAGCGTTGTCAGCGGACGGGGCATCTTGCGAAGGATTGTAGGGTCAACCTTTCGGCCAAGGCAACTCAGACTGCTGCTACTACTACCCCTGCTCCACAGGGGAACCAGGGTTGCTTTCATTGTGGAGAAGCGGGGCACTTCAAGCGAAGCTGTCCAAAGTTGAATCAAGGGGGCACAGGGAACGCAGGGAAGGATGGAGACAATGAAGGCGGTGGTCGGATTACTCGTGCTCATGCTTATGTGATCGGTGCTAGGGAGAACCAGGTGGACCCTGACACTGTTACCCGTACGTATTCTTTCTTATCTCTTGTTACGCTTTGGTTTTACCTTTATCCGCATTGTTGTGCGTTCGTGTCTTCGGGTGTTTTCTTTATGGTTTGGTCTCTGTTTCTCATTCTTTGGGTCGATGAGGGTCCTTTGGGGATACTACTTGGACGGTACCAGTGAGTTAGTTATACCGATCATAGTAGTCTCCAGTAGGCCTTCGATCGGGGGTCTCTTGTCTCATATTCACATTTGGGAAAGTGGTTTCCCGGTTGTTACTGTCGCGTTTTGATTCATGACCTTCACTCGTTGTATTTTGGGGAAACGTTACTTGGGTACACACAGAGGTCGACACTCATCACAGTTGAGGCCGAAAGAATCTCGGGGCGAGATTCCTTTCAACAGGTGGATGATGTGACGACCCGGAAAATTTTTCTTCTTATTTGTTTTCTCTCTTCGACTTCGGGAAATTTTCGGGACGAAAATTCTTTCAACAGGGGGATGATGTGACACCCGGCAAACTCCGGTAACTAACTTTTTGAAAACTTAGTAAGTCTACCTTAGCGAGTCGCGCATACATTACACATAACAGGGTCAGTCGAGTCGAGTCATACATCATTGGGGTTTTAACACACGCGAGTCTCGAGTCCCGGGAATTGGTGAACGAGTGTGAACGTGTTTATCTTCATGTATTATGTGGTTATAATCATTATGTGACTTGTCGGTATGTGAAAACGTGTCAACATATGTTAAAACGGAGTTTAACGCGCCAAATACACGGAACCAGGCCCTGAGGGCGATTAGGAAGCCCTAATCGCCTTCAGAGGGGCGATTAGCAATACATATAGGGCGATTGGGACTTCATATGGGGCGATTAGGGCTAATCGCCTGATAAGGCTGCACAATCGCCTATACTGCACCTGACGACTAGAAACGCCTATAAATACCACCCTTGACCTCTAAAACACCATTTGTGCAACCCTAGCCGTCCCATAACCCATACCAACACACAAACACCCTCCGGAACTCGTTTTTGCATCAAAACAACCATTTCCAAGCTTATTCCATCATTTTCTCTTAAATCCAAGGTGTGTTCTTCAAACCCAAACCTTTAAATGATTATATTTTGTTCCCTAAAAGTCCAGACCTGACTTATAAATGTTTTTGTCTTTGAAAACCCATTTAAAACCGTTTTTAAACAAACCCAAACCTTTATGTGTGTTATATGTGTTATTTGTGTTTAAAGGTAAGATTTTTAGGATTGAAACATGATTGTTTTTGTGTTATTAAGGTGTTTATGGCTGTTACAAGTTAGTATGATGATGTTCTAGGAGTTTGGATGGTTTTGGTTGTGTATTGTTGATGCTTGATGTCTTGACCCATTTGAGTGATTTTGAATGATTAAGGATGCTATGAGGTGTGTTGTTGATTGTTTGATGTTAGGCTTTGCTTTAGGATGATGCTAGAGCAGTAGGATACTATCGGACAACGTGGTTATGTGATTAAATCTGGATATTTGCTATTTAGGGCAAGTTCTTGCATGTTGATGTGATGTTTACATGTTAAGTTGCTATTTTGGGAAAACACTCGCATTCGGGACTGTTAGAATGATGAAAACTTAGGGGTTTTGCTTGAAATATGTTTGTTAATGTGTTAGGATTGATATTTGGTGTTTCCACACGTTCCGGATCTGATTTGGAGGGTTAAACGCGCGAAAAACCGGAACAGCCCTGCTGAGGGCGATTGGGGACCCTAATCACCTGTGCTATAGGCGATTGGGAGCCCAATCGCCTGCTAAGGGGGCCTAATCGCATGTATGGTAGGCGATTGGGGGCCTAATCGCCTTCATTTCATGCGATTGTGATCCTAATCACTAGTTAAGCCCTGAATTGCATGTCTTATGACCTAATAGCCTGATAAGCACCTGGATAGGCCTAATCGCCTATGTTAAGGGGCGATTAGCCTCTACAATCGCCTGTTGACCATCCCCAATCACATGTTGACTTTTCCTAATTGCATGCTAAGTTCCTAATCGTGTGTACTGCTGTTATAAGTGTATTTTGACATTCCGAAACCCGATTTGACACCTAGGAACATGATAGGAACCCCGTGACATGTCACACCCTCAAATATCCACCTGCGGAGTTCTACCGCGAGGCGTGTGACATACCAGGATCCAAGTCAACGGTCACAATAAACGACGTCTAAATGTAAAACATACGTAATAAAACCATGCATAAGATTTAAAATTCAACATTTAGTAGTGCGGAAGCATTTAAAAGTTTACAAAAGTCATGCCGAAAATAAAACATAAGTTCCAAAGTTTAACATTTCCAAAACATGCCATGAGACCCTAGACGCAAGACGACCCAGTGCGACTCCGTGCGCCTATCTGACAACTGCTACCTTAGCGACCTGAGAAAACATGCTAAAAGAGTCAACATATAATGCTGGTGAGTTCACAGGTTTTATTTAAACGTTTAGAGCAATCCTTCAAAAACCGTTACCATCACAATTACTACTATGCTTGTAAGAACGCTAGCTAGGCGCAGAATAAGATACTCATACGGGTGAAACCATTGCTGACTAAGCCGTGTAATGACCCTTAGTTTCCTATGGGCTACCGTCATCACCGGTAGACCTTGCTTTATTAGAGACAATATGCACCCGCCCGGTCCTACCGTCGAGTGGGGTTTGTCAGTTCCCAATAGCGCTATCCATATTTCCCCGCCATATACCCATGTTAGTGGTTTCTAAGGGACTTTTTGATGAACCGTATTGTACGATAAGTAAGCCATAATATAACGTGATAAAGAGTCATGAGCAATAAGAGTTTAATAAACCATAAGTCATAAAAGCGTTTTAAGCATGTTTCTCCCCTGAAAACATAAACCGTAAAATGTGGGGCCGTGAACTCACCTTAGGTTGCGTATACCGTTTATGAGTAACCCGTATGTGTGATATGAGTAAACCGTCTGTAAGATATGATAGCCCCAACTAGTGGCGACCTATCATAAGATATGTGTTAAGTTAGACTAATAACCCGCAGGGTTCATTAGTCCCTAAGTCCAGTCCATGACCATGATGTGTTTGAAAAAACGTGTTTGACCAACAACCAGACTACGTAAGACAAGACTCGACATCCCATTGGTGACCCGACATTCCACGTGTTCATCTCATACACAAACATACACAAAACATGCAACTCAGCACTTAACATGCGTTAAAGTTCAACGATTCTAACACATAGGTCAATTAACGTACGAACAAGTCCGAACACGTGTTACTATGTTACTAAGCATGTCACGGGGTTCCTATCATGTTCCTAGGCGTCAAATCGGGTTTCGGGATGTTAAAATACACTTACAACAGCATTTCATGCGATTAGGGACATAGCATGCAATTATGAAAGTCAACACGTGATTAGGGATGGTCAACAGGCAATTAGTGATGTGAGGCCAAAAGGTCCACATCTTTATAGTTTAATTCGTGTGTTTTGTGTGTATTTGTGTGCAGATTCACTCGGAGTTAGATATATTAGCGAGAGTCATGGAGGAAACGCTTAAAATGCTAAAAAGACCATTTTACGAGCCTTAAGCGAGAGAACACGAGTCGGAACGGGAACCTACGCGCGAAACGGATGAAAAACGATGCGGAAATAATATTTCTGATTTTATGGGTCTGTAGCGGACCGCCTGGGAATTCTTAATTCCATAGCGGTCCGCCCGAACCTTTAATATTATCAGATTTACTTTATTCCCACGCGGACCGCGTGGGAATTCTTAATCCCACCGCGGTCCGCGACGCAAACAAATGCGATTCCAGTCTGTTTCGCTTTCCAGCTTGTTCCTGCACTCACCCACCTTGATAAAACAGTCGCGAACCAGCTGAAGAAGGCACCTCCGCCACCTCCGACTTTCATCACCATTCTTGACCTCTGGTCACAACCCACGACCTTCGGGTCGTGATTTCCATCACAACCACACTCCGTTCGTTGCAGATTCAAAAGGCTAGAAGTGAACCCGAGCCTGTCATGACAAGCAGACGCGGCTGAGCTTCGGTGACGATTCTCTTGGGTGAATATTTGTATGTTTTTGTATTTTATGTGTGTTTATGTTATTGAAACTAGTATGCCCCTACTTTGTGTGGATGAATAAACCTTGTTTGCATAAGTCAAAATAATCACATAATTACGGTCTTTCGTTGTCGACACCGTAAGGAGGTTGGTGAGTGCTTACGTAGGGATAACTAGGTTGACCCGCGATGATCAAGCGTTCCCTAGTTATTATTTCATCCTAATATTCCGAAGGCTTCGTGACAGGAAGTGTTTACAATAACAGGCACCATTAATTGATTATGTTAGGATTATTGCATGTACTAGCACGCCACTACTTGTGTGGATTAGAATAAACTTTGCTATTAATTTGATCAATTTATCTGCCACTGTGATTCCTTGCCTCACTAGGATTTTGATCGGTTGTAGTATTTGGGCTATTAGGTTGCACGCCGAGACTTTAAAAGGTGTCCTTAATTAGCTATTTCTATCCTAATATCCAAGGTCCCGTGACAGGGGATGTCATCAATATTTTAACTAATCAGTACAAAAATATATAAATAGGATCCCGAGAGAAAAGTCATTCATAAACCGTTATTGTCATTGTTACTGTGTTACTGTTACTGTTACCTTGCTACCGTTACCATTATTGTTACTTGTTACTGTTACCGACCGTTACCGTTACAACCAACCCAACCACGATCTTTACTTTTCCGTATTTTTACTTATTTGTCTATTTATATTTTTGTTAATAAAAACTATACAAACGGATAACTAGTGCAAAACCGACCACATGCTCTTCGTAGGATCGACATCCGTGCTTCCCTATCTACATTAGTTTGTAGGTTTAGAAGTAGCTAAATATAAATTTCTTTTGATTAGAGGCGTGACGACAAAAGCCTCTGTCAATTAGCAGGGCTAATCGCCACTTATGTTAGGTGTTTAGGGCTAATCACATGCATATTAGGCGATTATGGTCATGTGGTATGCAATTCAGGGCTTAACTAGTGATTAGGGTCACAATTGCATGACATGAAGGCAATTAGGATCACAATTGCATGGACTGCTAGCAATTATGATGCTAATCGCCACCCCTAGCACACGAGTAGCCTTTTTCTTAGGCGATTATGCCCCTAATCGCCTACAACATAGGCGATTAGGATTGCTAATCGCCTACAGTGCAGCAATTGTGGTTTTTCGCGCGTTTAACCCTCCAATTCAGATCCGAAACGTGTAAAAACACCCAATAATCATCCAAACATATTAACAAACATATTTCAAGCAAAACCCCTAAGTTTTCATCATTCTAACAGTCCCGAATGCGAGCGTTTTCCCAAAATAGCAATTTAACATGAAAACATCACATCAACATGCAATAACTTGCCCTAAATAGCAAATATTCAGATCTAATCACATAATCACGTTGTCCGAAAGCATCCTACTGTTCTAACATCATCCTAGAGCAAACCCTAACATCAAGCAATCAACAACACACCTCATATCATCCTAAATCATCCAAAATCATTCAAACGGGTCAAAACATCAAGTATCCATAATACACGACCAAAACCATCCAAACTCCTAGGACATCATCATACTAACTTGTAACAGCTATAAACATCATAATAACACAAAAACAATCATGATTAGATCCCAAAAACTCTATCTTTAATCACATATAACACATATAACACATGTAAAGGTGTGGGTTTGTTTAGAAACGGTTTTAAATGGATTTTCAAAGACAAAAACCTTTATAAGTCAGGTCTGGACATTTAGGGGGTAAAACATAATCATTTAAAGGTTTGGGTTTGAAGAACACACCTTGTATTTAAGAGTAGATGATGGAATAAGCTTGGAAATGGTTGTTTGTGTGTAAAAATGGGTTCCAGAGGGTGTTTGTGGGTTGAGATATGTTATGGGACGGCTAGGGTTGTGTAAATAATGTTTTGGAGGTCAAGGGTGGTATTTATAGGTGTTTTTAGTCGTCAAGTACGTTGCAGGCGATTAGGGCTGCTAATCGCCACCCCTTTAGGCGATTAGCCTGCTAATCGCCACCCCTTTAGGCGATTAGCCTGCTAATCGCCACCCCTTTAGGCGATTAGCCTGCCAATCACCACCCCTTTAGGCAATTAGCCTGCCAATCACCACCCCTTTAGGCAATTAGCCTGCTAATCACCACCCCTTTAGGCGATTAGCCTTGCTAATCGCCTACAGGGTCTGGTGTGGTGTATTTGGCGCGTTAAACTCCGTTTTAACATATGTTAACACATTTTCACATACCGACAAGTCACATAATGATTATAAACACATAATGCATGAAAGTAAACACGTTCACACTCGTTCACCAATTCCCGGGACTCGAGACTTGTGTACGTTAAAACCCTAATGATGTGCGACTCGACTCGACCGACCTTGTTTTGTGTAACGTATGCGCGACTCGCTAAGGTAGACTTTACTAAGTTTTCAAAAGTTAGTTACCGGAAGTTGCCGGGTGTCACATCATCCTCCTGTTAAAAGAATTTTCGTCCCGAAAATTTCCCGAAGTCGAAAAGAGAAGACAAAATAAGAAGAAAAATTTTCCGGGTCGTCACATGACATGCCTAGTAACATAGTAACACGTGTATGGACTTGTTTGTGCGTTATTTGACCTATGTGTTAGACTCGTTGAACTTTAACACATGTTAAGTGCTAAGTTGCATGATTTGTGTATGTTTGAGTATGAGATGAACACGTGGAATGTCGGGTCACCAATGGGATGTCGAGTCTTGTCTTATGTTATATGGTTGTCGGTCAAACACGCTTTTTGGACACATAATGGTCATGGACTGGACTTAGGGACTAATGAACCCGACGGGTTATTAGTCTAACTTGACGCATATCTTATGATAGGTCGCCAATAGTTGGGGCTATCATATCTTACGAACGGTTTACTCATATAACATAGACGGTTTACTCATAAACGGAATACGCAACCTAAGGTGAGTTCACGGCCCCACATTTTACAGTTTTTGCTTTCGGGGGAGAAACATGCTTAAAACTCTTTTATGACTTATGGCTCGGATTCATCTTAAACTCTTTTGTGACTTATGACTCTTTTTCACATTATACTATGGCTTACTTATTGTACTATACGGTTCATCAAAACGTCCCTTAGAAACCACTAACATGGGAATATGGCGGGGAAATATGGATAGCGCTATTGGGAACTGACAAGCCCCACTCGACGGTTGGACCGGGCGGGTGCATATTGTCTCTAATAAAACAAGGTCTACCGGTGATGACGGTAGCCCATAGGAAACTAAGGGTCAGTAAACGGCATAGTCAGCAATGGTTTCACCCGTATGAGTATCTTATTCTGCGCCTAGCTAGCGTTCTCACAAGCATAGTAATATCTGTGATGGTAACGGTTTTCAAAGGATCACTTTAAACGTTTAAATAAAACCTGTGAACTCACCAGCATTATATGTTGACTCTTTGAGCATGTTTTCTCAGGTCGCTAAGGTAGCAGCTGTCAGATAGGCGCACGGAGTCGCACTGGAGTCGTCTCGCGTCTAGGGTCTCATTGCATGTTTTGGAATTGTTAACTTTTGAACTTATGTTTTATTTCTGCATGACTTTTGTAAACTCTGAATGCTTCCGCACTGTCAAATGTTGGTTTTAATATTATGCATGGTTTTTGTTTACGCATGTGTTTACATTTAGACGTCGTTTATTGTGACCGTTGACTTGGATCCTCGTGTGTCATGCGCCTCGCGGTAGAACTCCGCACGTGGGAATTTGAGGGTGTGACAGATGATTTGAGTTTGTGCTTAGAATGCTCTCAAGGGGGAGGTGATGCCCAACCTCCCCCGGCCCCGAGATAGATGTTTATCCTACTGATGACAGTGTCTGTAACCGTTTCTGTAGCAATATGAATCTGTGATGACGTTGTTTTCGTATGTTTCTGTCTCGTCTCGAATCTCCCGTCTGAAACTAAAATGTATTCGCTTATTCGATCCATGAATTCGATTCTTAACCGGATTCTCAGCATCTAAGTCTCACGGAAAATTATAAAATCATTAACAAATATCTGAAATAACCTTCCAATCCATTCATGTGAATGTATACATTAAGACGTGTTTTTGTAAGATTAACACGTGTGTTAATTTGGATTAACACATGTGTTAATCATGAACTCTCATGATTCTGGTTAACCCATATACGGAAGGATTTTGAAGATAAAACTAATCTATCAGAATCACTATATTTCATAAACTAATATCCACATTAAGCTTCTAGATACAATTTATGCAAATGTATACAATAAAGCGTGTTTTTATTTATATTAACACATGTGTTAATGTGTATTAACACATGCGTTAATCTTTAACTTCTGTGGTTCTATTTAATCTCATATCGTAAGGATTTTCATAAAAACAATATTCTTTGAGTCTCAGTATGCATGATATAATAACAATATACGTTGACCTTCTACTTCCAATTCATGTTAATGAGGATTAACACATGTGTTAACCTTGAAGTGTCGTGATTCTATTTAACCTCTCAGCATAAGGATATTTAAACTCAATTGTGGCATCTAAGTCTCATGGAACATTATAAAATCATTAACAAATATCTGCAATAACCTTCCAATCCATTCATGTGAATGTATACATTAAGACCTGTTTTTGTAAGATTAACATGTGTGTTAATTTGGATTAACACATGTGTTAATAATGAACTCTCATGATTCTGGTTAACCCATATACGGAAGGTTTTTGAAGATAAATAGTAATCTATCAGAATCACTAAATTTCATAAACTAATATCCACATTAAGCTTCTAGATATAATTTATGTAAATGTATACAATAAAGCGTGTTTTTTTATATTAACACATGTGTTAATGTGTATTAACACATGCGTTAATCTTTAACTCCCATGGTTCTACTTAACCTCATAGCGTAAGGATTTTCATACAAAACAATGGTCTTTTGAGTCGCAGTATGCATGATATAAAAACAATATACGTTGACCTTCTACTTCCAATTCATCTTAATGAGAATTAACACATGTGTTAACCATGAAGTGTCGTGATTCTGGTTAACCTCTCAGCTTGATGATATTCAAACTAAATTGCGGCATCTTAGTCCCACGAAACATTGGAAAATCATTAATTAATATCTACATTAACCTTCTAAACCATTTCATGTGAATTATACATTAAGACGTGTTTTTTTTGGTAGATTAATACGTGTGGTAATTTGGATTAACACATGTGCTAATCATAAACTCTCAGCATTTTATTTGACCTCTATACAGAAGGATATTGAAGTTAAACAGTAGGCAATCAAAATCACTAAATATGATAAATTAATATCCATATTAAGTTCTAGATATAATTCTTGTAAATGTATAAAATAAACTGTGTTTTTATTTAGGTTAACACATGTGTTAAGGTGTATTAACACCTGTGTTAATCATAAACTTCCGTGATTCTACTTAACCTCTTAGTGTAAGGATTTATATACAAAACAACGGCCTTTGAGTCTCAGTAAGCATGATATAATAACAATCTACGTTGACATTCTACTTCCAATTCATTTTAATGAGGATTAACACATGTGTTAATCTTGAAGTGTCATAATTCTGTTTAACCTCTCGGCATAAGGGTATTCCAACTCAATTGTGGCATCTAACTCTCACGGAACATTATAAAATCCTTAATTAATATCTACAATAACCTTCCAATACATTTCATGTGAGTGTATACATTAAGACGTGTTTTGTAAGATTAACACGTGTGTTAATTTAGATTAAAACATGTATTAATCATGAACTCTCATGATTCTGGTTAACCCATATACGGAAGGATTTTGAAGATAAAAAGTAATCTATTAGAATCACTAAATTTCATAAACTAATATCCACATTAAGCTTCTAGATACAATTTATGTAAATGTATACAATAAAGCGTGTTTTTATTTATATTAACACATGTGTTAATGTGTATTAACACATGCGTTAATCTTTAACTCCTGTGGTTCTACTTAACCTCATATCGTAAGGATTTTCATACAAAACAATAGTCTTTGAGTCTCAGTATGCATGATATAATAACAATATACGTTGACCTTCTACTTGCAATTCATGTTAATGAGGATTAACACATGTGTTAACCTTGAAGTGTCATGATTCTATTTAACCTCTCAGCATAAGGATATTTAAACTTAATTGTGGCATCTAAGTCTCACGGAACATTATAAAATCATTAACAAATATCTGCAATAACCTTCCAATCAATTCATGTGAATGTACACATTAAGACGTGTTTTTGTAAGATTAACACGTGTGTTAATTTGGATTAACACATGTGTTAATAATGAACTCTCATGATTCTGGTTAACCCATATACGGAAGGGTTTTGAAGATAAAAGTAATCTCTCAGAATCACTAAATTTCATAAAATAATATCCACATTAAGCTTCTAGATACAATTTATGTAAATGTATACAATAAAGCGTGTTTTCACTTATATTAACACATGTGTTAATGTGTATTAACACATGCGTTAATCTTTAACTCCAGTGGGTTTACTTAACCTCATATCGTAAGGATTTTCATAAAAACTATAGTCTTTGAGTCTCAGTTTGCATGATTTAATAACAATATACGTTGACCTTCTACTTCCAATTCATGTTAATGAGGATTAACACATGTGTTAACCTTGAAGTGTCATGATTCTATTTAACATCTTAGCATAAGGATATTTAAACTCAATTGTGGCATCTAAGTCTCACGGAACATTATATAATCATTAATTAATATCTGCAATAACCTTCCAATCCATTCATTTGAATGTATACATTAAGACGTGTTTTTTTGTTAGATTAATACGTGTGGTAATTTGGATTAACACATGTGCTAATCATAAACTCTCAGCATTTTATTTAACCTCTATACAGAAGGATATTGAAGTTAAACAGTAGGTAATCAAAATCACTAAATATGATAAATTAATATCCATATTAAGTTCTAGATATAATTCTTGTAAATGTATAAAATAAAGTGTGTTTTTATTTAGGTTAACACATGTGTTAATGTGTATTAACACCTGTGTTAATCATAAACTTCCGTGATTCTAGTTAACCTCTTAGTGTAAGGATTTATATACAAAACAACGGCCTTTGAGTCTCAGTAAGCATGATATAATAACAATCTACGTTGACATTCTACTTCCAATTCAATTTAATGAGGATTAACACATGTGTTAATCTTGAAGTGTCATGATTCTGTTTAACCTCTCGGCATAAGGGTATTCCAACTCAATTGTGGCATCTAAATCTCACGGAACATTATAAAATCCTTAATTAATATCTACAATAACCTTCCAATACATTTCATGTGAGTGTATACATTAAGACGTGTTTTGTAAGATTAACACGTGGGTTAATTTGGATTAAAACATGTATTAATCATGAACTCTCATGATTCTGGTTAACCCATATACGGAAGGATTTTGATGATAAAAAGTAATCTATCAGAATCACTAAATTTCATAAACTAATATCCACATTAAGCTTCTAGATACAATTTATGTAAATGTATACAATAAAGCGTGTTTTTATTTAAACACATCTGTTAATGTGTATTAACACATGCGTTAATCTTTAACTCCTGTGGTTCTACTTAACCTCATATCGTAAGGATTTTCATTCAAAACAATAGTCTTTGAGTCTCAGTATGCATGATATAATAACAATATACGTTGACCTTCTACTTGCAATTCATGTTAATGAGGATTAACACATGTGTTAACCTTGAAGTGTCATGATTCTATTTAACCTCTCAGCATAAGGATATTTAAACTTAATTGTGGCATCTAAGTCTCACGGAACATTATAAAATCATTAACAAATATCTGCAATAACCTTCCAATCAATTCATGTGAATGTATACATTAAGACGTGTTTTTGTAAGATTAACACGTGTGTTAATTTGGATTAACACATGTGTCAATAATGAACTCTCATGATTTTGGTTAACCCATATACGGAAGGATTTTGAAGATAAAAGTAATCTCTCAGAATCTCTAAATTTCATAAAATAATATCCACATTAAGCTTCTAGATACAATTTATGTAAATGTATACAATAAAGCGTGTTTTCACTTATATTAACACATGTGTTAATGTGTATTAACACATGCGTTAATCTTTAACTCCTGTGGTTTTACTTAACCTCATATCATAAGGATTTTCATAAAAACTATAGTCTTTGAGTCTCAGTATGCATGATTTAATAACAATATACGTTGACCTTCTACTTCCAATTCATGTTAATGAGAATTAACACATGTGTTAACCTTGAAGTGTCATGATTCTATTTAACCTCTCAGCATAAGGATATTTAAACTCAATTGTGGCATCTAAGTCTCACGGAACATTATATAATCATTAATTAATATCTGCAATAACCTTCCAATCCATTCATGTGAATGTATACATTAAGACGTGTTTTTTTGTTAGATTAATACGTGTGGTAATTTGGATTAACACATGTGCTAATCATAAACTCTCAGTATTTTGTTTAACCTCTATACAGAAGGATATTGAAGTTAAACAGTAGTCTAAAAGAATTACTAAGTATGATAAATTAATATCCATATTAAGTTCTAGATATAACTCATGTAAATGTATAAAATAAAATGTGTTTTTACTTATGTTAACACATGTGTTAATGGGTATTAACACTAGTGTTAATCATAAACTTCCATGATTCTAGTTGACCTCTTAGTGTAAGGATATATACACAAAACAACGGCCTTTGAGTCTTAGGAAGCATGATATAATAACAATCTACGTTGACATTCTACTTCCAATTCATGTTAATGAGGATTAACACATGTGTTAATCATGAAGTGTCGTGATTCTGTTTAACCTCTCGGCATAAGGATATTCCAACTCAATTGTGGCATCTAACTCTCACGGAACATTATAAAATCATTAATTAATATCGGCAATAACCTTCCAATACATTTCATGTGAGTGTATACATTAAGACGTGTTTTGTAAGATTAACACGTGTGTTAATTTGGATTAAAACATGTGTTAATCATGAACTCTCATGATTCTGGTTAACCCATATACAAAAGGATTTTGAAGATAAAAAGTAATCTATCAGAATCACTAAATTTCATAAACTAATATCCACATTAAGCTTCTAGATACAATTTATGTAAATGTATACAATAAAGCGTGTTTTTATTTATATTAACACATGTGTTAATGTGTATTAACACATGCGTTAATCTTTAACTCCTGTGGTTCTACTTAACCTCATATCGTAAGGATTTTCATACAAAACAATAGTCTTTGAGTCTCAGTATGCATGATTTAATAACAATATACGTTGACCTTCTACTTCCAATTCATGTTAATGAGGATTAACACATGTGTTAACCTTGAAGTGTCGTGATTCTATTTAACCTCTCAGCATAAGGATATTTAAACTCAATTGTGGCATCTAAGTCTCACAGAACATTATAAAATCATTTACAAATATCTGCAATAACCTTCCAATCCATTCATGTGAATCTATACATTAAGACGTGTTTTTGTAAGATTAACATGTGTGTTAATTTGGATTAACACATGTGTTAATAATGAACTCTCATGATTCTGGTTAACCCATATACGGAAGGTTTTTGAAGATAAATAGTAATCTATCAGAATCACTAAATTTCATAAACTAATATCCACATTAAGCTTCTAGATATAATTTATGTAAATGTATACAATAAAGCGTGTTTTTTTATATTAACACATGTGTTAATGTGTATTAACACGTGCGTTAATCTTTAACTCCCGTGGTTCTACTTAACCTCATAGCGTAAGATTTTTCATACAAAACAATGGTCTTTTGAGTAGCAGTATGCATGATATAATAACAATATACGTTGACCTTCTACTTCCAATTCATCTTAATGAGAATTAACACATGTGTTAACCATGAAGTGTCGTGATTCTGGTTAACCTCTCAGCTTGATGATATTCAAACTAAATTGTGGCATCTTAGTCCGACGGAACATTGGAAAATCATTAATTAATATCTACATTAACCTTCTAAACCATTTCATGTGAATTATACATTAAGACGTGTTTTTTTGGTAGATTAATACGTGTGGTAATTTGGATTAACACATGTGCTAATCATAAACTCTCAGCATTTTATTTAACCTCTATACAGAAGGATATTGAAGTTAAACAGTAGGTAATCAAAATCACTAAATATGATAAATTAATATCCATATTAAGTTCTAGATATAATTCTTGTAAATGTATAAAATAAAGTGTGTTTTTATTTAGGTTAACACATATGTTAATGTGTATTAACACCTGTGTTAATCATAAACTTCCATGATTCTAGTTAACCTCTTAGTGTAAGGATTTATATACACAACAACGGCCTTTGAGTCTCAGTAAGCATGATATAATAACAATCTACGTTGACATTCTACTTCCAATTCATTTTAATGAGGATTAACACATGTGTTAATCTTGAAGTGTCATGATTCTGTTTAACCTCTCGGCATAAGGGTATTCCAACTCAATTGTGGCATCTAAATCTCACGGAACATTATAAAATCCTTAATTAATATCTACAATAACCTTCCAATACATTTCATGTGAGTGTATACATTAAGACATGTTTTGTAAGATTAACACGTGTGTTAATTTGGATTAAAACATGTATTAATCATGAACTCTCATGATTCTGGTTAACCCATATACGGAAGGATTTTGAAGATAAAAAGTAATCTATCAGAATCACTAAATTTCATAAACTAATATTCACATTAAGCTTCTAGATACAATTTATATAAATGTATACAATAAAGCGTGTTTTTATTTATATTAACACATGTGTTAATGTGTATTAACACATGGGTTAATCTTTAACTCCTGTGGTTCTACTTAACCTCATATCGTAAGGATTTTCATACAAAACAATAGTCTTTGAGTCTCAGTATGCATGATGTAATAACAATATACGTTGACCTTCTACTTGCAATTCATGTTAATGAGGATTAAGACATGTGTTAACCTTGAAGTGTCATGATTCTATTTAACCTCTCAGCATAAGGATATTTAAACTTAATTGTGGCATCTAAGTCTCACGGAACATTATAAAATCATTAACAAATATCTGCAATAACCTTCCAATCAATTCATGTGAATGTATACATTAAGACGTGTTTTTGTAAGATTAACACGTGTGTTAATTTGGATTTACACATGTGTTAATAATGAACTCTCATGATTCTGGTTAAACCATATACGAAAGGATTTTAAAGATAAAAGTAATCTCTCAGAATCACTAAATTTCATAAAATAATATCCACATTAAGCTTCTAGATACAATTTATGTAAATGTATACAATAAAGCGTGTTTTCACTTATATTAACACACGTGTTAATGTGTATTAACACATGCGTTAATCTTTAACTCCTGTGGTTTTACTTAACCTCATATCGTAAGGATTTTCATAAAAACTATAGTCTTTGAGTCTCAGTATGCATGATTTATTAACAATATACGTTGACCTTCTACTTCCAATTCATGTTAATGAGGATTAACACATGTGTTAACCTTGAAGTGTCATGATTCTATTTAACCTCTCAGCATAAGGATATTTAAACTCAATTGTGGCATCTAAGTCTCACGGAACATTATATAATCATTAATTAATATCTGCAATAACCTTCCAATCCATTCATGTGAATGTATACATTAAGACGTGTTTTTTTGTTAGATTAATACGTGTGGTAATTTGGATTAACACATGTGCTAATCATAAACTCTCAGCATTTTATTTAACCTCTATACAGAAGGATATTGAAGTTAAACAGTAGGTAATCAAAATCACTAAATATGATAAATTAATATCCATATTAAGTTCTAGATATAATTCTTGTAAATGTATAAAATAAAGTGTGTTTTTATTTAGGTTAAGACATGTGTTAATGTGTATTAACACCTGTGTTAATCATAAACTTCCGTGATTCTAGTTAACCTCTTAGTGTAAGGATTTATATACAAAACAACGGCCTTTGAGTCTCAGTAAGCATGATATAATAACAATCTACGTTGACATTCTACTTCCAATTCATTTTAATGAGGATTAACACATGTGTTAATCTTGAAGTGTCATGATTCTGTTTAACCTCTCGGCATAAGGGTATTCCAACTCAATTGTGGCATCTAAATCTCACGGAGCATTATAAAATCCTTAATTAATATCTACAATAACTTTCCAATACATTTCATGTGAGTGTATACATTAAGACGTGTTTTGTAAGATTAACACGTGGGTTAATTTGGATTAAAACATGTATTAATCATGAACTCTCATGATTCTGGTTAACCCATATACGGAAGGATTTTGAAGATAAAAAGTAATCTATCAGAATCACTAAATTTCATAAACTAATATCCACATTAAGCTTCTAGATACAATTTATGTAAATGTATACAATAAAGCGTGTTTTTATTTATATTAACACATGTGTTAATGTGTATTAACACATGCGTTAATCTTTAACTCCTGTGGTTCTACTTAACCTCATATCGTAAGGATTTTCATACAAAACAATAGTCTTTGAGTCTCAGTATGCATGATATAATAACAATATACGTTGACCTTCTACTTGCAATTCATGTTAATGAGGATTAACACATGTGTTAACCTTGAAGCGTCATGATTCTATTTAACCTCTCAGCATAAGGATATTTAAACTTAATTGTGGCATCTAAGTCTCACGGAACATTATAAAATCATTAACAAATATCTGCAATAACCTTCCAATCAATTCATGTGAATGTATACATTAAGACGTGTTTTTGTAAGATTAACACGTGTGTTAATTTGGATTAACACATGTGTTAATAATGAACTCTCATGATTCTGGTTAACCCATATACGGAAGGATTTTGAAGATAAAAGTAATCTCTCAAAATCACTAAATTTCATATAATAATATCCACATTAAGCTTCTAGATACAATTTATGTAAATGTATACAATAAAGCGTGTTTTCACTTATATTAACACATGTGTTAATGTGTATTAACACATGCGTTAATCTTTAACTCCTGTGGTTTTACTTAACCTCATATCGTAAGGATTTTCATAAAAACTATAGTCTTTGAGTCTCAGTATGGGTTCCCGAGGGTGTTTGTGGGTTGAGATATGTTTTGGAGGTCAAGGGTGGTATTTATAGGCGTTTCTAGTCGTCAGGCATGTTATAGGCGATTATGCAGCTTTATCAGGCGATTAGGGCTGCTAATCGCCTTCACTATAGGCGATTAGCCCCCATAATCGCCTAAAGACAAAGCTAATCGCCTAAGGAAGAAGGCTAATCGCCCTCATGAAGGCAATTAGCCCTGCTAATCGCCTTTAGGGTTTGTTGTAGTGTATTTGGCACGTTAAACTCCGTTTTAACATATGTTAATACATTTTCACATACCGACAAGTCACATAATAATTATAAACACATAATACATGAAAGTAAACACGTTCACACTCGTTCACCAATTCCCGGGACTCGAGACTTGTGTATGTTAAAACCCTAATGATGTGCGACTCGACTCGACCGACCTTGTTATGTGTAACGTATGCGCGACCCGCTAAGGTAGACTTACTAAGTTTTCAAAAGTTAGTTACCGGAAGTTGCCGGGTGTCACATCATCCCCCTGTTGAAAGAATTTTCATCCCGAAAATTTACCGAAGTCGAAAAGAGAAGACAAACAAGAAGAAAAATTTTCCGGGTCGTCACATCATCCCCCTGTTGAAAGGAATCTCGCCCCGAGATTCTTTCGGCCTCAACAGTGATGAGTGTCGACCTCTATGTGTGCCCAAGTAACGTTTCCAAAAGACAGCGAGTGAATATGAGACAAGAGACCCCCGATCGAAGGCCTACTGGAGACTACTATGATCGGTATAACTAGCCCACTGGTACCGTCCAAGTAGCATCCCCAATGGACCCTCATCGACCCAAAGAATGTGACACAGAGATCAAACCATAAAGGAAACACACGAAGACACGAACGCACAACAATGCGGATAAAAGTAAAACCAAAGCGTAACAAGCGTAACAAGAGATAAGAAAGAATACGTACGAGTAACAGTGTCAGAATCCGCCTGGTTCCCCCTTGTACCCGGGACGCTCCCACGCGCATTTCGGCCACCACCTTCACTGTTTTCACCACCGGAAGTCCCTGCTTTAGCTCGATGCAACTTTGGGCAATCCTGCCTGAAGTGCCCTACCTCGCCACAATTGTAACACCCCTGGTTCTTCCGAGTAATAACACGTGCCTCCCTTGGCCGAAGATTGACCTTACAATCCTTAGCAACATGTCCCATTAGTTTACATCTGTTGCAACGGAACCCCTCGCATTGACCATAATGATGAAATCCACAACGCCCACACCTAGGGCTCCTTCCAGCATAGCCTCTTTGTTTCTGACCTGACGCTGACCCTGAAGCTTCAGCCTTCTTCGCCGCCGGTTGTCGCTGACCCACCGCTGAACTCTTCTCTACGCTCTCCCACTTCCTCTTGTTGTTCTCAGTCCCTCCAAAGATGTGGGGCTCACACTCCATGAACACCTTAAAAGTACACACCTGCTGGCCCAGAGGAGGTGGCGGTGGAGGATAAACGACATTTCCACCGTCGCCTTGCTGAGCGGCCTGATAAGAGGCAAGAGCAGCAGTCACCTGTTGTTGGATTAAGTCCTTCAGCGCTTCTGGGGTTATGTTGATGCTACCACGACTCTCGTCACCACTGTGTTCTCCTCGACTTCCAGACATCTTCTGCCGAAACAAGAACAAAACTCTCAGACCCAACACCAACGCCAAACCAAGAGAATACGAAAAGTCCAAGATCGGGTTCAAATGTGACCATTAATCCCAGCACAAGATCCACCAAGTCTTCCATGCATTTCAACTTATGATTTCGTGTGCACCCGAAATGATAAATTGCTCTACATGGTCCTCAAGGCGTGCCCCGAGCTCGAACCTCAAGTCACCCGATGCCCACATCTTAGGAAGATATAACCAACTCAAAAGATCAACAAACAAGTTCCCTCGAGCGCAAACCCGGAGAAAAAGATAAAGTGAAGCTAGGAATAACCAAGAATGAGATAGGTAATGTGACACTGTGTGGTAAGGATACCGACACCCCGACAAGGTTAGTAGGTTTACCAAAAGACACGACTCAAATGTATGTGACCGTCTAGTGTGTGAGACTCGGCTATAGTCTAGACTCTACATGCAGTCCTAGTTCACTATAACCATTGGCTCTGATACCAATCTGTCACACCCTCAAATATCCACCTGCGGAGTTCTACCGCGAGGCGTGTGACATACCAGGATCCAAGTCAACGGTCACAATAAACGACGTCTAAATGTAAAACATACGTAATCAAAACCATGCATACGATTTAAAATTCAACATTTAACAGTGCGGAAGCATTAAAAGTTTACAAAAGTCATGCAGAAAATAAAACATAAGTTCCAAAGTTTAACATTTCCAAAACATGCCATGAGACCCTAGATGCAAGACGACCCCAGTTAGACTCCGTGCGCCTATCTGACAGCTGCTACCTTAGCGACCTGAGAAAACATGCTAAAAGAGTCAACATATAATGCTGGTGAGTTCACAGGTTTTATTTAAACGTTTAGAGTAATCCTTCGAAAACCGTTACCATCACAATTACTACTATGCTTGTAAGAACGCTAGCTAGGCGCAGAATAAGATACTCATACGGGTGAAACCATTGCTGACTAAGCCGTGTAGTGATCCTTAGTTTCCTATGGGCTACCGTCATCACCGGTAGACCTTGTTTTGTTAGAGACAATATGCACCCGCCCGGTCCTACCGTCGAGTGGGGTTTGTCAGTTCCCAATAGCGCTATCCATATTTCCCCGCCATATACCCATGTTAGTGGTTTCTAAGGGACTTTTTGATGAACCGTATAGTACGATAAGTAAGCCATAGTATAACGTGATAAAGAGTAATGAGTTACAAAAGAGTTAAAATAATCCATAAGTCATAAAAGAGTTTTAAGCATGTTTCTCCCCCGAAAACCAAAACAGATAAAAGTGGGGCCGTGAACTCACCTTAGGTTGCGTATTCCGTTTACGAGTAAACCGTATATGTGATATGAGTAAACCGTCTGTAAGATATGATAGCCCCAACTAGTGGCGACCTATCATAAGATATGTGTTAAGTTAGACTAATAACCCGCAGGGTTCATTAGTCCCTAAGTCCAGTCCATGACCATGATGTGTTTGAAAACGTGTTTGACCGACAACCAGACTACGTAAGACAAGACTCGGCATCCCATTGGTGACCCGACATTCCACGTGTTCATCTCATACACAAACATACACAAAACATGCAACTCAGCACTTAACATGCGTTAAAGTTCAACGATTCTAACACATAGGTCAAATAACGTACGAACAAGTCCGAACACGTGTTACTATGTTACTAAGCATGTCACGGGGTTCCTATCATGTTCCTAGGTGTCAAATCGGGTTTCGGGATGTTAAAATACACTTATAACAGCATTACACGCGATTAGGAACTTAGCATGCAATTAGGAAAGTCAACACGTGATTAGGGATGGTCAACAGGAAATTACAAGGGCTAATCGCCCCTTATGATAGGTGATTAGGGCTAATCACATGTATTATAGGCGATTATGGTCATAAGGTATGCAATTCAGGGCTTAACTAGTGATTAGGGTCACAATTGCATGTCATGAAGGCAATTAGGATCACAATTGCATGAAATGAAGGCAATTGTGATCACAATCGCCTATAAGTCACACGAGTAGGGCTTCAATTCAGGCGATTAGGCGGCGATTAGGATTCCTAATCGCCTATAGTGCAGCAGATATGGTTTTTCGCGCGTTTAATCCTCCAAATCAGATCCGAAACGCGTAAAAACACCCAATAATCATCCTAACATATTAACAAACATATTTCAAGCAAAACCCCTAAGTTTTCATCATTCTAACAGTCCCGAATGCGGACGTTTTCCCAAAATAGCCACTTAACATGAAAACATCACATCAACATGCAAGAACTTGCCCTAAATAGCAAATATCCAGATTTAATCACATAACCACGTTGTCCGAAAGCATCCTACTGTTCTAGCATCATCCTAGAGCAAACCCTAACATCAAACAATCAACAACACATCTCATATCATCCTTAATCATCCAAAATCCTTCAAATGGGTCAAAACATCAAGTATCAACAATACACAACCAAAACCATTCAAACTCCTAGGACATCATCATACTAACTTGTAACAGCCATAAACATCATAATAACACAAAAACAACCATGATTCAATCCTAAAAATTTTATCTTTAATCACATATAACACATGTAAAGGTGTGGGTTTGTTTAGAAACGGTTTTAAATGGATTGACAAAGACAAAAACATTTATAAGTCAGGTCTGGACATTTAGGGAGTAAAACATAATCATTTAAAGGTTTGGGTTTGAAGAACACACCTTGTATTTAAGAGGAGATGATGGAATAAGCTTGGAAATGGTTGTTTGGATGTAAAAATGGGTTCCAGAGGGTGTTTGTGGGTTGAGATATGTTATGGGACGGCTAGGTTGTGTAAATGATGTTTTGGAGGTCAAGGGTGGTATTTATAGGCGTTTCTAGTCGTCAGGCATGTTATATGCGATTATGCAGCTTTATCAGGCGATTAAGGCTGCTAATCGCCTTCACTAT
Organism: Ambrosia artemisiifolia; assembly: GCA_032199755.1. Taxonomy (NCBI): domain Eukaryota; kingdom Viridiplantae; phylum Streptophyta; class Magnoliopsida; order Asterales; family Asteraceae; genus Ambrosia; species Ambrosia artemisiifolia. The sequence continues at coordinate 47,302,851 of CM063527.1, read as the reverse complement.
AGGCGATTAGCCCCCATAATCGCCTAAAGACAAAGCTAATCGCCTAAGGAGGAAGGCTAATCGCCCTCATGAAGGCAATTAGCCCTGCTAATCGCCTTCAGGGTTTGTTGTGGTGTATTTGGCGCGTTAAACTCCGTTTTAACATATGTTAATACATTTTCACATACCGACAAGTCACATAATGATTATAAACTGTTAGGATCAGAGGGCTTGATTGTTGTGATGTATGATTAATGTAACAGTGAAATGGATGAAGTATAAATGAACATGCAGCGGAAATTATCACAACAAAGGGGAATACTGTTTTGTTGACTAAAATACTTTTTATTAAACTTATAAGATTAAACAGTACAAGTACACAGCTCCCCCTCAGCCCTTGATCACTTAGTAATATCCTTTAATGAATATTGATCTAAGCGATAGATAGAACAGTTGTGAAACTATTCTATTTATAGGGTTTCAGGATATTAGGAGCGTGATCAAGTTGCTAATAAACTATTACAAAATACAGCTAACCAATCGCACTAAGCCATACTAGACAATGACTGATAAAGTACTGACACAGAGCACTACTGTTCTATTATAATAAAGTCTGTTGGTGAAACTGCTGTTGCTGAAACTGCTGTTAAGTTCTTCATCAGTTGTTGTAAAACTCTGATGGTCTTCAGTAGTTGTAAACTCTGTTGGTCTTCAGTTGTTGCAAAACTCTGTTTGAGCCCAACAGATGTTTGACTCCAACAGATCTTCTCAGCAGTGGTTTCCTTAGCAGTGGTTTCCTCAGCAGACCTTTGCTCATCAGCTGTTCAACCATCAGCTGTTTGCTCATCAGTAGTTTGCTCAACAGCTGTTTGATCAACAGCTGTTTGGTCTTCAGTACTTTACTTCATCAGATGTTTGCTCAACAGCTGTTTGATCAACAGCTGTTTGGTCTTCAGTACTTTACTTCATCAGATGTTTGCTCAACAGCTGTTTGATCAACAGCTGTTTGGTCTTCAGTACTTTGGCTATCAGCTGTTTGACTCTTCAGCAGTTGTTAGATCTTCAGTACTTTGTAACTGCTGATATCAATCTAGTAATAGTTAGGAACTGTGTATATACTTATTATTATTATGGATCAAGTAAGATAGTCTTGTTTTGGCTTTCCAATCATCTGTTCTTCAAAGGGTTTGATAGCAACCCAACAATCTCCCCCTAGAACAGATGATGCCAAAATCTAGACTTTATTGTTGATCTTTATTCCTCATCAATTTCTCTCTGATTTGACCTTTGAATTGTAGTTCAAAGTTCAGAGAGTATAGGTCTTCAGCATCCCTTTCGAGTTCAAGACTCAGCAGATCTTCTAAATCTATCTCATTAAGCCCATAAGCATCATTCATGCTGATATGTTGAACATCTCCATCAGACCTGAGCAGAGTCAATTCGTGGGTGACTTTGTTACACTTCCACTTTAGAATTTTTGAATCTGATGGTTTCCTGGGTTGAAGTTTTATTGATGATGAGTTGGGTGAGGGAGGTCTACCAATCATTTCCCTTAGCTTGTCACTGACTGGGTCTGAATGACTCAGAATTTGATTCCTCAGACCTTCTTTTCTATATATGTCATAGCTTTCTTTAGCACACTCTTCAGTGTCAGCAGCAGCCATTTCCCTATGTCTCTTCAGATGTTTGATTGCACCAATGTTGATATCTGAAGTAGACACAAGACTTTCCATTGTCAAAGTCTGTTTGGTCAGCTGAATATCTTCAGGATACACAGGCTTCTTAGGAAGTGTAGGGTCTGTGAGCCTAGCCTGTTCAAGCTTTTTGTAGGTCTCAACCAGTCTAAGCTCTTTCCACCTTGCCACTGACTTCATCTCACCATACTTAGCTTCCACAATTTATGCCCTCATCCTCTTTAACTTCAGAGCCATTCTTGGATTTGTCTTGCTTTTGGACCAGTTTGGAGGAGTTGGCTTGTTGACTGGATTCTTTGACATCTGTTCAATTCTATCAATCTCAGCCTTGAGGGCTTGTGTGGTCCAGGCAGCAAATTGTTGTCTGGTGGCTTTGTATGGCTTGTGAGCCATGATGTGGTCAATGCAGGCTTCCTTGACTTCCTTTTCAGCATCTTCTGTCATTGGTTGATCAGACATACTGTTGCTCAGCTCTTTTGCATAGTCTTCAATTCTTCTCAATTGGCTGAGCACAGCAGATGTGATGCTTGAAGCTACCCTGTCATCCTTCCCTTTACACCTTTCTTTTATGATCATGTCTGCCTGTTGAGCCTTAATCTCCAAATACTTTTCAAGGTTTTTGGGCTTCTCAAGGGTTTTAGGAATGGAAGGGAAGGTGACTGAAGATATATCATCTGAGGTGAAAAACAACTCAATCTCTCCTTTGATTGCATTAATCTCAAGAGGATATTGAGTTGCTAGGGTAATGGTAATGGGAGTGGTTGGTGATGGTGGTTTTGGTGGATGTGAAGAGATGGTGTTGGGATCGTGGGTTAGCTCAGAGGGGCAATTATCATGTTTATTAGAGTATGCAGCGGAAATAATCTTGACAATTGACACCATGTGACTATCCTTATTGTAACTCAGACTCCCCCTCGGATTAAGCTATCACAACATGAATTAATAACAAGCCAAACATAAGTGAAATAAGAGTATTAACTTAAATATTTGTATGTTATTAGGCAAATGTTCAAATGTATGAATACATGTGGCCAAGTGCAAGTCTAAGTGTGGGTGATAGTCAGGCATTTATAGAATACATGCCTGACTGTTTCCACCCACTCTTAGATGTACTAAATACATTAACAAATACAATGACAGTAAATAAACTACTAATATACTAACTACTGCTGCTTTATACAGACAACAACTGTTAAAGCTAACTTCTGAGAATCTGTAACTTCTGATGCTTTGGTAAAACTTCTGATGAGTAAATCGTCAGAAGTTGTTCTTCAGTTCTTTGCAACTTCTGATGACCAATGCTAACTTCTGATGAGTAATTACATCAGTAGTTAGTTCTTCAGTACTTCTGAACTTGTTCTTCGGAAGTTGTCTGGTTTGTCCTCGAACAAGTTCATCAGTAGTTGGTCATCAGTGGTTTCTTCATCAATAGTTTCCTTCATTCTTCAGTAGTTGTCTTTTGTACTTCAGGACTTTGTCTTCAGAGGTTTGTCTGGTTCGTCTTCAGAACTTGTCCATCAGTAGTTCTCTTTTGTCTTCAGAAGTTGCCTGTTTTATTCAGCAGTAGTTATTATAATTAGTTATTATTATTATGTGAATGATCGACTAAGGTTTTGTGGTTCATTAATCCTCTCTAACCCAACAATCTCCCCCTGGATTGATGAAGCCAAAACCTTAGCTGATAGCTTAGAAGCTTTATTGATTCACTTATTCAAGATCCAGCCTGTTCTTGATGTTATGTCTGATTTGTCTGAGCTTGTCTTGGGCTTGGATCTTGTTAGGGCAAACTGACATATCCAAATTTATCATGTAGAGATCTTGAAGATCTCTATCTGACATATTCAATACATCCATTGCCCTTTGAAACACCTGCCTTGCACCATCCTCTCTCTCAATGACCATTTGTAGCTTTGGAGTGCAGAACCATCTCTTAATCTTGGCATTGGAGGTTGACACAGAGGGGGTGACAATGGTTGTAGGTGCTGGGTTCTCATACACCACCAAATCAGTGGATGCTGAGACCCTGGGAAGTGGCTGTGAAGATTCTTGACCTTCAGCAGTAGACTTTGTAGCTTCATCAGCAGTTGCAGCCTTTGATTGATCATGCTGGGTAGTTTCAACTGTTTGATGAGCTTTGGCTTTGGAGTCTCTTCCCTGTGGATTTCCTTCCATACACACATCAGCCTTGGCTTTGGAAGCTTCGGCTTTGGAAGGTGAATCCTTTGTAGACACTTGTTCTGAAGCTGGAGTTTTAGATGTTGTAACTTCTGATGAAGACTGACCAGCTGGATGAGTTTTCTTTTGCTCAAGTTTGTTGTATGCATCCAGTAGGTCAGCTTCACTCCACTTCAGTAGCTGCAGTTTGCTACCAATCTTTGCAGCTGCAAGTTGATTGACAAGCTGAGTTCTTCTTTCAGCCTTCTTCTTAGCTTCCAGCATTGATTCCAGCTTGTCAACCCTTAACTGTAAGTCTTTCAAGGACAGGTTCTTAATGTTGGCCTTTTTGGTCTTTGAATATTTTACTATGAATTTTATGGCCTGTTGTCTATCAAATTCAACCTGTGTCTCTACAGCTTCTGCCAACTCTTGTAGATACCCTTGAAAGGCTTTGGCTCTCTCATCTTCACCTGTGATCCCTTCATCATTTACCCTTTCCCAAGCCATCTGAGCATGAAGTTCATTCCCCTCCACAGGAATCTCTTTCTCCTTAGCTTCATGTGTGACTTGTTCATCCTTCTTCTTCTGTTCTGGTGCATCCCTCTGCTTGATGAGCTGAGAGATAGGCATTTGGTCCAGATCAGAAGGATCAGGAATGGGTTTGGAAAAGGCAGGGGTTGTCTTCTGAATTTTAGTAACTACTGATGATTGAGCATCAGCAGTTTTGTCTTTTGGGTCTCTAGAGGTTTCATCAGTTGTTCCCCCTGTCTTCCTTTTCCTGTATTGAACTTTGACCTCCCTTGTTGATGTTTCTTTTTCAGTAATGGGAAGGTCAGTGGGCAGGTGAGATGTTTGTGCAGCACCCTTCTTACCAGCTATTTTCTTCTCAGCAGTTCTCTTTTGTTCAGCTTCCCTTGCCTTCTTGGAAGCTTCTAAATCAATCTTTTCAGACGCTTTCTCCCCCTTTTTGGCTTCATCAGCCTCTTGAAACCAGGGAGCAGGAGGAGCTACACCTGTAAGGTGTTGGATTTGTCTTCTTAAGTCCTCCTGGCGTCTTGAGATCTCTGAGACTTTGTCATTTAAGGCATTGTTCAGCATGGTAAGTTGGGTGTTGTATTTTTGTTCCATCTGGACTGTGAAGTCTTTAAGATGTGCATTGATGAGCTGATGGAACATTTGGTAGAGAGGGCCCTGGGGGTTGCATAAGTGGTCTATGTTTATGCTCCCAGGTCCTGAATTGGTGGCTTGTATAGAAGGTGATGTGTATGGGTGATCTCCTGCTGTGTCAGCTGGAGATGCCACTCTTGGGGATGTTTGGGTTGAGTGGTCTTTATCCTGAGCCTTGTTGGTGAGCAACTCTTTGAGTTTGCAGACCTCAGACTCAAGACCTTCTATTTTGGCCGTCAATTCTGTGATTTTTGACTCATCAACCAACTTAATGGCATCATCTGAATCCCTGTCTTCTGTTGAGACAGTTTTACCATGACCTGGTTCCAGTTCCAGATGGTCATGGGCCCCTTTTTCTTGGTTCTGGGGTCTTCCTGCTGTTATGTCCATAGGTTCAGAACCTATGACAGCAGTTGCCATAAGTGAAGTCTTAACAATGTTACCACTGTCCTCCAGTCCACCACTGGGTGGTAAAGAAGTAGTGGCAGCTTCACTTATACCTTGAACCTCTGATACTGGACTCAGGGGTTTAGGTTCATCCTCATCTCTTTGGTTAGAGAAGGGCATGTCCTCATCCATGTCTAATAAGTCAGAGAAGCTCTGGTCATGGGGAGAAACCTCAATGATAACCTGAGGCATGACACTTGTGGATGGGACATCTGGGCCCAACTCATTGAGAGCTATGGCATTGGTTACTGTGGAGATTGTGGTATAAATATTATCAGTAATTGGGCTTTCAAGCTGTGTACTCCCAGGCATTGGAGTAATAGTAGTGAAATCAAGTGAAGTCACAACTACTGATGCTGGTTCCCTTGAAATAGACTCTGTAACTTGTTGAGAAGTTACAGGCAGTTGAGGCTGGGAATGAGATGTGGCAGCCAACTGTGAGGATGTCCCAGTTGTTGCTTTAACAAGTTCAGATTGAACATTGACATCCACAGGCATCTCATCATCCTGTGGTGTCTTATTAGGTTTTGTTGAGGGTTTAGGTTTGACTGAAGACTTCTTTTTGGATTTTTCTTTGGGGGTAGAAGTCTTTTTAGGTTTTGATGATGTGGGTTCCTTGAGGACTGGGTTTGCTTCCTCTTGGTCATCATCTGCCAGATGTGCTGGCGTGTTATGTCTTGAAAATGTTTGAACCTCTATCCTTTTAGAGACAGAGGCTACCCCAAGTAATGCATCATTACCAATGGTTTTAATGAGGCATTGCATAACAAACCTGGGGTATATTAAAAACTTAAACTTTTCTTTATTATGGTTTATTACAAGTTCATTGAAAAGATAAGTTGATGCCCTGAAAGGTTGGTTTGCAACTATAGAATGAAAAATTTGTTGCAAGTCAGAGGGCATTTGATCCCATCCAGCAGTCTTAGGACTCAAGCACATTAACAAGTAATGAAACAGGAGCTTGTACTGGGGATCAAAATATTTCTTGTAAATGGTAGCATGAGAAAGATTACCTTGATACTCACATGCTGTAAGTGTGGCATGCACAACACCAGTTGATATGGATGTTGGAGCATCGTTGTCATCTAGTTCAAGAGCTTGTGACAACACCTCTGGTGTTATAGCCAACACTTTGCCATTTACCTTTGATTTAAGGGCAACTACTTCGCCATTGACCATTGAAGCTTTAGCATTTGCCCAAAACTGCCTGAGGGCGTCCACGTGGATAGGTGGATCGATGATGAAGGCAGTGTGATACCTAGAATTAACTATGGTATCGATGATATCATGGTATTTCTCCCAGTGTTTATCCTTAGTCAGATAAGCGATTTGATTGTGGGAGAGTTTCAATTGAAGAGCCATTTTAGCAATTAGGTTTAAAGACTGGTTGTTAATCGCCGTTGAAGGTTTGAAAGAGGGAAGTGTGATTTGAATTGTAATGAATGTGAAAAATCAGGGTTTCAGAAGTTATAACTTCTGATGAAAGGACTGTTATACCCTTTCTCTTAACTACTGATGAATATTTTTGTTCGTCAGTAGTTGTCCCTGTTCTTCTTCAGTAGTTTTAAAACTACTGATGTACAATCACCTCACACTTCCTACTACTTAATTACTGATTCACCACATCAGCAATTAGGTCCTCAGATGTTATATAATCGTTCAGAAGTTTCTAAGTTAGTGTGTTTTACTTATTTTCTTACTCCATTTTCCTTGTATTTCCTCTACCCCAGCAATCAAAGGTGGATGGCGAAGTATGAAAATCTTCTGTAGTAATAACATCTGAAGTTCAACAACCAAGGACTTTTGATCCAAGGCAGATCTCTAGCAATAAACAACCTTTTTGAAAATGGTTCTTTAATTGAAAATACCAAGATATAAACTAATGAAACTCTTAAAAATAGATATTTCAATTAAGTCAGTAGTTTTTGTTAATTTACAAGCTTTAGGAATTATAAGTTCAACATTAAATCATAGATAAGCTCTTAGATCTAGATTTTAATGTATTTAGCCTGCTTGAATTAACTTATATTAACTTAGCTGTTTATATAATACTTATTTAATTAAGTACATATATGGTCAGCAAAGTTACCCACATTTTGCAACATCTTTTATGAAAAATCTACTTAGGAGATAGTTCACTTAACATGTATGTGGTCTTCAGGCCTAACTTTGTTTGAAACAGATTTATGAAAATAGGTTTCCAACAAAGTTATACTACCTGGAATGTTGTGGCCATCATATCTTTGTTTTTATGATATAGTTGATTGATTTGCAACTTATCATAATAACTAAGATGATATCACTGAGTTTAAGTCACAATAAAGTCACAGTCAATCGAGTATCAAATAATAATGAGCTGGTCTGTTATGTCAAATTGATTGTTAGATCATATTTGACTGGCCAAGCTCTGATACCAATTGTTGGGATCGTGGGTTAGCTCAGAGGGGCAATTATCATGTTTATTAGAGTATGCAGCGGAAATAATCTTGACAATTGACACCATGTGACTATCCTTATTGTAACTCAGACTCCCCCTCGGATTAAGCTATCACAACATGAATTAATAACAAGCCAAACATAAGTGAAATAAGAGTATTAACTTAAATATTTGTATGTTATTAGGCAAATGTTCAAATGTATGAATACATGTGGCCAAGTGCAAGTCTAAGTGTGGGTGATAGTCAGGCATTTATAGAATACATGCCTGACTGTTTCCACCCACTCTTAGATGTACTAAATACATTAACAAATACAATGACAGTAAATAAACTACTAATATACTAACTACTGCTGCTTTATACAGACAACAACTGTTAAAGCTAACTTCTGAGAATCTGTAACTTCTGATGCTTTGGTAAAACTTCTGATGAGTAAATCGTCAGAAGTTGTTCTTCAGTTCTTTGCAACTTCTGATGACCAATGCTAACTTCTGATGAGTAATTACATCAGTAGTTAGTTCTTCAGTACTTCTGAACTTGTTCTTCGGAAGTTGTCTGGTTTGTCCTCGAACAAGTTCATCAGTAGTTGGTCATCAGTGGTTTCTTCATCAATAGTTTCCTTCATTCTTCAGTAGTTGTCTTTTGTACTTCAGGACTTTGTCTTCAGAGGTTTGTCTGGTTCGTCTTCAGAACTTGTCCATCAGTAGTTCTCTTTTGTCTTCAGAAGTTGCCTGTTTTATTCAGCAGTAGTTATTATAATTAGTTATTATTATTATGTGAATGATCGACTAAGGTTTTGTGGTTCATTAATCCTCTCTAACCCAACAGATGGGAACAGCTTCAATGGGTGGTTGGGTTGATGAAGGATGTTTAGCTGTGTCATCATCAGACTCATCATCTTGAATGACAAAAGTAGTCTTTCTTCTTTTGTACATAATTGTGGGAGATGGTGGTCTAGATGATGGAGTAGGGATGGATGGTTCTTGTGGTTTTGTGGTGATGAATGGTTCGGAGGTGAGCCTTTTTGTTTTAAGGACAGAGGGTGGTACCCTGACTTGTGCAGGTCTTTTCTTCCTTTTAGAAGATCCCACATCCTCCTTTTCTTGTTGCTCACCCTTTCTTTGTTCAATCAACTTTTCAGCTTTGGCTTCTTTAGCCAGCAGTCTTGTTGATTTGTGTTGGGCAGCCTCTTCAGCCTTGACATTAGCGGATTCATCAATTCCTTTGGCTTTGTCAGGTTTGTGTGAAGAGGCAATGGATGTGGAGGTGGGAGTTTGGGATGCTGAAGCAGACTTTTCTTTGTCTTGACCTTTTTGTGAAGGCTTGGTTTCAGCTGGAACAGACTTTTTGTCAACAGACTTTTTGTCTTGACCTTTTTCAGAAGGCTTCATTCCAAAGGGATTAAGCTTCTTGAGATGATCCCTTCCACTCTCCCCCTTTTTGGCATCATCCCTTGTGAACTCATGATCATCATCATCACTGAGTATGGTGGTGGGAAATGAGCCAGTAGTTTTGAGAAGGTGCTCTTTAATAGCTTTGATGTCTGCCTTTGTATCATTGAATCTGGCATCCACCATGGTTCTGATTTCCTTCATGTAAGTTTCATGAGTCTGGTCAGCCAGTTTTCTGTGAGCTATTATGATAGGACTCACTGACTTCCAGAGCTCAGAGGAGATGTCTTCTGTGGAGGGTTGCTTCTTTGTAAGCTCTTGCAGGGTGTGCATGATTGTTTTGAGATCAGTCTTGATGTCAGAGACTGATGATTCAATTTTATCCACCCTGTCCGTCAATTCCTGGTATCTTAACCCATCACCTAAGTTAATAGGATCAGCTGAGTCCCTACCAGAAGTGGTAGTTTTATCTGGTTGGGTTCTAGGAGGTGAGTCCATGAAGAAACCACCAGATGCCCCTGGTTCTTGGTACTGGGGACTTCCAACTGGTGTAGATGTCACTTTAGTGGCCATCTCAGTTGTTGCCATCAAGAAAGGCTTATGGATGTAACCACTGTCCTGCTGTGAGACTATGGTCTCTACAGTAGTAGTGGCTGCTTTACTTGACAAACCACCTTGAGTTACATGGAACTGAAGGGGTGTAGCCTCCTCTGTTTGTGGGATAGCAGATTGACTTTTCTCTGGCCCAGTCACATGCTGAGGTATGCACTCAGGGATGGGTGGTTGAGTGGAACTGGTGCCAGCCAGAGTTTTGTCAATTGCTTCAAACAATGGTATGATAGTTGGGGGAATTGATGGTGTGGATTGTGAAGTGATGAGTGTAGTAGCCCTGGGAGATGAGCTTGTCAACAGACTTTCAAAAGAAATATCTGCAACATGATGTGTGACCCCTGGGCTTACAACATGATCCTTTTGAGAGGATGCATGAGGAGTTTGGCTGGTGGGAGACTTTTCCAACTGTTGAGAGGAAGTATCAACAGTGGTTGTTTGTTGCATTTGTGTTACAACAGGAATATCCTCTGGTATCTCAACCTCCAGAGTCACCTTTTTGGTTTTCTTTGTGGGGTGTGTTTTAGATGGAGTGGTCTTTTTGGAGGTGGCTGGTGTGGGTTTCACAGCACTGGTGGTAGTGCTGTGATCACCAGGGGCAGTGGGCCCAGCAACAGAGGTTTGGACAGCAGTTGTTGTCCTAACCCTCTTTGCTTGTGTTTTAGAAACTTTTGTTTGTACAGATTTTTCATAAGTAGGACCTAACATCCTTGTAAAAGTTTCAGTAGTCAAGCTATTCATTTGAAGTGGTTCACCTAGTTTAAACTCTTCTGCAGGTAAAAGTTTTTGTAGGATAACACTTAAAATTCTTGGATATAGCAAGAAAGCATTATTTGACCCAGCCTGAACCCCCTTCACATTGTTTGCCAAGTCCAAAAATAGTGCTTGGGATAAGTTATAATCAGTGTTTGTTAAAATTGCAAATCCCAAGTACTGGACTTTCAGTGGTATTTCATTGAAAGATGTGGTTTTAGGAGAGAGGCATACCAGTAAAGTATGAAAAAGAAATTTCATTTATGGGGGAAATACTTTTTAAACATAGTAGCCCCAGTGAATTGGCCTTCATAGCCTCTCTCTTGGAACTCTGTGTGGAGTTCAGTTTTAGGGAAAGAGTCACTACCTGTAAGATCATTCAGTGAGAAGGTAGTGGCAATGGTTTCTGGGGTAATGGTTATATTGGTGTTACCAATGGTGGATGTGATGGAGGTTGGCTTTTTGTCTATGTATTGGACCTCTGCTTTTAGCCAAAAGGCTTGCAGGGTGTCTTCATAGATGGGTGCATCAAAGGTTAGGGCGTTTTTGTATTTGCAGTTATTGAGGAGATCGATGATGGTGTGGAATTGACTGTTGTCATTTGATTTTTCAAGAAATGGCTTGTAATTATGTGGGGATTTGAATTGAAGATCCATTTTAATGGAATTAGGGGATTATTGAAGTCGGAAGATTGAAATGGGTGGCAGTTATGGGATTTTAGAAGGTTGAAGACGAAGAGATGGTGAAAGCTCTGTTAATGTAATAACAGGGGTTTAAATAGGGTTTTGAAAAAGAAACCGCTGATGTGGCCAAAAGTCTGTTTGTAGAACAGACGTGGCAAACATCTGATGGAGGTTAGTGTATGGTGGGTGACAGTTGTTGTAACATCTGTTTGACTATAGTCAAACAGATGTTTAAACAACAGGTGTTTTATCTGAGAAACAGATTTTTCAACCTCTTGGTGGAACATCTGATGACTATAGTCAACAGATGTTTAGACAACAGTTGTTTTATCTGATAAACAGACTTTTCAACTTGTGGTGGAACATCTGGTTGACTGTAGTCAAACAGATGTTTAGGCAACAGTTGTTTTATCTGATGAACAGATTTTTCAACTTGTAGTGGAACATCTGGTTGACTGCAGTCAAACAGATGTTTAGGCAACAGTTGTTTTATCTGATGAACAGATTTTCAACTTGTAGTGGAACATCTGATGACTGTAGTCAACAGATGTTTGGGCAACAGTTGTTTTATCTGATGAACAGATTTTTCAACTTGTAGTGGAACATCTGATGACTGTAGTCAACAGATGTTTGGGCAACAGTTGTTTTATCTGATCAACAGATTTTTCAACTGTTGGTGTAACATCTGATGACTGTAGTCAACAGATGTTTGTAAACAGTTGTTTTATCTGAACAGTTGTTTGATCAGATTTTTCAACCTTTTAATGGAACATCTGATGACTGTAGCCAACAGATGTTTGAAGGGCAATTGTTTTATCTAATCAGAGTTTTTGAAACATCTGGTCAAATTTTTCAACTGATGGGTGGAACATCTGTTTGACTTTAAGTCAACAGATGTTTGATGGACAGTTGTTTTATCCAAACAGAGTTTTTGAAACATCTGTTCAAATTTTTCAACCAGGGCTATTTTAGGGATTTTGTTGAAAAATTGGCTACCATTTTAGTCCATATTAAGCATACCAATTCTGGAGATCAAACCTTCAAATGTGGATGTATCCAAGGCTTTTGTAAGCACATCTGCAAGCTGATCTTCTGTTGGAACATGGTGCAAAGAAATCAGTCCCTTTTCATAGCTGTCTCGCACAAAGTGGTGTCTGATGTCAATGTGCTTTGTAGTGGAATGGGAAACTGGATTTTTAATGATGTTTTCAGCTGCCTGACTGTCCAACATGAGTGGAGTCTTTAGGGCAGTTACACCAAAATCCAGTAACTGATTTTGAAGCCACATGAGTTGAGCTGTACAGCTTGCAGCAGCAATGTATTCTGCTTCTGCTGTAGATGTTGAAACAGCTGCCTGCTTTTTGCTTTGCCAGGAAATGAGTGCATTTCCTAGAAACTGGCAGCCTCCTGATGTGGACTTCCTTGTGGTGTGACATCCAGCAAAGTCACTGTCTGAATAACCTGAAAGCTCAATATTCCCATTAGCAGGATACCAGATACCAAGTGTGGGAGCACCTTTGAGGTATCTGAATATCCTTTTCACAGCAATGAGGTTAGACTTCCTAGGTGATGCCTGAGATCTTGCACAAACACAGGTGGCAAACATGATGTCTGGCCTTGATGCAGTTAGATACAATAAAGATCCAATCATGCATCTATACTGTGTTTGATCTACTAGGTCATCTTTATCATCAAAGAGTGCTTTGTTGGTGCTCATGGGTGTACTACATGGTTTGCTGTCATTCATATCAAATCTTTTTAACAAGTTTTGAACATACTTGTTTTGATGTATGAATGTACCATTTTGTAGTTGCTTGACTTGTAGTCCAAGAAAGCACTGAAGTTCACCCATGGCACTCATTTCAAACTCAGCTGTCATGAGTTTTCTAAACTCTTCACACATATTGTTACATGTGGATCCAAAAATAATGTCATCCACATATATTTGTACAATCATTAAGTGTTTTCCCTTCCATTTTAAAAACAGAGTTTTATCAATTTTTCCTCTTGTAAAACCAATTTTTAGAAGGAAAGTGGAGAGAGTTTCATACCAGGCTCTAGGTGCTTGTTTCAGGCCATACAAAGCTTTGTTAAGCTTGTAGACATGATCTGGATGGAAAGTGTCTTCAAATCCAGGTGGTTGGCATACATATACCTCCTCCTGAATCTTCCCATAAAGGAAAGCACATTTGATATCCATTTGATACACCTTGATGTTGTGGTTGACAGCAAAGGCCAAGAAGAGTCTGATGGCTTCTAATCTTGCTACAGGAGCAAAAGTTTCATCATAGTCAATTCCTTCTTCTTGTCTGAACCCTTGAACCACTAGCCTGGCTTTGTTCTTGACAACAATGCCCCTTTCATCAGTTTTATTTTTGAAGACCCATTTTGTGCCTATAGGATAAACACCCTTTGGCAATGGTACAAGTTCCCACACTTGTTGTCTTTTAAACTGAAGGAGCTCTTCTTGCATGGCTTCAACCCAACTATTGTCTTTCAGTGCCTCTTGGTACTTGACAGGTTGATTGAGGGATAAGAATCCTGCAAAAAGACAAATGTTTGAGGACTGCTGTCTTGTCAGCACTCCAGCATTGATGTTGCCAATGATTTGATCTGGTGGATGGGATCTCAAATAGATAAGGTCTCTTGTATAGGGAACTATGGCATTTTGAGGTTAGGGACACAGATGTGTATCATCTGTGGTAACATCTGTTGGCATTGGTGTATAGCTAGCAGATGTCTGAAATGGAGGTGGAGGAAGTGATGTGTGAGAGGTGAAATCTGACTGACTTTTATCCACTGATGGTGGACTTTTGTCAGCAGAGTTTTGGGGGTGAGACTGATCAACTGTAGTTGAATCAGCAGAGTTTTGACAGTTGTTTTGAACACCTGTGCCCTCTTGAATTATAGGAGAAACTTTGAGCTGTGATGGAATCACAGGATCCTCTCCATAATCCTGTGGTGGAGACTGTGGTGTACCTGCAGGGTTAGTTTTAGAAGATATATCTTCAAATCTAAATTTATCTAGATCAAACAATTCTGCAGGGTTAGAGGGGATTTTCAAAGATGAAAGTTCATTGAACTTAACATTCAGAGTCTCTTCTATGATTTTAGACTTTGTGTTAAACACTCTATAAGCCTTAGCTGTAGAAGAATATCCCATAAAGTAACCACAATCTACTTTGGCTGCAAATTTAGATATGGAATCTTTAAGATTTAGAATAAAGCATGGGCAGCCAAAGATTTTGAAAAATGAAATCAGAGGTTTAACATTAAATAGGATTTCATAAGAAGTCTTTTGATGTCTGGGGTTGATCAAAACTCTGTTTTGAACATAGCAAGCAGTGTTTACAGCTTCTGCCCAAAAGGACAGTGGTAAACCTGAATCTGCCAGCATTGTTCTTGCAGCCTCTATAAGAGTTCTGTTTTTCCTTTCAACCACCCCATTTTGTTCAGGTGTTCTTGGAATGCTATACTGCCTCACAATTCCTTTTGACACACAGAAGACATCCAACTCCTTGTTCCTAAACTCTGTTCCATTATCACTCCTGATGATTTTTACTGGCAGATCATATTGTTTTTCAACTTTGATCACAAAGTCCTTCAAGATACCTGCAGTCTCATCCTTAGAGTGTAAAAAGTAAGTCCATGTAAACCTAGAAAAATCATCAACTATAACAAGACAATATCTTTTCTTAGATAAGCTCATGATTTGAACTGGGCCAAACAAGTCTATGTGCAACATTTGAAGACATTGACTGGTTTTGGACTCATTGATGGATTTGTAAGACACTTTATGTTGCTTTCCTTTTAAACAGGAAATGCAGTGTTCATTACATGTGAAGGTTTTTGGTGGAAGACCTCTTACAAGGTTCTTATGAGAGAGAGAGTTGATATTTTGAAAGTTAGTGTGACCTAACCTCCTATGCCAAAGATCTGTTTCTTTTGCTGAAGCAGTAGAAAATAAACAGACATTTGGCACAGGATTATCTTTCAACATATCAACTACATACACATTGCCACTTCTATGAGCAACAAGTGATGCTGTACTCTCAGCTATGATAGACTCAATCTTTTTAACCACTTCTGGCCCAATAATCTTACAAGTTTTCTTAGTGAAGAATGGCCCATAGCCTTTGTCACTCATTTGTGAGACACTAAGAAGATTAAATTTTAGATTATCAATAAGATTGACATTTTCAAACTTGAGCCTTCCTGCCTGAACAGACCCTGAACCCAATACCTTACCCTTTGAATTATTACCAAAAGATATATCACCTCCCCCATGAGCTATGAAATCTCTGAGCAAGGTTCTACATCCTGTCATGTGCCTGGAACCTCCACTGTCCACATACCAAAGACTGTCTAAACCAATAGAAGTTCCCTGCACAAGTAATAAATGGGTTAGTTTTGGTGGGTATCCAAAGCCTTTGTGGCTTTGGATGGGTGGTCAGACTTTGTAGTCTCAAGATGTGAGGAAAGGTCAGTTGTTGCACCAGGTCTTTGAGCAGGGCTTAACAACTGCTGCTGGTTATGACCAGCAGATGTTTTACCATTTCCTATCAGATGATGGTAACCATAGGGATGTCTATTCACTAGTGGTCTAGGGGGCCTTTTGTGGCTAGCATAGACATGTGGTGACCTATGGTAAGGTGGTTGACCAAGTCCTCTTGGGTCTTGGTTAAATGGAATGACATTTGTTACCTTGATATCTCTGGGAGCAGAGTTTTGATTTAAATTTCGGGTAACAGATGTTTGAACAGATGTTTGCATCTGTTCAGGCCTTCCCTTTGGGGTACTTGTCACAAGACTCCTCTTAGTTTTAGATTTATACTCATTAAGTTTATCATCAAAATTTTTAATATAAATGCACTCCTGAGTCTTGTGATTCTTCTTGCCACATATAGTGCAAGGTGGTTCAGGATTCCAAATGCTTGTTCCTTTGCTAATTTCAAAAGCTTTTAGAAGACAACAGTTTTTAGTAACATGATTCTTCCTTTCACAGAAACTACAAAACAAGCCTAGGTCCTCTTCTCTCCTTCTCCCTTTGACTGTCTTCTTTCCAACAGATGTTGTGACATCTGTCTGAAGATTTGTAAGGGGAATGATGATGGGCTGTGGTGTTTTAGCACCATCAGGAATGATGATGGCCTGTGGAGCTTTAACACCATCAGGGGTGGAAAAATCTACTGGTTTGAAGTTATCAAGAACATCACACTCATCTGACCATGTAGGTTTAAACTCATATTTTTTAATATCAGTTTTAGATGAGGAACCTTCAGGTTTTGTAAGAAGAATCTTTTTACCATTTGGTTCAGTGACTTTTACTTCTTGACCAACCAGATTTGTGGGAACTATCTCAACCAAATCAGATTCCTTTTCAATGGATTCATCAATAGTCTTGGCAAATCCAATACCAAATTTAATATGGCTTTTGGTCTATTGGTTGAGTAGTATTTCATAACCTTTGCAAGATTCTACCCATTTTGCACAAGTGACCTGGGTAGATTTTAGCTCCTTTTTACAAACTTGGTATTTTGATACCATAGTTTGGAGCTGGTCTTTGGTTATGCTTGCCTCATGTTTTAGGTTGCTGATCTCAGATTCTTTTTCAGTAAGTTTAAATTTTAACTCTTTAAAAAGCTTTTCAAACTGATTTTCAGAATCTAAGATCTTTTGTCTAAGGTTTTCATTTACTTCCTTTATGTTAGCAAAAGCTATAATACATTTGTCTGAACATAAGTTCTGTAGAACTTGAGAAGTTACCTTAGTAGCAGCCATTAATGCACAATCACACTTGCACTCACACTCACTGGGGTTCCATGGATCGGAGGTATTTGCAACTCCTTCCTCTATCTTTGTACCTGAAATCTTTTCATCAACAACATTATTTATCATGTCAGTATGCACCACTTCCTCAGTTTCAGTTTCTTCAATTAGTGTCTCTAGTGCCATAAGACAGGAATTTCCTGGTTCATTTGTGGCAACTAGAGCAAAGTTCTCATCTGTTAGCTCATCTGGTAAGCTGCTCCAATCAACAAAGCCTTGTGTGAAGAGACTCTGTTGAATGGGTTCTGCAGGTGCAGCTTGAGGCATTTGTGCCTGAGCAACAGGAGCTTGAACATACTGAATCTGAGGGATAGTAGTCTGGACATATTGGATTGGGACAGTGTTTGAGGATTGAGCAATATGAGCAGTGTTCTGCACATTTGGAGTAGGGGTATAAGAATGTTGAGGTCTCTGATTTGGATAGGAAATCATAGGAGTACCAATTTGGCTCCTGCATTCCCTAGCAAAATGACCAAGTTTTGAACACTTGTAACATTTTATTTTGGATTTATCCAACCCTACCCTTGATCCCCCATGCAGCCCTTGAAATCTTCTTCCAGATTTCTGGTAGAACTTATTAGTTCTAATGCTCAGAAGGGCCAGTTGATGCATGATGTCCATTTCCTCTAGGTCTAAGGGGTCAATGTATTGTAAGTCATTGTACACAAAAGAAGTGTTGTCAATGGAAGAGATCTCATTATTAGCTGCAAGAGCATAACTTGGTGAGTTATGATCAGTGTTGAAACCAGTGGTTATGTCAATATAATGATCATACCCTTGGTCCTTTCCACTACTAGAGGTCTCTTCTTGACCAAAAAGTGCTGTGCTACCAAAAGTGTAGTCATCAGTCACTTTTCCAGAATCCTGGAGCTTCTTTTTCTGGTTAAGCTCTCTTTCATAAGTTAAGAGCTTGCCATGAAGCTGGGTCAAACTTAAATCTTTGAAACCAATTGAGTTTCTGGTTACAATTGCAATAGTGTCCCATTTATCAGGTAGTGATCTTAAAAACCTATGGTTTAATGTTGAGTTAGGAAATGTCAGATCTACCAGTTTTAGTTCACTTATGAGGCAACTGAACCTCTCAAATTGTTGGGTTAATGACTCCCCTTTTACATGACTGAAGGTTTCATATTGTTGATTTAAAATTTCACGATTGTTTTCAATCACCTCCTCTGTTCCTCCAAATTGTTCTTTTAAAGCATCCCACAATTCTTTTGCACTATTACAGTGTAATAGTCCAGCATAGATATCATTTGGTAGAGCCATTGCTACAATGCTGAAAGCTTTGGCCTCTAACTCAAATTTTTGAAAATCCTGCTCAGAATAGTTTTCAGGATTCTTTTTCACTAGAACTTTTGGGTCCTCAGCACTTGGGACGGTTGGAACATGAGGGCCAAAGATAACAGATTTCCAGCACCCAGTGTTTTGTTCAGCAAGAACATGTCCCATCCTACGTTGCCAGATATTGTATTCAGATCTGACAAGCATAGGTGGCTTGTTTCTTGTGCCAGTATTGCTCATGTCATTAACTTGAGACATGTTAGGTTGATTTTAAGACAAGGTTTTTGAAATTTTATTTTTAGAATAAAAGGACTTTTACCAGGCAATCAACCTACAACTGAGTATCATCAATTGTGAGCTGATCTTTTACGTTAAATTGATTGTTAGATCGAATTTAACTGACCAAGCTCTGATACCAATTGTTAGGATCAGAGGGCTTGATTGTTGTGATGTATGATTAATGTAACAGTGAAATGGATGAAGTATAAATGAACATGCAGCGGAAATTATCACAACAAAGGGGAATACTGTTTTGTTGACTAAAATACTTTTTATTAAACTTATAAGATTAAACAGTACAAGTACACAGCTCCCCCTCAGCCCTTGATCACTTAGTAATATCCTTTAATGAATATTGATCTAAGCGATAGATAGAACAGTTGTGAAACTGTTCTATTTATAGGATTTCAGGATATTAGGAGCGTGATCAAGTTGCTAATAAACTATTACAAAATACAGCTAACCAATCGCACTAAGCCATACTAGACAATGACTGATAAAGTACTGACACAGAGCACTACTGTTCTATTATAATAAAGTCTGTTGCTGAAACTGCTGTTAAGTTCTTCATCAGTTGTTGTAAAACTCTGATGGTCTTCAGTAGTTGTAAACTCTGTTGGTCTTCAGTTGTTGCAAAACTCTGTTTGAGCCCAACAGCTGTTTGACTCCAACAGATCTTCTCAGCAGTGGTTTCCTTAGCAGTGGTTTCCTCAGCAGACCTTTGCTCATCAGCTGTTCAACCATCAGCTGTTTGCTCATCAGTAGTTTGCTCAACAGCTGTTTGATCAACAGCTGTTTGGTCTTCAGTACTTTACTTCATCAGATGTTTGCTCAACAGCTGTTTGATCAACAGCTGTTTGGTCTTCAGTACTTTACTTCATCAGATGTTTGCTCAACAGCTGTTTGATCAACAGCTGTTTGGTCTTCAGTACTTTGGCTATCAGCTGTTTGACTCTTCAGCAGTTGTTAGATCTTCAGTACTTTGTAACTGCTGATATCAATCTAGTAATAGTTAGGAACTGTGTATATACTTATTATTATTATGGATCAAGTAAGATAGTCTTGTTTTGGCTTTCCAATCATCTGTTCTTCAAAGGGTTTGATAGCAACCCAACATAAACACATAATACATGAAAGTAAACACGTTCACACTCGTTCACCAATTCCCGGGACTCGAGACTTGTGTATGTGAAAACCCTAATGATGTGCGACTCGACTCGACCGACCTTGTTATGTGTAACGTATGCGCGACCCGCTAAGGTAGACTTACTAAGTTTTCAAAAGTTAGTTACCGGAAGTTGCCGGGTGTCACACTATATACGTTGACCTTCTACTTCCAATTCATTTTAATGAGGATTAACACATGTGTTAACCTTGAAGTGTCATGATTCTATTTAACCTCTCAGCATAAGGATATTTAAACTCAATTGTGGCATCTAAGTCTCACGGAACAGTATATAATCATTAATTAATATCTGCAATAACCTTCCAATCCATTCATGTGAATGTATACATTAAGACGTGTTTTTTTGTTAGATTAATACGTGTGGTAATTTGGATTAACACATGTGCTAATCATAAACTCTCAGCATTTTATTTAACATCTATACAGAAGGATATTGAAGTTAAACAGTAGGTAATCAAAATCACTAAATATGATAAATTAATATCCATATTAAGTTCTAGATATAATTCTTGTAAATGTATAAAATAAAGTGTGTTTTTATTTAGGTTAACACATGTGTTAATGTGTATTAACACCTGTGTTAATCATAAACTTCCATGATTTTAGTTAACCTCTTAGTGTAAGGATTTATATACAAAACAACGGCCTTTGAGTCTCAGTAAGCATGATATAATAACAATCTACGTTGATATTCTACTTCCAATTCATTTTAATGAGGATTAACACATGTGTTAATCTTGAAGTGTCATGATTCTGTTTAACCTCTCGGCATAAGGGTATTCCAACTCAATTGTGGCATCTAAATCTCACGGAACATTATAAAATCCTTAATTAATATCTACAATAACCTTCCAATACATTTCATGTGAGTGTATACATTAAGACGTGTTTTGTAAGATTAACACGTGGGTTAATTTGGATTAAAACATGTATTAATCATGAACTCTCATGATTCTGGTTAACCCATATACGGAAGGATTTTGAAGATAAAAAGTAATCTATCAGAATCACTAAATTTCATAAACTAATATCCACATTAAGCTTCAAGATACAATTTATGTAAATGTATACAATAAAGCGTGTTTTTATTTATATTAACACATGTGTCAATGTGTATTAACACATGCGTTAATCTTTAACTCCTGTGGTTTTACTTAACCTCATATTGTAAGGATTTTCATAAAAACTATAGTCTTTGAGTCTCAGTATGCATGATTTAATAACAATATACGTTGACCTTCTACTTCCAATTCATGTTAATGAGGATTAACACATGTGTTAACCTTGAAGTGTCATGATTCTATTTAACCTCTCAGCATAAGGATATTTAAACTTATTTGTGGCATCTAAGTCTCACGGAACATTATAAAATCATTAACAAATATCTGCAATAACCTTCCAATCAATTCATGTGAATGTATACATTAAGACGTGTTTTTGTAAGATTAACACGTGTGTTAATTTGGATTAACACATGTGTTAATAATGAACTCTCATGATTCTGGTTAACCCATATACGGAAGGATTTTGAAGATAAAAGTAATCTCTCAGAATCACTAAATTTCATAAAATAATATCCACATTAAGCTTCTAGATACAATTTATGTAAATGTATACAATAAAGCGTGTTTTCACTTATATTAACACATGTGTCAATGTGTATTAACACATGCGTTAATCTTTAACTCCTGTGGTTTTACTTAACCTCATATCGTAAGGATTTTCATAAAAACTATAGTCTTTGAGTCTCAGTATGCATGATTTAATAACAATATACGTTGACCTTCTACTTCCAATTCATGTTAATGAGGATTAACACATGTGTTAACCTTGAAGTGTCATGATTCTATTTAACCTCTCAGCATAAGGATATTTAAACTCAATTGTGGCATCTAAGTCTCATGGAACATTATATAATCATTAATTAATATCTGCAATAACCTTCCAATCCATTCATGTGAATGTATACATTAAGACGTGTTTTTTTTGTTAGATTAATACGTGTGGTAATTTGGATTAACACATGAGCTAATCATAAACTCACAGTATTTTGTTTAACCTCTATACAGAAGGATATTGAAGTTAAACAGTAGTCTATAAGAATTACTAAGTATGATAAATTAATATCCATATTAAGTTCTAGATATAATTCATGTAAATGTATAAAATAATTTGTGATTTTACTTAGGTTAACACATGTGTTAATGTGTATTAACACTTGTGTTAATCATAAACTTCCATGATTCTAGTTGACCTCTTAGTGTAAGGTTGTATACACAAAACAACGGCCTTTGAGTCTTAAGAAGCATGATATAATAACAATCTACGTTGACATTCTACTTCCAATTCATGTTAATGAGGATTAACACATGTGTTAATCATGAAGTGTCGTGATTCTGTTTAACCTCTCGGCATAAGGATATTCCAACTCAATTGTGGCATCTAACTCTCACGGAACATTATAAAATCATTAATTAATATCGGCAATAACCTTCCAATACATTTCATGTGAGTATATACATTAAGACGTGTTTTGTAAGATTAACACGTGTTTTAATTTGGATTAAAACATGTATTAATCATGAACTCTCATGATTCTGGTTAACCCATATACGGAAGGATTTTGAAGATAAAAAGTAATCTATCAGAATCACTAAATTTCATAAACTAATATCCACATTAAGCTTCTAGATACAATTTATGTAAAGGTATACAATAAAGCGTGTTTTTATTTATATTAACACATGTGTTAATGTGTATTAACACATGCGTTAATCTTTAACTCCTGTGGTTCTACTTAACCTCATATCGTAAGGATTTTCATACAAAACAATAGTCTTTGAGTCTCAGTATGCATGATATAATAACAATATACGTTGACCTTCTACTTCCAATTCATGTTAATGAGGATTAACACATGTGTTAACCTTGATGTGTCGTGATTCTATTTAACCTCTCAGCATAAGGATATTTAAACTCAATTGTGGCATCTAAGTCTCACAGAACATTATAAAATCATTAACAAATATCTGCAATAACCTTCCAATCCATTCATGTGAATGTATACATTAAGACGTGTTTTTGTAAGATTAACATGTGTGTTAATTTGGATTAACACATGTGTTAATAATGAACTCTCATGATTCTGGTTAACCCATATACGGAAGGTTTTTGAAGATAAATAGCAATCTATCAGAATCACTAAATTTCATAAACTAATATCCACATTAAGCTTCTAGATATAATTTATGTAAATGTATACAATAAAGCGTGTTTTTTTTATATTAACACATGTGTTAATGTGTATTAACACATGTTTTAATCTTTAACTACCGTGGTTCTACTTAACCTCATAGCGTAAGGATTTTTATACAAAACAATGGTCTTTTGAGTCGCAGTATGCATGATATAATAACAATATACGTTGACCTTCTACTTCCAATTCATCTTAATGAGAATCAACACATGTGTTAACCATGAAGTGTCGTGATTCTGGTTTACCTCTCATCTTGATGATATTCAAACTAAATTGTGGCATCTTAGTCCCACGGAACTTTGGAAAATCATTAATTAATATCTACATTAACCTTCTAAACCATTTCATGTGAATTATACATTAAGACGTGTTTTTTTTGGTAGATTAATACGTGTGGTAATTTGGATTAACACATGTGCTAATCATAAACTCTCAGCATTTTATTTAACCTCTATACAGAAGGATATTGAAGTTAAACAGTAGGTAATCAAAATCACTAAATATGATAAATTAATATCTATATTAAGTTCTAGATATAATTCTTGTAAATGTATAAAATAAAGTGTGTTTTTATTTAGGTTAACACATGTGTTAATGTGTATTAACACCTGTGTTAATCATAAACTTCCATGATTCTAGTTAACCTCTTAGTGTAAGGATTTATATACAAAACAACGGCCTTTGAGTCTTAGTAAGCATGATATAATAACAATCTACGTTGACATTCTACTTCCAATTCATTTTAATGAGGATTAACAGATGTGTTAATCTTGAAGTGTCATGATTCTGTTTAACCTCTCGGCATAAGGGTATTCCAACTCAATTGTGGCATCTAAATCTCACGGAACATTTTAAAATCCTTAATTAATATCTACAATAACCTTCCAATACATTTCATGTGAGTGTATACATTAAGACGTGTTTTGTAAGATTAACACGTGGGTTAATTTGGATTAAAACATGTATTAATCATGAACTCTCATGATCCTGGTTAACCCATATACGGAAGGATTTTGAAGATAAAAAGTAATCTATCAGAATCACTAAATTTCATAAACTAATATCCACATAAAGCTTCTAGATACAATTTATGTAAATGTATACAATAAAGCGTGTTTTTATTTATATTAACACATGTGTTAATGTGTATTAACACATGCGTTAATCTTTAACTCCCGTGGTTCTACTTAACCTCATATCGTAAGGATTTTCATACAAAACAATAGTCTTTGAGTCTCAGTATGCATCATATAATAACAATATACGTTGACCTTCTACATGCAATTCATGTTAATGAGGATTAACACATGTGTTAACCTTGAAGTGTCATGATTCTATTTAACCTCTCAGCATAAAGATATTTAAACTTAATTGTGGCATCTAAGTCTCACGGAACATTATAAAATCATTAACAAATATCTGCAATAACCTTCCAATCAATTCATGTGAATGTATACATTAAGACGTGTTTTTGTAAGATTAACACGTGTTTTAATTTGCATTAACACATGTGTTAATAATGAACTCTCATGATTCTGGTTAACCCATATACGGAAGGATTTTGAAGATAAAACTAATCTCTCAGAATAACTAAATTTCATAAAATAATATCCACATTAAGCTTCTCGATACAATTTATGTAAATGTATACAATAAAGCGTGTTTTCACTTATATTAACACATGTGTTAATGTGTATTAACACATGCGTTAATCTTTAACTCCTGTGGTTTTACTTAACCTCATATCGTAAGGATTTTCATAAAAACTATAGTCTTTGAGTCTCAGTATGCATGATATAATAACAATATATGTTGACCTTCTACTTCCAATTCATGTTAATGAGGATTAACACATGTGTTAACCTTGAAGTGTCATGATTCTATTTAACCTCTCAGCATAAGGATATTTAAACTCAATTGTGGCATCTAAGTCTCACGGAACATTATATAATCATTAATTAATATCTGCAATAACCTTCCAATCCATTCATGTGAATGTATACATTAAGACGTGTTTTTTTGTTAGATTAATACGTGTGGTAATTTGGATTAACACATATGCTAATCATAAACTCTCAGTATTTTGTTTAACCTCTATACAGAAGGATATTGAAGTTAAATAGTAGTCTATAAGAATTACTAAGTATGATAAATTAATATCCATATTAAGTTCTAGATATAATTCATGTAAATGTATAAAATAAAGTGTTTTTACTTAGGTTAACACATGTGTTAATGTGTATTAACACTTGTGTTAATCATAAACTTCCATGATTTTAGTTGACCTCTTAGTGTAAGGATATATACACAAAACAACGGCCTTTGAGTCTTAGGAAGCATGATATAATAACAATCTACGTTGACATTCTACTTCCAATTCATGTTAATGAGGATTAACACATGTGTTAATCATGAAGTGTCGTGATTCTGTTTAACCTCTCGGCATAAGGATATTCCAACTCAATTCTGGCATCTAACTCTCACGGAACATTATAAAATCATTAATTAATATCGGCAATAACCTTCCAATACATTTCATGTGAGTGTATACATTAAGACGTGTTTTGTAAGATTAACACATGTGTTACTTTGGATTAAAACATGTGTTAATCATGAACTCTCATGATTCTGGTTATGTGACACCCGGCATTTTCAGCAAAACATTTCATAAAGTCTACCTTAGCGAAACATCGGTTAAAACAAACTTAACTAGGTTAGTTAAGTCAGTCTGGTAATTCGTAGCATCATTGGAAAACACACACGTGAGTAGTAAGACCCGAACGTTGGTGAAGTGTTAAATTTGAATACACGGTATTATAATTATGTTTCTATACGTGATTATGTGAAACTATGTGAATTAACGTAACTGATTCCGGATTAACCGGGAACTTAGGAAAATTACATGATGATAGTTTGGATTTATAGAAATTATTTAATTTCTCTAATAATTTAATAAATACATAATTATTACAAAATATTTATATTTACATAAAAATATTAAAAAGTTTTAAAATTCTGAATTTTTCTTTCCCCCGCGGACCGCGGAGGAATAAAGAATTCTCCAGCGGTCCGCGCGAGACACAGGGGACAGCGACCTAACTTTCCCCCGCGGACCGCTTGGGAATTGTTAAATCTGCCGCGGTCCGCGGCGCCAAAGGAAATTCGCTGTTGCTGTTACTTTATAAAAAGGTCGATTATTGACGAACTTTTACTCATAAACACTTCTGCTGCTCGATTTTGATCGCAAAAACCTCCGTTTTTATCACCCAAAACACTTATACTCATCCCCTTATTGTGGATTAAAGCTTTGGAAGTTTGTTTATCAAATCTTATTGTTTTCAAGCATTTGCAAAGTTGTGTTCTTGAGGTATAATTTGGTTTCCTTGTTATTTTGATCTTGATTTCATTAAAGTCATGTTGTAATCTGATTTATGAACTTATTACCATGTTTAAAATAAATCTATACATAATCTACATGCTTAGATGATGTGATTACAATCATAAAATGCTAGGATTCATGCTAGTCTTGATATGATGGTTAGTTTGGAGGATTTGGTTAAAAACTTAAGTTTGATCATAGATGATTATCATTTGGAACAAGAATCTGATCATATGCTACTTATGTATAGTTACCATGTTGAAATCTTGATAGATTTAAGTTGCTAGAAGTGTTGTTGATTAAGTTTTGTTGAAGATAAAAACTTGGCAGATTTTAAATCCGAATTTGTTTAGTTAATAACATGATGATTTGATGTCTAAATCTTATAGTTTTTGATGCTAAAGTATGCTATATGATTTAAGCTTTCCAGAAAGTCCAAGTTTGTTGAAATTGGTTGAGTATAGGTATTTATTTTGTAGCTTACAAAATCGTATGTCAAAACTGATTTCGGACAGAAAACTTTGGTCAACTTTAAACGGTCATAACTCGAGTTTTACAAACCCTCTGGTCATGAAATTTGGTGAGCAACTAAATACAGGAGTTTTTGATATTCTCCAATTGGATTCAGGTCAATTGGATCAACGAGTGATTTTTAATAAATCATCTACTAAACTGTCGCAAACAGCTACGTTTTTGTACCTTTCAGTGTTTGGGAATTTTTAGTAAATTTTTGGAAGGTTTTCATGGAAAAATAAAAATATGGACATATCAACCAAACATATGGGAAGCTCCTGTAAAAATTTGAGAGTCAAATGAGTTGATTTGGTATTTTATCAAAAATCGTTTTGACGACACAGAATCTGTCCAAAAATCGCAGAATTGACATTGTTGGTAATTGAACTTGTTTGATAGTTTTCTTGACTTATATGTTGCATGTATAGATTATATGAACATATGTGATTGATATGTATAGTATGTATTAACATGAACACTAAACTTTCACCAACGGGTCGTCAGGTCTACTAGCTTTATGTGGTTACACTTGCGTCACACAAAACACTTAGAATATGTGAAGTTTAGAACGAATGGAATTTTGGTCAAACTTGCATAAACACATACTCATAAAGTTTAAACATTGAAATAGGGAATCGTTAGCAATTTGCCTATTTCTACATTTGGAGTTGGATTTAACTCAAAGCAATCTAAGGTGAGTTCACGGCCCCTCTTTAAACACTTTTCTCTCGGGGGAGAAACATGCTACACGATTTGACAAACTCAACATTTATTTCATAAACATGTAACTTTTTGGAAACGCAACACTTGTTATAAACACGCAACTTTTGAAACACAACTCTTGTGAAACGCAACGCTTTTGAAACACAACTATTGTGAAACGCAACGCTTTTGAAATGAAACTCTTTTGATTACTATACGATGAAACAAGAAAGTCCCTGGGGAAAACCATGAATGTGCCGGGCACAACGGGGGAAATGTGAATAGATCTATTGGGTTTGACGAACCCCACTCGTCGACTTGGAGGGTCGGACGGGTGCATATTGTCTCTATTTTAGCAACACAAGCAACTCAAACACGGGCAGCAACGCAATGAAACACTTGTCAGTAATGGTTTTAGCATCACAATCGTAGTAGTAAGGAAACGCTGATTTGTTCATTAAACGCATCTCATGACATGGCATCTTTTTGACGAAACTCGAAACTCATGGAAACTTATTGTATACTTAAAATCTGTGAACTCACCAGCATTATATGTTGACATTTTTAGCATGTTTTCTCAGGTCGCTAAGGTAGCAGCTATCAACTAGGCGCACGGAGTCGCACAGGAGTCATACTTGCGTCTAGGATCATTATGCATGTCTTTTGATGTTAAACTCTTGAACTCATGTTTTTACTTATTCATGACTCGTAAACTTTAAATGCTTCCGCACTTCTAAACATTTGTTTTAAAATTTATGCATGGTTTTTCTACGTATATTTTTACATATAGATGTCGTTTATTGTGACCGTTGACTTGGATCCTGGTATGTCACACGCCTCGCGGTAGAACTCCGCAAGTGGAAATTTGAGGGTGTGACAGGTTAACCCATATACGGAAGGATTTTGAAGATAAAAGGTAATCTATCAGAATCACTAAATTTCATAAACTAATGTCCACATTAAGCTTCTAGATACAATTTATGTAAATGTATACAATAAAGCGTGTTTTTATTTATATTAACACATGTGTTAATGTGTATTAACACATGCGTTAATCTTTAACTCCTGTGGTTCTACTTAACCTCATATCGTAAGGATTTTCATACAAAACAATAGCTTTTGAGTCTCAGTATGCATGATATAATAACAATATGCGTTGACCTACTACTTCCAATTCATTTTAATGAGGATTAACACATGTGTTTACCTTGAAGTGTCATGATTCTATTTAACCTCTCAGCATAAGGATATTTTAACTCAATTGTGGCATCTAAGTCTCACGGAACATTATATGATCATTAATTAATATCTGTAATAACCTTCCAATCCATTCATGTGAATGTATACATTAAGACGTGTTTTTTTGTTAGATTAATACGCGTGGTAATTTGGATTAACACATGTGCTAATCATAAACTCTCAGCATTTTATTTAACATCTATACAGAAGGATATTGAAGTTAAACAGTAGGTAATCAAAATCACTAAATATGATAAATTAATATCCATATTAAGTTCTAGATATAATTCTTGTAAATGTATAAAATAAAGTGTGTTTTTATTTAGGTTAACACATGTGTTAATGTGTATTAACACCTATGTTAATCATAAACTTCCATGATTCTAGTTAACCTCTTAGTGTAAGGATTTATATACAAAACAACGGTCTTTGAGTCTCAGTAAGCATGATATAATAACAATCTACGTTGATATTCTACTTCCAATTCATTTTAATGAGGATTAACACATGTGTTAATTTTGAAGTGTCATGATTCTGTTTAACCTCTCGGCATAAGGGTATTCCAACTCAATTGTGGCATCTAAATCTCACGGAACATTATAAAATCCTTAATTAATATCTACAATAACCTTCCAATACATTTCATGTGAGTGTATACATTAAGACGTGTTTTGTAAGATTAACACGTGGGTTAATTTGGATTAAAACATGTATTAATCATGAACTCTCATGATTCTGGTTAACCCATATGCGGAAGGATTTTGAAGATAAAAAGTAATCTATCAGAATCACTAAATTTCATAAACTAATATCCACATTAAGCTTCAAGATACAATTTATGTAAATGTATACAATAAAGCGTGTTTTTATTTATATTAACACATGTGTTAATGTGTATTAACACATGCGTTAATCTTTAACTCATGTGGTTCTACTTAACCTCATATCGTAAGGATTTTCATACAAAACAATAGTCTTTGAGTCTCAGTATGCATTATATAATAACAATATACCTTGACCTTCTACATGCAATTCATGTTAATGAGGATTAACACATGTGTTAACCTGGAAGTGTCATGATTCTATTTTTTTTTTTTTGGATAAAGGGGACGACACCCCGGCCAAATTTTATAAAAACACAAAATATTACAAAGAGTTTTTTAGAAGCTTATAAACTTTGGGACAAACCCCCAAAGATGATTAAACCTCCATTAGGGCCTAACACAAGAATAAAACAATAAAAATTTAGCCCACAAAACTTCCAAAATCCAGCCCAATATCCGCTCTTTTTCAACCAGTCCATATAGTCTTCAGCCTTCATACTCTGCCTCCTCCAAGCCCATATTCTATTCAGCCTTATACCATCAGCTCTACAACCGGCCCAAGTTAATTGAAACCAAACTCTAACCAGCAGCCCAATAATACTCCAATACCCAGCACAATATCCACTATCAGCAGCCCACATCCCATTCTTATCTCCACCTTTCCCCTCATTAATTCGACCCATTAGTTCCCCGGCCCAAAAACAATTCCATAAAACACTACAAACCGTAGGCCCAACATAAATCAACCTCACTAACACCCATATCCAGGCCACTCTACTCTTACCAACACTTCTAATCCATTGCCCATTACACTTCCCCTTATTCCTAGACTTCATCTCACTACATACCCCAATCCAACTTTTAACCATACAAACCAACCTGAGCCCACTTCTAATATCTGTGCTGAATAACCCGTACCAATTACCCACTCTAATACAAACCTCCAGAAACTTAATGCACCCCCTACCCACTTTGACCCAACAAGACTTGAGCCATTCCCAGAATTTTAGCCACCCCTCAGCCCTTCTAACTTTACCCATCAACAAACCAGACCATAAAATCCACAACATAATATTTCTAGGAAATTTGATGCTAGTAATCAAGCTAACAATCAAACACCATTGACTGACACCATCAATAGTGACTAGAGAGCAAGGACACAAAAAATCAACACTAAAAATATCAAGCCACCTCCACTTGCCTCTAGCATTCCTAAAAATATCAAGGCAACCAATTTGAATACTACCTTGAACAGGAACTGCACAAGCTAGCAGCAGCATAACTAAGCTAACTGCAACAAAGAAGTATTTTTTGTACTCATGTTCTTTAATAACTTCCATCAAAGAAATGGCAACATTAAATACAAAAATACCCTTTATCATCAAACTAAGACAAAGACCCAAACAAGCAACAAAAAACCAGCTAAAAACACAGCAGCACCCCCTTCTACATAACCAACTTAAAAAGTCTGACCTGTGCTCAGCATGTATCATAATACCACAATCATTTCCACAACCTTGCACTTGAACCCCATTGCAGTACTGTATCAAACCACCAAACAGATGCTTCCCTTTCTGACCAGCAACCTTCCTGCTCCTCAACAACCTGTCACTAATAACACTCCAGCACCTCCAGGCCCACCTTAAAGCAACCCAACCCATATATATCCAACCCCATAAAGACTGACACAAAAGACTCAAAAATATCAAAACAAGAAAAGGTTTAGAAAAGAAACAAAAGAATGCAAAGGTTTGTGGCCAATGTGAAGATCTAAAAAATAAAAAATTTGGGGAGGAAATAAATGTCCTACACCCATTGGCCACTTCCATCCTTATCTCTCCATGGTTAAGGCTTATCCCAAGCCACAAAAATCCTAGAACCCAATCCATCAAAGCAGAATCAGCTCCAAACTCAAAAGTGAGAAGAGGAGCCAACAGATAACCCAATCCAGACCACCCATCACCCATCAAATAGATGAAAAGAAAAGGATTAAAAATCCCAGAAGGATCACAGATCCAGATTTCTACCCACAGCATTTTAGTACACCTTATTCCAGCAAGTTCCCATAATATCCCCCCCACACCCATAAAGACTGACCAAAGACCAAAAGACATAAACTCATATGACCTGAAAAGAACAAGGCTCAACAAGTATAGGTTTCCTAACCCATGGGAAGTACTAAAAATGTAAAAATTGAGGGTGGAAAATAATGTCCTACAGCCATGGGTTAGGTCCATCCTTATCTCTCCAAGGTGCCAGCTTATCCCAAGCCAAAATATTCCTAACCACCAATCCATAAAAGCAGAATCAGTCCCAGATTCATAAGTGAAAAAAGGAACTGATAGAAGCCCAAACCAGACCCTACCCTTTTCCCACAAAGAAATGAGAAATAAAGGATTATAAATCCTGGAAGGATCAAAGATCCAGATTCCTACCCAAAGCTTATTTGTACTCCTTACTACTACAAGTTCCCCCCAAACCCCACCCATATAAAGCATATTAAAGCAAGTATCAGTTTTAAAACCAAACAACACAAACATATAAGACCAGTAGGACAGTAAACCAGACACAAAGGACCAGAAATGAAATAGGCTCAACAAAAACAGGTTTCTTAGATCATGGGAAGTGTTATTTAACCTCTCAGCATAAGGATATTTAAACTTATTTGTGGCATCTAAGTCTCACGGAACATTATAAAATCATTAACAAATATCTGCAATAACCTTCCAATCAATTCATGTGAATGTATACATTAAGACGTGTTTTTGTAAGATTAACACGTGTGTTAATTTGGATTAACACATGTGTTAATAATGAAATCTCATGATTCTGGTTAACCCATATACAGAAGGATTTTGAAGATAAAAGTAATCTCTCAGAATCACTAAATTTCATAAAATAATATCCACAATAGGCTTCTAGATACAATTTATGTAAATGTATACAATAAAGCGTGTTTTCACTTATATTAACACATGTGTCAATGTGTATTAACACATGCGTTAATCTATAACTCCTGTGGTTTTACTTAACCTCATATCGTAAGGATTTTCATAAAAACTATAGTCTTTGAGTCTCAGTATGCATGATTTAATAACAATATACGTTGACCTTCTACTTCCAATTCATGTTAATGAGGATTAACACATGTGTTAACCTTGAAGTGTCATGATTCTATTTAACTTCTCAGCATAAGGATATTTAAACTCAATTGTGGCATCTAAGTCTCATGGAACATTATATAATCATTAATTAATATGTGCAATAACCTTCCAATCCATTCATGTGAATGTATACATTAAGACGTGTTTTTTTTGTTAGATTAATACGTGTGGTAATTTGGATTAACACATGTGCTAATCATAAACTCACAGTATTTTGTTTAACCTCTATACAGAAGGATATTGAAGTTAAACAGTAGTCTATAAGAATTACTAAGTATGATAAATTAATATCCATATTAAATTCTAGATATAATTCATGTAAATGTATAAAATAAGTTGTGATTTTACTTAGGTTAACACATGTGTTAATGTGTATTAATACTTGTGTTAATCATAAACTTCCATGATTCTAGTTGACCTCTTAGTGTAAGGATGTATACACAAAACAACGGCCTTTGAGTCTTAGGAAGCATGATATAATAACAATCTACGTTGACATTCTACTTCCAATTCATGTTAATGAGGATTAACACATGTGTTAATCATTAAGTGTCGTGATTCTGTTTAACCTCTCGGCATAAGGATATTCCAACTCAATTGTGGCATCTAACTCTCACAGAACATTATAAAATCATTAATTAATATCGGCAATAACCTTCCAATACATTTCATGTGAGTGTATACATTAAGACGTGTTTTGTAAGATTAACACATGTTTTAATTTGGATTAAAACATGTATTAATCATGAACTCTCATGATTCTGGTTAACCCATATACGGAAGGATTTTGAAGATAAAAAGTAATCTATCAGAATCACTAAATTTCATAAACTAATATCCACATTAAGCTTCTAGATACAATTTATGTAAATGTATACAATAAAGCGTGTTTTTATTTATATTAACACATGTGTTAATGTGTATTAACACATGCGTTAATCTTTAACTCCTGTGGTTCTACTTAACCTCATATCGTAAGGATTTTCATACAAAACAATAGTTTTTGAGTCTCAGTATGCATGATATAATAACAATATGCGTTGACCTACTACTTCCAATTCATGTTAATGAGGATTAACATATGTGTTAACCTTGAAGTGTCGTGATTCTATTTAACCTTTCTGCATAAGCATATTTAAACTCAATTGTGGCATCTAAGTCTCACAGAACATTATATAATCATTAATTAATATCTGCAATAACCTTCCAATCCATTCATGTGAATGTATACATTAAGACGTGTTTTTTTGTTAGATTAATACGTGTGGTAAGTTGGATTAACACATGTGCTAATCATAAACTCTCAGTATTTTGTTTAACCTCTATACAAAAGGATATTGAAGTTAAACAGTAGTCAATAAGAATTACTAAGTATGATAAATTAATATCCGTTTTAAGTTCTAAATTTAATTCATGTAAATGTATAAAATAAAGTGTGTTTTTAGGTTAACACATGTGTTAATGTGTATTAACACTTGTGTTAATCATAAACTTCCATGATTCTAGTTAACCTCTTAGTGTAAGGATATATACACAAAACAACGGCCTTTGAGTCTTAGGCAGCATGATATAATAACAATCTACGTTGACTTTCTACTTCCAATTCATGTTAATGAGGATTAACACATGTGTTAATCATGAAGTGTCGTGATTCTGTTTAACCTCTCGGATAAGGATATTCCAACTCAATTGTGGCATCTAAATCTCACTGAACATTATAAAATCATTAATTAATATCGGCAATAACCTTCCAATACATTTCATGTGAGTGTATACATTAAGACGTGTTTTGTAAGATTAACACGTGTGTTAATTTGGATTGAAACATGTGTTATTCATGAACTCTCATGATTCTGGTTAACCCATATACGGAAGGATTTTGAAGATAAAAAGTAATCTATCAGAATCACTAAATTTCATAAACTAATATCCACATTAAGATTCTAGATACAATTTATGTAAATGTATACAGTAAAGCGTGTTTTTATTTATATTAACACATGTGTTAATGTGTATTAACACAAGCGTTAATCTTTAACTCCTGTGGTTCTTCTTAACCTCATATCGTAAGGATTTTTATACAAAATAATAGTCTTTGAGTCTCAGTATGCATGATATAATAACAATATGCGTTGACCTTCTACTTCTAATTCATGTTAATGAGGATTAACACATGTGTTAACCTTGAAGTGTCGTGATTCTATTTAACCTTTCTGCATAAGCATATTTAAACTCAATTGTGGCATCTAAGTCTCACAGAACATTATAAAATCATTAACATATATCTGCAATAACCTTCCAATCCATTCATGTGAATGTATACATTAAGACGTATTTTTGTAAGATTAACATGTGTGTTATTTTGGATTAACACATGTGTTAATAATGAACTCTCATGATTCTGGTTAACCCATATACGGAAGGTTTTTGAAGATAAATAGTAACCTATCAGAATCACTAAATTTCA
Organism: Ambrosia artemisiifolia; assembly: GCA_032199755.1. NCBI lineage: Eukaryota > Viridiplantae > Streptophyta > Magnoliopsida > Asterales > Asteraceae > Ambrosia > Ambrosia artemisiifolia. Next base: position 47,267,414 of record CM063527.1, on the reverse strand, counting down.
TAAACTAATATCCGCATTAAGCTTCTAGATACAATTTGTGACACCCGGCAATTTCTGGTAACTAACTTTTGAAAACTTAGTAAGTCTACCTTAGCGAGTCGCGCATACGTTACACATAACAAGGTCGGTCGAGTCGAGTCGCACATCATTAGGGTTTTAACATACGCAAGTCTCGAGTCCCGGGAATTGGTGAACGAGTGTGAACGTGTTTATTTCCATGTATTATGTGTTTATAATCATTATGTGACTTGTCGGTATGTGAAAACGTGTTAACATATGTTAAAACGGAGTTTAACGCGCAAAATACACAACACAGGGCCCTGAGGGCGATTAGGCAAGCCTAATCGCCTTCATGAGGGCGATTGGCTCATATTATAGGCGATTAGGGTGATGTTATAGGCGATTATGGGTCTAATCGCCTATAGTGAAGGCGATTAGCAGCCCTAATCGCCTGATAAAGCTGCATAATCGCCTATAAGGTACCTGACGACTAGAAACGCCTATAAATACCACCCTTGACCTCCAAAACATCATTTATGCAACCCTAGCGGTCCCATAACCTATCTCAACCCACAAACACCCTCTGGAACCTATTTTTACATCAAAACAACCATTTCCAAGCTTATTCCATCATCTCCTCTTAAATACAATGTGTGTTCTTCAAACCCAAACCTTTAAATGATTATATTTTACTCCCTAAATGTCCAGACCTGACTTATAAATGTTTTTGTCTTTGAAAATCCATTTAAAACCGTTTTTAAACAAACCCACACCTTTACATGTGTTATATGTGTTATTTGTGTTTAAAGGTAGGATTTTTAGGAGTAAAACATGATTGTTTTTGTATTGTTATGATGTTTAGGGCTGTTACAAGTTAGTATGATGATGTTCTAGGAGTTTGAATGGTTTTGGTTGTGTATTGTTGATACTTGATGTTTTGACCCATTTGAAGGATATTGGATGATTAAGGATGATATGAGGTGTGTTGTTAATTGTTTGATGTTAGGGTTTGCTCTAGGATGATGCTAGAACAGTAGGATGCTATCGGACAACGTGGTTATGTGATTAAATCTGGATATTTGCTATTTAGGGCAAGTTCTTGCATGTTGATGTGATGTTTTCATGTTAAGTTGCTATTTTGGGAAAACGCTCGCATTTGGGACTGTTAGAATGATGAAAACTTAGGGGTTTTGCTTGAAATATGTTTGTTAATGTGTTAGGATTGTTATTGGGTGTTTTCACACGTTTCGGATCTGATTTGGAGGGTTAAACGCGCGAAAAACTGTATCAGCTGTGCTATAGGCGATTGGGGATCCTAATCGCCTATGCTATAGGCGATTAGGGGCCTAATCGCCTGAATGGGAGGCCTAATCGTGTACATGAAGGCGATTATGGGCATAATTGCCTTCATTTCATGCAATTGTGATCCTAATTGCCTTCATTTCATGCAATTGTGACCCTAATCACTAGTTAAGCCCTGAATTGCATACCTTATGACCATAATCGCCTTAAATGCATGTGGATAGCCCTAATCGCATATAATAAGGGGTGATTAGCCCTTGTAATTGCCTGTTGACCATCCCTAATCACATGTTGACTTTCCTAATTGCATGCTAAGTTCCTAATCGCGTGTAATGCTGTTATAAGTGTATTTTGACATCCTGAAACCCGATTTGACACCTAGGAACATGATAGGAACCCCGTGACATGCCTAAAACATAGTAACACGTGTTTGGACTTGTTTGTACGTTATTTGACCTATGTGTTAGAATCGTTGAACTTTAACGCATGTTAAGTACTAAGTTGCATGTTTTGTGTATGTTTGTGTATGAGATGAACACGTGGAATGTCGGGTCACCAATGGGATGTCGAGTCTTGTCTTACGTAGTCTGGTTGTCGGTCAAACACGCTTTTCGAACACATAAGGGTCATGGACTGGACTTAGGGAGTAATGAACCCGACGGGTTATTAGTCTAACTTGACACATAACTTATGATAGGTCGCCAATAGTTGGGGCTATCATATCTTACAGACGGTTTACTCATATCACATACGGTTTACTCATAAACGGAATACGCAACCTAAGGTGAGTTCACGGCCCCACATTTTACGGTTTTTGCTTTCGGGGGAGAAACATGCTTAAAACTCTTTTATGACTTATGGATTACTTTCGTCTTAAACTCTTTTGTAACTCATTACTCTTTATCACGTTATACTATGGCTTACTTATTGTACTATACGGTTCATCAAAAAGTCCCTTAGAAACCACTAACATGGGTATATGGCGGGGAAATATGGATAGCGCTATTGGGAACTGACAAACCCCACTCGACGGTAGGACCGGGCGGGTGCATATTGTCTCTAATAAAACAAGGTCTACCGGTGATGACGGTAGCCCATAGGAAACTAAGGGTCACTACATGGCTTAGTCAGCAATGGTTTCACCCGTATGAGTATCTTATTCTGCGCCTAGCTAGCGTTCTCACAAGCATAGTAGTAACTGTGATGGTAACGGTTTTCGAAGGAACACTTTACACGTTTAAATAAAACTTGTGAACTCACCAGCATTATATGTTGACTCTTTTAGCATGTTTTCTCAGGTCGCTAAGGTAGCAGCTGTCAGATAGGCGCACGGAGTCGCACAGGAGTCGTCTCGCGTCTAGGGTTTCATTGCATGTTTTGGAGTTGTTAACTTTTGAACTTATGTTTTAATTCTGCATGACTTTTGTAAACTTTAAATGCTTCCACACTGTTGGATGTTGGTTTTAAACTTATGCATGGTTTTTGTTTACGTATGTTTACATTTAGACGTCGTTTATTGTGACCGTTGACTTGGATCCTGGTATGTCACACGCCTCGCGGTAGAACTCCGCAGGTGGAAATTTGAGGGTGTGACAGATTGGTATCAGAGCCAGGTTATAGTGAACTAGGACTGCATGTAGAGTCTAGACTATAGCCGAGTCTCACACACTAGACGGTCACATACATTTGAGTCGTGTCTTTTGGTAAACATACTAACTTTGTCGGGGTGTCGGTATCCTTACCACACAGTGTCACATTACCTATCTCATCCTTGGTTATTCCTAGCTTCACTTTATCTTCTTCTTCGGGTTTGCGCTCGAGGGAACTTGTTTGTTGATCTTTTGAGTTGGTTATATCTTCCTAAGATGTGGGTACCGGGTGACTTGAGGTTCAAGCTCGGGGCACGCCTTGAGGACCATGTAGAGCAATTTATCATTTCGGGTGCACACGAAATCATAAGTTGAAATGCATGGAAGACTTGGTGAATCTCGTGTTGGGATTTATGGTCACATTTGTCACACCCCGACTTTACCCCCTAGTCGGATGTAACGTTTGGTACCCTTTGCCTCGCAGCGGAATGATATCGTCTAAGACCTTTATTCCTGAACGCCATTTCTAAACCATCTAGGATTCCCAATCCCAAGACATCACCTATTCCAACCGTGTCGTCGCCAAAATTATACCTGAAAGATATACTTAAAAAGTCAACATAAAGCTGGTGAGTTCATAGGTTTAAGTTTAAAGTTCTTTTCAAAAGACCGGATTCACATACAATACTCAAAAGTGTTTATGTAATCCAAAATGTTGAGTTCAAGTTGTATAAAATACAACTTGTAGAATATTTCTGTTTGTTAAAAGCCATGTCCACAAGTTTTCGTATCCACGAAATATTTGTATTTGTTCAAGAATATTTATTTTATCATTTAAAAGTCATGTCATGGGTAGCTAGCCCGTTTTTATAACTTATTCAACATTCCTGTACCGAATTTACTCATTCTAACAGCCCTGCATCCGCAGTGGTAAGTTGTTTTGCCTTCCATCATTGTCTATTAACAATGACAAGCCTGAAGAAGATAATAGTTCACACACGCACTTCCCAAGCCGTGGTGAGGTTGTCAGCCTAGATAGCGCTACCAACTAGTTACCCCGTTTGCCATGGTCCGGCAATTAGATTCGGTATCGTAGTGAAGGACTTCTTTGATAGAGTTGTTCGAATAAATCATAAGCATGTACTTTTAAATCAAAATATTCTTTGTACTAGATCCCAATCCTGGAATCTAAATATTTTCAAGTTCCCAACCTGAATTTAGTTATCCCAAAACCCGGGATGCATGTTTTTGTGAAAGTGTAGTGAACTCATGCAACACCTTTCGTTTTCCATTTGTTCATGTATAAATTTATAAAAGCATTTATAAATTTATATGTTTTCATAGAATTTCGTTATGTTTGAAATCCATTGTTCCTCATAAAACAAGTATATCTTTACCCCGAAAACAGTTATCAAAACAGTAAAAAGTAGGGTCATGAACTCACCTTAATTTCCTTGCTTAGCTTAGCAAATAAATTCCAAAGCCTTGACCGGCTTCCTCGTGTCCTAAATACCAACAAAGGACACCTTAATATTCTATTGCAAATAAGCCTAGCTTATTATCCGTTTAATAGATAGCGTATCCAACTATCTAGACTAGTGGGTATTAACCCGAGTCTTAAGCGTTTTATCTCGACGAATCAATCATGACTTAATTACTATATGCGACCTAGCACCCAAGATACTCACTTGATACTATTCGTATATAAATCAAGATGGACTAATATTGTAAAACGTATAACTTATCATAAGTCGTAGTTCGTTTTGTAAATCGGGTAATTGCATTTGTCTTGTAAAATTTACTTTAAGGAAAATACTCTTTGATAAAATATAAGTATAGTTGTTTAAAATCGATTAATAATAATCGTCGCTTATTCTCCAAAATCCGCGAGTCTTTAAAGGTTTCGAAACATAAACTTTTGTATAAATCGTTCTCAAATATCTCAAGCGTTTTGTAATTTAAAACCGTTTAAATAGAAATGGTTTAGTTCCCAAAATCCTTGAAGATTGACAATTGACGCTTTGTAAATAATATGTAATTGTTTTGGAAATATTGTTCGACGTTTTATCTTTAAATGTCGTAATAAATCAATTGTCGAAAACTTTGCGATTTTATAGAAAATACATTTGTCAAAATATTTGGAAGATTGTCATAATGAAATATACAATAAATGTCATCCCGTTTATACTTATAATTTTTGTAGAAATTTCGGCAGAGCTTCCTCTGTTTTTGTATAAACCAGGCAACACAAGTCGCCTACAATTTACCCAAAAATCAATATCCAATACAAGACTTCAAATCCGTTTATTTGTCATATCAATTTACAAGTCTATATATGTTTTCGACGACTTTTATATAAACCACTTATTTATATAAAGACTAACAATATATATACATATATATAGTCCAACGAATCTAGTCCGAGGTCCAAAAATATCAAGTCACGCTATATATATATATATATATTTATCAATCAATATATTTTTGGTTCGTTCGCGAGATAACTATATTTATTATTCGAATCTAAATCTATTTATTTTGTTAACTACAATCACACCAAAATAAATACAAAAGATTTAGATATACCATATCGTACGCGCATCTCGACATCGACTATTTGAACAACGCGTTAACTGGGTTGACCGTGCGTTTGACCAGGTTTGACTGGACGTTGACCAGCTGTTGACCGAGTTGACTCGGTTTGACCAGATCTGAAACGAGACCCGGACCACCAACACGAACCCTTCTTGACCCGAGCACCAAATCGGACCAAAACAAAATCACCATCATCGGACCCGAACCAAAACCAAGCCAAAACAGACCGGCTCTGACCCGAGCACCGAGTCAGACCCGAACCTAATCCAAACACCAAGATAAAACCCGAGCAGATCTGAACCCGAACCTGACCCGAAACTAAACCGAGCTAACAACATGAGCCAACATCATCGTGACCAAAACCGAGCACAACCACCCGGAACAACCATCTAAAAGTCAACAGGAACACCCTTAGCCCACGTTCGGACCACCCTCGTGACCCGCATCAGACTAGACCCAAACCCGATCTGACCCCCGAGCCATAACCAAACCCGGACCAAAACCAAACCAAACCCGATCCATAACAACCATCGCCGCTACCTTCTATCACCACCATCATCTCCGGCCAACCCCCACCATATCAAACCCGAACCCGATCCCTAAACTGACTCGAACAAACCCAAACCAAAACCCTCCGCCGCCGCCACCTTGCGTCTGCCCTTTTGGGGCTGTAACATCACCACGCCGCCCAAACCATAACACCACCTGCTTCATCTTCGTTGCTGCTTCTGCCCGTTTCCGGGTCTAAAACCACCACGCCGCCACCACCAGGGACGGTGGTGGCCGGCTGCCCTTGGGAGAGAGATGGAGCCAGTGGAGAGAGGGAGGGTGTAGAGAGAGAGAGAGTCAACTGGTTTTAGAGAGAGATAGTAGAGAGAGAGGGGGCATGCGACTGATAATATTTCTACTACCTTTTTTTTTTTTTGAACAGCAAATTACTATTATTCATCACCCAAAAGAAATATACATTGTACAAGTGAGAAACTAACACAATGTAAGACACCCTATAAGCCACCCTATTACATCATATATTTTCTACCCTTATACCATACCCTCAGCCTTTCCAACCCTTACATCACCCGACTCCTATACCCTCTACATTTCCCATCACTTGCACCCCTTCAGTCTTGACTTGGCTCCTCTTTAGCCTGCACCATTTTTTAGGAGCTTTCAAGATTCTAATTTGTTGTCCCCCGTGTACACCATGCGCGTGCGACATTCCGAGCACACGACCATGAGTAGTAGTTTGTTCCCTATTTAATGCATTCTCGTTTAAGGCATGAATGATAGCTTGTTCTTCATGTAATGCATTCACATTTAAGGAATTATTATTATTAGTTTTGTAGTTATTACCCTGGGAACAAGTATGCATCCGTAACCCTTCACCATTCTGCAAAGATTGATTGACACCACCACCCTTTAAATTTTCTTTTTTTAATGTTTGGTTTTTGGAAATTGTTCCCGCCACCTTCTGCTCAATATTACCACCCAAATTATCTTGTGTCCCCACCTCGGGTCCCACCCCCATAATAATATTGTGCACAGTAGACTCTTCCATATTCCCATGCATCTTGTTTTTTTCACTTTCCTACACGTTGCACTTGGAATTATCACCCGACTCTTGAGCTTCACGAGAAACGACATTCTGGCGGACCGGAGACTTTTCAGCTTTAGCCGTCTGAGGAATGTCACCGTCCCCCTCCGGCGTACCAGCTACCGGAACATCAGAGCTGTATTCCACCGGATCATGACCAATGACTGTGAGCTGTGCACCGATGTATTCCGGCAGCCAACGACCCGAACCTTCGGACACCCAACACTTATGGACCTCTCCCTTCCATTTGACTTTAATCTCTTCCTTAATCTTTCTCCCGTGATTAACAAGAATACCCACATAGTTCTCGGATAAGTCCGTTTTCGCCACCCCGTTCTCCACTTCTCTAATTATTTTACCGAATGCGGCTCCGATTCTTTGTATATTATCCTCAGACCTTATGAGAAGAGGCAGGCCCGAGATTTTCAACCATGTAAGCCTTTCGAACTTCAAAGCTTGGCCTTGCCAGACAGCCACGTCCGATAGCCATTCGCCCCACATGTTACCAGCCTCAACGAATTCTTTAACCTTTTCTGGAGAAGACAGGTTGATCAGCACATTCAAACCCCCAAGTATCTCACCTCCATTCTCATGTTTTTAACTTACTTCAACCCTTCATGGAGGTAGCACAGCCTATAATAGTTCTTGGCCCTGCAAATAATCGCCTTACCCATCCAAGCCGACGGTAAAGTATTGTTAGAGTCTTCAAACTCGAATTCCTTGATCTCTTTTAACCCTGTCAAAGTTTCACGAAATGACTGGGACCCCCCAAAACCAGAGCTTGCTCCTCCCCTATGCATGAAGCCATTGCCCATATCATTGCGCCACTCAGTGGGCCTGTCAAGCTTCGTGGACTTCCCCTGTCGAAAGTTACGTCGAGATCGACTATCATCCTTACTGAATCGAGCAACTTTAGCAAAGATCGTCCTCCCAAAAGGACGTAATCTGTTAAGAGCTTTCGTCATCTTGTCGACATCTTTGATTTCATCGAATCTGACAAAGGCAAAGACTTTACCGAATTTATCTTTCTTCCAGGCCACGTAGACATCTATAAGTCGACCACAACACCCACAATCGCCCTTTAACTCCTCGGAAGTAATCCCTTCAGGGAGATTTGAGATGAAAAACGTTACTGCAAAGCCTGTTGTTTCCTCCGAATAGTCCGGTGGAATCTCCCCTTCCTCTAGGCTAGGAGTCGCCATCAGAAGAAGGTTATTTTTCCATCCACATGTTGGACAAAGTTATGTGTTGTGAATATTTCTACTACCTAATTGGAAGGTTAGGATGGTATCTATATATTTGAAAAGTGACCGCTTTTTTTAAAGATGGGATAAGAATGGCTCATGCTTACTCCACCAACTCATCTATTGGTTGGACATATGGGTTACGGTTGACGTCATAAAACACAAAACGTGGCATTAGTGCTTACTTAGTAAGCCTCTACACATTCATAACCACTAAGTTCCCAAGCACATATTTATTTAAATATCTATGTAAATGTGGTACGTGTATATATATATTAGAGATATTAGTAATGGTGGCTCTTAAAAGTGGCATTCAAATGAATATGCCACACCCTAATCTTTATATAATTATACAACTTTTTCCACTCAATGACCATCTCAAGACACGTATCTTTGGCCATAGAGCCACACCTTTCATGCATATCTTCTTTTTTTTATATTTCTACGTACACTACACACACTATACAAATTTAACTTTTAAAATTATTATATTATATTATTTATAAAAAAAAATCACTTCGAATAAATAAATGAAAATATTATGACGGAAATTAATCGAAATTTGCGGGTTGTCACATTCTCCCCATGTTACAGGAATTTTGTCCTCAAAATTTGAGCAATGACATCTTTGAAAACTTGATAGAAGTTTGACTACATCAATAGAGTCAACGAACTTGTCAATACAATGACACAAGATATCGTTTTAGAATCAACTGAATTAAAAGGCATTTGTGAGAAAGATAAGGAATTAGCAAAAATTAAATTCCTTTAAGATAAAATGTTGAAGATCACAAACACAAAGGAGATAGATGTAAATCATACTGAATAATATGACTAGGTTCTATAACATGAACCTTAGAAGCTCAAGAAGCATGATCATCAAGATCAGCTGGTTTTAGAAGATTGAAGTCATAAATGACATGAACAGGGGATAACTGGTAATCACGTCGCTATCTCTTATTTATTTATATAAATATATTGCCATATATAACATCACGATGAGTTTTCTTAGAATTATCAAGTGCCTGTAAGTTTGAAATAACGTGACGTCTACGTTATCGAAAACTTACCTCACTAGATCACCCTATTAACTCCCATCATAATTTATATCACTAGCACTTGATACTTTCACATAATAACACGTATATATTATATATTACATAATATAATGTTGTCGTGTGCGCCACTTTTCCAGTGTTTCTTCCGACTGCATTACAGCTTCGCATGCTCATCGGCAAAAAGAGGTGTCTAATCGAGACGTTTCCGACGCAAATCAACTTTAGCATACACAAATCGAGTCCGTAAATGCTACAAAAATCCGTTTGCATGTCGATGCTGCCAACTAGTCCAACTAATACGTCACGTGTGCGCTTTCTCGATACGTTCAAGCTTGAGCCGATAACCATTGGCGATACGTATTATTACGAAACATACTTATATGTACTTTACATAAATGCACAAAGTATATAAGCAAGTAAATTGTTCCCATACCAAGAAACAATGACTCAGCTAAACTCTATGTGAATAAATACTTTGCTGTCAAAAGCGATGACTTGCTAGTCACTAGTGATGTACACCTAGCCATCACGAGCTATTATCCTTTCTATATACCATTATAGAAATTTCTCACTATTCACATAGGAAAAGTAAATGTTCCTTGCAACGAAGAAACGTATTCTAAGCTAGTGCGATTTAACACACTAATAGTCATGTAGCTTATTTGGCAACGGTTGGAATTTCAATTTCTAGGCGTTCATGCTAAGTATTTTGTCTTAGAAATTTTGGTCCCCAACTCTAACACTCAGATTAAAGCCTAGATATCTACACAGACACCTATCCTGCTAAAACCTGTGGCTCTGATACCAAACTGTCACACCCCGACTTTACCCCCTAGTCGGATGTAACGTTTGGTACCCTTTGCCTCGCAGCGGAATGATATCGTCTAAGACCTTTATTCCTGAACGCCATTTCTAAACCATCTAGGATTCCCAATCCCAAGACATCACCTATTCCAACCGTGTCGTCGCCAAAATTATACCTGAAAGATATACTTAAAAAGTCAACATAAAGCTGGTGAGTTCATAGGTTTAAGTTTAAAGTTCTTTTCAAAAGACCGGATTCACATACAATACTCAAAAGTGTTTATGTAATCCAAAATGTTGAGTTCAAGTTGTATAAAATACAACTTGTAGAATATTTCTGTTTGTTAAAAGCCATGTCCACAAGTTTTCGTATCCACGAAATATTTGTATTTGTTCAAGAATATTTATTTTATCATTTAAAAGTCATGTCATGGGTAGCTAGCCCGTTTTTATAACTTATTCAACATTCCTGTACCGAATTTACTCATTCTAACAGCCCTGCATCCGCAGTGGTAAGTTGTTTTGCCTTCCATCATTGTCTATTAACAATGACAAGCCTGAAGAAGATAATAGTTCACACACGCACTTCCCAAGCCGTGGTGAGGTTGTCAGCCTAGATAGCGCTACCAACTAGTTACCCCGTTTGCCATGGTCCGGCAATTAGATTCGGTATCGTAGTGAAGGACTTCTTTGATAGAGTTGTTCGAATAAATCATAAGCATGTACTTTTAAATCAAAATATTCTTTGTACTAGATCCCAATCCTGGAATCTAAATATTTTCAAGTTCCCAACCTGAATTTAGTTATCCCAAAACCCGGGATGCATGTTTTTGTGAAAGTGTAGTGAACTCATGCAACACCTTTCGTTTTCCGTTTGTTCATGTATAAATTTATAAAAGCATTTATAAATTTATATGTTTTCATAGAATTTCGTTATGTTTGAAATCCATTGTTCCTCATAAAACAAGTATATCTTTACCCCGAAAACAGTTATCAAAACAGTAAAAAGTGGGGTCATGAACTCACCTTAATTTCCTTGCTTAGCTTAGCAAATAAATTCCAAAGCCTTGACCGGCTTCCTCGTGTCCTAAATACCAACAAAGGACACCTTAATATTCTATTGCAAATAAGCCTAGCTTATTATCCGTTTAATAGATAGCGTATCCAACTATCTAGACTAGTGGGTATTAACCCGAGTCTTAAGCGTTTTATCTCGACGAATCAATCATGACTTAATTACTATATGCGACCTAGCACCCAAGATACTCACTTGATACTATTCGTATATAAATCAAGATGGACTAATATTGTAAAACGTATAACTTATCATAAGTCGTAGTTCGTTTTGTAAATCGGGTAATTGCATTTGTCTTGTAAAATTTACTTTAAGGAAAATACTCTTTGATAAAATATAAGTATAGTTGTTTAAAATCGATTAATAATAATCGTCGCTTATTCTCCAAAATCCGCGAGTCTTTAAAGGTTTCGAAACATAAACTTTTGTATAAATCGTTCTCAAATATCTCAAGCGTTTTGTAATTTAAAACCGTTTAAATAGAAATGGTTTAGTTCCCAAAATCCTTGAAGATTGACAATTGACGCTTTGTAAATAATATATAATTGTTTTGGAAATATTGTTCGACGTTTTATCTTTAAATGTCGTAATAAATCAATTGTCGAAAACTTTGCGATTTTATAGAAAATACATTTGTCAAAATATTTGGAAGATTGTCATAATGAAATATACAATAAATGTCATCCCGTTTATACTTATAATTTTTGTAGAAATTTCGGCAGAGCTTCCTCTGTTTTTGTATAAACCAGGCAACACAAGTCGCCTACAATTTACCCAAAAATCAATATCCAATACAAGACTTCAAATCCGTTTATTTGTCATATCAATTTACAAGTCTATATATGTTTTCGACGACTTTTATATAAACCACTTATTTATATAAAGACTAACAATATATATACATATATATAGTCCAACGAATCTAGTCCGAGGTCCAAAAATATCAAGTCACGCTATATATATATATATATTTATCAATCAATATATTTTTGGTTCGTTCGCGAGATAACTATATTTATTATTCGAATCTAAATCTATTTATTTTGTTAACTACAATCACACCAAAATAAATACAAAAGATTTAGATATACCATATCGTACGCGCATCTCGACATCGACTATTTGAACAACGCGTTAACTGGGTTGACCGTGCGTTTGACCAGGTTTGACTGGACGTTGACCAGCTGTTGACCGAGTTGACTCGGTTTGACCAGATCTGAAACGAGACCCGGACCACCAACACGAACCCTTCTTGACCCGAGCACCAAATCGGACCAAAACAAAATCACCATCATCGGACCCGAACCAAAACCAAGCCAAAACAGACCGGCTCTGACCCGAGCACCGAGTCAGACCCGAACCTAATCCAAACACCAAGATAAAACCCGAGCAGATCTGAACCCGAACCTGACCCGAAACTAAACCGAGCTAACAACATGAGCCAACATCATCGTGACCAAAACCGAGCACAACCACCCGGAACAACCATCTAAAAGTCAACAAGAACACCCTTAGCCCACGTTCGGACCACCCTCGTGACCCGCATCAGACTAGACCCAAACCCGATCTGACCCCCGAGCCATAACCAAACCCGGACCAAAACCAAACCAAACCCGATCCATAACAACCATCGCCGCTACCTTCTATCACCACCATCATCTCCGGCCAACCCCCACCATATCAAACCCGAACCCGATCCCTAAACTGACTCGAACAAACCCAAACCAAAACCCTCCGCCGCCGCCACCTTGCGTCTGCCCTTTTGGGGCTGTAACATCACCACGCCGCCCAAACCATAACACCACCTGCTTCATCTTCGTTGCTGCTTCTGCCCGTTTCCGGGTCTAAAACCACCACGCCGCCACCACCAGGGACGGTGGTGGCCGGCTGCCCTTGGGAGAGAGATGGAGCCAGTGGAGAGAGGGAGGGTGTAGAGAGAGAGAGAGTCAACTGGTTTTAGAGAGAGATAGTAGAGAGAGAGGGGGCATGCGACTGATAATATTTCTACTACCTAATTGGAAGGTTAGGATGGTATCTATATATTTGAAAAGTGACCGCTTTTTTTAAAGATGGGATAAGAATGGCTCATGCTTACTCCACCAACTCATCTATTGGTTGGACATATGGGTTACGGTTGACGTCATAAAACACAAAACGTGGCATTAGTGCTTACTTAGTAAGCCTCTACACATTCATAACCACTAAGTTCCCAAGCACATATTTATTTAAATATCTATGTAAATGTGGTACGTGTATATATATATTAGAGATATTAGTAATGGTGGCTCTTAAAAGTGGCATTCAAATGAATATGCCACACCCTAATCTTTATATACTTATACAACTTTTTCCACTCAATGACCATCTCAAGACACGTATCTTTGGCCATAGAGCCACACCTTTCATGCATATATTCTTTTTTTTTTTATATTTCTACGTACACTACACACACTATACAAATTTAAGTTTTAAAATTATTATATTATATTATTTATTAAAAAAAATCACTTCGAATAAATAAATGAAAATATTATGACGGAAATTAATCGAAATTTGCGGGTTGTCACAACATTTGGACCCGATCTTAGACTTTTCGTATTCTCTTGGTTTAGCGTTGGTTTTGGGTCTGAGTGTTTGTTTCTTGTTCTTCTCAGAAGATGTCAGGACGCACTGGTGGACGTACTGGGGGACGACGTGCAGGCCGCACTGGTGGGGGAAGAGGTGGTGGTAACATCACCCTGACGTACGATGAGCCCAATGAGATGATGCAGCACCAGTTGGGTGTTGCACTAGCTGCTTTTCAGGCTGCCCAGCAGACTTTCATGGGTGCTACTGCTCCTCCGGTTCAGGCAGGTGTTGCCTACAAGCGGTTTAAGGATTGTCAGCCTCTCAGCTTCCAGGGTACAAAGGGGGCTGTGGAGTTACTTCGGTGGTTAGAGAAGACTCAGTCGGTGTTTGCTTTCTGTGAGACTCCAGCAGTGGATTGGGTGAAGTTTGCTTCGGGGACTTTTGTAGGGGCCGCCTTGACGTGGTGGAACTGCGTCACACAGACTCTTGGTCTTGGGGAGGCCAACGCCATGCCTTGGGCGGATTTTGTGCGTAGGTTGAAGGATGAGTACTGCCCGCGTGAGGAGATTAAGAGGTTGGAACAGGAATATGGGAATCTTAAGATGGTGGGTTCTGAGGTGGAGGAGTACACGATCAGGCACAACGAGTTAGCGGTGATGTGTCCAGGTTTGTCTACGCCCGAGTACAGGAGGATAGAGCAGTATCTTGCGGGTTTGGTGCCAGAGATTGTTGGATTGGTGTCTGCTAGGGATCCCACTACTATGTCAGAGGCTGTGCGGTCGGCTACTAAGATGACCAACTTGAAGATTTCTGAGGGTGTCTTGCCTCCTAGGGGCTCGTCTGTGAAGGCGCCGGCGGATAACAAGAGGAAGTGGGAAAGCGTGGAGAAGAGTTCAGCGGGGGTTCAGCGACAACCGGCGGCAAAGAAGGCTGAAGCTTCGGGGTCAGCATCGGATCAGAAACAAGGGGGCTATGCTGGGAAAAGCCCTAAGTGTGGGCGTTGTGGTTTTCATCACTATGGTACTTGTGAGAGTTTTCGCTGTGAGCGTTGTCAGCGGACGGGGCATCTTGCCAAGGATTGTAGGGTCAACCTTTCCAGGGCGACTCAGAGTGCTGCTACTACTACCCCTGCTCCTCAGGGGAACCAGGGTTGCTTTTATTGTGGTGAAGCGGGGCACTTCAAGCGAAGCTGTCCGAAGTTGAATCAAGGGGGCACAGGAACGCAGGGAAGGATGGAGACAATGAAGGCGGTGGTCGGGTTACTCGTGCTCATGCTTATGTGATTGGTGCTAGGGAGAACCAGGCAGACCCAGACACTGTTACTCGTATGTATTCTTTCCTATCTCTTGTTACGCTTTGGTTTTACTTTTTCGCATTGTTGCGCGTTCGTGTCTTTGGGTGTTTTCCTTGTGGTTTGGTCTTTACTTCTCATTCTTTGGGGTCAATGAGGGTCCTTTGGGGATGCTACTTGGATGGTACCAGTGGGTTAGTTATACCGATCATAGTAGTCTCCAGTAGGCCTTCGATCGGGGGTCTCTTGTCTCATATTCACTCGCTGTCTTTTGGGGAACGTTACTTGGGCACACACAGAGGTCGACACTCATCACTGTTGAGGCCGAAAGAATCTCGGGGCGAGATTCCTTTCAACAGGGGGATGATGTGACGACCCGGAAAATTTTTCTTCTTATTTGTCTTCTCTCTTCGACTTCGGGAAATTTTAGGGACGAAAATTCTTTCAACAGGGGGATGATGTGACACCCGGCAATTTCCGGTAACTAACTTTTGTAAACTTAGTAAGTCTACCTTAGCGAGTCGCGCATACGTTACACATAACAAAGTCGGTCGAGTCGAGTCGCACATCATTAGGGTTTTAACATACGCAAGTCTCGAGTCCAAGGAATTGCTGAACGAGTGTGAACGTGTTTATTTCCATGTATTATGTGTTTATAATCATTATGTGACTTGTCGGTATGTGAAAACGTATTAACATATGTTAAAACGGAGTTTAACGCGCAAAATACACAACACAGGGCCCTGAGGGCGATTAGGAAAGCCTAATCGCCTTCATGAGGGCGATTGGCTCATATTATAGGCGATTAGGGTGATGTTATAGGCGATTATGGGGCTAATCGCCTATAGTGAAGGCGATTAGCAGCCCTAATCGCCTGATAAAGCTGCATAATCGCCTATAAGGTACCTGACGACTAGAAACGCCTATAAATACCACCCTTAACCTCCAAAACATCATTTATGCAACCCTAGCCGTCCCATAACCTATCTCAACCCACAAACATCCTCTGGAACCTATTTTTACATCAAAACAACCATTTCCAAGCTTATTCCATCATCTCCTCTTAAATACAAGGTGTGTTCTTCAAACCCAAACCTTTAAATGATTATATTTTACTCCCTAAATGTCCAGACCTGACTTATAAATGTTTTTGTCTTTGAAAATCCATTTAAAACCGTTTTTAAACAAACCCACACCTTTACATGTGTTATATGTGTTATTTGTATTTAAAGGTAGGATTTTTAGGATTAAAACATGATTGTTTTTGTATTGTTATGATGTTTAGGGCTGTTACAAGTTAGTATGATGATGTTCTAGGAGTTTGAATGGTTTTGGTTGTGTATTGTTGATACTTGATGTTTTGACCCATTTGAAGGATTTTGGATGATTAAGGATGATATGAGGTGTGTTGTTGATTGTTTGATGTTAGGGTTTGCTCTAGGATGATGCTAGAACAATAGGATGCTATTGGACAACGTGGTTATGTGATTAAATCTGGATATTTGCTATTTAGGGCAAGTTCTTGCATGTTGATGTGATGTTTTCATGTTAAGTTGCTATTTTGGGAAAACGTTCGCATTCGGGACTGTTAGAATGATGAAAACTTAGGGGTTTTGCTTGAAATATGTTTGTTAATGTGTTAGGATTGTTATTGGGTGTTTTCACACGCTTCGGATCTGATTTGGAGGGTCAAACGCGCGAAAAACCATATCAGTTGTGCTATAGGCGATTGGGGATCCTAATCGCCTATGCTATAGGCGATTAGGGGCCTAATCGCCTGAATGGGAGGCCTAACCGTGTACATGAAGGCGATTATGGGCATAATTGCCTTCATTTCATGCAATTGTGATCCTAATTGCCTTCATTTCATGCAATTGTGACCCTAATCACTAGTTAAGCCCTGAATTGCATACCTTATGACCATAATCGCCAGAAATGCATGTGGATAGCCCTAATCGCATATAATAAGGGGCGATTAGCCCTTGTAATTGCCTGTTGACCATCCCTAATCACATGTTGACTTTCCTAATTGCATGCTAAGTTCCTAATCGCGTGTAATGCTGTTATAAGTGTATTTTGACATCCCGAAACCCGATTTGACACCTAGGAACATGATAGGAACCCCGTGACATGCCTAGTAACATAGTAACACGTGTTTGGACTTGTTTGTACGTTATTTGACCTATGTGTTAGAATCGTTGAACTTTAACGCATGTTAAGTACTAAGTTGCATGTTTTGTGTATGTTTGTGTATGAGATGAACACGTGGAATGTCGGGTCACCAATGGGATGTCGAGTCTTGTCTTACGTAGTCTGGTTGTCGGTCAAACACGCTTTTCGAACACATAAGGGTCATGGACTGGACTTAGGGACTAATGAACCCGACGGGTTATTAGTCTAACTTGACACATAACTTATGATAGGTCGCCAATAGTTGGGGCTATCATATCTTACAGACGGTTTACTCATATCACATACGGTTTACTCATAAACGGAATACGCAACCTAAGGTGAGTTCACGGCCCCACATTTTACGGTTTTTGCTTTCGGGGGAGAAACATGCTTAAAACTCTTTTATGACTTATGGATTACTTTCGTCTTAAACTCTTTTGTAACTCATTACTCTTTATCACGTTATACTATGGCTTACTTATTGTACTATACGGTTCATCAAAAAGTCCCTTAGAAACCACTAACATGGGTATATGGCGGGGAAATATGGATAGCGCTATTGGGAACTGACAAACCCCACTCGACGGTAGGACCGGGCGGGTGCATATTGTCTCTAATAAAACAAGGTCTACCGGTGATGACGGTAGCCCATAGGAAACTAAGGGTCACTACACGGCTTAGTCAGCAATGGTTTCACCCGTATGAGTATCTTATTCTGCGCCTAGCTAGCGTTCTCACAAGCATAGTAGTAACTGTGATGGTAACGGTTTTCGAAGGAACACTTTACATGTTTAAATAAAACCTGTGAACTCACCAGCATTATATGTTGACTGTTTTAGCATGTTTTCTCAGGTCGCTAAGGTAGCAGCTGTCAGATAGGCGCACGGAGTCGCACAGGAGTCGTCTCGCGTCTAGGGTTTCATTGCATGTTTTGGAGTTGTTAACTTTTGAACTTATGTTTTAATTCTGCATGACTTTTGTAAACTTAAATGCTTCCACACTGTTGGATGTTGGTTTTAAACTTATGCATGGTTTTTGTTTACGTATGTTTTACATTTAGATGTCGTTTATTGTGACCGTTGACTTGGATCCTGGTATGTCACACGCCTCGCGGTAGAACTCTGCAGGTGGAAATTTGAGGGTGTGACACAATTTATGTAAATGTATACAATAAAGCGTGTTTTTATTTATATTAACGCATGTGTTAATCTGTATTAACACATGTGTTAATCTTTAACTCCTGTGGTTCTACATAACCTCATATCGTAAGGATTTTCATAAAAACTATAGTCTTTGAGTCTCAGTATGCATGATATAATAACAATATACGTTGACCTTCTACTTCCAGTTCATGTTAATGAGGATTAACACATGTGTTAACCTTGAAGTGTCATGATTCTATTTAACCTCTCAGCATAAGGATATTTAAACTCAATTGGGGCATCTAAGTCTCATGGAACATTATAAAATCATTAATTAATATCTGCAATAACCTTCCAATCCATTCATGTTAATGTATACACTAAGAAATGTTTTTTTTGTTATATTAATACGTGTGGTAATTTGGATTAACACATGTGCTAATCATAAACTCTCAGTTTTTTGTTTAACCTCTATACAGAAGGATATTGAAGTTAAACAGTAGTCTATAAGAATTACTAAGTATGATAAATTAATATCCATACTAAGTTCTAGATATAATTCATGTAAATGTATAAAATAAAGTGTGTTTCTACGTAGGTTAACACATGTGTTAATGTGTATTAACACTTGTGTTAATCATAAACTTCCATGATTCTAGTTAACCTCTTAGTGTGAGGATATATACACAAAACAACTGTAACGCCCCAAAAATGATACATAATAATAGTGTGATGGAAACTTAATATGTATATGTATATGTATATATATATATATATTGGTATGGATATATTGCGTATGCGTATGTATGTATGCGTATGTATGTATATATATGGGTGTGTAGGAGGGTGTGTACCCCTAGTTGTAAGTAGTGCATTGATAGTTGTACACTTAGTAAACCTAAGATTTACCAAGTTAGTTACTTGGGTAAATTGGTGGAAGCTTAAACTAATAAAGTGGGAAGGGGCTAAACATAAACCAACACTCATCTTGAAGGGTTTGTTTTGGGAAGACTTGAAGTGTTGGTTAGTTAAAGGTGTTAATTAACAAAAAGCCCAAAGTTGAGGGACTAAAGTTGACAAGTGGGAAACCTCATAATAAAATCTGCATTTTTGTAAGGGGGTCGACATTTGAGAAGGGTTTTTACATCTTGGGAGAGCTTGTGATGAACCTAACACACATACAAGCTTTAATCCAAGGTGAAAT
The DNA here is from genome assembly GCA_032199755.1 of Ambrosia artemisiifolia. Classification (NCBI taxonomy): domain Eukaryota; kingdom Viridiplantae; phylum Streptophyta; class Magnoliopsida; order Asterales; family Asteraceae; genus Ambrosia; species Ambrosia artemisiifolia. Next base: position 47,247,776 of record CM063527.1, on the reverse strand, counting down.
CATAAGACCATGTGGTGCATGTATAGTTTGAAGCCAAGATTGGATAATTGGAAGGGTTTCAAAGCTAAGGTATGAATTATTTAACACTAGATGATGAATTCTAGGTTAGGAAGGTATTACATGATGGAATAAGTAGAGCTCATGCAAAATTGATATGTGAATTCATGTAGAAACTAGTTGAAAGAGATGATTGAAACTTGTATTATATTAATCTTGTATAAATTATGCAATTGGAAGAAAATCTCATAAGGTTGGAAGTGGGTGTTGATCTTGGTGTGATCCAAGGCCATCCTTAGATAGATTAATTGATATTTTGAAAAGAAAATGATGATTTTCTATGTTTGACAACTATTGAGTAAAGGGTATGTGATGTAGGTAAATAATAAGATGATTGATGTTATGAGTTATGGAAGTATGCATGAAATGCTTGTACATTGTGTTTTAAATGTTGTATGCACACCAAGTGTTTGATGAAATGTCTAGATTAGTCTAACTTGCGAAATTGTAGGCAAGATTGGACAAGTATGAAAGTAGTGTGATAATTGATGCAATTGATAGTAGGTTAACAAGAGGATTGCGTCTTAGAGGGTATCCGTGTGGGAATTTATTGAATTATATGAATTGGTAAGAAGTATGCATTAGTAGTGTGTACACTATGCTTAAATAGTATGATGCACACCATGTGATGGATAATTGGTATGATGAATGATCTTGTATGTTAGTGAGACATGAATATGATGTTTATGGTAAAATACATATGACCTAGTATGTTAATATAGACATATGTTTGTAAGAAGAAAGTTTGAATGGTAGAAAGTGGACTTTCCGCCAAGTCAATAGTGTGGAATAACATGGTTAGGCTCTCAAACTTGATTGTGTGATTAGAAGCACTATGTGATGCTTAACATGTTAAAACTATGAGATATATATGATAATGAGGGGTATTACATGATGAGAGAACCAATGTGGTTGTGTATGTATGTTGTAGATATGGTAGAGGTTGACTAATGAAAGTCAATGTGTTATTTGATGGAAAATGATTGTTAGTGTGATATGATCATGTATGCTAACAATAATATGAATATGGTGATATGAAAGGATAGGAATAATGGACTCGAGCATGGGAAGCTAATGGGTCAAGGCGGATCAATAAACAAGCAAGAACTTGGAGTACACAAGGTAAGTGGTTCTTATTCCACTTAGGATAATGAATCTTAAGATGTTTATGTGTTTCATGGTAGTACGAGGACCGTGAGATGATGGTACCTAAATAACGAGGTTGAGGCTTGAATTGGAGTTATAATGGAATAAACGTGGCTTTGTATGAATTGGAACGGATCGAGTCGAGGTGGAAAGAAGGAAGAAAAAGTTCAAGATTTTCACCAGGTCCACAGTAGGCCTACGGCCTGGGAGTACCCCTACGGTGGCCCAGGGACACAAATCCAAGCCGTAGGCCAGGCCCAAATGGCCGTATGGTTATAATCCAGGCCGTACCCCTACGGCCATACAGTAGGGGTACGGTGGTCGCTGCAATGTTATTTTTCTATTATTTGATGATGTTTCGCTTAGGTGCGCGACCCGTAATTGCGTTTAACGCACCAATTAGCATCGTTGGACCTCGTGTGGGGCCTTGTAAGGGTGTAGCAAGTAATAGTAGTGTGGTTTTGTAAACATGATCGTAGTACGGAATGGTACAAGTGCGTGTAGTTTAATCGATGCATTATCCGATGGCATTAAATACGGTAAGTAGATTACCATGATTATGTAGTATTGTAGATGAGATGTACATATAAGTTCTCATGCTCAGGTTAGAGGAAGAGAGTTACTTGTATGTATGATAGCATTATATAGGTAGAAGTAGTATACTTGTATGTATGGTGGTATTGTAGGTGGAAGTTGCATACTCATATGTATTGTAGAATTATGCAAATGAATTGTATGCTTGTACGCATTGTAGTATTACATGTGGAAGTTTATACTTGTATGTATCGTAGAATTTGCATGTAGGGGTTTATATCCTTGGATATACATATATATGTATTGCGAGGTTAATAACCTTTGTTATGAGAATGATATGAGATGCAGGTATGTAAATACGATTGTAAGAGACATGGAGGTTCGGATCGGGGTAACCCACCCGAACTTGAGAGAAGGATTACAGACAGGATCACAGAGGATTGTGGGATGCTACTTCGTGTTATGAGTAGATTACATGAGGTCACTCATTGAACTAACGTATTGGTTATGTGGTGGATGCAGGTTGTCTGGGTTACCTAACTTCTTCAAGGGAAGGATGGAGATCGAGCGAGGAGGCGGATTGTACGTGGTCACGGATACCTAACCAATAGAGTCGAGTCCTGTTGAATGTATTAAGAAATAACTTAAGATGTAACACCAAATTCCTTAGTAGAACCGGTTTTCTAAACAATTATGATTGTTTTATAAATGAATTTTTCGGTTGGTATTTTTCCGCTGCGAGTTTTCTGTAAACAGATTTAGGGTGTTACAAGTTGGTATCAGAGCCCTGGTTTGAGCGAAATCTAGTACAAGGAAGTATGTACTCGAACTCAAACTTGTGTGCTCCTGAATGAAATGACCCGTACAATCCAAGGCTCGATCAAGACCCAAAGGTAGAATTTAATATTAACTCACATGACATGTAAAAGCTAATTGTGGTGTTCATGTTAAGGTGAGCTTTTGTGGATAATGAAGAGATCTCAAGGACACGATCCAACATAGATCGCGGAGGTTGTAGATATGATGTGACAATCTCAGGTACGCGATAATTGACTATTTATACCGGGGGGAGGAAAATCCTCAGGGATGGTAAAACATAGAAGGAAATCGAAATGTGGCACGAAGCTGAAAACCAGTCCTCAGGCATAAGGTAATGATTACATGAAGGCACGTGGATAACATGTGGACTGTACACCTGGCCAGTGCACAAGAAACATGCTACACACGTGGGACCATGAGAATCATTACAGGTATGCCCGGTGGAATTGGAAAGTAAGTAGTCGTGTGGGTGAGTAGTTGGAATGAAAAGTTTGAGTCCATAGACAAGTACGGATCAAATCAAAATAATAGAAATACCCTTTGTGGGTTAAAGTGGTGATTGACCTTAATGGGTCAAGTGGTAGAATTACCCTTTATGGGATAAAATGGTAGAATTGACCTTAAAAGGGTCAACAAAGTAGAAAAGCCCGTATGGGTTGAAAAGTAGAATTGACCTTAAAAGGTCAAATGGTGGAAAAGCCCGTATGGGTTAAAACAGTAGAATTGACCTTAAAAGGTCAAATGGTGGAAAAGCCCGTATGGGTTAAAACAGTAGAGTTGACCTTAAAAGGTCAAAATAGTAGAAAAGCCCGTATGGGTTAAGACAGTAGAATTGACCTTAAAAGGTCAAATGGTGGAAAAGCCCGTGTGGGTTAAAACAGTAGAGTTGACCTTAAAAGGTCAAATGGTAGAAAAGCCCGTATGGGTTAAGACAGTAGAGTTGACCTTAAAAGGGTCAAATGGTAGAAAAGCCCGTATGGGTTAAGACAGTAGAGTTGACCTTAAAAGGGTCAAATGGTGGAAAAGCCCGTGTGGGTTAAAATAGTAGAATTGACCGTAACAAGTCAAATGGTGGAAAAGCCCGAATGGGTTAAAATAGTGGAATGACCATGATGGGTCAAAATGGTGGAAAAATCCTTATGGGTTAAATTAAGTGGAATGACCATGATGGGTCAAAATTGTAGAAATACCCTTATGGGTTAAAATGGTAAAATGACCGGGATGGGTCAAAATTGTAGAAATACCCTTATGGGTTAAGATGGTAGAATGACCATGGTGGGTCAAAATTGTAGAAGTACCCTTGTGGGTCAAATTGAATGGAAAGACCTTAGCGGGTCATAAGGGCTGGAAGGACCTTAATGGTTCATAGGGTCGAGATCATGTATGATAGGTAGGAGGACCCTGATGGGGCAAGGTTGGAAGGACCTTGATGTGTAAGGATGGGTAATAACGTACGGTAGCTAAAATAGAAACGGATTGTTCCGGAAAGATGTATATAATTAGACATTCTAATAGAAACAAATTTTGTATAGACTATTGAAAGTCAGTTGTTATGAATATAAGGGGTATGATTAACCAATGATTTTGTAGATACGAATGGTCAAGATTATGGACTTGACAAAATCTACAAGATAGATGATATGAAGATAATGAGTTGGAACTAATTGTGAATGAATTAAAACAAGATAAATATGGCATGAAATTATTAAGGAGAAAGTTAAGCCGACGATGAGATGATCGGTTAACAATCCGGAAGGAAGGTTAGTGAATTCGGTTGTTTTATGATTGTCAAGTAGAGGATCGATATGACAATAGTACCCACGTAGGAATGTATGATATCTTACGTATGTGTAGCTTGAATGTTTGACTTTTAAAGGTCAAAAATAAATGAGTCTTAGCATTTGACTCGGTGTTGTTAAACAAATGACGTATGTGTCTACAGTAGATAGTGCACGAAATGAACTAACAACCAAATAGGTATGAATAGAATGACTCTAAAACCTACCAGGAAGGGGTGGGGTGAGTATGGTAAATATACTTGTCCCGTAGGGACTATAGAACGATGTCGGACTCTCAAGTCGAGTACGAATAAGGGGAGGTGAAGCAGTAGCTAGGTAGTAGTAGTTGGTATACTTGATAGTTGCTTAAAGGCTTGTGTTAATATTAGAAAGTGTGGACATATAATTATGTCTAGTCACGATTCAAGCTATAGCATAGCTTACAATGTGGGCTTGCGATGTGACATGAAACTTTGAATGAAGTGTCAAAGTAATTAAGTAAGTAGAGAATGCCTAGTAGGGTAGTAATGAAAGAGGTTTCGGGGACGAAACCTTCTTTAAGGGGGGTAGACTTGTAACGCCCCAAAAATGATACATAATAATAGTGTGATGGAAACTTAATATGTATATGTATATGTATATATATATATATATTGGTATGGATATATTGCGTATGCGTATGTATGTATGCGTATGTATGTATATATATGGGTGTGTAGGAGGGTGTGTACCCCTAGTTGTAAGTAGTGCATTGATAGTTGTACACTTAGTAAACCTAAGATTTACCAAGTTAGTTACTTGGGTAAATTGGTGGAAGCTTAAACTAATAAAGTGGGAAGGGGCTAAACATAAACCAACACTCATCTTGAAGGGTTTGTTTTGGGAAGACTTGAAGTGTTGGTTAGTTAAAGGTGTTAATTAACAAAAAGCCCAAAGTTGAGGGACTAAAGTTGACAAGTGGGAAACCTCATAATAAAATCTGCATTTTTGTAAGGGGGTCGACATTTGAGAAGGGTTTTTACATCTTGGGAGAGCTTGTGATGAACCTAACACACATACAAGCTTTAATCCAAGGTGAAATCATAAGACCATGTGGTGCATGTATAGTTTGAAGCCAAGATTGGATAATTGGAAGGGTTTCAAAGCTAAGGTATGAATTATTTAACACTAGATGATGAATTCTAGGTTAGGAAGGTATTACATGATGGAATAAGTAGAGCTCATGCAAAATTGATATGTGAATTCATGTAGAAACTAGTTGAAAGAGATGATTGAAACTTGTATTATATTAATCTTGTATAAATTATGCAATTGGAAGAAAATCTCATAAGGTTGGAAGTGGGTGTTGATCTTGGTGTGATCCAAGGCCATCCTTAGATAGATTAATTGATATTTTGAAAAGAAAATGATGATTTTCTATGTTTGACAACTATTGAGTAAAGGGTATGTGATGTAGGTAAATAATAAGATGATTGATGTTATGAGTTATGGAAGTATGCATGAAATGCTTGTACATTGTGTTTTAAATGTTGTATGCACACCAAGTGTTTGATGAAATGTCTAGATTAGTCTAACTTGCGAAATTGTAGGCAAGATTGGACAAGTATGAAAGTAGTGTGATAATTGATGCAATTGATAGTAGGTTAACAAGAGGATTGCGTCTTAGAGGGTATCCGTGTGGGAATTTATTGAATTATATGAATTGGTAAGAAGTATGCATTAGTAGTGTGTACACTATGCTTAAATAGTATGATGCACACCATGTGATGGATAATTGGTATGATGAATGATCTTGTATGTTAGTGAGACATGAATATGATGTTTATGGTAAAATACATATGACCTAGTATGTTAATATAGACATATGTTTGTAAGAAGAAAGTTTGAATGGTAGAAAGTGGACTTTCCGCCAAGTCAATAGTGTGGAATAACATGGTTAGGCTCTCAAACTTGATTGTGTGATTAGAAGCACTATGTGATGCTTAACATGTTAAAACTATGAGATATATATGATAATGAGGGGTATTACATGATGAGAGAACCAATGTGGTTGTGTATGTATGTTGTAGATATGGTAGAGGTTGACTAATGAAAGTCAATGTGTTATTTGATGGAAAATGATTGTTAGTGTGATATGATCATGTATGCTAACAATAATATGAATATGGTGATATGAAAGGATAGGAATAATGGACTCGAGCATGGGAAGCTAATGGGTCAAGGCGGATCAATAAACAAGCAAGAACTTGGAGTACACAAGGTAAGTGGTTCTTATTCCACTTAGGATAATGAATCTTAAGATGTTTATGTGTTTCATGGTAGTACGAGGACCGTGAGATGATGGTACCTAAATAACGAGGTTGAGGCTTGAATTGGAGTTATAATGGAATAAACGTGGCTTTGTATGAATTGGAACGGATCGAGTCGAGGTGGAAAGAAGGAAGAAAAAGTTCAAGATTTTCACCAGGTCCACAGTAGGCCTACGGCCTGGGAGTACCCCTACGGTGGCCCAGGGACACAAATCCAAGCCGTAGGCCAGGCCCAAATGGCCGTATGGTTATAATCCAGGCCGTACCCCTACGGCCATACAGTAGGGGTACGGTGGTCGCTGCAATGTTATTTTTCTATTATTTGATGATGTTTCGCTTAGGTGCGCGACCCGTAATTGCGTTTAACGCACCAATTAGCATCGTTGGACCTCGTGTGGGGCCTTGTAAGGGTGTAGCAAGTAATAGTAGTGTGGTTTTGTAAACATGATCGTAGTACGGAATGGTACAAGTGCGTGTAGTTTAATCGATGCATTATCCGATGGCATTAAATACGGTAAGTAGATTACCATGATTATGTAGTATTGTAGATGAGATGTACATATAAGTTCTCATGCTCAGGTTAGAGGAAGAGAGTTACTTGTATGTATGATAGCATTATATAGGTAGAAGTAGTATACTTGTATGTATGGTGGTATTGTAGGTGGAAGTTGCATACTCATATGTATTGTAGAATTATGCAAATGAATTGTATGCTTGTACGCATTGTAGTATTACATGTGGAAGTTTATACTTGTATGTATCGTAGAATTTGCATGTAGGGGTTTATATCCTTGGATATACATATATATGTATTGCGAGGTTAATAACCTTTGTTATGAGAATGATATGAGATGCAGGTATGTAAATACGATTGTAAGAGACATGGAGGTTCGGATCGGGGTAACCCACCCGAACTTGAGAGAAGGATTACAGACAGGATCACAGAGGATTGTGGGATGCTACTTCGTGTTATGAGTAGATTACATGAGGTCACTCATTGAACTAACGTATTGGTTATGTGGTGGATGCAGGTTGTCTGGGTTACCTAACTTCTTCAAGGGAAGGATGGAGATCGAGCGAGGAGGCGGATTGTACGTGGTCACGGATACCTAACCAATAGAGTCGAGTCCTGTTGAATGTATTAAGAAATAACTTAAGATGTAACACCAAATTCCTTAGTAGAACCGGTTTTCTAAACAATTATGATTGTTTTATAAATGAATTTTTCGGTTGGTATTTTTCCGCTGCGAGTTTTCTGTAAACAGATTTAGGGTGTTACAACAACGGCCTTTGAGTCTTAGGAAGCATGATATAATAACAATCTACGTTGACCTTCTACTTCCAATTCATGTTAATGAGGATTAACACATGTGTTAACCTTGATGTGCCGTGATTATACTTAACCTCTCAGCATGAGGATATTTAAACTCAATTGTGGCATCTAACTCTCACGGAACCTTATAAAATCATTAATTAATATCTGCAATAACCTTCCAATCCATTCATGTGAATGTATATATTAAGACGTGTTAATCCAAATTAACACACATGTTAATCTTACAAAAAACACGTCTTAGTGTATACATTCACATGAATGGATTGGAAGGTTAATTCAGATATTTATTAATGATTTTATAATGTTCTGTGAGACTTAGATGCCACAATTAAGTTTAAATATGCTTATGCAGAGAGGTTAAATAGAATCACGACACTTCAAGGTTAACACATGTGTTAATCCTCATTAACATGAATTGGAAGCAGAAGGTCAACGTAGATTGTTATTATATCATGCTTATTGAGACTCAAAGGCCGTTGTTTTGTATATATATCCTTACACTAAGAGGTTAACTAGAATCACGGAAGTTTATGATTAAAACAAGTGTTAATACACATTAACACATGTGTTAACCTAAATAAAAACACACTTTATTTTATACATTTACCTGAATTATATCTAGAACTTAATATAGATATTAATTTATCATATTTAGTAATTCTGATAGACTACTGTTTAACTTCAATATCCTTCTGTATAGAGGTTAAACAAAATACTTAGAGTTTATGATTAGCACATGTGTTAATCCAAATTACCACACGTATTAATCTAACAAAAAAACACGTCTTAATGTATACATTCACATGAATGGATTGGAAGGTTATTGCAGATATTAATTAATGATTTTATAAGGTTCCGTGAGACTTAGATGCCACAATTGAGTTTAAATATCCTCATGCTGAGAGGTTAAGTATAATCACGACACATCAAGGTTAACACATGTGTTAATCCTCATTAACATGAATTGGAAGTAGAAGGTCAACGTAGATTGTTATTATATCATGCTTACTGAGACTCAAAGGCCGTTGTTTTGTATATAAATCCTTACACTAAGAGGTTAACTAGAATCACGGAAGTTTATGATTAACACAAGTGTTAATACACATTAACACATGTGTTAACCTAAATAAAAACACACTTTATTTTATACATTTATGTTGGGTTAGAGAGGATTAATGAACCACAAAACCTTAGTTGATCATTCACATAATAATAATAACCAAGTATAATAACTACTGCTGAATAAAACAGGCAACTCCTGAAGTACAAAAGACAACTACTGAAGAATGAAGGAAACTACTGATGAAGAAACTACTGATGACCAACTACTGATGAACTCGTTCAAGGACAAACCAGACAACTTCCGAAGAACAAGTTCAGAAGTACTGAAGAACTAACTACTGATGTAATTACTCATCAGAAGTTAGCATTGGTCATCAGAAGTTGCAAAGAACTGAAGAACAACTTCCGATGACTTACTCATCAGAAGTTTTACCAAAAGCATCAGAAGTTTCAGATTCTCAGAAGTTAGCTTTAACAGTTGTTGTCAGTATAAAGCAGCAGTAGTTAGTATATTAGTATTTTGTTTTCCACTATGTATTTGTTTATGTATTTAGTACATCTAAGAGTGGGTGAAAACAGTCAGGTATGTATTCTATAAATACCTGACTACCACCCACACTTAGATTTGCACTTGGCCACATGTATTCACACATTTGAACATTTGCCTAATAATATACAAATATTTAAGTTAATTCCCTTATCTTATTTATGTTTGTTGTGTTATTAATTCATGTTGTGATAGCTTAATCTGAGGGGGAGTCTGAGTTACAATAAGGATAGTCACATGGTGTCAATTGTCAAGATTATTTCCGCTGCATACTCTTAAAACATGAAAATTGCCCCTCTGAGCTCACCCAAGATCCCAACAATTGGTATCAGAGCTTGGCCAGTCAAATATGATCTAACAATCAATTTGACATAACAGACCAGCTCACTATCATTGATACTCGATTGACTGTGACTCTATTGTAACTTAAACTCAGTGATATCATCTCAGTTATTATGATAAGTTGCAAATCAATCAACTATATCATAACAACAAAGATATGATGGCCACAACATTCCAGGTAGTATAACTTTGTTGGAAACCTATTTTCATAAATCTGTTTCAAACAAAGTTAGGCCTGAAGACCACATACATTTCAAGTGAACTATCTCCTAAGTAGATTTTTCATAAAAGATGTTGCAAAATGTGGGTAACTTTGCTGACCATATATGTACTTAATTTAATAAGTATTATATAAACAGCTAAGTTAATATAAGTTAATTCAAGCAGGCTAAATACATTAAAATCTAGATCTAAGAGCTTATCTATGATTTAATGTTGAACTTATAATTCCTAAAGCTTGTAAATTAACAAAAACTACTGAAATATCTATTTTAAAGAATTTCAGTAGTTTATATCTTGGTATTTTCAATTAAAGAACCATTTTCAAAAAGGTTGTTAATTGCTAGAGATCTGCCTTGGATCAAAAGTCCTTGGTTGTTGAACTTCAGATGTTATTACTATAGAAGATTTTCATATTTCACCATCCACCTTTGGTGCTTGAGGTAAAGGAAATACAAGGAAATGAAATAAGAAAATAAGTAAAACTCACTAACTTAGAAACTTCTGAACGATTATATAACATCTGAGGACCTAATTGCTGACGTGGTGAATCAGTAATTAAGTAGTAGGAAGTGTGAGGTGATTGTACATCAGTAGTTTTAAAACTACTGAAGAAGAACAGGGACAACTACTGACGAACAAAAATATTCATCAGTAGTTAAGAGAAAGGGTATAACAGTCCTTTCATCAGAAGTTATAACTTCTGAAACCCTGATTCTTCGCATTCATTACAATTCAAATCACACTTCCCTCTTTCAAACCTTCAACGGCGATTAACAATCAGTTTTCAAACCTAATCGACTAAAATGGCTCTTCAATTGAAACTCTCCCACAATCAAATCGCTTATCTGACTAAGGATAAGAACTGGGAGATATACCATGATATCATCGATACCATGGTTAATTCTAGGTATCACACTGCCTTCATCATCGATCCACCTATCCACGTGGATGCCCTCAGGCAGTTTTGGGCAAATGCTAAAGCTTCAGTGGTCAATGGCGAAGTAGTTGCCCTTAAATCAAAGGTAAATGGCAAAGTGTTGGCCATAACACCAGAGGTGTTGTCACAAGCTCTTAAACTAAATGACAACGATGCTCCAACTTCCATATCAACTGGTGTTGTGCATGCCACACTTACAGCATGTGAGTATCAAGGTAATCTCTCTCATGCTACCATTTACAAGAAATATTTTGATCCCCAGTACAAGCTCCTGTTTCATTACTTGTTAATGTGCTTGAGTCCTAAGACTGCTGGATGGGATCAAATGCCCTCTGACTTGCAACAAATTTTTCATTCCATAGTTGCAAACCAACCTTTCAGGGCATCAGCTTATCTTTTCAATGAACTTGTAATAAACCATAATAAAGAAAAGTTTAAGTTCTTAATATACCCCAGGTTTGTTATGCAATGCCTCATTAAAACCATTGGTAATGATGCATTACTTGGGGTAGCCTCTGTCTCTAAAAGGATAGAGGTTCAAACATTTTCAAGACATAACACGCCAGCACATCTGGCAGATGATGACCAAGAGGAAGCAAACCCAGTCCTCAAGGAACCCACATCATCAAAACCCAAAATGACTTCTACCCCCAAAGATAAATCCAAAAAGAAGTCTTCACTCAAACCTAAACCCTCAACAAAACCTAATAAGACACCACAGGAAGATGAGATGCCTGTGGATGTCAATGTTCAATCTGAACTTGTTAAAGCAACAACTGGGACATCCTCACAGTTGGCTGCCACATCTCATTCCCAGCCTCAACTGCCTGTAACTTCTCAACAAATTACTAGGGAACCAGCATCAGTAGTTGTGACTTCACTTGATTTCACTACTATTACTCCAATGCCCAGGAGTACACAGCTTGAAAGCCCAATTACTGATAATATTAACACTACAATCTCCACAGTAACCAATGCCATAACTCTCAACGAGTTGGGCCCAGATGTCCCATCCACAAGTGTCATGCCTCAGATGATCATTGAGGTTTCTCCCCATGACCAAAGCTTTACTGATTTATTTGACATGGATGAGGACATGCCCTTCTCTAACCAAAGAGATGAGGATGAACCTAAACCCCTGAGTCCAGTATCAGAGGTCCAAGGTATAAGTGAAGCTGCTACTACTCCTTTACCACCCTGTGGTGGACTGGAGGACAGTAGTATCATTGCTCAGACTTCACTTGTGGCAACTGCTGTCATAGGTTCTGAACCTATGGACATAACAGCAGGAAGACCCCAGAACCAAGAACAAGGGGCCCATGACAATCTGGAACTGGAACCAGGTCATGGTAAAACTGTCTCAACAGAAGACAGGGATTCAGATGATGCCATTAAGTTGGTTGATGAGTCAAAAATCACAGAATTGACGGCCAAAATAGAAGGTCTTGAGTCTGAGGTCTGCAAACTCAAAGAGTTGCTCACCAACAAGGCTCAGGATAAAGACCACTCAACCCAAACATCCCCAAGAGTGGCATCTCCAGCTGGCACAGCAGGAGATCACCCATACACATCACCTTCTATACAAGCCACCAATTCAGGACCTGGAAGCATAAACATAGACCACTTATGCAACCCCCAGGGCCCTCTCTACCAAATGTTCCATCAGCTCATTAATGCACATCTTAAAGACTTCACAGTCCAGATGGAACAAAAATACAACACCCAACTTACCATGCTGAACAATGCTTTAAATGACAAAGTCTCAGAGATCTCAAGACGCCAGGAGGACTTAAGAAGACAAATCCAACACCTTACAGGTGTAGCTCCTCCTGCTCCCTGGTTTCAAGAGGCTGATGAAGCCAAAAAGGGGGAGAAAGTGTCTGAAAAGATTGACTTAGAAGCTTCCAAGAAGGCAAGGGAAGCTGAACAACAGAGAACTCTTGAGAAGACAAAAGCTGGTAAGAAGGGTGATGCACAAACATCTCACCTGCCCACTGACCTTCCCATTACTGAAAAAGAAACATCAACAAGGGAGGTCAAAGTTCAATACAGGAAAAGGAAGACAGGGGGAACAACTGATGAAACTTCTGAAGACCCAAAGGACAAAACTGCTGATGCTCAATCATCAGTAGTTACTAAAATTCAGAAGACAACCCCTGCCTTTTCCAAACCCACTCCTGATCTGGACCAAATGCCTATCTCTCAGCTCATCAAGCAGAGGGACACACCAGAACAGAAGAAGAAGGGTGAACAAGTCACACATGAAGCTAAGGAGAAAGAGATTCCTGTGGAGGGGAATGAACTTCATGCTCAGATGGCTTGGGAAAGGGTAAATGAGGATGGGATCACAGGCGAAGATGAGAGAGCCAAAGCCTTTCAAGGGTATCTGCAAGAGTTGGCAGAAGCTGCAGAGACACAGGTTGAATTTGATAGACAACAGGCCATAAAATTCATAGTGAAACATTCAAAGACCAAAAAGGCCAATATTAAGAACCTGCCCTTGAAAGACTTACAGTTAAGGGTTGATAGGCTGGAATCAATGCTGGAAGCTAAGAAGAAGGCTGAAAGAAGAACACAGCTTGTCAATCAACTTGCAGCTGCAAAGATTGGTAGCAAAGTGCAGCTACTGAAGTGGAGTGAAGCTGACCTACTGGATGCATACAACAAACTTGTGCAAAAGGAAACACATCCAGCAGATCAGTCTTCATCAGAAGTTACAAAATCTAACACTCCAGCTTCAGAACAAGTGTCTACACAGGCTTCACCTTCCAAAGCCAAAGCTTCCAAAGCCAAGGCTGATGTGTGTATGGAAGGAAAGCCACAGGGAAGAGACTCCAAAGCCAAAGCTCATCAGACAGTCGAAACTACCCAGCATGATCATTCAAAGGCTGCAACTGCTGATGAAGCTACAAAGTCTACTGCTGAAGGTCAAGAACCTTCACAGCCACTTCCCAGGGACTCAACATCCACAGTTCTGGTGGTGTATGAGAACCCAGCACCTACAACCATTGTCACCCCCTCTGTGTCAACCTCAAATGCCAAGATTAAGAGATGGTTCTGTACTCCCAAGTTACAAATGGTCATTGAGAGAGAGGATGGTGCAAGGCAGGTGTTTCAAAGGGCAATGGATGTACTGAATATGTCAGATAGAGATCTTCATGATCTCTACATGATTAATTTAGATATGTCAGTTTGCCCTAAAAAGATCCAAGCCGAAGACAAGTTCAGACAAATCAGACATAACATCAAGAACAGGCTGGAACTTGAATAAGTGAATCAATAAAGCTTCTAAGCTATCAGCTAAGGTTTTGGCTTCATCAATCCAGGGGGAGATTGTTGGGTTAGAGAGGATTAATGAACCACAAAACCTTAGTTGATCATTCACATAATAATAATAACCAAGTATAATAACTACTGCTGAATAAAACAGGCAACTCCTGAAGTACAAAAGACAACTACTGAAGAATGAAGGAAACTACTGATGAAGAAACTACTGATGACCAACTACTGATGAACTCGTTCAAGGACAAACCAGACAACTTCCGAAGAACAAGTTCAGAAGTACTGAAGAACTAACTACTGATGTAATTACTCATCAGAAGTTAGCATTGGTCATCAGAAGTTGCAAAGAACTGAAGAACAACTTCCGATGACTTACTCATCAGAAGTTTTACCAAAAGCATCAGAAGTTTCAGATTCTCAGAAGTTAGCTTTAACAGTTGTTGTCAGTATAAAGCAGCAGTAGTTAGTATATTAGTATTTTGTTTTCCACTATGTATTTGTTTATGTATTTAGTACATCTAAGAGTGGGTGAAAACAGTCAGGTATGTATTCTATAAATACCTGACTACCACCCACACTTAGATTTGCACTTGGCCACATGTATTCACACATTTGAACATTTGCCTAATAATATACAAATATTTAAGTTAATTCCCTTATCTTATTTATGTTTGTTGTGTTATTAATTCATGTTGTGATAGCTTAATCTGAGGGGGAGTCTGAGTTACAATAAGGATAGTCACATGGTGTCAATTGTCAAGATTATTTCCGCTGCATACTCTTAAAACATGATAATTGCCCCTCTGAGCTCACCCAAGATCCCAACAATTTACATGAATTATATCTAGAAGTTAATATGGATATTAATTTATCATATTTAGTGATTCTGATAGACTACTGTTTAACTTCAATATCCTTCCGTATAGAGGTTAAACAAAATGCTGAGAATTTATGATTAGCACATGTGTTAATTCAAATAACCACACGTATTAATCTACAAAAAAAACACGTCTTAATGTATAATTCACATGAAATGATTTAGAAGGTTAATGTAGATATTAATTAATGATATTACAATGTTCCGTGGGACTAAGATGCCACAACTTAGTTTGAATATCATCAGGCTGAGAGGTTAACAAGAATCACAACACTTCAAGGTTAACACATGTGTTAATTCTCATTAACATGAATTGGAAGTATAAGGTCAACGTATATTGTTATTATATCATGCATACTGAGACTCAAATACCATTGTTTTCTATGAAAATCCATACGCTATGATGTTAAGTAGAACCACGGGAGTTAAAGATTAACTCATGTGTTAATACACAATAACACACGTGTCAATATAAAATAACACGCTTTATTGTATACATTTACATAAAATATATCTAGAAGCTTAATGTGGATATTAGTTTATGAAATTTAGTGATTCTGATAGGTTACTATTTATCTTCAAAAACCTTCCGTATATGGGTTAAAAAGAATCATGAGAGTTCATTATTAACACATGTGTTAATCCAAATTAAGACACATGTTAATCTTACAAAAACACGTCTTAATGTATACATTCACATGAATGGATTGGAAGGTTATTGCTGATATTTGTTAATGATTTTATAATGTTCTGTGAGACTTAGATGCCACAATTGAGTTTAAATATGCTTATGCAGAGAGGTTAAATAGAATCACGACACTTCAAGGTTAACACATGTGTTATTCCTCATTAATATGAATTGGAAGTAGAAGGTCAACGTATATTGTTATTATATCATGCATACTGAGACTCAAAGACTATTGTTTTTATGAAAATCCTTACGATATGAGGTTAAGTAGAACCACAGGAGTTAAAGATTAATGCATGTGTTAATACACATTAACACATGTGTTAATATAAATAAAAACACGCTTTATTGTATACATTTACATAAATTGTATCTTGAACCTTAATGTGGATATTAGTTTATGAAATTTAGTGATTCTGATAGATTACTTTTTATCTTCAAAATCCTTCCGTATATGGGTTAACCAGAATCATGAGAGTTCATTATTAACACATTGTTAATCCAAATTAACACACATGTTAATCTTACAAAAACACGTCTTAATGTATACATTCACATGAATGGATTGGAAGGTTATTGCAGATATTTGTTTATCATTTTATAATGTTCAGTGAGACTTAGATGCCACAATTGAGTTTAAATATGCTTATGCAGAGAGGTTAAATAGAATCATGACACTTCAAGGTTAACACATGTGTTAATCCTCATTAACATGAATTGGAAGTAGAAGGTCAATGCATATTGTTATTATATCATGCATACTGAGACTCAAAGACTATTGTTTTGTATGAAAATCCTTACGATATGAGGTTAAGTAGAACCACAGGAGTTAAAGATTAACGTATGTGTTAATACACATTAACACATGTGTTAATATAAATAAAAACACGCTTTATTGTATACATTTACATAAATTGTATCTAGAAGCTTAATGTGGATATTAGTTTATGAAATTTATTCTGATAGATTACTTTTTATCTTCAAAATCCTTCCGTATATGGGTTAACCAGAATCATGAGAGTTCATGATTAACACATGTTTTAATCCAAATTAACACATGTGTTAATCTTACAAAACACGTCGTAATGTATACACTCACATGAAATGTATTGGAAGGTTATTGCCGATATTAATTAATGATTTTATAATGTTCCGTGAGATTTAGATGCCACAATTGAGTTGGAATATCCTTATGCCGAGAGGTTAAACAGAATCACGACACTTCATGATTAACACATGTGTTAATCCTCATTAACATGAATTGGAAGTAGAAAGTCAACGTAGATTGTTATTATATCATGCTTCCTAAGACTCAAAGGCCGTTGTTTTGTGTATATATCCTCACACTAAGAGGTTAACTAGAATCATGGAAGTTTATGATTAACACAAGTGTTAATACACATTAACACATGTGTTAACCTACGTAATTCTTATAGACTACTGTTTAACTTCAATATCCTTCTGTATAGAGGTTAAACAAAATACTGAGAGTTTATGATTAGCACATGTGTTAATCCAAATTACCACACATATTAATATAACAAAAAAACATTTCTTAGTGTATACATTAACATGAATGGATTGGAAGGTTATTGCAGATATTAATTAATGATTTTATAATGTTCCATGAGACTTAGATGCCCAAATTGAGTTTAAATATCCTTATGCTGAGAGGTTAAATAGAATCATGACACTTCAAGGTTAACACATGTGTTAATCCTCATTAACATGAATTGGAAGTAGAAGGTCAACGTATATTGTTATTATATCATGCATACTGAGACTCAAAGACTATAGTTTTTATGAAAATCCTTACGATATGAGGTTATGTAGAACCACAGGAGTTAAAGATTAACACATGTGTTAATACAGATTAACACATGCGTTAATATAAATAAAAACACGCTTTATTGTATACATTTACATAAATTGTGTCACACCCTCAAATTTCCACCTGCAGAGTTCTACCGCGAGGCGTGTGACATACCAGGATCCAAGTCAACGGTCACAATAAACGACATCTAAATGTAAAACATACGTAAACAAAAACCATGCATAAGTTTAAAACCAACATCCAACAGTGCGGAAGCATTTAAAGTTTACAAAAGTCATGCAGAATTAAAACATAAGTTCAAAAGTTAACAACTCCAAAACATGCAATGAAACCCTAGACGCGAGACGAATCCTGTGCGACTCCGTGCGCCTATCTGACAGCTGCTACCTTAGCGACCTGAGAAAACATGCTAAAAGAGTCAACATATAATGCTGGTGAGTTCACAAGTTTTATTTAAACGTGTAAAGTGTTCCTTCGAAAACCGTTACCATCACAGTTACTACTATGCTTGTGAGAACGCTAGCTAGGCGCAGAATAAGATACTCATACGGGTGAAACCATTGCTGACTAAGCCATGTAGTGACCCTTAGTTTCCTATGGGCTACCGTCATCACCGGTAGACCTTGTTTTATTAGAGACAATATGCACCCGCCCGGTCCTACCGTCGAGTGGGGTTTGTCAGTTCCCAATAGCGCTATCCATATTTCCCCGCCATATACCCATGTTAGTGGTTTCTAAGGGACTTTTTGATGAACCGTATAGTACAATAAGTAAGCCATAGTATAACGTGATAAAGAGTAATGAGTTACAAAAGAGTTTAAGACGAAAGTAATCCATAAGTCATAAAAGAGTTTTAAGCATGTTTCTCCCCCGAAAGCAAAAACCGTAAAATGTGGGGCCGTGAACTCACCTTAGGTTGCGTATTCCGTTTATGAGTAAACCGTATGTGATATGAGTAAACCGTCTGTAAGATATGATAGCCCCAACTATTGGCGACCTATCATAAGTTATGTGTCAAGTTAGACTAATAACCCGTCGGGTTCATTAGTCCCTAAGTCCAGTCCATGACCCTTATGTGTTCGAAAAGCGTGTTTGACCGACAACCAGACTACGTAAGACAAGACTCGACATCCCATTGGTGACCCGACATTCCACGTGTTCATCTCATACACAAACATACACAAAACATGCAACTTAGTACTTAACATGCGTTAAAGTTCAACGATTCTAACACATAGGTCAAATAACGTACAAACAAGTCCAAACACGTGTTACTATGTTACTAGGCATGTCACGGGGTTCCTATCATGTTCCTAGGTGTCAAATCGGGTTTCGGGATGTCAAAATACACTTATAACAGCATTACACGCGATTAGGAACTTAGCATGCAATTAGGAAAGTCAACATGTGATTAGGGATGGTCAACAGGCAATTACAAGGGCTAATCGCCCCTTATTATATGCGATTAGGGCTATCCACATGCATTTCTGGCGATTATGGTCATAAGGTATGCAATTCAGGGCTTAACTAGTGATTAGGGTCACAATTGCATGAAATGAAGGCAATTAGGATCACAATTGCATGAAATGAAGGCAATTATGCCCATAATCGCCTTCATGTACACGGTTAGGCCTCCCATTCATGCGATTAGGCCCCTAATCGCCTATAGCATAGGCGATTAGGATCCCCAATCGCCTATAGCACAACTGATATGGTTTTTCGCGCGTTTAACCCTCCAAATCAGATCCGAAACGTGTGAAAACACCCAATAACAATCCTAAAAATCCTACCTTTAAATACAAATAACACATATAACACATGTAAAGGTGTGGGTTTGTTTAAAAACGGTTTTAAATGGATTTTCAAAGACAAAAACATTTATAAGTCAGGTCTGGACATTTAGGGAGTAAAATATAATCATTTAAAGGTTTGGGTTTGAAGAACACACCTTGTATTTAAGAGGAGATGATGGAATAAGCTTGGAAATGGTTGTTTTGATGTAAAAATAGGTTCTAGAGGATGTTTCTGGGTTGAGATAGGTTATGGGACGGCTAGGGTTGCATAAATGATGTTTTGGAGGTTAAGGGTGGTATTTATAGGCGTTTCTAGTCGTCAGGTACCTTATAGGCGATTATGCAGCTTTATCAGGCGATTAGGGCTGCTAATCGCCTTCACTATAGGCGATTAGCCCCATAATCGCCTATAATATGAGCCAATCGCCCTCATGAAGGCGATTAGGCTTTCCTAATCGCCCTCAGGGCCCTGTGTTGTGTATTTTGCGCGTTAAACTCCGTTTTAACATATGTTAACACGTTTTCACATACCGACAAGTCACATAATGATTATAAACACATAATACATGGAAATAAACACGTTCACACTCGTTCAGCAATTCCCGGGACTCGAGACTTGCGTATGTTAAAACCCTAATGATGTGCGACTCGACTCGACCGACCTTGTTATGTGTAACATATGCGCGACTCGCTAAGGTAGACTTACTAAGTTTACAAAAGTTAGTTACCGGAAATTGACGGGTGTCACATCATCCCCCTGTTGAAAGAATTTTCGTCCCGAAAATTTCCCGAAGTCGAAGAGAGAAGACAAATAAGAAGAAAAATTTTCCGGGTCGTCACATCATCCCCCAGTTGAAAGGAATCTCGCCCCGAGATTCTTTCGGCCTCAACAGTGATGAGTGTCGACCTCTGTGTGTGCCCAAGTAACGTTCCCCAAAAGACAGCGAGTGAATATGAGACAAGAGACCCCCGATCGAAGGCCTACTGGAGACTACTATGATCGGTATAACTAACCCACTGGTACCGTCCAAGTAACATCCCCAAAGGACCCTCATTGACCCCAAAGAATGAGAAGTAAAGACCAAACAACAAGGAAAACACCCAAAGACACGAACGCGCAACAATGCGAAAAAGTAAAACCAAAGCGTAACAAGAGATAGGAAAGAATACATACGAGTAACAGTGTCTGGGTCTGCCTGGTTCTCCCTAGCACCAATCACATAAGCATGAGCACGAGTAACCCGACCACCGCCTTCATTGTCTCCATCCTTCCCTGCGTTCCTGTGCCCCCTTGATTCAACTTCGGACAGCTTCGCTTGAAGTGCCCCGCTTCACCACAATGAAAGCAACCCTGGTTCCCCTGAGGAGCAGGGGTAGTAGTAGCAGCACTCTGAGTCGCCCTGGAAAGGTTGACCCTACAATCCTTGGCAAGATGCCCCGTCCGCTGACAACGCTCACAGCGAAAACTCTCACAAGTACCATAGTGATGAAAACCACAACGCCCACACTTAGGGCTTTTCCCAGCATAGCCCCCTTGTTTCTGATCCGATGCTGACCCCGAAGCTTCAGCCTTCTTTGCCGCCGGTTGTCGCTGAACCCCCGCTGAACTCTTCTCCACGCTTTCCCACTTCCTCTTGTTATCCGCCGGCGCCTTCACAGACGAGCCCCTAGGAGGCAAGACACCCTCAGAAATCTTCAAGTTGGTCATCTTAGTAGCCGACCGCACAGCCTCTGACATAGTAGTGGGATCCCTAGCAGACACCAATTCAACAATCTCTGGCACCAAACCCGCAAGATACTGCTCTATCCTCCTGTACTCGGGCGTAGACAAACCTGGACACATCACCGCTAACTCGTTGTGCCTGATCGTGTACTCCTCCACCTCAGAACCCACCATCTTAAGATTCCCATATTCCTGTTCCAACCTCTTAATCTCCTCACGCGGGCAGTACTCATCCTTCAACCTACGCACAAAATCCGCCCAAGGCATGGCGTTGGCCTCCCCAAGACCAAGAGTCTGTGTGACGCAGTTCCACCACGTCAAGGCGGCCCCTACAAAAGTCCCCGAAGCAAACTTCACCCAATCCACTGCTGGAGTCTCACAGAAAGCAAACACCGACTCAGTCTTCTCTAACCACCGAAGTAACTCCACAGCCCCCTCTGTAACCTGGAAGCTGAGAGGCTGACATTCCTTAAACCGCTTGTAGGCAACACCTGCCTGAACCGGAGGAGCAGTAGCACCCATGAAAGTCTGCTGGGCAGCCTGAAAAGCAGCTAGTGCAACACCCAACTGTTGCTACATCATCTCATTGAGCTCATCGTACGTCAGGGTGATGTTACCACCACCTCTTCCCCCACCAGTGCGGCCTGCACGTCGTCCCCCAGTACGTCCACCAGTGCGTCCTGACATCTTCTGAGAAGAACAAGAAACAAACACTCAGACCCAAAACCAACGCTAAACCAAGAGAATAGGAAAAGTCTAAGATCGGGTCCAAATGTGACCATAAATCCCAACACGAGATTCACCAAGTCTTCCATGCATTTCAACTTATGATTTCGTGTGCACCCGAAATGATAAATTGCTCTACATGGTCCTCAAGGCGTGCCCTGTCACACCCTCAAATTTCCACTTGCGGAGTGCTACCGCGAGGCGTGCGACATACCAGGATCCAAGTCAACGGTCACAATAAACGACAACTATATGTAAAAACAAACGTAGAATAACCATGCATAAATTTTAAAACAAACGTTTGGAAGTGCGGAAGCATTTAAGTTTTTACAACAGTCAATATGAAATGGAAGCGTAAGTTCAAAAGTTTATTATTTCAAAACATGCATTATGAACCTAGACGCAAGTATGACTCCAGTGCGACTCCGTGCGCCTAGCTGACAGCTGCTACCTTAGCGACCTGAGAAAACATGCTAAAAATGTCAACATATAATGCTGGTGAGTTCACAGATTTTAAGTTTACAATTAGTTTCCAAGAGTTTCGAGTTTCGTCAAAAAGATGCCATGTCATGAGATGCGTTTAATGAACAAACCAGCGTTTCCTTACTACTACGACTGTGATGCTGAAACCATTACTGACAAGTGTTTCATTGCGTTGCTGCCCGTGTTTGAGTTGCTTGTGTTGCCAAAATAGAGACAATATGCACCCGCCGGCTTCCCGCCGACGAATGGGGTTCGTCAAACCCAATAGATCTATCCACATTTCCCCCGTTGTGCCCGGCACATTCATGGTTTCCCCCAGGGACTTCCTTGTTTCATCGTATAGTAATCAAAAGAGTTTCATTTCAAAAACGTTGCGTTTTACAAGAGTTCTGTTTCAAAAGTGTTGCGTTTCAAAAGAGTTGTGTTTCAAAAGTTACATGTTTATAACGAATGTTGCGTTTCCAAAAAGTTACATGTTTATGAAATAAATGTTGAGTTTGTCAAATCGTGTAGCATGTTTCTCCCCCGAGAGAAAAGTGTTTAAAAGAGGGGCCGTGAACTCACCTTAGGTTGCTTTGAGTTAAATCCAACTTCGAATGTGGAAATAGGCGAATTGCTTACGATTCCCTATTTCAATGTTTAAACTTTATAAGTATGTGTTTATGCAAGTTTGACCAAAATTCCATTTGTTCTAAACTTCACATATTCTAAGTGTTTTGTGTGACGCAAGTGTAACCACATAAAGCTAGTAGACCTGACGACCCGTTGGTGAAAGTTTAGTGTTCATGTTAATACATACTGTACGTATCAATCACATATGTTCATATAATCTATACATGCAACATATAAGTCAAGAAAACTATCAAACAAGTTCAAATACCAACTATGTCAATTCTGCGATTTTTGGATAGATTTTGTGTCGTCAAAACGATTTTTGATAAAATACCAAATCAACTCATTTGACTCTCAAATTTTTACAGGAGTTTCCCATTTTTTGGTTGATATGTCCATATTTTTACTTTTCCATGAAAACCTTCCAAAAATTTACTAAAAATTCCCAAACACTGAAAGGTACAAAAACGTAGCTGTTTGCGACAGTTTAGTAGATGATTTATTAAAAATCACTCGTTGATCCAATTGACCTGAATCCAATTGTAGAACATCAAAAATTCCTGTATTTAGTTGCTCACCAAATTTCACGATCAGAGGGTTTGTAAAACTCGAGTTATGACCGTTTAAAGTTGATCAAAGTTTTCTGTCCGAAATTAGTTTTGACATACGATTTTGTAAGCTACAAAATAAATACCTACACTCAACCAAATTCAACAAACTTGGACTTTCTGGAAAGCTTAAATCATATAGCATACTTTAGCATCAAAAACTATAAGATTTAGATATCAAATCATCAAGTTATTATCTAAACAAATTCGGATTTAAAATCTGCCAAGTTTTTATCTTCAACAAAACTTAATCAACAACACTTCTAGCAACTTAAATCTATCAAGATTTCAACATGGTAACTATACATAAGTAGCATATGATCAGATCTTGTTCCAAATGATAATTATCTAAGATCAAACTTAAGTTTTTAACCAAATCTTTCAAACTAACTATCATAACAATCTAATCATGAATTCTAGTATTTTGATTATAATAACCTCATCTAAACATATATATCATGTATGGTTTCATTTTAAACATGGTAATACTCATAGAGATCAGATTAGAAATTACTTATATGGAATCATGATCAAAATAACAAGAAAAACAAGTAATAAGTTTATACCTCAAGAACAAGCTTAGAAAAACTAGGATTATGATCAAAGATCTTCACCAAGCTTTGAAATACTTCTATACTTGATTATGAATGATTATGGGGCTTGAAAATCGGAGTATTTGGGTTAAGAAACGAGCAGATGAGTGTTGGAAATGAAGTTTGCGATCAAGATCTGCTTTTTATAAAGAAATAAAAAGTTTTTGTAATCCTATTGGTCGCGGACCGCGGGAGGATACCTAATTCCCACGCGGTCCGCGGGGGAAAGTTAGGTATCTGTCCCCTGCTTCTCGCGCGGACCGCGGGAGTATTCTTTATTCCGCCGCGGTCCGCGGGGGAAAGAAGAATTCAGAAAATTAAATCTTTTAAATATTTTTATGTAAATATAAATATTTTGTAATAATTATGTATTTATAAAATCATTAGAGAAATTAAATAATTTCTATAAGTCCAAACTATCATCATGTAATTTTCCTAAGTTCCCGGTTAATCCGGAATCAGTTACGTTAATTCACATAGTTTCACATAGTCACGTATAGAGACATAATTATAATACAATGCATTCATAGTTAACATTTCACCAACGTTCGGGTCTTACTACTCACGTGTGTGTTTCCCAATGATGCTACGAATTACCAGACTGACTTAACTAACCTAGTTAAGTTTGTTTTAACCAATGTTTCGCTAAGGTAGACTTATGAAAATGTTTTGCTGAAAATGCCGGGTGTCACATTATCCCCCTGTTGAAAGAATTTTCGTCCCCGAAAATTTCCCGAAGTCAAAGAGAATGAAACGAATAAAAAAAATTCCCCAATTTTCCCGATCGTCACATTATCCCCCTGTTGGAAGAAATCTCGTCCCCGAGATTTACCAGTTTTAACAGCGATAAGTGCCGACCTCTGTGTGTGTTTAAACAATGTTTTTCCAAAGTGTAACAAGATGAATGTTATGAACGAGAAGTGATAAATACAGCCGGGAAACCACTTCCCAAGGTGAATACAAGTCAAGAGACCCTTCCCGATCGAAAGCCTAATGGAGACTACTATGATCGGTATAAACAACCCACCGGTACCGTCCAAGTAGCATCCCCAAAGGACTCCCATCGACCCAATGAATAAGAAATGATGACCAGAACCAATATTAAAATGTTCAAAGGAATACGAAACGCACAACGATGTGGATAAGATAAAACCAATGTGTAACGAAAGATAAAAGAGAATACGTACGAGTAACAGTGTCTCAGTTCTCCCGGTTCTCCCTAGAACTGATAACATCAGCATGAGCACGAGCAGGCCGTCCATCGTCCTTATCTTTTTCATCCTTCCCTGAAGTCCCTGCGGCTACTTGTTTTAACTTCGGGCACTCTCGCTTGAAATGTCATGTTTCACCGTAATTGTAACACTCCTGGTTCTTCTGAGTATTAACATGTGCCTTTTCTGGCCGAAGATTGACCCTACAATCCTTAGAAACATGTCCCATCAGTTTACATCTGTTGCAACGGAACCTCTCGCAACGACCGTGATGATGATATCCGCATTGACTACACTTAGGGAGCTTCCCAGTATATCCACTTTGCTTCTGACTAAACGATGACTTCGAAGCTTTAAGCCTCACTGTCTGCTGATGCACTTCGGCTGTGGCTACATCCTCCTCGTCATCCTCCCATTTCCTTTTGTTGTTCTCAGTCCTCCCAAAGACGTGGGGCTCACACTCCATGATCACCTTAAAAGTACACACCTGCTGGCCCAGAGGAGGTGGCGGTGGAGGATAAACGATATTTCCACCGTCGCGTTGCAGAGCGGTCTGGTAAGCAGCAAGAGCAGCAGTCACCTATTGCTGGATTAAGTCCTTCAGCGCTTCTGGGGTTATGTTGATGCTACCACGACTCTCGTCACCACTGTGTCCACCACGACTTCCCGACATCTTCTGCCGAAACAAGAACAAAAGCTCAGACCCAACCCCAACACTAAACCAAGAGAATAAGAAAAAGTCAAGATTTTGGGTCAAAATGTAACCATAAATCCCAACACGAGATTCACCAAGTCTTCCATGCATTTCAACTTATGATTTCGTGTGCACCCGAAATGATAAATTGCTCTACATGGTCCTCTAGGTGTGCCCCGAGTTCGAACCTCAAGTCACCCGATACCCATGACATAGAAAAGAAACTGCCAACTCAAAAGATCAACAACAGGTTACTTCAACTACAACCCAAAGGAAAGGATAGAATAAAACTAGGAATGATCACGAGTGAGGTAGATAATATGATACTATGTGATAAGGATACCGACACCCCGACAAGATTATTTTGTTTAACAAAAGACACGACTCAAATGTATATGACCGTCTAGTGTGTGTGAGACTCGGCTATAGACTAGACTCTACATGCAGTCCTAGTTCACTATAACCATTGGCTCTGATACCAATCTGTCACACCCTCAAATTTCCACTTGCGGAGTGCTACCGCGAGGCGTGCGACATACCAGGATCCAAGTCAACGGTCACAATAAACGACAACTATATGTAAAAACAAACGTAGAATAACCATGCATAAATTTTAAAACAAACGTTTGGAAGTGCGGAAGCATTTAAGTTTTTACAACAGTCAATATGAAATGGAAGCGTAAGTTCAAAAGTTTATTATTTCAAAACATGCATTATGAACCTAGACGCAAGTATGACTCCAGTGCGACTCTGTGCGCCTAGCTGACAGCTGCTACCTTAGCGACCTGAGAAAACATGCTAAAAATGTCAACATATAATGCTGGTGAGTTCACAGATTTTAAGTTTACAATTAGTTTCCAAGAGTTTCGAGTTTCGTCAAAAAGATGCCATGTCATGAGATGCGTTTAATGAACAAACCAGCGTTTCCTTACTACTACGACTGTGATGCTGAAACCATTACTGACAAGTGTTTCATTGCGTTGCTGCCCGTGTTTGAGTTGCTTGTGTTGCCAAAATAGAGACAATATGCACCCGCCGGCTTCCCGCCGACGAATGGGGTTCGTCAAACCCAATAGATCTATCCACATTTCCCCCGTTGTGCCCGGCACATTCATGGTTTCCCCCAGGGACTTCCTTGTTTCATCGTATAGTAATCAAAAGAGTTTCATTTCAAAAACGTTGCGTTTTACAAGAGTTCTGTTTCAAAAGTGTTGCGTTTCAAAAGAGTTGTGTTTCAAAAGTTACATGTTTATAACGAATGTTGCGTTTCCAAAAAGTTACATGTTTATGAAATAAATGTTGAGTTTGTCAAATCGTGTAGCATGTTTCTCCCCCGAGAGAAAAGTGTTTAAAAGAGGGGCCGTGAACTCACCTTAGGTTGCTTTGAGTTAAATCCAACTTCGAATGTGGAAATAGGCGAATTGCTTACGATTCCCTATTTCAATGTTTAAACTTTATAAGTATGTGTTTATGCAAGTTTGACCAAAATTCCATTTGTTCTAAACTTCACATATTCTAAGTGTTTTGTGTGACGCAAGTGTAACCACATAAAGCTAGTAGACCTGACGACCCGTTGGTGAAAGTTTAGTGTTCATGTTAATACATACTGTACGTATCAATCACATATGTTCATATAATCTATACATGCAACATATAAGTCAAGAAAACTATCAAACAAGTTCAAATACCAACTATGTCAATTCTGCGATTTTTGGATAGATTTTGTGTCGTCAAAACGATTTTTGATAAAATACCAAATCAACTCATTTGACTCTCAAATTTTTACAGGAGTTTCCCATTTTTTGGTTGATATGTCCATATTTTTACTTTTCCATGAAAACCTTCCAAAAATTTACTAAAAATTCCCAAACACTGAAAGGTACAAAAACGTAGCTGTTTGCGACAGTTTAGTAGATGATTTATTAAAAATCACTCGTTGATCCAATTGACCTGAATCCAATTGTAGAACATCAAAAATTCCTGTATTTAGTTGCTCACCAAATTTCACGATCAGAGGGTTTGTAAAACTCGAGTTATGACCGTTTAAAGTTGATCAAAGTTTTCTGTCCGAAATTAGTTTTGACATACGATTTTGTAAGCTACAAAATAAATACCTACACTCAACCAAATTCAACAAACTTGGACTTTCTGGAAAGCTTAAATCATATAGCATACTTTAGCATCAAAAACTATAAGATTTAGATATCAAATCATCAAGTTATTATCTAAACAAATTCGGATTTAAAATCTGCCAAGTTTTTATCTTCAACAAAACTTAATCAACAACACTTCTAGCAACTTAAATCTATCAAGATTTCAACATGGTAACTATACATAAGTAGCATATGATCAGATCTTGTTCCAAATGATAATTATCTAAGATCAAACTTAAGTTTTTAACCAAATCTTTCAAACTAACTATCATAACAATCTAATCATGAATTCTAGTATTTTGATTATAATAACCTCATCTAAACATATATATCATGTATGGTTTCATTTTAAACATGGTAATACTCATAGAGATCAGATTAGAAATTACTTATATGGAATCATGATCAAAATAACAAGAAAAACAAGTAATAAGTTTATACCTCAAGAACAAGCTTAGAAAAACTAGGATTATGATCAAAGATCTTCACCAAGCTTTGAAATACTTCTATACTTGATTATGAATGATTATGGGGCTTGAAAATCGGAGTATTTGGGTTAAGAAACGAGCAGATGAGTGTTGGAAATGAAGTTTGCGATCAAGATCTGCTTTTTATAAAGAAATAAAAAGTTTTTGTAATCCTATTGGTCGCGGACCGCGGGAGGATACCTAATTCCCACACTAAAATTTCTTTCCCTTTAATGGCACACTAAAACTCTCCATCCGATACACTTTAACTTTTCATCCTTAATCTTCCAGTTCTCTTCACGATCTTCATACTATATCCCTATCACAAAAAAAAGTTAGGTATCTGTCCCCTGCTTCTCGCGCGGACCGCGGGAGTATTCTTTATTCCGCCGCGGTCCGCGGGGGAAAGAAGAATTCAGAAAATTAAATCTTTTAAATATTTTTATGTAAATATAAATATTTTGTAATAATTATGTATTTATAAAATCATTAGAGAAATTAAATAATTTCTATAAGTCCAAACTATCATCATGTAATTTTCCTAAGTTCCCGGTTAATCCGGAATCAGTTACGTTAATTCACATAGTTTCACATAGTCACGTATAGAGACATAATTATAATACAATGCATTCATAGTTAACATTTCACCAACGTTCGGGTCTTACTACTCACGTGTGTGTTTCCCAATGATGCTACGAATTACCAGACTGACTTAACTAACCTAGTTAAGTTTGTTTTAACCAATGTTTCGCTAAGGTAGACTTATGAAAATGTCTTGCTGAAAATGCCGGGTGTCACATTATCCCCCTGTTGAAAGAATTTTCGTCCCCGAAAATTTCCCGAAGTCAAAGAGAATGAAACGAATAAAAAAAAATTCCCCAATTTTCCCGATCGTCACATGCCCCGAGCTCGAACCTCAAGTCACCCGGTACCCACATCTTAGGATGTTATAACCAACTCAAAAGATCAACAAACAAGTTCCCTCGAGCGCAAACCCGAAGAAGAAGATAAAGTGAAGCTAGGAATAACCAAGGATGAGATAGGTAATGTGACACTGTGTGGTATGGATACCGACACCCCGACAAAGTTAGTATGTTTACCAAAAGACACGACTCAAATGTATGTGACCGTCTAGTGTGTAAGACTCGGCTATAGTCTAGACTCTACATGCAGTCCTAGTTCACTATAACCTGGCTCTGATACCAATCTGTCACACCCTCAAATTTCCACCTGCGGAGTTCTACCGCGAGGCGTGTGACATACCAGGATCCAAGTCAACGGTCACAATAAACGACGTCTAAATGTAAAACATACGTAAACAAAAACCATGCATAAGTTTAAAACCAACATCCAACAGTGTGGAAGCATTTAAAGTTTACAAAAGTCATGCAGAATTAAAACATAAGTTCAAAAGTTAACAACTCCAAAACATGCAATGAAACCCTAGACGCGAGACGACTCCTGTGCGACTCCGTGCGCCTATCTGACAGCTGCTACCTTAGCGACCTGAGAAAACATGCTAAAAGAGTCAACATATAATGCTGGTGAGTTCACAAGTTTTATTTAAACGTGTAAAGTGTTCCTTCGAAAACCGTTACCATCACAGTTACTACTATCTTGTGAGAACGCTAGCTAGGCGCAGAATAAGATACTCATACGGGTGAAACCATTGCTGACTAAGCCATGTAGTGACCCTTAGTTTCCTATGGGCTACCGTCATCACCGGTAGACCTTGTTTTATTAGAGACAATATGCACCCGCCCGGTCCTACCGTCGAGTGGGGTTTGTCAGTTCCCAATAGCGCTATCCATATTTCCCCGCCATATACCCATGTTAGTGGTTTCTAAGGGACTTTTTGATGAACCGTATAGTACAATAAGTAAGCCATAGTATAACGTGATAAAGAGTAATGAGTTACAAAAGAGTTTAAGACGAAAGTAATCCATAAGTCATAAAAGAGTTTTAAGCATGTTTCTCCCCCGAAAGCAAAAACCGTAAAATGTGGGGCCGTGAACTCACCTTAGGTTGCGTATTCCGTTTATGAGTAAACCGTATGTGATATGAGTAAACCGTCTGTAAGATATGATAGCCCCAACTATTGGCGACCTATCATAAGTTATGTGTCAAGTTAGACTAATAACCCGTCGGGTTCATTAGTCCCTAAGTCCAGTCCATGACCCTTATGTGTTCGAAAAGCGTGTTTGACCGACAACCAGACTACGTAAGACAAGACTCGACATCCCATTGGTGACCCGACATTCCACGTGTTCATCTCATACACAAACATACACAAAACATGCAACTTAGTACTTAACATGCGTTAAAGTTCAACGATTCTAACACATAGGTCAAATAACGTACAAACAAGTCCAAACACGTGTTACTATGTTTTAGGCATGTCACGGGGTTCCTATCATGTTCCTAGGTGTCAAATCGGGTTTCGGGATGTCAAAATACACTTATAACAGCATTACACGCGATTAGGAACTTAGCATGCAATTAGGAAAGTCAACATGTGATTAGGGATGGTCAACAGGCAATTACAAGGGCTAATCGCCCCTTATTATATGCGATTAGGGCTATCCACATGCATTTCAGGCGATTATGGTCATAAGGTATGCAATTCAGGGCTTAACTAGTGATTAGGGTCACAATTGCATGAAATGAAGGCAATTAGGATCACAATTGCATGAAATGAAGGCAATTATGCCCATAATCGCCTTCATGTACACGATTAGGCCTCCCATTCAGGCGATTAGGCCCCTAATCGCCTATAGCATAGGCGATTAGGATCCCCAATCGCCTATAGCACAGCTGATACGGTTTTTCGCGCGTTTAACCCTCCAAATCAGATCCGAAACGTGTGAAAACACCCAATAACAATCCTAACACATTAACAAACATATTTCAAGCAAAACCCCTAAGTTTTCATCATTCTAACAGTCCCAAATGCGAGCGTTTTCCCAAAATAGCAACTTAACATGAAAACATCACATCAACATGCAAGAACTTGCCCTAAATAGCAAATATCCAGATTTAATCACATAACCACGTTGTCTGATAGCATCCTACTGTTCTAGCATCATCCTAGAGCAAACCCTAACATCAAACAATTAACAACACACCTCATATCATCCTTAATCATCCAATATCCTTCAAATGGGTCAAAACATCAAGTATCAACAATACACAACCAAAACCATTCAAACTCCTAGAACATCATCATACTAACTTGTAACAGCCCTAAACATCATAACAATACAAAAACAATCATGTTTTACTCCTAAAAATCCTACCTTTAAACACAAATAACACATATAACACATGTAAAGGTGTGGGTTTGTTTAAAAACGGTTTTAAATGGATTTTCAAAGACAAAAACATTTATAAGTCAGGTCTGGACATTTAGGGAGTAAAATATAATCATTTAAAGGTTTGGGTTTGAGGAACATACCTTGTATTTAAGAGGAGATGATGGAATAAGCTTGGAAATGGTTGTTTTGATGTAAAAATAGGTTCCAGAGGGTGTTTGTGGGTTGAGATAGGTTATGGGACGGCTAGGGTTGCATAAATGATGTTTTGGAGGTCAAGGGTGGTATTTATAGGCGTTTCTAGTCGTCAGGTACCTTATAGGCGATTATGCAGCTTTATCAGGCGATTAGGGCTGCTAATCGCCTTCACTATAGGCGATTCGCCCCATAATCGCCTATAACATCACCCTAATCGCCTATAATATGAGACAATCGCCCTCATGAAGGCGATTAGGCTTGCCTAATCGCCCTCAGGGCCCTGTGTTGTGTATTTTGCGCGTTAAACTCCGTTTTAACATATGTTAACACGTTTTCACATACCGACAAGTCACATAATGATTATAAACACATAATACATGGAAATAAACACGTTCACACTCGTTCACCAATTCCCGGGACTCGAGACTTGCGTATGTTAAAACCCTAATGATGTTCGACTCGACTCGACCGACCTTGTTATGTGTAACGTATGCGCGACTCGCTAAGGTAGACTTACTAAGTTTTCAAAAGTTAGTTACTGGAAATTGCCGGGTGTCACAAATTGTATCTAGAAGCTTAATGCGGATATTAGTTTATGAAATTTAGTGATTCTGATAGGTTACTATTTATCTTCAAAAACCTTCCGTATATGGGTTAACCAGAATCATGAGAGTTCATTATTAACACATGTGTTAATCCAAAATAACACACATGTTAATCTTACAAAAATACGTCTTAATGTATACATTCACATGAATGGATTGGAAGGTTATTGCAGATATTTGTTAATGATTTTATAATGTTCTGTGAGACTTAGATGCCACAATTGAGTTTCAATATGCTTATGCAGAAAGGTTAAATAGAATCACGACACTTCAAGGTTAACACATGTGTTAATCCTCATTAACATGAATTAGAAGTAGAAGGTCAACGCATATTGTTATTATATCATGCATACTGAGACTCAAAGACTATTGTTTTGTATAAAAATCCTTACGATATGAGGTTAAGAAGAACCACAGGAGTTAAAGATTAACGCTTGTGTTAATACACATTAACACATGTGTTAATATAAATAAAAACACGCTTTACTGTATACATTTACATAAATTGTATCTAGAATCTTAATGTGGATATTAGTTTATGAAATTTAGTGATTCTGATAGATTACTTTTTATCTTCAAAATCCTTCCGTATATGGGTTAACCAGAATCATGAAAGTTCATGAATAACACATGTTTCAATCCAAATTAACACACGTGTTAATCTTACAAAACACGTCTTAATGTATACACTCACATGAAATGTATTGGAAGGTTATTGCCGATATTAATTAATGATTTTATAATGTTCCGTGAGATTTAAATGCCACAATTGAGTTGGAATATCCTTATGCCGAGAGGTTAAACAGAATCATGACACTTCATGATTAACACATGTGTTAATCCTCATTAACATGAATTGGAAGTAGAAAGTCAACGTAGATTGTTATTATATCATGCTGCCTAAGACTGAAAGGCCGTTGTTTTGTGTATATATCCTTACACTAAGAGGTTAACTAGAATCATGGAAGTTTATGATTAACACAAGTGTTAATACACATTAACACATGTGTTAACCTAAAAACACACTTTATTTTATACATTTACATGAATTATATTTAGAACTTAAAACGGATATTAATTTATCATACTTAGTAATTCTTATAGACTACTGTTTAACTTCAATATCCTTTTGTATAGAGGTTAAACAAAATACTGAGAGTTTATGATTAGCACATGTGTTAATCCAACTTACCACACGTATTAATCTAACAAAAAAACACGTCTTAATGTATACATTCACGTGAATGGATTGGAAGGTTATTGCAGATATTAATTAATGATTATATAATGTTCTGTGAGACTTGGATGCCACAATTGAGTTTAAATATGCTTATGCAGAAAGGTTAAATAGAATCACGAC
This sequence comes from Ambrosia artemisiifolia, assembly GCA_032199755.1. Classification (NCBI taxonomy): domain Eukaryota; kingdom Viridiplantae; phylum Streptophyta; class Magnoliopsida; order Asterales; family Asteraceae; genus Ambrosia; species Ambrosia artemisiifolia. The sequence continues at coordinate 47,213,469 of CM063527.1, read as the reverse complement.
ACTTCAAGGTTAACACATATGTTAATCCTCATTAACATGAATTGGAAGTAGTAGGTCAACGCATATTGTTATTATATCATGCATACTGAGACTCAAAAACTATTGTTTTGTATGAAAATCCTTACGATATGAGGTTAAGTAGAACCACAGGAGTTAAAGATTAACGCATGTGTTAATACACATTAACACATGTGTTAATATAAATAAAAACACGCTTTATTGTATACATTTACATAAATTGTATCTAGAAGCTTAATGTGGATATTAGTTTATGAAATTTAGTGATTCTGATAGATTACTTTTTATCTTCAAAATCCTTCCGTATATGGGTTAACCAGAATCATGAGAGTTCATGATTAACACATGTTTTAATCCAAATTAACACATGTGTTAATCTTACAAAACACGTCTTAATGTATACACTCACATGAAATGTATTGGAAGGTTATTGCCGATATTAATTAATCATTTTATAATGTTCCGTGAGAGTTAGATGCCACAATTGAGTTGGAATATCCTTATGCCGAGAGGTTAAACAGAATCACGACACTTCATGATTAACACATGTGTTAATCCTCATTAACATGAATTGGAAGTAGAATGTCAACGTAGATTGTTATTATATCGTGCTTCCTATGACTCAAAGGCCGTTGTTTTGTGTATATATCCTTACACTAAGAGGTCAACTAAAATCATGGAAGTTTATGATTAACACAAGTGTTAATACACATTAACACATGTGTTAACCTAAGTAAAAACACTTTATTTTATACATTTACATGAATTATATCTAGAACTTAATACGGATATTAATTTATCATACTTAGTAATTCTTATAGACTACTATTTAACTTCAATATCCTTCTGTATAGAGGTTAAACAAAATACTGAGAGTTTATGATTAGCACATGTGTTAATCCAAATTACCACACGTATTAATCTAACAAAAAAACACGTCTTAATGTATACATTCACATGAATGGATTGGAAGGTTATTGCAGATATTAATTAATGATTATATAATGTTCCGTGAGACTTAGATGCCACAATTGAGTTTAAATATCCTTATGCTGAGAGGTTAAATAGAATCATGACACTTCAAGGTTAACACATGTGTTAATCCTCATTAACATGAATTGGAAGTAGAAGGTCAACATATATTGTTATTATATCATGCATACTGAGACTCAAAGACTATAGTTTTTATGAAAATCCTTACGATATGAGGTTAAGTAAAACCACAGGAGTTAAAGATTAACGCATGTGTTAATACACATTAACACATGTGTTAATATAAGTGAAAACACGCTTTATTGTATACATTTACATAAATTGTATCTAGAAGCTTAATGTGGATATTATTTTATGAAATTTAGTGATTCTGAGAGATTACTTTTATTCTCAAAATCCTTCCGTATATGGGTTAACCAGAATCATGAGAGTTCATTATTAACACATGTGTTAATCCAAATTAAAACACGTGTTAATCTTACAAAAACACGTCTTAATGTATACATTCACATGAATTGATTGGAAGGTTATTGCAGATATTTGTTAATGATTTTATAATGTTCCGTGAGACTTAGATGCCACAATTAAGTTTAAATATCTTTATGCTGAGAGGTTAAATAGAATCATGACACTTCAAGGTTAACACATGTGTTAATCCTCATTAACATGAATTGCATGTAGAAGGTCAACGTATATTGTTATTATATGATGCATACTGAGACTCAAAGACTATTGTTTTGTATGAAAATCCTTACGATATGAGGTTAAGTAGAACCACGGGAGTTAAAGATTAACGCATGTGTTAATACACATTAACACATGTGTTAATATAAATAAAAACACGCTTTATTGTATACATTTACATAAATTGTATCTAGAAGCTTAATGTGGATATTAGTTTATGAAATTTAGTGATTCTGATAGATTACTTTTTATCTTCAAAATCCTTCCGTATATGGGTTAACCAGGATCATGTGAGTTCATGATTAATACATGTTTTAATCCAAATTAACCCACGTGTTAATCTTACAAAACACGTCTTAATGTATACACTCACATGAAATGTATTGGAAGGTTATTGTAGATATTAATTAAGGATTTTATAATGTTCCGTGAGATTTAGATGCCACAATTGAGTTGGAATACCCTTATGCCGAGAGGTTAAACAGAATCATGACACTTCAAGATTAACACATCTGTTAATCCTCATTAAAATGAATTGGAAGTAGAATGTCAACGTAGATTGTTATTATATCATGCTTACTAAGACTCAAAGGCCGTTGTTTTGTATATAAATCCTTACACTAAGAGGTTAACTAGAATCACGGAAGTTTATGATTAACACAGGTGTTAATACACATTAACACATGTGTTAACCTAAATAAAAACACACTTTATTTTATACATTTACAAGAATTATATCTAGAACTTAATATGGATATTAATTTATCATATTTAGTGATTTTGATTACCTACTGTTTAACTTCAATATCCTTCTGTATAGAGGTTAAATAAAATGCTGAGAGTTTATGATTAGCACATGTGTTAATCCAAATTACCACACGTATTAATCTACCAAAAAAAACACGTCTTAATGTATAATTCACATGAAATGGTTTAGAAGGTTAACGTAGATATTAATTAATGATTTTCCAATGTTCCGTGGGACTAAGATGCCACAATTTAGTTTGAATATCATCAATATGAGAGGTAAACCAGAATCACGACACTTCATGGTTAACACATGTGTTGATTCTCATTAAGATGAATTGGAAGTAGAAGGTCAACGTATATTGTTATTATATCATGCATACTGCGACTCAAAAGACCATTGTTTTGTATGAAAATCCTTACGCTATGAGGTTTAGTATAACCACGGTAGTTAAAGATTAAAACATGTGTTAATACACATTAACACATGTGTTAATATAAAAAAAAACACGCTTTATTGTATACATTTACATAAATTATATCTAGAAGCTTAATGTGGATATTAGTTTATGAAATTTAGTGATTCTGATAGATTGCTATTTATCTTCAAAAACCTTCCGTATATGGGTTAACCAGAATCATGAGAGTTCATTATTAACACATGTGTTAATCCAAATTAACACACATGTTAATCTTACAAAAACACGTCTTAATGTATACATTCACATGAATGGATTGGAAGGTTATTGCAGATATTTGTTAATGATTTTATAATGTTCTGTGAGACTTAGATGCCACAATTGAGTTTAAATATCCTTATGCTGAGAGGTTAAATAGAATCACGACACTTCAAGGTTAACACATGTGTTAATCCTCATTAACATGAATTGGAAGTAGAAGGTCAACGTATATTGTTATTATATCATGCATACTGAGACTCAAAGACTATTGTTTTGTATGAAAATCCTTACGATATGAGGTTAAGTAGAACCACAGGAGTTAAAGATTAACGCATGTGTTAATACACATTAACACATGTGTTAATATAAATAAAAACACGCTTTATTGTATACATTTACATAAATTGTATCTAGAAGCTTAATGTGGATACTAGTTTATGAAATTTAGTGATTCTGATAGATTACTTTTTATCTTCAAAATCCTTCCGTATATGGGTTAACCAGAATCATGAGAGTTCATGATTAATACATGTTTTAATCCAAATTAAAACACGTGTTAATCTTACAAAACACGTCTTAATGTATACACTCACATGAAATGTATTGGAAGGTTATTGCCGATATTAATTAATGATTTTATAATGTTCCGTGAGACTTAGATGCCACAATTGAGTTGGAATATCCTTATGCCGAGAGGTTAAACAGAATCACGACACTTCATGATTAACACATGTGTTAATCCTCATTAACATGAATTGGAAGTAGAATGTCAACGTAGATTGTTATTATATCATGCTTCCTAAGACTCTAAGGCCGTTGTTTTGTGTATACATCCTTACACTAAGAGGTCAACTAGAATCATGGAAGTTTATGATTAACACAAGTGTTAATACACATTAACACATGTGTTAACCTAAGTAAAATCACAACTTATTTTATACATTTACATGAATTATATCTAGAACTTAATATGGATATTAATTTATCATACTTAGTAATTCTTATAGACTACTGTTTAACTTCAATATCCTTCTGTATAGAGGTTAAACAAAATACTGTGAGTTTATGATTAGCACATGTGTTAATCCAAATTACCACACGTATTAATCTAACAAAAAAAACACGTCTTAATGTATACATTCACATGAATGGATTGGAAGGTTATTGCAGATATTAATTAATGATTATATAATGTTCCATGAGACTTAGATGCCACAATTGAGTTTAAATATCCTTATGCTGAGAGGTTAAATAGAATCATGACACTTCAAGGTTAACACATGTGTTAATCCTCATTAACATGAATTGGAAGTAGAAGGTCAACGTATATTATTATTAAATCATGCATACTGAGACTCCAAGACTATAGTTTTTATGAAAATCCTTACGATATGAGGTTAAGTAAAACCACAGGAGTTAAAGATTAACGCATGTGTTAATACACATTGACACATGTGTTAATATAAGTGAAAACACGCTTTATTGTATACATTTACATAAATTGTATCTAGAAGCTTAATGTGGATATTATTTTATGAAATTTAGTGATTCTGAGAGATTACTTTTATCTTCAAAATCCTTCCGTATATGGGTTAACCAGAATCATGAGAGTTCATTATTAACACATGTGTTAATCCAAATTAACACACGTGTTAATCTTACAAAAACACGTCTTAATGTATACATTCACATGAATTGATTGGAAGGTTATTGCAGATATTTGTTAATGATTTTATAATGTTCCGTGAGACTTAGATGCCACAAATAAGTTTAAATATCCTTATGCTGAGAGGTTAAATAGCACTTCCCATGATCTAAGAAACCTGTTTTTGTTGAGCCTATTTCATTTCTGGTCCTTTGTGTCTGGTTTACTGTCCTACTGGTCTTATATGTTTGTGTTGTTTGGTTTTAAAACTGATACTTGCTTTAATATGCTTTATATGGGTGGGGTTTGGGGGGAACTTGCAGTAATAAGGAGTACAAATAAGCTTTGGGTAGGAATCTGGATCTTTGATCCTTCCAGGATTTATAATCCTTTATTTCTCATTTCTTTGTGGGAAAAGGGTAGGGTCTGGTTTGGGCTTCTATCAGTTCCTTTTTTCACTTATGAATCTGGGACTGATTCTGCTTTTATGGATTGGTGGTTAGGAATATTTTGGCTTGGGATAAGCTGGCACCTTGGAGAGATAAGGATGGACCTAACCCATGGCTGTAGGACATTATTTTCCACCCTCAATTTTTAAATTTTTAGTACTTCCCATGGGTTAGGAAACCTATACTTGTTGAGCCTTGTTCTTTTCAGGTCATATGAGTTTATGTCTTTTGGTCTTTGGTCAGTCTTTATGGGTGTGGGGGGGATATTATGGGAACTTGCTGGAATAAGGTGTACTAAAATGCTGTGGGTAGAAATCTGGATCTGTGATCCTTCTGGGATTTTTAATCCTTTTCTTTTCATCTATTTGATGGGTGATGGGTGGTCTGGATTGGGTTATCTGTTGGCTCCTCTTCTCACTTTTGAGTTTGGAGCTGATTCTGCTTTGATGGATTGGGTTCTAGGATTTTTGTGGCTTGGGATAAGCCTTAACCATGGAGAGATAAGGATGGAAGTGGCCAATGGGTGTAGGACATTTATTTCCTCCCCAAATTTTTTATTTTTTAGATCTTCACATTGGCCACAAACCTTTGCATTCTTTTGTTTCTTTTCTAAACCTTTTCTTGTTTTGATATTTTTGAGTCTTTTGTGTCAGTCTTTATGGGGTTGGATATATATGGGTTGGGTTGCTTTAAGGTGGGCCTGGAGGTGCTGGAGTGTTATTAGTGACAGGTTGTTGAGGAGCAGGAAGGTTGCTGGTCAGAAAGGGAAGCATCTGTTTGGTGGTTTGATACAGTACTGCAATGGGGTTCAAGTGCAAGGTTGTGGAAATGATTGTGGTATTATGATACATGCTGAGCACAGGTCAGACTTTTTAAGTTGGTTATGTAGAAGGGGGTGCTGCTATGTTTTTAGCTGGTTTTTTGTTGCTTGTTTGGGTCTTTGGCTTAGTTTGATGATAAAGGGTATTTTTGTATTTAATGTTGCCATTTCTTTGATGGAAGTTATTAAAGAACATGAGTACAAAAAATACTTCTTTGTTGCAGTTAGCTTAGTTATGCTGCTGCTAGCTTGTGCAGTTCCTGTTCAAGGTAGTATTCAAATTGGTTGCCTTGATATTTTTAGGAATGCTAGAGGCAAGTGGAGGTGGCTTGATATTTTTAGTGTTGATTTTTTGTGTCCTTGCTCTCTAGTCACTATTGATGGTGTCAGTCAATGGTGTTTGATTGTTAGCTTGATTACTAGCATCAAATTTCCTAGAAATATTATGTTGTGGATTTTATGGTCTGGTTTGTTGATGGATAAAGTTAGAAGGGCTGAGGGGTGGCTAAAATTCTGGGAATGGCTCAAGTCTTGTTGGGTCAAAGTGGGTAGGGGTGCATTAAGTTTCTAGAGGTTTGTATTAGAGTGGGTAATTGGTACGGGTTATTCAGCACAGATATTAGAAGTGGGCTCAGGTTGGTTTGTATGGTTAAAAGTTGGATTGGGGTATGTAGTGAGATGAAGTCTAGGAATAAGGGGAAGTGTAATGGGCAATGGATTAGAAGTGATGGTAAGAGTAGAGTGGCCTGGATATGGGTGTTAGTGAGGTTGATTTATGTTGGGCCTACGGTTTGTAGTGTTTTATGGAATTGTTTTTGGGCCGGGGAACTAATGGGTCGAATTAATGAGGGGAAAGGTGGAGATAAGAATGGGATGTGGGCTGCTGATAGTGGATATTGTGCTGGGTATTGGAGTATTATTGGGCTGCTGGTTAGAGTTTGGTTTCAATTAACTTGGGCCGGTTGTAGAGCTGATGGTATAAGGCTGAATAGAATATGGGCTTGGAGGAGGCAGAGTATGAAGGCTGAAGACTATATGGACTGGTTGAAAAAGAGCGGATATTGGGCTGGATTTTGGAAGTTTTGTGGGCTAAATTTTTATTGTTTTATTCTTGTGTTAGGCCCTAATGGAGGTTTAATAATCTTTGGGGGTTTGTCCCAAAGTTTATAAGCTTCTAAAAAACTCTTTGTAATATTTTGTGTTTTTATAAAATTTGGCCGGGGTGTCGTCCCCTTTATCCAAAAAAAAAAAAAAAAAAAAAAAAAAATAGAATCATGACACTTCCAGGTTAACACATGTGTTAATCCTCATTAACATGAATTGCATGTAGAAGGTCAAGGTATATTGTTATTATATAATGCATACTGAGACTCAAAGACTATTGTTTTGTATGAAAATCCTTACGATATGAGGTTAAGTAGAACCACATGAGTTAAAGATTAACGCATGTGTTAATACACATTAACACATGTGTTAATATAAATAAAAACACGCTTTATTGTATACATATACATAAATTGTATCTTGAAGCTTAATGTGGATATTAGTTTATGAAATTTAGTGATTCTGATAGATTACTTTTTATCTTCAAAATCCTTCCGCATATGGGTTAACCAGAATCATGAGAGTTCATGATTAATACATGTTTTAATCCAAATTAACCCACGTGTTAATCTTACAAAACACGTCTTAATGTATACACTCACATGAAATGTATTGGAAGGTTATTGTAGATATTAATTAAGGATTTTATAATGTTCCGTGAGATTTAGACGCCACAATTGAGTTGGAATACCCTTATGCCGAGAGGTTAAACAGAATCATGACACTTCAAGATTAACACATGTGTTAATCCTCATTAAAATGAATTGGAAGTAGAATATCAACGTAGATTGTTATTATATCATGCTTACTGAGACTCAAAGGCCGTTGTTTTGTATATAAATCCTTACACTAAGGGTTAACTAGAATCATGGAAGTTTATGATTAACACAGGTGTTAATACACATTAACACATGTGTTAACCTAAATAAAAACACACTTTATTTTATACATTTACAAGAATTATATCTAGAACTTAATATGGATATTAATTTATCATATTTAGTGATTTTGATTACCTACTGTTTAACTTCAATATCCTTCTGTGTAGATGTTAAATAAAATGCTGAGAGTTTTATGATTAGCACATGTGTTAATCCAAATTACCACACGTATTAATCTAACAAAAAAACACGTCTTAATGTATACATTCACATGAATGGATTGGAAGGTTATTAAAGATATTAATTAATGATTATATAATGTTCCGTGAGACTTAGATGCCACAATTGAGTTTAAATATCCTTATGCTGAGAGGTTAAATAGAATCATGACACTTCAAGGTAAACACATGTGTTAATCCTCATTAAAATGAATTGGAAGTAGTAGGTCAACGCATATTGTTATTATATCATGCATACTGAGACTCAAAAACTATTGTTTTGTATGAAAATCCTTACGATATGAGGTTAAGTAGAACCACAGGAGTTAAAGATTAACGCATGTGTTAATACACATTAACACATGTGTTAATATAAATAAAAACACGCTTTATTGTATACATTTACATTAATTGTATCTAGAAGCTTAATGTGGACATTAGTTTATGAAATTTAGTGATTCTGATAGATTACTTTTTATCTTCAAAATCCTTCCGTATATGGGTTAACCAGAATCATGAGAGTTCATGATTAACACATGTTTTAATCCAAATTAACACATGTGTTAATCTTACAAAACACGTCTTAATGTATACACTCACATGAAATGTATTGGAAGGTTATTGCCGATATTAATTAATGATTTTATAATGTTCCGTGAGAGTTAGATGCCAGAATTGAGTTGGAATATCCTTATGCCGAGAGGTTAAACAGAATCACGACACTTCATGATTAACACATGTGTTAATCCTCATTAACATGAATTGGAAGTAGAATGTCAACGTAAATTGTTATTATATCATGCTTCCTAAGACTCAAAGGCCGTTGTTTTGTGTATATATCCTTACACTAAGAGGTCAACTAAAATCATGGAAGTTTATGATTAACACAAGTGTTAATACACATTAACACATGTGTTAACCTAAGTAAAAACACTTTATTTTATACATTTACATGAATTATATCTAGAACTTAATATGGATATTAATTTATCATACTTAGTAATACTTATAGACTACTATTTAACTTCAATATCCTTCTGTATAGAGGTTAAACAAAATACTGAGAGTTTATGATTAGCACATGTGTTAATCCAAATTACCACACGTATTAATCTAACAAAAAAACACATCTTAATGTATACATTCACATGAATGGATTGGAAGGTTATTGCAGATATTAATTAATGATTATATAATGTTCCGTGAGACTTAGATGCCACAATTGAGTTTAAATATCCTTATGCTGAGAGGTTAAATAGATTCATGACACTTCAAGGTTAACACATGTGTTAATCCTCATTAACATGAATTGGAAGTAGAAGGTCAACATATATTGTTATTATATCATGCATACTGAGACTCAAAGACTATAGTTTTTATGAAAATCCTTACGATATGAGGTTAAGTAAAACCACAGGAGTTAAAGATTAACGCATGTGTTAATACACATTAACACATGTGTTAATATAAGTGAAAACACGCTTTATTGTATACATTTACATAAATTGTATCTAGAAGCTTAATGTGGATATTATTTTATGAAATTTAGTGATTCTGAGAGATTACTTTTATCTTCAAAATACTTCCGTATATGGGTTAACCAGAATCATGAGAGTTCATTATTAACACATGTGTTAATCCAAATTAAAAAACGTGTTAATCTTACAAAAACACGTCTTAATGTATACATTCACATGAATTGATTGGAAGGTTATTGCAGATATTTGTTAATGATTTTATAATGTTCCGTGAGACTTAGATGCCACAATTAAGTTTAAATATCTTTATGCTGAGAGGTTAAATAGAATCATGACACTTCAAGGTTAACACATGTGTTAATCCTCATTAACATGAATTGCATGTAGAAGGTCAACGTATATTGTTATTATATGATGCATACTGAGACTCAAAGACTATTGTTTTGTATGAAAATCCTTACGATATGAGGTTAAGTAGAACCACGGGAGTTAAAGATTAACGCATGTGTTAATACACATTAACACATGTGTTAATATAAATAAAAACACGCTTTATTGTATACATTTACATAAATTGTATCTAGAAGCTTAATGTGGATATTAGTTTATGAAATTTAGTGATTCTGATAGATTACTTTTTATCTTCAAAATCCTTCCGTATATGGGTTAACCAGGATCATGAGAGTTCATGATTAATACATGTTTTAATCCAAATTAACCCACGTGTTAATCTTACAAAACACGTCTTAATGTATACACTCACATGAAATGTATTGGAAGGTTATTGTAGATATTAATTAAGGATTTTATAATGTTCCGTGAGATTTAGATGCCACAATTGAGTTGGAATACCCTTATGCCGAGAGGTTAAACAGAATCATGACACTTCAAGATTAACACATCTGTTAATCCTCATTAAAATGAATTGGAAGTAGAATGTCAACGTAGATTGTTATTATTTCATGCTTACTAAGACTCAAAGGCCGTTGTTTTGTATATAAATCCTTACACTAAGAGATTAACTAGAATCATGGAAGTTTATGATTAACACAGGTGTTAATACACATTAACACATGTGTTAACCTAAATAAAAACACACTTTATTTTATACATTTACAAGAATTATATCTAGAACTTAATATGGATATTAATTTATCATATTTAGTGATTTTGATTACCTACTGTTTAACTTCAATATCCTTCTGTATAGAGGTTAAATAAAATGCTGAGAGTTTATGATTAGCACATGTGTTAATCCAAATTACCACACGTATTAATCTACCAAAAAAAACACGTCTTAATGTATAATTCACATGAAATGGTTTAGAAGGTTAATGTAGATATTAATTAATGATTTTCCAATGTTCCGTGGGACTAAGATGCCACAATTTAGTTTGAATATCATCAAGATGAGAGGTAAACCAGAATCACGACACTTCATGGTTAACACATGTGTTGATTCTCATTAAGATGAATTGGAAGTAGAAGGTCAACGTATATTGTTATTATATCATGCATACTGCGAATCAAAAGACCATTGTTTTGTATGAAAATCCTTACGCTATGAGGTTAAGTAGAACCACGGTAGTTAAAGATTAAAACATGTGTTAATACACATTAACACATGTGTTAATATAAAAAAAACACGCTTTATTGTATACATTTACATAATTTATATCTAGAAGCTTAATGTGGATATTAGTTTATGAAATTTAGTGATTCTGATAGAGTGCTATTTATCTTCAAAAACCTTCCGTATATGGGTTAACCAGAATCATGAGAGTTCATTATTAACACATGTGTTAATCCAAATTAACACACATGTTAATCTTACAAAAACACGTCTTAATGTATACATTCACATGAATGGATTGGAAGGTTATTGCAGATATTTGTTAATGATTTTATAATGTTCTGTGAGACTTAGATGCCACAATTGAGTTTAAATATCCTTATGCTGAGAGGTTAAATAGAATCACGACACTTCAAGGTTAACACATGTGTTAATCCTCATTAACATGAATTGGAAGTAGAAGGTCAACGTATATTGTTATTATATCATGCATACTGAGACTCAAAGACTATTGTTTTGTATGAAAATCCTTACGATGTGAGGTTAAGTAGAACCACAGGAGTTAAAGATTAACGCATGTGTTAATACACATTAACACATGTGTTAATATAAATAAAAACACGCTTTATTGTATACATTTACATAAATTGTATCTAGAAGCTTAATGTGGATATTAGTTTATGAAATTTAGTGATTCTGATAGATTACTTTTTATCTTCAAAATCCTTTCGTATATGGGTTAACCAGAATCATGAGAGTTCATGATTAATACATGTTTTAATCCAAATTAACACACGTGTTAATCTTCCAAAACACGTCTTAATGTATACACTCACATGAAATGTATTGGAAGGTTATTGCCGATATTAATTAATGATTTTATAATGTTCCGTGAGATTTAGATGCCACAATTGAGTTGGAATACCCTTATGCCGAGAGGTTAAACAGAATCACGACACTTCATGATTAACACATGTGTTAATACTCATTAACATGAATTGGAAGTAGAATGTCAACGTAGATTGTTATTATATCATGCTTCCTAAGACTCAAAGGCCGTTGTTTTGTGTATATATCCTTACACTAAGAGGTCAACTAGAATCATGGAAGTTTATGATTAACACTAGTGTTAATACGCATTAACACATGTGTTAACCTAAGTAAAAACACACTTTATTTTATACATTTACATGAGTTATATCTAGAACTTAATATGGATATTAATTTATCATACTTAGTAATTCTTTTAGACTACTGTTTAACTTCAATATCCTTCTGTATAGAGGTTAAACAAAATACTTAGAGTTTATGATTAGCACATGTGTTAATCCAAATTACCACACGTATTAATCTAACAAAAAACACGTCTTAATGTATACATTCACATGAATGGATTGGAAGGTTATTGCAGATATTAATTAATGATTATATAATGTTCCGTGAGACTTAGATGCCACAGTTGAGTTTAAATATCCTTATGCTGAGAGGTTAAATAGAATCATGACACTTCAAGGTTAACACATGTGTTAATTCTCATTAACATGAATTGGAAGTAGAAGGTCAACGTATATTGTTATTAAATCATGCATACTGAGACTCCAAGACTATAGTTTCTTTGAAAATCCTTATGATATGAGGTTAAGTAAAACCACAGGAGTTAAAGATTAACGCATGTGTTAATACACATTAACACATGTGTTAATATAAGTGAAAACACGCTTTATTGTATACATTTACATAAATTGTATCTAGAAGCTTAATGTGGATATTATTTTATGAAATTTAGAGATTCTGAGAGACTACTTTTATCTTCAAAATCCTTCCGTATATGGGTTAACCAGAATCATGAGAGTTCATTATTAACACATGTGTTAATCCAAATTAACACACGTGTTAATCTTACAAAAACACGTCTTAATGTATACATTCACATGAATTGATTGGAAGGTTATTGCAGATATTTGTTAATGATTTTATAATGTTCCGTGAGACTTAGATGCCACAATTAAGTTTAAATATCCTTATGCTGAGAGGTTAAATAGAATCATGACACTTCCAGGTTAACACATGTGTTAATCCTCATTAACATGAATTGCAAGTAGAAGGTCAACGTATATTGTTATTATATCATGCATACTGAGAATCAAAGACTATTGTTTTGAATGAAAATCCTTACGATATGAGGTTAAGTAGAACCACAGGAGTTAAAGATTAACGCATGTGTTAATACACATTAACACATGTGTTAATATAAATAAAAACACGCTTTATTGTATACATTTACATAAATTGTATCTAGAAGCTTAATGTGGATATTAGTTTATGAAATTTAGTGATTCTAATAGATTACTTTTTATCTTCAAAATCCTTCCGTATATGGGTTAACCAGAATCATGAGAGTTCATGATTAATACATGTTTTAATCCAAATTAACACACGTGTTAATCTTACAAAACACGTCTTAATGTATACACTCACATAAAATGTATTGGAAGGTTATTGTAGATATTAATTAAGGATTTTATAATGTTCCGTGAGATTTAGATGCCACAATTGAGTTGGAATACCCTTATGCCGAGAGGTTAAACAGAAATATGACACTTCAAGATTAACACATGTGTTAATCCTCATTAAAATGAATTGGAAGTAGAATGTCAACGTAGATTGTTATTATATCATGCTTACTGAGACTCAAAGGCCGTTGTTTTGTATATAAATCCTTACACTAAGAGGTTAACTAGAATCACGGAAGTTTATGATTAACACAGGTGTTAATACACATTAACACATGTGTTAACCTAAATAAAAACACAGTTTATTTTATACATTTACAAGAATTATATCTAGAACTTAATATGGATATTAATTTATCATATTTAGTGATTTTGATTGCCTACTGTTTAACTTCAATATCCTTCTGTATAGAGGTTAAATAAAATGCTGAGAGTTTATGATTAGCACATGTGTTAATCCAAATTACCAAACGTATTAATCTACCAAAAAAAACACGTCTTAATGTATAATTCACATGAAATGGTTTAGAAGGTTAATGTAGATATTAATTAATGATTTTCCAATGTTCCGTGGGACTAAGATGCCACAATTTAGTTTGAATATCATCAAGCTGAGAGGTTAACCAGAATCACGACACTTCATGGTTAACACATGTGTTAATTCTTATTAAGATGAATTGGAAGTAGAAGGTCAACGTATATTGTTTTTATATCATGCATACTGCGACTCAAAAGACCATTGTTTTGTATGAAAATCCTTACGCTATGAGGTTAAGTAGAACCATGGGAGTTAAAGATTAACGCATGTGTTAATACACATTAACACATGTGTTAATATAAAAAAACACGCTTTATTGTATACATTTACATAAATTATATCTAGAAGCTTAATGTGGATATTAGTTTATGAAATTTAGTGATTCTGATAGATTACTATATATCTTCAAAAACCTTCCGTATATGGGTTAACCAGAATCATGAGAGTTCATTATTAACACATGTGTTAATCCAAATTAACACACATGTTAATCTTACAAAAACAGGTCTTAATGTATACATTCACATGAATGGATTGGAAGGTTATTGCAGATATTTGTTAATGATTTTATAATGTTCCGTGAGACTTAGATGCCACAATTGAGTTTAAATATCCTTATGTTGAGAGGTTAAATAGAATCACGACACTTCAAGGTTAACACATGTGTTAATCCTCATTAACATGAATTGGAAGTAGAAGGTCAACGTATATTGTTATTATATCATGCATACTGAGACTCAAAGAATATTGTTTTTATGAAAATTCTTACGATATGAGATTAAATAGAACCACAGAAGTTAAAGATTAACGCATGTGTTAATACACATTAACACATGTGTTAATATAAATAAAAACACGTTTTATTGTATACATTTGCATAAATTGTATCTAGAAGCTTAATGTGGATATTAGTTTATGAAATATAGTGATTCTGATAGATTAGTTTTATCTTCAAAATCCTTCCGTATATGGGTTAACCAGAATCATGAGAGTTCATGATTAACACATGTGTTAATCCAAATTAACACACGTGTTAATCTTACAAAAACACGTCTTAATGTATACATTCACATGAATGGATTGGAAGGTTATTTCAGATATTTGTTAATGATTTTATAATTTTCCGTGAGACTTAGATGCTGAGAATCCGGTTAAGAATCGAATTCATGGATCGAATAAGCGAATACATTTTAGTTTCAGACGGGAGATTCGAGACGAGACAGAAACATACGAAAACAACGTCATCACAGATTCATATTACTACAGAAACGGTTACAGACACTGTCATCAGTAGGATAAACATCTATCTCGGGGCCGGGGGAGGTTGGGCATCACCTCCCCCTTGAGAGCATTCTAAGCACAAACTCAAATCATCTGTCACACCCTCAAATTCCCACGTGCGGAGTTCTACCGCGAGGCGCATGACACACGAGGATCCAAGTCAACGGTCACAATAAACGAAGTCTAAATGTAAACACATGCGTAAACAAAAACCATGCATAATATTAAAACCAACATTTGACAGTGCGGAAGCATTCAGAGTTTACAAAAGTCATGCAGAAATAAAACATAAGTTCAAAAGTTAACAATTCCAAAACATGCAATGAGACCCTAGACGCGAGACGACTCCAGTGCGACTCCGTGCGCCTATCTGACAGCTGCTACCTTAGCGACCTGAGAAAACATGCTCAAAGAGTCAACATATAATGCTGGTGAGTTCACAGGTTTTATTTAAACGTTTAAAGTGATCCTTCGAAAACCGTTACCATCACAGATATTACTATGCTTGTGAGAACGCTAGCTAGGCGCAGAATAAGATACTCATACGGGTGAAACCATTGCTGA
Source organism: Ambrosia artemisiifolia (assembly GCA_032199755.1). Lineage (NCBI taxonomy): Eukaryota > Viridiplantae > Streptophyta > Magnoliopsida > Asterales > Asteraceae > Ambrosia > Ambrosia artemisiifolia. Next base: position 47,197,283 of record CM063527.1, on the reverse strand, counting down.
CTATGCCGTTTACTGACCCTTAGTTTCCTATGGGCTACCGTCATCACCGGTAGACCTTGTTTTATTAGAGACAATATGCACCCGCCCGGTCCAACCGTCGAGTGGGGCTTGTCAGTTCCCAATAGCGCTATCCATATTTCCCCGCCATATTCCCATGTTTGTGGTTTCTAAGGGACTTTTTGATGAACCGTATAGTACAATAAGTAAGCCATAGTATAATGTGAAAAAGAGTCATAAGTCACAAAAGAGTTTAAGATGAATCCGAGCCATAAGTCATAAAAGAGTTTTAAGCATGTTTCTCCCCCGAAAGCAAAAACTGTAAAATGTGGGGCCGTGAACTCACCTTAGGTTGCGTATTCCGTTTATGAGTAAACCGTCTATGTTATATGAGTAAACCGTTCGTAAGATATGATAGCCCCAACTATTGGCGACCTATCATAAGATATGCGTCAAGTTAGACTAATAACCCGTCGGGTTCATTAGTCCCTAAGTCCAGTCCATGACCATTATGTGTCCAAAAAGCGTGTTTGACCGACAACCATATAACGTAAGACAAGACTCGACATCCCATTGGTGACCCGCATTCCACGTGTTCATCTCATACTCAAACATACACAAATCATGCAACTTAGCACTTAACATGTGTTAAAGTTCAACGAGTCTAACACATAGGTCAAATAACGCACAAACAAGTCCATACACGTGTTACTATGTTACTAGGCATGTCATGTGACGACCCGGAAATTTTTTCTTCTTATTTTGTCTTTTCTTTTCGACTTCGGGAAATTTTCGGGATGAAAATTCTTTTAACAGGGGGATGATGTGACACCCGGCAACTTCCGGTAACTAACTTTTGAAAACTTAGTAAAGTCTACCTTAGCGAGTCGCGCATACGTTACACAAAACAAGGTCGGTCGAGTCGAGTCGCACATCATTAGGGTTTTAACGTACACAAGTCTCGAGTCCCGGGAATTGGTGAACGAGTGTGAACGTGTTTACTTTCATGCATTATGTGTTTATAATCATTATGTGACTTGTCGGTATGTGAAAATGTGTTAACATATGTTAAAACGGAGTTTAACGCGCCAAATACACCACACCAGACCCTGTAGGCGATTAGCAAGGCTAATTGCCTAAAGGGGTGGTGATTGGCAGGCTAATTGCCTAAAGGGGTGGTGATTGGCAGGCTAATTGCCTAAAGGGGTGGTGATTGGCAGGCTAATCGCCTAAAGGGGTGGTGATTGGCAGGCTAATCGCCTAAAGGGGTGGTGATTAGCAGGCTAATCGCCTAAAGGGGTGGCGATTAGCAGGCTAATCGCCTAAAGGGGTGGCGATTAGCAGCCCTAATCGCCTGCAACTGCTGCATAATCGCCTGCAACGTACTTGACGACTAAAAACACCTATAAATACCACCCTTGACCTCCAAAACATTATTTACACAACCCTAGCCGTCCCATAACATATCTCAACCCACAAACACCCTCTGGAACCCATTTTTACACACAAACAACCATTTCCAAGCTTATTCCATCATCTACTCTTAAATACAAGGTGTGTTCTTCAAACCCAAACCTTTAAATGATTATGTTTTACCCCCTAAATGTCCAGACCTGACTTATAAAGGTTTTTGTCTTTGAAAATCCATTTAAAACCGTTTCTAAACAAACCCACACCTTTACATGTGTTATATGTGATTAAAGATAGAGTTTTTGGGATCTAATCATGATTGTTTTTGTGTTATTATGATGTTTATAGCTGTTACAAGTTAGTATGATGATGTCCTAGGAGTTTGGATGGTTTTGGTCGTGTATTATGGATACTTGATGTTTTGACCCGTTTGAATGATTTTGGATGATTTAGGATGATATGAGGTGTGTTGTTGATTGCTTGATGTTAGGGTTTGCTCTAGGATGATGTTAGAACAGTAGGATGCTTTCGGACAACGTGATTATGTGATTAGATCTGAATATTTGCTATTTAGGGCAAGTTATTGCATGTTGATGTGATGTTTTCATGTTAAATTGCTATTTTGGGAAAACGCTCGCATTCGGGACTGTTAGAATGATGAAAACTTAGGGGTTTTGCTTGAAATATGTTTGTTAATATGTTTGGATGATTATTGCGTGTTTTTACACGTTTCGGATCTGAATTGGAGGGTTAAACGCGCGAAAAACCACAATTGCTGCACTGTAGGCGATTAGCAATCCTAATCGCCTATGTTGTAGGCGATTAGGGGCATAATCGCCTAAGAAAAAGGCTACTCGTGTGCTAGGGGTGGCGATTAGCATCATAATTGCTAGCAGTCCATGCAATTGTGATCCTAATTGCCTTCATGTCATGCAATTGTGACCCTAATCACTAGTTAAGCCCTGAATTGCATACCACATGACCATAATCGCCTAATATGCATGTGATTAGCCCTAAACACCTAACATAAGTGGCGATTAGCCCTGCTAATTGCCTGTTGACCATCCCTAATCACGTGTTGACTTTCCTAATTGCATGCTAAGTCCCTAATCGCATGAAATGCTGTTGTAAGTGTATTTTAACATCCCGAAACCCGATTTGACGCCTAGGAACATGATAGGAACCCCGTGACATGCTTAGTAACATAGTAACACGTGTTCGGACTTGTTCGTACGTTAATTGACCTATGTGTTAGAATCGTTGAACTTTAACGCATGTTAAGTGCTGAGTTGCATGTTTTGTGTATGAGATGAACACGTGGAATGTCGGGTCACCAATGGGATGTCGAGTCTTGTCTTACGTAGTCTGGTTGTTGGTCAAACACGTTTTTTCAAACACATCATGGTCATGGACTGGACTTAGGGACTAATGAACCCTGCGGGTTATTAGTCTAACTTAACACATATCTTATGATAGGTCGCCACTAGTTGGGGCTATCATATCTTACAGACGGTTTACTCATATCACACATACGGGTTACTCATAAACGGTATACGCAACCTAAGGTGAGTTCACGGCCCCACATTTTACGGTTTATGTTTTCGGGGGAGAAACATGCTTAAAACGCTTTTATGACTTCTGGTTTATTAAACTCTTATTGCTCATGACTCTTTATCACGTTATACTATGGCTTACTTATCGTACAATACGGTTCATCAAAAAGTCCCTTAGAAACCACTAACATGGGTATATGGCGGGGAAATATGGATAGCGCTATTGGGAACTGACAAACCCCACTCGACGGTAGGACCGGGCGGGTGCATATTGTCTCTAATAAAGCAAGGTCTACCGGTGATGACGGTAGCCCATAGGAAACTAAGGGTCATTACACGGCTTAGTCAGCAATGGTTTCACCCGTATGAGTATCTTATTCTGCGCCTAGCTAGCGTTCTTACAAGCATAGTAGTAATTGTGATGGTAATGGTTTTTGAAGGATTGCTCTAAACGTTTAAATAAAACCTGTGAACTCACCAGCATTATATGTTGACTCTTTTAGCATGTTTTCTCAGGTCGCTAAGGTAGCAGTTGTCAGATAGGCGCACGGAGTCGCACTGGGTCGTCTTGCGTCTAGGGTCTCATGGCATGTTTTGGAAATGTTAAACTTTGGAACTTATGTTTTATTTTCGGCATGACTTTTGTAAACTTTTAAATGCTTCCGCACTACTAAATGTTGAATTTTAAATCTTATGCATGGTTTTATTACGTATGTTTTACATTTAGACGTCGTTTATTGTGACCGTTGACTTGGATCCTGGTATGTCACACGCCTCGCGGTAGAACTCCGCAGGTGGATATTTGAGGGTGTGACATGTCACGGGGTTCCTATCATGTTCCTAGGTGTCAAATCGGGTTTCGGAATGTCAAAATACACTTATAACAGCAGTACACGCGATTAGGAACTTAGCATGCAATTAGGAAAAGTCAACATGTGATTGGGGATGGTCAACAGGCGATTGTAGAGGCTAATCGCCCCTTAACATAGGCGATTAGGTCATAAGACATGCAATTCAGGGCTTAACTAGTGATTAGGATCACAATCGCATGAAATGAAGGCGATTAGGCCCCCAATCGCCTACCATACATGCGATTAGGCCCCCTTAGCAGGCGATTGAGCTCCCAATCGCCTATAGCACAGGCGATTAGGGTCCCCAATCGCCCTCAGCAGGGCTGTTCCGGTTTTTCGCGCGTTTAACCCTCCAAATCAGATCCGAAACGTGTGGAAACACCAAATATCAATCCTAACACATTAACAAACATATTTCAAGCAAAACCCCTAAGTTTTCATCATTCTAACAGTCCCGAATGCGAGAGTTTCCCAAAATAGCAACTTAACATGTAAACATCACATCAACATGCAAGAACTTGCCCTAAATAGCAAATATCCAGATTTAATCACATAACCATGTTGTCCGATAGTATCCTACTGCTCTAGCATCATCCTAAAGCAAAGCCTAACATCAAACAATCAACAACACACCTCATAGCATCCTTAATCATTCAAAATCACTCAAATGGGTCAAGACATCAAGCATCAACAATACACAACCAAAACCATCCAAACTCCTAGAACATCATCATACTAACCTGTAACAGCCATAAACACCTTAATAACACAAAAACAATCATGTTTCAATCCTAAAAATCTTACCTTTAAACACAAATAACACATATAACACACATAAAGGTTTGGGTTTGTTTAAAAACGGTTTTAAATGGGTTTTCAAAGACAAAAACATTTATAAGTCAGGTCTGGACTTTTAGGGAACAAAATATAATCATTTAAAGGTTTGGGTTTGAAGAACACACCTTGGATTTAAGAGAAAATGATGGAATAAGCTTGGAAATGGTTGTTTTGATGCAAAAACGAGTTCCAGAGGGTGTTTGTGTGTTGGTATGGGTTATGGGACGGCTAGGGTTGCACAAATGGTGTTTTAGAGGTCAAGGGTGGTATTTATAGGCGTTTCTAGTCGTCAGGTGCAGTATAGGCGATTGTGCAGCCTTATCAGGCGATTAGCCCTAATCGCCCCATATGAAGTCCCAATCGCCCTATATGTATTGCTAATCGCCCCTCTGAAGGCGATTAGGGCTTCTTAATCGCCCTCAGGGCCTGGTTCCGTGTATTTGGCGCGTTAAACTCCGTTTTAACATATGTTGACACGTTTTCACATACCGACAAGTCACATAATGATTATAACCACATAATACATGAAGATAAACACGTTCACACTCGTTCACCAATTCCCGGGACTCGAGACTCGCGTGTGTTAAAACCCCAATGATGTATGACTCGACTCGACTGACCCTGTTATGTGTAATGTATGCGCGACTCGCTAAGGTAGACTTACTAAGTTTTCAAAAAGTTAGTTACCGGAGTTTGCCGGGTGTCACATCATCCCCCTGTTGAAATAATTTTCGTCCCGAAAATTTCCCGAAGTAGAAGAGAGAAAACAAATAAGAAGAAAAATTTTCCGGGTCGTCACATCATCCCCCTGTTGAAAGGAATCTCGCCCCGAGATTCTTTCGGCCTCAACTGTGATGAGTGTCGACCTCTGTGTGTACCCAAGTAACGTTTCCCCAAAATACAACGAGTGAAGGTCATGAATCAAAACGCGACAGTAACAACCGGGAAACCACTTTCCCAAATGTGAATATGAGACAAGAGACCCCCAATCGAAGGCCTACTGGAGACTACTATGATCGGTATAACTAAATACTGAGAGTTTATGATTAGCACATGTGTTAATCCAAATTACCACACGTATTAATCTAAAAAAAAACACGTCTCAATGTATACGTTCACATGAATGGATTGGAAGGTTATTGCAGATATTTGTTAATGATTTTATAATGTTCTGTGAGACTTAGATGCCACAATTGAGTTTAAATATGCTTATGCAGAGAGGTTAAATAGAATCACGACACTTCAAGGTTAACACATGTGTTAATCCTCATTAACATGAATTGGAAGTAGAAGGTCAACGTAGATTGTTATTATATCATGCTTACTGAGACTCAAAGGCCATTGTTTTGTATATAAATCCTTACACTAAGAGGTTAACTAGAATCACGGAAGTTTATGATTAACACAAGTGTTAATACACATTAACACATGTGTTAACCTAAATAAAAACACACTTTATTTTATACATTTACATGAATTATATCTAGATGTTAATATGGATATTAATTTATCATATTTAGTGATTCTGATAGACACTGTTTAACTTCAATATCCTTCCGTATAGAGGTTAAACAAAATGCTGATTGTTTATGATTAGCACATGTGTTAATCCAAATTACCACACGTATTAATCTACCAAAAATACACGTCTTAATCTATAATTCGCATGAAGTGGTTTAGAAGGTTAATGTAGATATTAATTAATGATTTTACAATGTTCCGTGGGACTAAGATGCCACAATTTAGTTTGAATATCATCATGCTAAGAGGTTAACCAGAATCACGACACTTCAAGGTTAACACATGTGTTAATTCTCATTAAAATGAATTGGAAGTAGAAGGTCAACGCATATTGTTATTATATCATGCATACTGAGACTCAAAGACCATTGTTTTGTATGAAATTCCATACGCTATGAGATTAAGCAGGTATAGAGGTTAAACAAAATACTGAGAGTTTATGATTAGCACATGTGTTAATCCAAATTACCACACGTATTAATCTAACAAAAAAAACACGTCTTAATGTATACATTCACATGAATGGATTGGAAGGTTATTGCAGATATTAATTAATGATTTTATAATGTTCCGTGAGACTTAGATGCCACAATTGAGTTTAAATATCCTTATGCTGAGAGGTTGAATATAATCACGACACATCAAGGTTAACACATGTGTTAATCATCATTAACATGAATTGGAAGTAGAAGGTCTACGTAGATTGTTATTATATCATGCTTACTGAGACTCAAAGGCCGTTGTTTGTATATAAATCCTTACACTAAGAGGTTAACTAGAATCGCGGAAGTTTATGATTAAGACAAGTGTTAATACACATTAACACATGTGTTAACCTAAATAAAAACACACTTTATTTTATACATTTACATGAATTATAACTAGATGTTAATATGGATATTAATTTATCATATTTAGTGATTTTGATAGACACTGTTTAACTTCAATATCCTTCCGTATATAGGTTAAACAAAATGCTGAGAGTTTATGATTAGCACATGTGTTAATCCAAATTACCACACGTATTAATCTACCAAAAAAACACGTCTTAATCTATAATTCGCATGAAATGGTTTAGAAGGTTAATGTAGATATTAATTAATGATTTTACAATGTTCCGTGGGACAAAGATGCCACAATTTAGTTTGAATATCATCATGCTGAGAGGTTAACCAGAATCACGACACTTCAAGGTTAACACATGTGTTAATTCTCATTAACATGAGTTGGAAGTCTAAGGTCAACGTATGTTGTTATTATATCATGCATACTGAGACTCAAAGACCATTGTTTTGTAAGAAAATCCATACGCTATGAGGTTAAGTAGAACCACGGGAGTTAAAGATTAACTCATGTGTTAATACACATTAACACAGGTGTTAATATAAAAAAACACGCATTATTGTATACATTTACATAAAATATATCTAGAAGCTTAATGTGGATATTAGTTTATGAAATTTAGTGATTGTGATAGGTTACTATTTATCTTCAAAAACCTTCCGTATACGGGTTAACCAGAATCATGAGAGTTCATTATTAACACATGTGTTAATCCAAATTAACACACATGTTAATCTAACAAAAACACGTCTTAATGGATACATTCACATGAATGGATTGGAAGGTTATTGCAGATATTTGTTAATGATTTTAAAATGTTCTGTGACACTTAGATGCCACAATTGAGTTTAAATATGCTTATGCAGAGAGGTTAAATAGAATCACGACACTTCAAGGTTAACACATGTGTTAATCCTCATTAACATGAATTGGAAGTAGAAGGTCAACGTAGATTTTTATTATATCATGCTTATTGAGACTCAAAGGCCGTTGTTTTGTATCTATATCCTTACACTAAGAGGTTAACTAGAATCACAGAAGTTTATGATTAACACAAGTGTTAATACACATTAACACATGTGTTAACCTAAATAAAAACACACTTTATTTTATACATTTACATGAATTATATCTAGAACTTAATATGGATATTAATTTATCATATTTAGTAATTCTTATAGACTACTGTTTAACTTCAGTATCCTTTTGTATAGAGGTTAAACAAAATACTGAGAGTTTATGAGTAGCACATGTGTTAATCCAAATTACCACACGTACTAATCTAAAAAAAACACGTCTCAATGTATACATTCACATGAATGGATTGGAAGGTTATTGCAGATATTTGTTAATGATTTTATAATGTTCTGTGAGACTTAGATGCCACAATTGAGTTTAAATATGCTTATGCAGAGAGGTTAAATAGAATCACGACACTTCAAGGTTAACACATGTGTTAATCCTCATTAACATGAATTGGAAGTAGAAGGTCAACGTAGATTGTTATTATATCATGCTTACTGAGACTCAAAGGCCATCGTTTTGTATATAAATCCTTACACTAAGAGGTTAACTAGAATCACGGAAGTTTATGATTAACACAAGTGTTAATACACATTAACACATGTGTTAACCTAAATAAAAACACACTTTATTTTATACATTTACATGAATTATATCTAGATGTTAATATGGATATTAATTTATCATATTTAGTGATTCTGATAGACACTGTTTAACTTCAATATCCTTCCGTATAGAGGTTAAACAAAATGCTGAGAGTTTATGATTAGCACATGTGTTAATCCAAATTACCACACGTATTAATCTACCAAAAAAAACGTCTTAATCTATAATTCGCATGAAATGGTTTAGAAGGTTAATGTAGATATTAATTAATGATTTTACAATGTTCCGTGGGACTAAGATGCCACAATTTAGTTTGAATATCATCATGCTAAGAGGTTAACCAGAATCACGACACTTCAAGGTTAACACATGTGTTAATTCTCATTAAAATGAATTGGAAGTAGAAGGTCAACGCATATTGTTATTATATCATGCATACTGAGACTCAAAGACCATTGTTTTGTATGAAAATCCATACGCTATGAGGTTAAGCAGAACCACGGGAGTTAAAGATTAATTCATGTGTTAATACACATTAACACATGTGTTAATATAAAAAAAAACACGCTTTATTGTATACATTTACATAAATTATATCTAGAAGCTTAATGTGGATATAAGTTTATGAAATTTAGTGATTCTGATAGGTTACTATTTATCTTCAAAAACCTTCCGTATATGGGTTAACCAGAATCATGAGAGTTCATTATTAACACATGTGTTAATCCAAATTAACACACATGTTAATCTTACAAAAACACGTCTTAATGTATACATTCACATGAATGGATTGGAAGGTTATTGCAGATATTTGTTAATGATTTTATAATGTTCTGTGACACTTAGATGCCACAATTGAGTTTAAATATGCTTATGCAGAGAGGTTAAATAGAATCACGACACTTCAAGGTTAACACATATGTTAATCATCATTAACATGAATTGGAAGTAGAAGGTCAACGTAGATTGTTATTATATCATGCTTACTGAGACTCAAAGGCCATTGTTTTGTATATAAATCCTTACACTAAGAGGTTAACTAGAATCACGGAAGTTTATGATTAACACAAGTGTTAATACACATTAACACATGTGTTAACCTAAATAAAAACACACTTTATTTTATACATTTACATGAATTATATCTAGAACTTAATATGGATATTAATTTATCATATTTAGTAATTCTTATAGACTACTGTTTAACTTCAGTATCCTTTTGTATAGAGGTTAAACAAAATACTGAGAGTTTATGATTAGCACATGTGTTAATCCAAATTACCACACGTATTAATCTAAAAAAAAAACACGTCTCAATGTATACATTCACATGAATGGATTGGAAGGTTATTGCAGATATTTGTTAATGATTTTATAATGTTCTGTGAGACTTAGATGCCACAATTGAGTTTAAATATGCTTATGCAGAGAGGTTAAATAGAATCACGACACTTCAAGGTTAACACATGTGTTAATCCTCATTAACATGAATTGGAAGTAGAAGGTCAACGTAGATTGTTATTATATCATGCTTACTGAGACTCAAAGGCCATCGTTTTGTATATAAATCCTTACACTAAGAGGTTAACTAGAATCACGGAAGTTTATGATTAACACAAGTGTTAATACACATTAACACATGTGTTAACCTAAATAAAAACACACTTTATTTTATACATTTACATGAATTATATCTAGATGTTAATATGGATATTAATTTATCATATTTAGTGATTCTGATAGACACTGTTTAACTTCAATATCCTTCCGTATAGAGGTTAAACAAAATGCTGAGAGTTTATGATTAGCACATGTGTTAATCCAAATTACCACACGTATTAATCTACCAAAAAAAACGTCTTAATCTATAATTCGCATGAAATGGTTTAGAAGGTTAATGTAGATATTAATTAATGATTTTACAATGTTCCGTGGGACTAAGATGCCACAATTTAGTTTGAATATCATCATGCTAAGAGGTTAACCAGAATCACGACACTTCAAGGTTAACACATGTGTTAATTCTCATTAAAATGAATTGGAAGTAGAAGGTCAACGCATATTGTTATTATATCATGCATACTGAGACTCAAAGACCATTGTTTTGTATGAAAATCCATACGCTATGAGGTTAAGCAGAACCACGGGAGTTAAAGATTAATTCATGTGTTAATACACATTAACACATGTGTTAATATAAAAAAAACACGCTTTATTGTATACATTTACATAAATTATATCTAGAAGCTTAATGTGGATATAAGTTTATGAAATTTAGTGATTCTGATAGGTTACTATTTATCTTCAAAAACCTTCCGTATATGGGTTAACCAGAATCATGAGAGTTCATTATTAACACATGTGTTAATCCAAATTAACACACATGTTAATCTTACAAAAACACGTCTTAATGTATACATTCACATGAATGGATTGGAAGGTTATTGCAGATATTTGTTAATGATTTTATAATGTTCTGTGACACTTAGATGCCACAATTGAGTTTAAATATGCTTATGCAAAGAGGTTAAATAGAATCACGACACTTCAAGGTTAACACATATGTTAATCATCATTAATATGAATTGGAAGTAGAAGGTCAACGTAGATTGTTATTATATCATGCTTACTGAGACTCAAAGGCCATTGTTTTGTATATAAATCCTTACACTAAGAGGTTAACTAGAATCACGGAAGTTTATGATTAACACAAGTGTTAATACACATTAACACATGTGTTAACCTAAATAAAAACACACTTTATTTTATACATTTACATGAATTATATCTAGAACTTAATATGGATATTAATTTATCATATTTAGTAATTCTTATAGACTACTGATTAACTTCAGTATCCTTTTGTATAGAGGTTAAACAAAATACTGAGAGTTTATGATTAGCACATGTGTTAATCCAAATTACCACACGTATTAATCTAAAAAAAACACGTCTCAATGTATACATTCACATGAATGGATTGGAAGATTATTGCAGATATTTGTTAATGATTTTATAATGTTCTGTGAGACTTAGATGCCACAATTGAGTTTAAATATGCTTATGCAGAGAGGTTAAATAGATTCACGACACTTCAAGGTTAACACATGTGTTAATCCTCATTAACATGAATTGGAAGTAGAAGGTCAACGTAGATTGTTATTATATCATGCTTACTGAGACTCAAAGGCCATCGTTTTGTATATAAATCCTTACACTAAGAGGTTAACTAGAATCACGGAAGTTTATGATTAACACAAGTGTTAATACACATTAACACATGTGTTAACCTAAATAAAAACACACTTTATTTTATACATTTACATGAATTATATCTAGATGTTAATATGGATATTAATTTATCATATTTAGTGATTCTGATAGACACTGTTTAACTTCAATATCCTTCCGTATAGAGGTTAAACAAAATGCTGAGAGTTTATGATTAGCACATGTGTTAATCCAAATTACCACACGTATTAATCTACCAAAAAAACACGTCTTAATCTATAATTCGCTTGAAATGGTTTAGAAGGTTAATGTAGATATTAATTAATGATTTTACAATGTTACGTGGGACTAAGATGCCACAATTTAGTTTGAATATCATCATGCTAAGAGGTTAACCAGAATCACGACACTTCAAGGTTAACACATGTGTTAATTCTCATTAAAATGAATTGGAAGTAGAAGGTCAACGCATATTGTTATTATATCATGCATACTGAGACTCAAAGACCATTGTTTTGTATGAAAATCCATACGCTATGAGGTTAAGCAGAACCACGGGAGTTAAAGATTAATTCATGTGTTAATACACATTAACACATGTGTTAATATAAAAAAAACACGCTTTATTGTATACATTTACATAAATTATATCTAGAAGCTTAATGTGGATATAAGTTTATGAAATTTAGTGATTCTGATAGGTTACTATTTATCTTCAAAAACCTTCCGTATATGGGTTAACCAGAATCATGAGAGTTCATTATTAACACATGTGTTAATCCAAATTAACACACATGTTAATCTTACAAAAACACGTCTTAATGTATACATTCACATGAATGGATTGGAAGGTTATTGCAGATATTTGTTAATGATTTTATAATGTTCTGTGACACTTAGATGCCACAATTGAGTTTAAATATGCTTATGCAGAGAGGTTAAATAGAATCACGACACTTCAAGGTTAACACATGTGTTAATCATCATTAACATGAATTGGAAGTAGAAGGTCAACGTAGATTGTTATTATATCATGCTTACTGAGACTCAAAGGCCATTGTTTTGTATATAAATCCTTACACTAAGAGGTTAACTAGAATCACGGAAGTTTATGATTAACACAAGTGTTAATACACATTAACACATGTGTTAACCTAAATAAAAACACACTTTATTTTATACATTTACATGAATTATATCTAGATGTTAATATGGATATTAATTTATCATATTTAGTGATTCTGATAGACACTGTTTAACTTCAATATCCTTCCGTATAGAGGTTAAACAAAATGCTGAGAGTTTATGATTAGCACATGTGTTAATCCAAATTACCACACGTATTAATCTACCAAAAAAACACGTCTTAATCTATAATTCGCATGAAATGGTTTAGAAGGTTAATGTGGATATTAGTTTATGAAATTTAGTGATTCTGATAGATTACTATTTATCTTCAAAAACCTTCCGTATATGGGTTAACCAGAATCATGAGAGTTCATTATTAACACATGTGTTAATCCAAATTAACACACATGTTAATCTTAGAAAAACACGTCTTAATGTATACATTCACATGAATGGATTGGAAGGTTATTGCAGATATTTGTTAATGATTTTATATTGTTCTGTGAGACTTAGATGCCACAATTGAGTTTAAATATGCTTATGCAGAGAGGTTAAATAGAATCACGACACTTCAAGGTTAACACATGTGTTAATCCTCATTAACATGAATTGGAAGCAGAAGGTCAACGTAGATTGTTATTATATCATGCTTATTGAGACTCAAAGGCCGTTGTTTTGTATATATATCCTTACACTAAGAGGTTAACTAGAATCACCGAAGTTTATGATTAACACAAGTGTTAATACACTTTAACACATGTGTTAACCTAAATAAAAACACACTTTATTTTATACATTTACATGAATTATATCTAGAAGTTAATATGGATATTAATTTATCATATTTAGTGATTCTGATAGATACTGTTTAACTTCAATATCCTTCCGTATAGAGGTTAAACAAAATGCTGAGAGTTTATGATTAGCACATGTGTTAATCCAAATTACCACACGTATTAATCTACCAAAAAAACACGTCTTAATCTATAATTCGCTTGAAATGGTTTAGAAGGTTAATGTAGATATTAATTAATGATTTTACAATGTTCCGTGGGACAAATATGCCACAATTTAGTTTGAATATCATCATGCTGAGAGGTTAACCAGAATCACGACACTTCAAGGTTAACACATGTGTTAATTCTCATTAACATGAGTTGGAAGTATAAGGTCAACGTATATTGTTATTATATCATGCATACTCAGACTCAAAGACCATTGTTTTGTATGAAAATCCATACGCTATGAGGTTAAGTAGAACCACGGGAGTTAAAGATTAACTCATGTGTTAATACACATTAACACATGTGTTAATATAAAAAAACACGCTTTATTGTATACATTTACATAAATTATATCTAGAAGCTTAATGTGGATATAAGTTTATGAAATTTAGTGATTCTGATAGGTTACTATTTATCTTCAAAAACCTTCCGTATATGGGTTAACCAGAATCATGAGAGTTCATTATTAACACATGTGTTAATCCAAATTAACACACATGTTAATCTTACAAAAACACGTCTTAATGTATACATTCACATGAATGGATTGGAAGGTTATTGCAGATATTTGTTAATGATTTTATAATGTTCTGTGACACTTAGATGCCACAATTGAGTTTAAATATGCTTATGCAGAGAGGTTAAATAGAATCACGACACTTCAAGGTTAACACATGTGTTAATCATCATTAACATGAATTGGAAGTAGAAGGTCAAAGTAGATTGTTATTATATCATGCTTATTGAGACTCAAAGGCCGTTGTTTTGTATATATATCCTTATACTAAGAGGTTAACTAGAATCACAGAAATTTATGATTAACACAAGTGTTAATACACATTAACACGTGTGTTAACCTAAATAAAAACACACTTTCTTTTATACATTTACATGAATTATATCTAGAACTTAATATGGATATTAATTTATCATATTTAGTAATTCTGATAGACTACTGTTTAACTTCAATATCCTTTTGTATAGAGGTTAAACAAAATACTGAGAGTTTATGATTAGCACATGTGTTAATCCAAATTACCACACGTATTAATCTAACAAAAAAACACCTCTTAGTGTATACATTCACATGAATAGATTTGAAGGTTATTGCAGATATTAATTAATGATTTTATAATGTTCCGTGAGACTTAGATGCCACAATTGAGTTTAAATATCCTTATGCTGAGAGGTTGAATATAATCACGACACATCAAGGTTAACACATGTGTTAATCATCATTAACATGAATTGGAAGTAGAAGGTCTACGTAGATTGTTATTATATCATGCTTACTGAGACTCAAAGGCCGTTGTTTGTATATAAATCCTTACACTAAGAGGTTAACTAGAATCACGGAAGTTTATGATTAAGACAAGTGTTAATTGTAACATCCCAAAAATTCGCCGATTAATTATCTTACCGAATCGGTCACCCAGATGATTATTGATCGGATACGTTGACAGGTTTTAACGTAATAGTTTATTTAAATATGTCGATATAAGAGTTCATCAAATTTCTTTGGTCATAAATTTTTTTTTCAAACGCTTTTGCAATTAGTATACAAACTTATTTTAATTAAAATAAGTTTAATTCGCTATTTTAAAGGCAAATGAGAAAAGAATGGCATGTTTGCGAAACTAAATGGTTTTGGGAGGCAATTATCAAAATAATGGAAATAGTTTGAAACTTAAAAAGGCAATGAGTGTGTGTCCTTATTAAACACAGCATATGACCCGGGGTTACGAGATTTATGCTGTCACCTTTGAATGCTTGTTATTTTCCATTAATATGGAAATCGTTAATTTAAACTCTATTAAAGTTTGAGGTTCCACTAGTATGGAAACACTCCGAAATTCTATATAGCACTTCCTCTCATTTTGCTCAAGAAAAGGGGTCACACAACCGAAAAAGAACCGCCACTCGCCACCGTCTCCTTCATGATTCAGGCTCGCGAAAACCCGATTACTTATCTCGATGTTCATTATTGTGTTAAATAGTAGCTGTGATGATGAGGGTGGCGGCATATGGTGGTCATAAGCGATGGTGATGGCCAGTTGTCCTGAAGCGGCGTACAACGCGGTTCTAGTAATCGGTAATGATGACAGTTATGACGGAACACGTTGGTGATAATAGTGTAGGGCGTTGATGAACTTGGTGAGTTGTTAAAGGTTTATGGTGATGGGTTTGTGCTTAAGTAGATAATCATGTTGCATGGGATCTTGAGCAGATTATCTATGCACGAGTTTATATATAGGTTTGTATATATATATACCTCTCTTGTTTTAGAATTGGATGTTGATTAAGATTAAATGGGAGGTCAGAATGTTATCCCATAGTTGAAGGTGATACATATTAGTATTAAATACTGAAAAGTAAGGTGTGCATGGCTTATTATACATGGGCATCGATGCATGGAAATGAATATGTAAATATGTGTGTTTTGCACAGAAGAGAGTGGATGGAATTTTACCATCTTGTGATGAGGATTAATAGTCACGTAGGTGTGGGGTGTGATGAGGATATTGTTGTTGGCCATGCATATGGAGAACTTATCCCGGTGTTAGACAAGATGAGTCGTGGTTCAAGGCGATTTAGCTTTTGGATTTGGAAGCTTTGTAACCAGTGAGTTCTTGTGCCCACTTTTTAGTTATTATTTTTCTAAATATTTTGGGCTGACGTGCATGCTAAACTAGTAAAATTATTTTATGAAGTCACAAAATATTTTTATGAAGTTATAAATATTTTTGTGAACGAACGAAATCTATATTAACTCATACATATTATTTTGGCACATAAAACGTAAATGGACGGAATGCGCCTAATGTGTTATTATATGGTTGGAGTTATATGTGTTATTAGAAGTGGGATAGGCCTACTATGATTTATTGTATAGTTTTTGTGTACGATAAAAATCCATATTTACTCATATATAATATTTTGGCATGAAATGTGAATAGGCGGAATGCGCCTAATGTGCCTAATGTGTTATTATAGGGTTTGAGTTATATGTGTTATATATATGTATATATATATATATGAATAGACTGTTGTCT
Source organism: Ambrosia artemisiifolia (assembly GCA_032199755.1). Classification (NCBI taxonomy): domain Eukaryota; kingdom Viridiplantae; phylum Streptophyta; class Magnoliopsida; order Asterales; family Asteraceae; genus Ambrosia; species Ambrosia artemisiifolia. Next base: position 47,180,226 of record CM063527.1, on the reverse strand, counting down.
TGATTAAAGTGTGGCTTAAGTTTTTATTCAATAGGCGAAATGCGCTTAATGTCTTGGCCACGTATTTGAAACATTACTTGTTAGATCGGGTATTGTTTTGACTTGCTACCTGTTTAGGTTATATGGATTATATATAGATATTTACATAAACTGTGTTTGGCAACTACGTGACCTTATAAACTGGGCTATGATGGAAGTGGGATATGTCTGCTCTAATATATAGTAGTGGTTTTGTGTCATGGCTGTTGCTTATTTTATGTTATACATGTTATTAAATATAATAGACTATGTTTGATGGCTACCTGATATGTCGAACTGAGCTATGACGGAAGTGGGATATACCTGCTCTGATCTCTGGTCTTGGTTTTGAGTCAGGATTGTTACATAGTTCATATTATATGTATTTTTAGAAACTGAGCTATGACAGAGGTGGGATATGCCTGCTTTGATTTCTAGCTTTGGGTTGAGTTATATTGTGTGTATTTTTATAAAATGGGTTGTGACAGAAGTGGGATATGCCTACTTTAATCTCTAGCTCTGGTTTACTTAAATGAACAGGATTGTAATTTGTGTTGATAAGCGAGATGCGCTTATTATATATTGCTAAGTAAAGATTTGAGATAATTAGGCAGAGTATGCCTATCCTAGACTTTGATTTTTGTTTTGCTTGGGGAAAAACAAATTAGCGGATTGCGCTTATTGTTACTCTGAGGTTGAGGTATTTTGATAATTCTTATATTGACAAAATACTTGTTTATATAAATTTATAAAACTTGAACTCACTCAGCGTAGCTGACTTTTTGCATACACGTTAGATTGATTTCAGGTTAAATGAGTGAAGGATGGATGACTGCTTGGCGATGCAAGAAGCTACCTGGCAATTGAAGGCATTTCTAGTGGAAGACGACTTTTGTAATACACATGATAATTATAAATTCGATTTACAATTGAAAAAGCATTATTCATGTGTTTTGTAATTTTTGTTTTAAATAATTTTCCGCTGCGTATTTTCTGAAATAAATTAAGACTTCCTTGAGTTATCAATAGAGTTTTTATTCTTTGGTTGCCAACTGTTTGGCACCGGTTTTGCGGGCCTTACAAGTTGGTATCAGAGCAATAGTTTAAGTGATCTGGGCATCCCTGATGCTTAGACTTAAACTGAGAACGGGACCAAAACTAGAAATGCCACTACGGGTAGCTGCACGCCAAGAGGTAATCCTTTAATTTTGAAGTATGCCTATATATTTTTTCCTTTAAATGCTTAATGGCATGAGGTGATATATAGGGAGTTAATGGCCTTGTAATAGAAGGTAGGGTAGAACGTCATCTTTTGATGGCGAGTTTCTTGCCTCATTATAATATTTATGTCTTCATTTTTGAAGTACGTATGGATGTTCTTTGAATTTCTATTTTCAATACATGGAAGGTAGAACCCTAGTGTGACCGTGTTGGGAAACGTTTAGAACATTGTAGTGGCATAGACAACCGACCGCACTTGATCAACGTTGTTGGTGGTCTATTGTTACTTTTCTGTTCTGAGCTGTAACCTAAAATGATCATATGAATGTTCGGTCTTGTGTAGACTTAAGTGGATTGCAATAGCAGTAGAACGCTACACATATGTACCTGTAGATAATATATTCTTACCAGGTTATACTTAAAACATCGCATTTGGTAGTTCTCTATCCAAGAGGATTCGAGGACGAATCCTTTTCTAAGTGGCGTAGACTTGTAACATCCCGAAAATTCGCCGATTAATTATCTTACCGAATCGGTCACCCAGATGATTATTGATCGGATACGTTGACAGGTTTTAACGTAATAGTTTATTTAAATATGTCGATATAAGAGTTCATCAAATTTCTTTGGTCATAAATTTTTTTTTCAAACGCTTTTGCAATTAGTATACAAACTTATTTTAATTAAAATAAGTTTAATTCGCTATTTTAAAGGCAAATGAGAAAAGAATGGCATGTTTGCGAAACTAGAAGGTCAACGTAGATTGTTATTATATCATGCTTACTGAGACTCAAAGGCCGTTGTTTTGATATATAAATCCTTACACTAAGAGGTTGACTAGAATCACGGAAGTTTATGATTAACACAAGTGTTAATACACATTAACACATGTGTTAACCTAAATAAAAACACACTTTATTTTATACATTTACATGAATTATATCTAGATGTTAATATGGATATTAATTTATCATATTTAGTGATTCTGATAGACACTGTTTAACTTCAATATCCTTCCGTATAGACGTTAAACAAAATGCTGAGAGTTTATGATTAGCACATGTGTTAATCCAAATTACCACACGTATTAATCTACCAAAAAAACACGTCTTAATCTATAATTCACATGAAATGGTTTAGAAGGTTAATGTAGACATTAATTAATGATTTTACAATGTTCCATGGGACTAAGATGCCACAATTTAGTTTGAATATCATCATGCTAAGAGGTAAACTAGAATCACGACACTTCAAGGTTAACACATGTGTTAATTCTCATTAAAATGAATTGGAAGTAGAAGGTCAACGTATATTGTTATTATATCATGCATACTAAGACTCAAAGACCATTGTTTTGTATGAAAATCCATACGCTATGAGGTTAAGTAGAACCACGGGAGTTAAAGATTAATTCATTTGTTAATACACATTAACACATGTGTTAATATAAAAAAAAACACGCTTTATTGTATACATTTACATAAATTATATCTAGAAGCTTAATGTGGATATTAGTTTATTAAATTTAGTGATTCTGATAGGTTACTATTTATCTTCAAAAACCTTCCGTATATGGGTTAACCAGAATCATGAGAGTTCATTATTAACACATGTGTTAATCCAAGTTAACACACATGTTAATCTTACAAAAACACGTCTTAGTGTATACATTCACATGAATGGATTGGAAGGTTATTGCAGATATTTATTAATGATTTTATAATGTTCTGTGAGACTTAGATGCCACAATTGAGTTTAAATATGCTTATGCAGAGAGGTTAAATAGAATCACGACACTTCAAGGTTAACACATGTGTTAATCCTCATTAACATGAATTGGAAGTAGAAGGTCAACGTAGATTGTCATTATATCATGCTTATTGAGACTCAAAGGCCGTTGTTTTGTATATATATCCTTACACTAAGAGGTTAACTAGAATCACGGAAGTTTATGATTAACACAAGTGTTAATACACATTAACACATGTGTTAACCTAAATAAAAACACACTTTATTTTATACATTTACATGAATTATATCTAGAACTTAATATAGATATTAATTTATCATCTTTAGTAATTCTGATAGACTACTGTTTAACTTCAATATCCTTCTGTATAGAGGTTAAACAAAATACTGAGAGTTTATGATTAGCACATGTGTTAATCCAAATTACCACACGTATTAATCTAACAAAAAAAAACACGTCTTAATGTATCCATTCACATGAATGGATTGGAAGGTTATTGCAGATATTAATTAATGATTTTATGAGGTTCCGTGAGACTTAGATGCCACAATTGAGATTAAATATCCTCATGCTGAGAGGTTAAATACAATCACGGCACATCAAGGTTAACACATGTGTTAATCCTCATTGACATGAATTGGAAGTAGAAGGTCAACGTAGATTGTTATTATATCATGCTTACTGAGACTCAAAGCCTGTTGTTTTGATATAAAATCCTTACACTAAGAGGTTAACTAGAATCACGGAAGTTTATGATTAACACAAGTGTTAATACACATTAGCACATGTGTTAACCTAAATAAAACCACACTTTATTTTATACATTTACATGAATTATATCTAGAAGTTAATATGGATATTAATTTATCATATTTAGTGATTCTTATAGACTACTGTTTAACTTCAATATCCTTCCGTATAGAGGTTAAACAAAATGCTGAGAGTTTATGATTCGCACATGTGTTAATCCAAATAACCACACGTATTAATCTTCAAAAAAAAAACGTCTTAATGTATAATTCACATGGAATGGTTTAGAAGGTTAATGTAGATATTAATTAATGATTTTACAATGTTCCGTGGGACTAAGATGCCACAACTTAGTTTGAATATCATCAGGCTGAGAGGTTAACAAGAATCACGACACTTCAAGGTTAACACATGTGTTAATTCTCATTAACATGAATTGGAAGTATAAGGTCAAAGTATATTGTTATTATATCATGCATACTGAGACTCAAATACCATTGTTTTGTATCAAAATCCATACGCTATGATGTTAAGTAGAACCACGGGAGTTAAAGATTAACTCATGTGTTAATACACATTAACACATGTGTTAATATAAAATAACACGCTTTATTGTATACATTTACATTAAATATATCTAGAAGCTTAAAGTGGATATTAGTTTATGAAATTTAGTGATTCTGATAGGTTACTATTTATCTTCAAAAACCTTCCGTATATGGGTTAACCAGAATCATGAGAGTTCATTATTAACACATGTGTTAATCCAAATTAACACACATGTTAATCTTACAAAAAACACGTCTTAATGTATACATTCACATGAATGGATTGGAAGGTTATTGCTAATATTTGTTAATGATTTTATAATGTTCTGTGAGACTTAGATGCCACAATTGAGTTTAACCTCTCAGCATGAGGATATTTAAACTCAATTGTGGCATCTAAGTCTCACGGAACATTATAAAATCATTAATTAATATCTGCAATAACCTTCCAATCCATTCATGTGAATGTATACATTAAGACGTGTTTTTTTTTGTTAGATTAATACGTGTCGTAATTTGGATTAACACATGTGCTAATCATAAACTCTCAGTATTTTGTTTAACCTCTATACAGAAGGATATTGAAGTTAAACAGTAGTCTATCAGAATTACTAAATATGATAAATTAATATCCATATTAAGTTCTAGATATAATTCATGTAATTGTATAAAATAAAGTGTGTTTTTATTTAGGTTAACACATGTGTTAATGTGTATTAACATTTGTGTTAATCATAAATTTCCGTGATTCTAGTTAACCTCTTAGTGTAAGGATATATATACAAAACAACGGCCTTTGAGTCTCAATAAGCATGATATAATAATAATCTACGTTGACCTTCTACTTCCAATTCATGTTAATGAGGATTAACACATGTGTTAACCTTGAACTGTCGTGATTCTATTTAACCTCTCTGCATAAGCATATTTAAACTCAATTGTGGCATCTAAGTCTCACAGAACATTATAAAATCATTAACAAATATCTGCAATAACCTTCCAATCCATTCATGTGAATGTATACACTAAGACGTGTTTTTGTAAGATTAACATGTGTGTTAATTTGGATTAACACATGTGTTAATAATGAACTCTCATAATTCTGGTTAACCCATATACGGAAGGTTTTTGAAGATAAATAGTAACCTATCAGAATCACTAAATTTCATAAAATAATATCCACATTAAGCATCTAGATATAATTTATGTAAATGTATACAATAAAGCGTGTTTTCTTATATTAACACATGTGTTAATGTGTGTTAACACATGAATTAATCTTTAACTCCCGTGGTTCTACTTAACCTCATAGCGTATGGATTTTCATACAAAACAATGGTCTTTGAGTCTCAGTATGCATGATATAATAACAATATGCGTTGACCTTCTACTTCCAATTCATTTTAATGAGAATTAACACATGTGTTAACCTTGAAGTGTTGTGATTCTGGTTAACCTCTTAGCATGATGATATTCAAACTAAATTGTGGCATCTTAGTCCCACAGAACATTGTAAAATCATTAATTAATATCTACATTAACCTTCTAAACCATTTCATGTGAATTATAGATTAAGACGTGTTTTTTTGGTAGATTAATACGTGTGGTAATTTGGATTAACACATGTGCTAATCATAAACTCTCAGCATTTTGTTTAACCTATATACGGAAGGATATTGAAGTTAAACAGTGTCTATCAGAATCACTAAATATGATAAATTAATATCCATATTAACATCTAGATATAATTCATGTAAATGTATAAAATAAAGTGTGTTTTTATTTAGGTTAACACATGTGTTAATGTGTATTAACACTTGTCTTAATCATAAACTTCCGTGATTCTAGTTAACCTCTTAGTGTAAGGATTTATATACAAACAACGGCCTTTGAGTCTCAGTAAGCATGATATAATAACAATCTACGTAGACCTTCTACTTCCAATTCATGTTAATGATGATTAACACATGTATTAACCTTGATGTGTCGTGATTATATTCAACCTCTCAGCATAAGGATATTTAAACTCAATTGTGGCATCTAAGTCTCACGGAACATTATAAAATCATTAATTAATATCAGCAATAACTTTCAAATCCATTCATGTGAATGTATACATTAAGACGTGTTTTTTTTCTTAGATTAATACGTGTGGTAATTTGGATTAACACATGTGCTAATCATAAACTCTCAGTATTTTTTTTAACCTCTATACAAAAGGATATTGAAGTTAAACAGTAGTCTATCAGAATTACTAAATATGATAAATTAATATCCATATTAAGTTCTAGATATAATTCATGTAAATGTATAAAAGAAAGTGTGTTTTTATTTAGGTTAACACACGTGTTAATGTGTATTAACACTTGTGTTAATCATAAATTTCTGTGATTCTAGTTAACCTCTTAGTGTAAGGATATATATACAAAACAACGGCCTTTGAGTCTCAATAAGCATGATATAATAACAATCTACTTTGACCTTCTACTTCCAATTCATGTTAATGATGATTAACACATGTGTTAACCTTGAAGTGTCGTGATTCTATTTAACCTCTCTGCATAAGCAAATTTAAACTCAATTGTGGCATCTAAGTGTCACAGAACATTATAAAATCATTAACAAATATCTGCAATAACCTTCCAATCCATTCATGTGAATGTATACATAAAGACGTGTTTTTGTAAGATTAACATGTGTGTTAATTTGGATTAACACATGTGTTAATAATGAACTCTCATGATTCTGGTTAACCCATATACGGAAGGTTTTTGAAGATAAATAGTAACCTATCTGAATCACTAAATTTCATAAACTTATATCCACATTAAGCTTCTAGATATAATTTATGTAAATGTATACAATAAAGCGTGTTTTTTTATATTAACACATGTGTTAATGTGTATTAACACATGAGTTAATCTTTAACTCCCGTGGTTCTACTTAACCTCATAGCGTATGGATTTTCATACAAAACAATGATCTTTGAGTCTGAGTATGCCTGATATAATAACAATATACGTTGACCTTATACTTCCAACTCATGTTAATGAGAATTAACACATGTGTTAACCTAGAAGTGTCGTGATTCTGGTTAACCTCTCAGCATGATGATATTCAAACTAAATTGTGGCATATTTGTCCCACGGAACATTGTAAAATCATTAATTAATATCTACATTAACCTTCTAAACCATTTCAAGCGAATTATAGATTAAGACGTGTTTTTTTGGTAGATTAATACGTGTGGTAATTTGGATTAACACATGTGCTAATCATAAACTCTCAGCATTTTGTTTAACCTCTATACGGAAGGATATTGAAGTTAAACAGTATCTATCAGAATCACTAAATATGATAAATTAATATCCATATTAACTTCTATATATAATTCATGTAAATGTATAAAATAAAGTGTGTTTTTATTTAGGTTAACACATGTGTTAAAGTGTAATAACACTTGTGTTAATCATAAACTTCGGTGATTCTAGTTAACCTCTTAGTGTAAGGATATATATACAAAACAACGGCCTTTGAGTCTCAATAAGCATGATATAATAACAATCTACGTTGACCTTCTGCTTCCAATTCATGTTAATGAGGATTAACACATGTGTTAACCTTGAAGTGTCGTGATTCTATTTAACCTCTCTGCATAAGCATATTTAAACTCAATTGTGGCATCTAAGTCTCACAGAACAATATAAAATCATTAACAAATATCTGCAATAACCTTCCAATCCATTCATGTGAATGTATACATTAAGACGTGTTTTTCTAAGATTAACATGTGTGTTAATTTGGATTAACACATGTGTTAATAATGAACTCTCATGATTCTGGTTAACCCATATACGGAAGGTTTTTGAAGATAAATAGTAACCTATCAGAATCACTAAATTTCATAAACTAATATCCACATTAAGCTTCTAGATATAATTTGTGTAAATGTATACAATAAAGCGTGTTTTTTTATATTAACACATGTGTTAATGTGTATTAACACATGAGTTAATCTTTAACTCCCGTGGTTCTACTTAACCTCATAGCGTATGGATTTTCATACAAAACAATGGTCTTTGAGTCTCAGTATGCATGATATAATAACAACATACGTTGACCTTATACTTCCAACTCATGTTAATGAGAATTAACACATGTGTTAACCTTGAAGTGTCGTGATTCTGGTTAACCTCTTAGCATGATGATATTCAAACTAAATTGTGGCATCTTAGTCCCACGGAACATTGTAAAATCATTAATTAATATCTACATTAACCTTCTAAACCATTTCATGCGAATTATAGATTAAGACGTTTTTTTTGGTAGATTAATACGTGTGGTAATTTGGATTAACACATGTGCTAATCATAAACTCTCAGCATTTTGTTTAACCTCTATACGGAAGGATATTGAAGTTAAACAGTGTCTATCAGAATCACTAAATATGATAAATTAATATCCATATTAACATCTAGATATAATTAATGTAAATGTATAAAATAAAGTGTGTTTTTATTTAGGTTAACACATGTGTTAATGTGTATTAACACTTGTGTTAATCATAAACTTCCGTGATTCTAGTTAACCTCTTAGTGTAAGGATTTATATACAAAACAATGGCCTTTGAGTCTCAGTAAGCATGATATAATAACAATCTACGTTAACCTTCTACTTCCAATTCATCTTAATGATGATTAACACATGTGTTAACCTTGAAGTGTCGTGATTCTATTTAACCTCTCTGCATAAGCATATTTAAACTCAATTGTGGCATCTAAGTGTCACAGAACATTATAAAATCATTAACAAATATCTGCAATAACCTTCCAATCCATTCATGTGAATGTATACATTAAGACGTGTTTTTGTAAGATTAACATGGGTGTTAATTTGGATTAACACATGTGTTAATAATGAACTCTCATGATTCTGGTTAACCCATATACGGAAGGTTTTTGAAGATAAATAGTAACCTATCAGAATCACTAAATTTCATAAACTAATATCTATATTAAGCTTCTAGATATAATTTGTGTAAATGTATACAATAAAGCGTGTTTTTTTATATTAACACATGTGTTAATGTGTATTAACACATGAGTTAATCTTTAACTCCCGTGGTTCTACTTAACCTCATAGCGTATGGATTTTCATACAAAACAACGGTCTTTGAGTCTCAGTATGCATGATATAATAACAATATGCGTTGACCTTCTACTTCCAATTCATTTTAATGAGAATTAACACATGTGTTAACCTTGAAGTGTCGTGATTCTGGTTAACCTCTTAGCATGATGATATTCAAACTAAATTGTGGCATCTTAGTCCCACGGAACATTGTAAAATCATTAATTAATATCTACATTAACCTTCTAAACCATTTCATGCGAATTATAGATTAAGACGTGTTTTTTTGGTAGATTAATACGTGTGGTAATTTGGATTAACACATGTGCTAATCATAAACTCTCAGCATTTTGTTTAACCTCTATACGGAAGGATATTGAAGTTAAACAGTGTCTATCAGAATCACTAAATATGATAAATTAATATCCATATTAACATCTAGATATAATTCATGTAAATGTATAAAATAAAGTGTGTTTTTATTTAGGTTAACACATGTGTTAATGTGTATTAACACTTGTGTTAATCATAAACTTCCGTGATTCTAGTTAACCTCTTAGTGTAAGGATTTATATACAAAACGATGGCTTTTGAGTCTCAGTAAGCATGATATAATAACAATCTACGTTGACCTTCTACTTCCAATTCATGTTAATGAGGATTAACACATGTGTTAACCTTGAAGTGTCGTGATTCTATTTAACCTCTCTGCATAAGCATATTTAAACTCAATTGTGGCATCTAAGTCTCACAGAACATTATAAAATCATTAACAAATATCTGCAATAACCTTCCAATCCATTCATGTGAATGTATACATTGAGACGTGTTTTTTTTAGATTAATACGTGTGGTAATTTGGATTAACACATGTGCTAATCATAAACTCTCAGTATTTTGTTTAACCTCTATACAAAAGGATACTGAAGTTAAACAGTAGTCTATAAGAATTACTAAATATGATAAATTAATATCCATATTAAGTTCTAGATATAATTCATGTAAATGTATAAAATAAAGTGTGTTTTTTTTAGGTTAACACATGTGTTAATGTGTATTAACACTTGTGTTAATCATAAACTTCTGTGATTCTAGTTAACCTCTTAGTGTAAGGATATAGATACAAAACAACGGCCTTTGAGTCTCAATAAGCATGATATAATAAAAATCTACGTTGACCTTCTACTTCCAATTCATGTTAATGAGGATTAACACATGTGTTAACCTTGAAGTGTCGTGATTCTATTTAACCTCTCTGCATAAGCATATTTAAACTCAATTGTGGCATCTAAGTGTCACAGAACATTTTAAAATCATTAACAAATATCTGCAATAACCTTCCAATCCATTCATGTGAATGTATCCATTAAGACGTGTTTTTGTTAGATTAACATGTGTGTTAATTTGGATTAACACATGTGTTAATAATGAACTCTCATGATTCTGGTTAACCCATATACGGAAGGTTTTTGAAGATAAATAGTAACCTATCAGAATCACTAAATTTCATAAACTAATATCCACATTAAGCTTCTAGATATAATTTATGTAAATGTATACAATAAAGCGTGTTTTTTTATATTAACACATGTGTTAATGTGTATTAACACATGAGTTAATCTTTAACTCCCGTTGTTCTACTTAACCTCATAGCGTATGGATTTTCATACAAAACAATGGTCTTTGAGTCTGAGTATGCATGATATAATAACAACATACGTTGACCTTATACTTCCAACTCATGTTAATGAGAATTAACACATGTGTTAACCTTGAAGTGTCGTGATTCTGGTTAACCTCTCAGCATGATGATATTCAAACTAAATTGTGGCATCTTTGTCCCACGGAACATTGTAAAATCATTAATTAATATCTACATTAACCTTCTAAACCATTTCATGCGAATTATAGATTAAGACGTGTTTTTTTGGTAGATTAATACGTGTGGTAATTTGGATTAACACATGTGCTAATCATAAACTCTCAGCATTTTGTTTAACCTATATACGGAAGGATATTGAAGTTAAACAGTGTCTATCAAAATCACTAAATATAATAAATTAATATCCGTATTAACATCTAGTTATAATTCATGTAAATGTATAAAATAAAGTGTGTTTTTATTTAGGTTAACACATGTGTTAATGTGTATTAACACTTGTCTTAATCATAAACTTCCGTAATTCTAGTTAACCTCTTAGTGTAAGGATTTATATACAAACAACGGCCTTTGAGTCTCAGTAAGCATGATATAATAACAATCTACGTAGACCTTCTACTTCCAATTCATTATAATGATGATTAACACATGTGTTAACCTTGATGTGTCGTGATTATATTCAACCTCTCAGCATAAGGATATTTAAACTCAATTGTGGCATCTAAGTCTCACGAAACATTATAAAATCATTAATTAATATCTGCAATAACCTTCCAATCCATTCATGTGAATGTATACATTAAGACGTGTTTTTTTTTGTTAGATTAATACGTGTGGTAATTTGGATTAACACATGTTCTAATCATAAACTCTCAGTATTTTGTTTAACCTCTATACAAAAGGATATTGAAGTTAAACAGTAGTCTATCAGAATTACTAAATATGATAAATTAATATCCATATTAAGTTCTAGATATAATTCATGTAAATGTATAAAAGAAAGTGTGTTTTTATTTAGGTTAACACACGTGTTAATGTGTATTAACACTTGTGTTAATCATAAATTTCTGTGATTCTAGTTAACCTCTTAGTGTAAGGATATATATACAAAACAACGGCCTTTGAGTCTCAATAAGCATGATATAATAACAATCTACTTTGACCTTCTACTTCCAATTCATGTTAATGATGATTAACATATGTGTTAACCTTGAAGTGTCGTGATTCTATTTAACCTCTCTGCATAAGCATATTTAAACTCAATTGTGGCATCTAAGTGTCACAGAACATTATAAAATCATTAACAAATATCTGCAATAACCTTCCAATCCATTCATGTGAAAGTATACATTAAGACGTGTTTTTGTAAGATTAACATGTGTGTTAATTTGGATTAACACATGTGTTAATAATGAACTCTCATGATTCTGGTTAACCCATATACGGAAGGTTTTTGAAGATAAATAGTAACCTATCAGAATCACTAAATTTCATAAACTTATATCCACATTAAGCTTCTAGATATAATTTATGTAAATGTATACAATAAAGCGTGTTTTTTTATATTTACACATGTGTTAATGTGTATTAACACATGAGTTAATCTTTAACTCCCGTGGTTCTACTTAACCTCATAGCGTATGGATTTTCATACAAAACAATGGTCTTTGAGTCTGAGTATGCATGATATAATAACAATATACGTTGACCTTATACTTCCAACTCATGTTAATGAGAATTAACACATGTGTTAACCTAGAAGTGTCGTGATTCTGGTTAACCTCTCAGCATGATGATATTCAAACTAAATTGTGGCATATTTGTCCCACGGAACATTGTAAAATCATTAATTAATATCTACATTAACCTTCTAAACCATTTCATGCGAATTATAGATTAAGACGTGTTTTTTTGGTAGATTAATACGTGTGGTAATTTGGATTAACACATGTGCTAATCATAAACTCTCAGCATTTTGTTTAACCTCTATACGGAAGGATATTGAAGTTAAACAGTATCTATCAGAATCACTAAATATGATAAATTAATATCCATATTAACTTCTAGATATAATTCATGTAAATGTATAAAATAAAGTGTGTTTTTATTTAGGTTAACACATGTGTTAAAGTGTATTAACACTTGTGTTAATCATAAACTTCGGTGATTCTAGTTAACCTCTTAGTGTAAGGATATATATACAAAACAACGGCCTTTGAGTCTCAATAAGCATGATATAATAACAATCTACGTTGACCTTCTGCTTCCAATTCATGTTAATGAGGATTAACACATGTGTTAACCTTGAAGTGTCGTGATTCTATTTAACCTCTCTGCATAAGCATATTTAAACACAATTGTGGCATCTAAGTCTCACAGAACAATATAAAATCATTAACAAATATCTGCAATAACCTTCCAATCCATTCATGTGAATGTATACATTAAGACGTGTTTTTCTAAGATTAACATGTGTGTTAATTTGGATTAACATATGTGTTAATAATGAACTCTCATGATTCTGGTTAACCCATATACGGAAGGTTTTTGAAGATAAATAGTAACCTATCAGAATCACTAAATTTCATAAACTAATATCCACATTAAGCTTCTAGATATAATTTGTGTAAATGTATACAATAAAGCGTGTTTTTTTATATTAACACATGTGTTAATGTGTATTAACACATGAATTAATCTTTAACTCCCTTGGTTCTGCTTAACCTCATAGCGTATGGATTTTCATACAAAACAATGGTCTTTGAGTCTCAGTATGCATGATATAATAACAATATGCGTTGACCTTCTACTTCCAATTCATTTTAATGAGAATTAACACATGTGTTAACCTTGAAGTGTCGTGATTCTGGTTAACCTCTTAGCATGATGATATTCAAACTAAATTGTGGCATCTTAGTCCCACGGAACATTGTAAAATCATTAATTAATATCTACATTAACCTTCTAAACCACTTCATGCGAATTATAGATTAAGACGTGTTTTTTTGGTAGATTAATACGTGTGGTAATTTGGATTAACACATGTGCTAATCATAAACTCTCAGCATTTTGTTTAACCTCTATACGGAAGGATATTGAAGTTAAACAGTGTCTATCAGAATCACTAAATATGATAAATTAATATCCATATTAACATCTAGATATAATTCATGTAAATGTATAAAATAAAGTGTGTTTTTATTTAGGTTAACACATGTGTTAATGTGTATTAACACTTGTGTTAATCATAAACTTCCGTGATTCTAGTTAACCTCTTAGTGTAAGGATTTATATACAAAACAATGGCCTTTGAGTCTCAGTAAGCATGATATAATAACAATCTACGTTGACCTTCTACTTCCAATTCATGTTAATGAGGATTAACACATGTGTTAACCTTGAAGTGTCGTGATTCTATTTAACCTCTCTGCATAAGCATATTTAAACTCAATTGTGGCATCTAAGTCTCACAGAACATTATAAAATCATTAACAAATATCTGCAATAACCTTCCAATCCATTCATGTGAATGTATACATTAAGACGTGTTTTTCTAAGATTAACATGTGTGTTAATTTGGATTAACACATGTGTTAATAATGAACTCTCATGATTCTGGTTAACCCATATACGGAAGGTTTTTGAAGATAAATAGTAACCTATCAGAATCACTAAATTTCATAAACTAATATCCACATTAAGCATCTAGATATAATTTATGTAAATGTATACAATAAAGCGTGTTTTTTTATATTAACACATGTGTTAATGTGTATTAACACATGAATTAATCTTTAACTCCCGTGGTTCTGCTTAACCTCATAGCGTATGGATTTTCATACAAAACAATGGTCTTTGAGTCTCAGTATGCATGATATAATAACAATATGCGTTGACCTTATACTTCCAACTCATGTTAATGAGAATTAACACATGTGTTAACCTTGAAGTGTCGTGATTCTGGTTAACCTCTCAGCATGATGATATTCAAACTAAATTGTGGCATCTTTGTCCCACGGAACATTGTAAAATCATTAATTAATATCTACATTAACCTTCTAAACCATTTCATGCAAATTATAGATTAAGACGTGTTTTTTTGGTAGATTAATACGTGTGGTAATTTGGATTAACACATGTGCTAATCATAAACTCTCAGCATTTTGTTTAACCTCTATACGGAAGGATATTGAAGTTAAACAGTATCTATCAGAATCACTAAATATGATAAATTAATATCCATTTTAACATCTAGATATAATTCATGTAAATGTATAAAATAAAGTGTGTTTTTATTTAGGTTAACACATGTGTTAATGTGTATTAACACTTGTCTTAATCATAAACTTCCGTGATTCTAGTTAACCTCTTAGTGTAAGGATTTATATACAAACAACGGCCTTTGAGTCTCAGTAAGCATGATATAAAAACAATCTACGTAGACCTTCTACTTCCAATTAATGTTAATGATTATTAACACATGTGTTAACCTTGATGTGTCGTGATTATATTCAACCTCTAAGCATAAGGATATTTAAACTCAATTGTGGCATCTAAGTCTCACGGAACATTATAAAATCATTAATTAATATCTGCAATAACCTTCCAATCCATTCATGTGAATGTATACATTAAGACGTGTTTTTTTTGTTAGATTAATACGTGTGGTAGTTTGGATTAACACATGTGCTAATCATAAACTCTCAGTATTTTGTTTAACCTCTATACAAAAGGATATTGAAGTTAAACAGTAGTCTATCAGAATTACTAAATATGATAAATTAATATCCATATTAAGTTCTAGATATAATTCATGTAAATGTATAAAAGAAAGTGTGTTTTTATTTAGGTTAACACACGTGTTAATGTGTATTAACACTTGTGTTAATCATAAATTTCTGTGATTCTAGTTAACCTCTTAGTGTAAGGATATATATACAAAACAACGGCCTTTGAGTCTCAATAAGCATGATATAATAACAATCTACTTTGACCTTCTACTTCCAATTCATGTTAATGATGATTAACACATGTGTTAACCTTGAAGTGTCGTGATTCTATTTAACCTCTCTGCATAAGCATATTTAAACTCAATTGTGGCATCTAAGTTTCACAGAACATTATAAAATCATTAACAAATATCTGCAATAACCTTCCAATCCATTCATGTGAATGTATACATTAAGACGTGTTTTTGTAAGATTAACACGTGTTTTAATTTGGATTAACACATGTGTTAATAATGAACTCTCATGATTCTGGTTAACCCATATACGGAAGGTTTTTGAAGATAAATAGTAACCTATCAGAATCACTAAATTTCATAAACTTATATCCACATTAAGCTTCTAGCTATAATTTATGTAAATGTATACAATAAAGCGTGTTTTTTTATATTAACACATGTGTTAATGTGTATTAACACATGAGTTAATCTTTAACTCCCGTGGTTCTACTTAACCTCATAGCGTATGGATTTTCATACAAAACAATGGTCTTTGAGTCTGAGTATGCATGATATAATAACAATATACGTTGACCTTATACTTCCAACTCATGTTAATGAGAATTAACACATGTGTTAACCTTGAAGTGTCGTGATTCTGGTTAACCTCTCAGCATGATGATATTCAAACTAAATTGTGGCATCTTTGTCCCACGGAACATTGTAAAATCATTAATTAATATCTGCAATAACCTTCAAATCCATTCATGTGAATGTATACATTAAGACGTGTTTTTTTTGTTAGATTAATACGTGTGGTAATTTGGATTAACACATGTGCTAATCATAAACTCTCAGCATTTTGTTTAACCTCTATACGGAAGGATATTGAAGTTAAACAGTATCTATCAGAATCACTAAATATGATAAATTAATATCCATATTAACATCTGATATAATTCATGTAAATGTATAAAATAAAGTGTGTTTTTATTTAGGTTAACACATGTGTTAATGTGTATTAACACTTGTCTTAATCATAAACTTCCGTGATTCTAGTTAACCTCTTAGTGTAAGGATTTATATACAAACAACGGCCTTTGAGTCTCAGTAAGCATGATATAATAACAATCTACGTAGACCTTCTACTTCCAATTCATGTTAATGATGATTAACACATGTGTTAACCTTGATGTGTCGTGATTATATTCAACCTCTCAGCATAAGGATATTTAAACTCAATTGTGGTATCTATGTCTCACGGAACATTATAAAATCATTAATTAATATCTGCAATAACCTTCCAATCCATTCATGTGAATGTATACATTAAGACGTGTTTTTTTTGTTAGATTAATACGTGTGGTAATTTGGATTAACACATGTGCTAATCATAAACTCTCAGTATTTTGTTTAACCTCTATACAAAAGGATATTGAAGTTAAACAGTAGTCTATCAGAATTACTAAATATGATAAATTAATATCCATATTAAGTTCTAGATATAATTCATGTAAATGTATAAAAGAAAGTGTGTTTTTATTTAGGTTAACACACGTGTTAATGTGTATTAACACTTGTGTTAATCATAAATTTCTGTGATTCTAGTTAACCTCTTAGTGTAATGTAGAGGATGTGATTTGACACGAAAACAGGATTATATGATCATACAAGTTACTAAACCAGGTGCGGAAACCCTAGCTTAGAACAAACTGATATAAACTCAATTCAAAACACAATCAAAGTCATTTTAAAGCTTTTCATAGATTAACTCTTTCAAATAATTGGTTACAAATCAGTTACAGTTAATCTAGCACACTTCTAAACTCTCTCAGACCTCTCTGGAACACACCTCAAAAACACACACACTAAATGACTCGCTTAAACTTACACAAACACAAAATCTATATATAGGCACTGCACGTTCGCCCCTTCTCACTGGTCGAACGTGGGCCTTTTCCACATTCGCCCACATTGAGTGGTCGAATGTGTCTTCTTAGGTTATCCAGTTCCAGATTCGTCCATGTACAACTACCTTCGCCCACTGTCTTTTTCACCTTCGCCCATATAAACTTCCTTCATTCGCCCATCAAGCCTCTTCTAACACATGTTAACATATCTAATCACTAGTCGCAAAACGCATCTACATGTAAGGATATATATACAAAACAACGGCCTTTGAGTCTCAATAAGCATGATATAATAACAATCTACTTTGACCTTCTACTTCCAATTCATGTTAATGATGATTAACACATGTGTTAACCTTGAAGTGTCGTGATTCTATTTAACCTCTCTGCATAAGCATATTTAAACTCAATTGTGGCATCTAAGTTTCACAGAACATTATAAAATCATTAACAAATATCTGCAATAACCTTCCAATCCATTCATGTGAATGTATACATTAAGACGTGTTTTTGTAAGATTAACATGTGTGTTAATCTGGATTAACACATGTGTTAATAATGAACTCTCATGATTCTGGTTAACCCATATACGGAAGGTTTTTGAAGATAAATAGTAACCTATCAGAATCACTAAATTTCATAAACTTATATCCACATTAAGCTTCTAGATATAATTTATGTAAATGTATACAATAAAGCGTGTTTTTTTATATTAACACATGTGTTAATGTGTATTAACACATGAGTTAATCTTTAACTCCCGTGGTTCTACTTAACCTCATAGCGTATGGATTTTCATACAAAACAATGGTCTTTGAGTCTGAGTATGCATGATATAATAACAATATACGTTGACCTTATACTTCCAACTCATGTTAATGAGAATTAACACATGTGTTAACCTAGAAGTGTCGTGATTCTGGTTAACCTCTCAGCATGATGATATTCAAACTAAATTGTGGCATATTTGTCCCACGGAACATTGTAAAATCATTAATTAATATCTACATTAACCTTCTAAACCATTTCATGCGAATTATAGATTAAGACGTGTTTTTTTGGTAGATTAATACGTGTGGTAATTTGGATTAACACATGTGCTAATCATAAACTCTCAGCATTTTGTTTAACCTCTATACGGAAGGATATTGAAGTTAAACAGTATCTATCAGAATCACTAATATGATAAATTAATATCCATATTAACTTCTAGATATAATTCATGTAAATGTATAAAATAAAGTGTGTTTTTATTTAGGTTAACACATGTGTTAAAGTGTATTAACACTTGTGTTAATCACAAACTTCGGTGATTCTAGTTAACCTCTTAGTGTAAGGATATATATACAAAACAACGGCCTTTGAGTCTCAATA
The DNA here is from genome assembly GCA_032199755.1 of Ambrosia artemisiifolia. Taxonomy (NCBI): domain Eukaryota; kingdom Viridiplantae; phylum Streptophyta; class Magnoliopsida; order Asterales; family Asteraceae; genus Ambrosia; species Ambrosia artemisiifolia. The sequence continues at coordinate 47,160,921 of CM063527.1, read as the reverse complement.
AGCATGATATAATAACAATCTACGTTGACCTTCTGCTTCCAATTCATGTTAATGAGGATTAACACATGTGTTAACCTTGATGTGTCGTGATTCAATTTAACCTCTCTGCATAAGCATATTTAAACTCAATTGTGGCATCTAAGTCTCACAGAACAATATAAAATCATTAACAAATATCTGCAATAACCTTCCAATCCATTCATGTGAATGTATACATTAAGACGTGTTTTTCTAAGATTAACATGTGTGTTAATTTGGATTAACACATGTGTTAATAATGAACTCTCATGATTCTGGTTAACCCATATACGGAAGGTTTTTGAAGATAAATAGTAACCTATCAGAATCACTAAATTTCATAAACTAATATCCACATTAAGCTTCTAGATATAATTTGTGTAAATGTATACAATAAAGCGTGTTTTTTTTATATTAACACATGTGTTAATGTGTATTAACACATGAATTAATCTTTAACTCCCGTGGTTCTGCTTAACCTCATAGCGTATGGATTTTCATACAAAACAATGGTCTTTGAGTCTCAGTATGCATGATATAATAACAATATGCGTTGACCTTCTACTTCCAATTCATTTTAATGAGAATTAACACATGTGTTAACCTTGAAGTGTCGTGATTCTGGTTAACCTCTTAGCATGATGATATCCAAACTAAATTGTGGCATCTTAGTCCCACGGAACATTGTAAAATCATTAATTAATATCTACATTAACCTTCTAAACCACTTCATGCGAATTATAGATTAAGACGTGTTTTTTTGGTAGATTAATACGTGTGGTAATTTGGATTAACACATGTGCTAATCATAAACTCTCAGCATTCTGTTTAACCTCTATACGGAAGGATATTGAAGTTAAACAGTGTCTATCAGAATCACTAAATATGATAAATTAATATCCATATTAACAGCTAGATATAATTCATGTAAATGTATAAAATAAAGTGTGTTTTTATTTAGGTTAACACATGTGTTAATGTGTATTAACACTTGTGTTAATCATAAACTTCCGTGATTCTAGTTAACCTCTTAGTGTAAGGATTTATATACAAAACAATGGCCTTTGAGTCTCAGTAAGCATGATATAATAACAATCTACGTTGACCTTCTACTTCCAATTCATGTTAATGAGGATTAACACATGTGTTAACCTTGAAGTGTCGTGATTCTATTTAACCTCTCTGCATAAGCATATTTAAACTCAATTGTGGCATCTAAGTCTCACAGAACATTATAAAATCATTAACAAATATCTGCAATAACCTTCCAATCCATTCATGTGAATGTATACATTAAGACGTGTTTTTCTAAGATTAACATGTGTGTTAATTTGGATTAACACATGTGTTAATAATGAACTCTCATGATTCTGGTTAACCCATATACGGAAGGTTTTTGAAGATAAATAGTAACCTATCAGAATCACTAAATTTCATAAACTAATATCCACATTAAGCTTCTAGATATAATTTATGTAAATGTATACAATAAAGCGTGTTTTTTTATATTAACACATGTGTTAATGTGTATTAACACATGAATTAATCTTTAACTCCCGTGGTTCTGCTTAACCTCATAGCGTATGGATTTTCATACAAAACAATGGTCTTTGAGTCTCAGTATGCATGATATAATAACAATATGCGTTGACCTTCTACTTCCAATTCATTTTAATGAGAATTAACACATGTGTTAACCTTGAAGTGTCGTGATTCTGGTTAACCTCTTAGCATGATGATATTCAAACTAAATTGTGGCATCTTAGTCCCACGGAACATTGTAAAATCATTAATTAATATCTACATTAACCATCTAAACCATTTCATGTGAATTATAGATTAAGACGTGTTTTTTTGGTAGATTAATACGTGGGGTAATTTGGATTAACACATGTGCTAATCATAAACTCTCAGCATTTTGTTTAACCTCTATACGGAAGGATATTGAAGTTAAACAGTGTCTATCAGAATCACTAAATATGATAAATTAATATCCATATTAACATCTAGATATAATTCATGTAAATGTATAAAATAAAGTGTGTTTTTATTTAGGTTAACACATGTGTTAATGTGTATTAACACTTGTGTTAATCATAAACTTCCGTGATTCTAGTTAACATCTTAGTGTAAGAATTTATATACAAAACAATGGCCTTTGAGTCTCAGTAAGCATGATATAATAACAATCTACGTTGACCTTCTACTTCCAATTCATGTTAATGATGATTAACACATGTGTTAACCTTGATGTGTCGTGATTATATTCAACCTCTCAGCATAAGGATATTTAAACTCAATTGTGGCATCTAAGTCTCACGGAACATTATAAAATCATTAATTAATATCTGCAATAACCTTCCAATCCATTCGTGTGAATGTATACATTGAGACGTGTTTTTTTTTTTATTAATACGTGTGGTAATTTGGATTAACACATGTGCTAATCATAAACTCTCAGTATTTTGTTTAACCTCTATACAAAAGGATACCGAAGTTAAACAGTAGTCTATAAGAATTACTAAATATGATAAATTAATATCCATATTAAGTTCTAGATATAATTCATGTAAATGTATAAAATAAAGTGTGTTTTTATTTAGGTTAACACATGTGTTAATGTGTATTAATACTTGTGTTAATCATAAACTTCTGTGATTCTAGTTAACCTCTTAGTGTAAGGATATAGATACAAAACAACGGCCTTTGAGTCTCAATAAGCATGATATAATAACAATCTACGTTGACCTTCTACTTCCAATTCATGTTAATGAGGATTAACACATGTGTTAACCTTGAAGTGTCGTGATTCTATTTAACCTCTCTGCATAAGCATATTTAAACTCAATTGTGGCATCTAAGTCTCACAGAACATTTTAAAATCATTAACAAATATCTGCAATAACCTTCCAATCCATTCATGTGAATGTATCCATTAAGACGTGTTTTTGTTAGATTAACATGTGTGTTAATTTGGATTAACACATGTGTTAATAATGAACTCTCATGATTCTGGTTAACCCATATACGGAAGGTTTTTGAAGAGAAATAGTAACCTATCAGAATCACTAAATTTCATAAACTAATATCCACATTAAGCTTCTAGATATAATTTATGTAAATGTATACAATAAAGCGTGTTTTTTTATATTAATACATGTTAATGTGTATTAACACATGAGTTAATCTTTAACTCCCGTGGTTCTACTTAACCTCATAGCGTATGGATTTTCATACAAAACAATGGTCTTTGAGTCTCAGTATGCATGATATAATAACAACATACGTTGACCTTATACTTCCAACTCATGTTAATGAGAATTAACACATGTGTTAACCTTGAAGTGTCGTGATTCTGGTTAACCTCTCAGCATGATGATATTCAAACTAAATTGTGGCATCTTTGTCCCACGAAACATTGTAAAATCATTAATTAATATCTACATTAACCTTCTAAACCATTTCATGCGAATTATAGATTAAGACGTGTTTTTTGGTAGATTAATACGTGTGGTAATTTGGATTAACACATGTGCTAATCATAAACTCTCAGCATTTTGTTTAACCTCTATACGGAAGGATATTGAAGTTAAACAGTATCTATCAGAATCACTAAATATGATAAATTAATATCCATATTAACTTCTAGATATAATTCATGTAAACGTATAAAATAAAGTGTGTTTTTATTTAGGTTAACACATGTGTCAAAGTGTATTAACACTTGTGTTAATCATAAACTTCCGTGATTCTAGTTAACCTCTTAGTGTAAGGATTTATATACAAAACAACGGCCTTTGAGTCTCAGTAAACATGATATAATAACAATCTACGTTGACATTCTACTTCCAATTCATGTTAATGAGGATTAACACATGTGTTAACCTTGATGTGTCGTGATTTTATTTAACCTCTCAGCATAGGGATATTTAAACTCAATTGTGGCATCTAAGTGTCACGGAACATTATAAATCATTAATTAATATCTGCAATAACCTTCCAATCCATTCATGTGAATGTATACATTAAGACGTGTTTTTTTTGTTAGATTAATACTTGTGGTAATTTGGATTAACACATGTGCTAATCATAAACTCTTACTATTTTGTTTAACCTCTATATAGAAGGATATTGAATTTAAACAGTAGTCTATCAGAATTACTAAATGTGATAAATTAATTTCCATATTAAGTTCTAGATATAATTCATGTAAATGTATAAAATAAAGTGCGTTTTTATTTAGGTTAACACATGTGTTAATGTGTATTAACACTTGTGTTAATCATAAACTTCCGTGATTCTAGTTAACCTCTTAGTGTAAGGATATATATACAAAACAACGGCCTTTGAGTCTCAATAAGCATGATATAATAACAATCTACGTTGACCTTCTACTTCCAATTCATGTTATTGATGATTAACACATGTGTTAATCTTGAAGTGTCGTGATTCTGTTTAGCCTCTCAGCATAAGGATATTCCGACTCAATTTTGGCATCTAAGTCTCACGGAACATTATAAAATCATTAATTAATATCTGCAATTACCTTTCAATATATTTCATGTGAGTGTATACATTAAGACGTGTTTTGTAAGATTAACACGTGTGTTAATTTGGATTAAAGCATGTGTTAATCATGAACTCTCATGATGCTGGTTAACCTATATACGAAAGGTTTATGAAGATAAAATGTAATCTATCAGAATCACTAAATTTCATAAACTAAAATCCACATTAAGCTTCTAGATACACTTTATGTAAATGTATTCAATAAAGCATGTTTTTATTTATATTAACACATGTGTTAATAATGTGTATTAACACATGCGTTAATCTTTAACTCCTGTGGTTCTACTTAACCTCATATCGTTAAGATTTTCATACAAAACAATACTCTTTGAGTCTCAGTATGCATGATATAATAACAATATACGTTGAGCTTCTACTTCTAATTCATGTTAATGAGGATTAACACATGTGTTAACCTTGAAGTGTCGTGATTCTGTTTAACCTCTCAGCATAAGGATATTTAAACTCAATTGTGGCATCTAAGTCTCACAGAACATTATAAAATCATTAATAAATATCTGCAATAACCTTCCAATCCATTCATGTGAATGTATACATTACCTTGACGTATGATGAGGTGGTGGGGGTAGAGGTGGTGGTAACATCACCTTGACGTATGATGAGCTCAATGAGATGATGCAGCAACAGTTGGGCGTTGCACTAGCTGCTTTTCAGGCTGCCCAGCAGACTTTCATGGGTGCTACTACTCCTCCGGTTCAGGCAGGTGTTGCCTACAAGCGGTTTAAGGATTGTCAGCCCCTCAGCTTCCACGGTACGGAGGGGGCTGTGGAGTTGCTTCGATGGTTGGAGAAGACTGAGTCGGTGTTTGCCCTATGTGGGACTCCAGCAGTGGATTGGGTGAATTTTGCTTCAGGGACTTTTGTAGGACCCGCCTTGACGTGGTGGAACTGCGTCACACAGACACTTGGTCTCGGGGAGGCCAACGCCATGCCTTGGGCGGATTTTGTGCGTAGGTTGAAGGATGAGTACTGCCCGCGAGAGGAGATTAAGAGGTTAGAACAGGAATATGGGAATCTTAAGATGGTGGGTTCTGAGGTTGAGGAGTACACGATCAGGCACAACGAGCTAGCAGTGATGTGTCCAGGTTTGTCGAAGCCAGAGTACAGGAGGATAGAGCAGTATCTTGCGGGTTTAGTGCCAGAGATTGCTGGGTTGGTGTCTGCTAGGGATCCTACTACCATGTCAGAGGCTGTGCGGTCGGCTACTAAGATGACCAACTTGAAGATTTCTGAGGGTGTCTTGCCTCCTAGAGGCTCTTCTGTGAAGGCGCCGGCGGAGAACAAGAGGAAGTGGGAAAGTGTGGAGAAGAGTTCAGCGGTGGTTCAGCGACAGCTGGCGGCGAAGAAGGCTGAAGCTTTAGGGTCAGCGTCGGATCAGAAACAAGGGGGCTATGCTGGGAAGAGCCCTAAGTGTGGGCGTTGTGGTTTTCATCACTATGGTACTTGTGAGAGTTTTCGTTGTGAGCGTTGTCAGCGGACGGGGCATCTTGCGAAGGATTGTAGGGTCAACCTTTCGGCCAAGGCAACTCAGACTGCTACTACTACCCCTGCTCCACAGGGGAACCAGGGTTGCTTTCATTGTGGAGAAGCGGGGCACTTCAAGCGAAGCTGTCCAAAGTTGAATCAAGGGGGCACAGGGAACGCAGGGAAGGATGGAGACAATGAAGGCGGTGGTCGGATTACTCGTGCTCATGCTTATGTGATCGGTGCTAGGGAGAACCAGGTGGACCCTGACACTGTTACCCGTACGTATTCTTTCTTATCTCTTGTTACGCTTTGGTTTTACCTTTATCCGCATTGTTGTGCGTTCGTGTCTTCGGGTGTTTTCTTTATGGTTTGGTCTCTGTTTCTCATTCTTTGGGTCGATGAGGGTCCTTTGGGGATACTACTTGGACGGTACCAGTGAGTTAGTTATACCGATCATAGTAGTCTCCAGTAGGCCTTCGATCGGGGGTCTCTTGTCTCATATTCACATTTGGGAAAGTGGTTTCCCGGTTGTTACTGTCGCGTTTTGATTCATGACCTTCACTCGTTGTATTTTGGGGAAACGTTACTTGGGTACACACAGAGGTCGACACTCATCACAGTTGAGGCCGAAAGAATCTCGGGGCGAGATTCCTTTCAACAGGGGGATGATGTGACGACCCGGAAAATTTTTCTTCTTATTTGTTTTCTCTCTTCGACTTCGGGAAATTTTCGGGACGAAAATTCTTTCAACAGGGGGATGATGTGACACCCGGCAAACTCCGGTAACTAACTTTTTGAAAACTTACTAAGTCTACCTTAGCGAGTCGCGCATACATTACACATAACAGGGTCAGTCGAGTCGAGTCATACATCATTGGGGTTTTAACACACGCGAGTCTCGAGTCCCGGGAATTGGTGAACGAGTGTGAACGTGTTTATCTTCATGTATTATGTGGTTATAATCATTATGTGACTTGTCGGTATGTGAAAACGTGTCAACATATGTTAAAACGGAGTTTAACGCGCCAAATACACGGAACCAGGCCCTGAGGGCGATTAGGAAGCCCTAATCGCCTTCAGAGGGGCGATTAGCAATACATATAGGGCGATTGGGACTTCATATGGGGCGATTAGGGCTAATCGCCTGATAAGGCTGCACAATCGCCTATACTGCACCTGACGACTAGAAACGCCTATAAATACCACCCTTGACCTCTAAAACACCATTTGTGCAACCCTAGCCGTCCCATAACCCATACCAACACACAAACACCCTCTGGAACTCGTTTTTGCATCAAAACAACCATTTCCAAGCTTATTCCATCATTTTCTCTTAAATCCAAGGTGTGTTCTTCAAACCCAAACCTTTAAATGATTATATTTTGTTCCCTAAAAGTCCAGACCTGACTTATAAATGTTTTTGTCTTTGAAAACCCATTTAAAACCGTTTTTAAACAAACCCAAACCTTTATGTGTGTTATATGTGTTATTTGTGTTTAAAGGTAAGATTTTTAGGATTGAAACATGATTGTTTTTGTGTTATTAAGGTGTTTATGGCTGTTACAAGTTAGTATGATGATGTTCTAGGAGTTTGGATGGTTTTGGTTGTGTATTGTTGATGCTTGATGTCTTGACCCATTTGAGTGATTTTGAATGATTAAGGATGCTATGAGGTGTGTTGTTGATTGTTTGATGTTAGGCTTTGCTTTAGGATGATGCTAGAGCAGTAGGATACTATCGGACAACGTGGTTATGTGATTAAATCTGGATATTTGCTATTTAGGGCAAGTTCTTGCATGTTGATGTGATGTTTACATGTTAAGTTGCTATTTTGGGAAAACACTCGCATTCGGGACTGTTAGAATGATGAAAACTTAGGGGTTTTGCTTGAAATATGTTTGTTAATGTGTTAGGATTGATATTTGGTGTTTCCACACGTTCCGGATCTAATTTGGAGGGTTAAACGCGCGAAAAACCGGAACAGCCCTGCTGAGGGCGATTGGGGACCCTAATCGCCTGTGCTATAGGAGATTGGGAGCCCAATCGCCTGCTAAGGGGGCCTAATCGCATGTATGGTAGGCGATTGGGGGCCTAATCGCCTTCATTTCATGCGATTGTGATCCTAATCACTAGTTAAGCCCTGAATTGCATGTCTTATGACCTAATCGCCTATGTTAAGGGGCGATTCGCCTCTACAATCGCCTGTTGACCATCCCCAATCACATGTTGACTTTTCCTAATTGCATGCTAAGTTCCTAATCGCGTGTACTGCTGTTATAAGTGTATTTTGACATTCCGAAACCCGATTTGACACCTAGGAACATGATAGGAACCCCGTGACATGTCACACCCTCAAATATCCACCTGCGGAGTTCTACCGCGAGGCGTGTGACATACCAGGATCCAAGTCAACGGTCACAATAAACGACGTCTAAATGTAAAACATACGTAATAAAACCATGCATAAGATTTAAAATTCAACATTTAGTAGTGCGGAAGCATTTAAAAGTTTACAAAAGTCATGCCGAAAATAAAACATAAGTTCCAAAGTTTAACATTTCCAAAACATGCCATGAGACCCTAGACGCAAGACGACCCAGTGCGACTCCGTGCGCCTATCTGACAACTGCTACCTTAGCGACCTGAGAAAACATGCTAAAAGAGTTAACATATAATGCTGGTGAGTTCACAGGTTTTATTTAAACGTTTAGAGCAATCCTTCAAAAACCGTTACCATCACAATTACTACTATGCTTGTAAGAACGCTAGCTAGGCGCAGAATAAGATACTCATACGGGTGAAACCATTGCTGACTAAGCCGTGTAATGACCCTTAGTTTCCTATGGGCTACCGTCATCACCGGTAGACCTTGCTTTATTAGAGACAATATGCACCCGCCCGGTCCTACCGTCGAGTGGGGTTTGTCAGTTCCCAATAGCGCTATCCATATTTCCCCGCCATATACCCATGTTAGTGGTTTCTAAGGGACTTTTTGATGAACCGTATTGTACGATAAGTAAGCCATAGTATAACGTGATAAAGAGTCATGAGCAATAAGAGTTTAATAAACCATAAGTCATAAAAGCGTTTTAAGCATGTTTCTCCCCCGAAAACATAAACCGTAAAATGTGGGGCCGTGAACTCACCTTAGGTTGCGTATACCGTTTATGAGTAACCCGTATGTGTGATATGAGTAAACCGTCTGTAAGATATGATAGCCCCAACTAGTGGCGACCTATCATAAGATATGTGTTAAGTTAGACTAATAACCCGCAGGGTTCATTAGTCCCTAAGTCCAGTCCATGACCATGATGTGTTTGAAAAAACGTGTTTGACCAACAACCAGACTACGTAAGACAAGACTCGACATCCCATTGGTGACCCGACATTCCACGTGTTCATCTCATACACAAACATACACAAAACATGCAACTCAGCACTTAACATGCGTTAAAGTTCAACGATTCTAACACATAGGTCAATTAATGTACGAACAAGTCCGAACACGTGTTACTATGTTACTAAGCATGTCACGGGGTTCCTATCATGTTCCTAGGCGTCAAATCGGGTTTCGGGATGTTAAAATACACTTACAACAGCATTTCATGCGATTAGGGACTTAGCATGCAATTAGGAAAGTCAACACGTGATTAGGGATGGTCAACAGGCAATTAGCAGGGCTAATCGCCACTTATGTTAGGTGTTTAGGGCTAATCACATGCATATTAGGCGATTATGGTCATGTGGTATGCAATTCAGGGCTTAACTAGTGATTAGGGTCACAATTGCATGACATGAAGGCAATTAGGATCACAATTGCATGGACTGCTAGAAATTATGATGCTAATCGCCACCCCTAGCACACGAGTAGCCTTTTTCTTAGGCGATTATGCCCCTAATCGCCTACAACATAGGCGATTAGGATTGCTAATCGCCTACAGTGCAGCAATTGTGGTTTTTCGCGCGTTTAACCCTCCAATTCAGATCCGAAACGTGTAAAAACACCCAATAATCATCCAAACATATTAACAAACATATTTCAAGCAAAACCCCTAAGTTTTCATCATTCTAACAGTCCCGAATGCGAGCGTTTTCCCAAAATAGCAATTTAACATGAAAACATCACATCAACATGCAATAACTTGCCCTAAATAGCAAATATTCAGATCTAATCACATAATCACGTTGTCCGAAAGCATCCTACTGTTCTAACATCATCCTAGAGCAAACCCTAACATCAAGCAATCAACAACACACCTCATATCATCCTAAATCATCCAAAATCATTCAAACGGGTCAAAACATCAAGTATCCATAATACACGACCAAAACCATCCAAACTCCTAGGACATCATCATACTAACTTGTAACAGCTATAAACATCATAATAACACAAAAACAATCATGATTAGATCCCAAAAACTCTATCTTTAATCACATATAACACATATAACACATGTAAAGGTGTGGGTTTGTTTAGAAACGGTTTTAAATGGATTTTCAAAGACAAAAACCTTTATAAGTCAGGTCTGGACATTTAGGGGGTAAAATATAATCATTTAAAGGTTTGGGTTTGAAGAACACACCTTGTATTTAAGAGTAGATGATGGAATAAGCTTGGAAATGGTTGTTTGTGTGTAAAAATGGGTTCCAGAGGGTGTTTGTGGGTTGAGATATGTTATGGGACGGCTAGGGTTGTGTAAATAATGTTTTGGAGGTCAAGGGTGGTATTTATAGGTTGTTTTAGTCGTCAAGTACGTTGCAGGCGATTATGCAGCAGTTGCAGGCGATTAGGGCTGCTAATCGCCACCCCTTTAGGCGATTAGCCTGCTAATCGCCACCCCTTTAGGCGATTAGCCTGCTAATCGCCACCCCTTTAGGCGATTAGCCTGCCAATCACCACCCCTTTAGGCAATTAGCCTGCCAATCACCACCCCTTTAGGCAATTAGCCTGCTAATCACCACCCCTTTAGGCAATTAGCCTTGCTAATCGCCTACAGGGTCTGGTGTGGTGTATTTGGCGCGTTAAACTCCGTTTTAACATATGTTAACACATTTTCACATACCGACAAGTCACATAATGATTATAAACACATAATGCATGAAAGTAAACATGTTCACACTCGTTCACCAATTCCCGGGACTCGAGACTTGTGTACGTTAAAACCCTAATGATGTGCGACTCGACTCGACCGACCTTGTTTTGTGTAACGTATGCGCGACTCGCTAAGGTAGACTTTACTAAGTTTTCAAAAGTTAGTTACCGGAAGTTTCCGGGTGTCACATCATCCCCCTGTTAAAAGAATTTTCGTCCCGAAAATTTCCCGAAGTCGAAAAGAGAAGACAAAATAAGAAGAAAAATTTTCCAGGTCGTCACATGACATGCCTAGTAACATAGTAACACGTGTATGGACTTGTTTGTGCGTTATTTGACCTATGTGTTAGACTCGTTGAACTTTAACACATGTTAAGTGCTAAGTTGCATGATTTGTGTATGTTTGAGTATGAGATGAACACGTGGAATGTCAGGTCACCAATGGGATGTCGAGTCTTGTCTTACGTTATATGGTTGTCGGTCAAACACGCTTTTTGGACACATAATGGTCATGGACTGGACTTAGGGACTAATGAACCCGACGGGTTATTAGTCTAACTTGACGCATATCTTATGATAGGTCGCCAATAGTTGGGGCTATCATATCTTACGAACGGTTTACTCATATAACATAGACGGTTTACTCATAAACGGAATACGCAACCTAAGGTGAGTTCACGGCCCCACATTTTACAGTTTTTGCTTTCGGGGGAGAAACATGCTTAAAACTCTTTTATGACTTATGGCTCGGATTCATCTTAAACTCTTTTGTGACTTATGACTCTTTTTCACCTTATACTATGGCTTACTTATTGTACTATACGGTTCATCAAAAAGTCCCTTAGAAACCACTAACATGGGAATATGGCGGGGAAATATGGATAGCGCTATTGGGAACTGACAAGCCCCACTCGACGGTTGGACCGGGCGGGTGCATATTGTCTCTAATAAAACAAGGTCTACCGGTGATGACGGTAGCCCATAGGAAACTAAGGGTCAGTAAACGGCATAGTCAGCAATGGTTTCACCCGTATGAGTATCTTATTCTGCGCCTAGCTAGCGTTCTCACAAGCATAGTAATATCTGTGATGGTAACGGTTTTCGAAGGATCACTTTAAACGTTTAAATAAAACCTGTGAACTCACCAGCATTATATGTTGACTCTTTGAGCATGTTTTCTCAGGTCGCTAAGGTAGCAGCTATCAGATAGGCGCACGGAGTCGCACTGGAGTCGTCTCGCGTCTAGGGTCTCATTGCATGTTTTGGAATTGTTAACTTTTGAACTTATGTTTTATTTCTGCATGACTTTTGTAAACTCTGAATGCTTCCGCACTGTCAAATGTTGGTTTTAATATTATGCATGGTTTTTGTTTACGCATGTGTTTACATTTAGACGTCGTTTATTGTGACTGTTGACTTGGATCCTCGTGTGTCATGCGCCTCGCGGTAGAACTCCGCACGTGGGAATTTGAGGGTGTGACAGATGATTTGAGTTTGTGCTTAGAATTCTCTCAAGGGGGAGGTGATGCCCAACCTCCCCCGGCCCCGAGATAGATGTTTATCCTACTGATGACAGTGTCTGTAACCATTTCTGTAGTAATATGAATCTGTGATGACGTTGTTTCGTATGTTTCTGTCTCGTCTCGAATCTCCCGTCTGAAACTAAAATGTATTCGCTTATTCAATCCATGAATTCGATTCTTAACCGGATTCTCAGCATCTAAGTCTCACGGAAAATTATAAAATCATTAACAAATATCTGAAATAACCTTCCAATCCATTCATGTGAATGTATACATTAAGACGTGTTTTTGTAAGATTAACACGTGTGTTAATTTGGATTAACACATGTGTTAATCATGAACTCTCATGATTCTGGTTAACCCATATACGGAAGGATTTTGAAGATAAAACTAATCTATCAGAATCACTATATTTCATAAACTAATATCCACATTAAGCTTCTAGATACAATTTATCCAAATGTATACAATAAAGCGTGTTTTTATTTATATTAACACATGTGTTAATGTGTATTAACACATGCGTTAATCTTTAACTTCTGTGGTTCTATTTAATCTCATATCGTAAGGATTTTCATAAAAACAATATTCTTTGAGTCTCAGTATGCATGATATAATAACAATATACGTTGACCTTCTACTTCCAATTCATGTTAATGAGGATTAACACATGTGTTAACCTTGAAGTGTCGTGATTCTATTTAACCTCTCAGCATAAGGATATTTGAACTCAATTGTGGCATCTAAGTCTCACGAAACATTATAAAATCATTAACAAATATCTGCAATAACCTTCCAATCCATTCATGTGAATGTATACATTAAGACCTGTTTTTGTAAGATTAACATGTGTGTTAATTTGGATTAACACATGTGTTAATAATGAACTCTCATGATTCTGGTTAACCCATATACGGAAGGTTTTTGAAGATAAATAGTAATCTATCAGAATCACTAAATTTCATAAACTAATATCCACATTAAGCTTCTAGATATAATTTATGTAAATGTATACAATAAAGCGTGTTTTTTTATATTAACACATGTGTTAATGTGTATTAACACATGCGTTAATCTTTAGCTCCCATGGTTCTACTTAACCTCATAGCGTAAGGATTTTCATACAAAACAATGGTCTTTTGAGTCGCAGTATGCATGATATAAAAACAATATACGTTGACCTTCTACTTCCAATTCATCTTAATGAGAATTAACACATGTGTTAACCATGAAGTGTCGTGATTCTGGTTAACCTCTCAGCTTGATGATATTCAAACTAAATTGTGGCATCTTAGTCCCACGGAACATTGGAAAATCATTAATTAATATCTACATTAACCTTCTAAACCATTTCATGTGAATTATACATTAAGACGTGTTTTTTTGGTAGATTAATACGTGTGGTAATTTGGATTAACACATGTGCTAATCATAAACTCTCAGCATTTTATTTAACCTCTATACAGAAGGATATTGAAGTTAAACAGTAGGCAATCAAAATCACTAAATATGATAAATTAATATCCATATTAAGTTCTAGATATAATTCTTGTAAAGGTATAAAATAAACTGTGTTTTTATTTAGGTTAACACATGTGTTAATGTGTATTAACACCTGTGTTAATCATAAACTTCCGTGATTCTAGTTAACCTCTTAGTGTAAGGATTTATATACAAAACAACGGCCTTTGAGTCTCAGAAAGCATGATATAATAACAATCTACGTTGACATTCTACTTCCAATTCATTTTAATGAGGATTAACACATGTGTTAATCTTGAAGTGTCATAATTCTGTTTAACCTCTCGGCATAAGGGTATTCCATCTCAATTGTGGCATCTAAATCTCACGGAACATTATAAAATCCTTAATTAATATCTACAATAACCTTCCAATACATTTCATGTGAGTGTATACATTAAGACGTGTTTTGTAAGATTAACACGTGTGTTAATTTGGATTAAAACATGTATTAATCATGAACTCTCATGATTCTGGTTAACCCATATACGGAAGGATTTTGAAGATAAAAAGTAATCTATTAGAATCACTAAATTTCATAAACTAATATCCACATTAAGCTTCTAGACACAATTTATGTAAATGTATACAATAAAGCGTGTTTTTATTTATATTAACACATGTGTTAATGTGTATTAACACATGCGTTAATCTTTAACTCCTGTGGTTCTACTTAACCTCATATCGTAAAGATTTTCATACAAAACAATAGTCTTTGAGTCTCAGTATGCATGATATAATAACAATATACGTTGACCTTCTACTTGCAATTCATGTTAATGAGGATTAACACATGTGTTAACCTTGAAGTGTCATGATTCTATTTAACCTCTCAGCATAAGGATATTTAAACTTAATTGTGGCATCTAAGTCTCACGGAACATTATAAAATCATTAACAAATATCTGCAACAACCTTCCAATCAATTCATGTGAATGTACACATTAAGACGTGTTTTTGTAAGATTAACACGTGTGTTAATTTGGATTAACACATGTGTTAATAATGAACTCTCATGATTCTGGTTAACCCATATACGGAAGGATTTTGAAGATAAAAGTAATCTCTCAGAATCACTAAATTTCATAAAATAATATCCACATTAAGCTTCTAGATACAATTTAAATTGTATACAATAAAGCGTGTTTTCACTTATATTAACACATGCGTTAATGTGTATTAACACATGCGTTAATCTTTAACTCCAGTGGTTTTACTTAACCTCATATCGTAAGGATTTTCATAAAAACTATAGTCTTTGAGTCTCAGTATGCATGATTTAATAACAATATACGTTGACCTTCTACTTCCAATTCATGTTAATGAGGATTAACACATGTGTTAACCTTGAAGTGTCATGATTCTATTTAACCTCTTAGCATAAGGATATTTAAACTCAATTGTGGCATCTAAGTCTCACGGAACATTATCTAATCATTAATTAATATCTGCAATAACCTTCCAATCCATTCATTTGAATGTATACATTAAGACGTGTTTTTTTGTTAGATTAATACGTGTGGTAATTTGGATTAACACATGTGCTAATCATAAACTCTCAGCATTTTATTTAACCTCTATACAGAAGGATATTGAAGTTAAACAGTAGGTAATCAAAATCACTAAATATGATAAATTAATATCCATATTAAGTTCTAGATATAATTCTTGTAAATGTATAAAATAAAGTGTGTTTTTATTTAGGTTAACACATGTGTTAATGTGTATTAACACCTGTGTTAATCATAAACTTCCGTGATTCTAGTTAACCTCTTAGTGTAAGGATTTATATACAAAACAACGGCATTTGAGTCTCAGTAAGCATGATATAATAACAATCTACGTTGACATTCTACTTCCAATTCATTTTAATGAGGATTAACACATGTGTTAATCTTGAAGTGTCATGATTCTGTTTAACCTCTCGGCATAAGGGTATTCCAACTCAATTGTGGCATCTAAATCTCACGGAACATTATAAAATCCTTAATTAATATCTACAATAACCTTCCAATACATTTCATGTGAGTGTATACATTAAGACGTGTTTTTTAAGATTAACACGTGGGTTAATTTGGATTAAAACATGTAATAATCATGAACTCTCATGATTCTGGTTAACCCATATACGGAAGGATTTTGATGATAAAAAGTAATCTATCAGAATCACTAAATTTCATAAACTAATATCCACATTAAGCTTCTAGATACAATTTATGTAAATGTATACAATAAAGCGTGTTTT
Organism: Ambrosia artemisiifolia; assembly: GCA_032199755.1. Lineage (NCBI taxonomy): Eukaryota > Viridiplantae > Streptophyta > Magnoliopsida > Asterales > Asteraceae > Ambrosia > Ambrosia artemisiifolia. The sequence continues at coordinate 47,144,463 of CM063527.1, read as the reverse complement.
TATTTATATTAACACATCTGTTAATGTGTATTAACACATGCGTTAATCTTTAACTCCTGTGGTTCTACTTAACCTCATATCGTAAGGATTTTCATTCAGAACAATAGTCTTTGAGTCTCAGTATGCATGATATAATAACAATATACGTTGACCTTCTACTTGCAATTCATGTTAATGAGGATTAACACATGTGTTAACCTTGAAGTGTCATGATTCTATTTAACCTCTCAGCATAAGGATATTTAAACTTAATTGTGGCATCTAAGTCTCACGGAACATTATAAAATCATTAACAAATATCTGCAATAACCTTCCAATCAATTCATGTGAATGTACACATTAAGACGTGTTTTTGTAAGATTAACACGTGTGTTAATTTGGATTAACACATGTGTTAATAATGAACTCTCATGATTCTGGTTAACCCATATACGGAAGGATTTTGAAGATAAAAGTAATCTCTCAGAATCTCTAAATTTCATAAAATAATATCCACATTAAGCTTCTAGATACAATTTATGTAAATGTATACAATAAAGCGTGTTTTCACTTATATTAACACATGTGTTAATGTGTATTAACACATGCGTTAATCTTTAACTCCTGTGGTTTTACTTAACCTCATATCATAAGGATTTTCATAAAAACTATAGTCTTTGAGTCTCAGTATGCATGATTTAATAACAATATACATTGACCTTCTACTTCCAATTCATGTTAATGAGAATTAACACATGTGTTAACCTTTAAGTGTCATGATTCGATTTAACCTCTCAGCATAAGGATATTTAAACTCAATTGTGGCATCTAAGTCTCACGGAACGTTATATAATCATTAATTAATATCTGCAATAACCTTCCAATCCATTCATGTGAATGTATACATTTAGACGTGTTTTTTTGTTAGATTAATACGTGTGGTAATTTAGATTAACACATGTGCTAATCATAAACTCTCAGTATTTTGTTTAACCTCTATACAGAAGGATATTGAAGTTAAATAGTAGTCTAAAAGAATTACTAAGTATGATAAATTAATATCCATATTAAGTTCTAGATATAACTCATGTAAATGTATAAAATAAAGTGTGTTTTTACTTAGGTTAACACATGTGTTAATGGGTATTAACACTAGTGTTAATCATAAACTTCCATGATTCTAGTTGACCTCTTAGTGTAAGGATATATACACAAAACAACGGCCTTTGAGTCTTAGGAAGCATGATATAATAACAATCTACGTTGACATTCTACTTCCAATTCATGTTAATGAGGATTAACACATGTGTTAATCATGAAGTGTCGTGATTCTGTTTAACCTCTCGGCATAAGGATATTCCAACTCAATTGTGGCATCTAACTCTCACGGAACATTATAAAATCATTAATTAATATCGGCAATAACCTTCCAATACATTTCATGTGAGTGTATACATTAAGACGTGTTTTGTAAGATTAACACGTGTGTTAATTTGGATCAAAACATGTATTAATCATGAACTCTCATGATTCTGGTTAACCCATATACGAAAGGATTTTGAAGATAAAAAGTAATCTATCAGAATCACTAAATTTCATAAACTAATATCCACATTAAGCTTCTAGATACAATTTATGTAAATGTATACAATAAAGCGTGTTTTTATTTATATTAACACATGTGTTAATGTGTATTAACACATGCGTTAATCTTTAACTCCTGTGGTTCTACTTAACCTCATATCGTAAGGATTTTCATACAAAACAATAGTCTTTGAGTCTCAGTATGCATGATATAATAACAATATACGTTGACCTTCTACTTCCAATTCATGTTAATGAGGATTAACACATGTGTTAACCTTGAAGTGTCGTGATTCTATTTAACCTCTCAGCATAAGGATATTTAAACTCAATTGTGGCATCTAAGTCTCACAGAACATTATAAAATCATTAACAAATATCTGCAATAACCTTCCAATCCATTCATGTGAATCTATACATTAAGACGTGTTTTTGTAAGATTAACATGTTTGTTAATTTGGATTAACACATGTGTTAATAATGAACTCTCATGATTCTGGTTAACCCATATACGGAAGGTTTTTGAAGATAAATAGTAATCTATCAGAATCACTAAATTTCATAAACTAATATCCACATTAAGCTTCTAGATATAATTTATGTAAATGTATACAATAAAGCGTGTTTTTTTATATTAACACTTGTGTTAATGTGTATTAACACGTGCGTTAATCTTTAACTCCCGTGGTTCTACTTAACCTCATAGCGTAAGATTTTTCATACAAAACAATGGTCTTTTCAGTCGCAGTATGCATGATATAATAACAATATACGTTGACCTTCTACTTCCAATTCATCTTAATGAGAATTAACACATGTGTTAACCTTGAAGTGTCGTGATTCTGGTTAACCTCTTATCATGATGATATTCAAACTAAATTGTGGCTTCTTAGTCCCACGGAACATTGGAAAATCATTAATTAATATCTACGTTAACCTTCTAAACCATTTCATGTGAATTATACATTAAGACGTGTTTTTTTGGTAGATTAATACGTGTGGTAATTTGGATTAACACATGTGCTAATCATAAACTCTCAGCATTTTATTTAACCTCTATACAGAAGGATATTGAAGTTAAACATTAGGTAATCAAAATCACTAAATATGATAAATTAATATCCATATTAAGTTCTAGATATAATTCTTGTAAATGTATAAAATAAAGTGTGTTTTTATTTAGGTTAACACATGTGTTAATGTGTATTAACACCTGTGTTAATCATAAACTTCCATGATTCTAGTTAACCTCTTAGTGTAAGGATTTATATACACAACAACGGCCTTTGAGTCTCAGTAAGCATGATATAATAACAATCTACGTTGACATTCTACTTCCAATTCATTTTAATGAGGATTAACACATGTGTTAATCTTGAAGTGTCATGATTCTGTTTAACCTCTCGGCATAAGGGTATTCCAACTCAATTGTGGCATCTAAATCTCACGGAACATTATAAAATCCTTAATTAATATCTACAATAACCTTCCAATACATTTCATGTGAGTGTATACATTAAGACATGTTTTGTAAGATTAACACGTGTGTTAATTTGGATTAAAACATGTATTAATCATGAACTCTCATGATTGTGGTTAACCCATATACGGAAGGATTTTGAAGATAAAAAGTAATCTATCAGAATCACTAAATTTCATAAACTAATATTCACATTAAGCTTCTAGATACAATTTATGTAAATGTATACAATAAAGCGTGTTTTTATTTATATTAACACATGTGTTAATGTGTATTAACACATGGGTTAATCTTTAACTCCTGTGGTTCTACTTAACCTCATATCGTAAGGATTTTCATACAAAACAATAGTCTCTGAGTCTCAGTATGCATGATGTAATAACAATATACGTTGACCTTCTACTTGCAATTCATGTTAATGAGGATTAAGACATGTGTTAACCTTGAAGTGTCATGATTCTATTTAACCTCTCAGCATAAGGATATTTAAACTTAATTGTTGCATCTAAGTCTCACGGAACATTATAAAATCATTAACAAATATCTGCAATAACCTTCCAATCAATTCATGTGAATGTATACATTAAGACATGTTTTTGTAAGATTAACACGTGTGTTAATTTGGATTTACACATGTGTTAATGTAGAGGAAGAATTTGACAACAAAACAGGATTATATGATCATACAAGTTGCTAAACCAGGTGCGGAAACCCTAGCTTAGAACAAACTGATATATACTCAATCAAAACACAATCAAGGTCATTTTAAATGCTTTTCATAGATTAACTTGTTCAAATAAACGTTTACAGACTGATTACAGTTAATCTAGAACTCAAACTATCACTCACAAACCTCTCAGGAACACACACACAAAACACACACTCTGAATAACTCGTTATACATTACAAAAACTTGAAATCTATATATAGTAGCTGTACGTTCGCCCAGTCCAACTGGTCGAAGGTAAGCTGTTTCCACATTCGCCCAGATAGACTGGTCGAATGTGTCTTCTTGTGCATTCCTGTTTCACATTCGTCCACATGCCATCTACCTTCGCCCACTCTTAGTCACTTTCGCCCACTTCTGATTCTCATTCGCCCATTAACACGTGTTAGTATCTAATCATTAGTCGCAAAACGGCATCTACAAACTCCCCCTCGACTATTGATTAGATCTTTTTCTATCTTCGTCCATGGCTTTGTTTAGCAGCTTGATTCTCAGAATACTCTTCTGCTCTTTCGTCATTTCCGGCTCTAACTTTCTCTTTACCGGCTTCGACACATTCGCCATCTTAACCTTCTTGCCAAGCTTCCCTTCCAAATTACTTCCAGCGTTAATGTCATAAGCAAAGCAAACACCCACAACTTGTGTGTATTTCCTCGCTTGATCTGCATCGTTTGGCTCATGATGAATCGGATTATAGAATAACATGATGATGTCTTCAAAGGTGCAATTGATCAGCCACATAGGATCAAATACATGCACATGCTTGTATTTATCCTTTCCATCTCTCAAAACAATCACCGCTTCTGCTTTCCTCCAATCATAATACCAAAATATGAAGTCAGCACTGAAGTGTTGAGGCATAGGCATCAAAGGTATCTTTCTCATAACTTCAGGTGCCTTATAAATCAAGGTAACCCTTTTCAACTTGGTTCTGGGATCAATATCCTTGTGAACTTTCCTCCGAGGATATTGTGGCTTGAATCTATTCCATCTCGTCCTACTCTCCCAAACCAATTTGTCTGCACACCAACCAACATGAGTATTATTCACTGAAGCACCAGACATAGGGAATCTGCATAGATCTCTAACCGCCCAGTACGGTAGAGTTAGCAAATCAATGAATCTGTAGAAATACAAGATCCCTGATTCCCATTTAGCAGCTAAGCACTTCAGCCTGCTCAAGTAAGTCCACCCAAGAGCTCTTCCTCTGAACTTTGCATTATGAAACCTATAGAAGTTTCCTTGAGCTTCGGGCTTTGGTCGGTTTTCATCCATCAATCTTAATTTCTTCAAATACTCTTTCAACTCATCAGACTTATTTGAAGATTCTGGCAAATCAGCTCCAAGTACTTTCTCAACAAATTCAGCACTTCTTTTCCTTGCCTTTCTCTTTGCAGACGTATTATGCCTTTCTGTAAAATCAGGAAACACCACATCTTCATCATTTTGTCTGAAGTACTGTGGATATTCCTCATGTGTAATATCCTCTATCTCAACTTCCTCAAACTCAGGGGTTTCTTTATCATCAGAGTGAGTTCCAACATCCTTTTCAGGAATAGGTGGAATCGACTCATCAACAATGAACTCTTCAAACGTTTTCCCTACTCTCTGTGCAAGTCCATCCAGTATCTCCTTTGCCACAGAAGCAGGTACTTCCCCCTCTTCAAGATCAGGATCGTTATATTCCAATTCATATCTCATGTCATCTGTTTGGAATATTTCTGCAAAACGACCTGTGAACTCAATGGTCCACTCTCTCTTCTCTAACATGTCCTTGTAAACTTGTTTTGCATCATCAGATAAGGACCTCACCTTTTCATTCCAGAACACAGTTTCATCATCTAGATTCTCTCCCTTCTTCTTTGAACTAGACTCACCTGTGTCTTTCTTCTTCTTAGAAGGTGGTCTTTTCTCAAATGTAAACTTAGCAGAATCATCTCCTCCATCATTATCATCACTGCTACTATCATTATCTTTCTGACTTCCCGAACCTTCAGCATCATCATCATCATCATTATTATCATCATCATCATCACTTTTATCCGATTCTTCATTCTCATCATCCTCATCCTCCTCTTTGTCAGATTCAGATGGTTCATAATCAACCTGTTCAGCATCTTTCTCTGCATCTTCTTCACCCTCCTTCAGCTTGGGTGCTATGTTGTACAAATCATCAATCAGATCACTAAGGCGTTTGTTTTCAGCCTTCAGCTCTTTGTTATCTTCTTTAATTGCCTTGTATCTGTTCTTGTTTCTTAGAACTTTACCTTCAAGCTTCTGATTCTTTGCTTCAAGCTTCTTTACCTTCTCATCTATTTCATCTTGATTAGATTTAGAAGCAACAACGATCTGAAGCATTTTCTCTTCATTCTGTTTAAACTTGGCAATCTCAGCTTGTTGAGTCACAAGCATCTTCATCATATCGTCCATTCTTTTATTCATCTGCTTCATCACTTCATCATCCACAGTGATCTTCTTAGACTTGGACTTAGATGGCTCAATCTCAACTTCTTTTCCCTTCTGAGGCTGTGTAAACATGTTAAGAACATTATCCAGGGCAATGTTGAATTGATCCACTGGTAATGTTGTAGCCTCCTTAGTCTTTTGTTTCTTTGCAGCTGGTGAAGATTGTTTAGATGATGTTCCAGCATCCGGTAATCTCTTTCCTTTTAACAATAAGTTCAATTCTTTCTCTCTAAGCTGCTTAGTGCTTGTCTTCTTTGCCATAGACTTGTGTTTGGGCTTGGGCAAATTCACAACAACTGTTTCACCCTCATTCAATTCTTCCAAATTCACAGTCAATCCTTCATCTTCAGCATCAACAGACTGCTTACTCTTCTGAGCTTCTTCTATTGATCTGTTCAAAGATTCAGACTCACCAACCAAAGTGGCCTTTTGTTTGGTAGTCCGGACATTCTCAGCATCCGAATCCCATTGTTCCTCAGTTTCTGTCTCCTCAGAATCAACAGACTCCTCATCTACCAAACTCATGCCCTTCTTAGCAGTAGTCTTCTTCCTCACCGTTTGTTGTTTTGAAGTTCCCTGATCTGTCTTTCCCTTGCCCTTCCCTTTGGCTCTGGGATTGACAACTTGTCTTTTCCGTTTCGTGCTTGCATCAGCATACACAAGTGGATCATCATTGTCACTATCACTGTCTGGATGTCTTGCTAGATTCTTTCCAGGATCCATGTAATCCTCTCTAGCCAATGCTCCAAATAGCCTTCTGAAAGGTGGTCTCTCATTTTCCGGCACACCTTTATAAGCTTTCATTCTAGCCAAGGTTCTCACATTCATATGATCCATATTAAGTATCTGTGTAGGATCCTTCTTCAAGTGTGGATATTTGTGATCGAAGATCATCATCAGAAATCTAGGATAAAGCATAAAATACTTCTTCTTCAAACCCTTCAACATCTCCAACATGTGGTCTAAGATCATCCCAGCAACGTTAAATGGTTTATTGAGAGTCAATGCAACCATTAACGAGCTTAAACTCTTTCTCATCACGTCATAACCACCACTAACACATCCAAACACTAGTATGATGACGTGAGCAAAATACTTGAACTGCACGCTCAGTTTCCCTTTATACATGGAACCATCAGTAATCGGTCCTTTGTATTTCATCCTCAGGAAACATGCTTTCTGCTCAGTCCAGGACAGTTCCCTTGGATCCTCACTAACTTCAAACTTGATCTGGAGAGCTTCTCTAATATCAGCTTCAGTGATAAACATCTCCATTCCCTGAATCTTGCTTTTGATGATAGTCTGATTATCAAAGTAATCATACTTGGCATTATTATAAAAATCCTCAACTATATCCTTGTAGATAATAGTTGGTGTTGCCAATGCATAAACCACTCTACATCTTTTCAAAAACTTTATAATCTCTGTGAACTCCACATTCTTCTCCACATCACCAAGATACGCACAGCAATTATGGGTCTTCTCAAACGGCCATTTCGTACCGCTTGATGATTCTCCTTCTTGCACCGTCTGTGGAACTGGATCAGCAACAGTAGTCTCCACAGGAATATCAGCAGTTGTTTGTTCTTCAGCCATCTGAAATGTAAAATCAAAATAAAACGTTAAAACACGAAATCGTCAAAAATTCAAACTTTTAGGTTTTTGAGATTCCACATTCGCCCAAAAAAAAACTGGTCGAATGTAGAATATTTTGGCCGAAGGTGAAATTTTCTGGTCGAACGTAAAGAGATTTTGGTTAAAATAATACATTCGCCCATTTAAAGTTTCCTTCGTCCATCCTGAATCACCTTCGTCCACTTCGTTTAACCGAAGGTGGAACCTGGTTCAACCCAAAATTTAAAATTTTTCAAACTGTGTTTTTAACCTCTAATTATGATCCAAATCTGTTCTAAAGTGGCCGACTAAGCTTCGCCATTCATCAATTTCCCTAAACATTCATTCTATATCAGTTTTAAAAGGAAATTAGGGTTTATTATTGTTTTATAGATCAATCAGTGATTAAAACTTGTTTATAACCTAATTCCTAACATATTCTCCCCCTAAAACTGTTATGGGATGAATGTAAATCAAAATCAAACATTAAAAACCACTGAAAATCTCTCAACATTAAACCCTAGGTCCGATTACTAAGCAAACGATTCTGGCTTGAATCCTTGTCCATTACCTGTAATACTTATATAGAAATGATCAGTGATATGCAGGGATCAAAACGCACAAGCAAAGGAATCAAAATCAACAAGGTCTTGGTTTGAAGAAAATTTTGAAAAAAGTAGAACTGTTTGGTCGAACCTGGTTTGGCTTATTTATAGGCTTCCACATTCGTCCGTTACCTCTGGACGAATGAACAAAGTTCCCACCTTCGTCCCTAATGAAAGGCCCGAAGGTAAAATGGTTTTACCCGAATGTGAAATGTGGGTAAAAGCCACATTCGCCCAAACTGGAACGGCCGAAGGTGAAGCAAAAAGTCCACATTCGTCCCAATTAAGGGCGAATGTAAAATGGCACTTTTGAAAAATTTTACCAAATTACAAATTCGAATCCCGTTCAACATTTTTCAATCCGTTAAGCTTCCAAAACACAAATTTTCACATTTAGAATGATACAAAGCCCAGATGGTGTCGTCAAATCTCAGAAATTGACTATCAAGCATCCCCGGATATCAAAAATAAAGCAGAAATGCAAAAAAAAAAAATTTTTTTGGATTTTCTGAAATTTTATCAAAACACACCTAAAATCTTTTTGGATTTTGTATCTTTTTGACATTAAAATAAAATGCAACAAAGTAAATGAAAACAGTAAACATTTTGTGAAATCCGGTCAGAGGATCATATCAGTTTTCTGAGAAATCTGATCACAGCGTTGATCTTTTTGTTTAATATTATCATTAGAAACAGTATGTGATACGGCAATTGCTGATATTGTGATCCACGTAAGCTCACATGCAGACAATTACGCAATGCTATAAAATGATACGAGTTAGGTGTATTAGACTAACACGATGTGGTGCCCACACACACGACATACTCCCGTATCAAGTAATTGCACAAAGCTTCGTCGTAACGCGTGATTATGCCAGAGTTATCCGTAAAAGTTACAAAGTATATAGCACAGAGGTGTACATGTCAGCAAATGAATGCAGCAGAGTAACATGTGCATATACACTAGGTTGAGGCTGATATTAATCACTGATTTGCATCAGATGATCAATACGATGTAATAATGATCTATGATCAATTAAAACATAAAGTTCCTCAATTCGGTAACTTCAGGTTTTGGCAATTAAGCTCTTTTAGCAAATATTCTGATAAAACTAGGTCCGTAAATCAATACGACAAAAGTTTATCAGAATATCCCGGATAACCATAACATAACGACCCGAAACCTCAGATTTTGGCAATCCTATCAAACGAAATTACGGTACTAAGACCATATGCCCATGAGGTGTTCAGCCACGAACGCGTAGTTCGTTATGTTTGTATCACTAATGCACGCAATATTTAGTCTACGAAGCCTATCAGCATATCACACGTAATCAACACACGCCTCATAAACTATACAATTCTTTAGCCTGTGTCAGATTCCCACTGATGTACTATCATTTCCTCTGTTTTACCAGGAAATCATTTTTGATTTTCTAATTTTTAGGTCTTTTTGAATTTTATAATGTTTTTGGTTTTTCTAATAAAATGGCTCCCCCTAAAATAAAGAACATATATTTTTGGATTTTCATTTTTCTGAAAACAAAAACAAAAACAAAATTTAAAAGAAACAATCCACTCGAAAGCATCAACTTCTTTGAGGATTATGAAAGGAAAGAGAAATTCCCAATTAACAAAGAGAAATTCCCAATTAGCAAAATATAAAAACTAAAAACTAAAAAGCGATAAACCGAGGTGCCGATTAGTCCTGTTTTTCCTTTATATTGTTTACTTTTAAAAGATATTCAAAGCGTGAAATATCAAAAGCTTTAGTAAACAAATCTGCACGTTGGTAGTCAGTATGAATTTTGATCATATCAATCAATTCCTTAGCGTAACAATCACGGATAAAATGATATTTGATCCGGATGTGTTTCGCTTTAGAATGATTTTCCGAATTTTTAGTTAATGCAATTGCGGCTTCGTTGTCACAGTAAATAGGAGTTTTAAGAAACTGCAAACCGTAATCCACCATTTGTTGTTGAATCCAAAGTACTTGCGAACAGCAACTCGAGGCTGCAATGTACTCGGCTTCACAGGTAGATTGTGCTACGGAAGTCTGTTTCTTGCATTGCCAGGTGATTAACCTGCTCCCGAAAAACTGGCAACCAGCTGTAGTAGATTTGCTATCCTTGTCACAGCCGCCCCAATCTGCATCACTAAAAGATATGAAATCAAAATTATCATGATTAGGGTACCAAAGTCCTTTTGAAGGACAACCCTTCAGATATCTAAGGATACGCTTGACCGCCGTCAGATGACTTTGTTTCGGCTTCGATTGATAACGGGCACAGAGACATGTTGCATACATAATATCTGGTCGAGACGCCGTCAAATACATCAGAGATCCGATGATTGCTCTGTATGTAAAAGGATCCGTCAGCTCCCCCTTAGCGTCCACTCCAATCCCGTGATTGGGTTGAATCGGGGTATCCATCGGCTTTGAGTCCTCCATCTGGAATCGGCTCAAGATGTCGGAGACATATTTCGTCTGGTGAATGAAGATCCCGTCGGTTCTTTGATCCACCTGCAAGCCTAGGAAAAACTGCATCTCCCCCATTGCGCTCATTTCGAACTTTTCCTGCATGACAGATTCGAACTCCCTGCATAAAAGCTCGTTAGTTGAACCAAATATTATATCATCAACATATATCTGCACTAGAAGCAAGTCATTTCCCGTCTTTTTCGTAAAGAGGGTGCAATCGACGAGGCCGCGCTTAAATCCTTTGTTGATGAGGTATGTACTTAGCTCCTCGTACCACTGCCTCGGAGCCTGGTGCAAGCCATAAAGAGCTTTGTTCAGCACGTAGACCTTATCCCGGTGGATTGGGTCCTCAAAACCTGGTGGCTGCCCGACATACACCTCTTCCTTGACTTTCCCGTACAGAAATGCGCTTTTCACGTCCATCTGGTAAACTTTGAATTTCTTATAAGAAGCAAACGCGAGGAACATCCGAATAGCTTCGATTCGTGCTACCGGTGCATAGATTTCATTATAATCAATCCCTTCGATTTGATGAAAACCCTGCACGACCAATCTGGCTTTGTTCCGAACAATTACCCCACGATCATCCTTCTTACACTTAAACACCCATTTGGTGCCAATCTTCTTTCTATCCGGCGGCAAATCCGTGAGCGTCCACACTCCTAATTTCTGGAATTGTAATAACTCCTCCTGCATAGCTTCCACCCAGGCATCATCCTTCAAAGCGTCCTTGTATGTCCTTGGCTCTACCTGCGACACATAACACGCAAACGACCAATCATTTTGACTACCAGATTGTTGAATTTTGGCATATAAAGCTAAAGCACCAAAACTCTCTGGCGTATTAACACTTTTAAGCTGCCCTCTGGTCATAACACTACTTCCAGGATCACCGATAACTTGCTCCAGCGGGTGAATACGATGAATCCGAGATTCCGGATAAACAGGTACTTGCACTCCCGTCTGAACAGTCAAGTTCTCTACAGCATCCAGATCATGACCCGTATTTGATGATGAAGCCACATCAGAAGTTGGAGTTGGGTTCACTGGCGGTGCCTCCTGTTCTTCAACTTGATCAAGAATAGCTTCTTCAAATTGTTCATCTTCAGATTCTGAAGTATCTAATGAAGTTGAAGCCTCTTGAAAAATCTCTTCTTCTTGTATAGGAGCATTGGTATCATTAGAAGCTGGTAGGGGGTTCACGGTGATCGGACGCACCAACGGTGAAGTTGTTGCATTTTCACACTCGTAAAGTAATCGAATAACAGCTTCTTCAACCAAGCTATCTAGATTGAATGATTCAAAGAAATCTTTGTAATCAAACATCCAATCAGGACCCGTGCCTTGAATATTTTGAGTATATCGTTGAACGTCCACGTTAGCCCAGTCTTCCACACGACGAGTTCGCTTGTTGTATACCCGTTTGAGCGGGGTTGCATATCCAACAAAGTAACCCTCCTCGGCTTTAGGACTAAACTTTTCGCTTGGATTCAACATAGTGCAAGGCGCCCCGAAAGGTTCTAGATACTCTAAGTTCGGCTTTCTTCGGTGTAACAGCTCATAAGATGTTTTTCCAAACTTCTTCACTGTTAGAACCCGATTAAGTGTGTAATTTGCTGCATAAACCGCCTCATTCCAGAACATTACTGGAAGATTTGAATCAGCAAGCATTGTTCTAGCCGCTTCAATTAGAGTCCTATTCTTTCGTTCAGCAACACCGTTCTGTTGAGGGGTGTACGGAGCCGAATATTCATGATGAATCCCTTTGTCTTCACAAAGTTCAACCATCTTGGCATTTTTGAACTCCGTCCCATTATCACTTCGAATTCTCTTTATCTTCACGTTGTAGAGATTCTCCAATCGAGTGAACAGAACTTTTAGATTGATAAAAGTGTCGCTTTTATTCTGCAAACACATCACCCATGAAAATCTTGAGTAATCGTCAGTGACGACTAAACAATAAAGCTCTCCAAGATGACTTTTGCGCTTGACCGGTCCAAAAAGATCCATGTGCAGTCGCTCAAGTGGCATCTCAACAGAGTTCACCTTTTTCACTTTGTGGGACTGTTTGTGTTGCTTCCCCTTTTTACAACTCACACACTTGTCATTGAGATGGAAATGTTTCACGTTTACTCCATCGACAAGTCCATTTTTCACAAGTTGATTCATTTTCTTCAGATGAATGTGCCCCATTCTTCGGTGCCACATTATCGATTCTTTCTCAGTCGCCTTGGACAAAAAGCACGTTATTTGCCCTTGTGATGTCATCGCCTTGGACATATCAAGAATGTATAGATTGTTGACGCGAGGTGCCTTCAACATTATCCACTCTTTTGGAATTGTAAAGCCCGGTTTCAAGATATAGCAGGATTTGTCATCAAAATGCACAGTAAATTTCTTGTCACAAATTTGACTGACACTCAACAGATTGTAGTCTATCTGCTTCACATACGAAATCCGCTCAAAACTCACTATCCCATTGCTCACACTCCCTTCCATCGTGATATATCCACCTTTGTTTCCCGCAAACGCTACATACCCTCCATTGATGTTCTTCACGTCGAACAACAACGCAAGATCCCCTGTCATGTGGCCTGAAGCTCCACTATCAACAATCCAAAGACTGCTAATAGGGCCAGCTGAAGCTCCCTGCACACAAAAAGTAAATCATTTAGTGCTTTCGGGGGACCCAAGCCTGAGTCTTGGGTCTTTCAACATCAGGTTTCACAATAACATTTTCACAAACATTTTTAACAACTTTTTGATCAATCTTTTTCTGATTGCTCAAAATCGTTTCCTTTTTCTCATTCACTTTTGAAGTTGAGGCTCCTGGAGTGCCATTGGGTGTCCAAGATTGTTCAGTCCTTTTCAAGATACGAATCTGAGACTTTGGATTCTCAGTCGGTTTCTGAACATTGTTAGCAAAGGTAACTTTCTTGGTAACCTTATCTGATTTAACAGACTTAGGTCCAACATTCGATTTGACAATAGGTTTTGGTGGAACCTTTTGCCTATCAACTGTTGAGTTCACCACAGGCTTTCTCCATGAGTTTTCCATTGCAATCCGATTCCTTCTATCATAGTGCATTGGATGAGTGTTCCTCTTTTGAAAATGGTTTTGATTATAAAACGGTTGTGGTTGTTGAGGAACAACTCTCCTATGAGGTGGCACATAATGATCAATCGGCTTTCGCATAGAATTCCTCACTTCCACTTCGTGCCTCTTGTGCCTTACATATGGACACTGAGCAAGTAAATGCCCACGTTCTCCACACTTAAAGCACGCACGGTACTCTTCAAAAACATTCGGAGCATTAGGTTGAGCAAATGATCTAACAGGGTATTGATCATTGTACTGTTGCTTCCTTAAACTCTCAGGGAGTGGCCCTTTTGAGTAAGTAGGCTCATTGAAACCATTAGCTCTGTTTTTGGGTTTAACAAACTCTGTGACATGGACCTTTGGTTCTTGAGGAACATCCAAATACAACTTTTTCAACAAAGCTGGTGGAATTTCATTTGTTCTCTCATGTTTTGGGAACCAAATGGTACTTTCTTGCCAAATCTTTTCAATTTTAGCATAGTTGGCATTTTTAATTGGAAAGTCCTCGTCAGAGATGATCTTATCGGATCCTTCCATCCGATAGAACACCTTGACAGGTTTGTCACATTGTTCGTTTTTCTCATTCTTCTCAAGATCTATCTTAATCACATTAAGATCTTTCTTTTCAACATTCTTCTCAGACTTATCCACATGATGAATATTTCTCATTGGAACAATTTGAGATGATGAAACTGGTTCATTTGTAATGATGTGATTTTCTTTTGGAATATCACATACATTAACAGTTTGGTTACAACCAGTATCATCACTCTCTGAATCTGAGTCAACACTTTCAGCAGTAACACCCTCATCATTGATTCCCAAAATCGGTCTAACATCGGAATTTGGATCACCAACACTTGAAGTGTTAGATTCATTTTCCGATGCTGAGTCAGATTTTACCGAACTCTCCGGTGTCACTTGGTGACAATTATGGTTTTCAAAGAGAACCGGAGATGGTACAGCCCGATAATTGGTTGTTTTGTCATCAATGATGTGGTCTACCACATATGCAACATTCTTATAGCTTTCCAACTTTTTGTTTACTTTTTCAGCAAAGCATTTGATGGCGGCCATTTCTAACTTGGTGTTTTCAATTTCATTGATATAGTTATTAATTGCCAATTGTTTTAAAGACAAAGTGTTTTTCAAGTCAGAAATGTCCTTTTTGTAACCATCTAATACTTTGTTAAAAGCATTCAACTCTTTGCGAGTAGATTGACTGTTCATGATAGCACTATCACGTTGAATACGGAGTTGTTTAACCTCCTCAGTCAATCTATCACAAGCACCACAATATTTTTCACTAGTATTGTCAGTACTACATGCAGAACTTACAGGTTTTGGTGGGTCAGTCATAGCCATCAATGCGAAATGAGCTTCCTTTCCTGCAAAGAATCTGGAATAATCAATCTTTGTGAAAGCATCATCTGCAATGCACGACTTCCTAGTCATCAGAAAATCTGCTTCTGCAAGTAACTGATCAATATCTTCATCAAGAGAATTAACACTAGCTTCTGTATCCGAGTCACTGTCTGAATCAGAATAAACCGATTCACACTCCTCAGGTATGTCAGAAACAGTATCGATCACCACTCCTGAATTAGTCTCTTCGTTTTCAACCTCAACATTAACCTCAGAATTAACCTCAACAGGTTCAAAATCCCCATCCATCTCATCCTCAGAATCATCACTATCAACCTCAGTTTCAACCTTCTCCTCCATCGTCACAAAATCTTCAAGATCAACCTGATAGGCAACACACGCCACATTTCCCCCAGTGGTTATCTCCTCAACACCTATCTGAATGCTCGACCAGTCAAACCTCTCGTCTTGTTGAGTAACCAATGCTTGATTGGTATTCTGTTGTTCAGCTGGTGTAGTGATTGGTATGACTGTTCGGTTAGTATTGTTTGGTGTTTGGTTTTGTGTCTGGTTTGGTGTGGTTGGTTGTCTATTTTGATTGTTGTTAAAGTTGTTTTGACGGTTTTGGTAGTTGTTGTTGTTTTGGGAAGAAACTTGGTTTTGGTTTTGTTGTTGACGGTTCTGATAAGTAGCATTAAATGGATTCCTGTTGCCTTGTTTCGGTGGTTGAGTGCATTCACGTTTAAAGTGACCTTTACCTCCACAGTTAAAACAAGTCACTTTCTCCTTATTGAACCCATAGGTTGTATTAGGAGAAGTTCCCAAGTCGGTTCTACCTGTTTTCTCGATAAACTCTGTTGCTCTTCGCATAATGCTCGCAAAGGCCCATTGAATATCAATGAGTTCCATTTCCTCCTTATCAATCTGTGCGTAGTCTTCATTGGTCAAATTGTTATTACCAATTTGACTAGCAACTAATCCATTATAGGAAGAAACCATTGCAGAGACTAAAGCAATGTGTTGCTGAGCAACTTCAACTGTCACATTTCCAAGATTGGAAGTTTCCAAAACCACAGTTGGTTGATTAGGTTGGTTCATTGGTTGTGATTGAGATTGACCAGCAGTGTAAAAAGCTGCTTGTTGTTTTGGGGAGAATGGTGGAATGTATGAATATTGGTATGGAACTTGTGGTTGTGGTTGTGATAAAGATGAAGTTTGTTGATGGTAGTTAATGATGGGTGATTCTACAGCATTGGATATACAAGCAACATGTGGTGTAACTAGCCCTCCAGAACTTGTACTTGCTGGAACTAAAGATCCTCCAAAGTATAAGTTTGGATTCTGAGGAATCTGTGCTCTCCTAGCCTTCCTCTTCTCTTCCAACTCTTTGTTTTCCAGCTTCTCGATAAACTCCTGAAGAGACCAGTATTGAAAAGCATCCTTTTCCTTCAGAACATCCACGTGCTGATCCCAGTTAGGTGGTAATGCTTCAGCAAACTTGTCCACCTGTTTTGCCATAGGAATCTGTACACCATAGCTAGACAATTCAGATATCAAATGGTTATATCTAGGAGTTAGTTCTTTCAAAGTTTCATTTCCAACATAAGAAAAATTCTCAAACTCCTTAACAAGTTCTTCCATCCTCAAATTTCGAGTCTTCTCATTTCCATCATGCTTCCTTTTAAGCATATCCCACAAAGCCTTAGAAGTTGTGCACGTCCCAAACTGATGCAAAAGATCATTTGTAATGGCTTGTGTCAGTTGTGAGAACGCCTTCTTTTCCACAGCAAACTTCTTTTTCTCATCCTCCGCCATGCTCTCCAATGGCACTGGTTCACCCGTGTTCTCCAGAACTGGTGGTGTGTATCCTTTAGCTATCATGTTCCATGCTTCAGCACCTTCTACTCCCATGCCTTCCAAGTGTATCTTGAACTTTTTCTGCCACTGATTGTATTCTTGAATCTCCATGAGCTTCGGTGGCCGAGTCCCGCTACCTGAAGACAAATCATTAATCAGTGTGGAAATAGCATTAGTAGTTTGAGTGTTTACCACCGCTGCTGCTACTCCCCAGTAGTCAGACTGTGGTACTGTAGGTGCACTCTGAGTCATGTAGTTAACCGGCTGTGAAGACTGTGTGCTAGTCTTCTGAGCTGCCACTGTCCATGGATCCATCACCTGCTGTTGTGGTTGTGTAGTTGCTGGTGTAGGAGTAGTCTGATAACGCCACATAGTCACGCACTTCGAGAACTTCAACACTTAGAAAAATTTTCCAAAATCTATCCTAGGTTCGCCCAGAATGTGCTTAGGTTCGTCCCTTTTGGTGCAGGTTCGCCCAAAACACTCTGTCCCGAATGTGAAATTTCACCTGAATGTAAAAACTCACAAACAATTCCTACCTTCGTCCACAAGCACCTAGGTTCGACCGTTTTACTTTTACCTTCGTACCCCCGATCTCCCGAAGGTAAAAATATTGACCCGAATGTAAAAAATTTATATGAAAAACTCTACGTTCGACCAAAATTCTCTACGTTCGCCCGAAAATCTACACACCTTCGACCTAAAACTCACACGTTCGCCCACAATGTCCAGGTTCGCCCATATTCCAGTTTTGAAAAACGGTTACACTTTGAAAAACGGTTATTTTGATCACTGATTTTCAAAAGTTTGTGGATTTGATTGATCTTGATCAGGTTATGCTTCGGAGATGATTTGGAACAACTTTAATACTTGGAATTTTGAATTTTAACCACAAAATCACCTCTAAATCTTCCAAAAACACACACAAACCATTTTTAATTGAAAACAGATGTGAATTGATGAAAATTATGTCCAAATCAGCTCTGAGTTTATCAATTTGTTGTTGTATGATCCTCTACGCTCTGATACCACTTTGTAGAGGAAGAATTTGACAACAAAACAGGATTATATGATCATACAAGTTGCTAAACCAGGTGCGGAAACCCTAGCTTAGAACAAACTGATATATACTCAATCAAAACACAATCAAGGTCATTTTAAATGCTTTTCATAGATTAACTTGTTCAAATAAACGTTTACAGACTGATTACAGTTAATCTAGAACTCAAACTATCACTCACAAACCTCTCAGGAACACACACACAAAACACACACTCTGAATAACTCGTTATACATTACAAAAACTTGAAATCTATATATAGTAGCTGTACGTTCGCCCAGTCCAACTGGTCGAAGGTAAGCTGTTTCCACATTCGTCCAGATAGACTGGTCGAATGTGTCTTCTTGTGCATTCCTGTTTCACATTCGTCCACATGCCATCTACCTTCGCCCACTCTTAGTCACTTTCGCCCACTTCTGATTCTCATTCGCCCATTAACACGTGTTAGTATCTAATCATTAGTCGCAAAACGGCATCTACAGTTAATAATGAACTCTCATGATTCTGGTTAACCCATATACGGAAGGATTTTAAAGATAAAAGTAATCTCTCAGAATCACTAAATTTCATAAAATAATATCCACATTAAGCTTCTAGATACAATTTATGTAAATGTATACAATAAAGCGTGTTTTCACTTATATTAACACACGTGTTAATGTGTATTAACACATGCGTTAATCTTTAACTCCTGTGCTTTTACTTAACCTCATATCATAAGGATTTTCATAAAAACTATAGTCTTTGAGTCTCAGTATGCATGATTTATTAACAATATACGTTGACCTTCTACTTCCAATTCATGTTAATGAGGATTAACACATGTGTTAACCTTGAAGTGTCATGATTCTATTTAACCTCTCAGCATAAGGATATTTAAACTCAATTGTGGCATCTAAGTCTCACGGACCATTATATAATCATTAATTAATATCTGCAATAACCTTCCAATCCATTCATGTGAATGTATACATTAAGACGTGTTTTTTTGTTAGATTAATACGTGTGGTAATTTGGATTAACACATGTGCTAATCATAAACTCTCAGCATTTTATTTAACCTCTATACAGAAGGATATTGAAGTTAAACAGTAGGTAATCAAAATCACTAAATATGATAAATTAATATCCATATTAAGTTCTAGATATAATTCTTGTAAATGTATAAAATAAAGTGTGTTTTTATTTAGGTTAACACATGTGTTAATGTGTATTAACACCTGTGTTAATCATAAACTTCCGTGATTCTAGTTAACCTCTTAGTGTAAGGATTTATATACAAAACAACGGCCTTTGAGTCTCAGTAAGCATGATATAATAACAATCTACGTTGACATTCTACTTCCAATTCAATTTAATGAGGATTAACACATGTGTTAATCTTGAAGTGTCATGATTCTGTTTAACCTCTCGGCATAAGGGTATTCCAACTCAATTGTGGCATCTAAATCTCACGGAACATTATAAAATCCTTAATTAATATCTACAATAACCTTCCAATACATTTCATGTGAGTGTATACATTAAGACGTGTTTTGTAAGATTAACACGTGGGTTAATTTGGATTAAAACATGTATTAATCATGAACTCTCATGATTCTGGTTAACCCATATACGGAAGGATTTTGAAGATAAAAAGTAATCTATCAGAATCACTAAATTTCATTAACTAATATCCACATTAAGCTTCTAGATACAATTTATGTAATTGTATACAATAAAGCGTGTTTTATTTATATTAACACATGTGTTAATGTGTATTAACACATGCGTTAATCTTTAACTCCTGTGGTTCTACTTAACCTCATATCATAAGGATTTTCATAAAAACTATAGTCTTTGAGTCTCAGTATGCATGATTTAATAACAATATACGTTGACCTTCTACTTCCAATTCATGTTAATGAGAATTAACACATGTGTTAACCTTGAAGTGTCATGATTCTATTTAACCTCTCAGCATAAGGATATTTAAACTCAATTGTGGCATCTAAGTCTCACGGAACATTATATAATCATTAATTAATATCTGCAATAACCTTCCAATCCATTCATGTGAATGTATACATTAAGACGTGTTTTTTTGTTAGATTAATACGTGTGGTAATTTGGATTAACACATGTGCTAATCATAAACTCTCAGTATTTTGTTTAACCTCTATACAGAAGGATATTGAAGTTAAACAGTAGTCTAAAAGAATTACTAAGTATGACAAATTAATATCCATATTAAGTTCTAGATATAACTCATGTAAATGTATAAAATAAAGTGTGTTTTTACTTTGGTTAACACATGTGTTAATGGGTATTAACACTAGTGTTAATGATAAACTTCCATGATTCTAGTTGACCTCTTAGTGTAAGGATATATACACAAAACCACGGCCTTTGAGTCTTAGGAAACATGATATAATAACAATCTACGTTGACATTCTACTTCCAATTCATGTTAATGAGGATTAACACATGTGTTAATCATGAAGTGTCGTGATTCTGTTTAACCTCTCGGCATAAGGATATTCCAACTCAATTGTGGCATCTAACTCTCACGGAACATTATAAAATCATTAATTAATATCGGCAATAACCTTTCAATACATTTCATGTGAGTGTATACATTAAGACGTGTTTTGTAAGATTAACACGTGTGTTAATTTGGATTAAAACATGTATTAATCATGAACTCTCATGATTCTGGTTAACCTATATACAAAAGGATTTTGAAGATAAAAAGTAATCTATCAGAATCACTAAATTTCATAAACTAATATCCACATTAAGCTTCTAGATACAATTTATGTAAATGTATACAATAAAGCGTGTTTTTATTTATATTAACAGATGTGTTAATGTGTATTAACACATGCGTTAATCTTTAACTCCTGTGGTTCTACTTAACCTCATATCGTAAGGATTTTCATACAAAACAATAGTCTTTGAGTCTCAGTATGCATGATATAATAACAATATACGTTGACCTTCTACTTCCAATTCATGTTAATGAGGATTAACACATGTGTTAACCTTGAAGTGTCGTGATTCTATTTAACCTCTCAGCATAAGGATATTTAAACTCAATTGTGGCATCTAAGTCTCACAGAACATTATAAAATCATTAACAAATATCTGCAATAACCTTCCAATCCATTCATGTGAATCTATACATTAAGACGTGTTTTTGTAAGATTAACATGTGTGTTAATTTGGATTAACACATGTGTTAATAATGAACTCTCATGATTCTGGTTAACCCATATACGGAAGGTTTTTGAAGATAAATAGTAATCTATCAGAATAACTAAATTTCATAAACTAATATCCACATTAAGCTTCTAGATATAATTTATGTAAATGTATACAATAAAGCGTGTTTTTTTTATATTAACACATGTGTAAATGTGTATTAACACGTGCGTTAATCTTTAACTCCCGTGGTTCTACTTAACCTCATAGCGTAAGATTTTTCATACAAAACAATGGTCTTTTGAGTCGCAGTATGCATGATATAATAACAATATACGTTGACCTTCTACTTCCAATTCATCTTAATGAGAATTAACACATGTGTTAACCATGAAGTGTCGTGATTCTGGTTAACCTCTCAGCTTGATGATATTCAAACTAAATTGTGGCATCTTAGTCCCACGGAACATTGGAAAATCATTAATTAATATCTACATTAACCTTCTAAACCATTTCATGTGAATTATACATTAAGACGTGTTTTTTTTGGTAGATTAATACGTGTGGTAATTTGGATTAACACATGTGCTAATCATAAACTCTCAGCATTTTATTTAACCTCTATACAGAAGGATATTGACGTTAAACAGTAGGTAATCAAAATCACTAAATATGATAAATTAATATCCATATTAAGTTCTAGATATAATTCTTGTAAATGTATAAAATAAAGTGTGTTTTTATTTAGGTTAACACATGTGTTAATGTGTATTAACACCTGTATTAATCATAAACTTCCATGATTCTAGTTAACCTCTTAGTGTAAGGATTTATATACACAACGACGGCCTTTGAGTCTCAGTAAGCATGATATAATAACAATCTACGTTGACATTCTACTTCCAATTCATTTTAATGAGGATTAACACATGTGTTAATCTTGAAGTGTCATGATTCTGTTTAACCTCTCGGCATAAGGTTATTCCAACTCAATTGTGGCATCTAAATCTCACGGAACATTATAAAATCCTTAATTAATATCTACAATAACCTTCCAATACATTTCATGTGAGTGTATACATTAATACATGTTTTGTAAGATTAACACGTGTGTTAATTTGGATTAAAACATGTATTAATCATGAACTCTCATGATTCTGGTTAACCCATATACGGAAGGATTTTGAAGATAAAAAGTAATCTATCAGAATCACTAAATTTCATAAACTAATATTCACATTAAGCTTCTAGATACAATTTATGTAAATGTATACAATAAAGCGTGTTTTTATTTATATTAACACATGTGTTAATGTGTATTAACACATGGGTTAATCTTTAACTCCTGTGGTTCTACTTAACCTCATATCGTAAGGATTTTCATACAAAATAATAGTCTTTGAGTCTCAGTATGCATGATGTAATAACAATATACGTTGACCTTCTACTTGCAATTCATGTTAATGAGGATTAAGACATGTGTTAACCTTGAAGTGTCATGATTCTATTTAACCTCTCAGCATAAGGATATTTAAACTTAATTGTGGCATCTAAGTCTCACGGAACATTATAAAATCATTAACAAATATCTGCAATAACCTTCCAATCAATTCATGTGAATGTATACATTAAGACGTGTTTTTGTAAGATTAACACGTGTGTTAATTTGGATTTACACATGTGTTAATAATGAACTCTCATGATTCTGGTTAACCCATATACGGAAGGATTTTAAAGATAAAAGTAATCTCTCAGAATCACTAAATTTCATAAAATAATATCCACATTAAGCTTCTAGATACAATTTATGTAAATGTATACAATAAAGCGTGTTTTCACTTATATTAACACACGTGTTAATGTGTATTAACACATGCGTTAATCTTTAACTCCTGTGGTTTTACTTAACCTCATATCGTAAGGATTTTCATAAAAACTATAGTCTTTGAGTCTCAGTATGCATGATTTATTAACAATATACGTTGACCTTCTACTTCCAATTCATGTTAATGAGGATTAACACATGTGTTAACCTTGAAGTGTCATGATTCTATTTAACCTCTCAGCATAAGGATATTTAAACTCAATTGTGGCATCTAAGTCTCACGGAACATTATATAATCATTAATTAATATCTGCAATAACCTTCCAATCCATTCATGTGAATGTATACATTAAGACGTGTTTTTTTGTTAGATTAATACGTGTGGTAATTTGGATTAACACATGTGCTAATCATAAACTCTCAGCATTTTATTTAACCTCTATACAGAAGGATATTGAAGTTAAACAGTAGGTAATAAAAATCACTAAATATGTTAAATTAATATCCATATTAAGTTCTAGATATAATTCTTGTAAATGTATAAAATAAAGTGTGTTTTTATTTAGGTTAACACATGTGTTAATGTGTATTAACACCTGTGTTAATCATAAACTTCCGTGATTCTAGTTAACCTCTTAGTGTAAGGAATTATATACAAAACAATGGCCTTTGAGTCTCAGTAAGCATGATATAATAACAATCTACGTTGACATTCTACTTCCAATTCATTTTAATGAGGATTAACACATGTGTTAATCTTGAAGTGTCATGATTCTGTTTAACCTCTCGGCATAAGGGTATTCCAACTCAATTGTGGCATCTAAATCTCACGGAGCATTATAAAATCCTTAATTAATATCTACAATAACCTTCCAATACATTTCATGTGAGTGTATACATTAAGACGTGTTTTGTAAGATTAACACGTGGGTTAATTTGGATTAAAACATGTATTAATCATGAACTCTCATGATTCTGGTTAACCCATATACGGAAGGATTTTGAAGATAAAAAGTAATCTATCAGAATCACTAAATTTCATAAACTAATATCCACATTAAGCTTCTAGATACAATTTATGTAAATGTATACAATAAAGCGTGTTTTTATTTATATTAACACATGTGTTAATGTGTATTAACACATGCGTTAATCTTTAACTCCTGTGGTTCTACTTAACCTCATATCGTAAGGATTTTCATACAAAACAATAGTCTTTGAGTCTCATACACTAAGAGGTTAACTAGAATCATGGAAGTTTATGATTAACACAGGTGTTAATACACATTAACACATGTGTTAACCTAAATAAAAACACACTTTATTTTATACATTTACAAGAATTATATCTAGAACTTAATATGGATATTAATTTATCATATTTAGTGATTTTGATTACCTACTTTTAACTTCAATATCCTTCTGTATAGAGGTTAAATAAAATGCTGAGAGTTTATGATTAGCACATGTGTTAATCCAAATTACCACACGTATTAATCTACCAAAAAAAACACGTCTTAATGTATAATTCACATGAAATGGTTTAGAAGGTTAATGTAGATATTAATTAATGATTTTCCAATGTTCCGTGGGACAAAGATGCCACAATTTAGTTTGAATATCATCAAGCTGAGAGGTTAACCAGAATCACGACACTTCATGGTTAACACATGTGTTAATTCTCATTAAGATGAATTGGAAGTAGAAGGTCAACGTATATTGTTATTATATCATGCATACTGCGACTCAAAAGACCATTGTTTTGTATAAAAAATCTTACGCTATGAGGTTAAGTAGAACCACGGGAGTTAAAGATTAACGCACGTGTTAATACACATTAACACATGTGTTAATATAAAAAAACACGCTTTATTGTATACATTTACATAAATTATATCTAGAAGCTTAATGTGGATATTAGTTTATGAAATTTAGTGATTCTGATAGATTACTATTTATCTTCAAAAACCTTCCGTATATGGGATAACCAGAATCATGAGAGTTCATTATTAACACATGTGTTAATCCAAATTAACACACATGTTAATCTTACAAAAACACGTCTTAATGTATAGATTCACATGAATGGATTGGAAGGTTATTGCAGATATTTGTTAATGATTTTATAATGTTCTGTGAGACTTAGATGCCACAATTGAGTTTAAATATCCTTATGCTGAGAGGTTAAATAGAATCACGACACTTCAAGGTTAACACATGTGTTAATCCTCATTAACATGAATTGGAAGTAGAAGGTCAACGTATATTGTTAATAAATCATGCATACTGAGACTCAAAGACTATAGTTTTTATGAAAATCCTTACGATATGAGGTTAAGTAAAACCACAGGAGTTAAAGATTAACGCATGTGTTAATACACATTAACACGTGTGTTAATATAAGTGAAAACACGCTTTATTGTATACATTTACATAAATTGTATCTAGAAGCTTAATGTGGATATTATTTTATGAAATTTAGTGATTCTGAGAGATTACTTTTATCTTTAAAATCCTTCCGTATATGGGTTAACCAGAATCATGAGAGTTCATTATTAACACATGTGTAAATCCAAATTAACACACGTGTTAATCTTACAAAAACACGTCTTAATGTATACATTCACATGAATTGATTGGAAGGTTATTGCAGATATTTGTTAATGATTTTATAATGTTCCGTGAGACTTAGATGCCACAATTAAGTTTAAATATCCTTATGCTGAGAGGTTAAATAGAATCATGACACTTCAAGGTTAACACATGTCTTAATCCTCATTAACATGAATTGCAAGTAGAAGGTCAACGTATATTGTTATTACATCATGCATACTGAGACTCAAAGACTATTATTTTGTATGAAAATCCTTACGATATGAGGTTAAGTAGAACCACAGGAGTTAAAGATTAACCCATGTGTTAATACACATTAACACATGTGTTAATATAAATAAAAACACGCTTTATTGTATACATTTACATAAATTGTATCTAGAAGCTTAATGTGAATATTAGTTTATGAAATTTAGTGATTCTGATAGATTACTTTTTATCTTCAAAATCCTTCCGTATATGGGTTAACCAGAATCATGAGAGTTCATGATTAATACATGTTTTAATCCAAATTAACACACGTGTTAATCTTACAAAACATGTATTAATGTATACACTCACATGAAATGTATTGGAAGGTTATTGTAGATATTAATTAAGGATTTTATAATGTTCCGTGAGATTTAGATGCCACAATTGAGTTGGAATAACCTTATGCCGAGAGGTTAAACAGAATCATGACACTTCAAGATTAACACATGTGTTAATCCTCATTAAAATGAATTGGAAGTAGAATGTCAACGTAGATTGTTATTATATCATGCTTACTGAGACTCAAAGGCCGTTGTTGTGTATATAAATCCTTACACTAAGAGGTTAACTAGAATCATGGAAGTTTATGATTAACACAGGTGTTAATACACATTAACACATGTGTTAACCTAAATAAAAACACACTTTATTTTATACATTTACAAGAATTATATCTAGAACTTAATATGGATATTAATTTATCATATTTAGTGATTTTGATTACCTACTGTTTAACTTCAATATCCTTCTGTATAGAGGTTAAATAAAATGCTGAGAGTTTATGATTAGCACATGTGTTAATCCAAATTACCACACGTATTAATCTACCAAAAAAAACACGTCTTAATGTATAATTCACATGAAATGGTTTAGAAGGTTAATGTAGATATTAATTAATGATTTTCCAATGTTCCGTGGGACTAAGATGCCACAATTTAGTTTGAATATCATCAAGCTGAGAGGTTAACCAGAATCACGACACTTCATGGTTAACACATGTGTTAATTCTCATTAAGATGAATTGGAAGTAGAAGGTCAACGTATATTGTTATTATATCATGCATACTGCGACTCAAAAGACCATTGTTTTGTATGAAAAATCTTACGCTATGAGGTTAAGTAGAACCACGGGAGTTAAAGATTAACGCACGTGTTAATACACATTAACACATGTGTTAATATAAAAAACACGCTTTATTGTATACATTTACATATATTATATCTAGAAGCTTAATGTGGATATTAGTTTATGAAATTTAGTGATTCTGATAGATTACTATTTATCTTAAAAAACCTTTCGTATATGGGTTAACCAGAATCATGAGAGTTCATTATTAACACATGTGTTAATCCAAATTAACACACATGTTAATCTTACAAAAACACGTCTTAATGTATAGATTCACATGAATGGATTGGAAGGTTATTGCAGATATTTGTTAATGATTTTATAATGTTCTGTGAGACTTAGATGCCACAATTGAGTTTAAATATCCTTATGCTGAGAGGTTAAATAGAATCACGACACTTCAAGGTTAACACATGTGTTAATCCTCATTAACATGAATTGGAAGTAGAAGGTCAACGTATATTGTTATTATATCATGCATACTGAGACTCAAAGACTATTGTTTTGTATGAAAATCCTTACGATATGAGGTTAAGTAGAACCACAGGAGTTAAAGATTAACGCATGTGTTAATACACATTAACACATGTGTTAATATAAATAAAAACACGCTTTATTGTATACATTTACATAAATTGTATCTAGAAGCTTAATGTGGATATTAGTTTATGAAATTTAGTGATTCTGATAGATTACTTTTTATCTTCAAAATCCTTTCGTATATGGGTTAACCAGAATCATGAGAGTTCATGATTAATACATGTTTTAATCCAAATTAACACACGTGTTAATCTTACAAAACACGTCTTAATGTATACTGTGACACCCGGCATTTTTAGCAAAACATTTCATAAAGTCTACCTTAGCGAAACATTGGTTAGTTAAGTCAGTCAGGTAATTCGTAGCATCATTGGAAACACACACGTGAGTAGTAAGACCCGAACGTTGGTGAAATGTTAAATATGAATACACGGTATTATAATTATGTCTCTATATGTGATTATGTGAAACTATGTGAATTAACGTAACTGATTCCGGATTAACCGGGAACCTAGGAAAATTACATGATGATAGTTTGGATTTATAGAAATTATTTAATTTCTCTAATGATTTAATAAATGCATAATTATTACAAAATATTTATATTTACATAAAAATAATTAAAAGTTTTAAAATTCTGAATTTTTCTTTCCCCCGCGGACCGCGGAGGAATAAAGAATTCTCCAGCGGTCCGCGCGAGACACAGGGGACAGCGACCTAACTTTCCCCCGCGGACCGCGTGGGAATTGTTAAATCTGCCGCGGTCCGCGGCGCCAAAGGAAATTGGCTGTCATGTTTTCTTTATAAAAAGTCGATCATTGATGAGTTATTTTAACAAAAACACTTCACCTGCTCGATTTTGATCATAAAAACTCTGTTTTTGATCACTCAAAACATTTATAAACATCCTACTAGTGTGGATTAAAGCTTTGGAAGGTTGTTGATCAAGTTATCTTATTGTTTTCAAGCATTTGCAAAGTTGTGTTCTTGAGGTATAATTTGGTTTCCTTGTTATTTTGATCTTGATTTCATTAAAGTCATGTTGTAATCTGATTTATGAACTTATTACCATGTTTAAAATAAATCTATACATAATCTATATGCTTAGATGATGTTGATATGCTTATAAAATACTAGGATTCATGATAGTGTTGTTATTATAGTTTAGCTTGATAAATCTTGGTATAAACTTTGATGATGAGTATAGTTAATTATCATTTTGACAAGATCTGATCATGTGCTAGTTAGATATAGTTACCATGTTGAAATCTTGATAGATTTAAGTTGTTAAAAGTATTGTTGATTAAGTTTTTGTTGAAGATTAAAACTTGGCAGATTTTAAATCCGAATTTGTTTAGTTAATAACTTGATGATTTGATATCTGAATCTTATAGTTTTTGATGCTAAAGTATGCTATATGATTTAAGCTTTCCAGAAAGTCCAAGTTTGTTGAATTTGGTTGAGTATAAGTATTTATTTTGTAGCTTACAAAATCGTATGTCAAAACTGATTTCGGACAGAAAACTTTGGTCAACTTTAAACAGTCATAACTCGAGTTTTACAAACCCTCTGATCGTGAAATTTGGTGAGCAACTAAACACAGAAAATTTTGATGTTCTCCAATTGGATTCAGGTCAATTGGATCAACGAGTGATTTTTAATAAATCATCTACTAAACTGTCGCAAACAGCTACGTTTTTGTACCTTTCAGTGTTTGGGAATTTTTAGTAAATTTTTGGAAGGTTTTCATGGAAAAATAAAAATATGGACATATCAGCCAAACATATGGGAAGCTCCTGTAAAAATTTGAGAGTCAAATGAGTTGATTTGGTATTTTATCAAAAATCGTTTTGACGACACAGAATCTGTCCAAAAATCGCAGAATTGACATTGTTGGTATTTGAACTTGTTTGATAGTTTTCTTGACTTATATGTTGCATGTATAGATTATATGAACATATGTGATTGTTATGTATAGTATGTATTAACATGAACACTAAACTTTCACCAACGGGTCGTCAGGTCTACTAGCTTTATGTGGTTACACTTGCGTCACACAAAACACTTAGAATATGTGAAGTTTAGAACGAATGGAATTTTGGTCAAATTTGCATAAACACATACTCATAAAGTTTAAACATTGAAATAGGGAATCGTTAGCAATTTGCCTATTTCTACATTTGGAGTTGGATTTAACTCAAAGCAATCTAAGGTGAGTTCACGGCCCCACACTTTACTCTTTATGTTTTCGGGGGAGAAACATGCTCAAAACGCTTTTATGACTTATGGCTCATTAAACTCTCATGGCTCATGACTCTTTATCACATTATACTATGGCTCTCATCATATTACTATACGGTTACTCAAAGTCCCTTGAAACCACGAATACGCGGATGTAACGGGGAAATGTGAATAGCGCTATTGGGAACTAACAAACCCCACTCGACGGTTGGAGGCCGGTCGGGTGCATATTGTCTCTAAATATAAGGGTCAACTTTGGCTTATGTTAGTAATGGTTTCGCCGTAGAGTAGTATCTCGTATCTCCTTGTGTGCGTTCAACTCAGCATAGTAGTAATTGTGATGGTAACGATTTTCAAAGGATTTGATGAAACGCATAACAAAACCTGTGAACTCACCAGCATTATATGTTGACATTTTTAACATGTTTTCTCAGGTCACTAAGGTAGCAGCAATCAGCTAGGCGCACGGAGTCGCACTGGGGTCGTACTTGCGTCTAGGATCATAATGCATGTTTTGGAATAATAAACTTTTGAACTTATGTTTCTATTTCCTTTTGACTTTTGTTAAACTTAAATGCTTCCGCACTTCAAACGTTTGTTTTAAATTTATGCATGGTTTTTCTACGTATATTTTTACATATAGTTGTCGTTTATTGTGACCGTTGACTTGGATCCTGGTATGTCACACGCCTCGCGGTAAAACTCCGCAAGTGGAAATTTGAGGGTGTGTGATAGAGGTTTGTCGTCACGCCTCTAAACAAAAGAATTTATATTTAGCTACTTCTAAACCTACAAACTAATGTAGATAGGGAAGTACGGATGTCGATCCTACGAAGAGCATGTGGTCGGTTTTGCACTAATTATCCGTTTGTATAGTTTTTAATTGACAAAAATATAAATAGACAAATAAATAAAAATGCGGAAAAGTAAATATCACGATTTTGGTTGGAGTTTCCTAATGACTAATTTTGGCAACAATAAAGTAAACGAACTAAACTAAGACAATAGCGGTTTTATGAATGACGGTTCCTCCCGGGATCATATTTATATGTTTTGCTGACAGGTCACGTTTGTTGGCTAAACACCTCCTGTCACGAGGCCTTGGATTTTTAGTATGATTTAATAACTAGGGAACGCTTGATCATCGCGGGTCAACCTAGTTATCCCTACGCAAACACTCACCAACTTCCTTACGGTGTCGACAACGAAAGACCGTAATTAATAGATACTTTGATTTATGCAAGCAAGGTTTAACCAATACACACAAGTAGGCAATGAGCTAGTTTCTATGCAACAAAGCAAAAATAACAAGATACAAAACATACAAACATTTCACCCGGAGAAGAATCGTCACCGAAGCTTAGCCGCGTCTGCTTGTCATGACAGGCTCGGGTTCACCTCTAGCTTCAACAATGGAGTGCGGGATGGCCGGAAATCACGACCCGAAGGTCGTGGGTTGTGACCAGTGATCGGAGGTGGCGGAGTCGTCGTTTTCCGGTGGTTTGCGAGTGGGTTTTAACAAAATCGCGAGTGCAGAACAAGCTGGAAAGGAAACAGCTCACAATCGCATTTGCTTCTGTCGCGGACCGCGATGGAATTAACATTTATCGCGCGGTCCGCGACAGCCTTAATTATAACAGCTGTTTTTAAGAGTTCGCGCGGACCGCGATGGAATTATTAATTCCCAAGCGGTCCGCGACAGGGCTGGAAAATCAGAATTATAATTTCGTTGACGTTTTCTTCGGTTTCGCGCCCCGTCTTCGGTTCCAACTCGTATTTCCTCGCTTAAGACTCGTAATTTCATCATTTTAGCATACTTTCAGTCTTCTCCATGATTCTCGCTAATATATCTAACTCCGGGCAAATCTACACACAAATATACACAAAACAAACGAATTAAACTATAAAGATGTGGACCTTGCGGCCTCACATCACACCCCCACACTTATCTTTTTCAGTCCCTGAAAAACACTTCAAAATAAAACAAACATCAAAGATGGTCACGCAAAGACATCCTACTTAAAATTCAAAATCATACCTCAATAGCGAAAGCATTAGATGTGTTAATTCAACAAGTCAAAAAGATATTTCATTAAAACTAGATTTACTTGATCAATTTTAATAATCTTTTGAACTCATTTATACGTACACACCCCTCGCAATATTCGCTCCTCTCGGTATAATATCTGGATTAGCATAAGATGTGCTAATATTATTCACTCCAAAGCAATCCTGAAACTTGTTAATATAAATTTGTAAAGCTATCATACTAGGATGTAAAAATGCACAAAAATATGAAAAGGACTTATGGTTTTGGGCTTTGGGTAAAGGTAGGATAAAAGTGGGTAAAAGGGTGAAAAGATAAAATGGGTAAATGATGAAGTCGAGTTCGAATCCTTATTTCAAACAACTAAAAACTACAACTTTGTCGAATGAATATCGACTTAAACACACACAACTATTCCCACCCCCACACTTGAGCGATACATTGTCCTCAATGTAGAAATAGGATTTTTTTTTTTTTTTTTTTTTTTATATATAAACACACACAAACTATCCCCACCCCCACACTTGAACGATACATTGTCCTCAATGTAGAAATAGGAAATTTGTTTTTTTTTTTTTTTTTTATATAATACAACAACACAATACAAATACATGAATACAATATGGATTTCATAACTTCAACAAAATGGGTTTGGGTAGATTGGGTAATATGTGGTGTAACAAATGAAAGGGTAAAGGCGCAAAATGGTGTAACTAATGGTAATATGGTGTGTAAACGGGTTTAACAAGAATTGTTGTAAAAAGAAAAGGTTTCCTAAATTTTGCCGTAACATAAAAATGTGCATAAATACTATTAAGCATGTATAAACTAGACAAATTTTGTAACAAGTAACAAGTGGCTTTACACTCAACAATTGAAAATATATATGGAAATATGTGTAGGTAAAGTGTAAAAGCTCAAGATCTTACCAAGGTAGGATATGGGTTGCCGATATGTACGTATAATTGTTTTCACTAAATTGTTAAAATTGATCAAATGAATCTATATATTTTCTTAAAAATACTTGTTGAAAACGGTTCATATGTCAAACACAATTTAAAGTATGATTAAGAATTTACGTTTCGGACGATCTAAGTTTGACCAAAACAAAATTTTAGTGTTTGTTTTTAATGCTTAACAAGGACTATTTTTTCAAAATTTTAAACACACTTAAAAAAAAAATAAGGATAGAACGACTCCCCGAAATCTTGAAGTCGTGAGGTCCAAAAGTCCACTTTGGTTGTATAGCATTTCGGTCGCAATCCAAGAGTGTCCTTATCCTCGCCCGAATGGAGATTGAGTACGAGCGAAGTGACCTATCACACAAAAACTCACAACAAAATTATGCACAAAATATTAAACAAAATGAACACGGACATCCGAAATAATTTTTTTTTTTTTTTTTTTTTTATAATTTTCGGATAATAAGATGGAGGTAAATAAAGTGTAAATGAAATGATTTGGAAAATTGGGTTTTATTATTATTATTTTTTTTTTTTTTTTTTTAATTAACCTGTCTGTCGCGGACCGCGGTGGGTTTACCCTACCTCGCGCGGTCCGCGGCAGGATCAAAAATTCGCTGCACATCAGCAGCCTTCTGCACAGCAGAATTTTTGACCCGTTTTCGCCAAAATCACTTCCAAACATGTCCGAAAACAATATTTTCGGACTTGCAACACTACAACATACCTGTGAATCCATTCCATGCTCGTTTGTGCATTGAAAACCTATAAAACACTCAAAAAAATACAAACACACAAAAACGCCACATTTGCACAAAACACACAAAAATTAAAATTTAAACTTGGGGTGCCTCCCAAAAGCGCTAAATTTAATGTCTTCAGCCGGACTTTACCAAATTTGTCGATCAAGGTGGTCTAAGCGCGCATTTGCCTACCGAGTTTCCAATGTATGCTCGGTAGTTAACATGCCAAATAAACACTTGTTTAAAGATTGGCATGTGGATTAGGCGCTTTGGATCATTGTGGAGTTTTTTACAAGGGACTTGCCAAATATCTTTCGGTTCCACTTTTCGATCCCTTGTTTGGGTTTCGGGTTCTTTGAAAAATGTTAAGTTTTCATTTGGATTTAAACAACTATTTTCACGTGTAGGAAAACTTATAACATTTTCATTTGACTCCAAATCTACTACAACCTCATTAGTCAACCTACTTCGTTCATTTTTAATTTGGGCCCAACAATCGGTTAGAATCCGAACCTGTGCAGTCAAAGCTTCTCGTGCTTGATCTTGTGCGTCAAGCCTCTTGTTAATTGCTATCAAATCAGCTTGGATGTCCAAAATCAAGGCCTTTACAGTCAACTCTTTCAAGACTTGATCTTGTAAGTCGAGCCTTTGGTTGATCTCAGCGATATCGGCTTTGATTTCCCAAAGTAAGGCCATGACATCCTCGTGCATCGGTTCTTCATAAAACCCATTGTATTCATGGTTGACTTGTGGTTGATAGTATTCTTGATATGGACTCGCCCGGTAATCGAGTGGAATTTGTATGCAATCTTCAGTCCAATGCTCAAAACTTCCACAATGATAGCATGGATCATATTCATCGACCCAATCCATTGTGTTCTAAACCTGTGAAGAAAATCTGCACAACTAGAACACCAAAAGTGAAATCTAATAGAAAAATTAAAAATCACTTGTATACATATTTTTTTTTTTTTTTTTTTTAAATTTTCCGATTTTTTTTTTAATTTTTAAAATTTTCTATTTTTTAGTTTTTTTCAATAAAAATACAAACAAACAATAAATACAAAACCAAGCGCACTAGCTCCCCGGCAACGGCGCCATTTTGATAGAGGTTTGTCGTCACGCCTCTAAACAAAAGAATTTATATTTAGCTACTTCTAAACCTACAAACTAATGTAGATAGGGAAGTACGGATGTCGATCCTACGAAGAGCATGTGGTCGGTTTTGCACTAATTATCCGTTTGTATAGTTTTTAATTGACAAAAATATAAATAGACAAATAAATAAAAATGCGGAAAAGTAAATATCACGATTTTGGTTGGAGTTTCCTAATGACTAATTTTGGCAACAATAAAGTAAACGAACTAAACTAAGACAATAGCGGTTTTATGAATGACGGTTCCTCCCGGGATCATATTTATATGTTTTGCTGACAGGTCACGTTTGTTGGCTAAACACCTCCTGTCACGAGGCCTTGGATTTTTAGTATGATTTAATAACTAGGGAACGCTTGATCATCGCGGGTCAACCTAGTTATCCCTACGCAAACACTCACCAACTTCCTTACGGTGTCGACAACGAAAGACCGTAATTAATAGATACTTTGATTTATGCAAGCAAGGTTTAACCAATACACACAAGTAGGCAATGAGCTAGTTTCTATGCAACAAAGCAAAAATAACAAGATACAAAACATACAAACATTTCACCCGGAGAAGAATCGTCACCGAAGCTTAGCCGCGTCTGCTTGTCATGACAGGCTCGGGTTCACCTCTAGCTTCAACAATGGAGTGCGGGATGGCCGGAAATCACGACCCGAAGGTCGTGGGTTGTGACCAGTGATCGGAGGTGGCGGAGTCGTCGTTTTCCGGTGGTTTGCGAGTGGGTTTTAACAAAATCGCGAGTGCAGAACAAGCTGGAAAGGAAACAGCTCACAATCGCATTTGCTTCTGTCGCGGACCGCGATGGAATTAACATTTATCGCGCGGTCCGCGACAGCCTTAATTATAACAGCTGTTTTTAAGAGTTCGCGCGGACCGCGATGGAATTATTAATTCCCAAGCGGTCCGCGACAGGGCTGGAAAATCAGAATTATAATTTCGTTGACGTTTTCTTCGGTTTCGCGCCCCGTCTTCGGTTCCAACTCGTATTTCCTCGCTTAAGACTCGTAATTTCATCATTTTAGCATACTTTCAGTCTTCTCCATGATTCTCGCTAATATATCTAACTCCGGGCAAATCTACACACAAATATACACAAAACAAACGAATTAAACTATAAAGATGTGGACCTTGCGGCCTCACATCAGTGTGACAGATTGGTATCAGAGCCAATGGTTATAGTGAACTAGGACTGCATGTAGAGTCTAGTCTATAGCCGAGTCTCACACACTAGACGGTCACATACATTTGAGTCGTATCTTTTAATAAACAAAATAACCTTGTCGGGGTGTCGGTATCCTTATCACATAGTATCTTATTATCTATCTCATTCGTGATCATTTCTAGTTTTATTCTATCCTTTTCTTCAAGTTGTAGTTGAAGTAACTTGTTGTTGATCTTTTGAGTTGGCTGTTTCTTTTCTAAGTCATGGGTATCGGGTGACTTGAGGTTCGAACTCGGGGCACGCCTAGAGGACCATGTAGAGCAATTTATCATTTCGGGTGCACACGAAATCATAAGTTGAAATGCATGGAAGACTTGGTGAATCTCGTGTTGGGATTAATGGTTACATTTTGACCCAAAATCTTGACTTCTTCTTATTCTCTTGGATTAGTGTTGGGTCTGGGTCTGAGCTGTTGTTTCTTATTTTTCTCAGAAGATGTCTGGACGCAATGGAGGACGTGCTGGAGGTCGACGTGGAGGCCGCAATGGTGGAGGCCGCAATGGTGGGGGTAGAGGTGATGCCAACATTACCTTGACACATGATGAACTAAACGAGATGATGGAGCACAATTTGGGCGTCGCACTGGCTGCTTTCCAAGCTGCCCAGCAGACCTTTATGGGTACTTTTGCTATGCAGGCAGGGAATGCCTACAAACGATTCAAGGACTGTCAGCCCCACAACTTTCGAGGTACTGATGGGGCCATTGAGTTGCTTAGGTGGTTAGAAAAGACTGAGTCGGTGTTTGCTTTATGTGAGTGCCCAGAAGCTGATCGAGTAAAGTTTGCTTCGGGAACTTTTGAAGGACCAGCCTTATCGTGGTGGAACAGTCTCACTCAAAACCTGGGTTTAGGGGAGGCCAACGCCATGCCTTGGGCAGATTTCGTGCGTAGGTTGAAGGATGAGTATTGCCCGCGAGAGGAGATCAAGAGGTTGGAACAGGAATATGGTAATCTCAAGATGGTGGGTTCTGAAGTCGAGGCATACACGGTTAGGCACAATGAGTTGGCAATAATGTGTCCGGGTTTATCAGTACCAGAATACCGGAGGGTAGAGCAGTACATTGCGGGGTTAGTGCCGGAGATTGCAGGGTTGGTGTCTGCAAGGGATCCTGCTACCATATCTGAGGCAGTGCGGTCGGCTACAAAGATGACCAACTTAAAGATTTCTGAGGGCGTCTTGTCTCCTAGAGGCTCTGCTGCGAAAGCACCGGCGGATAACAAGAGGAAGTGGGAGAGCGTGGAGAAGGGTTCAGCGGGTCAACGCCAGTCAACGGCAAAGAAGGATGAAGCATCGGGATCAACGTCTGAGCAAAAACAGGGAGGGTATGCTGGAAAGAGCCCTAAATGTGACAAGTGTGGTTTTCACCATTTTGGTGCCTGTAGTAAGATTCGTTGTGAGCGCTGTAATCGGATGGGTCACCTTGCGAAGGATTGCAGAGTTAACCTTTCATCTTCACCAGCCCAGACTACTACTACTACTCCTACTACTCGGGGAAACCAGGGCTGCTTCAATTGCGGTGAAATGGGACATATTAAACGTAACTGCCCAAAGTTGAACAAAGTGGACGCAGGGACTTCAGTGAAGGGTGGAAAAGATAAGGACGATGATCTACCTACTCGTGCTCATGCTTATGTTATCGGTTCTACGCAGAACCGGGAGAACTGAGACACTGTTACTCG
This sequence comes from Ambrosia artemisiifolia, assembly GCA_032199755.1. NCBI lineage: Eukaryota > Viridiplantae > Streptophyta > Magnoliopsida > Asterales > Asteraceae > Ambrosia > Ambrosia artemisiifolia. The sequence continues at coordinate 47,106,541 of CM063527.1, read as the reverse complement.
TACGTATTCTCTTTTATCTCTCGTTACACATTGGTTCTATCTTATCCACATCGTTGTGCGTTTCGTATTCCTTTGAACATTCTAATGTTGGTTCTGGTCATTCTTTTCTTATTCGTTGGGTCGATGGGAGTCCTTTGGGGATACTACTCGGACGGTACCGATGGGTCGTTATACCGATCATAGTAGTCTCCATTAGGCTTTCGATCAGTTGTTTGAACACACACAGAGGTCGGCACTTATCGCTGTTAAAACCGATAAATCTCGGGGACGAGATTTCTTCCAACAGGGGGATAATGTGACGATCGGGAAAATTGGGAAAAAAAATTTTTAGTTCGCTTCATTCTCTTTGGACTTCGGGAAATTTTCGGGGACGAAAATTCTTTCAACAGGGGGATAATGTGACACCCGGCATTTTTAGCAAAACATTTCATAAAGTCTACCTTAGCGAAACATTGGTTAGTTAAGTCAGTCAGGTAATTCGTAGCATCATTGGAAACACACACGTGAGTAGTAAGACCCGAACGTTGGTGAAATGTTAAATATGAATACACGGTATTATAATTATGTCTCTATATGTGATTATGTGAAACTATGTGAATTAACGTAACTGATTCCGGATTAACCGGGAACCTAGGAAAATTACATGATGATAGTTTGGATTTATAGAAATTATTTAATTTCTCTAATGATTTAATAAATGCATAATTATTACAAAATATTTATATTTACATAAAAATAATTAAAAGTTTTAAAATTCTGAATTTTTCTTTCCCCCGCGGACCGCGGAGGAATAAAGAATTCTCCAGCGGTCCGCGCGAGACACAGGGGACAGCGACCTAACTTTCCCCCGCGGACCGCGTGGGAATTGTTAAATCTGCCGCGGTCCGCGGCGCCAAAGGAAATTGGCTGTCATGTTTTCTTTATAAAAAGTCGATCATTGACGAGTTATTTTAACAAAAACACTTCACCTGCTCGATTTTGATCATAAAAACTCTGTTTTTGATCACTCAAAACATTTATAAACATCCTACTAGTGTGGATTAAAGCTTTGGAAGGTTGTTGATCAAGTTATCTTATTGTTTTCAAGCATTTGCAAAGTTGTGTTCTTGAGGTATAATTTGGTTTCCTTGTTATTTTGATCTTGATTTCATTAAAGTCATGTTGTAATCTGATTTATGAACTTATTACCATGTTTAAAATAAATCTATACATAATCTATATGCTTAGATGATGTTGATATGCTTATAAAATACTAGGATTCATGATAGTGTTGTTATTATAGTTTAGCTTGATAAATCTTGGTATAAACTTTGATGATGAGTATAGTTAATTATCATTTTGACAAGATCTGATCATGTGCTAGTTAGATATAGTTACCATGTTGAAATCTTGATAGATTTAAGTTGTTAAAAGTATTGTTGATTAAGTTTTTGTTGAAGATTAAAACTTGGCAGATTTTAAATCCGAATTTGTTTAGTTAATAACTTGATGATTTGATATCTGAATCTTATAGTTTTTGATGCTAAAGTATGCTATATGATTTAAGCTTTCCAGAAAGTCCAAGTTTGTTGAATTTGGTTGAGTATAAGTATTTATTTTGTAGCTTACAAAATCGTATGTCAAAACTGATTTCGGACAGAAAACTTTGGTCAACTTTAAACAGTCATAACTCGAGTTTTACAAACCCTCTGATCGTGAAATTTGGTGAGCAACTAAACACAGGAAATTTTGATGTTCTCCAATTGGATTCAGGTCAATTGGATCAACGAGTGATTTTTAATAAATCATCTACTAAACTGTCGCAAACAGCTACGTTTTTGTACCTTTCAGTGTTTGGGAATTTTTAGTAAATTTTTGGAAGGTTTTCATGGAAAAATAAAAATATGGACATATCAACCAAACATATGGGAAGCTCCTGTAAAAATTTGAGAGTCAAATGAGTTGATTTGGTATTTTATCAAAAATCGTTTTGACGACACAGAATCTGTCCAAAAATCGCAGAATTGACATTGTTGGTATTTGAACTTGTTTGATAGTTTTCTTGACTTATATGTTGCATGTATAGATTATATGAACATATGTGATTGTTATGTATAGTATGTATTAACATGAACACTAAACTTTCACCAACGGGTCGTCAGGTCTACTAGCTTTATGTGGTTACACTTGCGTCACACAAAACACTTAGAATATGTGAAGTTTAGAACGAATGGAATTTTGGTCAAATTTGCATAAACACATACTCATAAAGTTTAAACATTGAAATAGGGAATCGTTAGCAATTTGCCTATTTCTACATTTGGAGTTGGATTTAACTCAAAGCAATCTAAGGTGAGTTCACGGCCCCACACTTTACTCTTTATGTTTTCGGGGGAGAAACATGCTCAAAACGCTTTTATGACTTATGGCTCATTAAACTCTCATGGCTCATGACTCTTTATCACATTATACTATGGCTCTCATCATATTACTATACGGTTACTCAAAGTCCCTTGAAACCACGAATACGCGGATGTAACGGGGAAGTGTGAATAGCGTTATTGGGAACTAACAAACCCCACTCGACGGTTGGAGGCCGGTCGGGTGCATATTGTCTCTAAATATAAGGGTCAACTTTGGCTTATGTTAGTAATGGTTTCGCCGTAGAGTAGTATCTCGTATCTCCTTGTGTGCGTTCAACTCAGCATAGTAGTAATTGTGATGGTAACGATTTTCAAAGGATTTGATGAAACGCATAACAAAACCTGTGAACTCACCAGCATTATATGTTGACATTTTTAACATGTTTTCTCAGGTCACTAAGGTAGCAGCAATCAGCTAGGCGCACGGAGTCGCACTGGGGTCGTACTTGCGTCTAGGATCATAATGCATGTTTTGGAATAATAAACTTTTGAACTTATGTTTCTATTTCCTTTTGACTTTTGTTAAACTTAAATGCTTCCGCACTTCCAAACGTTTGTTTTAAATTTATGCATGGTTTTTCTACGTATATTTTTACATATAGTTGTCGTTTATTGTGACCGTTGACTTGGATCCTGGTATGTCACACGCCTCGCGGTAAAACTCCGCAAGTGGAAATTTGAGGGTGTGACATATACACTCACATGAAATGTATTGGAAGGTTATTGCCGATATTAATTAATGATTTTATAATGTTCCGTGAGAGTTAGATGCTATAATTGAGTTGGAATATCCTTATGCCGAGAGGTTAAACAGAATCACGACACTTCATGATTAACACATGTGTTAATCCTCATTAACATGAATTGGAAGTAGAAGGTCAACGTAGATTGTTATTATATCATGCTTACTGAGACTCAAAGGCCGTTGTTTTGTATATAAATCCTTACACTAAGAGGTTAACTAGAATCACGGAAGTTTATGATTAACACAGGTGTTAATACACATTAACACATGTGTTAACCTAAATAAAAACACACTTTATTTTATACATTTACAAGAATTATATCTAGAACTTAATATGGATATTAATTTATCATATTTAGTGATTTTGATTACCTACTGTTTAACTTCAATATCCTTCTGTATAGAGGTTAAATAAAATGCTGAGAGTTTATGATTAGCACATGTGTTAATCCAAATTACCACACGTATTAATCTAACAAAAAAACACGTCTTAATGTATACATTCAAATGAATGGATTGGAAGGTTATTGCAGATATTAATTAATGATTATATAATGTTCCGTGAGACTTAGATGCCACAATTGAGTTTAAATATCCTTATGCTAAGAGGTTAAATAGAATCATGACACTTCAAGGTTAACACATGTGTTAATCCTCATTAACATGAATTGGAAGTAGAAGGTCAACGTATATTGTTATTAAATCATGCATACTGAGACTCAAAGACTATAGTTTTTATGAAAATCCTTACGATATGAGGTTAAGTAAAACCACTGGAGTTAAAGATTAACGCATGTGTTAATACACATTAACACATGTGTTAATATAAGTGAAAACACGCTTTATTGTATACATTTACATAAATTGTATCTAGAAGCTTAATGTGGATATTATTTTATGAAATTTAGTGATTCTGAGAGATTACTTTTATCTTCAAAATCCTTCCGTATATGGGTTAACCAGAATCATGAGAGTTCATTATTAACACATGTGTTAATCCAAATTAACACACGTGTTAAACCTACAAAAACACGTCTTAATGTGTACAATCACATGAATTGATTGGAAGGTTATTGCAGATATTTGTTAATGATTTTATAATGTTCCGTGAGACTTAGATGCCACAATTAAGTTTAGATATCCTTATGCTGAGAGGTTAAATAGAATCATGACACTTCAAGGTTAACACATGTGTTAATCCTCATTAACATGAATTGCAAGTAGAAGGTCAACGTATATTGTTATTATATCATGCATACTGAGACTCAAAGACTATTGTTTTGTATGAAAATCTTTACGATATGAGGTTAAGTAGAACCACAGGAGTTAAAGATTAACGCATGTGTTAATACACATTAACACATGTGTTAATATAAATAAAAACACGCTTTATTGTATACATTTACATAAATTGTATCTAGAAGCTTAATGTGGATATTAGTTTATGAAATTTAGTGATTCTAATAGATTACTTTTTATCTTCAAAATCCTTCCGTATATGGGTTAACCAGAATCATGAGAGTTCATGATTAATACATGTTTTAATCCAAATTAACACACGTGTTAATCTTACAAAACACGTCTTAATGTATACACTCACATGAAATGTATTGGAAGGTTATTGTAGATATTAGTTAAGGATTTTATAATGTTCCGTGAGATTTAGATGCCGCAATTAAGTTGGAATACCCTTATTCCGAGAGGTTAAACAGAATTATGACACTTCAAGATTAACACATGTGTTAATCCTCATTAAAATGAATTGGAAGTAGAATGTCAACGTAGATTGTTATTATATCATGCTTACTGAGACTCAAAGGCCGTTGTTTTGTATATAAATCCTTGCACTAAGAGGTTAACTAGAATCACGGAAGTTTATGATTAACACAGGTGTTAATACACATTAACACATGTGTTAACCTAAATAAAAACACAGTTTATTTTATACATTTACAAGAATTATATCTAGAACTTAATATGGATATTAATTTATCATATTTAGTGATTTTGATTGCCTACTGTTTAACTTCAATATCCTTCTATATAGAGGTTAAATAAAATGCTGAGAGTTTATGATTAGCACATGTGTTAATCCAAATTACCACACGTATTAATCTACCAAAAAAAAACACGTCTTAATGTATAATTCACATGAAATGGTTTAGAAGGTTAATGTAGATATTAATTAATGATTTTCCAATGTTCCGTGGGACTAAGATGCCACAATTTAGTTTGAATATCATCAAGCTGGGAGGTTAACCAGAATCACGACACTTCATGGTTAACACATGTGTTAATTCCCATTAAGATGAATTGGAAGTAGAAGGTCAACGTATATTGTTTTTATATCATGCATACTGCGACTCAAAAGACCATTGTTTTGTATGAAAATCCTTACGCTATGAGGTTAAGTAGAACCATGGGAGTTAAAGATTAACGCATGTGTTAATACACATTAACACATGTGTTAATATAAAAAAACACGCTTTATTGTATACATTTACATAAATTATATCTAGAAGCTTAATGTGGATATTAGTTTATCAAAATTTAGTGATTCTGATAGATTACTATTTATCTTCAAAAACCTTCCGTATATGGGTTAACCAGAATCATGAGAGTTCATTATTAACACATGTGTTAATCCAAATTAACACACATGTTAATCTTACAAAAACAGGTCTTAATGTATACATTCACATGAATGGATTGGAAGGTTATTGCAGATATTTGTTAATGATTTTATAATGTTCCGTGAGACTTAGATGCCACAATTGAGTTTAAATATCCTTATGCTGAGAGGTTAAATAGAATCACGACACTTCAAGGTTAACACATGTGTTAATCCTCATTAACATGAATTGGAAGTAGAAGGTCAACGTATATTGTTATTATATCATGCATACTGAGACTCAAAGAATATTGTTTTTATGAAAATCCTTACGATATGAGATTAAATAGAACCACAGAAGTTAAAGATTAACGCATGTGTTAATACACATTAACACATGTGTTAATACAAATAAAAACACGCTTTATTGTATACATTTGCATAAATTGTATCTAGAAGCTTAATGTGGATATTAGTTTATGAAATATAGTGATTCTGATAGATTAGTTTTATCTTCAAAATCCTTCCGTATATGGGTTAACCAGAATCATGAGAGTTCATGATTAACACATGTGTTAATCCAAATTAACACACGTGTTAATCTTACAAAAACACGTCTTAATGTATACATTCACATGAATGGATTGGAAGGTTATTTCAGATATTTGTTAATGATTTTATAATTTTCCGTGAGACTTAGATGCTGAGAATCCGGTTAAGAATCGAATTCATGGATCGAATAAGCGAATACATTTTACTTTCAGACGGGAGATTCGAGACGAGACAGAAACATACGAAAACAACGTCATCACAGATTCATATTACTACAGAAACGGTTACAGACACTGTCATCAGTAGGATAAACATCTATCTCGGGGCCGGGGGAGGTTGGGCATCACCTCCCCCTTGAGAGCATTCTAAGAACAAACTCAAATCATCTGTCACACCCTCAAATTCCCACGTGCGGAGTTCTACCGCGAGGCGCATGACACACGAGGATCCAAGTCAACGGTCACAATCAACGACGTCTAAATGTAAACACATGCGTAAACAAAAACCATGCATAATATTAAAACCAACATTTGACAGTGCGGAAGCATTCAGAGTTTACAAAAGTCATGCAGAAATAAAACATAAGTTCAAAAGTTAACAATTCCAAAACATGCAATGAGACCCTAGACGCGAGACGACTCCAGTGCGACTCCGTGCGCCTATCTGACAGCTGCTACCTTAGCGACCTGAGAAAACATGCTCAAAGAGTCAACATATAATGCTGGTGAGTTCACAGGTTTTATTTAAACGTTTAAAGTGATCCTTCGAAAACCGTTACCATCACAGATATTACTATGCTTGTGAGAACGCTAGCTAGGCGCAGAATAAGATACTCATACGGGTGAAACCATTGCTGACTATGCCGTTTACTGACCCTTAGTTTCCTATGGGCTACCGTCATCACCGGTAGACCTTGTTTTATTAGAGACAATATGCACCCGCCCGGTCCAACCGTCGAGTGGGGCTTGTCAGTTCCCAATAGCGCTATCCATATTTCCCCGCCATATTCCCATGTTAGTGGTTTCTAAGGGACTTTTTGATGAACCGTATAGTACAATAAGTAAGCCATAGTATAATGTGAAAAAGAGTCATAAGTCACAAAAGAGTTTAAGATGAATCCGAGCCATAAGTCATAAAAGAGTTTTAAGCATGTTTCTCCCCCGAAAGCAAAAACTGTAAAATGTGGGGCCGTGAACTCACCTTAGGTTGCGTATTCCGTTTATGAGTAAACCGTCTATGTTATATGAGTAAACCGTTCGTAAGATATGATAGCCCCAACTATTGGCGACCTATCATAAGATATGCGTCAAGTTAGACTAATAACCCGTCGGGTTCATTAGTCCCTAAGTCCAGTCCATGACCATTATGTGTCCAAAAAGCGTGTTTGACCGACAACCATATAACGTAAGACAAGACAAGACTCGACATCCCATTGGTGACCCGACATTCCACGTGTTCATCTCATACTCAAACATACACAAATCATGCAACTTAGCACTTAACATGTGTTAAAGTTCAACGAGTCTAACACATAGGTCAAATAACGCACAAACAAGTCCATACACGTGTTACTATGTTACTAGGCATGTCATGTGACGACCTGGAAAATTTTTCTTCTTATTTTGTCTTCTCTTTTCGACTTCGGGAAATTTTCGGGACGAAAATTCTTTTAACAGGGGGATGATGTGACACCCGGCAACTTCCGGTAACTAACTTTTGAAAACTTAGTAAAGTCTACCTTAGCGAGTCGCGCATACGTTACACAAAACAAGGTCGGTCGAGTCGAGTTGCACATCATTAGGGTTTTAACGTACACAAGTCTCGAGTCCCGGGAATTGGTGAACGAGTGTGAACGTGTTTACTTTCATGCATTATGTGTTTATAATCATTATGTGACTTGTCGGTATGTGAAAATGTGTTAACATATGTTAAAACGGAGTTTAACGCGCCAAATACACCACACCAGACCCTGTAGGCGATTAGCAAGGCTAATTGCCTAAAGGGGTGGTGATTAGCAGGCTAATTGCCTAAAGGGGTGGTGATTGGCAGGCTAATTGCCTAAAGGGGTGGTGATTGGCAGGCTAATTGCCTAAAGGGGTGGGGATTGGCAGGCTAATCACCTAAAGGGGTGGCGATTGGCAGGCTAATCGCCTAAAGGGGTGGCGATTAGCAGGCTAATCGCCTAAAGGGGTGGCGATTAGCAGCCCTAATCGCCTGCAACTGCTGCATAATCGCCTGCAACGTACTTGACGACTAAAAACACCTATAAATACCACCCTTGACCTCCAAAACATTATTTACACAACCCTAGCCGTCCCATAACATATCTCAACCCACAAACACCCTCTGGAACCCATTTTTACACACAAACAACCATTTCCAAGCTTATTCCATCATCTACTCTTAAATACAAGGTGTGTTCTTCAAACCCAAACCTTTAAATGATTATGTTTTACCCCCTAAATGTCCAGACCTGACTTATAAAGGTTTTTGTCTTTGAAAATCCATTTAAAACCGTTTCTAAACAAACCCACACCTTTACATGTGTTATATGTGTTATATGTGATTAAAGATAGAGTTTTTGGGATCTAATCATGATTGTTTTTGTGTTATTATGATGTTTATAGCTGTTACAAGTTAGTATGATGATGTCCTAGGAGTTTGGATGGTTTTGGTCGTGTATTATGGATACTTGATGTTTTGACCCGTTTGAATGATTTTGGATGATTTAGGATGATATGAGGTGTGTTGTTGATTGCTTGATGTTAGGGTTTGCTCTAGGATGATGTTAGAATAGTATGATGCTTTCGGACAACGTGATTATGTGATTAGATCTGAATATTTGCTATTTAGGGCAAGTTATTGCATGTTGATGTGATGTTTTCATGTTAAATTGCTATTTTGGGAAAACGCTCGCATTCGGGACTGTTAGAATGATGAAAACTTAGGGGTTTTGCTTGAAATATGTTTGTTAATATGTTTGGATGATTATTGGGTGTTTTTACACGTTTCGGATCTGAATTGGAGGGTTAAACGCGCGAAAAACCACAATTGCTGCACTGTAGGCGATTAGCAATCCTAATCGCCTATGTTGTAGGCGATTAGGGGCATAATCGCCTAAGAAAAAGGCTACTCGTGTGCTAGGGGTGGCGATTAGCATCATAATTGCTAGCAGTCCATGCAATTGTGATCCTAATTGCCTTCATGTCATGCAATTGTGACCCTAATCACTAGTTAAGCCCTGAATTGCATACCACATGACCATAATCGCCTAATATGCATGTGATTAGCCCTAAACACCTAACATAAGTGGCGATTAGCCCTGCTAATTGCCTGTTGACCATCCCTAATCACGTGTTGACTTTCCTAATTGCATGCTAAGTCATTAATCGCATGAAATGCTGTTGTAAGTGCATTTTAACATCCCGAAACCCGATTTGACGCCTAGGAACATGATAGGAACCCCGTGACATGCTTAGTAACATAGTAACACGTGTTCGGACTTGTTCGTACGTTAATTGACCTATGTGTTAGAATCGTTGAACTTTAACGCATGTTAAGTGCTGAGTTGCATGTTTTGTGTATGTTTGTGTATGAGATGAACACGTGGAATGTCGGGTCACCAATGGGATGTCGAGTCTTGTCTTACGTAGTCTGGTTGTTGGTCAAACACGTTTTTTCAAACACATCGTGGTCATGGACTGGACTTAGGGACTAATGAACCCTGCGGGTTATTAGTCTAACTTAACACATATCTTATGATAGGTCGCCACTAGTTGGGGCTATCATATCTTACAGACGGTTTACTCATATCACACATACGGGTTACTCATAAACGGTATACGCAACCTAAGGTGAGTTCACGGCCCCACATTTTACGGTTTATGTTTTCGGGGGAGAAACATGCTTAAAACGCTTTTATGACTTATGGTTTATTAAACTCTTATTGCTCATGACTCTTTATCACGTTATACTATGGCTTACTTATCGTACAATACGGTTCATCAAAAAGTCCCTTAGAAACCACTAACATGGGTATATGGCGGGGAAATATGGATAGCGCTATTGGGAACTGACAAACCCCACTCGACGGTAGGACCGGGCGGGTGCATATTGTCTCTAATAAAGCAAGGTCTACCGGTGATGACGGTAGCCCATAGGAAACTAAGGGTCATTACACGGCTTAGTCAGCAATGGTTTCACCCGTATGAGTATCTTATTCTGCGCCTAGCTAGCGTTCCTACAAGCATAGTAGTAATTGTGATGGTAACGGTTTTTGAAGGATTGCTCTAAACGTTTAAATAAAACCTGTGAACTCACCAGCATTATATGTTGACTCTTTTAGCATGTTTTCTCAGGTCGCTAAGGTAGCAGTTGTCAGATAGGCGCACGGAGTCGCACTGGGTCGTGTTGCGTCTAGGGTCTCATGGCATGTTTTGGAAATGTTAAACTTTGGAACTTATGTTTTATTTTCGGCATGACTTTTGTAAACTTTTAAATGCTTCCGCACTACTAAATGTTGAATTTTAAATCTTATGCATGGTTTTATTACGTATGTTTTACATTTAGACGTCGTTTATTGTGACCGTTGACTTGGATCCTGGTATGTCACACGCCTCGCGGTAGAACTCCGCAGGTGGATATTTGAGGGTGTGACATGTCACGGGGTTCCTATCATGTTCCTAGGTGTCAAATCGGGTTTCGGAATGTCAAAATACACTTATAACAGCAGTACACGCGATTAGGAACTTAGCATGCAATTAGGAAAAGTCAACATGTGATTGGGGATGGTCAATAGGCGATTGTAGAGGCTAATCGCCCCTTAACATAGGCGATTAGGCCTATCCAGGTGCTTATCAGGCGATTAGGTCATAAGACATGCAATTCAGGGCTTAACTAGTGATTAGGATCACAATCGCATGAAATGAAGGCGATTAGGCCCCCAATCGCCTACCATACATGCGATTAGGCCCCCTTAGCAGGCGATTGGGCTCCCAATCGCCTATAGCACAGGCGATTAGGGTCCCCAATCGCCCTCAGCAGGGCTGTTCCGGTTTTTCGCGCGTTTAACCCTCCAAATCAGATCCAGAACGTGTGGAAACACCAAATATCAATCCTAACACATTAACAAACATATTTCAAGCAAAACCCCTAAGTTTTCATCATTCTAACAGTCCCGAATGCGAGTGTTTTCCCAAAATAGCAACTTAACATGTAAACATCACATCAACATGCAAGAACTTGCCCTAAATAGCAAATATCCAGATTTAATCACATAACCACGTTGTCCGATAGTATCCTACTGCTCTAGCATCATCCTAAAGCAAAGCCTAACATCAAACAATCAACAACACACCTCATAGCATCCTTAATCATTCAAAATCACTCAAATGGGTCAAGACATCAAGCATCAACAATACACAACCAAAACCATCCAAACTCCTAGAACATCATCATACTAACTTGTAACAGCCATAAACACCTTAATAACACAAAAACAATCATGTTTCAATCCTAAAAATCTTACCTTTAAACACAAATAACACATATAACACACATAAAGGTTTGGGTTTGTTTAAAAACGGTTTTAAATGGGTTTTCAAAGACAAAAACATTTATAAGTCAGGTCTGGACTTTTAGGGAACAAAATATAATCATTTAAAGGTTTGGGTTTGAAGAACACACCTTGGATTTAAGAGAAAATGATGGAATAAGCTTGGAAATGGTTGTTTTGATGCAAAAACGAGTTCCAGAGGGTGTTTGTGTGTTGGTATGGGTTATGGGACGGCTAGGGTTGCACAAATGGTGTTTTAGAGGTCAAGGGTGGTATTTATAGGCGTTTCTAGTCGTCAGGTGCAGTATAGGCGATTGTGCAGCCTTATCAGGCGATTAGCCCTAATCGCCCCATATGAAGTCCCAATCGCCCTATATGTATTGCTAATCGCCCCTCTGAAGGCGATTAGGGCTTCCTAATCGCCCTCAGGGCCTGGTTCCGCGTATTTGGCGCGTTAAACTTCGTTTTAACATATGTTGACACGTTTTCACATACCGACAAGTCACATAATGATTATAACCACATAATACATGAAGATAAACACGTTCACACTCGTTCACCAATTCCCGGGACTCGAGACTCGCGTGTGTTAAAACCCCAATGATGTATGACTCGACTCGACTGACCCTGTTATGTGTAATGTATGCGCGACTCGCTAAGGTAGACTTACTAAGTTTTCAAAAAGTTAGTTACCGGAGTTTACCGGGTGTCACATCATCCCCCTGTTGAAAGAATTTTCGTCCCGAAAATTTCCCGAAGTCGAAGAGAGAAAACAAATATTATATCATGCTTACTAAGACTCAAAGGCTATTGTTTTGTATATAAAGCCTTACACTAAGAGGTTAACTAGAATCACGGAAGTTTATGATTAACACAAGTGTTAATACACATTAACACATGTGTTAACCTAAATAAAAACACACTTTATTTTATACATTTACATGAATTATATCTAGATGTTAATATGGATATTAATTTATCATATTTAGTGATTCTGATAGACACTGTTTAACTTCAATATCCTTCCGTATAGAGGTTAAACAAAATGCTGAGAGTTTATGATTAGCACATGTGTTAATCCAAATTACCACACATATTAATCTACCAAAAAAACACGTCTTAATCTATAATTCGCATGAAATGGTTTAGAAGGTTAATGTAGATATTAATTAATGATTTTACAATGTTCCGTGGGACTAAGATGCCACAATTTAGTTTGAATATCATCATGCTAAGAGGTTAACCAGAATCACGACACTTCAAGGTTAACACATGTGTTAATTCTCATTAAAATGAATTGGAAGTAGAAGGTCAACGCATATTGTTATTATATCATGCATACTGAGACTCAAAGACCATTGTTTTGTATGAAAATCCATACGCTATGAGGTTAAGCAGAACCACGGGAGTTAAAGATTAATTCATGTGTTAATACACATTAACACATGTGTTAATATAAAAAAACACGCTTTATTGTATACATTTACACAAATTATATCTAGAAGCTTAATGTGGATATTAGTTTATGAAATTTAGTGATTCTGATAGGTTACTATTTATCTTCAAAAACCTTCCGTATATGGGTTAACCAGAATCATGAGAGTTCATTATTAACACATGTGTTAATCCAAATTAACACACATGTTAATCTTAGAAAAACACGTCTTAATGTATACATTCACATGAATGGATTGGAAGGTTATTGCAGATATTTGTTAATGATTTTATATTGTTCTGTGAGACTTAGATGCCACAATTGAGTTTAAATATGCTTATGCAGAGAGGTTAAATAGAATCACGACACTTCAAGGTTAACACATGTGTTAATCCTCATTAACATGAATTAGAAGCAGAAGGTCAACGTAGATTGTTATTATATCATGCTTATTGAGACTCAAAGGCCGTTGTTTTGTATATATATCCTTACACTAAGAGGTTAACTAGAATCACCGAAGTTTATGATTAACACAAGTGTTAATACACTTTAACACATGTGTTAACCTAAATAAAAACACACTTTATTTTATACATTTACATGAATTATATCTAGAAGTTAATATGGATATTAATTTATCATATTTAGTGATTCTGATAGATACTGTTTAACTTCAATATCCTTCCGTATAGAGGTTAAACAAAATGCTGAGAGTTTATGATTAGCACATGTGTTAATCCAAATTACCACACGTATTAATCTACCAAAAAAACACGTCTTAATCTATAATTCGCATGAAATGGTTTAGAAGGTTAATGTAGATATTAATTAATGATTTTACAATGTTCCGTGGGACAAATATGCCACAATTTAGTTTGAATATCATCATGCTGAGAGGTTAACCAGAATCACGACACTTCTAGGTTAACACATGTGTTAATTCTCATTAACATGAGTTGGAAGTATAAGGTCAACGTATATTGTTATTATATCATGCATACTCAGACTCAAAGACCATTGTTTTGTATGAAAATCCATACGCTATGAGGTTAAGTAGAACCACGGGAGTTAAAGATTAACTCATGTGTTAATACACATTAACACATGTGTTAATATAAAAAAACACGCTTTATTGTATACATTTACATAAATTATATCTAGAAGCTTAATGTGGATATAAGTTTATGAAATTTAGTGATTCTGATAGGTTACTATTTATCTTCAAAAACCTTCCGTATATGGGTTAACCAGAATCATGAGAGTTCATTATTAACACATGTGTTAATCCAAATTAACACACATGTTAATCTTACAAAAACACGTCTTAATGTATACATTCACATGAATGGATTGGAAGGTTATTGCAGATATTTGTTAATGATTTTATAATGTTATGTGAAACTCAGATGCCACAATTGAGTTTAAATATGCTTATGCAGAGAGGTTAAATAGAATCACGACACTTCAAGGTTAACACATGTGTTAATCCTCATTAACATGAATTGGAAGTAGAAGGTCAACGTAGATTGTTATTATATCATGCTTACTGAGACTCAAAGGCCATCGTTTTGTATATAAATCCTTACACTAAGAGGTTAACTAGAATCACGGAAGTTTATGATTAAGACAAGTGTTAATACACATTAACACATGAATTAACCTAAATAAAAACACACTTTATTTTATACATTTACCTGAATTATATCTAGATGTTAATATGGATATTAATTTATCATATTTAGTGATTCTGATAGATACTGTTTAACTTCAATATCCTTCCGTATAGAGGTTAAACAAAATGTTGAGAGTTTATGATTAGCACATGTGTTAATCCAAATTACCACACGTATTAATCTACCAAAAAAACACGTCTTAATCTATAATTCGCATGAAATGGTTTAGAAGGTTAATGTAGATATTAATTAATGATTTTACAATGTTCCGTGGGACTAAGATGCCACAATTTAGTTTGAATATCATCATGCTAAGAGGTTAACCAGAATCACGACACTTCAAGGTTAACACATGTGTTAATTCTCATTAAAATGAATTGGAAGTAGAAGGTCAACGCATATTGTTATTATATCATGCATACTGAGACTCAAAGACCATTGTTTTGTATGAAAATCCATACGCTATGAGGTTAAGCAGAACCACGGGAGTTAAAGATTAATTCATGTGTTAATACACATTAACACATGTGTTAATATAAAAAAACACGCTTTATTGTATACATTTACACAAATTATATCTAGAAGCTTAATGTGGATATTAGTTTAAGAAATTTAGTGATTCTGATAGGTTACTATTTATCTTCAAAAACCTTCCGTATATGGGTTAACCAGAATCATGAGAGTTCATTATTAACACATGTGTTAATCCAAATTAACACATATGTTAATCTTAGAAAAACACGTCTTAATGTATACATTCACATGAATGGATTGGAAGGTTATTGCAGATATTTGTTAATGATTTTATATTGTTCTGTGAGACTTAGATGCCACAATTGAGTTTAAATATGCTTATGCAGAGAGGTTAAATAGAATCACGACACTTCAAGGTTAACACATGTGTTAATCCTCATTAACATGAATTGGAAGCAGAAGGTCAACGTAGATTGTTATTATATCATGATTATTGAGACTCAAAGGCCGTTGTTTTGTATATATATCCTTACACTAAGAGGTTAACTAGAATCACCGAAGTTTATGATTAACACAAGTGTTAATACACATTAACACATGTGTTAACCTAAATAAAAACACACTTTATTTTATACATTTACATGAATTATATCTAGCAGTTAATATGGATATTAATTTATCATATTTAGTGATTCTGATAGATACTGTTTAACTTCAATATCCTTCCGTATAGAGGTTAAACAAAATGCTGAGAGTTTATGATTAGCACATGTGTTACTCCAAATTACCACACGTATTAATCTACCAAAAAAACACGTCTTAATCTATAATTCGCATGAAATGGTTTAGAAGGTTAATGTAGATATTAATTAATGATTTTACAATGTTCCGTGGGACAAATATGCCATAATTTAGTTTGAATATCATCATGCTGAGAGGTTAACCAGAATCACGACACTTCTAGGTTAACACATGTGTAAATTCTCATTAACATGAGTTGGAAGTATAAGGTCAACGTATATTGTTATTATATCATGCATACTCAGACTCAAAGACCATTGTTTTGTATGAAAATCCATACGCTATGAGGTTAAGTAGAACCACGGGAGTTAAAGATTAACTCATGTGTTAATACACATTAACACATGTGTTAATATAAAAAAACACGCTTTATTGTATACATTTACATAAATTATATCTAGAAGCTTAATGTGGATATAAGTTTATGAAATTTAGTGATTCTGATAGGTTACTATTTATCTTCAAAAACCTTCCGTATATGGGTTAACCAGAATCATGAGAGTTCATTATTAACACATGTGTTAATCCAAATTAACACACATGTTAATCTTACAAAAACACGTCTTAATGTATACATTCACATGAATGGATTGGAAGGTTATTGCAGATATTTGTTAATGATTTTATAATGTTCTGTGAAACTTCGATGCCACAATTGAGTTTAAATATGCTTATGCAGAGAGGTTAAATAGAATCACGACACTTCAAGGTTAACACATGTGTTAATCATCATTAACATGAATTGGAAGTAGAAGGTCAAAGTAGATTGTTATTATATCATGCTTATTGAGACTCAAAGGCCGTTGTTTTGTATATATATCCTTACACTAAGAGGTTAACTAGAATCACAGAAATTTATGATTAACACAAGTGTTAATACACATTAACACGTGTGTTAACCTAAATAAAAACACACTTTCTTTTATACATTTACATGAATTATATCTAGAACTTAATATGGATATTAATTTATCATATTTAGTAATTCTGATAGACTACTGTTTAACTTCAATATCCTTTTGTATAGAGGTTAAACAAAATACTGAGAGTTTATGATTAGCACATGTGTTAATCCAAATTACCACACGTATTAATCTAACAAAAAAAAAACACGTCTTAATGTATACATTCACATGAATGGATTGGAAGGTTATTGCAGATATTAATTAATGATTTTATAATGTTCCGTGAGACTTAGATGCCACAATTGAGTTTAAATATCCTTATGCTGAGAGGTTGAATATAATCACGACACATCAAGGTTAACACATGTGTTAATCATCATTAACATGAATTGGAAGTAGAAGGTCTACGTAGATTGTTATTATATCATGCTTACTGAGACTCAAAGGCCGTTGTTTGTATATAAATCCTTACACTAAGAGGTTAACTAGAATCACGGAAGTTTATGATTAAGACAAGTGTTAATACACATTAACACATGTGTTAACCTAAATAAAAACACACTTTATTTTATACATTTACATGAATTATATCTAGATGTTAATATGGATATTAATTTATCATATTTAGTGATTCTGATAGATACTGTTTAACTTCAATATCCTTCCGTATAGAGGTTAAACAAAATGTTGAGAGTTTATGATTAGCACATGTGTTAATCCAAATTACCACACGTATTAATCTACCAAAAAAACACGTCTTAATCTATAATTCGCATGAAATGGTTTAGAAGGTTAATGTAGATATTAATTAATGATTTTACAATGTTCCGTGGGACAAAGATTCCACAATTTAGTTTGAATATCATCATGCTGAGAGGTTAACCAGAATCACGACACTTCAAGGTTAACACATGTGTTAATTCTCATTAACATGAGTTGGAAGTTTAAGGTCAACGTATATCGTTATTATATCATGCATACTCAGACTCAAAGACCATTGTTTTGTATGAAAATCCATACGCTATGAGGTTAAGTAGAACCACGGGAGTTAAAGATTAACTCATGTGTTAATACACATTAACACATGTGTTAATATAAAAAAACACGCTTTATTGTATACATTTACATAAATTATATCTAGAAGCTTAATGTGGATATAAGTTTATGAAATTTAGTGATTCTGATAGGTTACTATTTATCTTCAAAAACCTTCCGTATATGGGTTAACCAGAATCATGAGAGTTCATTATTAACACATGTGTTAATCCAAATTACCACACGTATTAATCTAACAAAAAAAACACGTCTTAATGTATACATTCACATGAATGGATTGGAAGGTTATTGCAGATATTAATTAATGATTTTATAATGTTCCGTGAGACTTAGATGCCACAACTGAGTTTAAATATCCTTATGCTGAGAGGTTGAATATAATCACGACACGTCAAGGTTAACACATGTGTTAATCCTCATTAACATGAATTGGAAGTAGAAGGTCAACGTAGATTGTTATTATATCATGTTTACTGAGACTCAAAGGCCGTTGTTTTGTATATAAATCCTTACACTAAGAGGTTAACTAGAATCACGGAAGTTTATGATTAACACAAGTGTTAATACACTTTAACACATGTGTTAACCTAAATAAAAACACACTTTATTTTATACATTTACATGAACTATATCTAGAAGTTAATATGGATATTAATTTATCATATTTAGTGATTCTGATAGATACTGTTTAACTTCAATATCCTTCCGTATAGAGGTTAAACAAAATGCTGAGAGTTTATGATTAGCACATGTGTTAATCCAAATTACCACACGTATTAATCTACCAAAAAAACACGTCTTAATCTATAATTCGCATGAAATGGTTTAGAAGGTTAATGTAGATATTAATTAATGATTTTACAATGTTCCGTGGGACAAAGATGCCACAATTTAGTTTGAATATCATCATGCTGAGAGGTTAACCAGAATCACGACACTTCAAGGTTAACACATGTGTTAATTCTCATTAACATGAGTTGGAAGTATAAGGTCAACGTATGTTGTTATTATATCATGCATACTGAGACTCAAAGACCATTGTTTTGTATGAAAATCCATACGCTATGAGGTTAAGACACATTAACACATGTGTTAACCTAAATAAAAACACACTTTATTTTATACATTTACATGAATTATATCTAGAACTTAATATGGATATTAATTTATCATATTTAGTAATTCTTATAGACTACTGTTTAACTTCAGTATCCTTTTGTATAGAGGTTAAACAAAATACTGAGAGTTTATGATTAGCACATGTGTTAATCCAAATTACCACACGTATTAATCTAAAAAAAAAACACGTCTCAATGTATACATTCACACGAATGGATTGGAAGGTTATTGCAGATATTAATTAATGATTTTATAATGTTCCGTGAGACTTAGATGCCACAATTGAGTTTAAATATCCTTATGCTGAGAGGTTGAATATAATCACGACACATCAAGGATAACACATGTGTTAATCATCATTAACATGAATTGGAAGTAGAAGGTCAACGTAGATTGTTATTATATCATGCTTACTGAGACTCAAAGGCCATTGTTTTGTATATAAATTCTTACACTAAGATGTTAACTAGAATCACGGAAGTTTATGATTAACACAAGTGTTAATACACATTAACACATGTGTTAACCTAAATAAAAACACACTTTATTTTATACATTTACATGAATTATATCTAGATTTTAATATAGATATTAATTTATCATATTTAGTGATTCTGATAGACACTGTTTAACTTCAATATCCTTCCGTATAGAGGTTAAACAAAATGCTGAGAGTTTATGATTAGCACATGTGTTAATCCAAATTACCCCACGTATTAATCTACCAAAAAAACACGTCTTAATCTATAATTCACATGAAATGGTTTAGATGGTTAATGTAGATATTAATTAATGATTTTACAATGTTCCGTGGGACTAAGATGCCACAATTTAGTTTGAATATCATCATGCTAAGAGGTTAACCAGAATCACGACACTTCAAGGTTAACACATGTGTTAATTCTCATTAAAATGAATTGGAAGTAGAAGGTCAACGCATATTGTTATTATATCATGCATACTGAGACTCAAAGACCATTGTTTTGTATGAAAATCCATACGCTATGAGGTTAAGCAGAACCACGGGAGTTAAAGATTAATTCATGTGTTAATACACATTAACACATGTGTTAATATAAAAAAACACGCTTTATTGTATACATTTACACAAATTATATCTAGAAGCTTAATGTGGATATTAGTTTATGAAATTTAGTGATTCTGATAGGTTACTATTTATCTTCAAAAACCTTCCGTATATGGGTTAACCAGAATCATGAGAGTTCATTATTAACACATGTGTTAATCCAAATTAACACACATGTTAATCTTAGAAAAACACGTCTTAATGTATACATTCACATGAATGGATTGGAAGGTTATTGCAGATATTTGTTAATGATTTTATATTGTTCTGTGAGACTTAGATGCCACAATTGAGTTTAAATATGCTTATGCAGAGAGGTTAAATAGAATCACGACACTTCAAGGTTAACACATGTGTTAATCCTCATTAACATGAATTGGAAGCAGAAGGTCAACGTAGATTGTTATTATATCATGCTTATTGAGACTCAAAGGCCGTTGTTTTGTATATATATCCTTACACTAAGAGGTTAACTAGAATCACCGAAGTTTATGATTAACACAAGTGTTAATACACTTTAACTCATGTGTTAACCTAAATAAAAACACACTTTATTTTATACATTTACATGAATTATATCTAGAAGTTAATATGGATATTAATTTATCATATTTAGTGATTCTGATAGATACTGTTTAACTTCAATATCCTTCCGTATAGAGGTTAAACAAAATGCTGAGAGTTTATGATTAGCACATGTGTTAATCCAAATTACCACACGTATTAATCTACCAAAAAAACACGTCTTAATCTATAATTCGCATGAAATGGTTTAGAAGGTTAATGTAGATATTAATTAATGATTTTACAATGTTCCGTGGGACAAATATGCCACAATTTAGTTTGAATATCATCATGCTGAGAGGTTAACCAGAATCACGACACTTCTAGGTTAACACATGTGTTAATTCTCATTAACATGAGTTGGAAGTATAAGGTCAACGTATATTGTTATTATATCATGCATACTCAGACTCAAAGACCATTGTTTTGTATGAAAATCCATACGCTATGAGGTTAAGTAGAACCACGGGAGTTAAAGATTAACTCATGTGTTAATACACATTAACACATGTGTTAATATAAAAAAACACGCTTTATTGTATACATTTACATAAATTATATCTAGAAGCTTAATGTGGATATAAGTTTATGAAATTTAGTGATTCTGATAGGTTACTATTTATCTTCAAAAACCTTCCGTATATGGGTTAACCAGAATCATGAGAGTTCATTATTAACACATGTGTTAATCCAAATTAACACACATGTTAATCTTACAAAAACACGTCTTAATGTATACATTCACATGAATGGATTGGAAGGTTATTGCAGATATTTGTTAATGATTTTATAATGTTCTGTGACACTTAGATGCCACAATTGAGTTTAAATATGCTTATGCAGAGAGGTTAAATAGAATCACGACACTTCAAGGTTAACACATGTGTTAATCATCATTAACATGAATTGGAAGTAGAAGGTCAAAGTAGATTGTTATTATATCATGCTTATTGAGACTCAAAGGCCGTTGTTTTGTATATATATCCTTACACTAAGAGGTTAACTAGAATCACAGAAATTTATGATTAACACAAGTGTTAATACACATTAACACGTGTGTTAACCTAAATAAAAACACACTTTCTTTTATACATTTACATGAATTATATCTAGAACTTAATATGGATATTAATTTATCATATTTAGTAATTCTGATAGACTACTGTTTAACTTCAATATCCTTTTGTATAGAGGTTAAACAAAATACTGAGAGTTTATGATTAGCACATGTGTTAATCCAAATTACCACACGTATTAATCTAACAAAAAAAACACGTCTTAATGTATACATTCACATGAATGGATTGGAAGGTTATTGCAGATATTAATTAATGATTTTATAATGTTCCGTGAGACTTAGATGCCACAATTGAGTTTAGATATCCTTATGCTGAGAGGTTTAATATAATCACGACACATCAAGGTTAACACATGTGTTAATCATCATTAACATGAATTGGAAGTAGAAGGTCTACGTAGATTGTTATTATATCATGCTTACTGAGACTCAAAGGTCGTTGTTTGTATATAAATCCTTACACTAAGAGGTTAACTAGAATCACGGAAGTTTATGATTAAGACAAGTGTTAATACACATTAACACATGTGTTAACCTAAATAAAAACACACTTTATTTTATACATTTACATGAATTATAACTAGATGTTAATATGGATATTAATTTATCATATTTAGTGATTTTGATAGACACTGTTTAACTTCAATATCCTTCCGTATATAGGTTAAACAAAATGCTGAGAGTTTATGATTAGCACTTGTGTTAATCCAAATTACCACACGTATTAATCTACCAAAAAGAACACGTCTTAATCTATAATTCGCATGAAATGCTTTAGAAGGTTAATGTAGATATTAATTAATGATTTTACAATGTTCCGTGGGACAAAGATGCCACAATTTAGTTTGAATATCATCATGCTGAGAGGTTAACCAGAATCACAACACTTCAAGGTTAACACATGTGTTAATTCTCATTAACATGAGTTGGAAGTATAAGGTCAACGTATGTTGTTATTATATCATGCATACTGAGACTCAAAGACCATTGTTTTGTATGAAAATCCATACGCTATGAGGTTAAGTAGAACCAGGGGAGTTAAAGATTAACTCATGTGTTAATACACATTAACACATGTGTTAATATAAAAAAACACGCTTTATTGTATACATTTACATAAATTATATCTAGAAGCTTAATGTGGATATTAGTTTATGAAATTTAGTGATTCTGATAGGTTACTATTTATCTTCAAAAACCTTCCGTATATGGGTTAACCAGAATCATGAGAGTTCATTATTAACACATGTGTTAATCCAAATTAACACACATGTTAATCTAACAAAAACACGTCTTAATGGATACATTCACATGAATGGATTGGAAGGTTATTGCAGATATTTGTTAATGATTTTAAAATGTTCTGTGACACTTAGATGCCACAATTGAGTTTAAATATGCTTATGCAGAGAGGTTAAATAGAATCACGACACTTCAAGGTTAACACATGTGTTAATCCTCATTAACATGAATTGGAAGTAGAAGGTCAACGTAGATTTTTATTATATCATGCTTATTGAGACTCAAAGGCCGTTGTTTTGTATCTATATCCTTACACGAAGAGGTTAACTAGAATCATAGAAGTTTATGATTAACACAAGTGTTAATACACATTAACACATGTGTTAACCTAAATAAAAACACACTTTATTTTATACATTTACATGAAATATATCTAGAACTTAATATGGATATTAATTTATCATATTTAGTAATTCTTATAGACTACTGTTTAACTTCAGTATCCTTTTGTATAGAGGTTAAACAAAATACTGAGAGTTTATGATTAGCACATGTGTTAATCCAAATTACCATACGTATTAATCTAAAAAAAACACGTCTCAATGTATACATTCACATGAATGGATTGGAAGGTTATTGCAGATATTTGTTAATGATTTTATAATGTTCTGTGAGACTTAGATGCCACAATTGAGTTTAAATATGCTTATGCAGAGAGGTTAAATAGAATCACGACACTTCAAGGTTAACACATGTGTTAATCCTCATTAACATGAATTGGAAATAGAAGGTCAACGTAGATTGTTATTATATCATGCTTACTGAGACTCAAAGGCCATCGTTTTGTATATAAATCCTTACACTAAGAGGTTAACTAGAATCACGGAAGTTTATGATTAACACAAGTGTTAAAACACATTAACACATGTGTTAACCTAAATAAAAACACACTTTATTTTATACATTTACATGAATTATATCTAGATATTAATATGGATATTAATTTATCATATTTAGTGATTCTGATAGACACTGTTTAACTTCAATATCCTTCCGTATAGAGGTTAAACAAAATGCTGAGAGTTTATGATTAGCACATGTGTTAATCCAAATTACCACACGTATTAATCTACTAAAAAAACACGTCTTAATCTATAATTCGCATGAAATGGTTTAGAAGGTTAATGTAGATATTAAATAATGATTTTACAATGTTCCGTGGGACTAAGATGCCACAATTTAGTTTGAATATCATCATGCTAAGAGGTTAACCAGAATCACGACACTTCAAGGTTAACACATGTGTTAATTCTCATTAAAATGAATTGGAAGTAGAAGGTCAACGCATATTGTTATTATATCATGCATACTGAGACTCAAAGACCATTGTTTTGTATGAAAATCCATACGCTATGAGGTTAAGCAGAACCACGGGAGTTAAAGATTAATTCATGTGTTAATACACATTAACACATGTGTTAATATAAAAAAAACACGCTTTATTGTATACATTTACATAAATTATATCTAGAAGCTTAATGTGGATATAAGTTTATGAAATTTAGTGATTCTGATAGGTTACTATTTATCTTCAAAAACCTTCCGTATATGGGTTAACCAGAATCATGAGAGTTCATTATTAACACATGTGTTAATCCAAATTAACACACATGTTAATCTTACAAAAACACGTCTTAATGTATACATTCACATGAATGGATTGGAAGGTTATTGCAGATATTTGTTAATGATTTTATAATGTTCTGTGACACTTAGATGCCACAATTGAGTTTAAATATGCTTATGCAGAGAGGTTAAATAGAATCACGACACTTCAAGGTTAACACATGTGTTAATCATCATTAACATGAATTGGAAGTAGAAGGTCAACGTAGATTGTTATTATATCATGCTTACTGAGACTCAAAGGCCATTGTTTTATATATAAATCCTTACACTAAGAGGTTAACTAGAATCACGGAAGTTTATGTTTAACACAAGTGTTAATACACGTTAACACATGTGTTAACCTAAATAAAAACACACTTTATTTTATACATTTACATGAATTATATCTAGATGTTATGTGACGACCCGGAAAATTTTTCTTCTTATTTTGTCTCCTCTTTTCGACTTCGGGAAATTTTCGGGATGAAAATTCTTTTAACAGGGGGATGATGTGACACCCGGCAACTTCCGGTAACTAACTTTTGAAAACTTAGTAAAGTCTACCTTAGCGAGTCGCGCATACGTTACACAAAACAAGGTCGGTCGAGTCGAGTCGCACATCATTAGGGTTTTAACGTACACAAGTCTCGAGTCCCGGGAATTGGTGAACGAGTGTGAACGCGTTTACTTTCATGCATTATGTGTTTATAATCATTATGTGACTTGTCGGTATGTGAAAATGTGTTAACATATATTAAAACGGAGTTTAACGCGCCAAATACACCACACCAGACCCTGTAGGCGATTAGCAAGGCTAATTGCCTAAATGGGTGGTGATTAGCAGGCTAATTGCCTAAAGGGGCGGTGATTAGCAGGCTAATTGCCTAAAGGGGTGGTGATTAGCAGGCTAATGGCCTAAAGGGGTGGTGATTAGCAGGCTAATCGCCTAAAGGGGTGGCGATTAGGAGGCTAATCGCCTAAAGGGGTGGCGATTAGCAGGCTAATCGCCTAAAGGGGTGGCGATTAGCAGGCTAATCGCCTAAAGGGGTGGCGATTAGCAGCCCTAATCGCCTGCAACTGCTGCATAATCGCCTGCAACGTACTTGACGACTAAAAACACCTATAAATACCACCCTTGACCCCCAAAACATTATTTACACAACCCTAGCCGTCCCATAACACATCTCAACCCACAAACACCCTCTGGAACCCATTTTTACACACAAACAACCATTTCCAAGCTTATTCCATCATCTACTCTTAAATACAAGGTGTGTTCTTCAAACCCAAACCTTTAAATGATTATGTTTTACTCCCTAAATGTCCAGACCTGACTTATAAAGGTTTTTGTCTTTGAAAATCCATTTAAAACCGTTTCTAAACAAACCCACACCTTTACATGTGTTATATGTGTTATATGTTATTAAAGATAGAGTTTTTGGGATCTAATCATGATTGTTTTTGTGTTATTATGATGTTTATAGCTGTTACAAGTTAGTATGATGATGTCCTAGGAGTTTGGGTGGTTTTGGTCGTATATTATGGATACTTGATGTTTTGACCCGTTTGAAGGATTTTGGATGATTTAGGATGATATGAGGTGTGTTGTTGATTGTTTGATGTTAGGGTTTGCTCTAGGATGATGTTAGAACAGTAGGATGCTTTCGGACAACGTGATTATGTGATTAGATCTGGAAATTTGCTATTTAGGGCAAGTTATTGCATGTTGATGTGATGTTTTCATGTTAAATTGCTATTTTGGGAAAACGCTCGCATTCGGGACTGTTAGAATGATGAAAACTTGGGGGTTTTGCTTGAAATATGTTTGTTAATATGTTAGAATGATTATTGGGTGTTTGCGCACGTTTCGGATCTGATTTGGAGGGTTAAACGCGCGAAAAACCACAATTGCTGCACTGTAGGCGATTAGCAATCCTAATCGCCTATGTTGTAGGCGATTAGGGGCATAATCGCCTAAGAAAAAGGCTACTCATGTGCTAGGGGTGGCGATTAGCATCATAATTGCTAGCATTCCATGCAATTGTGATCCTAATTGCCTTCATGTCATGCAATTGTGACCCTAATCACTAGTTAAGCCCTGAATTGCATACCACATGACCATAATCGCCTGATATGCATGTGATTAGCCCTAATCACCTAACATAGGTGGCGATTAGCCCTGCTAATTGCCTGTTGACCATCCCTAATCACGTGTTGACTTTCCTAATTGCATGCTAAGTCCCTAATCGCGTGTAATGCTGTTATAAGTGTATTTTAACATCCCGAAACCCGATTTGACACCTAGGAACATGATAGGAACCCCGTGACATGCTTAGTAACATAGTAACACGTGTTCGGACTTGTTCGTACGTTAATTGACCTATGTGTTAGAATCGTTGAACTTTAACGCATGTTAAGTGCTGAGTTGCATGTTTTGTGTATGTTTGTGTATGAGATGAACACGTGGAATGTCGGGTCACCAATGGGATGTCGAGTCTTGTCTTACGTAGTCTGGTTGTTGGTCAAACACATTTTTCAAACACGTCATGGTCATGGACTGGACTTAGGGACTAATGAACCATGCGGGTTATTAGTCTAACTTAACACATATCTTATGATAGGTCGCCACTAGTTGGGGCTATCATATCTTACAGACGGTTTACTCATATCACACATACGGGTTACTCATAAACGGTATACACAACCTAAGGTGAGTTCACGGCCCCACATTTTACGGTTTATGTTTTCGGGGGAGAAACATGCTTAAAACGCTTTTATGACTTATGGTTTATTAAACTCTTATTGCTCATGACACTTTATCACGTTATACTATGGCTTACTTATCGTACTATACGGTTCATCAAAAAGTCCCTTAGAAACCACTAACATGGGTATATGGCGGGGAAATATGGATAGCGCTATTGGGAACTGACAAACCCCACTCGACGGTAGGACCGGGCGGGTGCATATTGTCTCTAACAAAACAAGGTCTACCGGTGATGACGGTAGCCCATAGGAAACTAAGGGTCATTACACGGCTTAGTCAGCAATGGTTTCACCCGTTTGAGTATCTTATTCTGCGCCTAGCTAGCGTTCTTACAAGCATAGTAGTAATTGTGATGGTAACGGTTTTTGGAGGATTGCTCTAAACGTTTAAATAAAACCTGTGAACTCACCAGCATTATATGTTGACTCTTTTAGCATGTTTTCTCAGGTCGCTAAGGTAGCAGCTGTCAGATAGGCGCACGGAGTCGCACTGGGTCGTCTTGCGTCTAGGGTCTCATGGCATGTTTTGGAAATGTTAAACTTGGGAACTTATGTTTTATTTTCGGCATGACTTTTGTAAACTTTTAATGCTTCCGCACTACTTAATGTTGAATTTTAAATCTTATGCATGGTTTTTATTACGTATGTTTTTACATTTAGACGTCGTTTATTGTGACCGTTGACTTGGATCCTGGTATGTCACACGCCTCGCGGTAGAACTCCGCAGGTGGATATTTGAGGGTGTGACAGATTGGTATCAGAGCCAATGGTTATAGTGAACTAGGACTGCATGTAGAGTCTAGACTATAGCCGAGTCTCACACACTAGACGGTCACATACATTTGAGTCGTGTCTTTTGGTAAACATACTAACTTTGTCGGGGTGTCGGTATCCTTACCACACAGTGTCACATTACCTATCTTATCCTTGGTTATTCCTAGCTCCACTCTATCTTCTTCCTCGGGTTGCGCTCGAAGGAACTTGTTTGCTGGCCTTTTGAGTTGGTTATGTCTTCTTAAGATGTGGGTATCGAGTGACTTGAGGTTCGAGCTCGGGGCACGCCTTGAGGACCATGTAGAGCAATTTATCATTTCGGGTGCACACGAAATCATAAGTTGAAATGCATGGAAGACTTGGTGGATCTCGTGTTGGGATTTATGGTCACATTTGGACCCGATCTTGGACTTTTCGTATTCTCTTGGTTTAACTTTGGTGTTGGGTCTGAGTGTTTGTTTCTTGTTCTTCTCAGAAGATGTCAGGACGCACTGGTGGACGTACTGGGGGACGACGTGCAGGCCGCACTGGTGGGGGTAGAGGTGGTGGTAACATCACCTTGACGTATGACGAGCTCAATGAGATGATGCAGCAACAGTTGAGCGTTGCGCTAGCTGCTTTTCAGGCTGCCCAGCAGACTTTCATGGGTACTACTGCTCCTCCGGTTCAGGCAGGTGTTGCCTACAAGCGGTTTAAGGATTGTCAGCCTCTCAGCTTCCAGGGTACGGAGGGGGCTGTGGAGTTACTTCGGTGGCTAGAGAAGATTGAATCGGTGTTTGCTTTATGTGAGACTCCAGTGGTGGATCGGGTGAAGTTTGCTTCGGGGACTTTTGTAGGACCCGCCTTGACGTGGTGGAACAGCGTCACACAGACACTTGGTCTTGGGGAGGCCAACGCCATGCCTTGGGCGGATTTTGTGCGTAGGTTGAAGGACGAGTACTGCCCGCGTGAGGAGATTAAGAGGTTGGAACAGGAATATGGGAATCTTAAGATGGTAGGTTCTGAAGTTGAGGAGTACACTATCAGGCACAACGAGCTAGCAGTGATGTGTCCAGGTTTGTCTACACCAGAGTACAGGAGGATAGAGCAGTACCTTGCGGGTTTGGTGCCAGAGATTGCTGGATTGGTGTCTACTAGGGATCCCGCTACTATGTCAGAGGCTGTGCGGTCGGCGACTAAGATGACCAACTTGAAGATTACTGAGGGTGTCTTGCCTCCTAGGGGTTCGTCCGTGAAGGCGCCGGCAGAGAACAAGAGGAAGTGGGATAGTGTGGATAAGAGTTCAGCGGGGGTTCAGCGACAACCGGCGGCGAAGAAGGCTGAAGCTTCAGGGTCAGCGTCAGATCAGAAACAAGGGGGCTATGCTGGGAAAAGCCCTAAGTGCGGGCGTTGTGGGTTTCATCACTATGGTACTTGCGAGAGTTTTCGCTGTGAGCGTTGTCAGAGGACGGGGCATCTTGCCAAGGATTGTAGGGTCAACCTTTCCAGGACGGCTCAGACTGCTGCTACTACTACCCCTGCTCCACAGGGGAACCAGGGTTGCTTTCATTGTGGTGAGGCGGGGCACTTCAAGCGCAGCTGTCCAAAGTTGAATCAAGGGGGCACAGGGAACGCAGGGAAGGATGGAGACAATGAAGGTGGTGGTCGGGTTACTCGTGCTCATGCTTATGTGATTGGTGCTAGGGAGAACCAGGTGGACCCAGACACTGTTACCCGTACGTATTCTTTCTCATCTTTTGTTACGCCTTGGTTTTACTATTTCGCATTGTTGTGTGTTCATGTCTTTGGGTGTTTCCTTGGGGTTTGGTCTTTACTTCTCATTCTTTGGGGTCGATGAGGGTCCTTTGGGGATGCTACTTGGACTGTACCAGTGGGTTGTTACACCGATCACAGTAGTCCCCAGTAGGCCTTCGATCGGGGGTCTCTTGTCTCATATTCACTCGCTGTTCCTTGGGGAAACGTTACTTGGGCATACACAGAGGTCGACGCTCATCACTGTTGGGGCTAAAAGAATCTCGGGGCGAGATTCCTTTTAACAGGGGGATGATGTGACGACCCGGAAAATTTTTCTTCTTATTTTGTCTCATCTTTTCGACTTCGGGAAATTTTCGGGATGAAAATTCTTTTAACAGGGGGATGATGTGACACCCGGCAACTTCCGGTAACTAACTTTTGAAAACTTAGTAAAGTCTACCTTAGCGAGTCGCGCATACGTTACACAAAACAAGGTCGGTCGAGTCGCACATCATTAGGGTTTTAACGTACACAAGTCTCGAGTCCCGGGAATTGGTGAACGAGTGTGAACGCGTTTACTTTCATGCATTATGTGTTTATAATCATTATGTGACTTGTCGGTATGTGAAAATGTGTTAACATATGTTAAAACGGAGTTTAACGCGCCAAATACACCACACCAGACCCTGTAGGCGATTAGCAAGGCTAATTGCCTAAAGGGGTGGTGATTAGCAGGCTAATTGCCTAAAGGGGTGGTGATTAGCAGGCTAATTGCCTAAAGGGGTGGTGATTAGCAGGCTAATCGCCTAAAGGGGTGGCGATTAGGAGGCTAATCGCCTAAAGGGGTGGCGATTAGCAGCCCTAATCGCCTAAAGGGGTGGCGATTAGCAGCCCTAATCGCCTGCAACTGCTGCATAATCGCCTGCAACGTACTTGACAACTAAAAACACCTATAAATACCACCCTTGACCCCCAAAACATTATTTACACAACCCTAGCCGTCCCATAACACATCTCAACCCACAAACACCCTCTGGAACCCATTTTTACACACAAACAACCATTTCCAAGCTTATTCCATCATCTACTCTTAAATACAAGGTGTGTTCTTCAAACCCAAACCTTTAAATGATTATGTTTTACTCCCTAAATGTCCAGACCTGACTTATAAAGGTTTTTGTCTTTGAAAATCCATTTAAAACCGTTTCTAAACAAACCCACACCTTTACATGTGTTATATGTGTTATATGTGATTAAAGATAGAGTTTTTGGGATCTAATCATGATTGTTTTTGTGTTATTATGATGTTTATAGCTGTTACAAGTTAGTATGATGATGTCCTAGGAGTTTGGGTGGTTTTGGTCGTATATTATGGATACTTGATGTTTTGACCCGTTTGAAGGATTTTGGATGATTTAGGATGATATGAGGTGTGTTGTTGATTGTTTGATGTTAGGGTTTGCTCTAGGATGATGTTAGAACAGTAGGATGCTTTCGGACAACGTGATTATGTGATTAGATCTGGAAATTTGCTATTTAGGGCAAGTTATTGCATGTTGATGTGATGTTTTCATGTTAAATTGCTATTTTGGGAAAACGCTCGCATTCGGGACTGTTAGAATGATGAAAACTTGGGGGTTTTGCTTGAAATATGTTTGTTAATATGTTAGAATGATTATTGGGTGTTTGCGCACGTTTCGGATCTGATTTGGAGGGTTAAACGCGCGAAAAACCACAATTGTTGCACTGTAGGCGATTAGCAATCCTAATCGCCTATGTTGTAGGCGATTAGGGGCATAATCGCCTAAGAAAAAGGCTACTCGTGTGCTAGGGGTGGCGATTAGCATCATAATTGCTAGCAGTCCATGCAATTGTGATCCTAATTGCCTTCATGTCATGCAATTGTGACCCTAATCACTAGTTAAGCCCTGAATTGCATACCACATGACCATAATCGCCTGATATGCATGTGATTAGCCCTAATCACCTAACATAGGTGGCGATTAGCCCTGCTAATTGCCTGTTGACCATCCCTAATCACGTGTTGACTTTCCTAATTGCATGCTAAGTCCCTAATCGCGTGTAATGCTGTTATAAGTGTATTTTAACATCCCGAAACCCGATTTGACACCTAGGAACATGATAGGAACCCCGTGACATGCTTAGTAACATAGTAACACGTGTTCGGACTTGTTCGTACGTTAATTGACCTATGTGTTAGAATCGTTGAACTTTAACGCATGTTAAGTGCTGAGTTGCATGTTTTGTGTATGTTTGTGTATGAGATGAACACGTGGAATGTCGGGTCACCAATGGGATGTCGAGTCTTGTCTTACGTAGTCTGGTTGTTGGTCAAACACATTTTTCAAACACATCATGGTCATGGACTGGACTTAGGGACTAATGAACCCTGCGGGTTATTAGTCTAACTTAACACATATCTTATGATAGGTCGCCACTAGTTGGGGCTATCATATCTTACAGACGGTTTACTCATATCACACATACGGGTTACTCATAAACGGTATACGCAACCTAAGGTGAGTTCACGGCCCCACATTTTACGGTTTATGTTTTCGGGGGAGAAACATGCTTAAAACGCTTTTATGACTTATGGTTTATTAAACTCTTATTGCTCATGACACTTTATCACGTTATACTATGGCTTACTTATCGTACTATACGGTTCATCAAAAAGTCCCTTAGAAACCACTAACATGGGTATATGGCGGGGAAATATGGATAGCGCTATTGGGAACTGACAAACCCCACTCGACGGTAGGACCGGGCGGGTGCATATTGTCTCTAACAAAACAAGGTCTACCGGTGATGACGGTAGCCCATAGGAAACTAAGGGTCATTACACGGCTTAGTCAGCAATGGTTTCACCCGTATGAGTATCTTATTCTGCGCCTAGCTAGCGTTCTTACAAGCATAGTAGTAATTGTGATGGTAACGGTTTTTGAAGGATTGCTCTAAACGTTTAACTAAAACTTGTGAACTCACTAGCATTATATGTTGACTCTTTTAGCATGTTTTCTTAGGTCGCTAAGGTAGCAGCTGTCAGATAGGCGCACGGAGTCGCACTGGGTCGTCTTGCGTCTAGGGTCTCATGGCATGTTTTGGAAATGTTAAACTTGGGAACTTATGTTTTATTTTCGGCATGACTTTTGTAAACTTTTAATGCTTCCGCACTACTTAATGTTGAATTTTAAATCTTATGCATGGTTTTATTACGTATGTTTTTACATTTAGACGTCGTTTATTGTGACCGTTGACTTGGATCCTGGTATGTCACACGCCTCGCGGTAGAACTCCGCAGGTGGATATTTGAGGGTGTGACATGTTAATATGGATATTAATTTATCATATTTAGTGATTCTGATAGACACTGTTTAACTTCAATATCCTTCCGTATTGAGGTTAAACAAAATGCTGAGAGTTTATGATTAGCACATGTGTTAATCCAAATTACCACACGTATTAATCTACCAAAAAACACGTCTTAATCTATAATTCGCATGAAATGGTTTAGAAGGTTAATGTAGATATTAATTAATGATTTTACAATGTTCCGTGGGACTAAGATGCCACAATTTAGTTTGAATATCATCATGCTAAGAGGTTAACCAGATTCACGACACTTCAAGGTTAACACATGTGTTAATTCTCATTAACATGAGTTGGAAGTATAAGGTCAACGTATGTTGTTATTATATCATGCATACTGAGACTCAAATACCATTGTTTTGTATGAAAATCCATACGCTATGAGGTTAAGTAGAACCACGGGAGTTAAAGATTAACTCATGTGTTAATACACATTAACACATGTGTTAATATAAAAAAACACGCTTTATTGTATACATTTACACAAATTATATGTAGAAGCTTAATGTGGATATTAGTTTATGAAATTTAGTGATTCTGATAGGTTACTATTTATCTTCAAAAACCTTCCGTATATGGGTTAACCAGAATCATGAGAGTTCATTATTAACACATGTGTTAATCCAAATTAGCACACATGTTAATCTTAGAAAAACACGTCTTAATGTATACATTCACATGAATGGATTGGAAGGTTATTGCAGATATTTGTTAATGATTTTATATTGTTCTGTGAGACTTAGATGCCACAATTGAGTTTAAATATGCTTATGCAGAGAGGTTAAATAGAATCACGACACTTCAAGGTTAACACATGTGTTAATCCTCATTAACATGAATTGGAAGCAGAAGGTCAACGTAGATTGTTATTATATCATGCTTATTGAGACTCAAAGGCCGTTGTTTTGTATATATATCCTTACACTAAGAGGTTAACTAGAATCACCGAAGTTTATGATTAACACAAGTGTTAATACACTTTAACACATGTGTTAACCTAAATAAAAACACACTTTATTTTATACATTTACATGAATTATATCTAGAAGTTAATATGGATATTAATTTATCATATTTAGTGATTCTGATAGATACTGTTTAACATCAATATCCTTCCGTATAGAGGTTAAACAAAATGCTGAGAGTTTATGATTAGCACATGTGTGATGTGAGGCCGAAAGGTCCACATCTTTATAGTTTAATTTGTTTGTTTTGTGTATATTTGTGTGTAGATTTGCCCGGAGTTAGATATATTAGCGAGATTCATGGGGGAAACGCTTAAGATGCTAAAAAGACCATTTTACGAGCCTTAAGCGAGAGAAGACGAGCCGGAACAGGAACCTACGCGCAGAACGGATGAAAAACGATGCGGAAATAAAGTTTCGTTACACAAACCTCTCCCGCGGACCGCGGGAGGATTGTGAATTCCTCCGCGGTCCGCGGCGTGTCATCAGATCTGGTTTTATAACTTTATTCCCACGCGGACCGCGCGGGAATTCTTAATCCCGCCGCGGTCCGCGACGCCAACATGTGCGATTCCAGACTGTTTCGCTTTACAGCTTGTTCTGCACTCGCTTCTTCTTCATAAACCAACTCGCAACGATCGGAAAAAGGACCACTCCACCACCTCCGATCACTGGTCACCACCCACGACCTTCGGGTCGTGATTTCCGGCCAAACCATGCTCCATTGTTGAAGCTAGAAGTGAACCCGAGCCTGTCATGACAAGCAGACGCGGCTAAGCTTCGGTGACGATTCTTCTCCGGGTGAAATGTTTGTATGTTTTGTATCTTGTTATTGCTTTGTTACGAAAACTAGCATCATGACTACTTGTGTGTATTAATTAAACCTTGCTTGCATAAATCAAAGTATCTTATAATTACGGCTCTTTGCTTGTCATCCCGTAAGGAAGTTGGTGAGTGTTTGCGTAGGGATAACTAGGTTGATTAGCCCCATGAACGGCGTTCCCTAGTTGTTATATTAATACTAAAAATCCAGGGCCTCGTGACAGGAGGTGTTTAGTTAACAAACGTGACCTGTCAGCAAAACATAGGAATATGATCCCGGGAGGAATCGTCATTCATAAACCCGCTATTGTCTTAGTTTAGTTCCGTTACTGTTACCAACTGCTACTGTTATTGTTTTGTTATTGTTACCGCTACTGTTACTATTCTGTTACCGTTACCGTTACAACCAACCAAACCCCGATCTTTACTTTTTTGCATATTTACTTTTCCGTATTTTTACTTAATTGTCTATTTATATTTTTGTTAATAAAAATTATACAAACGGATAACTAGTGCAAAACCGACCACATGCTCTTCGTAGGATCGACATCCGTGCTTCCCTATCTACATTAGTTTGTAGGTTTAGAAGTAGCTAAATATAAAATTCTTTTGTTTAGAGGCGTGACGACAAAGCCGCTGTCAAAATGGCGCCGTTGCCGGGGAGCTAGTGCGCTTGGTTTTGTATTTATTGTTTGTTTGTATTTTTATTGAAAAAACTAAAAAAAAAATAGAAAATTTTAAAAATTAAAAAAAATCGGAAAATTTAAAAAAAAAAAATATATATATGCATACAAGTGATTTTTAATTTTTATTAGATTTCACTTTGGGTATTCTAGCTTTTTTGTGCAGGTTTCCTTCGCGAGCTTAGAATACTATGGATCGAGCCTATTCAACATGTATAGGTTGTGGTAGTCCTTATCACACTCACTTTGAGTGCCATGAGTATAGGCGACAATTTGAAGAAGATAGAAGGAGATTAATTGAGTTGGATATTGAGTACAACGATGTCCAACCCTATTATATGACTTGGGAAGATTTTTGTTATAACGCCGCCATGGAGTCTCATGAGGAGCAAAATCATAGTTACTATGATTACAAACCTGAGGAAACGCCAATTGTAGGTAACCATGAAAATTATTATTATGAAATGTCACAATATGGTTATCCTATTAAACGTTTCCATGATCAATACCAACTTCCTCCTTATAAAGAAAAGCCTAAAAAGATTTTATATAAAACCAAGGAGGAAGCAAAACTTGCTCGAATTAAAAAGAATTTAACCAAAGTCGAGAAGTTGTTAACAACGCCTAGCCTATCAATTCAACAAAGAATTAATTATTTGAATTGTAAATGTAAAAACTTATCAACAAGGATAGCTCTAAACGAGTCTATGTCACCCTTACCCGATGACATAAGAACTTATTGGCAAGTAAAGTATGAAGTGGTACCAAATCCTTCACTTGTTGAAGAGTTAATTTTGGAAAAGGTTGTTGTTAGTATTGATGTAGGTACTACAAGTCAAGAATCTCACCAAACTCATTCCGTGCCGATTAACTTCATAAACAAGGATCGGGATGAGGTTTTTAAAGCAAACATTCGAAAGGTGAGGTTACAAGACATTGGAGTCAAGCTCATGAGATGGGTCAACCACAAACACATCGGCTCACTCAACATGCCAATCTTTAAACGCTTGTTTATTTGGCATGTTCACTACCGAGCATACATTGGAAACTCGGTAGGCAAATGCGCACTTAGACCACCTTGATCGACAAATTTGGTAAAGTCCGGCTGAAGACATTAAATTTAGCGCTTTTGGGAGGCACCCCAAGTTTAAATTTTAATTTTTGTGTGTTTTGTGCAAGTTTGGCGTTTTTGTGTGTTTGTATTTTTTGAGTGTTTTATAGGTTTTCAATGCACAAACGAGCATGGAATGGATTCCCAGGTATGTTGTAGTGTTGCAAATCCGGAAATATTGTTTTCGGACATGTTTGGAAGTGATTTTGGCGAAGATGGGTCAAAAACTGGGCTGTGCAGGAAGCTGCTGATGTGCAGCGAATTTCCAGCCCTGGCGCGGACCGCGCGAGAATGGATAATTCCATCGCGGTCCGCGACAGATAAAAAAAAAAAAAAAAAAATTTAAAATTTAATAAAACCCAATTTTCCAAATCATTTCATTTACACTTTATTTACCTCCATTTTATTATCCGAAAATTATATATAAAAAAAAAAATTTATTAAAAATTTATCGGATGACCATGTTCATTTTGTTTAATATTCTGTGCATAATTTTGTTGTGAGTTTTTGTGTAATAGGTCACTTCGCTCGTACTCAATCTCCATTCGGGCGAGGATAAGGACATTTTTGGATTGCGACCGAAATGCTATACAACCAAAGTGGACTTTTGGACCTCACGACTTCAAGATTTAGGGGAGTCGTTCTATCCTTATTTTTGTTTGTGCGTGTGTTTAAAATTTTTGAAAAAAAAAATAGTCCTTGTTAAGCATTAAAAACAAACACTAAAATTTTGTTTTGGTCAAATTTAGATCTTCCGAAATATAAATTCTTAATCATGCTTTAATTTGTGTTAGTAATATGAACCGTTTTCAACAAGT
The DNA here is from genome assembly GCA_032199755.1 of Ambrosia artemisiifolia. Classification (NCBI taxonomy): domain Eukaryota; kingdom Viridiplantae; phylum Streptophyta; class Magnoliopsida; order Asterales; family Asteraceae; genus Ambrosia; species Ambrosia artemisiifolia. The sequence goes on along the minus strand of CM063527.1, from coordinate 47,068,512 downwards.
ATTTTTAAGAAAAATATATAGATTCATTTGATCAATTTTAACAATTTAGTGAAGACAATTATACGTACATATCGGCAACCCATATCCTACCTTGGTAAGATCTTGAGCTTTTACACTTTACATACACATATTTCCATATATATTTTCATTTGTCGAGTGTAAAGCCACTTGTTACTTGTTACAAAATTTGTCTAGTTTATACATGCTTAATAGTATTTATGCACATTTTTATGTTACGGCAAAACTTAGGAAAACCTTTTCATTTTACAACAATTTTTGTGATAAACCCGTTTACACATTTACATACCATTAGATAAACCCTTTTGAGCCTTTACCCATTCGTTTGTTAACCCACATATTACCCAAGTTACCTAAACCCATGTTGTTCGAAGTTATGAAATCCAAGTTGTATTCATTTCATTGTATTGTAAAAAAAAAAAAAAAAAAAAAAAAAATTCCTATTTCTACATTGAGGACAATGTATCGTTCAAGTGTGGGGGTGGGGATAGTTTGTGTGTGTTTATATAAAAAAAAAAAAAAAATTCAGAAAAAAAAAATATATATATATATATATATATATATATATATATATATATATTTGTTATTAGTTCGAATCATAAGTCGATATTTATTCGACAACGTTATAGTTTTGAGTTGTTTGAAATAAGGATTCAAATTCGACTTCACCCATTTACCCATTTTATCTTTTCAACCCTTTTTACCCACTTTTATCCCACCTTTACCCAAAGCCCAAAACCATAAGTCCTTTTCATATTTTTGTGCATTTTTACATCTTAGTATGATAGCTTTACAAATTTATATTAACAAGTTTCAGGTTTGCTTTGGAGTGAATAATATTAGCACACTTTATGCTAATCCAGATATTATACTGAGAGGAGCGAATATTGTGAGGGGTGTGTACGTATAAATGAGTTCAAAAGATTATTAAAATTGATCAAGTAAATCTAGTTTTAATGAAATATCTTTTTGACTTGTTGAATTAACACATCTAATGCTTTCGCTATTGAGGTATGATTTTGAGTTTTAAGTAGGATATCTTTATATGACCATCTTTATGTTTGTTTTATTTTGAAGTGTTTTTCAGGGACTGAAAAAGATAAGTGTGGGGGTGTGATGTGAGGCCGAAAGGTCCACATCTTTATAGTTTAATTCGTTTGTTTTGTGTATATTTGTGTGTAGATTTGCCCGGAGTTAGATATATTAGCGAGATTCATGGGGGAAACGCTTAAGATGCTAAAAAGACCATTTTACGAGCCTTAAGCGAGAGAAGACGAGCCGGAACAGGAACCTACGCGCAGAACGGATGAAAAACGATGCGGAAATAAAGTTTCGTTACACAAACCTCTCCCGCGGACCGCGGGAGGATTGTGAATTCCTCCGCGGTCCGCGGCGTGTCATCAGATCTGGTTTTATAACTTTATTCCCACGCGGACCGCGCGGGAATTCTTAATCCCGCCGCGGTCCGCGACGCCAACATGTGCGATTCCAGACTGTTTCGCTTTACAGCTTGTTCTGCACTCGCTTCTTCTTCATAAACCAACTCGCAACGATCGGAAAAAGGACCACTCCACCACCTCCGATCACTGGTCACCACCCACGACCTTCGGGTCGTGATTTCCGGCCAAACCATGCTCCATTGTTGAAGCTAGAAGTGAACCCGAGCCTGTCATGACAAGCAGACGCGGCTAAGCTTCGGTGACGATTCTTCTCCGGGTGAAATGTTTGTATGTTTTGTATCTTGTTATTGCTTTGTTACGAAAACTAGCATCATGACTACTTGTGTGTATTAATTAAACCTTGCTTGCATAAATCAAAGTATCTTATAATTACGGCTTTTTGCTTGTCATCCCGTAAGGAAGTTGGTGAGTGTTTGCGTAGGGATAACTAGGTTGATTAGCCCCATGAACGGCGTTCCCTAGTTGTTATATTAATACTAAAAATCCAGGGCCTCGTGACAGGAGGTGTTTAGTTAACAAACGTGACCTGTCAGCAAAACATAGGAATATGATCCCGGGAGGAATCGTCATTCATAAACCCGCTATTGTCTTAGTTTAGTTCCGTTACTGTTACCAACTGCTACTGTTATTGTTTTGTTATTGTTACCGCTACTGTTACTATTCTGTTACCGTTACCGTTACAACCAACCAAACCCCGATCTTTACTTTTTTGCATATTTACTTTTCCGTATTTTTACTTAATTGTCTATTTATATTTTTGTTAATAAAAATTATACAAACGGATAACTAGTGCAAAACCGACCACATGCTCTTCGTAGGATCGACATCTGTGCTTCCCTATCTACATTAGTTTGTAGGTTTAGAAGTAGCTAAATATAAATATCTTTTGATTAGAGGCGTGACGACAAAGCCGCTATCAATGTGTTAATCCAAATTACCACACGTATTAATCTACCAAAAAAACACGTCTTAATCTATAATTCGCATGAAATGGTTTAGAAGGTTAATGTAGATATTAATTAATGATTTTACAATGTTCCGTGGGACAAATATGCCACAATTTAGTTTGAATATCATCATGCTGAGAGGTTAACCAGAATCACGACACTTCTAGGTTAACACATGTGTTAATTCTCATTAACATGAGTTGGAAGTATAAGGTCAACGTATATTGTTATTATATCATGCATACTCAGACTCAAAGACCATTGTTTTGTATGAAAATCCATACGCTATGAGGTTAAGTAGAACCACGGGAGTTAAAGATTAACTCATGTGTTAATACACATTAACACATGTGTTAATATAAAAAAAACACGCTTTATTGTATACATTTACATAAATTATATCTAGAAGCTTAATGTGGATATAAGTTTATGAAATTTAGTGATTCTGATAGGTTACTATTTATCTTCAAAAACCTTCCGTATATGGGTTAACCAGAATCATGAGAGTTCATTATTAACACATGTGTTAATCCAAATTAACACACATGTTAATCTTACAAAAACACGTCTTAATGTATACATTCACATGAATGGATTGGAAGGTTATTGCAGATATTAATTAATGATTTTATAATGTTCCGTGAGACTTAGATGCCACAATTGAGTTTAAATATCCTTATGCTGAGAGGTTGAATATAATCACGACACATCAAGGTTAACACATGTGTTAATCATCATTAACATGAATTGGAAGTAGAAGGTCTACGTAGATTCTTATTATATCATGCTTACTGAGACTCAAAGGCCGTTGTTTGTATATAAATCCTTACACTAAGAGGTTAACTAGAATCACGGAAGTTTATGATTAAGACAAGTGTTAATACACATTAACCCATGTGCTAACCTAAATAAAAACACACTTTATTTTATACATTTACATGAATTATAACTAGATGTTAATATGGATATTAATTTATCATATTTAGTGATTTTGATAGACACTGTTTAACTTCAATATCCTTCCGTATATAGGTTAAACAAAATGCTGAGAGTTTATGATTAGCACATGTGTTAATCCAAATTACCACACGTATTAATCTACCAAAAAAACACGTCTTAATCTATAATTCGCATGAAATGGTTTAGAAGGTTAATGTAGATGTTAATTAATGATTTTACAATGTTCCGTGGGACAAAGATGCCACAATTTAGTTTGAATATCATCATGCTGAGAGGTTAACAAGAATCACGACACTTCAAGGTTAACACATGTGTTAATTCTCATTAACATGAGTTGGATGTATAAGGTCAACGTATGTTGTTATTATATCATGCATACTGAGACTCAAAGACCATTGTTTTGTATGAAAATCCATACGCTATGAGGTTAAGTAGAACCACGGGAGTTAAAGATTAACTCATGTGTTAATACACATTAACACATGTGTTAATATAAAAAAACACGCTTTATTGTATACATTTACATAAATTATATCTAGAAGCTTAATGTGGATATTAGTTTATGAAATTTAGTGATTCTGATAGGTTACTATTTATCTTCAAAAACCTTCCGTATATGGGTTAACCAGAATCATGAGAGTTCATTATTAACACATGTGTTAATCCAAATTAACACACATGTTAATCTAACAAAAACACGTCTTAATGGATACATTCACATGAATGGATTGGAAGGTTATTGCAGATATTTGTTAATGATTTTAAAATGTTCTGTGACACTTAGATGCCACAATTGAGTTTAAATATGCTTATGCAGAGAGGTTAAATAGAATCACGACACTTCAAGGTTAACACATGTGTTAATCCTCATTAACATGAATTGGAAGTAGAAGGTCAACGTAGATTTTTATTATATCATGCTTATTGAGACTCAAAGGCCGTTGTTTTGTATCTATATCCTTACACTAAGAGGTTAACTAGAATCACAGAAGTTTATGATTAACACAAGTGTTAATATACATTAACACATGTGTTAACCAAAATAAAAACACACTTTATTTTATACATTTACATGAATTATAGCTAGAACTTAATATGGATATTAATTTATCATATTTAGTAATTCTTATAGACTACTGTTTAACTTCAGTATCATTTTGTATAGAGGTTAAACAAAATACTGAGAGTTTATGATTAGCACATGTGTTAATCCAAATTACCACACGTATTAATCTAAAAAAAACACGTCTCAATGTATACATTCACATGAATGGATTGGAAGGTTATTGCAGATATTTGTTAATGATTTTATAATGTTCTGTGAGACTTAGATGCCACAATTGAGTTTAAATATGCTTATGCAGAGAGGTTAAATAGAATCACGACACTTCAAGGTTAACACATGTGTTAATCCTCATTAACATGAATTGGAAGTAGAAGGTCAACGTAGATTGTTGTTATATCATGCTTACTGAGACTCAAAGGCCATCGTTTTGTATATAAATCCATACACTAAGAGGTTAACTAGAATCACGGAAGTTTATGATTAACACAAGTGTTAATACACATTAACACATGTGTTAACCTAAATAAAAACACACTTTATTTTATACATTTACATGAATTATATCTAGATGTTAATATGGATATTAATTTATCATATTTAGTGATTCTGATAGACACTGTTTAACTTCAATATCCTTCCGTATAGAGGTTAAACAAAATGCTGAGAGTTTATGATTAGCACATGTGTTAATCCAAATTACCACACGTATTAATCTACCAAAAAAACACGTCTTAATCTATAATTCGCATGAAATGGTTTAGAAGGTTAATGTAGATATTAATTAATGATTTTACAATGTTCCGTGGGACTAAGATGCCACAATTTAGTTTGAATATCATCATGCTAAGAGGTTAACCAGAATCACGACACTTCAAGGTTAACACATGTGTTAATTCTCATTAAAATGAATTGGAAGTAGAAGGTCAACGCATATTGTTATTATATCATGCATACTGAGACTCAAAGACCATTGTTTTGTATGAAAATCCATACGCTATGAGGTTAAGCAGAACCACGGGAGTTAAAGATTAATTCATGTGTTAATACACATTAACACATGTGTTAATATAAAAAAAACACGCTTTATTGTATACATTTACATAAATTATATCTAGAAGCTTAATGTGGATATAAGTTTATGAAATTTAGTGATTCTGATAGGTTACTATTTATCTTCAAAAACCTTCCGTATATGGGTTAACCAGAATCATGAGAGTTCATTATTAACACATGTGTTAATCCAAATTAACACACATGTTAATCTTACAAAAACACGTCTTAATGTATACATTCACATGAATGGATTGGAAGGTTATTGCAGATATTTGTTAATGATTTTATAATGTTCTGTGACACTTAGATGCCACAATTGAGTTTAAATATGCTTATGCAGAGAGGTTAAATCGAATCACGACACTTCAAGGTTAACACATGTGTTAATCATCATTAACATGAATTGGAAGTAGAAGGTCAACGTAGATTGTTATTATATCATGCTTACTGAGACTCAAAGGCCATTGTTTTGTATATAAATCCTTACACTAAGAGGTTAACTAGAATCACGGAAGTTTATGATTAACACAAGTGTTAATACACATTAACACATGTGTTAACCTAAATAAAAACACACTTTATTTTATACATTTACAAGAATTATATCTAGATGTTAATATGGATATTAATTTATCATATTTAGTGATTCTGATAGACACTGTTTAACTTCAATATCCTTCCGTATAGAGGTTAAACAAAATGCTGAGAGTTTATGATTAGCACATGTGTTAATCCAAATTACCACACGTATTAATCTACCAAAAAAACACGTCTTAATCTATAATTCGCATGAAATGGTTTAGAAGGTTAATGTAGATATTAATTAATGATTTTACAATGTTCCGTGGGACTAAGATGCCACAATTTAGTTTGAATATCATCATGCTAAGAGGTTAACCAGAATCACGACACTTCAAGGTTAACACATGTGTTAATTCTCATTAACATGAGTTGGAAGTATAAGGTCAACGTATGTTGTTATTATATCATGCATACTGAGACTCAAAGACCATTGTTTTGTATGAAAATCCATACGCTATGAGGTTAAGTAGAACCACGGGAGTTAAAGATTAACTCATGTGTTAATACACATTAACACATGTGTTAATATAAAAAAACACGCTTTATTGTATACATTTACACAAATTATATCTAGAAGCTTAATGTGGATATTAGTTTATGAAATTTAGTGATTCTTATAGGTTACTATTTATCTTCAAAAACCTTCCGTATATGGGTTAACCAGAATCATGAGAGTTCATTATTAACACATGTGTTAATCCAAATTAACACACATGTTAATCTTAGAAAAACACGTCTTAATGTATACATTCACATGAATGGATTGGAAGGTTATTGCAGATATTTGTTAATGATTTTTTATTGTTCTGTGAGACTTAGATGCCACAATTGAGTTTAAATGTGCTTATGCAGAGAGGTTAAATAAAATCACGACACTTCAAGGTTAACACATGTGTTAATCCTCATTAACATGAATTGGAAGCAGAAGGTCAACGTAGATTGTTATTATATCATGCTTATTGAGACTCAAAGGCCGTTGTTTTGTATATATATCCTTACACTAAGAGGTTAACTAGAATCACCGAAGTTTATGATTAACACAAGTGTTAATACACTTTAACACATGTGTTAACCTAAATAAAAACACACTTTATTTTATACATTTACATGAATTATATCTAGAAGTTAATATGGATATTAATTTATCATATTTAGTGATTCTGATAGATACTGTTTAACTTCAATATCCTTCCGTATAGAGGTTAAACAAAATGCTGAGAGTTTATGATTAGCACATGTGTTAATCCAAATAACCACACGTATTAATCTACCAAAAAAACACGTCTTAATCTATAATTCGCATGAAATGGTTTAGAAGGTTAATGTAGATATTAATTAATGATTTTACAATGTTCCGTGGGAGAAATATGCCACAATTTAGTTTGAATATCATCATGCTGAGAGGTTAACCAGAATCACGACACTTCTAGGTTAACACATGTGTTAATTCTCATTAACATGAATTGGAAGTAGAAGGTCAAAGTAGATTGTTATTATATCATGCTTATTGAGACTCAAAGGCCGTTGTTTTGTATATATATCCTTACACTAAGAGGTTAACTAGAATCACAGAAATTTATGATTAACACAAATGTTAATACACATTAACACGTGTGTTAACCTAAATAAAAACACACTTTCTTTTATACATTTACATGAATTATATCTAGAACTTAATATGGATATTAATTTATCATATTTAGTAATTCTGATAGACTACTGTTTAACTTCAATATCCTTTTGTATAGAGGTTAAACAAAATACTGAGAGTTTATGATTAGCACATGTGTTAATCCAAATTACCACACGTATTAATCTAACAAAAAAAAACACGTCTTAATGTATACATTCACATGAATGGATTTGAAGGTTATTGCAGATATTCATTAATGATTTTATAATGTTCCGTGAGACTTAGATGCCACAATTGAGTTTAAATATCCTTATGCTGAGAGGTTGAATATAATCACGACACATCAAGGTTAACACATGTGTTAATCATCATTAACATGAATTGGAAGTAGAAGGTCTACGTAGATTGTTATTATATCATGCTTACTGAGACTCAAAGGCCGTTGTTTGTATATAAATCCTTACACTAAGAGGTTAACTAGAATCACGGAAGTTTATGATTAAGACAAGTGTTAATACACATTAACACATGTGTTAACCTAAATAAAAACACACTTTATTTTATACATTTACATGAATTATATCTAGATGTTAATATGGATATTAATTTATCATATTTAGTGATTCTGATAGACACTGTTTAACTTCAATATCCTTCCGTATATAGGTTAAACAAAATGCTGAGAGTTTATGATTAGCACATGTGTTAATCCAAATTACCACACGTATTAATCTACCAAAAAACACGTCTTAATCTATAATTCACATGAAATGGTTTAGAAGGTTAATGTAGATATTAATTAATGATTTTACAATGTTCCGTGGGACTAAGATGCCACAATTTAGTTTGAATATCATCATGCTAAGAGGTTAACCAGAATCACGACACTTCAAGGTTAACACATGTGTTAGTGCTCATTAAAATGAATTGGAAGTAGAAGGTCAACGCATATTGTTATTATATCATGCATACTGAGACTCAAAGACCATTGTTTTGTATGAAAATCCATACGCTATGAGGTTAAGTAGAACCACGGGAGTTAAAGATTAATTCATGTGTTAACACACATTAACACATGTGTGAATATAAGAAAACACGCTTTATTGTATACATTTACATAAATTATATCTAGATGCTTAATGTGGATATTAGTTTATGAAATTTAGTGATTCTGATAGGTTACTATTTATCTTCAAAAACCTTCCGTATATGGGTTAACCAGAATTATGAGAGTTCATTATTAACACATGTGTTAATCCAAATTAACACACATGTTAATCTTACAAAAACACGTCTTAGTGTATACATTCACATGAATGGATTGGAAGGTTATTGCAAATATTTGTTAATGATTTTATAATGTTCTGTGAGACTTAGATGCCACAATTGAGTTTAAATATGCTTATGCAGATAGGTTAAATAGAATCACGACAGTTCAAGGTTAACACATGTGTTAATCCTCATTAACATGAATTGGAAGTAGAAGGTCAACGTAGATTATTATTATATCATGCTTATTGAGACTCAAAGGACGTTGTTTTGTATATATATCCTTCCACTAAGAGGTTAACTAGAATCACGGAAATTTATGATTAACACAAATGTTAATACACATTAACACATGTGTTAACCTAAATAAAAACACACTTTATTTTATACAATTACATGAATTATATCTAGAACTTAATATGGATATTAATTTATCATATTTAGTAATTCTGATAGACTACTGTTTAACTTCAATATCCTTCTGTATAGAGGTTAAACAAAATACTGAGAGTTTATGATTAGCACACATGTTAATCCAAATTACGACACGTATTAATCTAACAAAAAAAACACGTCTTAATGTATACATTCACATGAATGGATTGGAAGGTTATTGCAGATATTAATTAATGATTTTATAATGTTCCGTGAGACTTAGATGCCACAATTGAGTTTAAATATCCTCATGCTGAGAGGTTAAACTCAATTGTGGCATCTAAGTCTCACAGAACATTATAAAATCATTAACAAATATCAGCAATAACCTTCCAATCCATTCATGTGAATGTATACATTAAGACGTGTTTTTGTAAGATTAACATGTGTGTTAATTTGGATTAAAACATTTGTTAATAATGAACTCTCATGATTCTGGTTAACCCATATACGGAAGGTTTTTGAAGATAAATAGTAACCTATCAGAATCACTAAATTTCATAAACTAATATCCACTTTAAGCTTCTAGATATATTTTATGTAAATGTATACAATAAAGCGTGTTATTTTATATTAACACATGTGTTAATGTGTATTAACACATGAGTTAATCTTTAACTCCCGTGGTTCTACTTAACATCATAGCGTATGGATTTTGATACAAAACAATGGTATTTGAGTCTCAGTATGCATGATATAATAACAATATACGTTGACCTTATACTTCCAATTCATGTTAATGAGAATTAACACATGTGTTAACCTTGAAGTGTCGTGATTCTTGTTAACCTCTCAGCCTGATGATATTCAAACTAAGTTGTGGCATCTTAGTCCCACGGAACATTGTAAAATCATTAATTAATATCTACATTAACCTTCTAAACCATTCCATGTGAATTATACATTAAGACGTGTTTTTTTTTTGTAGATTAATACGTGTGGTTATTTGGATTAACACACGTGCGAATCATAAACTCTCAGCATTTTGTTTAACCTCTATACAGAAGGATATTGAAGTTAAACAGTAGTCTATCATAATCACTAAATATGATAAATTAATATCCATATTAACTTCTAGATGGACGATCTCAGTTGTAATTAATTAAAACGAAATACGAACGTTACTTCTAGATATAATTCATGTAAATGTATAAAATAAAGTGTGTTTTTATTTAGGTTAACACATGTGCTAATGTGTATCAACACTTGTGTTAATCATAAACTTCCGTGATTCTAGTTAACCTCTTAGTGTAAGGATTTATATATCAAAACAACGGCCTTTGAGTCTCAGTAAGCATGATATAATAACAATCTACGTTGACCTTCTACTTCCAATTCATGTCAATGAGGATTAACACATGTGTTAACCTTGATGTGTCGTGATTGTATTTAACCTCTCAGCATGAGGATATTTAATCTCAATTGTGGCATCTAAGTCTCACGGAACCTCATAAAATCATTAATTAATATCTGCAATAACCTTCCAATCCATTCATGTGAATGGATACATTAAGACGTGTTTTTTTTGTTAGATTAATACGTGTGGTAATTTGGATTAACACATGTTCTAATCATAAACTCTCAGTATTTTGTTTAACCTCTATACAGAAGGATATTGAAGTTAAACAGTAGTCTATCAGAATTACTAAAGATGATAAATTAATATCTATATTAAGTTCTAGATATAATTCATGTAAATGTATAAAATAAAGTGTGTTTTTATTTAGGTTAACACATGTGTTAATGTGTATTAACACTTGTGTTAATCATAAACTTCCGTGATTCTAGTTAACCTCTTAGTGTAAGGATATATATACAAAACAACGGCCTTTGAGTCTCAATAAGCATGATATAATGACAATCTACGTTGACCTTCTACTTCCAATTCATGTTAATGAGGATTAACACATGTGTTAACCTTGAAGTGTCGTGATTCTATTTAACCTCTCTGCATAAGCATATTTAAACTCAATTGTGGCATCTAAGTCTCACAGAACATTATAAAATCATTAATAAATATCTGTAATAACCTTCCAATCCATTCATGTGAATGTATACACTAAGACGTGTTTTTGTAAGATTAACATGTGTGTTAACTTGGATTAACACATGTGTTAATAATGAACTCTCATGATTCTGGTTAACCCATATACGGAAGGTTTTTGAAGATAAATAGTAACCTATCAGAATCACTAAATTTGATAAACTAATATCCACATTAAGCTTCTAGATATAATTTATGTAAATGTATACAATAAAGCGTGTTTTTTTTATATTAACACATGTGTTAATGTGTATTAACAAATGAATTAATCTTTAACTCCCGTGGTTCTACTTAACCTCATAGCGTATGAATTTTCATACAAAACAATGGTCTTTGAGTCTTAGTATGCATGATATAATAACAATATACGTTGACCTTCTACTTCCAATTCATTTTAATGAGAATTAACACATGTGTTAACCTTGAAGTGTCGTGATTCTAGTTTACCTCTTAGCATGATGATATTCAAACTAAATTATGGCATCTTAGTCCCACGGAACATTGTAAAATCATTAATTAATGTCTACATTAACCTTCTAAACCATTTCATGTGAATTATAGATCAAGACGTGTTTTTTTGGTAGATTAATACGTGTGGTAATTTGGATTAACACATGTGCTAATCATAAACTCTCAGCATTTTGTTTAACGTCTATACGGAAGGATATTGAAGTTAAACAGTGTCTATCAGAATCACTAAATATGATAAATTAATATCCATATTAACATCTAGATATAATTCATGTAAATGTATAAAATAAAGTGTGTTTTTATTTAGGTTAACACATGTGTTAATGTGTATTAACACTTGTGTTAATCATAAACTTCCGTGATTCTAGTCAACCTCGTAGTGTAAGGATTTATATATCAAAACAACGGCCTTTGAGTCTCAGTAAGCATGATATAATAACAATCTACGTTGACCTTCTACTTCCAATTCATGTTAATGAGGATTAACACATGTGTTAACCTTGATGTGTCGTGATTATATTTAACCTCTCAGCATGAGGATATTTAAACTCAATTGTGGCATCTAAGTCTCACGGAACATTTTAAAATCATTAATTAATATCTGCAATAACCTTCCAATCCATTCATGTGAATGTATACATTAAGACGTGTTTTTTTTGTTAGATTAATACGTGTCGTAATTTGGATTAACACGTGTGCTAATCATAAACTCTCAGTATTTTGTTTAACCTCTATACAGAAGGATATTGAAGTTAAACAGTAGTCTATTAGAATTACTAAATATGATAAATTAATATCCATATTAAGTTCTAGATATAATTCATGTAATTGTATAAAATAAAGTGTGTTTTTATTTAGGTTAACACATGTGTTAATGTGTATTAACATTTGTGTTAATCATAAATTTCCGTGATTCTAGTTAACCTCTTAGTGTAAGGATATATATACAAAACAACTGCCTTTGAGTCTCAATAAGCATGATATAATAATAATCTACGTTGACCTTCTACTTCCAATTCATGTTAATGAGGATTAACAAATGTGTTAACCTTGAACTGTCGTGATTCTATTTAACCTCTCTGCATAAGCATATTTAAACTCAATTGTGGCATCTAAGTCTCACAGAACATTATAAAATCATTAACAAATATCTGCAATAACCTTCCAATCCATTCATGTGAATGTATACACTAAGACGTGTTTTTGTAAGATTAACAGGTGTGTTAATTTGGATTAACACATGTGTTAATAATGAACTCTCATAATTCTGGTTAACCCATATACGGAAGGTTGTTGAAGATAAATAGTAACCTATCAGAATCACTAAATTTCATAAACTAATATCCACATTAAGCATCTAGATATAATTTATGTAAATGTATACAATAAAGCGTGTTTTCTTATATTAACACATGTGTTAATGTGTGTTAACACAAGAATTAATCTTTAACTCCCGTGGTTCTACTTAACCTCATAGCGTATGGATTTTCATACAAAACAATGGTCTTTGAGTCTCAGTATGCATGATATAATAACAATATGCGTTGACCTTCTACTTCCAATTCATTTTAATGAGAATTAACACATGTGTTAACCTTGAAGTGTCGTGATTCTGGTTAACCTCTTAGCATGATGATATTCAAACTAAATTGTGGCATCTTAGTCCCACGGAACATTGTAAAATCATTAATTAATATCTACATTAACCTTCTAAACCATTTCATGTGAATTATAGATTAAGACGTGTTTTTTTGGTAGATTAATACGTGTGGTAATTTGGATTAACACATGTGCTAATCATAAACTCTCAGCATTTTGTTTAACCTATATACGGAAGGATATTGAAGTTAAACAGTGTCTATCAGAATCACTAAATATGATAAATTAATATCCATATTAACATCTAGATATAATTCATGTAAATGTATAAAATAAAGTGTGTTTTTATTTAGGTTAACACATGTGTTAATGTGTATTAACACTTGTCTTAATCATAAACTCCGTGATTCTAGTTAACCTCTTAGTGTAAGGATTTATATACAAACAACGGCCTTTGAGTCTCAGTAAGCATGATATAATAACAATCTACGTAGACCTTCTACTTCCAATTCATGTTAATGATGATTAACACATGTGTTAACCTTGATGTGTCGCGATTATATTCAACCTCTCAGCATAAGGATATTTAAACTCAATTGTGGCATCTAAGTCTCACGGAACATTATAAAATCATTAATTAATATCTGCAATAACCTTCAAATCCATTCATGTGAATGTATACATTAAGACGTGTTTTTTTTGTTAGATTAATACGTGTGGTAATTTGGATTAACACATGTGCTAATCATAAACTCTCAGTATTTTGTTTAACCTCTATACAAAAGGATATTGAAGTTAAACAGTAGTCTATCAGAATTACTAAATATGATAAATTAATATCCATATTAAGTTCTAGATATAATTCATGTAAATGTATAAAAGAAAGTGTGTTTTTATTTAGGTTAACACACGTGTTAATGTGTATTAACACTTGTGTTAATAATAAATTTCTGTGATTCTAGTTAACCTCTTAGTGTAAGGATATATATACAAAACAACGGCCTTTGAGTCTCAATAAGCATGATATAATAACAATCTACTTTGACCTTCTACATCCAATTCATGTTAATGATGATTAACACATGTGTTAACCTTGAAGTGTCGTGATTCTATTTAACCTCTCTGCATAAGCATATTTAAAATCAATTGTGGCATCTAAGTGTCACAGAACATTATAAAATCATTAACAAATATCTGCAATAACCTTCCAATCCATTCATGTGAATGTATACATTAAGACGTGTTTTTGTAAGATTAACATGTGTGTTAATTTGGATTAACACATGTGTTAATAATGAACTCTCTTGATTCTGGTTAACCCATATACGGAAGGTTTTTGAAGATAAATAGTAACCTATCAGAATCACTAAATTTCATAAACTTATATCCACATTAAACTTCTAGATATAATTTATGTAAATGTATACAATAAAGCTTGTTTTTTTATATTAACACATGTGTTAATGTGTATTAACACATGAGTTAATCTTTAACTCCCGTGGTTCTACTTAACTTCATAGCGTATGGATTTTCATACAAAACAATGGTCTTTGAGTCTGAGTATTCATGATATAATAACAATATACGTTGACCTTATACTTCCAACTCATGTTAATGAGAATTAACACATGTGTTAACCTAGAAGTGTCGTGATTCTGGTTAACCTCTCAGCATGATGATATTCAAACTAAATTGTGGCATATTTGTCCCACGGAACATTGTAAAATCATTAATTAATATCTACATTAACCTTCTAAACCATTTCATGCGAATTATAGATTAAGACGTGTTTTTTTGGTAGATTAATTCGTGTGGTAATTTGGATTAACACGTGTGCTAATCATAAACTCTCAGCATTTTGTTTAACCTCTATACGGAAGGATATTGAAGTTAAACAGTATCTATCAGAATCACTAAATATGATAAATTAATATCCATATTAACTTCTAGATATAATTCATGTAAATGTATAAAATAAAGTGTGTTTTTATTTAGGTTAACACATGTGTTAAAGTGTATTAACACTTGTGTTAATCAAAAACTTCGGTGATTCTAGTTAACCTCTTTGTGTAAGGATATATATACAAAACAACGGCCTTTGAGTCTCAATAAGCATGATAGAATAACAATCTACGTTGACCTTCTGCTTCCAATTCATGTTAATGAGGATTAACACATGTGTTAACCTTGAAGTGTCGTGATTCTATTTAACCTCTCTGCATAAGCATATTTAAACTCAATTATGCCATCTAAGTCTCACAGAACAATATAAAATCATTAACAAATATCTGCAATAACCTTCCAATCCATTCATGTGAATGTATACATTAAGACGTGTTTTTCTAAGATTAACATGTGTGTTAATTTGGATTAACACATGTGTTAATAATGAACTCTCATGATTCTGGTTAACCCATATACGGAAGGTTTTTGAAGATAAATAGTAACCTATCAGAATCACTAAATTTCATAAACTAATATCCACATTAAGCTTCTAGATATAATTTGTGTAAATGTATACAATAAAGCGTGTTTTTTTATATTAACACATGTGTTAATGTGTATTAACACATGAGTTAATCTTTAACTCCCGTTGTTCTACTTAACCTCATAGCGTATGGATTTTCATACAAAACAATGGTCTTTGAGTCTTAGTATGCATGATATAATAACAACATACGTTGACCTTATACTTCCAACTCATGTTAATGCGAATTAACACATGTGTTAACCTTGAAGTGTCGTGATTCTGGTTAACCTCTTAGCATGATGATATTCAAACTAAATTGTGGCATCTTAGTCCCACGGAACATTGTAAAATCATTAATTAATATCTACATTAACCTTCTAAACCATTTCATGCGAATTATAGATTAAGACGTGTTTTTTTGGTAGATTAATACGTGTGGTAATTTGGATTAACACATGTGCTAATCATAAACTCTCAGCATTTTGTTTAACCTCTATACGGAAGGATATTGAAGTTAAACAGTGTCTATCAGAATCACTAAATATGATAAATTAATATCCATATTAACATCTAGATATAATTCATGTAAATGTATAAAATAAAGTGTGTTTTTATTTAGGTTAACACATGTGTTAATGTGTATTAACACTTGTGTTAATCATAAACTTCCGTGATTCTAGTTAACCTCTTAGTGTAAGGATTTATATACAAAACAATGGCCTTTGAGTCTCAGTAAGCATGATATAATAACAATCTACGTTGACCTTCTACTTCCAATTCATGTTAATGATGATTAACACATGTGTTAACCTTGAAGTGTCGTGATTCTATTTAACCTCTCTGCATAAGCATATTTAAACTCAATTGTGGCATCTAACTGTCACAAAACATTATAAAATCATTAACAAATATCTGCAACAACCTTCCAATCCATTCATGTGAATGTATACATTAAGACGTGTTTTTGTAAGATTAACATGTGTGTTAATTTGGATTAACACATGTGTTAATAATGAACTCTCATGATTCTGGTTAACCCATATACGGAAGGTTTTTGAAGATAAATAGTAACCTATCAGAATCACTAAATTTCATAAACTTATATCCACATTAAGCTTCTAGATATAATTTATGTAAATGTATACAATAAAGCGTGTTTTTTTTATATTAACACATGTGTTAATGTGTATTAACACATGAATTAATCTTTAACTCCCGTGGTTCTGCTTAACCTCATAGCGTATGGATTTTCATACAAAACAATGGTCTTTGAGTCTCAGTATGCATGATATAATAACAATATGCGTTGACCTTCTACTTCCAATTCATTTTAATGAGAATTAACACATGGGTTAACCTTGAAGTGTCGTGATTCTGGTTAACCTCTTAGCATGATGATATTCAAACTAAATTGTGGCATCTTAGTCCCACGGAACATTGTAAAATCATTAATTAATATCTACATTAACCTTCTAAACCATTTCATGCGAATTATAGATTAAGACGTGTTTTTTTGGTAGATTAATACGTGTGGTAATTTGGATTAACACATGTGCTAATCATAAACTCTCAGCATTTTGTTTAACCTCTATACGGAAGGATATTGAAGTTAAACAGTGTCTATCAGAATCACTAAATATGATAAATTAATATCCATATTAACATCTAGATATAATTCATGTAAATGTATAAAATAAAGTGTGTTTTTATTTAGGTTAACACATGTGTTAATGTGTATTAACACTTGTGTTAATCATAAACTTCCGTGATTCTAGTTAACCTCTTAGTGTAAGGATTTATATACAAAACGATGGCCTTTGAGTCTCAGTAAGCATGATATAATAACAATCTACGTTGACCTTCTACTTCCAATTCATGTTAATGAGGATTAACACATGTGTTAACCTTGAAGTGTCGTGATTCTATTTAACCTCTCTGCATAAGCATATTTAAACTCAATTGTGGCATCTAAGTCTCACAGAACATTATAAAATCATTAACAAATATCTGCAATAACCTTCCAATCCATTCATGTGAATGTATACATTGAGACGTTTTTTTTAGATTAATACGTGTGGTAATTTGGATTAACACATGTGCTAATCATAAACTCTCAGTATTTTGTTTAACCTCTATACAAAAGGATACTGAAGTTAAACAGTAGTCTATAAGAATTACTAAATATGATAAATTAATATCCATATTAAGTTCTAGATATAATTCATGTAAATGTATAAAATAAAGTGTGTTTTTATTTAGGTTAACACATGTGTTAATGTGTATTAACACTTGTGTTAATCATAAACTTCTGTGATTCTAGTTAACCTCTTAGTGTAAGGATATAGATACAAAACAACGGCCTTTGAGTCTCAATAAGCATGATATAATAAAAATCTACGTTGACCTTCTACTTCCAATTCATGTTAATGAGGATTAACACATGTGTTAACCTTGAAGTGTCGTGATTCTATTTAACCTCTCTGCATAAGCATATTTAAACTCAATTGTGGCATCTAAGTGTCACAGAACATTTTAAAATCATTAACAAATATCTGCAATAACCTTCCAATCCATTCATGTGAATGTATCCATTAAGACGTGTTTTTGTTAGATTAACATGTGTGTTAATTTGGATTAACACATGTGTTAATAATGAACTCTCATGATTCTGGTTAACCCATATATGGAAGGTTTTTGAAGATAAATAGTAACCTATCAGAATCACTAAATTTCATAAACTAATATCCACATTAAGCTTCTAGATATAATTTATGTAAATGTATACAATAAAGCGTGTTTTTTTATATTAACACATGTGTTAATGTGTATTAACACATGAGTTAATCTTTAACTCCCGTGGTTCTACTTAACCTCATAGCGTATGGATTTTCATACAAAACAATGGTCTTTGAGTCTCAGTATGCATGATATAATAACAACATACGTTGACCTTATACTTCCAACTCATGTTAATGAGAATTAACACATGTGTTAACCTTGAAATGTCGTGATTCTGGTTAACCTCTCAGCATGATGATATTCAAACTAAATTGTGGCATCTTTGTCCCACGGAACATTGTAAAATCATTAATTAATATCTACATTAACCTTCTAAACCATTTCATGCGAATTATAGATTAAGACGTGTTTTTTTGGTAGATTAATACGTGTGGTAATTTGGATTAACACATGTGCTAATCATAAACTCTCAGCATTTTGTTTAACCTAGATACGGAAGGATATTGAAGTTAAACAGTGTCTATCAAAATCACTAAATATGATAAATTAATATCCATATTAACATCTAGTTATAATTCATGTAAATATATAAAATAAAGTGTGTTTTTATTTAGGTTAACACATGTGTTAATGTGTATTAACACTTGTCTTAATCATAAACTTCCGTGATTCTAGTTAACCTCTTAGTGTAAGGATTTATATACAAACAACGGCCTTTGAGTCTCAGTAAGCATGATATAATAACAATCTACGTAGACCTTCTACTTCCAATTCATGTTAATGATGATTAACACATGTGTTAACCTTGATGTGTCGTGATTATATTCAACCTCTCAGCATAAGGATATTTAAACTCAATTGTGGCATCTAAGTCTCACGGAACATTATAAAATCATTAATTAATATCTGCAATAACCTTCCAATCCATTCATGTGAATGTATACATTAAGACGTGTTTTTTTTGTTAGATTAATACGTGTGGTAATTTGGATTAACACATGTGCTAATCATAAACTCTCAGTATTTTGTTTAACCTCTATACAAAGGATATTGAAGTTAAACAGTAGTCTATCAGAATTACTAAATATGATAAATTAATATCCATATTAAGTTCTAGATATAATTCATGTAAATGTATAAAAGAAAGTGTGTTTTTATTTAGGTTAACACACGTGTTAATGTGTATTAACACTTGTGTTAATCATAAATTTCTGTGATTCTAGTTAACCTCTTAGTGTAAGGATATATATACAAAACAACGGCCTTTGAGTCTCAATAAGCATGATATAATAACAATCTACTTTGACCTTCTACTTCCAATTCATGTTAATGATGATTAACACATGTGTTAACCTTGAAGTGTCGTGATTCTATTTAACCTCTCTGCATAAGCATATTTAAACTCAATTGTGGCATCTAAGTGTCACAGAACATTATAAAATCATTAACAAATATCTGCAATAACCTTCCAATCCATTCATGTGAATGTATACATTAAGACGTGTTTTTGTAAGATTAACATGTGTGTTAATTTGGATTAACACATGTGTTAATAATGAACTGTCATGATTCTGGTTAACCCATATACGGAAGGTTTTTGAAGATAAATAGTAACCTATCAGAATCACTAAATTTCATAAACTTATATCCACATTAAGCTTCTAGATATAATTTATGTAAATGTATACAATAAAGCGTGTTTTTTTATATTAACACATGTGTTAATGTGTATTAACACATGAGTTAATCTTTAACTCCCGTGGTTCTACTTAACCTCATAGCGTATGGATTTTCATACAAAACAATGGTCTTTGAGTCTGAGTATGCATGATATAATAACAATATACGTTGACCTTATACTTCCAACTCATGTTAATGAGAATTAACACATGTGTTAACTTAGAAGTGTCGTGATTCTGGTTAACCTCTCAGCATGATGATATTCAAACTAAATTGTGGCATATTTGTCCCACGGAACATTGTAAAATCATTAATTAATATCTACATTAACCTTCTAAACCATTTCATGCGAATTATAGATTAAGACGTGTTTTTTTGGTAGATTAATACGTGTGGTAATTTGGATTAACACATGTGCTAATCATAAACTCTCAGCATTTTGTTTAACCTCTATACGGAAGGATATTGAAGTTAAACAGTATCTATCAGAATCACTAAATATGATAAATTAATATCCATATTAACATCTAGATATAATTCATGTAAATGTATAAAATAAAGTGTGTTTTTATTTAGGTTAACACATGTGTTAATGTGTATTAACACTTGTCTTAATCATAAACTTCCGTGATTCTAGTTAACCTCTTAGTGTAAGGATTTATATACAAACAACGGCCTTTGAGTCTCAGTAAGCATGATATAATGACAATCTACGTAGACCTTCTACTTCCAATTCATGTTAATGATGATTAACACATGTGTTAACCTTGATGTGTCGTGATTATATTCAACCTCTCAGCATAAGGATATTTAAACTCAATTGTGGCATCTAAGTCTCACGGAACATTATAAAATCATTAATTAATATCTGCAATAACCTTCCAATCCATTCATGTGAATGTATACATTAAGACGTGGTTTTTTTGTTAAATTAATACGTGTGGTAATTTGGATTAACACATGTGCTAATCATAAACTCTCAGTATTTTGTTTAACCTCTATACAAAAGGATATTGAAGTTAAACAGTAGTCTATCAGAATTACTAAATATGATAAATTAATATCCATATTAAGTTCTAGATATAATTCATGTAAATGTATAAAAGAAAGTGTGTTTTTATTTAGGTTAACACACGTGTTAATGTGTATTAACACTTGTGTTAATCATAAATTTCTGTGATTCTAGTTAACCTCTTAGTGTAAGGATATATATACAAAAAAACGGCCTTTGAGTCTCAATAAGCATGATATAATAACAATCTACTTTGACCTTCTACTTCCAATTCATGTTAATGATGATTAACACATGTGTTAACCTTGAATTGTCGTGATTCTATTTAACCTCTCTGCATAAGCATATTTAAACTCAATTGTGGCATCTAAGTTTCACAGAACATTATAAAATCATTAACAAATATCTGCAATAACCTTCCAATCCATTCATGTGAATGTATACATTAAGACGTGTTTTTGTAAGATTAACATGTGTGTTAATTTGGATTAACACATGTGCTAATAATGAACTCTCATGATTCTGGTTAACCCATATACGGAAGGTTTTTGAAGATAAATAGTAACCTATCAGAATCACTAAATTTCATAAACTTATATCCACATTAAGCTTCTAGATATAATTTATGTAAATGTATACAATAAAGCGTGTTTTCTTATATTAACACATGTGTTAATGTGTGTTAACACAAGAATTAATCTTTAACTCCCGTGGTTCTACTTAACCTCATAGCGTATGGATTTTCATACAAAACAATGGTCTTTGAGTCTCAGTATGCATGATATAATAACAACATACGTTGACCTTATACTTCCAACTCATGTTAATGAGAATTAACACATGTGTTAACCTTGAAGTCTCGTGATTCTGGTTAACCTCTCAGCATGATGATATTCAAACTAAATTGTGGCATATTTGTCCCACGGAACATTGTAAAATCATTAATTAATATCTACATTAACCTTCTAAACCATTTCATGCGAATTATAGATTAAGACGTGTTTTTTTGGTAGATTAATACGTGTGGTAATTTGGATTAACACATGTGCTAATCATAAACTCTCAGCATTTTGTTTAACCTCTATACGGAAGGATATTGAAGTTAAACAGTATCTATCAGAATCATTAAATATGATAAATTAATATCCATATTAACTTCTAGATATAATTCATGTAAATGTATAAAATAAAGTGTGTTTTTATTTAGGTTAACACATGTGTTAAAGTGTATTAACACTTGTGTTAATCATAAACTTCGGTGATTCTAGTTAACCTCTTAGTGTAAGGATATATATACAAAACAACGGCCTTTGAGTCTCAATAAGCATGATATAATAACAATCTACGTTGACCTTCTGCTTCCAATTCATGTTAATGAGGATTAACACATGTGTTAACCTTGAAGTGTCGTGATTCTATTTAACCTCTCTGCATAAGCATATTTAAACTCAATTTTGGCATCTAAGTCTCACAGAACAATATAAAATCATTAACAAATATCTGCAATAACCTTCCAATCCATTCATGTGAATGTATACATTAAGACGTGTTTTTCTAAGATTAACATGTGTGTTAATTTGGATTAACACATGTGTTAATAATGAACTCTCATGATTCTGGTTAACCCATATACGGAAGGTTTTTGAAGATAAATAGTAACCTATCAGAATCACTAAATTTCATAAACTAATATCCACATTAAGCTTCTAGATATAATTTGTTTAAATGTATACAATAAAGCGTGTTTTTTTTATATTAACACATGTGTTAATGTGTATTAACACCTGAATTAATCTTTAACTCCCGTGGTTCTGCTTAACCTCATAGCGTATGGATTTTCATACAAAACAATGGTCTTTGAGTCTCAGTATGCATGATATAATAACAATATGCGTTGACCTTCTACTTCCAATTCATTTTAATGAGCATTAACACATGTGTTAACCTTGAACTCTCATGATTCTGGTTAATGACAGAGGCTTTGTCGTCACGCCTCTAATCAAAAGAATTTATATTTAGCTACTTCTAAACCTACAAACTAATGTAGATAGGGAAGCACGGATGTCGATCCTACGAAGAGCATGTGGTCGGTTTTGCACTAGTTATCCGTTTGTATAGTTTTTATTGACAAAAATATAAATAGACAAATAAGTAAAAATGCAATAAATGTAAATATGCGGAAAAGTAAATATCACTGTTTTGGTTTGGTTTTCCTAAAATCTAACTTTGACAATAGCGATTATGAATGACTTTTCTCCTGGGATCCTACTTATACATTTATGCTACTGATTTGTTAAGACATCGATGACATCCCCTGTCACGGGACCTTGGATATTAGGATAGAAATAGCTAATTAAGGACACCTTTTAAAGTCTCGGCGTGCAACCTAATAGCCCAAATACTACAACCGATCAAAATCCTAGTGAGGCAAGGAATCACAGTGGCAGATAAATTGATCAAATTAATAGCAAAGTTTATTCAAATCCACACAAGTAGTGGCGTGCGAGTACATACAATAATCATAACACAATCAAATTACCAAAAACTAATAAATATTCACCCGAGAGAATCGTCACCGAAGCTTAGCCGCGTCTGCTTGTCATGACAGGCTCGGGTTCACCTCTAGCATCTTGAATCTTCAACGTACGGAGCATGGTTGTGGTGGAAATCACGACCCGAAGGTCGTGGGTGGTGACCAGAGGTCGAATGGTGTGTGTGAGGTCTGACCCTGAGCTCCATGGCCTGCTGCTGGTCTTAAACACGCGAGGAAGATGGGTTTGTGCGATACCAGGCTGGAAAAGTGACCAAAACACGTTTTCTGCGATCTGGGCTGTGCCGCGGACCGCGGAGAGTTAGCTACTCTCCCCGCGCTCCGCGGGGGAGTAAAGTAGATCTGAGAATATTTTAAGCTCGGGCGGACCGCGCTGGAGTTGATCAATCTCCCGCGGTCCGCGCCAGGGGTTTGTGCAGCCAAACTTTATTCCCGCATCGTTTTTCATCCGTTTTGTGCGTAGGTTCCCGTTCCGGCTCGTGTACTCTCGCTTAAGGCTCGTAAAATAGTCTTTTTAGTATCTTAAGCGTTTCTTCCATGATTCTCGCTAATGTAACTAACTCCGGGCAAATCTACACACAAATAAACACAAAACAAACGAATTAAACTATAAAGATGTGGACCTTTCGGCCTGACATCACACCCCCACACTTATCTTTTTCAGTCCCTGAAAAACACTTACAAAATAAAACAAACATAAGGATGGTCGTGTAAAGATATCCTACTTAAAACTCAAAATCATACCTCAATAGCGAAAGCATTAGATGTGTTAATTCAACAAGTCAAATAGATATTTCATTAAAACTAGATTTACTTGATCAAGTTTAATAATCTTTTGAACTCATTTATACGTACACACCCCTCACAAGATTCGCTCTTCTCGGTATAATATCTGAATTAGCATAAAATGTGCTAATATTATTCACTCCAAAGCAAACCTGAAACTTGTTAATATAAATTTGTAGAGTTATCATACTGGGATGTAAAAATGCACAAAAATATGAAAAGGACTTATGGTTTTGGGCTTTGGGTAAAGGTAGGATAAAAGTGGGTAAAAAGGGTTGAAAAGATAAAATGGGTAAATGGGTGAAGTCGAGTTCGAATCCTTATTTCAAACAACTTAAAACTATAACATTGTCGAATGAATATCGACTTATGATACGAACTAATAACATATATATATTTGTTTTTTTTTTTTTATAAATACACACAAACTATCCCCACCCCCACACTTGAACGATACATTGTCCTCAATGTAGAAATAGGAATTTTTTTTTTTTTTTTTTTTTACAATGAAATGAATACAACTTGGATTTCATAACTTCAATAAAATGGATTTGGGTAGATTGGGTAATATGTAGTTTAACAAACGAAAGGGTAAAGGCTCAAAATGGTTTCACTAGTGGTAATATGATATGTAAACGAGTTTAACACAAGAATTGGTGTAAAATGAAAAGGTTTTCCTAAGTTTTGCCTTAACATAAATAAGTGCAAGAATACTATTAAGCATGTATAAACTAGACAAATTTTATAACAAGTAACAAGTGGCTTTACACTCGACAATTGAAAATATATATATATGGAACTATGTATATGTGAAGTGTAAAAGCTCAAGATCTTACCAAGGTAGGATATGGGTTGCCGACATGTACGTATAATTGTCTTCACTAAATTGTTAAAATTGATCAAATGAATCTATATATTTTTCTTAAAAATACTTGTTGAAAACGGTTCATATTACTAACACAAATTAAAGCATGATTAAGAATTTACGTTTCGGACGATCTAAATTTGACCAAAGAAAAATTTTAGTGTTTGTTTTTAATGCTTAACAAGGACTATTTTTTCCAAAAAAAAAATTTTAAACACACGCAAACAAAGATAAGGATAGAACGACTCCCCGAAATCTTGAAGTCGTGAGGTCCAAAAGTCCACTTTGGTTGTATAGCATTTCGTTCGCAATCCAAGAGTGTCCTTATCCTCGCCCGAATGGAGATTGAGTACGAGCGAAGTGACCTATCACACAAAAACTCACAACAAAATTATGCACCAAATATTAAACAAAATGAACACGGACATCCGAATATAATTTTTTTTTTTTTTTATATATATATATATAATTTTCGGATAATAAAATGGAGGTAAATAAAGTGTAAATGAAATGATTTGGAAAATTGGGTTTTATTAATTTTTTTTTTTTTAATTAAGCTGTCGCGGACCGCTATGGAATTACCCATCCTCGCGCGGTCCGCGCCAGGCCTGGAAATTCGCTGCACATCAGCAGCTTCCTGCACAGCCCAAATTTTGACCCATTTTCGCCAAAATCACTTCCAAACATGTCCGAAAACAATATTTCCGGACTTGCAACACTACAACATACCTGTGACTCCATTCCATGCTCGTTTGCGCATTAAAAACCTTTAAAACACTCAAAAAAAATAGAAACACACAAAAACGCCAAATTGCACAAAACACACAAAAATAAAAATTTAAACTTGGGGTGCCTCCCGAAAGCGCTAAATTTAATGTCTTCAGCCGGACTTTACCTTATATAGCTTTCAAGGTGGTCTAAGTGCGCATTTGCCTACCGAGTTTCCAATGTATGCTCGGTAGTTTACATGCCAAATAAACAGTTGTTTAAAGATTGGCATGTGGATTAGGCGCTTTGGACTATTGTGGAATTTTTTAGCGACGAATCGCCAAATATCTTTAGTTTCCACCTTACGATCCTTTGTTTTTATTTGTTCCTCCTTGGTTTCATTAATTTCAATTTTGGATACCATAAGAGGAATGGGACACATAGAGATTGGCTCATTTTCTGGTTCTTTGAAAAATGTTATGTTTTCATTAAGATTTAAACAACCATTTTCATGTGTAGGAAAACTTATAACATTTTCAATTTCATTAACCACAACCTCATTAGTCAACTTATTTTTTTCATTTTTGATTTGGGCTAAATCCTCTTGTATTAACCGTACCTGCTCAACAAGGGCTTGATAAGCTTCCCTTGCCAATTCTTGGTCTTTCCTGTACTCTTCCATAAATTCTTGCAGTAACAGTAGTTCTTCATTTGTGTCCTGAGGATAAAAATCATAATGCCCATTATATTCTTCTTGGTAACTTGAAAATGACTCCCTTTCGGGTTCATCATATTCATAGTCCCAATTTGAACTGTAATTATAGTTGACTTGGGGTTGATAGTTATCAAGGCGTGGTCTTGCCCTATAACCAGAATCCCACATTTCATCCCAGTATTTTGGATTACTCCAATATACAAAGCAATCTTCATCTCTATGGATTATCCCGCAACAAAAACAGTGAGGGTCTATCAGTGGAGGTCTTGGACAATCTTCGGTCCAGTGGTTAAAGCTTCCACAATAATAGCATGGCTCATTTTCATCATCAACCCAATCCATCGTGTTCTATTCCTGCAAAGCGAAAACCTGCACAACTAGAGCACCCAAAGTGAAATCTAATAAAATTAAATAACACTTTGATATATATTTTTTTTATTTTTATTTTTATTTTTTTTTTTAAATTTCCGATTTTTTTAATTTTTAAAATTTTCTATTTTTTTTTTAGTTTTTCAATAAAAATACAAACAAACAATAAATACAAAACCAAGCGCACTAGCTCCCCGGCAACGGCGCCATTTTGACAGAGGCTTTGTCGTCACGCCTCTAATCAAAAGAATTTATATTTAGCTACTTCTAAACCTACAAACTAATGTAGATAGGGAAGCACGGATGTCGATCCTACGAAGAGCATGTGGTCGGTTTTGCACTAGTTATCCGTTTGTATAGTTTTTATTGACAAAAATATAAATAGACAAATAAGTAAAAATGCAATAAATGTAAATATGCGGAAAAGTAAATATCACTGTTTTGGTTTGGTTTTCCTAAAATCTAACTTTGACAATAGCGATTATGAATGACTTTTCTCCTGGGATCCTACTTATACATTTATGCTACTGATTTGTTAAGACATCGATGACATCCCCTGTCACGGGACCTTGGATATTAGGATAGAAATAGCTAATTAAGGACACCTTTTAAAGTCTCGGCGTGCAACCTAATAGCCCAAATACTACAACCGATCAAAATCCTAGTGAGGCAAGGAATCACAGTGGCAGATAAATTGATCAAATTAATAGCAAAGTTTATTCAAATCCACACAAGTAGTGGCGTGCGAGTACATACAATAATCATAACACAATCAAATTACCAAAAACTAATAAATATTCACCCGAGAGAATCGTCACCGAAGCTTAGCCGCGTCTGCTTGTCATGACAGGCTCGGGTTCACCTCTAGCATCTTGAATCTTCAACGTACGGAGCATGGTTGTGGTGGAAATCACGACCCGAAGGTCGTGGGTGGTGACCAGAGGTCGAATGGTGTGTGTGAGGTCTGACCCTGAGCTCCATGGCCTGCTGCTGGTCTTAAACACGCGAGGAAGATGGGTTTGTGCGATACCAGGCTGGAAAAGTGACCAAAACACGTTTTCTGCGATCTGGGCTGTGCCGCGGACCGCGGAGAGTTAGCTACTCTCCCCGCGCTCCGCGGGGGAGTAAAGTAGATCTGAGAATATTTTAAGCTCGGGCGGACCGCGCTGGAGTTGATCAATCTCCCGCGGTCCGCGCCAGGGGTTTGTGCAGCCAAACTTTATTCCCGCATCGTTTTTCATCCGTTTTGTGCGTAGGTTCCCGTTCCGGCTCGTGTACTCTCGCTTAAGGCTCGTAAAATAGTCTTTTTAGTATCTTAAGCGTTTCTTCCATGATTCTCGCTAATGTAACTAACTCCGGGCAAATCTACACACAAATAAACACAAAACAAACGAATTAAACTATAAAGATGTGGACCTTTCGGCCTCACATCACACCCCCACACTTATCTTTTTCAGTCCCTGAAAAACACTTACAAAATAAAACAAACATAAGGATGGTCGTGTAAAGATATCCTACTTAAAACTCAAAATCATACCTCAATAGCGAAAGCATTAGATGTGTTAATTCAACAAGTCAAATAGATATTTCATTAAAACTAGATTTACTTGATCAAGTTTAATAATCTTTTGAACTCATTTATACGTACACACCCCTCACAAGATTCGCTCTTCTCGGTATAATATCTGAATTAGCATAAAATGTGCTAATATTATTCACTCCAAAGCAAACCTGAAACTTGTTAATATAAATTTGTAGAGTTATCATACTGGGATGTAAAAATGCACAAAAATATGAAAAGGACTTATGGTTTTGGGCTTTGGGTAAAGGTAGGATAAAAGTGGGTAAAAAGGGTTGAAAAGATAAAATGGGTAAATGGGTGAAGTCGAGTTCGAATCCTTATTTCAAACAACTTAAAACTATAACATTGTCGAATGAATACCGACTTATGATACGAACTAATAACATATATATATTTGTTTTTTTTTTTTTTTTTATAAATACACACAAACTATCCCCACCCCCACACTTGAACGATACATTGTCCTCAATGTAGAAATAGGAATATTTTTTTTTTTTTTTTTTTTTTTTTTTTTTTACAATGAAATGAATACAACTTGGATTTCATAACTTCAACAAAATGGATTTGGGTAGATTGGGTAATATGTAGTTTAACAAACGAAAGGGTAAAGGCTCAAAATGGTTTCACTAGTGGTAATATGATATGTAAACGGGTTTAACACAAGAATTGGTGTAAAATGAAAAGGTTTTCCTAAGTTTTGCCTTAACATAAATAAGTGCAAGAATACTATTAAGCATGTATAAACTAGACAAATTTTATAACAAGTAACAAGTGGCTTTACACTCGACAATTGAATATATATATATATGGAACTATGTATATGTGAAGTGTAAAAGCTCAAGATCTTACCAAGGTAGGATATGGGTTGCCGACATGTACGTATAATTGTCTTCACTAAATTGTTAAAATTGATCAAATGAATCTATATATTTTTCTTAAAAATACTTGTTGAAAACGGTTCATATTACTAACACAAATTAAAGCATGATTAAGAATTTACGTTTCGGACGATCTAAATTTGACCAAAGAAAAATTTTAGTGTTTGTTTTTAATGCTTAACAAGGACTATTTTTTCAAAAAAAAAAATTTTAAACACACGCAAACAAAGATAAGGATAGAACGACTCCCCGAAATCTTGAAGTCGTGAGGTCCAAAAGTCCACTTTGGTTGTATAGCATTTCGTTCGCAATCCAAGAGTGTCCTTATCCTCGCCCGAATGGAGATTGAGTACGAGCGA
This sequence comes from Ambrosia artemisiifolia, assembly GCA_032199755.1. Taxonomy (NCBI): domain Eukaryota; kingdom Viridiplantae; phylum Streptophyta; class Magnoliopsida; order Asterales; family Asteraceae; genus Ambrosia; species Ambrosia artemisiifolia. Next base: position 47,038,261 of record CM063527.1, on the reverse strand, counting down.
AGTGACCTATCACACAAAAACTCACAACAAAATTATGCACAAAATATTAAACAAAATGAACACGGACATCCGAATATAATTTTTTTTTTATATATATATAATTTTCGGATAATAAAATGGAGGTAAATAAAGTGTAAATGAAATGATTTGGAAAATTGGGTTTTATTAATTTTTTTTTTAATTAGGCTGTCGCGGACCGCTATGGAATTACCCATCCTCGCGCGGTCCGCGCCAAGCCTGGAAATTCGCTGCACATCAGCAGCTTCCTGCACAGCCCAAATTTTGACCCATTTTCGCCAAAATCACTTCCAAACATGTCCGAAAACAATATTTCCGGACTTGCAACACTACAACATACCTGTGACTCCATTCCATGCTCGTTTGCGCATTAAAAACCTTTAAAACACTCAAAAAAAAATAGAAACACACAAAAACGCCAAATTGCACAAAACACACAAAAATAAAAATTTAAACTTGGGGTGCCTCCCAAAAGCGCTAAATTTAATGTCTTCAGCCGGACTTTACCTTATATAGCTTTCAAGGTGGTCTAAGTGCGCATTTGCCTACCGAGTTTCCAATGTATGCTCGGTAGTTTACATGCCAAATAAACAGTTGTTTAAAGATTGGCATGTGGATTAGGCGCTTTGGACTATTGTGGAATTTTTTAGCGACGAATCGCCAAATATCTTTAGTTTCCACCTTACGATCCTTTGTTTTTATTTGTTCCTCCTTGGTTTCATTAATTTCAATTTTGGATACCATAAGAGGAATGGGACACATAGAGATTGGCTCATTTTCTGGTTCTTTGAAAAATGTTATGTTTTCATTAAGATTTAAACAACCATTTTCATGTGTAGGAAAACTTATAACATTTTCAATTTCATTAACCACAACCTCATTAGTCAACTTATTTTTTTCATTTTTGATTTGGGCTAAATCCTCTTGTATTAACCGTACCTGCTCAACAAGGGCTTGATAAGCTTCCCTTGCCAATTCTTGGTCTTTCCTGTACTCTTCCATAAATTCTTGCAGTAACAGTAGTTCTTCATTTGTGTCCTGAGGATAAAAATCATAATGCCCATTATATTCTTCTTGGTAACTTGAAAATGACTCCCTTTCGGGTTCATCATATTCATAGTCCCAATTTGAACTGTAATTATAGTTGACTTGGGGTTGATAGTTATCAAGGCGTGGTCTTGCCCTATAACCAGAATCCCACATTTCATCCCAGTATTTTGGATTACTCCAATATACTAAGCAATCTTCATCTCTATGGATTATCCCGCAACAAAAACAGTGAGGGTCTATCAGTGGAGGTCTTGGACAATCTTCGGTCCAGTGGTTAAAGCTTCCACAATAATAGCATGGCTCATTTTCATCATCAACCCAATCCATCGTGTTCTATTCCTGCAAAGCGAAAACCTGCACAACTAGAACACCCAAAGTGAAATCTAATAAAATTAAATAACACTTTGATATATATTTTTTTTATTTTTATTTTTATTTTTTTTTAAATTTCCGATTTTTTTAATTTTTAAATTTTTCTATTTTTTTTTTGAGTTTTTCAATAAAAATACAAACAAACAATAAATACAAAACCAAGCGCACTAGCTCCCCGGCAACGGCGCCATTTTGACAGAGGCTTTGTCGTCACACCTCTAATCAAAAGAATTTATATTTAGCTACTTCTAAACCTACAAACTAATGTAGATAGGGAAGCACGGATGTCGATCCTACGAAGAGCATGTGGTCGGTTTTGCACTAGTTATCCGTTTGTATAGTTTTTATTGACAAAAATATAAATAGACAAATAAGTAAAAATGCAATAAATGTAAATATGCGGAAAAGTAAATATCACTGTTTTGGTTTGGTTTTCCTAAAATCTAACTTTGACAATAGCGATTATGAATGACTTTTCTCCTGGGATCCTACTTATACATTTATGTTACTGATTTGTTAAGACATCGATGACATCCCCTGTCACGGGACCTTGGATATTAGGATAGAAATAGCTAATTAAGGACACCTTTTAAAGTCTCGGCGTGCAACCTAATAGCCCAAATACTACAACCGATCAAAATCCTAGTGAGGCAAGGAATCACAGTGGCAGATAAATTGATCAAATTAATAGCAAAGTTTATTCAAATCCACACAAGTAGTGGCGTGCGAGTACATACAATAATCATAACACAATCAAATTACCAAAAACTAATAAATATTCACCCGAGAGAATCGTCACCGAAGCTTAGCCGCGTCTGCTTGTCATGACAGGCTCGGGTTCACCTCTAGCATCTTGAATCTTCAACGTACGGAGCATGGTTGTGGTGGAAATCACGACCCGAAGGTCGTGGGTGGTGACCAGAGGTCGAATGGTGTGTGTGAGGTCTGACCCTGAGCTCCATGGCCTGCTGCTGGTCTTAAACACGCGAGGAAGATGGGTTTGTGCGATACCAGGCTGGAAAAGTGACCAAAACACGTTTTCTGCGATCTGGGCTGTGCCGCGGACCGCGGAGAGTTAGCTACTCTCCCCGCGCTCCGCGGGGGAGTAAAGTAGATCTGAGAATATTTTAAGCTCGGGCGGACCGCGCTGGAGTTGATCAATCTCCCGCGGTCCGCGCCAGGGGTTTGTGCAGCCAAACTTTATTCCCGCATCGTTTTTCATCCGTTTTGTGCATAGGTTCCCGTTCCGGCTCGTGTACTCTCGCTTAAGGCTCGTAAAATAGTCTTTTTAGTATCTTAAGCGTTTCTTCCATGATTCTCGCTAATGTAACTAACTCCGGGCAAATCTACACACAAATAAACACAAAACAAACGAATTAAACTATAAAGATGTGTACCTTTCGGCCTCACATCACACCCCCACACTTATCTTTTTCAGTCCCTGAAAAACACTTACAAAATAAAACAAACATAAGGATGGTCGTGTAAAGATATCCTACTTAAAACTCAAAATCATACCTCAATAGCGAAAGCATTAGATGTGTTAATTCAACAAGTCAAATAGATATTTCATTAAAACTAGATTTACTTGATCAAGTTTAATAATCTTTTGAACTCATTTATACGTACACACCCCTCACAAGATTCGCTCTTCTCGGTATAATATCTGAATTAGCATAAAATGTGCTAATATTATTTTGTAAGTGTTTTTCAGGGACTGAAAAAGATAAGTGTGGGGGTGTGATGTGAGGCCGAAAGGTCCACATCTTTATAGTTTAATTCGTTTAATCCGTTGCCGGGGAGCTAGTGCGCTTGGTTTTGCACTAGTTATCTGTTTGTATAGTTTTTATTAACAAAAATATAAATAGACAATTAAATAAAAATACAGAAAAGTAAATATCGTGGTTGGTTTGGTTGTAACGTAACGGTAACAGTAACAATGACAATAACGATTATGAATGACTTTTCTCTCAGGATCCTATTTATATATTTTTGTACTGATTAGTTAAGATATTGATGACATCCCCTGTCACGGGACCTTGGATATTAGGATAGAAATAGCTAATTAAGGACACCTTTTAAAGTATCGGCGTGCAACCTAAAAGCCCAAATACTACAACCGATCAAAATCCTAGTGAGGCAAGGAATCACAGTGGCAGATAAATTGATCAAATTAATAGCAAAGTTTATTCTAATCCACACAAGTAGTGGCGTGCTAGTACATGCAATAATCCTAACACAATCAATTTATGGTGACTGTTATTGTAAACTCTTCCTGTCACGAAGTCTTGAGATTTAGTATCGAAATAACAACTAGTGAGCTATTATCAGTCTAGTTATCCCTACGCAAACATTCACCAACCTCCTTACGGTGTCGGATACGAAAGACCGTAATTAATAGATAATTTGATTGATGCAAACATGGTTTATTCAATACACCCAAGTACTCAAAGAGCTAGCAATAACATAAACACACATAAAATACAAAAACATACAAATATTCACCCAAGAGAATCGTCACCGAAGCTTAGCCGCGTCTGCTTGTCATGACAGGCTCGGGTTCACCTCTAGCATCTTGAATCTTCAACGTACGGAGCATGGTTGTGGTGGAAATCACGACCCGAAGGTCGTGGGTGGTGACCAGAGGTCGAATGGTGTGTGTGAGGTCTGACCCTGAGCTCCATGGCCTGCTGCTGGTCTTAAACACGCGAGGAAGATGGGTTTGTGCGATACCAGGCTGGAAAAGTGACCAAAACACGTTTTCTGCGATCTGGGCTGTGCCGCGGACCGCGGAGAGTTAGCTACTCTCCCCGCGCTCCGCGGGGGAGTAAAGTAGATCTGAGAATATTTTAAGCTCGGGCGGACCGCGCTGGAGTTGATCAATCTCCCGCGGTCCGCGCCAGGGGTTTGTGCAGCCAAACTTTATTCCCGCATCGTTTTTCATCCGTTTTGTGCGTAGGTTCCCGTTCCGGCTCGTGTACTCTCGCTTAAGGCTCGTAAAATAGTCTTTTTAGTATCTTAAGCGTTTCTTCCATGATTCTCGCTAATGTAACTAACTCCGGGCAAATCTACAGACAAATAAACACAAAACAAACGAATTAAACTATAAAGATGTGGACCTTTCGGCCTCACATCAGTTAACCTCTTAGCATGATGATATTCAAACTAAATTGTGGCATCTTAGTCCCACAGAACATTGTAAAATCATTAATTAATATCTACATTAACCTTCTAAACCATTTCATGCGAATTATAGATTAAGACGTGTTTTTTTGGTAGATTAATACGTGTGGTAATTTGGATTAACACATGTGCTAATCATAAACTCTCAGCATTTTGTTTAACCTCTATACGGAAGGATATTGAAGTTAAACAGTATCTATCAGAATCACTAAATATGATAAATTAATATCCATATTAACATCTAGATATAATTCATGTAAATGTATAAAATAAAGTGTGTTTTTATTTAGGTTAACACATGTGTTAATGTGTATTAACACTTGTCTTAATCATAAACTTCCGTGATTCTAGTTAACCTCTTAGTGTAAGGATTTATATACAAACAACGGCCTTTGAGTCTCAGTAAGCATGATATAATAACAATCTACGTAGACCTTCTACTTCCAATTCATGTTAATGATGATTAACACATGTGTTAACCTTGATGTGTCGTGATTATATTCAACCTCTCAGCATAAGGATATTTAAACTCAATTGTGGCATCTAAGTCTCACGGAACATTATAAAATCATTAATTAATATCTGCAATAACCTTCCAATCCATTCATGTGAATGTATACATTAAGACGTGTTTTTTTTGTTATATTAATACGTGTGGTAATTTGGATTAACACATGTGCTAATCATAAACTCTCAGTATTTTGTTTAACCTCTATACAAAAGGATATTGAAGTTAAATAGTAGTCTATCAGAATTACTAAATATGATAAATTAATATCCAAATTAAGTTCTAGATATAATTCATGTAAATGTATAAAAGAAAGTGTGTTTTTATTTAGGTTAACACACGTGTTAATGTGTATTAACACTTGTGTTAATCATAAATTTCTGTGATTCTAGTTAACCTCTTAGTGTAAGGATATATATACAAAACAACGGCCTTTGAGTCTCAATAAGCATGATATAATAACAATCTACTTTGACCTTCTACTTCCAATTCATGTTAATGATGATTAAAAACATGTGTTAACCTTGAAGTGTCGTGATTCTATTTAACCTCTCTGCATAAGCATATTTAAACTCAATTGTGGCATCTAAGTTTCACAGAACATTATAAAATCATTAACAAATATCTGCAATAACCTTCCAATCCATTCATGTGAATGTATACATTAAGACGTGTTTTTGTAAGATTAACATGTGTGTTAATTTGGATTAACACATGTGTTAATAATGAACTCTCATGATTCTGGTTAACCCATATACGGAAGGTTTTTGAAGTTAAATAGTAACCTATCAGAATCACTAAATTTCATAAACTTATATCCACATTAAGCTTCTAGATATAATTTATGTAAATGTATACAATAAAGCGTGTTTTTTTATATTAACACATGTGTTAATGTGTATTAACACATGAGTTAATCTTTAACTCCCGTGGTTCTGCTTAACCTCATAGCGTATGGATTTTCATACAAAACAATGGTCTTTGAGTCTCAGTATGCATGATATAATAACAATATGCGTTGACCTTCTACTTCCAATTCATTTTAATGAGAATTAACACATGTGTTAACCTTGAAGTGTCGTGATTCTGGTTAACCTCTTAGCATGATGATATTCAAACTAAATTGTGGCATCTTAGTCCCACGAAACATTGTAAAATCATTAATTAATATCTACATTAACCATCTAAACCATTTCATGTGAATTATAGATTAAGACGTGTTTTTTTGGTAGATTAATACGTGGGGTAATTTGGATTAACACATGTGCTAATCATAAACTCTCAGCATTTTGTTTAACCTCTATACGGAAGGATATTGAAGTTAAACAGTGTCTATCAGAATCACTAAATATGATAAATTAATATCCATATTAACATCTAGATATAATTCATGTAAATGTATAAAATAAAGTGTGTTTTTATTTAGGTTAACACATGTGTTAATGTGTATTAACACTTGTGTTAATCATAAACTTCCGTGATTCTAGTTAACATATTAGTGTAAGAATTTATATACAAAACAATGGCCTTTGAGTCTCAGTAAGCATGATATAATAACAATCTACGTTGACCTTCTACTTCCAATTCATGTTAATGATGATTAACACATGTGTTAACCTTGATGTGTCGTGATTATATTCAACCTCTCAGCATAAGGATATTTAAACTCAATTGTGGCATCTAAGTCTCACGGAACATTATAAAATCATTAATTAATATCTGCAATAACCTTCCAATCCATTCGTGTGAATGTATACATTGAGACGTGTTTTTTTTAGATTAATACGTGTGGTAATTTGGATTAACACATGTGCTAATCATAAACTCTCAGTATTTTGTTTAACCTCTATACAAAAGGATACCGAAGTTAAACAGTAGTCTATAAGAATTACTAAATATGATAAATTAATATCCATATTAAGTTCTAGATATAATTCATGTAAATGTATAAAATAAAGTGTGTTTTTATTTAGGTTAACACATGTGTTAATGTGTATTAACACTTGTGTTAATCATAAACTTCTGTGATTCTAGTTAACCTCTTAGTGTAAGGATATAGATACAAAACAACGGCCTTTGAGTCTCAATAAGCATGATACAATAACAATCTACGTTGACCTTCTACTTCCAATTCATATTAATGAGGATTAACACATGTGTTAACCTTGAAGTGTCGTGATTCTATTTAACCTCTCTGCATAAGCATATTTAAACTCAATTGTGGCATCTAAGTCTCACAGAACATTATAAAATCATTAATAAATATCTGCAATAACCTTCCAATCCATTCATGTGAATGTATACATTACCTTGACGTATGATGAGGTGGTGGGGGTAGAGGTGGTGGTAACATCACCTTGGCGTATGATGAGCTCAATGAGATGATGCAGCAACAGTTGGGCGTTGCACTAGCTGCTTTTCAGGCTGCCCAGCAGACTTTCATGGGTGCTACTGCTCCTCCGGTTCAGGCAGGTGTTGCCTACAAGCGGTTTAAGGATTGTCAGCCCCTCAGCTTCCACGGTACGGAGGGGGCTGTGGAGTTGCTTCGATGGTTGGAGAAGACTGAGTCGGTGTTTGCCCTATGTGGGACTCCAGCAGTGGATTGGGTGAATTTTGCTTCAGGGACTTTTGTAGGACCCGCCTTGACGTGGTGGAACTGCGTCACACAGACACTTGGTCTCGGGGAGGCCAACGGCATGCCTTGGGCGGATTTTGTGCGTAGGTTGAAGGATGAGTACTGCCCGCGAGAGGAGATTAAGAGGTTGGAACATGAATATGGGAATCTTAAGATGGTGGGTTCTGAGGTTGAGGAGTACACGATCAGGCACAACGAGCTAGCAGTGATGTGTCCAGGTTTGTCGACGCCAGAGTACAGGAGGATAGAGCAGTATCTTGCGGGTTTAGTGCCAGAGATTGCTGGGTTGGTGTCTGCTAGGGATCCTACTACCATGTCAGAGGTTGTGCGGTCGGCTACTAAGATGACCAACTTGAAGATTTCTGAGGGTGTCTTGCCTCCTAGAGGCTCTTCTGTGAAGGCGCCGGCGGAGAACAAGAGGAAGTGGGAAAGTGTGGAGAAGAGTTCAGCGGTGGTTCAGCGACAGCTGGCGGCGAAGAAGGCTGAAGCTTTAGGGTCAGTGTCGGATCAGAAACAAGGGGGCTATGCTGGGAAGAGCCCTAAGTGTGGGCGTTGTGGTTTTCATCACTATGGTACTTGTGAGAGTTTTCGTTGTGAGCGTTGTCAGCGGACGGGGCATCTTGCGAAGGATTGTAGGGTCAACCTTTCGGCCAAGGCAACTCAGACTGCTGCTACTACTACCCCTGCTCCACAGGGGAACCAGGGTTGCTTTCATTGTGGAGAAGCGGGGCACTTCAAGCGAAGCTGTCCAAAGTTGAATCAAGGGGGCACAGGGAACGCAGGGAAGGATGGAGACAATGAAGGCGGTGGTCGGATTACTCGTGCTCATGCTTATGTGATCGGTGCTAGGGAGAACCAGGTGGACCCTGACACTGTTACCCGTACGTATTCTTTCTTATCTCTTGTTACGCTTTGGTTTTACCTTTATCCGCATTGTTGTGCGTTCGTGTCTTCGGGTGTTTTCTTTATGGTTTGGTCTCTGTTTCTCATTCTTTGGGTCGATGAGGGTCCTTTGGGGATACTACTTGGACGGTACCAGTGAGTTAGTTATACCGATCATAGTAGTCTCCAGTAGGCCTTCGATCGGGGGTCTCTTGTCTCATATTCACATTTGGGAAAGTGGTTTCCCGGTTGTTACTGTCGCGTTTTGATTCATGACCTTCACTCGTTGTATTTTGGGGAAACGTTACTTGGGTACACACAGAGGTCGACACTTATCACAGTTGAGGCCGAAAGAATCTCGGGGCGAGATTCCTTTCAACAGGGGGATGATGTGACGACCCGGAAAATTTTTCTTCTTATTTGTTTTCTCTCTTCGACTTCGGGAAATTTTCGGGACGAAAATTCTTTCAACAGGGGGATGATGTGACACCCGGCAAACTCCGGTAACTAACTTTTTGAAAACTTAGTAAGTCTACCTTAGCGAGTCGCGCATACATTACACATAACAGGGTCAGTTGAGTCGAGTCATACATCATTGGGGTTTTAACACACGCGAGTCTCGAGTCCCGGGAATTGGTGAACGAGTGTGAACGTGTTTATCTTCATGTATTATGTGGTTATAATCATTATGTGACTTGTCGGTATGTGAAAACGTGTCAACATATGTTAAAACGGAGTTTAACGCGCCAAATACACGGAACCAGGCCCTGAGGGCGATTAGGAAGCCCTAATCGCCTTCAGAGGGGCGATTAGCAATACATATAGGGCGATTGGGACTTTATATGGGGTGATTAGGGCTAATCGCCTGATAAGGCTGCACAATCGCCTATACTGCACCTGACGACTAGAAACGCCTATAAATACCACCCTTGACCTCTAAAACACCATTTGTGCAACCCTAGCCGTCCCATAACCCATACCAACACACAAACACCCTCTGGAACTCGTTTTTGCATCAAAACAACCATTTCCAAGCTTATTCCATCATTTTCTCTTAAATCCAAGGTGTGTTCTTCAAACCCAAACCTTTAAATGATTATATTTTGTTCCCTAAAAGTCCAGACCTGACTTATAAATGTTTTTGTCTTTGAAAACCCATTTAAAACCATTTTTAAACAAACCCAAACCTTTATGTGTGTTATATGTGTTATTTGTGTTTAAAGGTAAGATTTTTAGGATTGAAACATGATTGTTTTTGTGTTATTAAGGTGTTTATGGCTGTTACAAGTTAGTATGATGATGTTCTAGGAGTTTGGATGGTTTTGGTTGTGTATTGTTGATGCTTGATGTCTTGACCCATTTGAGTGATTTTGAATGATTAAGGATGCTATGAGGTGTGTTGTTGATTGTTTGATGTTAGGCTTTGCTTTAGGATGATGCTAGAGCAGTAGGATACTATCGGACAACGTGGTTATGTGATTAAATCTGGATATTTGCTATTTAGGGCAAGTTCTTGCATGTTGATGTGATGTTTACATGTTAAGTTGCTATTTTGGGAAAACACTCGCATTCGGGACTGTTAGAATGATGAAAACTTAGGGGTTTTGCTTGAAATATGTTTGTTAATGTGTTAGGATTGATATTTGGTGTTTCCACACGTTCCGGATCTGATTTGGAGGGTTAAACGCGCGAAAAACTGGAACAGCCCTGCTGAGGGCGATTGGGGACCCTAATCGCCTGTGCTATAGGCGATTGGGAGCCCAATCGCCTGCTAAGGGGGCCTAATCGCATGTATGGTAGGCGATTGGGGGCCTAATCGCCTTCATTTCATGCGATTGTGATCCTAATCACTAGTTAAGCCCTGAATTGCATGTCTTATGACCTAATCGCCTGATAAGCACCTGGATAGGCCTAATCGCCTATGTTAAGGGGCGATTAGCCTCTACAATCGCCTGTTGACCATCCCCAATCACATGTTGACTTTTCCTAATTGCATGCTAAGTTCCTAATCGCGTGTACTGCTGTTATAAGTGTATTTTGACATTCCGAAACCCGATTTGACACCTAGGAACATGATAGGAACCCCGTGACATGTCACACCCTCAAATATCCACCTGCGGAGTTCTACCGCGAGGCGTGTGACATACCAGGATCCAAGTCAACGGTCACAATAAACGACGTCTAAATGTAAAACATACGTAATAAAACCATGCATAAGATTTAAAATTCAACATTTAGTAGTGCGGAAGCATTTAAAACTTTACAAAAGTCATGCCGAAAATAAAACATAAGTTCCAAAGTTTAACATTTCCAAAACATGCCATGAGACCCTAGACGCAAGACGACCCAGTGCGACTCCGTGCGCCTATCTGACAACTGCTACCTTAGCGACCTGAGAAAACACGCTAAAAGAGTCAACATATAATGCTGGTGAGTTCACAGGTTTTATTTAAACGTTTAGAGCAATCCTTCAAAAACCGTTACCATCACAATTACTACTATGCTTGTAAGAACGCTAGCTAGGCGCAGAATAAGATACTCATACGGGTGAAACCATTGCTGACTAAGCCGTGTAATGACCCTTAGTTTCCTATGGGCTACCGTCATCACCGGTAGACCTTGCTTTATTAGAGACAATATGCACCCGCCCGGTCCTACCGTCGAGTGGGGTTTGTCAGTTCCCAATAGCGCTATCCATATTTCCCCGCCATATACCCATGTTAGTGGTTTCTAAGGGACTTTTTGATGAACCGTATTGTACGATAAGTAAGCCATAGTATAACGTGATAAAGAGTCATGAGCAATAAGAGTTTAATAAACCATAAGTCATAAAAGCGTTTTAAGCATGTTTCTCCCCCGAAAACATAAACCGTAAAATGTGGGGCCGCGAACTCACCTTAGGTTGCGTATACCGTTTATGAGTAACCCGTATGTGTGATATGAGTAAACCGTCTGTAAGATATGATAGCCCCAACTAGTGGCGACCTATCATAAGATATGTGTTAAGTTACACTAATAACCCGCAGGGTTCATTAGTCCCTAAGTCCAGTCCATGACCATGATGTGTTTGAAAAAACGTGTTTGACCAACAACCAGACTACGTAAGACAAGACTCGACATCCCATTGGTGACCCGACATTCCACGTGTTCATCTCATACACAAACATACACAAAACATGCAACTCAGCACTTAACATGCGTTAAAGTTCAACGATTCTAACACATAGGTCAATTAACGTACGAACAAGTCCAAACACGTGTTACTATGTTACTAAGCATGTCACGGGGTTCCTATCATGTTCCTAGGCGTCAAATCGGGTTTCGGGATGTTAAAATACACTTACAACAGCATTTCATGCGATTAGGGACTTAGCATGCAATTAGGAAAGTCAACACGTGATTAGGGATGGTCAACAGGCAATTAGCAGGGCTAATCGCCACTTATGTTAGGTGTTTAGGGCTAATCACATGCATATTAGGCGATTATGGTCATGTGGTATGCAATTCAGGGCTTAACTAGTGATTAGGGTCACAATTGCATGACATGAAGGCAATTAGGATCACAATTGCATGGACTGCTAGCAATTATGATGCTAATCGCCACCCCTAGCACATGAGTAGCCTTTTTCTTAGGCGATTATGCCCCTAATCGCCTACAACATAGGCGATTAGGATTGCTAATCGCCTACAGTGCAGCAATTGTGGTTTTTCGCGCGTTTAACCCTCCAATTCAGATCCGAAACGTGTAAAAACACCCAATAATCATCCAAACATATTAACAAACATATTTCAAGCAAAACCCCTAAGTTTTCATCATTCTAACAGTCCCGAATGCGAGCGTTTTCCCAAAATAGCAATTTAACATGAAAACATCACATCAACATGCAATAACTTGCCCTAAATAGCAAATATTCAGATGTAATCACATAATCACGTTGTCCGAAAGCATCCTACTGTTCTAACATCATCCTAGAGCAAACCCTAACATCAAGCAATCAACAACACACCTCATATCATCCTAAATCATCCTAAATCATTCAAACGGGTCAAAACATCAAGTATCCATAATACACGACCAAAACCATCCAAACTCCTAGGACATCATCATACTAACTTGTAACAGCTATAAACATCATAATAACACAAAAACAATCATGATTAGATCCCAAAAACTCTATCTTTAATCACATATAACACATATAACACATGTAAAGGTGTGGGTTTGTTTAGAAACGGTTTTAAATGGATTTTCAAAGACAAAAACCTTTATAAGTCAGGTCTGGACATTTAGGGGGTAAAACATAATCATTTAAAGGTTTGGGTTTGAAGAACACACCTTGTATTTAAGAGTAGATGATGGAATAAGCTTGGAAATGGTTGTTTGTGTGTAAAAATGGGTTCCAGAGGGTGTTTGTGGGTTGAGATATGTTATGGGACGGCTAGGGTTGTGTAAATAATGTTTTGGAGGTCAAGGGTGGTATTTATAGGTGTTTTTAGTCGTCAAGTACGTTGCAGGCGATTATGCAGCAGTTGCAGGCGATTAGGGCTGCTAATCGCCACCCCTTTAGGCGATTAGCCTGCTAATCGCCACCCCTTTAGGCGATTAGCCTGCTAATCGCCACCCCTTTAGGCGATTAGCCTGCCAATCACCACCCCTTTAGGCAATTAGCCTGCCAATCACCACCCCTTTAGGCAATTAGCCTGCCAATCACCACCCCTTTAGGCAATTAGCCTTGCTAATCGCCTACAGGGTCTGGTGTGGTGTATTTGGCGCGTTAAACTCCGTTTTAACATATGTTAACACATTTTCACATACCGACAAGTCACATAATGATTATAAACACATAATGCATGAAAGTAAACACGTTCACACTCGTTCACCAATTCCCGGGACTCGAGACTTGTGTACGTTAAAACCCTAATGATGTGCGACTCGACTCGACCGACCTTGTTTTGTGTAACGTATGCGCGACTCGCTAAGGTAGACTTTACTAAGTTTTCAAAAGTTAGTTACCGGAAGTTGCCGGGTGTCACATCATCCCCCTGTTAAAAGAATTTTCGTCCCGAAAATTTCCCGAAGTCGAAAAGAGAAGACAAAATAAGAAGAAAAATTTTCCGGGTCGTCACATGACATGCCTACTAACATAGTAACACGTGTATGGACTTGTTTGTGCGTTATTTGACCTATGTGTTAGACTCGTTGAACTTTAACACATGTTAAGTGCTAAGTTGCATGATTTGTGTATGTTTGAGTATGAGATGAACACGTGGAATGTCGGGTCACCAATGGGATGTCGAGTCTTGTCTTACGTTATATGGTTGTCGGTCAAACACGCTTTTTGGACACATAATGGTCATGGACTGGACTTAGGGACTAATGAACCCGACGGGTTATTAGTCTAACTTGACGCATATCTTATGATAGGTCGCCAATAGTTGGGGCTATCATATCTTACGTACGGTTTACTCATATAACATAGACGGTTTACTCATAAACGGAATACGCAACCTAAGGTGAGTTCACGGCCCCACATTTTACAGTTTTTGCTTTCGGGGGAGAAACATGCTTAAAACTCTTTTATGACTTATGGCTCGGATTCATCTTAAACTCTTTTGTGACTTATGACTCTTTTTCACATTATACTATGGCTTACTTATTGTACTATACGGTTCATCAAAAAGTCCCTTAGAAACCACTAACATGGGAATATGGCGGGGAAATATGGATAGCGCTATTGGGAACTGACAAGCCCCACTCGACGGTTGGACCGGGCGGGTGCATATTGTCTCTAATAAAACAAGGTCTACCGGTGATGACGGTAGCCCATAGGAAACTAAGGGTCAGTAAACGGCATAGTCAGCAATGGTTTCACCCGTATGAGTATCTTATTCTGCGCCTAGCTAGCGTTCTCACAAGCATAGTAATATCTGTGATGGTAACGGTTTTCGAAGGATCACTTTAAACGTTTAAATAAAACCTGTGAACTCACCAGCATTATATGTTGACTCTTTGAGCATGTTTTCTCAGGTCGCTAAGGTAGCAGCTGTCAGATAGGCGCACGGAGTCGCACTGGAGTCGCCTCGCGTCTAGGGTCTCATTGCATGTTTTGGAATTGTTAACTTTTGAACTTATGTTTTATTTCTGCATGACTTTTGTAAACTCTGAATGCTTCCGCACTGTCAAATGTTGGTTTTAATATTATGCATGGTTTTTGTTTACGCATGTGTTTACATTTAGACGTCGTTTATTGTGACCGTTGACTTGGATCCTCGCGTGTCATGCGCCTCGCGGTAGAACTCCGCACGTGGGAATTTGAGGGTGTGACAGATGATTTGAGTTTGTGCTTAGAATGCTCTCAAGGGGGAGGTGATGCCCAACCTCCCCCGGCCCCGAGATAGATGTTTATCCTACTGATGACAGTGTCTGTAACCGTTTCTGTAGTAATATGAATCTGTGACGTTGTTTTCGTATGTTTCTGTCTTGTCTCGAATCTCCCGTCTGAAACTAAAATGTATTCGCTTATTCGATCCATGAATTCGATTCTTAACCGGATTCTCAGCATCTAAGTCTCACGGAAAATTATAAAATCATTAACAAATATCTGAAATAACCTTCCAATCCATTCATGTGAATGTATACATTAAGACGTGTTTTTATAAGATTAACACGTGTGTTAATTTGGATTAACACATGTGTTAATCATGAACTCTCATGATTCTGGTTAACCCATATACGGAAGGATTTTGAAGATAAAACTAATCTATCAGAATCACTATATTTCATAAACTAATATCCACATTAAGCTTCTAGATACAATTTATGCAAATGTATACAATAAAGCGTGTTTTTATTTATATTAACACATGTGTTAATGTGTATTAACACATGCGTTAATCTTTAACTTCTGTGGTTCTATTTAATCTCATATCGTAAGGATTTTCATAAAAACAATATTCTTTGAGTCTCAGTATGCATGATATAATAACAATATACGTTGACCTTCTACTTCCAATTCATGTTAATGAGGATTAACACATGTGTTAACCTTGAAGTGTCGTGATTCTATTTAACCTCTCAGCATAAGGATATTTAAACTCAATTGTGGCATCTAAGTCTCACGGAACATTATAAAATCATTAACAAATATCTGCAATAACCTTCCAATCCATTCATGTGAATGTATACATTAAGACCTGTTTTTGTAAGATTAACATGTGTGTTAATTTGGATTAACACATGTGTTAATAATGAACTCTCATGATTCTGGTTAACCCATATACGGAAGGTTTTTGAAGATAAATAGTAATCTATCAGAATCACTAAATTTCATAAACTAATATCCACATTAAGCTTCTAGATATAATTTATGTAAACGTATACAATAAAGCGTGTTTTTTTTATATTAACACATGTGTTAATGTGTATTAACACATGCGTTAATCTTTAACTCCCATGGTTCTACTTAACCTCATAGCGTAAGGATTTTCATACAAAACAATGGTCTTTTGAGTCGCAGTATGCATGATATAAAAACAATATACGTTGACCTTCTACTTCCAATTCATCTTAATGAGAATTAACACATGTGTTAACCATGAAGTGTCGTGATTCTGGTTAACCTCTCAGCTTGATGATATTCAAACTAAATTGTGGCATCTTAGTCCCACGGAACATTGGAAAATCATTAATTAATATCTACATTAACCTTCTAAACCATTTCATGTGAATTATACATTAAGACGTGTTTTTTTGGTAGATTAATACGTGTGGTAATTTGGATTAACACATGTGCTAATCATAAACTCTCAGCATTTTATTTAACCTCTATACAGAAGGATATTGAAGTTAAACAGTAGGCAATCAAAATCACTAAATATGATAAATTAATATCCATATTAAGTTCTAGATATAATTCTTGTAAATGTATAAAATAAAGTGTGTTTTTATTTAGGTTAACACATGTGTTAATGTGTATTAACACCTGTGTTAATCATAAACTTCCGTGATTCTAGTTAACCTCTTAGTGTAAGGATTTATATACAAAACAACGGCCTTTGAGTCTCAGTAAGCATGATATAATAACAATCTACGTTGACATTCTACTTCCAATTCATTTTAATGAGGATTAACACATGTGTTAATCTTGAAGTGTCATGATTCTGTTTAACCTCTCGGCATAAGGGTATTCCAACTCAATTGTGGCATCTAAATCTCACGGAACATTATAAAATCCTTAATTAATATCTACAATAACCTTCCAATACATTTCATGTGAGTGTATACATTAAGACGTGTTTGGTAAGATTAACACGTGGGTTAATTTGGATTAAAACATGTATTAATCATGAACTCTCATGATTCTGGTTAACCCATATACGGAAGGATTTTGAAGATAAAAAGTAATCTATTAGAATCACTAAATTTCATAAACTAATATCCACATTAAGCTTCTAGATACAATTTATATAAATGTATACAATAAAGCGTGTTTTTATTTATATTAACACATGTGTTAATGTGTATTAACACATGGGTTAATCTTTAACCCTGTGGTTGTACTTAACCTCATATCGTAAGGATTTTCATACAAAACAATAGTCTTTGAGTCTCAGTATGCATGATGTAATAACAATATACGTTGACCTTCTACTTGCAATTCATGTTAATGAGGATTAAGACATGTGTTAACCTTGAAGTGTCATGATTCTATTTAACCTCTCAGCATAAGGATATTTAAACTTAATTGTGGCATCTAAGTCTCACGGAACATTATAAAATCATTAACAAATATCTGCAATAACCTTCCAATCAATTCATGTGAATGTATACATTAAGACGTGTTTTTGTAAGATTAACACGTGTGTTAATTTGGATTTACTCATGTGTTAATAATGAACTCTCATGATTCTGGTTAACCCATATACGGAAGGATTTTAAAGATAAAAGTAATCTCTCAGAATCACTAAATTTCATAAAATAATATCCACATTAAGCTTCTAGATACAATTTATGTAAATGTATACAATAAAGCGTGTTTTCACTTATATTAACACACGTGTTAATGTGTATTAACACATGCGTTAATCTTTAACTCCTGTGGTTTTACTTAACCTCATATCGTAAGGATTTTCATAAAAACTATAGTCTTTGAGTCTCAGTAAGCATGATTTATTAACAATATACGTTGACCTTCTACTTCCAATTCATGTTAATGAGGATTAACACATGTGTTAACCTTGAAGTGTCATGATTCTATTTAACCTCTCAGCATAAGGATATTTAAACTCAATTGTGGCATCTAAGTCTCACGGAACATTATATAATCATTAATTAATATCTGCAATAACCTTCCAATCCATTCATGTGAATGTATACATTAAGACGTGTTTTTTTGTTAGATTAATACGTGTGGTAATTTGGATTAACACATGTGCTAATCATAAACTCTCAGCATTTTATTTAACCTCTATACAGAAGGATATTGAAGTTAAACAGTAGGTAATCAAAATCACTAAATATGATAAATTAATATCCATATTAAGTTCTAGATATAATTCTTGTAAATGTATAAAATAAAGTGTGTTTTTATTTAGGTTAACACATGTGTTAATGTGTATTAACACCTGTGTTAATCATAAACTTCCGTGATTCTAGTTAACCTCTTAGTGTAAGGATTTATATACAAAACAACGGCCTTTGAGTCTCAGTAAGCATGATATAATAACAATCTACGTTGACATTCTACTTCCAATTCATTTTAATGAGGATTAACACATGTGTTAATCTTGAAGTGTCATGATTCTGTTTAACCTCTCGGCATAAGGGTATTCCAACTCAATTATGGCATCTAAATCTCACGGAGCATTATAAAATCCTTAATTAATATCTACAATAACCTTCCAATACATTCCATGTGAGTGTATACATTAAGACGTGTTTTGTAAGATTAACACGTGGGTTAATTTGGATTAAAACATGTATTAATCATGAACTCTCATGATTCTGGTTAACCCATATACGGAAGGATTTTGAAGATAAAAAGTAATCTATCAGAATCACTAAATTTCATAAACTAATATCCACATTAAGCTTCTAGATATAATTTATGTAAATGTATACAATAAAGCGTGTTTTTATTTATATTAACACATGTGTTAATGTGTATTAACACATGCGTTAATCTTTAACTCCTGTGGTTCTACTTAACCTCATATCGTAAGGATTTTCATAAAAACAATAGTCTTTGAGTCTCAGTATGCATGATATAATAACAATATACGTTGACCTTCTACTTGCAATTCATGTTAATGAGGATTAACACATGTGTTAACCTTGAAGCGTCATGATTCTATTTAACCTCTCAGCATAAGGATATTTAAACTTAATTGTGGCATCTAAGTCTCACGGAACATTATAAAATCATTAACAAATATCTGCAATAACCTTCCAATCAATTCATGTGAATGTATACATTAAGACGTGTTTTTGTAAGATTAACACGTGTGTTAATTTGGATTAACACATGTGTTAATCATGAACTCTCATGATTCTGGTTAACCCATATACGGAAGGATTTTGAAGATAAAACTAATCTATCAGAATCACTATATTTCATAAACTAATATCCACATTAAGCTTCTAGATACAATTTATGCAAATGTATACAATAAAGCGTGTTTTTATTTATATTAACACATGTGTTAATGTGTATTAACACATGCGTTAATCTTTAACTTCTGTGGTTCTATTTAATCTCATATCGTAAGGATTTTCATAAAAACAATATTCTTTGAGTCTCAGTATGCATGATATAATAACAATATACGTTGACCTTCTACTTCCAATTCATGTTAATGAGGATTAACACATGTGTTAACCTTGAAGTGTCGTGATTCTATTTAACCTCTCAGCATAAGGATATTTAAACTCAATTGTGGCATCTAAGTCTCACGGAACATTATAAAATCATTAACAAATATCTGCAATAACCTTCCAATCCATTCATGTGAATGTATACATTAAGACCTGTTTTTGTAAGATTAACATGTGTGTTAATTTGGATTAACACATGTGTTAATAATGAACTCTCATGATTCTGGTTAACCCATATACGGAAGGTTTTTGAAGATAAATAGTAATCTATCAGAATCACTAAATTTCATAAACTAATATCCACATTAAGCTTCTAGATATAATTTATGTAAACGTATACAATAAAGCGTGTTTTTTTTATATTAACACATGTGTTAATGTGTATTAACACATGCGTTAATCTTTAACTCCCATGGTTCTACTTAACCTCATAGCGTAAGGATTTTCATACAAAACAATGGTCTTTTGAGTCGCAGTATGCATGATATAAAAACAATATACGTTGACCTTCTACTTCCAATTCATCTTAATGAGAATTAACACATGTGTTAACCATGAAGTGTCGTGATTCTGGTTAACCTCTCAGCTTGATGATATTCAAACTAAATTGTGGCATCTTAGTCCCACGGAACATTGGAAAATCATTAATTAATATCTACATTAACCTTCTAAACCATTTCATGTGAATTATACATTAAGACGTGTTTTTTTGGTAGATTAATACGTGTGGTAATTTGGATTAACACATGTGCTAATCATAAACTCTCAGCATTTTATTTAACCTCTATACAGAAGGATATTGAAGTTAAACAGTAGGCAATCAAAATCACTAAATATGATAAATTAATATCCATATTAAGTTCTAGATATAATTCTTGTAAATGTATAAAATAAAGTGTGTTTTTATTTAGGTTAACACATGTGTTAATGTGTATTAACACCTGTGTTAATCATAAACTTCCGTGATTCTAGTTAACCTCTTAGTGTAAGGATTTATATACAAAACAACGGCCTTTGAGTCTCAGTAAGCATGATATAATAACAATCTACGTTGACATTCTACTTCCAATTCATTTTAATGAGGATTAACACATGTGTTAATCTTGAAGTGTCATGATTCTGTTTAACCTCTCGGCATAAGGGTATTCCAACTCAATTGTGGCATCTAAATCTCACGGAACATTATAAAATCCTTAATTAATATCTACAATAACCTTCCAATACATTTCATGTGAGTGTATACATTAAGACGTGTTTGGTAAGATTAACACGTGGGTTAATTTGGATTAAAACATGTATTAATCATGAACTCTCATGATTCTGGTTAACCCATATACGGAAGGATTTTGAAGATAAAAAGTAATCTATTAGAATCACTAAATTTCATAAACTAATATCCACATTAAGCTTCTAGATACAATTTATATAAATGTATACAATAAAGCGTGTTTTTATTTATATTAACACATGTGTTAATGTGTATTAACACATGGGTTAATCTTTAACCCTGTGGTTGTACTTAACCTCATATCGTAAGGATTTTCATACAAAACAATAGTCTTTGAGTCTCAGTATGCATGATGTAATAACAATATACGTTGACCTTCTACTTGCAATTCATGTTAATGAGGATTAAGACATGTGTTAACCTTGAAGTGTCATGATTCTATTTAACCTCTCAGCATAAGGATATTTAAACTTAATTGTGGCATCTAAGTCTCACGGAACATTATAAAATCATTAACAAATATCTGCAATAACCTTCCAATCAATTCATGTGAATGTATACATTAAGACGTGTTTTTGTAAGATTAACACGTGTGTTAATTTGGATTTACTCATGTGTTAATAATGAACTCTCATGATTCTGGTTAACCCATATACGGAAGGATTTTAAAGATAAAAGTAATCTCTCAGAATCACTAAATTTCATAAAATAATATCCACATTAAGCTTCTAGATACAATTTATGTAAATGTATACAATAAAGCGTGTTTTCACTTATATTAACACACGTGTTAATGTGTATTAACACATGCGTTAATCTTTAACTCCTGTGGTTTTACTTAACCTCATATCGTAAGGATTTTCATAAAAACTATAGTCTTTGAGTCTCAGTAAGCATGATTTATTAACAATATACGTTGACCTTCTACTTCCAATTCATGTTAATGAGGATTAACACATGTGTTAACCTTGAAGTGTCATGATTCTATTTAACCTCTCAGCATAAGGATATTTAAACTCAATTGTGGCATCTAAGTCTCACGGAACATTATATAATCATTAATTAATATCTGCAATAACCTTCCAATCCATTCATGTGAATGTATACATTAAGACGTGTTTTTTTGTTAGATTAATACGTGTGGTAATTTGGATTAACACATGTGCTAATCATAAACTCTCAGCATTTTATTTAACCTCTATACAGAAGGATATTGAAGTTAAACAGTAGGTAATCAAAATCACTAAATATGATAAATTAATATCCATATTAAGTTCTAGATATAATTCTTGTAAATGTATAAAATAAAGTGTGTTTTTATTTAGGTTAACACATGTGTTAATGTGTATTAACACCTGTGTTAATCATAAACTTCCGTGATTCTAGTTAACCTCTTAGTGTAAGGATTTATATACAAAACAACGGCCTTTGAGTCTCAGTAAGCATGATATAATAACAATCTACGTTGACATTCTACTTCCAATTCATTTTAATGAGGATTAACACATGTGTTAATCTTGAAGTGTCATGATTCTGTTTAACCTCTCGGCATAAGGGTATTCCAACTCAATTATGGCATCTAAATCTCACGGAGCATTATAAAATCCTTAATTAATATCTACAATAACCTTCCAATACATTCCATGTGAGTGTATACATTAAGACGTGTTTTGTAAGATTAACACGTGGGTTAATTTGGATTAAAACATGTATTAATCATGAACTCTCATGATTCTGGTTAACCCATATACGGAAGGATTTTGAAGATAAAAAGTAATCTATCAGAATCACTAAATTTCATAAACTAATATCCACATTAAGCTTCTAGATATAATTTATGTAAATGTATACAATAAAGCGTGTTTTTATTTATATTAACACATGTGTTAATGTGTATTAACACATGCGTTAATCTTTAACTCCTGTGGTTCTACTTAACCTCATATCGTAAGGATTTTCATAAAAACAATAGTCTTTGAGTCTCAGTATGCATGATATAATAACAATATACGTTGACCTTCTACTTGCAATTCATGTTAATGAGGATTAACACATGTGTTAACCTTGAAGCGTCATGATTCTATTTAACCTCTCAGCATAAGGATATTTAAACTTAATTGTGGCATCTAAGTCTCACGGAACATTATAAAATCATTAACAAATATCTGCAATAACCTTCCAATCAATTCATGTGAATGTATACATTAAGACGTGTTTTTGTAAGATTAACACGTGTGTTAATTTGGATTAACACATGTGTTAATAATGAACTCTCATGATTCTGGTTAACCCATATACGGAAGGATTTTGAAGATAAAAGTAATCTCTCAGAATCACTAAATTTCATAAAATAATATCCACATTAAGCTTCTAGATACAATTTATGTAAATGTATACAATAAAGCGTGTTTTCACTTATATTAACACATGTGTTAATGTGTATTAACACATGCGTTAATCTTTAACTCCTGTGGTTTTACTTAACCTCATATCGTAAGGATTTTCATAAAAACTATAGTCTTTGAGTCTCAGTATGGGTTCCAGAGGGTGTTTGTGGGTTGAGATATGTTATGGGACGGCTAGGGTTGTGTAAATGATGTTTTGGAGGTCAAGGGTGGTATTTATAGGCGTTTCTAGTCGTCAGGCATGTTATAGGCGATTATGCAGCTTTATCAGGCGATTAGGGCTGCTAATCGCCTTCACTATAGGCGATTAGCCCCCATAATCGCCTAAAGACAAAGCTAATCGCCTAAGGAAGAAGGCTAATCGCCCTCATGAAGGCAATTAGCCCTGCTAATCGCCTTCAGGGTTTGTTGTGGTGTATTTGGCACGTTAAACTCCGTTTTAACATATGTTAATACATTTTCACATACCGACAAGTCACATAACGATTATAAACACATAATACATGAAAGTAAACACGTTCACACTCGTTCACCAATTCCCGGGACTCGAGACTTGTGTATGTTAAAACCCTAATGATGTGCGACTCGACTCGACCGACCTTGTTATGTGTAACGTATGCGTGACCCGCTAAGGTAGACTTACTAAGTTTCAAAAGTTAGTTACCGGAAGTTGCCGGGTGTCACATCATCCCCCTGTTGAAAGAATTTTCATCCCAAAAATTTACCGAAGTCGAAAAGAGAAGACAAACAAGAAGAAAAATTTTCCGGGTCGTCACATCATCCCCCTGTTGAAAGGAATCTCGCCCCGAGATTCTTTCGGCCTCAACAGTGATGAGTGTCGACCTCTATGTGTGCCCAAGTAACGTTTCCAAAAGACAGCGAGTGAATATGAGACAAGAGACCCCCGATCGAAGGCCTACTGGAGACTACTATGATCGGTATAACTAGCCCACTGGTACCGTCCAAGTAGCATCCCCAAAGGACCCTCATCGACCCAAAGAATGTGACACAGAGATCAAACCATAAAGGAAACACACGAAGACACGAACGCACAACAATGCGGATAAAAGTAAAACCAAAGCGTAACAAGCGTAACAAGAGATAAGAAAGAATACGTACGAGTAACAGTGTCAGAATCCGCCTGGTTCCCCCTTGTACCCGGGACGCTCCCACGCGCATTTCGGCCACCACCTTCACTGTTTTCACCACCGGAAGTCCCTGCTTTAGCTCGATGCAACTTTGGGCAATCCTGCCTGAAGTGCCCTACCTCGCCACAATTGTAACACCCCTGGTTCTTCCGAGTAATAACACGCGCCTCCCTTGGCCGAAGATTGACCTTACAATCCTTAGCAACATGTCCCATTAGTTTACATCTGTTGCAACGGAACCCCTCGCATTGACCATAATGATGAAATCCACAACGCCCACACCTAGGGCTCCTTCTAGCATAGCCTCTTTGTTTCTGACCTGACGCTGACCCTGAAGCTTCAGCCTTCTTCGCCGCCGGTTGTCGCTGACCCACCGCTGAACTCTTCTCTACGCTCTCCCACTTCCTCTTGTTGTTCTCAGTCCCTCCAAAGATGTGGGGCTCACACTCCATGAACACCTTAAAGTACACACCTGCTGGCCCAGAGGAGGTGGCGGTGGAGGATAAACAACATTTCCACCGTCGCCTTGCTGAGCGGCCTGATAAGCGGCAAGAGCAGCAGTCACCTGTTGTTGGATTAAGTCCTTCAGCGCTTCTGGGGTTATGTTGATGCTACCACGACTCTCGTCACCACTGTGTTCACCTCGACTTCCAGACATCTTCTGCCGAAACAAGAACAAAACTCTCAGACCCAACACCAACGCCAAACCAAGAGAATACGAAAAGTCCAAGATCGGGTTCGAATGTGACCATTAATCCCAGCACAAGATCCACCAAGTCTTCCATGCATTTCAACTTATGATTTCGTGTGCACCCGAAATGATAAATTGCTCTACATGGTCCTCAAGGCGTGCCCCGAGCTCGAACCTCAAGTCACCCGATGCCCACATCTTAGGAAGATATAACCAACTCAAAAGATCAACAAACAAGTTCCCTCGAGCGCAAACCCGGAGAAAAAGATAAAGTGAAGCTAGGAATAACCAAGAATGAGATAGGTAATGTGACACTGTGTGGTAAGGATACCGACACCCCGACAAGGTTAGTAGGTTTACCAAAAGACACGACTCAAATGTATGTGACCGTCTAGTGTGTGAGACTCGGCTATAGTCTAGACTCTACATGCAGTCCTAGTTCACTATAACCATTGGCTCTGATACCAATCTGTCACACCCTCAAATATCCACCTGCGGAGTTCTACCGCGAGGCGTGTGACATACCAGGATCCAAGTCAACGGTCACAATAAACGACGTCTAAATGTAAAACATACGTAATCAAAACCATGCATACGATTTAAAATTCAACATTTAACAGTGCGGAAGCATTAAAAGTTTACAAAAGTCATGCAGAAAATAAAACATAAGTTCCAAAGTTTAACATTTCCAAAACATGCCATGAGACCCTAGACGCAAGACGACCCCAGTGCGACTCCGTGCGCCTATCTGACAGCTGCTACCTTAGCGACCTGAGAAAACATGCTAAAAGAGTCAACATATAATGCTGGTGAGTTCACAGGTTTTATTTAAACGTTTAGAGTAATCCTTCGAAAACCGTTACCATCACAATTACTACTATGCTTGTAAGAACGCTAGCTAGGCGCAGAATAAGATACTCATACGGGTGAAACCATTGCTGACTAAGCCGTGTAGTGATCCTTAGTTTCCTATGGGCTACCGTCATCACCGGTAGACCTTGTTTTGTTAGAGACAATATGCACCCGCCCGGTCCTACCGTCGAGTGGGGTTTGTCAGTTCCAAATAGCGCTATCCATATTTCCCCGCCATATACCCATGTTAGTGGTTTCTAAGGGACTTTTTGATGAACCGTATAGTACGATAAGTAAGCCATAGTATAACGTGATAAAAAGTAATGAGTTACAAAAGAGTTAAAATAATCCATAAGTCATAAAAGAGTTTTAAGCATGTTTCTCCCCCGAAAACCAAAACAGATAAAAGTGGGGCCGTGAACTCACCTTAGGTTGCGTATTCCGTTTACGAGTAAACCGTATATGTGATATGAGTAAACCGTCTGTAAGATATGATAGCCCCAACTAGTGGCGACCTATCATAAGATATGTGTTAAGTTAGACTAATAACCCGCAGGGTTCATTAGTCCCTAAGTCAAGTCCATGACCATGATGTGTTTGAAAACGTGTTTGACCGACAACCAGACTACGTAAGACAAGACTCGACATCCCATTGGTGACCCGACATTCCACGTGTTCATCTCATACACAAACATACACAAAACATGCAACTCAGCACTTAACATGCGTTAAAGTTCAACGATTCTAACACATAGGTCAAATAACGTACGAACAAGTCCGAACACGTGTTACTATGTTACTAAGCATGTCACGGGGTTCCTATCATGTTCCTAGGTGTCAAATCGGGTTTCGGGATGTTAAAATACACTTATAACAGCATTACACGCGATTAGGAACTTAGCATGCAATTAGGAAAGTCAACACTTGATTAGGGATGGTCAACAGGCAATTACAAGGGCTAATCGCCCCTTATGATAGGTGATTAGGGCTAATCACATGTATTATAGGCGATTATGGTCATAAGGTATGCAATTCAGGGCTTAACTAGTGATTAGGGTCACAATTGCATGTCATGAAGGCAATTAGGATCACAATTGCATGAAATGAAGGCAATTGTGATCACAATCGCCTATAAGTCACACGAGTAGGGCTTCAATTCAGGCGATTAGGCGGCGATTAGGATTCCTAATCGCCTATAGTGCAGCAGATATGGTTTTTCGCGCGTTTAATCCTCCAAATCAGATCCGAAACGCGTAAAAACACCCAATAATCATCCTAACATATTAACAAACATATTTCAAGCAAAACCCCTAAGTTTTCATCATTCTAACAGTCCCGAATGCGGACGTTTTCCCAAAATAGCCACTTAACATGAAAACATCACATCAACATGCAAGAACTTGCCCTAAATAGCAAATATCCAGATTTAATCACATAACCACGTTGTCCGAAAGCATCCTACTGTTCTAGCATCATCCTAGAGCAAACCCTAACATCAAACAATCAACAACACATCTCATATCATCCTTAATCATCCAAAATCCTTCAAATGGGTCAAAACATCAAGTATCAACAATACACAACCAAAACCATTCAAACTCCTAGGACATCATCATACTAACTTGTAACAGCCATAAACATCATAATAACACAAAAACAACCATGATTCAATCCTAAAAATTTTATCTTTAATCACATATAACACATGTAAAGGTGTGGGTTTGTTTAGAAACGGTTTTTAATGGATTGACAAAGACAAAAACATTTATAAGTCAGGTCTCGACATTTAGGGAGTAAAACATAATCATTTAAAGGTTTGGGTTTGAAGAACACACCTTGTATTTAAGAGGAGATGATGGAATAAGCTTGGAAATGGTTGTTTGGATGTAAAAATGGGTTCCAGAGGGTGTTTGTGGGTTGAGATATGTTATGGGACGGCTAGGGTTGTGTAAATGATGTTTTGGAGGTCAAGGGTGGTATTTATAGGCGTTTCTAGTCGTCAGGCATGTTATAGGCGATTATGCAGCTTTATCAGGCGATTAAGGCTACTAATCGCCTTCACTATAGGCGATTAGCCCCCATAATCGCCTAAAGACAAAGCTAATCGCCTAAGGAGGAAGGCTAATCGCCCTCATGAAGGCAATTAGCCCTGCTAATCGCCTTCAGGGTTTGTTGTGGTGTATTTGGCGCGTTAAACTCCGTTTTAACATATGTTAATACATTTTCACATACCGACAAGTCACATAATGATTATAAACACATAATACATGAAAGTAAACACGTTCACACTCGTTCACGCATTCCCGGGACTCGAGACTTGTGTATGTGAAAACCCTAATGATGTGCGACTCGACTCGACCGACCTTGTTATGTGTAACGTATGCGCGACCCGCTAAGGTAGACTTACTAAGTTTTCAAAAGTTAGTTACCGGAAGTTGCCGGGTGTCACACTATATACGTTGACCTTCTACTTCCAATTCATTTTAATGAGGATTAACACATGTGTTAACCTTGAAGTGTCATGATTCTATTTAACCTCTCAGCATAAGGATATTTAAACTCAATTGTGGCATCTAAGTCTCACGGAACATTATATAATCATTAATTAATATCTGTAATAACCTTCCAATCCATTCATGTGAATGTATACATTAAGAAGTGTTTTTTTGTTAGATTAATACGTGTGGTAATTTGGATTAACACATGTGCTAATCATAAACTCTCAGCATTTTATTTAACATCTATACAGAAGGATATTGAAGTTAAACAGTAGGTAATCAAAATCACTAAATATGATAAATTAATATCCATATTAAGTTCTAGATATAATTCTTGTAAATGTATAAAATAAAGTGTGTTTTTATTTAGGTTAACACATGTGTTAATGTGTATTAACACCTGTGTTAATCATAAACTTCCATGATTCTAGTTAACCTCTTAGTGTAAGGATTTATATACAAAACAACGGCCTTTGAGTCTCAGTAAGCATGATATAATAACAATCTACGTTGATATTCTACTTCCAATTCATTTTAATGAGGATTAACACATGTGTTAATCTTGAAGTGTCATGATTCTGTTTAACCTCTCGGCATAAGGGTATTCCAACTCAATTGTGGCATCTAAATCTCACGGAACATTATAAAATCCTTAATTAATATCTACAATAACCTTCCAATACATTTCATGTGAGTGTATACATTAAGACGTGTTTTGTAGGATTAACACGTGGGTTAATTTGGATTAAAACATGTATTAATCATGAACTCTCATGATTCTGGTTAACCCATATACGGAAGGATTTTGAAGATAAAAAGTAATCTATCAGAATCACTAAATTTCATAAACTAATATCCACATTAAGCTTCAAGATACAATTTATGTAAATGTATACAATAAAGCGTGTTTTTATTTATATTAACACATGTGTTAATGTGTATTAACACATGCGTTAATCTTTAACGCCTGTGGTTCTACTTAACCTCATATCGTAAGGATTTTCATACAAAACAATATTCTTTGAGTCTCAGTATGCATTATATAATAACAATATACCTTGACCTTCTACATGCAATTCATGTTAATGAGGATTAACACATGTGTTAACCTTGAAGTGTCATGATTCTATTTAACCTCTCAGCATAAGGATATTTAAACTTATTTGTGGCATCTAAGTCTCACGGAACATTATAAAATTATTAACAAATATCTGCAATAACCTTCCAATCAATTCATGTGAATGTATACATTAAGACGTGTTTTTGTAAGATTAACACGTGTGTTAATTTGGATTAACACATGTGTTAATAATGAACTCTCATGATTTTGGTTAACCCATATACGGAAGGATTTTGAAGATAAAAGTAATCTCTCAGAATCACTAAATTTCATAAAATAATATCCACATTAAGCTTCTAGATACAATTTATGTAAATGTATACAATAAAGCGTGTTTTCACTTATATTAACACATGTGTCAATGTGTATTAACACATGCGTTAATCTTTAACTCCTGTGGTTTTACTTAACCTCATATCGTAAGGATTTTCATAAAAACTATAGTCTTTGAGTCTCAGTATGCATGATTTAATAACAATATACGTTGACCTTCTACTTCCAATTCATGTTAATGAGGATTAACACATGTGTTAACCTTGAAGTGTCATGATTCTATTTAACCTCTCAGCATAAGGATATTTAAACTCGATTGTGGCATCTAAGTCTCATGGAACATTATATAATCATTATTTAATATCTGCAATAACCTTCCAATCCATTCATGTGAATGTATACATTAAGACGTGTTTTTTTTGTTAGATTAATACGTGTGGTAATTTGGATTAACACATGAGCTAATCATAAACTCACAGTATTTTGTTTAACCTCTATACAGAAGGATATTGAAGTTAAACAGTAGTCTATAAGAATTACTAAGTATGATAAATTAATATCCATATTAAGTTCTAGATATAATTCATGTAAATGTATAAAATAAGTTGTGATTTTACTTAGGTTAACACATGTGTTAATGTGTATTAACACTTGTGTTAATCATAAACTTCCATGATTCTAGTTGACCTCTTAGTGTAAGGATGTATACACAAAACAACGGCCTTTGAGTCTTAGGAAGCATGATATAATAACAATCTACGTTGACATTCTACTTCCAATTCATGTTAATGAGGATTAACACATGTGTTAATCATGAAGTGTCGTGATTCTGTTTAACCTCTCGGCATAAGGATATTCCAACTCAATTGTGGCATCTAACTCTCACGGAACATTATAAAATCATTAATTAATATCGGCAATAACCTTCCAATACATTTCATGTGAGTGTATACATTAAGACGTGTTTTGTAAGATTAACACGTGTTTTAATTTGGATTAAAACATGTATTAATCATGAACTCTCATGATTCTGGTTAACCCATATACGGAAGGATTTTGAAGATAAAAAGTAATCTATCAGAATCACTAAATTTCATAAACTAATATCCACATTAAGCTTCTAGATACAATTTATGTAAATGTATACAATAAAGCGTGTTTTTATTTATATTAACACATGTGTTAATGTGTATTAACACATGCGTTAATCTTTAACTCCTGTGGTTCTACTTAACCTCATATCGTAAGGATTTTCATACAAAACAATAGTCTTTGAGTCTCAGTATGCATGATATAATAACAATATACGTTGACCTTCTACTTCCAATTCATGTTAATGAGGATTACACATGTGTTAATGTCACACCCTCAAATTTCCACTTGCGGAGTTCTACCGCGAGGCGTGTGACATACCAGGATCCAAGTCAACGGTCACAATAAACGACAACTATATGTAAAAACATACGTAGAAAACCATGCATAAATTTTTAAAACAAAAGTTTAGAAGTGCGGAAGCAATACAAGTCATGAATAAGTAAAAACTTGAGTTCAAGAGTTTAACATCAAAAGACATGCTTAAATGATCCTAGACGCAAGTACGACTCCAGTGCGACTTCGTGCGCCTAGCTGATAGCTGCTACCTTAGCGACCTGAGAAAACATGCTAAAAATGTCAACATATAATGCTGGTGAGTTCACAGGTTTTTAAGTTTACAATTAGTTTCCATGAGTTTCGAGTTTCGTCAAAACGATGCCATATCATGAGATGCGTTTAATGAACAAATCAGCGTTTCCTTACTACTACGATTGTGATGCTGAAACCATTACTGACAAGTGTTTCTTGCGTTACTGCCCGTGTTTGAGTTGCTTGTGTTGCCAAAATAGAGACAATATGCACCCGCCGGCTCCCCGCCGACGAATGGGGTTCGTCAAACCCAATAGATCTATCCACATTTCCCCCGTTGTGCCCGGCACATTCATGGTTTCCCCCAGGGACTTCCTTGTTTCATCGTATAGTAATCAAAAGAGTTTCATTTCAAAAACGTTGCGTTTCACAAGAGTTGTGTTTCAAAAGTGTTGCGTTTCAAAAGAGTTGTGTTTCAAAAGTTACGTGTTTATAACGAGTGTCGCGTTTCCAAAAAGTTACATGTTTATGAAATAAATGTTGAGTTTGTCAAATCGTGTAGCATGTTTCTCCCCCGAGAGAAAAGTGTTTAAAAGAGGGGCCGTGAACTCACCTTAGGTTGCTTTGAGTTATATCCAACTTCGAATGTGGAAATAAGCGAATTGCTAACGATTCCCTATTTCAATGTTAAGCTTTATGAGTATGTGTTTATGCAAGTTTGACCAAAATTCCATTTGTTCTAAACTCTACATATTCTAAGTGTTTTGTGTGACTCAAGTGTAACCACATATAACAAGTAAACCCGACGACCCGTTGGTGAAAGTTTAGTTTTCATGTCAATACATACTATACATATCATCCACATATGTTCATATAATCTATACATGCAACATATAAGTCAAGAAAACTATCAAACAAGTTCAAATATCAACTTTGTCAATTCTGCGATTTTTGGACAGATTCTGTGTCGTCAAAACGATTTTTGATAAAATACTAAATCAACTCATTTGACTCTCAAATTTTTACAGGAGCTTCCCATATGTTTGGTTGATATGTTCATATTTTTATTTTTCTATGAAAGCCCTCCAAAAATTTACTAAAAATTCCCAAACACTGAAAGGTACAAAAACGTAGCTGTTTGCGACAGTTTAGTAGATGATTTATTAAAAATCACTCGTTGATCCAATTGACCTGAATCCAATTGGAGAATATCAACAATTCCTGTATTTAGTTGCTCACCAAATTTCACGATCAGAGGGTTTGTAAAACTCGAGTTATGACCGTTTAAAGTTGACCAAAGTTTTCTGTCCGAAATCAGTTTTGACATACGATTTTGTAAGCTACAAAATAAATACCTATACTCAACCAAATTCATCAAACTTGGACTTTCTGGAAAGCTTAGATCACATAGCATACTTTAGCATCAAAAACTATAAGATTTAGATATCAAATCATCAAGTTATTAACTAAACAAATTCGGTTTTATAATCTGTCCAGTTTTTAATCTTCAACAAAACTTAATCAACAAAACTTCTAGCAACTTAAATCTATCAAGATTTCAACATGGTAACTATACATAAACATCACATGATCAGATTCTTTT
This sequence comes from Ambrosia artemisiifolia, assembly GCA_032199755.1. Lineage (NCBI taxonomy): Eukaryota > Viridiplantae > Streptophyta > Magnoliopsida > Asterales > Asteraceae > Ambrosia > Ambrosia artemisiifolia. Next base: position 47,005,299 of record CM063527.1, on the reverse strand, counting down.
CCAAATGATAATTATCTATAATCAAACTCAAGTTTATAACCAAATCTTTCAAGCTAACTATCATAACAATACTAATCATGCTTCCTAGTATTTTGATCCTAACAACTTCATCTAAACATATACATCATGTATAGATTCATTTTAATCATGGTAATATATATAGAAATCAGATTGAAACTTTATCATGCTCTTAAACATAATCAAAATAACAAGTTATAAGTTTATACCTCAAGATTTCACTTAAAACTTCAAGGAAAATAAGCTAAGATCTTCACAAGCTTCAAAAATACTTCTACTATGGATTGGGGTTGATTAAGAGTTTTGGAAATCAGTATTTTGATGATTATAATCGAGTATGAGAGTTGTGGAAATGAAATGTGCGATCAGATCTGCTTTTTATAAAGAAAATAATTGTTGCTCGTCAGGTACGCTCCCGCGGACCGCGGCAGAATAAAGATTCCCCGCGCGGTCCGCGGCAGATCTAAATATAACAGCCTGTTATCCTCTGCCGCCCGCGGAGCGCGGGAGGAAACCCAATTCCTCCGCGGTCCGCGGCAGGGCCAAAAGCAGATTTTATTATTTTATTTTCAATTATTGTCACTTTATATATATTATATAAAATCTTTAATTACAATTAATAATAATCTAATTATTAACTAAAAGTTTTGACTAAAATTCCGAGTCCCGGTCCGACCGGACTCAGTACGTTAATTCACGTATTAGCACATAGTTTCACATAATCACATATCGATACATAATTATAATAACGGGTATTCATAGTTAACATTTCACCAACGTTCGGGTCTTACTACTCACGTGCGTGTTTCCCAATGATGCTACGAATTACCAGACTGACTTAACTAACCTAGTTAAGTTTGTTTTAACCGATGTTTCGCTAAGGTAGACTTTATAAAATGTTTTGCTGAAAATGTCGGGTGTCACATTATCCCCCTGTTGAAAGAATTTTCGTCCCCGAAAATTTCCTGAAGTCCAAAGAGAATGAAGCGAACTAAGAGAAAAAAAAAAAATTTCCCCAATTTTCCCGATCGTCACATTATCCCCCTGTTGGAAGAAATCTCGTCCCCGAGATTTACCAGTTTTAACAGTGATAAGTGCCGACCTCTGTGAGTGTTCAAACAATGTTTTCCAAAGTGTAACAAGATGAATGTTGTGAATGAAGTGTGATAATAACAGCCGGGAAACCACTTCCCCAAGGTGAAAACAAGTCAAGAGACCCTTTCCGATCGAAAGCCAAATGGAGACTACTATGATCGGTATAAACGACCCACCGGTACCGTCCGAGTAGCATCCCCAAAGGACTCCCATCAACCCAAAGAATGGGAACATGATGACCAAAATCAACATTAAAATGCTCAAAGGAATACGAAGCGCACAACGATGTGGATAAAGATAAAATCAAAGTGTAACGAAAGGTAAGAAAGAATACGTACGGGTAACAGTGTCTCAGTTCTCCCGGTTCTCCCTAGAACCGATAACATAAGCGTGAGCACGAGTAGGCCGACCATCATCCTTATCTTTTCCCCCTTTTCCTGAAGTCCCTGCGTCCTCTTTGTTCAACTTTGGGCAGTTACGTTTGATATGTCCTGTTTCACCACAATTGAAGCACCCTTGATTTCCTCGAGAAGCAGGAGTGAAAACGTCTGCCTGAACTTGTCCTGGCTGAATGTTGGCTCTACAGTTCTTAGCCAGGTGACCATTGCGATGACAACGATTGCAACGAAATGTATCACAGCTCCCAACATGATGGTACCCGCATTTGTTGCACTTAGGGTTCTTTCCAGTGTATCCTCCTTGATTCTGAGCCGACGCCGACCCTGAACCTTCAGCCTTCTTCGCTGCCGACTGTCGCTGAACTGAAGTTGAACTCTTTTCAACACTCTCCCATTTCCTTTTGTTATCCGCCAGCGCCTTCACAGAAGATTCCCTAGGAGACAAGACACCTTCAGAAATCTTCAAGTTGGTCATCTTAGTAGCTGACCGTACTGCCTCCGATATGGTAGCAGGATCCCTTGCAGACACCAACCCTGCAATCTCCGGCACTAACCCTGCAATGTACTGCTCTATCCTACGGTATTCTGGTGTTGCTAAACCCGGACACATAATTACCAACTCATTATGTCTAACCGTGTATGCCTCGATTTCAGAACCCACCATCTTGAGATTCCCATATTCCTGTTCCAACCTCTTGATCTCCTCTCGCGGGCAATACTCATCTTTCAACCTACGTACGAAATCTGTCCAAGGCATGGCGTTGGCCTCCCCTAAACCAAGATTTTGAGTGACACTGTTCCACCACGATAAGGCTGGTCCTTCAAAAGTTCCCGAAGCAAACTTTACCCGATCAGCTTCTGGGCACTCACATAAAGCAAACACCGACTCAGTCTTTTCTAACCACCTAAGCAACTCAATGGCCCCATCAGTACCTTGAAAGTTGTGGGGTTTACAGTCTTTGAACCGTTTGTAGGCACTCCCCGCCTGCATCGAAGTAGCAAAAGTACCCATAAAGGTCTGCTGGGCAGCTTGGAAAGCAGCCAGTGCGACGCCCAAATTGTGCTCCATCATCTCGTTTAGTTCATCATGCGTCAAGGTAATGTTGGCATCGCCTCTACCCCCACCATTGCGGCCTCCACCATTGCGGCCTCCACGTCGACCTCCAGCACGTCCTCCATTGCGTCCAGACATCTTCTGAGAAAAATAAGAAACAACAGCTCAGACCTAATCCCAGCACTAAACCGAGGGAATAAGAAGAAGTCAAGATTTTGGGTCAAAATGTAACCATTAATCCCAACACGAGATTCACCAAGTCTTCCATGCATCTCAACTTATGATTTCGTGTGCACCCGAAATGATAAATTGCTCTACATGGTCCTCTAGGCGTGCCCCGAGTTCGAACCTCAAGTCACCCGATACCCATGACTTAGAAAGGAAACAGCCAACTCAAAGGATCAACAACAAGTTACTTCAACTACAACCCAAAGGAAAAGATAGAATAAAACTAGGAATGATCACGGGTGAGATAGATAACATGATACTGTGTGATAAGGATACCGACACCCCGACAAGGTTATTTTGTTTAATAAAAGATACGACTCAAATGTATGTGACCGTCTAGTGTGTGAGACTCGGCTATAGACTAGACTCTACATGCAGTCCTAGTTCACTATAACCATTGGCTCTGATACCAATCTGTCACACCCTCAAATTTCCACTTGCGGAGTTCTACCGCGAGGCGTGTGACATACCAGGATCCAAGTCAACGGTCACAATAAACGACAACTATATGTAAAAACATACGTAGAAAACCATGCATAAATTTTTAAAACAAAAGTTTAGAAGTGCGGAAGCAATACAAGTCATGAATAAGTAAAAACTTGAGTTCAAGAGTTTAACATCAAAAGACATGCTTAAATGATCCTAGACGCAAGTACGACTCCAGTGCGACTTCGTGCGCCTAGCTGATAGCTGCTACCTTAGCGACCTGAGAAAACATGCTAAAAATGTCAACATATAATGCTGGTGAGTTCACAGGTTTTTAAGTTTACAATTAGTTTCCATGAGTTTCGAGTTTCGTCAAAACGATGCCATATCATGAGATGCGTTTAATGAACAAATCAGCGTTTCCTTACTACTACGATTGTGATGCTGAAACCATTACTGACAAGTGTTTCTTGCGTTACTGCCCGTGTTTGAGTTGCTTGTGTTGCCAAAATAGAGACAATATGCACCCGCCGGCTCCCCGCCGACGAATGGGGTTCGTCAAACCCAATAGATCTATCCACATTTCCCCCGTTGTGCCCGGCACATTCATGGTTTCCCCCAGGGACTTCCTTGTTTCATCGTATAGTAATCAAAAGAGTTTCATTTCAAAAACGTTGCGTTTCACAAGAGTTGTGTTTCAAAAGTGTTGCGTTTCAAAAGAGTTGTGTTTCAAAAGTTACGTGTTTATAACGAGTGTCGCGTTTCCAAAAAGTTACATGTTTATGAAATAAATGTTGAGTTTGTCAAATCGTGTAGCATGTTTCTCCCCCGAGAGAAAAGTGTTTAAAAGAGGGGCCGTGAACTCACCTTAGGTTGCTTTGAGTTATATCCAACTTCGAATGTGGAAATAAGCGAATTGCTAACGATTCCCTATTTCAATGTTAAGCTTTATGAGTATGTGTTTATGCAAGTTTGACCAAAATTCCATTTGTTCTAAACTCTACATATTCTAAGTGTTTTGTGTGACTCAAGTGTAACCACATATAACAAGTAAACCCGACGACCCGTTGGTGAAAGTTTAGTTTTCATGTCAATACATACTATACATATCATCCACATATGTTCATATAATCTATACATGCAACATATAAGTCAAGAAAACTATCAAACAAGTTCAAATATCAACTTTGTCAATTCTGCGATTTTTGGACAGATTCTGTGTCGTCAAAACGATTTTTGATAAAATACTAAATCAACTCATTTGACTCTCAAATTTTTACAGGAGCTTCCCATATGTTTGGTTGATATGTTCATATTTTTATTTTTCTATGAAAGCCCTCCAAAAATTTACTAAAAATTCCCAAACACTGAAAGGTACAAAAACGTAGCTGTTTGCGACAGTTTAGTAGATGATTTATTAAAAATCACTCGTTGATCCAATTGACCTGAATCCAATTGGAGAATATCAACAATTCCTGTATTTAGTTGCTCACCAAATTTCACGATCAGAGGGTTTGTAAAACTCGAGTTATGACCGTTTAAAGTTGACCAAAGTTTTCTGTCCGAAATCAGTTTTGACATACGATTTTGTAAGCTACAAAATAAATACCTATACTCAACCAAATTCATCAAACTTGGACTTTCTGGAAAGCTTAGATCACATAGCATACTTTAGCATCAAAAACTATAAGATTTAGATATCAAATCATCAAGTTATTAACTAAACAAATTCGGTTTTATAATCTGTCCAGTTTTTAATCTTCAACAAAACTTAATCAACAATACTTCTAGCAACTTAAATCTATCAAGATTTCAACATGGTAACTATACATAAACATCACATGATCAGATTCTTTTCCAAATGATAATTATCTATAATCAAACTCAAGTTTATAACCAAATCTTTCAAGCTAACTATCATAACAATACTAATCATGCTTCCTAGTATTTTGATCCTAACAACTTCATCTAAACATATACATCATGTATAGATTCATTTTAATCATGGTAATATATATAGAAATCAGATTGAAACTTTATCATGCTCTTAAACATAATCAAAATAACAAGTTATAAGTTTATACCTCAAGATTTCACTTAAAACTTCAAGGAAAATAAGCTAAGATCTTCACAAGCTTCAAAAATACTTCTACTATGGATTGGGGTTGATTAAGAGTTTTGGAAATCAGTATTTTGATGATTATAATCGAGTATGAGAGTTGTGGAAATGAAATGTGCGATCAGATCTGCTTTTTATAAAGAAAAAAATTGTTGCTCGTCAGGTACGCTCCCGCGGACCGCGGCAGAATAAAGATTCCCCGCGCGGTCCGCGGCAGATCTAAATATAACAGCCTGTTATCCTCTGCCGCCCGCGGAGCGCGGGAGGAAACCCAATTCCTCCGCGGTCCGCGGCAGGGCCAAAAGCAGATTTTATTATTTTATTTTCAATTATTGTCACTTTATATATATTATATAAAATCTTTAATTACAATTAATAATAATCTAATTATTAACTAAAAGTTTTGACTAAAATTCCGAGTCCCGGTCCGACCGGACTCAGTACGTTAATTCACGTATTAGCACATAGTTTCACATAATCACATATCGATACATAATTATAATAACGGGTATTCATAGTTAACATTTCACCAACGTTCGGGTCTTACTACTCACGTGCGTGTTTCCCAATGATGCTACGAATTACCAGACTTACTTAACTAACCTAGTTAAGTTTGTTTTAACCGATGTTTCGCTAAGGTAGACTTTATAAAATGTTTTGCTGAAAATGTCGGGTGTCACAGTTAACCTTGAAGTGTCGTGATTCTATTTAACCTCTCAGCATAAGGATATTTAAACTCAATTGTGGCATCTAAGTCTCACAGAACATTATAAAATCATTAACAAATATCTGCAATAACCTTCCAATCCATTCATGTGAATGTATACATTAAGACGTGTTTTTGTAAGATAAACATGTGTGTTAATTTGGATTAACACATGTGTTAATAATGAACTCTCATGATTCTGGTTAACCCATATACGGAAGGTTTTTGAAGATAAATAGCAATCTATCAGAATCACTAAATTTCATAAACTAATATCCACATTAAGCTTCTAGATATAATTTATGTAAATGTATACAATAAAGCGTGTTTTTTTTTATATTAACACATGTGTTAATGTGTATTAACACATGTTTTAATCTTTAACTACCGTGGTTCTACTTAACCTCATAGCGTAAGGATTTTCATACAAAACAATGGTCTTTTGAGTCGCAGTATGCATGATATAATAACAATATACGTTGACCTTCTACTTCCAATTCATCTTAATGAGAATCAACACATGTGTTAACCATGAAGTGTCGTGATTCTGGTTTACCTCTCATCTTGATGATATTCAAACTAAATTGTGGCATCTTAGTCCCACGGAACATTGGAAAATCATTATTTAATATCTACATTAACCTTCTAAACCATTTCATGTGAATTATACATTAAGACGTGTTTTTTTTTGGTACATTAATACGTGTGGTAATTTGGATTAACACATGTGCGAATCATAAACTCTCAGCATTTTATTTAACCTCTATACAGAAGGATATTGAAGTTAAATAGTAGGTATCAAAATCACTAAATATGATAAATTAATATCCAAATTAAGTTCTAGATATAATTCTTGTAAATGTATAAAATAAAGTGTGTTTTTTTTTTAGGTTAACACATGTGTTAATGTGTATTAACACCTGTGTTAATCATAAACTTCCGTGATTCTAGTTAACCTCTTAGTGTAAGGATTTATATACAAAACAACGGCCTTTGAGTCTTAGTAAGCATGATATAATAACAATCTACGTTGACATTCTACTTCCAATTCATTTTAATGAGGATTAACAGATGTGTTAATCTTGAAGTGTCATGATTCTGTTTAACCTCTCGGCATAAGGGTATTCCAAGTCAATTGTGGCATCTAAATCTCACGGAACATTATAAAATCCTTAATTAATATCTACAATAACCTTCCAATACATTTCATGTGAGTGTATACATTAAGACGTGTTTTGTAAGATTAACACGTGGGTTAATTTGGATTAAAACATGTATTAATCATGAACTCTCATGATCCTGGTTAACCCATATACGGAAGGATTTTGAAGATAAAAAGTAATCTATCAGAATCACTAAATTTCATAAACTAATATCCACATTAAGCTTCTAGATACAATTTATGTAAATGTATACAATAAAGCGTGTTTTTATTTATATTAACACATGTGTTAATGTGTATTAACACATGCGTTAATCTTTAACTCCCGTGGTTCTACTTAACCTCATATCGTAAGGATTTTCATACAAAACAATAGTCTTTGAGTCTCAGTATGCATCATATAACAACAATATACGTTGACCTTCTACATGCAATTCATGTTAATGAGGATTAACACATGTGTTAACCTTGAAGTGTCATTATTCTATTTAACCTCTCAGCATAAAGATATTTAAACTTAATTGTGGCATCTAAGTCTCACGGAACATTATAAAATCATTAACAAATATCTGCAATGACCTTCCAATCAATTCATGTGAATGTATACATTAAGACGTGTTTTTGTAAGATTAACACGTGTGTTAATTTGGATTAACACATGTGTTAATAATGAACTCTCATGATTCTGGTTAACCCATATACGGAAGGATTTTGAAGATAAAAGTAATCTCTCAGAATCACTAAATTTCATAAAATAATATCCACATTAAGCTTCTAGATACAATTTATGTAAATGTATACAATAAAGCGTGTTTTCACTTATATTAACACATGTGTTAATGTGTATTAACACATGCGTTAATCTTCAACTCCTGTGGTTTTACTTAACCTCATATCGTAAGGATTTTCATAAAAACTATAGTCTTTGAGTCTCAGTATGCATGATATAATAACAATATATGTTGACCTTCTACTTCCAATTCATGTTAATGAGGATTAACACATGTGTTAACCTTGAAGTGTCATGATTCTATTTAACCTCTCAGCATAAGGATATTTAAACTCAATTGTGGCATCTAAGTCTCACGGAACATTATATAATCATTAATTAATATCTGCAATAACCTTCCAATCCATTCATGTGAATGTATACATTAAGACGTGTTTTTTTGTTAGATTAATACGTGTGGTAATTTGGATTAACACATGTGCTAATCATAAACTCTCAGTATTTTGTTTAACCTCTATACAGAAGGATATTGAAGTTAAATAGTAGTCTATAAGAATTACTAAGTATGATAAATTAATATCCATATTAAGTTCTAGATATAATTCATGTAAATGTATAAAATAAAGTGTTTTTACTTAGGTTAACACATGTGTTAATGTGTATTAACACTTGTGTTAATCATAAACTTCCATGATTTTAGTTGACCTCTTAGTGTAAGGATATATACACAAAACAACGGCCTTTGAGTCTTAGGAAGCATGATATAATAACAATCTACGTTGACATTCTACTTCCAATTCATGTTAATGAGGATTAACACATGTGTTAATCATGAAGTGTCGTGATTCTGTTTAACCTCTCGGCATAAGGATATTCCAACTCAATTCTGGCATCTAACTCTCACGGAACATTATAAAATCATTAATTAATATCGGCAATAACCTTCCAATACATTTCATGTGAGTGTATACATTAAGACGTGTTTTGTAAGCTTAACACATGTGTTAATTTGGATTAAAACTTGTGTTAATCATGAACTCTCATGATTTTGGTTAACCCATATACGGAAGGATTTTGAAGATAAAAAGTAATCTATCAGAATCACTAAATTTCATAAACTAATGTCCACATTAAGCTTCTAGATACAATTTATGTAAATGTATACAATAAAGCGTGTTTTTATTTATATTAACACATGTGTTAATGTGTATTAACACATGCGTTAATCTTTAACTCCTGTGGTTCTACTTAACCTCATATCGTAAGGATTTTCATACAAAACAATAGTTTTTGAGTCTCAGTATGCATGATATAATAACAATATGCGTTGACCTACTACTTCCAATTCATTTTAATGAGGATTAACACATGTGTTTACCTTGAAGTGTCATGATTCTATTTAACCTCTCAGCATAAGGATATTTAAACTCAATTGTGGCATCTAAGTCTCACGGAACATTATATAATCATTAATTAATATCTGTAATAACCTTCCAATCCATTCATGTGAATGTATACATTAAGACGTGTTTTTTTGTTAGATTAATACGTGTGGTAATTTGGATTAACACATGTGCTAATCATAAACTCTCAGCATTTTATTTAACATCTATACAGAAGGATATTGAAGTTAAACAGTAGGTAATCAAAATCACTAAATATGATAAATTAATATCCATATTAAGTTCTAGATATAATTCTTGTAAATGTATAAAATAAAGTGTGTTTTTATTTAGGTTAACACATGTGTTAATGTGTATTAACACCTGTGTTAATCATAAACTTCCATGATTCTAGTTAACCTCTTAGTGTAAGGATTTATATACAAAACAACGGCCTTTGAGTCTCAGTAAGCATGATATAATAACAATCTACGTTGATATTCTACTTCCAATTCATTTTAATGAGGATTAACACATGTGTTAATCTTGAAGTGTCATGATTCTGTTTAACCTCTCGGCATAAGGGTATTCCAACTCAATTGTGGCATCTAAATCTCACGGAACATTATAAAATCCTTAATTAATATCTACAATAACCTTCCAATACATTTCATGTGAGTGTATACATTAAGACGTGTTTTGTAAGATTAACACGTGGGTTAATTTGGATTAAAACATGTATTAATCATGAACTCTCATGATTCTGGTTAACCCATATGCGGAAGGATTTTGAAGATAAAAAGTAATCTATCAGAATCACTAAATTTCATAAACTAATATCCACATTAAGCTTCAAGATACAATTTATGTAAATGTATACAATAAAGCGTGTTTTTATTTATATTAACACATGTGTTAATGTGTATTAACACATGCGTTAATCTTTAACTCATGTGGTTCTACTTAACCTCATATCGTAAGGATTTTCATACAAAACAATAGTCTTTGAGTCTCAGTATGCATTATATAATAACAATATACCTTGACCTTCTACGTGCAATTCATGTTAATGAGGATTAACACATGTGTTAACCTGGAAGTGTCATGATTCTATTTTTTTTTTTTTTGGATAAAGGGGACGACACCCCGGCCAAATTTTATAAAAACACAAAATATTACAAAGAGTTTTTTAGAAGCTTATAAACTTTGGGACAAACCCCCAAAGATTATTAAACCTCCATTAGGGCCTAACACAAGAATAAAACAATAAAAATTTAGCCCACAAAACTTCCAAAATCCAGCCCAATATCCGCTCTTTTTCAACCAGTCCATATAGTCTTCAGCCTTCATACTCTGCCTCCTCCAAGCCCATATTCTATTCAGCCTTATACCATCAGCTCTACAACCGGCCCAAGTTAATTGAAACCAAACTCTAACCAGCAGCCCAATAATACTCCAATACCCAGCACAATATCCACTATCAGCAGCCCACATCCCATTCTTATCTCCACCTTTCCCCTCATTAATTCGACCCATTAGTTCCCCGGCCCAAAAACAATTCCATAAAACACTACAAACCGTAGGCCCAACATAAATCAACCTCACTAACACCCATATCCAGGCCACTCTACTCTTACCAACACTTCTAATCCATTGCCCATTACACTTCCCCTTATTCCTAGACTTCATCTCACTACATACCCCAATCCAACTTTTAACCGTACAAACCAACCTGAGCCCACTTCTAATATCTGTGCTGAATAACCCGTACCAATTACCCACTCTAATACAAACCTCCAGAAACTTAATGCACCCCCTACCCACTTTGACCCAACAAGACTTGAGCCATTCCCAGAATTTTAGCCACCCCTCAGCCCTTCTAACTTTACCCATCAACAAACCAGACCATAAAATCCACAACATAATATTTCTAGGAAATTTGATGCTAGTAATCAAGCTAACAATCAAACACCATTGACTGACACCATCAATAGTGACTAGAGAGCAAGGACACAAAAAATCAACACTAAAAATATCAAGCCACCTCCACTTGCCTCTAGCATTCCTAAAAATATCAAGGCAACCAATTTGAATACTACCTTGAACAGGAACTGCACAAGCTAGCAGCAGCATAACTAAACTAACTGCAACAAAGAAGTATTTTTTGTACTCATGTTCTTTAATAACTTCCATCAAAGAAATGGCAACATTAAATACAAAAATACCCTTTATCATCAAACTAAGCCAAAGACCCAAACAAGCAACAAAAAACCAGCTAAAAACACAGCAGCACCCCCTTCTACATAACCAACTTAAAAAGTCTGACCTGTGCTCAGCATGTATCATAATACCACAATCATTTCCACAACCTTGCACTTGAACCCCATTGCAGTACTGTATCAAACCACCAAACAGATGCTTCCCTTTCTGACCAGCAACCTTCCTGCTCCTCAACAACCTGTCACTAATAACACTACAGCACCTCCAGGCCCACCTTAAAGCAACCCAACCCAAATATATCCAACCCCATAAAGACTGACACAAAAGACTCAAAAATATCAAAACAAGAAAAGGTTTAGAAAAGAAACAAAAGAATGCAAAGGTTTGTGGCCAATGTGAAGATCTAAAAAATAAAAAATTTGGGGAGGAAATAAATGTCCTACACCCATTGGCCACTTCCATCCTTATCTCTCCATGGTTAAGGCTTATCCCAAGCCACAAAAATCCTAGAACCCAATCCATCAAAGCAGAATCAGCTCCAAACTAAAAAGTGAGAAGAGGAGCCAACAGATAACCCAATCCAGACCACCCATCACCCATCAAATAGATGAAAAGAAAAGGATTAAAAATCCCAGAAGGATCACAGATCCAGATTTCTACCCACAGCATTTTAGTACACCTTATTCCAGCAAGTTCCCATAATATCCCCCCCACACCCATAAAGACTGACCAAAGACCAAAAGACATAAACTCATATGACCTGAAAAGAACAAGGCTCAACAAGTATAGGTTTCCTAACCCATGGGAAGTACTAAAAATGTAAAAATTGAGGGTGGAAAATAATGTCCTACAGCCATGGGTTAGGTCCATCCTTATCTCTCCAAGGTGCCAGCTTATCCCAAGCCAAAATATTCCTAACCACCAATCCATAAAAGCAGAATCAGTCCCAGATTCATAAGTGAAAAAAGGAACTGATAGAAGCCCAAACCAGACCCTACCCTTTTCCCACAAAGAAATGAGAAATAAAGGATTATAAATCCTGGAAGGATCAAAGATCTAGATTCCTACCCAAAGCTTATTTGTACTCCTTATTACTGCAAGTTCCCCCCAAACCCCACCCATATAAAGCATATTAAAGCAAGTATCAGTTTTAAAACCAAACAACACAAACATATAAGACCAGTAGGACAGTAAACCAGACACAAAGGACCAGAAATGAAATAGGCTCAACGAAAACAGGTTTCTTAGATCATGGGAAGTGCTATTTAACCTCTCAGCATAAGGATATTTAAACTTATTTGTGGCATCTAAGTCTCACGGAACATTATAAAATCATTAACAAATATCTGCAATAACCTTCCAATCAATTCATGTGAATGTATACATTAAGACGTGTTTTTGTAAGATTAACACGTGTGTTAATTTGGATTAACACATGTGTTAATAATGAACTCTCATGATTCTGGTTAACCCATATACGGAAGGATTTTGAAGATAAAAGTAATCTCTCAGAATCACTAAATTTCATAAAATAATATCCACATTAAGCTTCTAGATACAATTTATGTAAATGTATACAATAAAGCGTGTTTTCACTTATATTAACACATGTGTCAATGTGTATTAACACATGCGTTAATCTTTAACTCCTGTGGTTTTACTTAACCTCATATCGTAAGGATTTTCATAAAAACTATAGTCTTTGAGTCTCAGTATGCATGATTTAATAACAATATACGTTGACCTTCTACTTCCAATTCATGTTAATGAGGATTAACACATGTGTTAACCTTGAAGTGTCATGATTCTATTTAACCTCTCAGCATAAGGATATTTAAACTCAATTGTGGCATCTAAGTCTCATGGAACACTATATAATCATTAATTAATATCTGCAATAACCTTCCAATCCATTCATGTGAATGTATACATTAAGACGTGTTTTTTTGTTAGATTAATACGTGTGGTAATTTGGACTAACACATGTGCTAATCATAAACTCACAGTATTTTGTTTAACCACTATACAGAAGGATATTGAAGTTAAACAGTAGTCTATAAGAATTACTAAGTATGATAAATTAATATCCATATTAAGTTCTAGATATAATTCATGTAAATAAATGTATAAAATAAGTTGTGATTTTACTTAGGTTAACACATGTGTTAATGTGTATTAACACTTGTGTTAATCATAAACTTCCATGATTCTACTTGACCTCTTAGTGTAAGGATGTATACACAAAACAACGGCCTTTGAGTCTTAGGAAGCATGATATAATAACAATCTACGTTGACATTCTACTTCCAATTCATGTTAATGAGGATTAACACATGTGTTAATCATGAAGTGTCGTGATTCTGTTTAACCTCTCGGCATAAGGATATTCCAACTCAATTGTGGCATCTAACTCTCACGGAACATTATAAAATCATTAATTAATATCGGCAATAACCTTCCAATACATTTCATGTGAGTGTATACATTAAGACGTGTTTTGTAAGATTAACACGTGTTTTAATTTGGATTAAAACATGTATTAATCATGAACTCTCATGATTCTGGTTAACCCATATACGGAAGGATATTGAAGATAAAAAGTAATCTATCAGAATCACTAAATTTCATAAACTAATATCCACATTAAGCTTCTAGATACAATTTATGTAAATGTATACAATAAAGCGTGTTTTTATTTATATTAACACATGTGTTAATGTGTATTAACACATGCGTTAATCTTTAACTCCTGTGGTTCTACTTAACCTCATATCGTAAGGATTTTCATACAAAACAATAGTCTTTGAGTCTCAGTATGCATGATATAATAACAATATACGTTGACCTTCTACTTCCAATTCATGTTAATGAGGATTAACACATGTGTTAACCTTGAAGTGTCGTGATTCTATTTAACCTCTCAGCATAAGGATATTTAAACTCAATTGTGGCATCTAAGTCTCACAGAACATTATAAAATCATTAACAAATATCGGCAATAACCTTCCAATCCATTCATGTGAATGTATACATTAAGACGTGTTTTTGTAAGATTAACATGTGTGTTAATTTGGATTAACACATGTGTTAATAATGAACTCTCATGATTCTGGTTAACCCATATACGGAAGGTTTTTGAAGATAAATAGCAATCTATCAGAATCACTAAATTTCATAAACTAATATCCACATTAAGCTTCTAGATATAATTTATGTAAATGTATACAATAAAGCGTGTTTTTTTTATATTAACACATGTGTTAATGTGTATTAACACATGTTTTAATCTTTAACTACCGTGGTTCTACTAAACCTCATAGCGTAAGGATTTTCATACAAAACAATGGTCTTTTGAGTCGCAGTATGCATGATATAATAACAATATACGTTGACCTTCTACTTCCAATTCATCTTAATGAGAATCAACACATGTGTTAACCATGAAGTGTCGTGATTCTGGTTTACCTCTCATATTGATGATATTCAAACTAAATTGTGGCATCTTAGTCCCACGGAACATTGGAAAATCATTAATTAATATCTACATTAACCTTCTAAACCATTTCATGTGAATTATACATTAAGACGTGTTTTTTTTTTGGTAGATTAATACGTGTGGTAATTTGGATTAACACATGTGCTAATCATAAACTCTCAGCATTTTATTTAACCTCTATACAGAAGGATGTTGAAGTTAAACAGTAGGTAATCAAAATCACTAAATATGATAAATTAATATCCATATTAAGTTTTAGATATAATTCTTGTAAATGTATAAAATAAAGTGTGTTTTTATTTAGGTTAACACATGTGTTAATGTGTATTAACACCTGTGTTAATCATAAACTTCCGTGATTCTAGTTAACCTCTTAGTGTAAGGATTTATATACAAAACAACGGCCTTTGTGTCTTAGTAAGCATGATATAATAACAATCTACGTTGACATTCTACTTCCAATTCATTTTAATGAGGATTAACAGATGTGTTAATCTTGAAGTGTCATGATTTTGTTTAACCTCTCGGCATAAGGGTATTCCAACTCAATTGTGGCATCTAAATCTCACGGAACATTATAAAATCCTTAATTAATATCTACAATAACCTTCCAATACATTTCATGTTAGTGTATACATTAAGACGTGTTTTGTAAGATTAACACGTGGGTTAATTTGGATTAAAACATGTATTAATCATGAACTCTCATTATCCTGGTTAACCCATATACGGAAGGATTTTGAAGATAAAAAGTAATCTATCAGAATCACTAAATTTCATAAACTAATATCCACATTAAGCTTCTAGATACAATTTATGTAAATGTATAGTCTTTGAGTCTCAGTATGCATCATATAATAACAATATACGTTGACCTTCTACATGCAATTCATGTTAATGAGGATTAACACATGTGTTAACCTTGAAGTGTCATGATTCTATTTAACCTCTCAGCATAAAGATATTTAAACTTAATTGTGGCATCTAAGTCTCACGGAACATTATAAAATCATTAACAAATATCTGCAATAACCTTCCAATCAATTCATGTGAATGTATACATTAAGACGTGTTTTTGTAAGATTAACACGTGTTTTAATTTGGATTAACACATGTGTTAATAATGAACTCTCATGATTCTGGTTAACCCATATACGGAAGGATTTTGAAGATAAAAGTAATCTCTCAGAATCACTAAATTTCATAAAATAATATCCACATTAAGCTTCTAGATACAATTTATGTAAATGTATACAATAAAGCGTGTTTTCACTTATATTAACACATGTGTTAATGTGTATTAACACATGCGTTAATCTTTAACTCCTGTGGTTTTACTTAACCTCATATCGTAAGGATTTTCATAAAAACTATAGTCTTTGAGTCTCAGTATGCATGATATAATAACAATATATGTTGACCTTCTACTTCCAATTCATGTTAATGAGGATTAACATATGTGTTAACCTTGAAGTGTCATGATTCTATTTAACCTCTCAGCATAAGGATATTTAAACTCAATTGTGGCATCTAAGTCTCACGTAACATTATATAATCATTAATTAATATCTGCAATAACCTTCCAATCCATTCATGTGAATGTATACATTAAGACGTGTTTTTTTGTTAGATTAATACGTGTGGTAATTTGGATTAACACATGTGCTAATCATAAACTCTCAGTATTTTGTTTAACCTCTATACAGAAGGATATTGAAGTTAAATAGTAGTCTATAAGAATTACTAAGTATGATAAATTAATATCCGTATTAAGTTCTAGATATAATTCATGTAAATGTATAAAATAAAGTGTTTTTACTTAGGTTAACACATGTGTTAATGTGTATTAACACTTGTGTTAATCATAAACTTCCATGATTTTAGTCGACCTCTTAGTGTAAGGATATATACACAAAACAACGGCCTTTGAGTCTTAGGAAGCATGATATAATAACAATCTACGTTGACATTCTACTTCCAATTCATGTTAATGAGGATTAACACAAGTGTTAATCATGAAGTGTCGTGATTCTGTTTAACCTCTCGGCATAAGGATATTCCAACTCAATTGTGGCATCTAACTCTCACGGAACATTATAAAATCATTAATTAATATCGGCAATAACCTTCCAATACATTTCATGTGAGTGTATACATTAAGACGTGTTTTGTAAGATTAACACATGTGTTAATTTGGATTAAAACATGTGTTAATCATGAACTCTCATGATTCTGGTTAACCCATATACGGAAGGATTTTGAAGATAAAAAGTAATCTATCAGAATCACTAAATTTCACAAACTAATATCCACATTAAGCTTCTAGATACAATTTATGTAAATGTATACAATAAAGCGTGTTTTTATTTATATTAACACATGTGTTAATGTGTATTAACACATGCGTTAATCTTTAACTCCTGTGGTTCTACTTAACCTCATATCGTAAGGATTTTCATACAAAACAATAGTTTTTGAGTCTCAGTATGCATGATATAATAACAATATGCGTTGACCTACTACTTCCAATTCATGTTAATGAGGATTAACATATGTGTTAACCTTGAAGTGTCGTGATTCTATTTAACCTTTCTGCATAAGCATATTTAAACTCAATTGTGGCATCTAAGTCTCACAGAACATTATATAATCATTAATTAATATCTGCAATAACCTTCCAATCCATTCATGTGAATGTATACATTAAGACGTGTTTTTTTGTTAGATTAATACGTGTGGTAAGTTGGATTAACACATGTGCTAATCATAAACTCTCAGTATTTTGTTTAACCTCTATACAAAAGGATATTGAAGTTAAACAGTAGTCTATAAGAATTACTAAGTATGATAAATTAATATCCGTTTTAAGTTCTAAATATAATTCATGTAAATGTATAAAATAAAGTGTGTTTTTAGGTTAACACATGTGTTAATGTGTATTAACACTTGTGTTAATCATAAACTTCCATGATTCTAGTTAACCTCTTAGTGTAAGGATATATACACAAAACAACGGCCTTTGAGTCTTAGGCAGCATGATATAATAACAATCTACGTTGACTTTCTACTTCCAATTCATGTTAATGAGGATTAACACATGTGTTAATCATGAAGTGTCGTGATTCTGTTTAACCTCTCGGATAAGGATATTCCAACTCAATTGTGGCATCTAAATCTCACGGAACATTATAAAATCATTAATTAATATCGGCAATAACCTTCCAATACATTTCATGTGAGTGTATACATTAAGACGTGTTTTGTAAGATTAACACGTGTGTTAATTTGGATTGAAACATGTGTTATTCATGAACTCTCATGATTCTGGTTAACCCATATACGGAAGGATTTTGAAGATAAAAAGTAATCTATCAGAATCACTAAATTTCATAAACTAATATCCACATTAAGATTCTAGATACAATTTATGTAAATGTATACAGTAAAGCGTGTTTTTATTTATATTAACACATGTGTTAATGTGTATTAACACAAGCGTTAATCTTTAACTCCTGTGGTTCTTCTTAACCTCATATCGTAAGGATTTTTATACAAAACAATAGTCTTTGAGTCTCAGTATGCATGATATAATAACAATATGCGTTGACCTTCTACTTCTAATTCATGTTAATGAGGATTAACACATGTGTTAACCTTGAAGTGTCGTGATTCTATTTAACCTTTCTGCATAAGCATATTTAAACTCAATTGTGGCATCTAAGTCTCACAGAACATTATAAAATCATTAACAAATATCTGCAATAACCTTCCAATCCATTCATGTAAATGTATACATTAAGACGTATTTTTGTAAGATTAACATGTGTGTTATTTTGGATTAACACATGTGTTAATAATGAACTCTCATGATTCTGGTTAACCCATATACGGAAGGTTTTTGAAGATAAATAGTAACCTATCAGAATCACTAAATTTCATAAACTAATATCCGCATTAAGCTTCTAGATACAATTTGTGACACCCGGCAATTTCCGGTAACTAACTTTTGAAAACTTAGTAAGTCTACCTTAGCGAGTCGCGCATACGTTACACATAACAAGGTCGGTCGAGTCGAGTCGCACATCATTAGGGTTTTAACATACGCAAGTCTCGAGTCCCGGGAATTGGTGAACGAGTGTGAACGTGTTTATTTCCATGTATTATGTGTTTATAATCATTATGTGACTTGTCGGTATGTGAAAACGTGTTAACATATGTTAAAACGGAGTTTAACGCGCAAAATACACAACACAGGGCCCTGAGGGCGATTAGGCAAGCCTAATCCTGAGGGCGATTGGCTCATATTATAGGCGATTAGGGTGATGTTATAGGCGATTATGGGGCTAATCGCCTATAGTGAAGGCGATTAGCAGCCCTAATCGCCTGATAAAGCTGCATAATCGCCTATAAGGTACCTGACGACTAGAAACGCCTATAAATACCACCCTTAACCTCCAAAACATCATTTAGCAGCCCTAATCGCCTGATAAAGCTGCATAATCTCAACACAAACACCCTCTGGAACCTATTTTTACATCAAAACAACCATTTCCAAGCTTATTCCATCATCTCCTCTTAAATACAAGGTGTGTTCTTCAAACCCAAACCTTTAAATGATTATATTTTACTCCCTAAATGTCCAGACCTGACTTATAAATGTTTTTGTCTTTGAAAATCCATTTAAAACCGTTTTTAAACAAACCCACACCTTTACATGTGTTATATGTGTTATTTGTGTTTAAAGGTAGGATTTTTAGGAGTAAAACATGATTGTTTTTGTATTGTTATGATGTTTAGGGCTGTTACAAGTTAGTATGATGATGTTCTAGGAGTTTGAATGGTTTTGGTTGTGTATTGTTGATACTTGATGTTTTGACCCATTTGAAGGATATTGGATGATTAAGGATGATATGAGGTGTGTTGTTAATTGTTTGATGTTAGGGTTTGCTCTAGGATGATGCTAGAATAGTAGGATGCTATCGAACAACGTGGTTATGTGATTAAATCTGGATATTTGCTATTTAGGGCAAGTTCTTGCATGTTGATGTGATGTTTTCATGTTAAGTTGCTATTTTGGGAAAACGCTCGCATTTGGGACTGTTAGAATGATGAAAACTTAGGGGTTTTGCTTGAAATATGTTTGTTAATGTGTTAGGATTGTTATTGGGTGTTTTCACACGTTTCGGATCTGATTTGGAGGGTTAAACGCGCGAAAAACCGTATCAGCTGTGCTATAGGCGATTGGGGATCCTAATCGCCTATGCTATAGGCGATTAGGGGCCTAATCGCCTAAATGGGAGGCCTAATCGTGTACATGAAGGCGATTATGGGCATAATTGCCTTCATTTCATGCAATTGTGATCCTAATTGCCTTCATTTCATGCAATTGTGACCCTAATCACTAGTTAAGCCCTGAATTGCATACCTTGTGACCATAATCGCCTGAAATGCATGTGGATAGCCCTAATCGCATATAATAAGGGGCAATTAGCCCTTGTAATTGCCTGTTGACCATCCCTAATCACATGTTGACTTTCCTAATTGCATGCTAAGTTCCTAATCGCGTATAATGCTGTTATAAGTGTATTTTGACATCCCGAAACCCGATTTGACACCTAGGAACATGATAGGAACCCCGTGACATGCCTAAAACATAGTAACACGTGTTTGGACTTGTTTGTACGTTATTTGACCTATGTGTTAGAATCGTTGAACTTTAACGCATGTTAAGTACTAAGTTGCATGTTTTGTGTATGTTTGTGTATGAGATGAACACGTGGAATGTCGGGTCACCAATGGGATGTCGAGTCTTGTCTTACGTAGTCTGGTTGTCGGTCAAACACGCTTTTCGAACACATAAGGGTCATGGACTGGACTTAGGGACTAATGAACCCGACGGGTTATTAGTCTAACTTGACACATAACTTATGATAGGTCGCCAATAGTTGGGGCTATCATATCTTACAGACGGTTTACTCATATCACATACGGTTTACTCATAAACGGAATACGCAACCTAAGGTGAGTTCACGGCCCCACATTTTACGGTTTTTGCTTTCGGGGGAGAAACATGCTTAAAACTCTTTTATGACTTATGGATTACTTTCGTCTTAAACTCTTTTGTAACTCATTACTCTTTATCACGTTATACTATGGCTTACTTATTGTACTATACGGTTCATCAAAAAGTCCCTTAGAAACCACTAACATGGGTATATGGCGGGGAAATATGGATAGCGCTATTGGGAACTGACAAACCCCACTCGACGGTAGGACCGGGCGGGTGCATATTGTCTCTAATAAAACAAGGTCTACCGGTGATGACGGTAGCCCATAGGAAACTAAGGGTCACTACATGGCTTAGTCAGCAATGGTTTCACCCGTATGAGTATCTTATTCTGCGCCTAGCTAGCGTTCTCACAAGCATAGTAGTAACTGTGATGGTAACGGTTTTCGAAGGAACACTTTACACGTTTAAATAAAACTTGTCAACTCACCAGCATTATATGTTGACTCTTTTAGCATGTTTTCTCAGGTCGCTAAGGTAGCAGCTGTCAGATAGGCGCACGGAGTCGCCCAGGAGTCGTCTCGCGTCTAGGGTTTCATTGCATGTTTTGGAGTTGTTAACTTTTGAACTTATGTTTTAATTCTGCATGACTTTTGTAAACTTTAAATGCTTCCACACTGTTGGATGTTGGTTTTAAACTTATGCATGGTTTTTGTTTACGTATGTTTTACATTTAGACGTCGTTTATTGTGACCGTTGACTTGGATCCTGGTATGTCACACGCCTCGCGGTAGAACTCCGCAGGTGGAAATTTGAGGGTGTGACAGATTGGTATCAGAGCCAGGTTATAGTGAACTAGGACTGCATGTAGAGTCTAGACTATAGCCGAGTCTCACATACTAGACGGTCACATACATTTGAGTCGTGTCTTTTGGTAAACATACTAACTTTGTCGGGGTGTCGGTATCCTTACCACACAGTGTCACATTACCTATCTCATCCTTGGTTATTCCTAGCTTCACTTTATCTTCTTCTTCGGGTTTGCGCTCGAGGGAACTTGTTTGTTGATCTTTTGAGTTGGTTATATCTTCCTAAGATGTGGGTACCGGGTGACTTGAGGTTCGAGCTCGGGGCACGCCTTGAGGACCATGTAGAGCAATTTATCATTTCGGGTGCACACGAAATCATAAGTTGAAATGCATGGAAGACTTGGTGAATCTCGTGTTGGGATTTATGGTCACATTTGGACCCGATCTTAGACTTTTCGTATTCTCTTGGTTTAGCGTTGGTTTTGGGTCTGAGTGTTTGTTTCTTGTTCTTCTCAGAAGATGTCAGGACGCACTGGTGGACGTACTGGGGGACGACGTGCAGGCCGCACTGGTGGGGGAAGAGGTGGTGGTAACATCATCCTGACGTACGATGAGCTCAATGAGATGATGCAGCAACAGTTGGGTGTTGCACTAGCTGCTTTTCAGGCTGCCCAGCAGACTTTCATGGGTGCTACTGCTCCTCCGGTTCAGGCAGGTGTTGCCTACAAGCGGTTTAAGGATTGTCAGCCTCTCAGCTTCCAGGGTACAGAGGGGGCTGTGGAGTTACTTCGGTGGTTAGAGAAGACTGAGTCGGTGTTTGCTTTCTGTGAGACTCCAGCAGTGGATTGGGTGAAGTTTGCTTCGGGGACTTTTGTAGGGGCCGCCTTGACGTGGTGGAACTGCGTCACACAGACTCTTGGTCTTGGGGAGGCCAACGCCATGCCTTGGGCGGATTTTGTGCGTAGGTTGAAGGATGAGTACTGCCCGCGTGAGGAGATTAAGAGGTTGGAACAGGAATATGGGAATCTTAAGATGGTGGGTTCTGAGGTGGAGGAGTACACGATCAGGCACAACGAGTTAGCGGTGATGTGTCCAGGTTTGTCTACGCCCGAGTACAGGAGGATAGAGCAGTATCTTGCGGGTTTGGTGCCAGAGATTGTTGGATTGGTGTCTGCTAGGGATCCCACTACTATGTCAGAGGCTGTGCGGTCGGCTACTAAGATGACCAACTTGAAGATTTCTGAGGGTGTCTTGCCTCCTAGGGGCTCGTCTGTGAAGGCGCCGGCGGATAACAAGAGGAAGTGGGAAAGCGTGGAGAAGAGTTCAGCGGGGGTTCAGCGACAACCGGCGGCAAAGAAGGCTGAAGCTTCGGGGTCAGCATCGGATCAGAAACAAGGGGGCTATGCTGGGAAAAGCCCTAAGTGTGGGCGTTGTGGTTTTCATCACTATGGTACTTGTGAGAGTTTTCGCTGTGAGCGTTGTCAGCGGACGGGGCATCTTGCCAAGGATTGTAGGGTCAACCTTTCCAGGGCGACTCAGAGTGCTGCTACTACTACCCCTGCTCCTCAGGGGAACCAGGGTTGCTTTCATTGTGGTGAAGCGGGGCACTTCAAGCGAAGCTGTCCGAAGTTGAATCAAGGGGGCACAGGAACGCAGGGAAGGATGGAGACAATGAAGGCGGTGGTCGGGTTACTCGTGCTCATGCTTATGTGATTGGTGCTAGGGAGAACCAGGCAGACCCAGACACTGTTACTCGTATGTATTCTTTCCTATCTCTTGTTACGCTTTGGTTTTACTTTTTCGCATTGTTGCGCGTTCGTGTCTTTGGGTGTTTTCCTTGTGGTTTGGTCTTTACTTCTCATTCTTTGGGGTCAATGAGGGTCCTTTGGGGATGCTACTTGGACGGTACCAGTGGGTTAGTTATACCGATCATAGTAGTCTCCAGTAGGCCTTCGATCGGGGGTCTCTTGTCTCATATTCACTCGCTGTCTTTTGGGGAACGTTACTTGAGCACACACAGAGGTCGACACTCATCACTGTTGAGGCCGAAAGAATCTCGGGGCGAGATTCCTTTCAACAGGGGGATGATGTGACGACCCGGAAAATTTTTCTTCTTATTTGTCTTCTCTCTTCGACTTCGGGAAATTTTCGGGACGAAAATTCTTTCAACAGGGGGATGATGTGACACCCGGCAATTTCCGGTAATTAACTTTTGTAAACTTAGTAAGTCTACCTTAGCGAGTCGCGCATACGTTACACATAACAAGGTCGGTCGAGTCGAGTCGCACATCATTAGGGTTTTAACATACGCAAGTCTCGAGTCCCGGGAATTGCTGAACGAGTGTGAACGTGTTTATTTCCATGTATTATGTGTTTATAATCATTATGTGACTTGTCGGTATGTGAAAACGTGTTAACATATGTTAAAACGGAGTTTAACGCGCAAAATACACAACACAGGGCCCTGAGGGCGATTAGGAAAGCCTAATCGCCTTCATGAGGGCGATTGGCTCATATTATAGGCGATTAGGGTGATGTTATAGGCGATTATGGGGCTAATCGACTATAGTGAAGGCGATTAGCAGCCCTAATCGCCTGATAAAGCTGCATAATCGCCTATTAGGTACCTGACGACTAGAAACGCCTATAAATACCACCCTTAACCTCCAAAACATCATTTATGCAACCCTAGCCGTCCCATAACCTATCTCAACCCACAAACATCCTCTGGAACCTATTTTTACATCAAAACAACCATTTCCAAGCTTATTCCATCATCTCCTCTTAAATACAAGGTGTGTTCTTCAAACCCAAACCTTTAAATGATTATATTTTACTCCCTAAATGTCCAGACCTGACTTATAAAAGTTTTTGTCTTTGAAAATCCATTTAAAACCGTTTTTAAACAAACCCACACCTTTACATGTGTTATATGTGTTATTTGTATTTAAAGGTAGGATTTTTAGGATTAAAACATGATTGTTTTTGTATTGTTATGATGTTTAGGGCTGTTACAAGTTAGTATGATGATGTTCTAGGAGTTTGAATGGTTTTGGTTGTGTATTGTTGATACTTGATGTTTTGACCCATTTGAAGGATTTTGGATGATTAAGGATGATATGAGGTGTGTTGTTGATTGTTTGATGTTAGGGTTTGCTCTAGGATGATGCTAGAACAGTAGGATGCTATCAGACAACGTGGTTATGTGATTAAATCTGGATATTTGCTATTTAGGGCAAGTTCTTGCATGTTGATGTGATGTTTTCATGTTAAGTTGCTATTTTGGGAAAACGTTCGCATTCGGGACTATTAGAATGATGAAAACTTAGGGGTTTTGCTTGAAATATGTTTGTTAATGTGTTAGGATTGTTATTGGGTGTTTTCACACGTTTCGGATCTGATTTGGAGGGTTAAACGCGCGAAAAACCATATCAGTTGTGCTATAGGCGATTGGGGATCCTAATCGCCTGTGCTATAGGCGATTAGGGGCCTAATCGCCTGAATGGGAGGCCTAACCGTGTACATGAAAGCGATTATGGGCATAATTGCCTTCATTTCATGCAATTGTGATCCTAATTGCCTTCATTTCATGCAATTGTGACCCTAATCACTAGTTAAGCCCTGAATTGCATACCTTATGACCATAATCGCCAGAAATGCATGTGGATAGCCCTAATCGCATATAATAAGGGGCGATTAGCCCTTGTAATTGCCTGTTGACCATCCCTAATCACATGTTGACTTTCCTAATTGCATGCTAAGTTCCTAATCGCGTGTATTGCTGTTATAAGTGTATTTTGACATCCCGAAACCCGATTTGACACCTAAGAACATGATAGGAACCCCGTGACATGCCTAGTAACATAGTAACACATGTTTGGACTTGTTTGTACGTTATTTGACCTATGTGTTAGAATCGTTGAACTTTAACGCATGTTAAGTACTAAGTTGCATGTTTTGTGTATGTTTGTGTATGAGATGAACACGTGGAATGTCGGGTCACCAATGGGATGTCGAGTCTTGTCTTACGTAGTGTGGTTGTCGGTCAAACACGCTTTTCGAACACATAAGGGTCATGGACTGGACTTAGGGACTAATGAACCCGACGGGTTATTAGTCTAACTTGACACATAACTTATGATAGGTCGCCAATAGTTGGGGCTATCATATCTTACAGACGGTTTACTCATATCACATACGGTTTACTCATAAACGGAATACGCAACCTAAGGTGAGTTCACGGCCCCACATTTTACGGTTTTTGCTTTCGGGGGAGAAACATGCTTAAAACTCTTTTATGACTTATGGATTACTTTCGTCTTAAACTCTTTTGTAACTCATTACTCTTTATCACGTTATACTATGGCTTACTTATTGTACTATACGGTTCATCAAAAAGTCCCTTAGAAACCACTAACATGGGTATATGGCGGGGAAATATGGATAGCGCTATTGGGAACTGACAAACCCCACTCGACGGTAGGACCGGGCGGGTGCATATTGTCTCTAATAAAACAAGGTCTACCGGTGATGACGGTAGCCCATAGGAAACTAAGGGTCACTACACGGCTTAGTCAGCAATGGTTTCACCCGTATGAGTATCTTATTCTGCGCCTAGCTAGCGTTCTCACAAGCATAGTAGTAACTGTGATGGTAACGGTTTTCGAAGGAACACTTTACATGTTTAAATAAAACCTGTGAACTCACCAGCATTATATGTTGACTGTTTTAGCATGTTTTCTCAGGTCGCTAAGGTAGCAGCTGTCAGATAGGCGCACGGAGTCGCACAGGAGTCGTCTCGCGTCTAGGGTTTCATTGCATGTTTTGGAGTTGTTAACTTTTGAACTTATGTTTTAATTCTGCATGACTTTTGTAAACTTTAAATGCTTCCGCACTGTTGGATGTTGGTTTTAAACTTATGCATGGTTTTTGTTTACGTATGTTTTACATTTAGATGTCGTTTATTGTGACCGTTGACTTGGATCCTGGTATGTCACACGCCTCGCGGTAGAACTCTGCAGGTGGAAATTTGAGGGTGTGACACAATTTATGTAAATGTATACAATAAAGCGTGTTTTTATTTATATTAACGCATGTGTTAATTTGTATTAACACATGTGTTAATCTTTAACTCCTGTGGTTCTACATGACCTCATATCGTAAGGATTTTCATAAAAACTATAGTCTTTGAGTCTCAGTATGCATGATATAATAACAATATACATTGACCTTCTACTTCCAATTCATGTTAATGAGGATTAACACATGTGTTAACCTTGAAGTGTCATGATTCTATTTAACCTCTCAGCATATGGATATTTAAACTCAATTGGGGCATCTAAGTCTCATGGAACATTATAAAATCATTAATTAATATCTGCAATAACCTTCCAATCCATTCATGTTAATGTATACACTAAGAAATGTTTTTTTGTTATATTAATACGTGTGGTAATTTGGATTAACACATGTGCTAATCATAAACTCTCAGTATTTTGTTTAACCTCTATACAGAAGGATATTAAAGTTAAACAGTAGTCTATAAGAATTACTAAGTATGATAAATTAATATCCATACTAAGTTCTAGATATAATTCATGTAAATGTATAAAATAAAGTGTGTTTTTACGTAGGTTAACACATGTGTTAATGTGTATTAACACTTGTGTTAATCATAAACTTCCATGATTCTAGTTAACCTCTTAGTGTGAGGATATATACACAAAACAACGGCCTTTGAGTCATAGGAAGCATGATATAATAACAATCTACGTTGACTTTCTACTTCCAATTCATGTTAATGAGGATTAACACATGTGTTAATCATGAAGTGTCGTGATTCTGTTTAACCTCTATGCATAAGGATATTCCAACTCAATTGTGGCATCTAAATCTCACGGAACATTATAAAATCATTAATTAATATCGGCAATAACCTTCCAATACATTTCATGTGAGTGTATACATTAAGACGTGTCTTGTAAGATTAACACATGTGTTAATTTGGATTAAAACATGTGTTAATCATGAACTCTCATGATTCTGGTTAACCCATATACGGAAGGATTTTGAAGATAAAAAGTAATCTATCAGAATCACTAAATTTCATAAACTAATATCCACATTAAGCTTCTAGATACAATTTATGTAAATGTATACCATAAAGCGTGTTTTTATTTATATTAACACATGTGTTAATGTGTATTAACACATACGTTAATCTTTAACTCCTGTGGTTCTACTTAACCTCATATCGTAAGGATTTTCATACAAAACAATAGTCTTTGAGTCTCAGTATGCATGATATAATAACAATATGCATTGACCTTGTACTTCCAATTCATGTTAATGAGGATTAACACATGTGTTAACCTTGAAGTGTCGTGATTCTATTTAACCTCTCTGCATAAGCATATTTAAACTCAATTGTGGCATCTAAGTCTCACAGAACATTATAAAATGATTAACAAATATCTGCAATAACCTTCCAATCCATTCATGTGAATGTATACATTAAGACGTGTTTTTGTAAGATTAACATGTGTGTTAATTTGGATTAACACATGTGTTAATAATGAACTCTCATGATTCTGGTTAACCCATATACGGAAGGATTTTGAAGATAAAAGTAATCTATCAGAATCACTAAATTTCATAAACTAATATCCACATTAAGGTTCAAGATACAATTTATGTAAATGTATACAATAAAGCGTGTTTTTATTTATATTAACACATGTGTTAATGTGTATTAACACATGCATTAATCTTTAACTCCTGTGGTTCTACTTAACCTCATATCGTAAGGACTTTCATAAAAACAATAGTCTTTGAGTCTCAGTATGCATGATATAATAACAATATACGTTGACCTTCTACTTCCAATTCATATTAATGAGGAATAACACATGTGTTAACCTTGAAGTGTCGTGATTCTATTTAACCTCTGTGCATAAGCATATTTAAACTCAATTGTGGCATCTAAGTCTCACAGAACATTATAAAATCATTAACAAATATCAGCAATAACCTTCCAATCCATTCATGTTAATGTATACATTAAGACGTGTTTTTGTAAGATTAACATGTGTCTTAATTTGGATTAACACATGTGTTAATAATGAACTCTCATGATTCTTTTTAACCCATATACGGAAGGTTTTTGAAGATAAATAGTAACCTATCAGAATCACTAAATTTCATAAACTAATATCCACATTAAGCTTCTAGATATATTTTATGTAAATGTATACAATAAAGCGTGTTATTTTATATTGACACGTGTGTTATTGTGTATTAACACATGAGTTAATCTTTAACTCCCGTGGTTCTACTTAACATCAAAGCGTATGGATTTTCATAGAAAACAATGGTATTTGAGTCTCAGTATGCATGATATAATAACAATATACGTTGACCTTATACTTCCAATTCATGTTAATGAGAATTAACACATGTGTTAACCTTGAAGTGTCGTGATTCTTGTTAACCTCTCAGCCTGATGATATTCAAACCAAGTTGTGGCATCTTAGTCCCACGGAACATTGTAATATCATTAATTAATATCTACATTAACCTTCTAAACCATTTCATGTGAATTATACATTAAGACGTGTTTTTTTTGTAGATTAATACGTGTGGTTATTTGAATTAACACATGTGCTAATCATAAATTCTCAGCATTTTGTTTAACCTCTATACGGAAGGATATTGAAGTTAAACAGTAGTCTATCAGAATCACTAAATATGATAAATTAATATCCATATTAACTTCTAGATATAATTCATGTAAATGTATAAAATAAAGTGTGTTTTTATTTAGGTTAACACATGTGTTAATGTGTATTAACACTTGTGTTAATCATAAACTTCCGTGATTCTAGTTAACCTCTTAGTGTAAGGATTTATATACAAAACAACGGCCTTTGAGTCTCAGTAAGCATGATATAATAACAATCTACGTTGACCTTCTACTTCCAATTCATGTTAATGAGGATTAACACATGTGTTAACCTTGATGTGTCGTGATTATACTTAACCTCTCAGCATGAGGATATTTAAACTCAATTGTGGCATCTAAGTCTCACGGAACCTTATAAAATCATTAATTAATATCTGCAATAACCTTCCAATCCATTCATGTGAATGTATACATTAAGACGTGTTTTTTTGTTAGATTAATACGTGTGGTAATTTAGATTAACACATGTGCTAATCATAAACTCTCAGTATTTTGTTTAACCTCTATACAGAAGGATATTGAAGTTAAACAGTAGTCTATCAGAATTACTAAATATGATAAATTAATATCTATATTAAGTTCTAGATATAATTCAGGTAAATGTATAAAATAAAGTGTGTTTTTATTTAGGTTAACACATGTGTTAATGTGTATTAACACTTGTGTTAATCATAAACTTCCGTGATTCTAGTTAACCTCTTTGTGTAAGGATATATATACAAAACAACGGCCTTTGAGTCTCAATAAGCATGATATAATAACAATCTACGTTGACCTTCTACTTCCAATTCATGTTAATGAGGATTAACACATGTGTTAACCTTGAAGTGTCGTGATTCTATTTAACCTCTCTGCATAAGCATATTTAAACTTAATTGTGGCATCTAAGTCTCACAGAACATTATAAAATCATTAATAAATATCTGAATTAACCTTCCAATCCATTCATGTGAATGTATACACTAAGACGTGTTTTTGTAAGATTAACATGTGTGTTAATTTGGATTAACACGTCTTAATATATACATTCACATGAATGGATTGGAAGGTTATTGCAGATATTAATTAATGATTTTATAAGGTTCCGTGAGACTTAGATGCCACAATTGAGTTTAAATATCCTCATGCTGAGAGGTTAAGTATAATCACGACACATCAAGGTTAACACATGTGTTAATCCTCATTAACATGAATTGGAAGTAGAAGGTCAACGTAGATTGTTATTATATCATGCTTACCGAGACTCAAAGGCTGTTGTTTTGTATATAAATCCTTACACTAAGAGGTTCACTAGAATCACGGAAGTTTATGATTAACACAAGTGTTAATACACATTAACACATGTGTTAACCTAAATAAAAACACACTTTATTTTATACATTTACATGAATTATATCTAGAAGTTACTATGGATATTAATTTATCATATTTAGTGATTTTGATAGACTACTGTTTAACTTCAATATCCTTCCGTATAGAGGTTAAACAAAATGCTGAGAATTTATGATTAGCACATGTGTTAATTCAAATAACCACACGTATTAATCTACAAAAAAAAACACGTCTTAATGTATAATTCACATGAAATGGTTTAGAAGGTTAATGTAGATATTAATTAATGATATTACAATGTTCCGTGGGACTAAGATGCCACAACTTAGTTTGAATATCATCAGGCTGAGAGGTTAACAAGAATCACGACACTTCAAGGTTAACACATGTGTTAATTCTCATTAACATGAATTGGAAGTATAAGGTCAACGTATATTGTTATTATATCATGCATACTGAGACTCAAATACCATTGTTTTCTATGAAAATCCATACGCTATGATGTTAAGTAGAACCACGGGAGTTAAAGATTAACTCATGTGTTAATACACATTAACACACGTGTCAATATAAAATAACACGCTTTATTGTATACATTTACATAAAATATATCTAGAAGCTTAATGTGGATATTAGTTTATGAAATTTAGTGATTCTGATAGGTTACTATTTATCTTCAAAAACCTTCCGTATATGGGTTAACCAGAATCATGAGAGTTCATTATTAACACATGTGTTAATCCAAATTAAGACACATGTTAATCTTACAAAAACACGTCTTAATGTATACATTCACAAGAATGGATTGGAAGGTTATTGCTGATATTTGTTAATGATTTTATAATGTTCTGTGAGACTTAGATGCCACAATTGAGTTTAAATATGCTTATGCAGAGAGGTTAAATAGAATCACGACACTTCAAGGTTAACACATGTGTTATTCCTCATTAATATGAATTGGAAGTAGAAGGTCAACGTATATTGTTATTATATCATGCATACTGAGACTCAAAGACTATTGTTTTTATGAACATCCTTACGATATGAGGTTAAGTAGAACCACATGAGTTAAAGATTAATGCATGTGTTAATACACATTAACACATGTGTTAATAAAAATAAAAACACGCTTTATTGTATACATTTACATAAATTGTATCTTGAACCTTAATGTGGATATTAGTTTATGAAATTTAGTGATTCTGATAGATTACTTTTATCTTCAAAATCCTTCCGTATATGGGTTAACCAGAATCATGAGAGTTCATTATTAACACATGTGTTAATCCAAATTAACACACATGTTAATCTTACAAAAACACGTCTTAATGTATACATTCACATGAATGGATTGGAAGGTTATTGCAGATATTTATTAATCATTTTATAATGTTCTATGAGACTTAGATGCCACAATTGAGTTTAAATATGCTTATGCAGAGAGGTTAAATAGAATCACGACACTTCAAGGTTAACACATGTGTTAATCCTCATTAACATGAATTGGAAGTAGAAGGTCAACGCATATTGTTATTATATCATGCATACTGAGACTCAAAGACTATTGTTTTCTATGAAAATCCTTACGATATGAGGTTAAGTAGAACCACAGGAGTTAAAGATTAACGTATGTGTTAATACACATTAACACATGTGTTAATATAAATAAAAACACGCTTTATTGTATACATTTACATAAATTGTATCTAGAAGCTTAATGTGGATATTAGTTTATAAAATTTAGTGATTCTGATAGATTACTTTTTATCTTCAAAATCCTTCCGTATATGGGTTAACCAGAATCATGAGAGTTCATGATTAACACATGTTTTAATCCAAATTAACACATGTGTTAATCTTACAAAACACGTCTTAATGTATACACTCACATGAAATGTATTGGAAGATTATTGCCGATATTAATTAATGATTTTATAATGTTCCGTGAGATTTAGATGCCACAATTGAGTTGGAATATCCTTATGCCGAGAGGTTAAACAGAATCACGACACTTCATGATTAACACATGTGTTAATCCTCATTAACATGAATTGGAAGTAGAAAGTCAACGTAGATTGTTATTATATCATGCTTCCTAAGACTCAAAGGCCGTTGTTTTGTGTATATATCCTCACACTAAGAGGTTAACTAGAATCATGGAAGTTTATGATTAACACAAGTGTTAATACACATTAACACATGTGTTAACCTACGTAAAAACACACTTTATTTTTTACATTTACATGAATTATATCTAGAACTTAGTATGGATATTAATTTATCATACTTAGTCATTCTTATAGACTACTGTTTAACTTCAATATCCTTCTGTATAGAGGTTAAACAAAATACTGAGAGTTTATGATTAGCACATGTGTTAATCCAAATTACCACACGTATTAATATAACAAAAAAACATTTCTTAGTGTATACATTAACATGAATGGATTGGAAGGTTATTGCAGATATTAATTAATGATTTTATAATGTTCCATGAGACTTAGATGCCCCAATTGAGTTTAAATATCCTTATGCTGAGAGGTTAAATAGAATCATGACACTTCAAGGTTAACACATGTGTTAATCCTCATTAACATGAATTGGAAGTAGAAGGTCAACGTATATTGTTATTATATCATGCATACTGAGACTCAAAGACTATAGTTTTTATGAAAATCCTTACGATATGAGGTTATGTAGAACCACAGGAGTTAAAGATTAACACATGTGTTAATACAGATTAACACATGCGTTAATATAAATAAAAACACGCTTTATTGTATACATTTACATAAATTGTGTCACACCCTCAAATTTCCACCTGCGGAGTTCTACCGCGAGGCGTGTGACATACCAGGATCCAAGTCAACGGTCACAATAAACGACATCTAAATGTAAACATACGTAAACAAAAACCATGCATAAGTTTAAAACCAACATCCAACAGTGCGGAAGCATTTAAAGTTTACAAAAGTCATGCAGAATTAAAACATAAGTTCAAAAGTTAACAACTCCAAAACATGCAATGAAACCCTAGACGCGAGACGACTCCTGTGAGACTCCGTGCGCCTATCTGACAGCTGCTACCTTAGCGACCTGAGAAAACATGCTAAAACAGTCAACATATAATGCTGGTGAGTTCACAGGTTTTATTTAAACATGTAAAGTGTTCCTTCGAAAACCGTTACCATCACAGTTACTACTATGCTTGTGAGAACGCTAGCTAGGCGCAGAATAAGATACTCATACGGGTGAAACCATTGCTGACTAAGCCGTGTAGTGACCCTTAGTTTCCTATGGGCTACCGTCATCACCGGTAGACCTTGTTTTATTAGAGACAATATGTACCCGCCCGGTCCTACCGTCGATTGGGGTTTGTCAGTTCCCAATAGCGCTATCCATATTTCCCCGCCATATACCCATGTTAGTGGTTTCTAAGGGACTTTTTGATGAACCGTATAGTACAATAAGTAAGCCATAGTATAACGTGATAAAGAGTAATGAGTTACAAAAGAGTTTAAGACGAAAGTAATCCATAAGTCATAAAAGAGTTTTAAGCATGTTTCTCCCCCGAAAGCAAAAACCGTAAAATGTGGGGCCGTGAACTCACCTTAGGTTGCGTATTCCGTTTATGAGTAAACCGTATGTGATATGAGTAAACCGTCTGTAAGATATGATAGCCCCAACTATTGGCGACCTATCATAAGTTATGTGTCAAGTTAGACTAATAACCCGTCGGGTTCATTAGTCCCTAAGTCCAGTCCATGACCCTTATGTGTTAGAAAAGCGTGTTTGACCGACAACCAGACTACGTAAGACAAGACTCGACATCCCATTGGTGACCCGACATTCCACGTGTTCATCTCATACACAAACATACACAAAACATGCAACTTAGTACTTAACATGCGTTAAAGTTCAACGATTCTAACACATAGGTCAAATAACGTACAAACAAGTCCAAACACGTGTTACTATGTTACTAGGCATGTCACGGGGTTCCTATCATGTTCCTAGGTGTCAAATCGGGTTTCGGGATGTCAAAATACACTTATAACAGCATTACACGCGATTAGGAACTTAGCATGCAATTAGGAAAGCTAACATGTGATTAGGGATGGTCAACAGGCAATTACAAGGGCTAATCGCCCCTTATTATATGCGATTAGGGATATCCACATGCATTTCTGGCGATTATGGTCATAAGGTATGCAATTCAGGGCTTAACTAGTGATTAGGGTCACAATTGCATGAAATGAAGGCAATTAGGATCACAATTGCATGAAATGAAGGCAATTATGCCCATAATCGCCTTCATGTACACGGTTAGGCCTCCCATTCAGGCGATTAGGCCCCTAATTGCCTATAGCATAGGCGATTAGGATCCCCAATCGCCTATAGCACAACTGATATGGTTTTTCGCGCGTTTAACCCTCCAAATCAGATCCGAAACGTGTGAAAACACCCAATAACAATCCTAACACATTAACAAACATATTTCAAGCAAAACCCCTAAGTTTTCATCATTCTAACAGTCCCGAATGCGAACGTTTTCCCAAAATAGCAACTTAACATGAAAACATCACATCAACATGCAAGAACTTGCCCTAAATAGCAAATATCCAGATTTAATCACATAACCACGTTGTCCGATAGCATCCTACTGTTCTAGCATCATCCTAGAGCAAACCCTAACATCAAACAATCAACAACACACCTCATATCATCCTTAATCATCCAAAATCCTTCAAATGGGTCAAAACATCAAGTATCAACAATACACAACCAAAACCATTCAAACTCCTAGAACATCATCATACTAACTTGTAACAGCCCTAAACATCATAACAATACAAAAACAATCATGTTTTAATCCTAAAAATCCTACCTTTAAATACAAATAACACATATAACACATGTAAAGGTGTGGGTTTGTTTAAAAACGGTTTTAAATGGATTTTCAAAGACAAAAACATTTATAAGTCAGGTCTGGACATTTAGGGAGTAAAATATAATCATTTAAAGGTTTGGGTTTGAAGAACACACCTTGTATTTAAGAGGAGATGATGGAATAAGCTTGGAAATGGTTGTTTTGATGTAAAAATAGGTTCCAGAGGATGTTTGTGGGTTGAGATAGGTTATGGGACGGCCTGGGTTGCATAAATGATGTTTTGGAGGTTAAGGGTGGTATTTATAGGCGTTTCTAGTCGTCAGGTACCTTATAGGCGATTATGCAGCTTTATCAGGCGATTAGGGCTGCTAATCGCCTTCACTATAGGCGATTAGCCCCATAATCGCCTATAACATCACCCTAATCGCCTATAATATGAGCTAATCGCCCTCATGAAGGCGATTAGGCTTTCCTAATCGCCCTCAGGGCCCTGTGTTGTGTATTTTGCGCGTTAAACTCCGTTTTAACATATGTTAACACGTTTTCACATACCGACAAGTCACATAATGATTATAAACACATAATACATGGAAATAGACACGTTCACACTCGTTCAGCAATTCCCAGGACTCGAGACTTGCGTATGTTAAAACCCTAATAATGTGCGACTCGACTCGACCGACCTTGTTATGTGTAACGTATGCGCGACTCGCTAAGGTAGACTTACTAAGTTTACAAAAGTTAGTTACCGGAAATTGCCGGGTGTCACATCATCCCCCTGTTGAAAGAATTTTCGTCCCGAAAATTTCCCGAAGTCGAAGAGAGAAGACAAATAAGAAGAAAAATTTTCCGGGTCGTCACATCATCCCCCTGTTGAAAGGAATCTCGCCCCGAGATTCTTTCGGCCTCAACAGTGATGAGTGTCGACCTCTGTGTGTGCCCAAGTAACGTTCCCCAAAAGACAGCGAGTGAATATGAGACAAGAGACCCCCGATCGAAGGCCTACTGGAGACTACTATGATCGGTATAACTAACCCACTGGTACCGTCCAAGTAGCATCCCCAAAGGACCCTCATTGACCCCAAAGAATGAGAAGTAAAGACCAAACCACAAGGAAAACACCCAAAGACACGAACGCGCAACAATGCGAAAAAGTAAAACCAAAGCGTAACAAGAGATAGGAAAGAATACATACGAGTAACAGTGTCTGGGTCTGCCTGGTTCTCCCTAGCACCAATCACATAAGCATGAGCACGAGTAACCCGACCACCGCCTTCATTGTCTCCATCCTTCCCTGCGTTCCTGTGCCCCCTTGATTCAACTTCGGACAGCTTCGCTTGAAGTGCCCCGCTTCACCACAATGAAAGCAACCCTGGTTCCCCTGAGGAGCAGGGGTAGTAGTAGCAGCACTCTGAGTCGCCCTGGAAAGGTTGACCCTACAATCCTTGGCAAGATGCCCCGTGCGCTGACAACGCTCACAGCGAAAACTCTCACAAGTACCATAGTGATGAAAACCACAACGCCCACACTTAGGGCTTTTCCCAGCATAGCCCCCTTGTTTCTGATCCGATGCTGACCCCGAAGCTTCAGCCTTCTTTGCCGCCGGTTGTCGCTGAACCCCCGCTGAACTCTTCTCCACGCTTTCCCACTTCCTCTTGTTATCCGCCGGCGCCTTCACAGAAGAGCCCCTAGGAGGCAAGACACCCTCAGAAATCTTCAAGTTGGTCATCTTAGTAGCCGACCGCACAGCCTCTGACATAGTAGTGGGATCCCTAGCAGACACCAATCCAACAATCTCTGGCACCAAACCCGCAAGATACTGCTCTATCCTCCTGTACTCGGGCGTAGACAAACCTGGACACATCACCGCTAACTCGTTGTGCCTGATCGTGTACTCCTCCACCTCAGAACCCACCATCTTAAGATTCCCATATTCCTGTTCCAACCTCTTAATCTCCTCACGCGGGCAGTACTCATCCTTCAACCTACGCACAAAATCCGCCCAAGGCATGGCGTTGGCCTCCCCAAGACCAAGAGTCTGTGTGACGCAGTTCCACCACGTCAAGGCGGCCCCTACAAAAGTCCCCGAAGCAAACTTCACCCAATCCACTGCTGGAGTCTCACAGAAAGCAAACACCGACTCAGTCTTCTCTAACCACCGAAGTAACTCCACATCCCCCTCTGTACCCTGGAAGCTGAGAGGCTGACAATCCTTAAACCGCTTGTAGGCAACACCTGCCTGAACCGGAGGAGCAGTAGCACCCATGAAAGTCTGCTGGGCAGCCTGAAAAGCAGCTAGTGCAACACCCAACTGTTGCTGCATCATCTCATTGAGCTCATCGTACGTCAGGGTGATGTTACCACCACCTCTTCCCCTACCAGTGCGGCCTGCACGTCGTCCCCCAGTACGTCCACCAGTGCGTCCTGACATCTTCTGAGAAGAACAAGAAACAAACACTCAGACCCAAAACCAACGCTAAACCAAGAGAATACGAAAAGTCTAAGATCGGGTCCAAATGTGACCATAAATCCCAACACGAGATTCACCAAGTCTTCCATGCATTTCAACTTATGATTTCGTGTGCACCCGAAATGATAAATTGCTCTACATGGTCCTCAAGGCGTGCCCCGAGCTCGAACCTCAAGTCACCCGGTACCCACATCTTAGGAAGATATAACCAACTCAAAAGATCAACAAACAAGTTCCCTCGAGCGCAAACCCGAAGAAGAAGATAAAGTGAAGCTAGGAATAACCAAGGATGAGATAGGTAATGTGACACTGTGTGGTAAGGATACCGACACCCCGACAAAGTTAGTATGTTTACCAAAAGACACGACTCAAATGTATGTGACCGTCTAGTGTGTGAGACTCGGCTATAGTCTAGACTCTACATGCAGTCCTAGTTGACTATAACCTGGCTCTGATACCAATCTGTCACACCCTCAAATTTCCACCTGCGGAGTTCTACCGCGAGGCGTGTGACATACCAGGATCCAAGTCAACGGTCACAATAAACGACGTCTAAATGTAAAACATACGTAAACAAAAACCATGCATAAGTTTAAAACCAACATCCAACAGTGTGGAAGCATTTAAAGTTTACAAAAGTCATGCAGAATTAAAACATAAGTTCAAAAGTTAACAACTCCAAAACATGCAATGAAACCCTAGACGCGAGACGACTCCTGTGCGACTCCGTGCGCCTATCTGACAGCTGCTACCTTAGCGACCTGAGAAAACATGCTAAAAGAGTCAACATATAATGCTGGTGAGTTCACAAGTTTTATTTAAACGTGTAAAGTGTTCCTTCGAAAACCGTTACCATCACAGTTACTACTATGCTTGTGAGAACGCTAGCTAGGCGCAGAATAAGATACTCATACGGGTGAAACCATTGCTGACTAAGCCATGTAGTGACCCTTAGTTTCCTATGGGCTACCGTCATCACCGGTAGACCTTGTTTTATTAGAGACAATATGCACCCGCCCGGTCCTACCGTCGAGTGGGGTTTGTCAGTTCCCAATAGCGCTATCCATATTTCCCCGCCATATACCCATGTTAGTGGTTTCTAAGGGACTTTTTGATGAACCGTATAGTACAATAAGTAAGCCATAGTATAACGTGATAAAGAGTAATGAGTTACAAAAGAGTTTAAGACGAAAGTAATCCATAAGTCATAAAAGAGTTTTAAGCATGTTTCTCCCCCGAAAGCAAAAACCGTAAAATGTGGGGCCGTGAACTCACCTTAGGTTGCGTATTCCATTTATGAGTAAACCGTATGTGATATGAGTAAACCGTCTGTAAGATATGATAGCCCCAACTATTGGCGACCTATCATAAGTTATGTGTCAAGTTAGACTAATAACCCGTCGGGTTCATTAGTCCCTAAGTCCAGTCCATGACCCTTATGTGTTCGAAAAGCGTGTTTGACCGACAACCAGACTACGTAAGACAAGACTCGACATCCCATTGGTGACCCGACATTCCACGTGTTCATCTCATACACAAACATACACAAAACATGCAACTTAGTACTTAACATGCGTTAAAGTTCAACGATTCTAACACATAGGTCAAATAACGTATAAACAAGTCCAAACACGTGTTACTATGTTTTAGGCATGTCACGGGGTTCCTATCATGTTCCTAGGTGTCAAATCGGGTTTCGGGATGTCAAAATACACTTATAACAGCATTACACGCGATTAGGAACTTAGCATGCAATTAGGAAAGTCAACATGTGATTAGGGATGGTCAACAGGAAATTACAAGGGCTAATCGCCCCTTATTATATGCGATTAGGGCTATCCACATGCATTTCAGGCGATTATGGTCATAAGGTATGCAATTCAGGGCTTAACTAGTGATTAGGGTCACAATTGCATGAAATGAAGGCAATTAGGATCACAATTGCATGAAATGAAGGCAATTATGCCCATAATCGCCTTCATGTACACGATTAGGCCTCCCATTCAGGCGATTAGTCCCCTAATCGCCTATAGCATAGGCGATTAGGATCCCCAATCGCCTATAGCACAGCTGATACGGTTTTTCGCGCGTTTAACCCTCCAAATCAGATCCGAAACGTGTGAAAACACCCAATAACAATCCTAACACATTAACAAACATATTTCAAGCAAAACCCCTAAGTTTTCATCATTCTAACAGTCCCAAATGCGAGCGTTTTCCCAAAATAGCAACTTAACATGAAAACATCACATCAACATGCAAGAACTTGCCCTAAATAGCAAATATCCAGATTTAATCACATAACCACGTTGTCCGGTAGCATCCTACTGTTCTAGCATCATCCTAGAGCAAACCTTAACATCAAACAATTAACAACACACCTCATATCATCCTTAATCATCCAATATCCTTCAAATGGGTCAAAACATCAAGTATCAACAATACACAACCAAAACCATTCAAACTCCTAGAACATCATCATACTAACTTGTAACAGCCCTAAACATCATAACAATACAAAAACAATCATGTTTTACTCCTAAAAATCCTACCTTTAAACACAAATAACACATATAACACATGTAAAGGTGTGGGTTTGTTTAAAAACGGTTTTAAATGGATTTTCAAAGACAAAAACATTTATAAGTCAGGTCTGGACATTTAGGGAGTAAAATATAATCATTTAAAGGTTTGGGTTTGAAGAACACACCTTGTATTTAAGAGGAGATGATGGAATAAGCTTGGAAATGGTTGTTTTGATGTAAAAATAGGTTCCAGAGGGTGTTTGTGTTGAGATAGGTTATGGGACGGCTAGGGTTGCATAAATGATGTTTTGGAGGTCAAGGGTGGTATTTATAGGCGTTTCTAGTCGTCAGGTACCATATAGGCGATTATGCAGCTTTATCAGGCGATTAGGGCTGCTAATCGCCTTCACTATAGGCGATTAGCCCTATAATCGCCTATAACATTACCCTAATCGCCTATAATATGAGCCAATCGCCCTCATGAAGGCGATTAGGCTTGCCTAATCGCCCTCAGGGCCCTGTGTTGTGTATTTTACGCGTTAAACTCCGTTTTAACATATGTTAACACGTTTTCACATACCGACAAGTCACATAATGATTATAAACACATAATACATGGAAATAAACACGTCACACTCGTTCACCAATTCCCGGGACTCGAGACTTGCGTATGTTAAAACCCTAATGATGTGCGACTCGACTCGACCGACCTTGTTATGTGTAACATATGCGCGACTCGCTAAGGTAGACTAACTAAGTTTTCAAAAATTAGTTACCGGAAATTGCCGGGTGTCACAAATTGTATCTAGAAGCTTAATGCGGATATTAGTTTATGAAATTTAGTGATTCTGATAGGTTACTATTTATCTTCAAAAACCTTCCGTATATGGGTTAACCAGAATCATGAGAGTTCATTATTAACACATGTGTTAATCCAAAATAACACACATGTTAATCTTACAAAAATACGTCTTAATGTATACATTCACATGAATGGATTGGAAGGTTATTGCAGATATTTGTTAATGATTTTATAATGTTCTGTGAGACTTAGATGCCACAATTGAGTTTAAATATGCTTATGCAGAAAGGTTAAATAGAATCACGACACTTCAAGGTTAACACATGTGTTAATCCTCATTAACATGAATTAGAAGTAGAAGGTCAACGCATATTGTTATTATATCATGCATACTGA
The DNA here is from genome assembly GCA_032199755.1 of Ambrosia artemisiifolia. Lineage (NCBI taxonomy): Eukaryota > Viridiplantae > Streptophyta > Magnoliopsida > Asterales > Asteraceae > Ambrosia > Ambrosia artemisiifolia. The sequence goes on along the minus strand of CM063527.1, from coordinate 46,963,292 downwards.
GACTCAAAGACTATTGTTTTGTATAAAAATCCTTACGATATGAGGTTAAGAAGAACCACAGGAGTTAAAGATTAACGCTTGTGTTAATACACATTAACACATGTGTTAATATAAATAAAAACACGCTTTACTGTATATATTTACATAAATTGTATCTAGAATCTTAATGTGGATATTAGTTTATGAAATTTAGTGATTCTGATAGATTACTTTTTATCTTCAAAATCCTTCCGTATATGGGTTAACCAGAATCATGAGAGTTCATGAATAACACATGTTTCAATCCAAATTAACACACGTGTTAATCTTACAAAACACGTCTTAATGTATACACTCACATGAAATGTATTGGAAGGTTATTGCCGATATTAATTAATGATTTTATAATGTTCCGTGAGATTTAGATGCCACAATTGAGTTGGAATATCCTTATCCGAGAGGTTAAACAGAATCACGACACTTCATGATTAACACATGTGTTAATCCTCATTAACATGAATTGGAAGTAGAAAGTCAACGTAGATTGTTATTATATCATGCTGCCTAAGACTCAAAGGCCGTTGTTTTGTGTATATATCCTTACACTAAGAGGTTAACTAGAATCATGGAAGTTTATGATTAACACAAGTGTTAATACACATTAACACATGTGTTAACCTAAAAACACACTTTATTTTATACATTTACATGAATTATATTTAGAACTTAAAACGGATATTAATTTATCATACTTAGTAATTCTTATAGACTACTGTTTAACTTCAATATCCTTTTGTATAGAGGTTAAACAAAATACTGAGAGTTTATGATTAGCACATGTGTTAATCCAACTTACCACACGTATTAATCTAACAAAAAAACACGTCTTAATGTATACATTCACATGAATGGATTGGAAGGTTATTGCAGATATTAATTAATGATTATATAATGTTCTGTGAGACTTAGATGCCACAATTGAGTTTAAATATGCTTATGCAGAAAGGTTAAATAGAATCACGACACTTCAAGGTTAACACATATGTTAATCCTCATTAACATGAATTGGAAGTAGTAGGTCAACGCATATTGTTATTATATCATGCATACTGAGACTCAAAAACTATTGTTTTGTATGAAAATCCTTACGATATGAGGTTAAGTAGAACCACAGGAGTTAAAGATTAACGCATGTGTTAATACACATTAACACATGTGTTAATATAAATAAAAACACGCTTTATTGTATACATTTACATAAATTGTATCTAGAAGCTTAATGTGGATATTAGTTTATGAAATTTAGTGATTCTGATAGATTACTTTTTATCTTCAAAATCCTTCCGTATATGGGTTAACCAGAATCATGAGAGTTCATGATTAACACATGTTTTAATCCAAATTAACACATGTGTTAATCTTACAAAACACGTCTTAATGTATACACTCACATGAAATGTATTGGAAGGTTATTGCCGATATTAATTAATGATTTTATAATGTTCCATGAGAGTTAGATGCCACAATTGAGTTGGAATATCCTTATGCCGAGAGGTTAAACAGAATCACGACACTTCATGATTAACACATGTGTTAATCCTCATTAACATGAATTGGAAGTAGAATGTCAACGTAGATTGTTATTATATCATGCTTCCTAAGACTCAAAGGCCGTTGTTTTGTGTATATATCCTTACACTAAGAGGTCAACTAAAATCATAGAAGTTTATGATTAACACAAGTGTTAATACACATTAACACATGTGTTAACCTAAGTAAAAACACTTTATTTTATACATTTACATGAATTATATCTAGAAATTAATACGGATATTAATTTATCATACTTAGTAATTCTTATAGACTACTATTTAACTTCAATATCCTTCTGTATAGAGGTTAAACAAAATACTGAGAGTTTATGATTAGCACATGTGTTAATCCAAATTACCACACGTATTAATCTAACAAAAAAACACGTCTTAATGTATACATTCACATGAATGGATTGGAAGGTTATTGCAGATATTAATTAATGATTATATAATGTTCCGTGAGACTTAGATGCCACAATTGAGTTTAAATATCCTTATGCTGAGAGGTTAAATAGAATCATGACACTTCAAGGTTAACACATGTGTTAATCCTCATTAACATGAATTGGAAGTAGAAGGTCAACATATATTGTTATTATATCATGCATACTGAGACTCAAAGACTATAGTTTTTATGAAAATCCTTACGATATGAGGTTAAGTAAAACCACAGGAGTTAAAGATTAACGCATGTGTTAATACACATTAACACATATGTTAATATAAGTGAAAACACGCTTTATTGTATACATTTACATAAATTGTATCTAGAAGCTTAATGTGGATATTATTTTATGAAATTTAGTGATTCTGAGAGATTACTTTTATCTTCAAAATCCTTCCGTATATGGGTTAACCAGAATCATGAGAGTTCATTATTAACACATGTGTTAATCCAAATTAAAACACGTGTTAATCATACAAAAACACGTCTTAATGTATACATTCACATGAATTGATTGGAAGGTTATTGCAGATATTTGTTAATGATTTTATAATGTTCCGTGAGACTTAGATGCCACAATTAAGTTTAAATATCTTTATGCTGAGAGGTTAAATAGAATCATGACACTTCAAGGTTAACACATGTGTTAATCCTCATTAACATGAATTGCATGTAGAAGGTCAACGTATATTGTTATTATATGATGCATACTGAGACTCAAAGACTATTGTTTTGTAAGAAAATCCTTACGATATGAGGTTAAGTAGAACCACGGGAGTTAAAGATTAACGCATGTGTTAATACACATTAACACATGTGTTAATATAAATAAAAACACGCTTTATTGTATACATTTACATAAATTGTATCTAGAAGCTTAATGTGGATATTAGTTTATGAAATTTAGTGATTCTGATAGATTACTTTTTATCTTCAAAATCCTTCCGTATATGGGTTAACCAGGAGCATGAGAGTTCATGATTAATACATGTTTTAATCCAAATTAACCCACGTGTTAATCTTACAAAACACGTCTTAATGTATACACTCACATGAAATGTATTGGAAGGTTATTGTAGATATTAATTAAGGATTTTATAATGTTCCGTGAGATTTAGATGCCACAATTGAGTTGGAATACCCTTATGCCGAGAGGTTAAACAGAATCATGACACTTCATGATTAACACATCTGTTAATCCTCATTAAAATGAATTGGAAGTAGAATGTCAACGTAGATTGTTATTATATCATGCTTACTAAGACTCAAAGGACGTTGTTTTGTATATAAATCCTTACACTAAGAGGTTAACTAGAATCACGGAAGTTTATGATTAACACAGGTGTTAATACACATTAACACATGTGTTAACCTAAATAAAAACACACTTTATTTTATACATTTACAAGAATTATATCTAGAACTTAATATGGATATTAATTTATCATATCTAGTGATTTTGATTACCTACTGTTTAACTTCAATATCCTTCTGTATAGAGGTTAAATAAAATGCTGAGAGTTTATGATTAGCACATGTGTTAATCCAAATTACCACACGTATTAATCTACCAAAAAAACACGTCTTAATGTATAATTCACATGAAATGGTTTAGAAGGTTAATGTAGATATTAATTAATGATTTTCCAATGTTCCGTGGGACTAAGATGCCACAATTTAGTTTGAATATCATCAATATGAGAGGTAAACCAGAATCACGACACTTCATGGTTAACACATGTGTTGATTCTCATTAAGATGAATTGGAAGTAGAAGGTCAACGTATATTGTTATTATATCATGCATACTACGACTCAAAAGACCATTGTTTTGTATGAAAATCCTTACGCTATGAGGTTTAGTAGAACCACGGTAGTTAAAGATTAAAACATGTGTTAATACACATTAACACATGTGTTAATATAAAAAAAACACGCTTTATTGTATACATTTACATAAATTATATCTAGAAGCTTAATGTGGATATTAGTTTATGAAATTTAGTGATTCTGATAGATTGCTATTTATCTTCAAAAACCTTCCGTATATGGGTTAACCAGAATCATGAGAGTTCATTATTAACACATGTGTTAATCCAAATTAACACACATGTTAATCTTACAAAAACACGTCTTAATGTATACATTCACATGAATGGATTGGAAGGTTATTGCAGATATTTGTTAATGATTTTATAATGTTCTGTGAGACTTAGATGCCACAATTGAGTTTAAATATCCTTATGCTGAGAGGTTAAATAGAATCACGACACTTCAAGGTTAACACATGTGTTAATCCTCATTAACATGAATTGGAAGTAGAAGGTCAACGTATATTGTTATTATATCATGCATACTGAGACTCAAAGACTATTGTTTTGTATGAAAATCCTTACGATATGAGGTTAAGTAGAACCACAGGAGTTAAAGATTAACGCATGTGTTAATACACATTAACACATGTGTTAATATAAATAAAAACACGCTTTATTGTATACATTTACATAAATTGTATCTAGAAGCTTAATATGGATATTAGTTTATGAAATTTAGTGATTCTGATAGATTACTTTTTATCTTCAAAATCCTTCCGTATATGGGTTAACCAGAATCATGAGAGTTCATGATTAATACATGTTTTAATCCAAATTAAAACACGTGTTAATCTTACAAAACACGTCTTAATGTATACACTCACATGAAATGTATTGGAAGGTTATTGCCGATATTAATTAATGATTTTATAATGTTCCGTGAGAGTTAGATGCCACAATTGAGTTGGAATATCCTTATGCCGAGAGGTTAAACAGAATCACGACACTTCATGATTAACACATGTGTTAATCCTCATTAACATGAATTGGAAGTAGAATGTCAACGTAGATTGTTATTATATCTTGCTTCCTAAGACTCAAAGGCCGTTGTTTTGTGTATACATCCTTACACTAAGAGGTCAACTAGAATCATGGAAGTTTATGATTAACACAAGTGTTAATACACATTAACACATGTGTTAACCTAAGTAAAATCACAACTTATTTTATACATTTACATGAATTATATCTAGAACTTAATATGGATATTAATTTATCATACTTAGTAATTCTTATAGACTACTGTTTAACTTCAATATCCTTCTGTATAGAGGTTAAACAAAATACTATGAGTTTATGATTAGCACATGTGTTAATCCAAATTACCACACGTATTAATCTAACAAAAAAAACACGTCTTAATGTATACATTCACATGAATGGATTGGAAGGTTATTGCAGATATTAATTAATGATTATATAATGTTCCATGAGACTTAGATGCCACAATTGAGTTTAAATATCCTTATGCTGAGAGGTTAAATAGAATCATGACACTTCAAGGTTAACACATGTGTTAATCCTCATTAACATGAATTGGAAGTTGAAGGTCAACGTATATTGTTATTAAATCATGCATACTGAGACTCAAAGACTATAGTTTTTATGAAAATCCTTACGATATGAGGTTAAGTAAAACCACAGGAGTTAAAGATTAACGCATGTGTTAATACACATTGACACATGTGTTAATATAAGTGAAAACACGCTTTATTGTATACATTTACATAAATTGTATCTAGAAGCTTAATGTGGATATTATTTTATGAAATTTAGTGATTCTGAGAGATTACTTTTATCTTCAAAATCCTTCCGTATATGGGTTAACCAGAATCATGAGAGTTCATTATTAACACATGTGTTAATCCAAATTAACACACGTGTTAATCTTACAAAAACACGTCTTAATGTATACATTCACATGAATTGATTGGAAGGTTATTGCAGATATTTGTTAACAATTTTATAATGTTCCGTGAGACTTAGATGCCACAAATAAGTTTAAATATCCTTATGCTGAGAGGTTAAATAGCACTTCCCATGATCTAAGAAACCTGTTTTTGTTGAGCCTATTTCATTTCTGGTCCTTTGTGTCTGGTTTACTGTCCTACTGGTCTTATATGTTTGTGTTGTTTGGTTTTAAAACTGATACTTGCTTTAATATGCTTTATATGGGTGGGGTTTGGGGGGAACTTGCAGTAATAAGGAGTACAAATAAGCTTTGGGTAGGAATCTGGATCTTTGATCCTTCCAGGATTTATAATCCTTTATTTCTCATTTCTTTGTGGGAAAAGGGTAGGGTCTGGTTTGGGCTTCTATCAGTTCCTTTTTTCACTTATGAATCTGGGACTGATTCTGCTTTTATGGATTGGTGGTTAGGAATATTTTGGCTTGGGATAAGCTGGCACCTTGGAGAGATAAGGATGGACCTAACCCATGGCTGTAGGACATTATTTTCCACCCTCAATTTTTACATTTTTAGTACTTCCCATGGGTTAGGAAACCTATACTTGTTGAGCCTTGTTCTTTTCAGGTCATATGAGTTTATGTCTTTTGGTCTTTGGTCAGTCTTTATGGGTGTGGGGGGATATTATGGGAACTTGCTGGAATAAGGTGTACTAAAATGCTGTGGGTAGAAATCTGGATCTGTGATCCTTCTGGGATTTTTAATCCTTTTCTTTTCATCTATTTGATGGGTGATGGGTGGTCTGGATTGGGTTATCTGTTGGCTCCTCTTCTCACTTTTGAGTTTGGAGCTGATTCTGCTTTGATAGATTGGGTTCTAGGATTTTTGTGGCTTGGGATAAGCCTTAACCATGGAGAGATAAGGATGGAAGTGGCCAATGGGTGTAGGACATTTATTTCCTCCCCAAATTTTTTATTTTTTAGATCTTCACATTGGCCACAAACCTTTGCATTCTTTTGTTTCTTTTCTAAACCTTTTCTTGTTTTGATATTTTTGAGTCTTTTGTGTCAGTCTTTATGGGGTTGGATATATATGGGTTGGGTTGCTTTAAGGTGGGCCTGGAGGTGCTGGAGTGTTATTAGTGACAGGTTGTTGAGGAGCAGGAAGGTTGCTGGTCAGAAAGGGAAGCATCTGTTTGGTGGTTTGATACAGTACTGCAATGGGGTTCAAGTGCAAGGTTGTGGAAATGATTGTGGTATTATGATACATGCTGAGTACAGGTCAGACTTTTTAAGTTGGTTATGTAGAAGGGGGTGCTGCTGTGTTTTTAGCTGGTTTTTTGTTGCTTGTTTGGGTCTTTGGCTTAGTTTGATGATAAAGGGTATTTTTGTATTTAATGTTGCCATTTCTTTGATGGAAGTTATTAAAGAACATGAGTACAAAAAATACTTCTTTGTTGCAGTTAGCTTAGTTATGCTGCTGCTAGCTTGTGCAGTTCCTGTTCAAGGTAGTATTCAAATTGGTTGCCTTGATATTTTTAGGAATGCTAGAGGCAAGTGGAGGTGGCTTGATATTTTTAGTGTTGATTTTTTGTGTCCTTGCTCTCTAGTCACTATTGATGGTGTCAGTCAATGGTGTTTGATTGTTAGCTTGATTACTAGCATCAAATTTCCTAGAAATATTATGTTGTGGATTTTATGGTCTGGTTTGTTGATGGGTAAAGTTAGAAGGGCTGAGGGGTGGCTAAAATTCTGGGAATGGCTCAAGTCTTGTTGGGTCAAAGTGGGTAGGGGGTGCATTAAGTTTCTGGAGGTTTGTATTAGAGTGGGTAATTGGTACGGGTTATTCAGCACAGATATTAGAAGTGGGCTCAGGTTGGTTTGTATGGTTAAAAGTTGGATTGGGGTATGTAGTGAGATGAAGTCTAGGAATAAGGGGAAGTGTAATGGACAATGGATTAGAAGTGTTGGTAAGAGTAGAGTGGCCTGGATATGGGTGTTAGTGAGGTTGATTTATGTTGGGCCTACGGTTTGTAGTGTTTTATGGAATTGTTTTTGGGCCGGGGAACTAATGGGTCGAATTAATGAGGGGAAAGGTAGAGATAAGAATGGGATGTGGGCTGCTGATAGTGGATATTGTGCTGGGTATTGGAGTATTATTGGGCTGCTGGTTAGAGTTTGGTTTCAATTAACTTGGGCCGGTTGTAGAGCTGATGGTATAAGGCTGAATAGAATATGGGCTTGGAGGAGGCAGAGTATGAAGGCTGAAGACTATATGGACTGGTTGAAAAAGAGCGGATATTGGGCTGGATTTTGGAAGTTTTGTGGGCTAAATTTTTATTGTTTTATTCTTGTGTTAGGCCCTAATGGAGGATTAATAATCTTTGGGGGTTTGTCCCAAAGTATATAAGCTTCTAAAAAACTCTTTGTAATATTTTGGGTTTTTATAAAATTTGGCCGGGGTGTCGTCCCCTTTATCCAAAAAAAAAAAAAAAATAGAATCATGACACTTCCAGGTTAACACATGTGTTAATCCTCATTAACATGAATTGCATGTAGAAGGTCAAGGTATATTGTTATTATATAATGCATACTGAGACTCAAAGACTATTGTTTTGTATGAAAATCCTTACGATATGAGGTTAAGTAGAACCACATGAGTTAAAGATTAACGCATGTGTTAATACACATTAACACATGTGTTAATATAAATAAAAACACGCTTTATTGTATACATTTACATAAATTGTATCTTGAAGCTTAATGTGGATATTAGTTTATGAAATTTAGTGATTCTGATAGATTACTTTTTATCTTCAAAATCCTTCCGCATATGGGTTAACCAGAATCATGAGAGTTCATGATTAATACATGTTTTAATCCAAATTAACCCACGTGTTAATCTTACAAAACACGTCTTAATGTATACACTCACATGAAATGTATTGGAAGGTTATTGTAGATATTAATTAAGGATTTTATAATGTTCCGTGAGATTTAGATGCCACAATTGAGTTGGAATACCCTTATGCCGAGAGGTTAAACAGAATCATGACACTTCAAGATTAACACATGTGTTAATCCTCATTAAAATGAATTGGAAGTAGAATGTCAACGTAGATTGTTATTATATCATGCTTACTGAGACTCAAAGGCCGTTGTTTTGTATATAAATCCTTACACTAAGAGGTTAACTAGAATCATGGAAGTTTATGATTAACACAGGTGTTAATACACATTAGCACATGTGTTAACCTAAATAAAAACACACTTTATTTTATACATTTACAAGAATTATATCTAGAACTTAATATGGATATTAATTTATCATATTTAGTGATTTTGATTACCTACTGTTTAACTTCAATATCCTTCTGTATAGATGTTAAATAAAATGCTGAGAGTTTATGATTAGCACATGTGTTAATCCAAATTACCACACGTATTAATCTAACAAAAAAACACGTCTTATTGTATACATTCACATGAATGGATTGGAAGGTTATTACAGATATTAATTAATGATTATATAATGTTCCGTGAGACTTAGATGCCACAATTGAGTTTAAATATCCTTATGCTGAGAGGTTAAATAGAATCATGACACTTCAAGGTAAACACATGTGTTAATCCTCATTAAAATAAATTGGAAGTAGTAGGTCAACGCATATTGTTATTATATCAAGCATACTGAGACTCAAAAACTATTGTTTTGTATGAAAATCCTTACGATATGAGGTTAAGTAGAACCACAGGAGTTAAAGATTAACACATGTGTTAATACACATTAACACATGTGTTAATATAAATAAAAACACGCTTTATTGTATACATTTACATAAATTGTATCTAGAAGCTTAATGTGGACATTAGTTTATGAAATTTAGTGATTCTGATAGATTACTTTTTATCTTCAAAATCCTTCCGTATATGGGTTAACCAGAATCATGAGAGTTCATGATTAACACATGTTTTAATCCAAATTAACACATGTGTTAATCTTACAAAACACGTCTTAATGTATACACTCACATGAAATGTATTGGAAGGTTATTGCCGATATTAATTAATGATTTTATAATGTTCCGTGAGAGTTAGATGCCAGAATTGAGTTGGAATATCCTTATGCCGAGAGGTTAAACAGAATCACGACACTTCATGATTAACACATGTGTTAATCCTCATTAACATGAATTGGAAGTAGAATGTCAACGTAGATTGTTATTATATCATGCTTCCTAAGACTCAAAGGCCGTTGTTTTGTGTATATATCCTTACACTAAGAGGTCAACTAAAATCATGGAAGTTTATGATTAACACAAGTGTTAATACACATTAACACATGTGTTAACCTAAGTAAAAACACTTTATTTTATACATTTACATGAATTATATCTAGAACTTAATATGGATATTAATTTATCATACTTAGTAATTCTTATAGACTACTATTTAACTTCAATATCCTTCTGTATAGAGGTTAAACAAAATACTGAGAGTTTATGATTAGCACATGTGTTAATCCAAATTACCACACGTATTAATCTAACAAAAAAACACGTCTTAATGTATACATTCACATGAATGGATTGGAAGGTTATTGCAGATATTAATTAATGATTATATAATGTTCCGTGAGACTTAGATGCCACAATTAAGTTTAAATATCCTTATGCTGAGAGGTTAAATAGAATCATGACACTTCAAGGTTAACACATGTGTTAATCCTCATTAACATGAATTGGAAGTAGAAGGTCAACGTATATTGTTATTAAATCATGCATACTGAGACTCAAAGACTATAGTTTTTATGAAAATCCTTACGATATGAGGTTAAGTAAAACCACAGGAGTTAAAGATTAACGCATGTGTTAATACACATTAACACATATGTTAATATAAGTGAAAACACGCTTTATTGTATACATTTACATAAATTGTATCTAGAAGCTTAATGTGGATATTATTTTATGAAATTTAGTGATTCTGAGATATTACTTTTATCTTCAAAATCCTTCCGTATATGGGTTAACCAGAATCATGAGAGTTCATTATTAACACATGTGTTAATCCAAATTAAAACACGTGTTAATCATACAAAAACACGTCTTAATGTACACATTCACATGAATTGATTGGAAGGTTATTGCAGATATTTGTTAATGATTTTATAATGTTCCGTGAGACTTAGATGCCACAATTAAGTTTAAATATCTTTATGCTGAGAGGTTAAATAGAATCATGACACTTCAAGGTTAACACATGTGTTAATCCTCATTAACATGAATTGCATGTAGAAGGTCAACGTATATTGTTATTATATGATGAATACTGAGACTCAAAGACTATTGTTTTGTATGAAAATCCTTACGATATGAGGTTAAGTAGAACCACGGGAGTTAAAGATTAACGCATGTGTTAATACACATTAACACATGTGTTAATATAAATAAAAACACGCTTTATTGTATACATTTACATAAATTGTATCTAGAAGCTTAATGTGGATATTAGTTTATGAAATTTAGTGATTCTGATAGATTACTTTTTATCTTCAAAATCCTTCCGTATATGGGTTAACCAGGATCATGAGAGTTCATGATTAATACATGTTTTAATCCAAATTAACCCACGTGTTAATCTTACAAAACACGTCTTAATGTATACACTCACATGAAATGTATTGGAAGGTTATTGTAGATATTAATTAAGGATTTTATAATGTTCCGTGAGATTTAGATGCCACAATTGAGTTGGAATACCCATATGCCGAGAGGTTAAACAGAATCATGACACTTCAAGATTAACACATCTGTTAATCCTCATTAAAATGAATTGGAAGTAGAATGTCAACGTAGATTGTTATTATATCAGGCTTACTAAGACTCAAAGGCCGTTGTTTTGTATATAAATCCTTACACTAAGAGGTTAACTAGAATCACGGAAGTTTATGATTAACACAGGTGTTAATACACATTAACACATGTGTTAACCTAAATAAAAACACACTTTATTTTATACATTTACAAGAATTATATCTAGAACTTAATATGGATATTAATTTATCATATTTAGTGATTTTGATTACCTACTGTTTAACTTCAATATCCTTCTGTATAGAGGTTAAATAAAATGCTGAGAGTTTATGATTCGCACATGTGTTAATCCAAATTACCACACGTATTAATCTACCAAAAAAAACACGTCTTAATGTATAATTCACATGAAATGGTTTAGAAGGTTAATGTAGATATTAAATAATGATTTTCCAATGTTCCGTGGGACTAAGATGCCACAATTTAGTTTGAATATCATCAAGATGAGAGGTAAACCAGAATCACGACACTTCATGATTAACACATGTGTTGATTCTCATTAAGATGAATCGGAAGTAGAAGGTCAACGTTTTATGTTATTATATCATGCATACTGCGACTCAAAAAACCATTGTTTTGTATGAAAATCCTTACGCTATGAGGTTAAGTAGAACCACGGTAGTTAAAAATTAAAACATGTGTTAATATAAAAAAAAAGACGCTTTATTGTATACATTTACATAAATTATATCTAGAAGCTTAATGTGGATATTAGTTTATGAAATTTAGTGATTCTGATAGATTGCTATTTATCTTCAAAAACCTTCCGTATATGGGTTAACCAGAATCATGAGAGTTCATTATTAACACATGTGTTAATCCAAATTAACACACATGTTAATCTTACAAAAACACGTCTTAATGTATACATTCACATGAATGGATTGGAAGGTTATTGCAGATATTTGTTAATGATTTTATAATGTTCTGTGAGACTTAGATGCCACAATTGAGTTTAAATATCCTTATGCTGAGAGGTTAAATAGAATCACGACACTTCAAGGTTAACACATGTGTTAATCCTCATTAACATGAATTGGAAGTAGAAGGTCAACGTATATTGTTATTATATCATGCATACTGAGACTCAAAGACTATTGTTTTGTATGAAAATCCTTACGATATGAGGTTAAGTAGAACCACAGGAGTTAAAGATTAACGCATGTGTTAATACACATTAACACATGTGTTAATATAAATAAAAACACGCTTTATTGTATACATTTACATAAATTGTATCTAGAAGCTTAATGTGGATATTAGTTTATGAAATTTAGTGATTCTGATAGATTACTTTTTATCTTCAAAATCCTTCCGTATATGGGTTAACCAGAATCATGAGAGTTCATGATTAATACATGTTTTAATCCAAATTAAAACACGTGTTAATCTTACAAAACACGTCTTAATGTATACACTCACATGAAATGTATTGGAAGGTTATTGCCGATATTAATTAATGATTTTATAATGTTCCGTGAGAGTTAGATGCCACAATTGAGTTGGAATATCCTTATGCCGAGAGGTTAAACAGAATCACGACACTTCATGATTAACACATGTGTTAATCCTCATTAACATGAATTGGAAGTAGAATGTCAACGTAGATTGTTATTATATCATGCTTCCTAAGACTCAAAGGCCGTTGTTTTGTGTATACATCCTTACACTAAGAGGTCAACTAGAATCATGGAAGTTTATGATTAACACAAGTGTTAATACACATTAACACATGTGTTAACCTAAGTAAAATCACAACTTATTTTATACATTTACATGAATTATATCTAGAACTTAATATGGATATTAATTTATCATACTTAGTAATTCTTATAAACTACTGTTTAACTTCAATATCCTTCTGTATAGAGGTTAAACAAAATACTGTGAGTTTATGATTAGCTCATGTATTAATCCAAATTACCACACGTATTAATCTAACAAAAAAAACACGTCTTAATGTATACATTCACATGAATGGATTGGAAGGTTATTGCAGATATTAATTAATGATTATATAATGTTCCATGAGACTTAGATGCCACAATTGAGTTTAAATATCCTTATGCTGAGAGGTTAAATAGAATCATGACACTTCAAGGTTAACACATGTGTTAATCCTCATTAACATGAATTGGAAGTAGAAGGTCAACGTATATTGTTATTAAATCATGCATACTGAGACTCAAAGACTATAGTTTTTATGAAAATCCTTACGATATGAGGTTAAGTAAAACCACAGGAGTTAAAGATTAACGCATGTGTTAATACACATTGACACATGTGTTAATACACATTGACACATGTGTTAATATAAGTGAAAACACGCTTTATTGTATACATTTACATAAATTGTATCTAGAAGCTTAATGTGGATATTATTTTATGAAATTTAGTGATTCTGAGAGATTACTTTTATCTTCAAAATCCTTCCGTATATGGGTTAAGCAGAATCATGAGAGTTCATTATTAACACATGTGTTAATCCAAATTAACACACGTGTTAATCTTACAAAAACACGTCTTAATGTATACATTCACATGAATTGATTGGAAGGTTATTGCAGATATTTGTTAATGATTTTATAATGTTCCGTGAGACTTAGATGCCACAAATAAGTTTAAATATCCTTATGCTGAGAGGTTAAATAGAATCATGACACTTCAAGGTTAACACATGTGTTAATCCTCATTAACATGAATTGCATGTAGAAGGTCAAGGTATATTGTTATTATATAATGCATACTGAGACTCAAAGACTATTCTTTTGTATGAAAATCCTTACGATATGAGGTTAAGTAGAACCACAGGAGTTAAAGATTAACGCATATGTTAATACACATTAACACATGTGTTAATATAAATAAAAACACGCTTTATTGTATACATTTACATAAATTGTATCTTGAAGCTTAATGTGGATATTAGTTTATGAAATTTAGTGATTCTGATAAATTACTTTTTATCTTCAAAATCCTTCCGTATATGGGTAAACCAGAATCATGAGAGTTCATGATTAATACATGTTTTAATCCAAATTAACCCACGTGTTAATCTTACAAAACACGTCTTAATGTATACACTCACATGAAATGTATTGGAAGGTTATTGTAGATATTAATTAAGGATTTTATAATGTTCCGTGAGATTTAGATGCCACAATTGAGTTGGAATACCCTTATGCCGAGAGGTTAAACAGAATCATGACACTTCAAGATTAACACATGTGTTAATCCTCATTAAAATGAATTGGAAGTAGAATATCAACGTAGATTGTTATTATATCATGCTTACTGAGACTCAAAGGCCGTTGTTTTGTATATAAATCCTTACACTAAGAGGTTAACTAGAATCATGGAAGTTTATGATTAACACAGGTGTTAATACACATTAACACATGTGTTAACCTAAATAAAAACACACTTTATTTTATACATTTACAAGAATTATATCTAGAACTTAATATGGATATTAATTTATCATATTTAGTGATTTTGATTACCTACTGTTTAACTTCAATATCCTTCTGTATAGATGTTAAATAAAATGCTGAGAGTTTATGATTAGCACATGTGTTAATCCAAATTACCACACATATTAATCTAACAAAAAAACACGTCTTAATGTATACATTCACATGAATGGATTGGAAGGTTATTACAGATATTAATTAATGATTATATAATGTTCCGTGAGACTTAGATGCCACAATTGAGTTTAAATATCCTTATGCTGAGAGGTTAAATAGAATCATGACACTTCAAGGTTAACACATGTGTTAATCCTCATTAAAATGAATTGGAAGTAGTAGGTCAACGCATATTGTTATTATATCATGCATACTGAGACTCAAAAACTATTGTTTTGTATGAAAATCCTTACGATATGAGGTTAAGTAGAACCACAGGAGTTAAAGATTAACGCATGTGTTAATACACATTAACACATGTGTTAATATAAATAAAAACACGCTTTATTGTATACATTTACATAAATTGTATCTAGAAGCTTAATGTGGACATTAGTTTATGAAATTTAGTGATTCTGATAGATTACTTTTTATCTTCAAAATCCTTCCGTATATGGGTTAACCAGAATCATGAGAGTTCATGATTAACACATGTTTTAATCCAAATTAACACATGTGTTAATCTTACAAAACACGTCTTAATGTATACACTCACATGAAATGTATTGGAAGGTTATTGCCGATATTAATTAATGATTTTATAATGTTCCGTGAGAGTTAGATGCCAGAATTGAGTTGGAATATCCTTATGCCGAGAGGTTAAACAGAATCACGACACTTCATGATTAATACATGTGTTAATCCTCATTAACATGAATTGGAAGTAGAATGTCAACGTAGATTGTTATTATATCATGCTTCCTAAGACTCAAAGGCCGTTGTTTTGTTTATATATCCTTACACTAAGAGGTCAACTAAAATCCTGGAAGTTTATGATTAACACAAGTGTTAATACACATTAACACATGTGTTAACCTAAGTAAAAACACATTATTTTATACATTTACATGAATTATATCTAGAACTTAATATGGATATTAATTTATCATACTTAGTAATTCTTATAGACTACTATTTAACTTCAATATCCTTCTGTATAGAGGTTAAACAAAATACTGAGAGTTTATGATTAGCACATGTGTTAATCCAAATTACCACACGTATTAATCTAACAAAAAAACACGTCTTAATGTATACATTCACATGAATGGATTGGAAGGTTATTGCAGATATTAATTAATGATTATATAATGTTCCGTGAGACTTAGATGCCACAATTGAGTTTAAATATCCTTATGCTGAGAGGTTAAATAGAATCATGACACTTCAAGGTTAACACATGTGTTAATCCTCATTAACATGAATTGGAAGTAGAAGGTCAACATATATTGTTATTATATCATGCATACTGAGACTCAAAGACTATAGTTTTTATGAAAATCCTTACGATATGAGGTTAAGTAAAACCACAGGAGTTAAAGATTAACGCATGTGTTAATACACATTAACACATGTGTTAATATAAGTGAAAACACGCTTTATTGTATACATTTACATAAATTGTATCTAGAAGCTTAATGTGGATATTATTTTATGAAATTTAGTGATTCTGAGAGATTACTTTTATCTTCAAAATCCTTCCGTATATGGGTTAACCAGAATCATGAGAGTTCATTATTAACACATGTGTTAATCCAAATTAAAACACGTGTTAATCTTACAAAAACACATCTTAATGTATACATTCACATGAATTGATTGGAAGGTTATTGCAGATATTTGTTAATGATTTTATAATGTTCCGTGAGACTTAGGTGCCACAATTAAGTTTAAATATCTTTATGCTGAGAGGTTAAATAGAATCAGGACACTTCAAGGTTAACACATGTGTTAATCCTCATTAACATGAATTGCATGTAGAAGGTCAACGTATATTGTTATTATATGATGCATACTGAGACTCAAAGACTATTGTTTTGTATGAAAATCCTTACGATATGAGGTTAAGTAGAACCACGGGAGTTAAAGATTAACGCATGTGTTAATACACATTAACACATGTGTTAATATAAATAAAAACACGCTTTATTGTATACATTTACATAAATTGTATCTAGAAGCTTAATGTGGATATTAGTTTATGAAATTTAGTGATTCTGATAGATTACTTTTTATCTTCAAAATCCTTCCGTATATGGGTTAACCAGGATCATGAGAGTTCATGATTAATACATGTTTTAATCCAAATTAACCCACGTGTTAATCTTACAAAACACGTCTTAATGTATACACTCACATGAAATGTATTGGAAGGTTATTGTAGATATTAATTAAGGATTTTATATTGTTCCGTGAGATTTAGATGCCACAATTGAGTTGGAATACCCTTATGCCGAGAGGTTAAACAGAATCATGACACTTCAAGATTAACACATCTGTTAATCCTCATTAAAATGAATTGGAAGTAGAATGTCAACGTAGATTGTTATTATATCATGCTTGCTAAGACTCAAAGGCCGTTGTTTTGTATATAAATCCTTACACTAAGAGGTTAACTAGAATCATGGAAGTTTATAATTAACACAGGTGTTAATACACAATAACACATGTGTTAACCTAAATAAAAACACACTTTATTTTATACATTTACAAGAATTATATCTAGAACTTAATATGGATATTAATTTATCATATTTAGTGATTTTTATTACCTACTGTTTAACTTCAATATCCTTCTGTATAGAGGTTAAATAAAATGCTGAGAGTTTATGATTAGCACATGTGTTAATCCAAATTACCACACGTATTAATCTACCAAAAAAACACGTCTTAATGTATAATTCACATGAAATGGTTTAGAAGGTTAATGTAGATATTAATTAATGATTTTCCAATGTTCCGTGGGACTAAGATGCCACAATTTAGTTTGAATATCATCAAGATGAGAGGTAAACCAGAATCACGACACTTCATGGTTAACACATGTGTTGATTCTCATTAAGATGAATTGGAAGTAGAAGGTCAACGTATATTGTTATTATATCATGCATACTGCGACTCAAAAGACCATTGTTTTGTATGAAAATCCTTACGCTATGAGTTTAAGTAGAACCACGGTAGTTAAAGATTAAAACATGTGTTAATACACATTAACACATGTGTTAATATAAAAAAACACGCTTTATTGTATACATTTACATAAATTATATCTAGAAACTTAATGTGGATATTAGTTTATGAAATTTAGTGATTCTGATAGATTGCTATTTATCTTCAAAAACCTTCCGTATATGGGTTAACCAGAATCATGAGAGTTCATTATTAACACATGTGTTAATCCAAATTAACACACATGTTAATCTTACAAAAACACGTCTTAATGTATACATTCACATGAATGGATTGGAAGGTTATTGCAGATATTTGTTAATGATTTTATAATGTTCTGTGAGACTTAGATGCCACAATTGAGTTTAAATATCCTTATGCTGAGAGGTTAAATAGAATCACGACACTTCAAGGTTAACACATGTGTTAATCCTCATTAACATGAATTGGAAGTAGAAGGTCAACGTATATTGTTATTATATCATGCATAATGAGACTCAAAGACTATTGTTTTGTATGAAAATCCTTACGATATGAGGTTAAGTAGAACCACAGGAGTTAAAGATTAACGCATGTGTTAATACACATTAACACATGTGTTAATATAAATAAAAACACGCTTTATTGTATACATTTACATAAATTGTATCTAGAAGCTTAATGTGGATATTAGTTTATGAAATTTAGTGATTCTGATAGATTACTTTTTATCTTCAAAATCCTTCCGTATATGGGTTAACCAGAATCATGAGAGTTCATGATTAATACATGTTTTAATCCAAATTAAAACACGTGTTAATCTTACAAAACACGTCTTAATGTATAGACTCACATGAAATGTATTGGAAGGTTATTGCCGATATTAATTAATGATTTTATAATGTTCCGTGAGAGTTAGATGCCACAATTGAGTTGGAATATCCTTATGCCGAGAGGTTAAACAGAATCACGACACTTCATGATTAACACATGTGTTAATCCTCATTAACATGAATTGGAAGTAGAATGTCAACGTAGATTGTTATTATATCATGCTTCCTAAGACTCAAAGGCCGTTGTTTTGTGTATACATCCTTACACTAAGAGGTCAACTAGAATCATGGAAGTTTATGATTAACACAAGTGTTAATACACATTAACACATGTGTTAACCTAAGTAAAATCACAACTTAGTTTATACATTTACATGAATTATATCTAGAACTTAATATGGATATTAATTTATCATACTTAGTAATTCTTATAGACTACTATTTAACTTCAATATCCTTCTGTATAGAGGTTAAACAAAATACTGTGAATTTATGATTAGCTCATGTGTTAATCCAAATTACCACACGTATTAATCTAACAAAAAAAACACGTCTTAATGTATACATTCACATGAATGGATTGGAAGGTTATTGCAGATATTAATTAATGATTATATAATGTTCCATGAGACTTAGATGCCACAATTGAGTTTAAATATCCTTATGCTGAGAGGTTAAATAGAATCATGACACTTCAAGGTTAACACATGTGTTAATCCTCATTAACATGAATTGGAAGTAGAAGGTCAACGTATATTGTTATTAAATCATGCATACTGAGACTCAAATACTATAGTTTTTATGAAAATCCTTACGATATGAGGTTAAGTAAAACCACAGGAGTTAAAGATTAACGCATGTGTTAATACACATTGACACATGTGTTAATACACATTGACACATGTGTTAATACACATTGACACATGTGTTAATATAAGTGAAAACACGCTTTATTGTATACATTTACATAAATTGTATCTAGAAGCTTAATGTGGATATTATTTTATGAAATTTAGTGATTCTGAGAGATTACTTTTATCTTCAAAATCCTTCCGTATATGGGTTAACCAGAATCATGAGAGTTCATTATTAACACATGTGTTAATCCAAATTAACACACGTGTTAATCTTACAAAAACACGTCTTAATGTATACATTAACATGAATTGATTGGAAGGTTATTGCAGATATTTGTTAATGATTTTATAATGTTCCGTGAGACTTAGATGCCACAAATAAGTTTAAATATCCTTATGCTGAGAGGTTAAATAGAATCATGACACTTCAAGGTTAACACATGTGTTAATCCTCATTAACATGAATTGCATGTAGAAGGTCAAGGTATATTGTTATTATATAATGCATACTGAGACTCAAAGACTATTGTTTTGTATGAAAATCCTTACGATATGAGGTTAAGTAGAACCACAGGAGTTAAAGATTAACGCATGTGTTAATACACATTAACACATGTGTTAATACACATTAACACATGTGTTAATATAAATAAAAACACGCTTTATTGTATACATTTACATAAATTGTATCTTGAAGCTTAATGTGGATATTAGTTTATGAAATTTAGTGATTCTGATAGATTACTTTTTATCTTCAAAATCCTTCCGTATATGGGTTAACCAGAATCATGAGAGTTCATGATTAATACATGTTTTAATCCAAATTAACCCACGTGTTAATCTTACAAAACACGTCTTAATGTATACACTCACATGAAATGTATTGGAAGGTTATTGTAGATATTAATTATGGATTTTATAATGTTCCGTGAGATTTAGATGCCACAATTGAGTTGGAATACCCTTATGCCGAGAGGTTAAACAGAATCATGACACTTCAAGATTAACACATGTGTTAATCCTCATTAAAATGAATTGGAAGTAGAATATCAACGTAGATTGTTATTATATCATGCTTACTGAGACTCAAAGGCCGTTGTTTTGTATATAAATCCTTACACTAAGAGGTTAACTAGAATCATGGAAGTTTATGATTAACACAGGTGTTAATACACATTAACACATGTGTTAACCTAAATAAAAACACACTTTATTTTATACATTTACAAGAATTATATCTAGAACTTAATATGGATATTAATTTATCATATTTAGTGATTTTGATTACCTACTGTTTAACTTCAATATCCTTCTGTATAGATGTTAAATAAAATGCTGAGAGTTTATGATTAGCACATGTGTTAATCCAAATTACCACACGTATTAATCTAACAAAAAAACACGTCTTAATGTATACATTCACATGAATGGATTGGAAGGTTATTACAGATATTAATTAATGATTATATAATGTTCCGTGAGACTTAGATGCCACAATTGAGTTTAAATATCCTTATGCTGAGAGGTTAAATAGAATCATGACACTTCAAGGTTAACACATGTGTTAATCCTCATTAAAATGAATTGGAAGTAGAAGGTCAACGTATATAGTGTGACACCCGGCAACTTCCGGTAACTAACTTTTGAAAACTTAGTAAGTCTACCTTAGCGGGTCGCGCATACGTTACACATAACAAGGTCGGTCGAGTCGAGTCGCACATCATTAGGGTTTTCACATACACAAGTCTCGAGTCCCGGGAATTGGTGAACGAGTGTGAACGTGTTTACTTTCATGTATTATGTGTTTATAATCATTATGTGACTTGTCGGTATGTGAAAATGTATTAACATATGTTAAAACGGAGTTTAACGCGCCAAATACACCACAACAAACCCTGAAGGCGATTAGCAGGGCTAATTGCCTTCATGAGGGCGATTAGCCTTCCTCCTTAGGCGATTAGCTTTGTCTTTAGGCGATTATGGGGGCTAATCGCCTATAGTGAAGGCGATTAGCAGCCTTAATCGCCTGATAAAGCTGCATAATCGCCTATAACATGCCTGACGACTAGAAACGCCTATAAATACCACCCTTGACCTCCAAAACATCATTTACACAACCCTAGCCGTCCCATAACATATCTCAACCCACAAACACCCTCTGGAACCTATTTTTACATCCAAACAACCATTTCCAAGCTTATTCCATCATCTCCTCTTAAATACAAGGTGTGTTCTTCAAACCCAAACCTTTAAATGATTATGTTTTACTCCCTAAATGTCCAGACCTGACTTATAAATGTTTTTGTCTTTGTCAATCCATTTAAAACCGTTTCTAAACAAACCCACACCTTTACATGTGTTATATGTGATTAAAGATAAAATTTTTAGGATTGAATCATGGTTGTTTTTGTGTTATTATGATGTTTATGGCTGTTACAAGTTAGTATGATGATGTCCTAGGAGTTTGAATGGTTTTGGTTGTGTATTGTTGATACTTGATGTTTTGACCCATTTGAAGGATTTTGGATGATTAAGGATGATATGAGATGTGTTGTTGATTGTTTGATGTTAGGGTTTGCTCTAGGATGATGCTAGAACAGTAGGATGCTTTCGGACAACGTGGTTATGTGATTAAATCTGGATATTTGCTATTTAGGGCAAGTTCTTGCATGTTGATGTGATGTTTTCATGTTAAGTGGCTATTTTGGAAAAACGTCCGCATTCGGGACTGTTAGAATGATGAAAACTTAGGGGTTTTGCTTGAAATATGTTTGCTAATATGTTAGGATGATTATTGGGTGTTTTTACGCATTTCGGATCTGATTTGGAGGATTAAACGCGCGAAAAACCATATCTGCTGCACTATAGGCGATTAGGAATCCTAATCGCCGCCTAATCGCCTGAATTGAAGCCCTACTCGTGTGACTTATAGGCGATTGTGATCACAATTGCCTTCATTTCATGCAATTGTGATCCTAATTGCCTTCATGACATGCAATTGTGACCCTAATCACTAGTTAAGCCCTGAATTGCATACCTTATGACCATAATCGCATATAATACATGTGATTAGCCCTAATCACCTATCATAAGGGGCGATTAGCCCTTGTAATTGCCTGTTGACCATCCCTAATCACGTGTTGACTTTCCTAATTGCATGCTAAGTTCCTAATCGCGTGTAATGCTGTTATAAGTGTATTTTAACATCCCGAAACCCGATTTGACACCTAGGAACATGATAGGAACCCCGTGACATGCTTAGTAACATAGTAACACGTGTTCGGATTTGTTCGTACGTTATTTGACCTATGTGTTAGAATCGTTGAACTTTAACGCATGTTAAGTGCTGAGTTGCATGTTTTGTGTATGTTTGTGTATGAGATGAACACGTGGAATGTCGGGTCACCAATGGGATGTCGAGTCTTGTCTTACATAGTCTGGTTGTCGGTCAAACACGTTTTCAAACACATCATGGTCATGGACTGGACTTAGGGACTAATGAACCCTGCGGGTTATTAGTCTAACTTAACACATATCTTATGATAGGTCGCCACTAGTTGGGGCTATCATATCTTACAGACGGTTTACTCATATCACATATACGGTTTACTCGTAAACGGAATACGCAACCTAAGGTGAGTTCACGGCCCCACTTTTATCTGTTTTGGTTTTCGGGGGAGAAACATGCTTAAAACTCTTTTATGACTTATGGATTATTTTAACTCTTTTGTAACTCATTACTCTTTATCACGTTATACTATGGCTTACTTATCGTACTATACGGTTCATCAAAAAGTCCCTTAGAAACCACTAACATGGGTATATGGCGGGGAAATATGGATAGCGCTATTGGGAACTGACAAACCCCACTCGACGGTAGGACCGGGCGGGTGCATATTGTCTCTAACAAAACAAGGTCTACCGGTGATGACGGTAGCCCATAGGAAACTAAGGATCACTACACGGCTTAGTCAGCAATGGTTTCACCCGTATGAGTATCTTATTCTGCGCCTAGCTAGCGTTCTTACAAGCATAGTAGTAATTGTGATGGTAACGGTTTTCGAAGGATTACTCTAAACGTTTAAATAAAACCTGTGAACTCACCAGCATTATATGTTGACTCTTTTAGCATGTTTTCTCAGGTCGCTAAGGTAGCAGCTGTCAGATAGGCGCACGGAGTCGCACTGGGGTCGTCTTGCGTCTAGGGTCTCATGGCATGTTTTGGAAATGTTAAACTTTGGAACTTATGTTTTATTTTCTACATGACTTTTGTAAACTTTTAATGCTTCCGCACTGTTAAATGTTGAATTTTAAATCGTATGCACGGTTTTGATTACGTATGTTTTACATTTAGACGTCGTTTATTGTGACCGTTGACTTGGATCCTGGTATGTCACACGCCTCGCGGTAGAACTCCGCAGGTGGATATTTGAGGGTGTGATAGATTGGTATCAGAGCCAATGGTTATAGTGAACTAGGACTGCATGTAGAGTCTAGACTATAGCCGAGTCTCACACACTAGACGGTCACATACATTTGAGTCGTGTCTTTTGGTAAACCTTTTAACCTTGTCGGGGTGTCGGTATCCTTACCACACAGTGTCACATTACCTATCTCACTCTTGGTTATTCCTAGCTTTACTTTATCTTTTTCTCCGGGTTTGCGCTCGAGGGAACTTGTTTGTTGATCTTTTGAGTTGGTTATATCTTCCTAAGATGTGGGCATCGGGTGACTTGAGGTTCGAGCTCGGGGCACGCCTTGAGGACCATGTAGAGCAATTTATCATTTCGGGTGCACACGAAATCATAAGTTGAAATGCATGGAAGACTTGGTGGATCTTGTGCTGGGATTAATGGTCACATTCGAACCCGATCTTGGACTTTTCGTATTCTCTTGGTTTGGCGTTGGTGTTGGGTCTGAGAGTTTTGTTCTTGTTTCGGCAGAAGATGTCTGGAAGTCGAGGTGAACACAGTGGTGACGAGAGTCGTGGTAGCATCAACATAACCCCAGAAGCGCTGAAGGACTTAATCCAACAACAGGTGACTGCTGCTCTTGCCGCTTATCAGGCCGCTCAGCAAGGCGACGGTGGAAATGTCGTTTATCCTCCACCGCCACCTCCTCTGGGCCAGCAGGTGTGTACTTTTAAGGTGTTCATGGAGTGTGAGCCCCACATCTTTGGAGGGACTGAGAACAACAAGAGGAAGTGGGAGAGCGTAGAGAAGAGTTCAGCGGTGGGTCAGCGACAACCGGCGGCGAAGAAGGCTGAAGCTTCAGGGTCAGCGTCAGGTCAGAAACAAAGAGGCTATGCTGGAAGGAGCCCTAGGTGTGGGCGTTGTGGATTTCATCATTATGGTCAATGCGAGGGGTTCCGTTGCAACAGATTTAAACTAATGGGACATGTTGCTAAGGATTGTAAGGTCAATCTTCGGCCAAGGGAGACGCGTGTTATTACTCGGAAGAACCAGGGGTGTTACAATTGTGGCGAGGTAGGGCACTTCAGGCAGGATTGCCCAAAGTTGCATCGAGCTAAAGCAGGGACTTCCGGTGGTGAAAACAGTGAAGGTGGTGGCCGAAATGCGCGTGGGAGCGTCCCGGGTACAAGGGGGAACCAGGCGGATTCTGACACTGTTACTCGTACGTATTCTTTCTTATCTCTTGTTACGCTTGTTACGCTTTGGTTTTACTTTTATCCGCATTGTTGTGCGTTCGTGTCTTCGTGTGTTTCCTTTATGGTTTGATCTCTGTGTCACATTCTTTGGGTCGATGAGGGTCCTTTGGGGATGCTACTTGGACGGTACCAGTGGGCTAGTTATACCGATCATAGTAGTCTCCAGTAGGCCTTCGATCGGGGGTCTCTTGTCTCATATTCACTCGCTGTCTTTTGGAAACGTTACTTGGGCAAACATAGAGGTCGACACTCATCACTGTTGAGGCCGAAAGAATCTCGGGGCGAGATTCCTTTCAACAGGGGGATGATGTGACGACCCGGAAAATTTTTCTTCTTGTTTGTCTTCTCTTTTCGACTTCGGTAAATTTTCGGGATGAAAATTCTTTCAACAGGGGGATGATGTGACACCCGGCAACTTCCGGTAACTAACTTTTGAAAACTTAGTAAGTCTACCTTAGCGGGTCGCGCATACGTTACACATAACAAGGTCGGTCGAGTCGAGTCGCACATCATTAGGGTTTTAACATACACAAGTCTCGAGTCCCGGGAATTGGTGAACGAGTGTGAACGTGTTTACTTTCATGTATTATGTGTTTATAATCATTATGTGACTTGTCGGTATGTGAAAATGTATTAACATATGTTAAAACGGAGTTTAACGTGCCAAATACACCACAACAAACCCTGAAGGCGATTAGCAGGGCTAATTGCCTTCATGAGGGCGATTAGCCTTCTTCCTTAGGCGATTATCTTTGTCTTTAGGCGATTATGGGGGCTAATCGCCTATAGTGAAGGCGATTAGCAGCCCTAATCGCCTGATAAAGCTGCATAATCGCCTATAACATTCCTGACGACTAGAAACGCCTATAAATACCACCCTTGACCTCCAAAACATCATTTACACAACCCTAGCCGTCCCATAACATATCTCAACCCACAAACACCCTCTGGAACCCATACTGAGACTCAAAGACTATAGTTTTTATGAAAATCCTTACGATATGAGGTTAAGTAAAACCACAGGAGTTAAAGATTAACGCATGTGTTAATACACATTAACACATGTGTTAATATAAGTGAAAACACGCTTTATTGTATACATTTACATAAATTGTATCTAGAAGCTTAATGTGGATATTATTTTATGAAATTTAGTGATTCTGAGAGATTACTTTTATCTTCAAAATTCTTCCGTATATGGGTTAACCAGAATCATGAGAGTTCATTATTAACACATGTGTTAATCCAAATTAACACACGTGTTAATCTTACAAAAACACGTCTTAATGTATACATTCACATGAATTGATTGGAAGGTTATTGCAGATATTTGTTAATGATTTTATAATGTTCCGTGAGACTTAGATGCCACAATTAAGTTTAAATATCCTTATGCTGAGAGGTTAAATCTAATCATGACGCTTCAAGGTTAACACATGTGTTAATCCTCATTAACATGAATTGCAAGTAGAAGGTCAACGTATATTGTTATTATATCATGCATACTGAGACTCAAAGACTATTGTTTTGTATGAAAATCCTTACGATATGAGGTTAAGTAGAACCACAGGAGTTAAAGATTAACGCATGTGTTAATACACATTAACACATGTGTTAATATAAATAAAAACACGCTTTATTGTATACATTTACATAAATTGTATCTAGAAGCTTAATGTGGATATTAGTTTATGAAATTTAGTGATTCTGATAGATTACTTTTTATCTTCAAAATCCTTCCGTATATGGGTTAACCAGAATCATGAGAGTTCATGATTAATACATGTTTTAATCCAAATTAACCCACGTGTTAATCTTACAAAACACGTCTTAATGTATACACTCACATGAAATGTATTGGAAGGTTATTGTAGATATTAATTAAGGATTTTATAATGCTCCGTGAGATTTAGATGCCACAATTGAGTTGGAATACCCTTATGCCGAGAGGTTAAACAGAATCATGACACTTCAAGATTAACACATGTGTTAATCCTCATTAAAATGAATTGGAAGTAGAATGTCAACGTAGATTGTAATTATATCATGCTTACTGAGACTCAAAGGCCGTTGTTTTGTATATAAATCCTTACACTAAGAGGTTAACTAGAATCACGGAAGTTTATGATTAACACAGGTGTTAATACACATTAACACATGTGTTAACCTAAATAAAAACACACTTTATTTTATACATTTACAAGAATTATATCTAGAACTTAATATGGATATTAATTTATCATATTTAGTGATTTTGATTACCTACTGATTAACTTCAATATCCTTCTGTATAGAGGTTAAATAAAATGCTGAGAGTTTATGATTAGCACATGTGTTAATCCAAATTACCACACGTATTAATCTAACAAAAAAACACGTCTTAATGTATACATTCACATGAATGGATTGGAAGGTTATTGCAGATATTAATTAATGATTATATAATGTTCCGTGAGACTTAGATGCCACAATTGAGTTTAAATATCCTTATGCTGAGAGGTTAAATAGAATCATGACACTTCAAGGTTAACACATGTGTTAATCCTCATTAACATGAATTGGAAGTAGAAGGTCAACGTATATTGTTAATAAATCATGAATACTGAGACTCAAAGACTATAGTTTTTATGAAAATCCTTACGATATGAGGTTAAGTAAAACCACAGGAGTTAAAGATTAACGCATGTGTTAATACACATTAACACGTGTGTTAATATAAGTGAAAACACGCTTTATTGTATACATTTACATAAATTGTATCTAGAAGCTTAATGTGGATATTATTTTATGAAATTCAGTGATTCTGAGAGATTACTTTTATCTTTAAAATCCTTCCGTATATGGGTTAACCAGAATCATGAGAGTTCATTATTAACACATGTGTAAATCCAAATTAACACACGTGTTAATCTTACAAAAACACGTCTTAATGTATACATTCACATGAATTGATTGGAAGGTTATTGCAGATATTTGTTAATGATTTTATAATGTTCCGTGAGACTTAGATGCCACAATTAAGTTTAAATATCCTTATGCTGAGAGGTTAAATAGAATCATGACACTTCAAGGTTAACACATGTCTTAATCCTCATTAACATGAATTGCAAGTAGAAGGTCAACGTATATTGTTATTTCATCATGCATACTGAGACTCAAAGACTATTGTTTTGTATGAAAATCCTTACGATATGATGTTAAGTAGAACCACAGGAGTTAAAGATTAACCCATGTGTTAATACCCATTAACACATGTGTTAATATAAATAAAAACACGCTTTATTGTATACATTTACATAAATTGTATCTAGAAGCTTAATGTGAATATTAGTTTATGAAATTTAGTGACTCTGATAGATTACTTTTTATCTTCAAAATCCTTCCGTATATGGGTTAACCAGAATCATGAGAGTTCATGATTAATACATGTTTTAATCCAAATTAGCACACGTGTTAATCTTACAAAACATGTCTTAATGTATACACTCACATGAAATGTATTGGAAGGTTATTGTAGATATTAATTAAGGATTTTATAATGTTCCGTGAGATTTAGATGCCACAATTGAGTTGGAATACCCTTATGCCGAGAGGTTAAACAGAATCATGACACTTCAAGATTAACACATGTGTTAATCCTCATTAAAATGAATTGGAAGTAGAATGTCAACGTAGATTGTTATTATATCATGCTTACTGAGACTCAAAGGCCGTTGTTGTGTATATAAATCCTTACACTAAGAGGTTAACTAGAATCATGGAACTTTATGATTAACACAGGTGTTAATACACATTAACACATGTGTTAACCTAAATAAAAACACACTTTATTTTATACATTTACAAGAATTATATCTAGAACTTAATATGGATATTAATTTATCATATTTAGTGATTTTGATTACCTACTGTTTAACTTCAATATCCTTCTGTATAGAGGTTAAATAAAATGCTGAGAGTTTATGATTAGCACATGTGTTAATCCAAATTACCACACGTATTAATCTACCAAAAAAAACACGTCTTAATGTATAATTCACATGAAATGGTTTAGAAGGTTAATGTAGATATTAATTAAAGATTTTCCAATGTTCCGTGGGACTAAGATGCCACAATTTAGTTTGAATATCATCAAGCTGAGAGGTTAACCAGAATCACGACACTTCATGGTTAACACATGTGTTAATTCTCATTAAGATGAATTGGAAGTAGAAGGTCAACGTATATTGTTATTATATCATGCATACTGCGACTCAAAAGACCATTGTTTTGTATGAAAAATCTTACGCTATGAGGTTAAGTAGAACCACGGGAGTTAAAGATTAACGCACGTGTTAATACACATTAACACATGTGTTAATATAAAAAAACACGCTTTATTGTATACATTTACATAAATTATATCTAGAAGCTTAATGTGGATATTAGTTTATGAAATTTAGTGATTCTGATAGATTATTATTTATCTTCAAAAACCTTCCGTATATGGGTTAACCAGAATCATGAGAGTTCATTATTAACACATGTGTTAATCCAAATTAACACACATGTTAATCTTACAAAAACACGTCTTAATGTATAGATTCACATGAATGGATTGGAAGGTTATTGCAGATATTTGTTAATGATTTTATAATGTTCTGTGAGACTTAGATGCCACAATTGAGTTTAAATATCCTTATGCTGAGAGGTTAAATAGAATCACGACACTTCAAGGTTAACACATGTGTTAATCCTCATTAACATGAATTGGAAGTAGAAGGTCAACGTATATTGTTATTATATCATGCATACTGAGACTCAAAGACTATTGTTTTGTATGAAAATCCTTACGATATGAGGTTAAGTAGAACCACAGGAGTTAAAGATTAACGCATGTGTTAATACACATTAACACATGTGTTAATATAAGTAAAAACACGCTTTATTGTATACATTTACATAAATTGTATCTACAAGCTTAATGTGGATATTAGTTTATGAAATTTAGTGATTCTGATAGATTACTTTTTATCTTCAAAATCCTTTCGTATATGGGTTAACCAGAATCATGAGAGTTCATGATTAATACATGTTTTAATCCAAATTAACACACGTGTTAATCTTACAAAACACGTCTTAATGTATACACTCACATGAAATGTATTGGAAGGTTATTGCCGATATTAATTAATGATTTTATAATGTTCCGTGAGAGTTAGATGCCACAATTGAGTTGGAATATCCTTATGCCGAGAGGTTAAACAGAATCACGACACTTCATGATTAACACATGTGTTAATCCTCATTAACATGAATTGGAAGTAGAATGTCAACGTAGATTGTTATTATATCATGCTTCCTAAGACTCAAAGGCCGTTGTTTTGTGTATATATCCTTACACTAAGAGGTCAACTAGAATCACGGAAGTTTATGATTAACACTAGTGTTAATACCCATTAACACATGTGTTAACCTAAGTAAAAACACACTTTATTTTATACATTTACATGAGTTATATCTAGAACTTAATATGGATATTAATTTATCATACTTAGTAATTCTTTTAGACTACTGTTTAACTTCAATATCCTTCTGTATAGAGGTTAAACAAAATACTGAGAGTTTATGATTAGCACATGTGTTAATCCAAATTACTACACGTATTAATCTAACAAAAAAACACGTCTTAATGTATACATTCACATGAATGGATTGGAAGGTTATTTCAGATATTAATTAATGATTATATAATGTTCCGTGAGACTTAGATGCCACAAGTTCATTTTTTTCATTTGTGATTACAGTCATTCCTCCTTTCTTTGGAATAACTTGAGTTGGGCTTACCCACGGAGAATATGAAATAGGGTAAATCAAACCTGCATCCATAAGTTTTAGCACTCCCTGTTTCACAACATCTTGCACATTTGGATTTAATCTTCTTTGAGGCTGTACTATAGGTTTATACTCATCTTCCATGAGTATGCTATGAGTACAATACAAAGGACTGATGCCTTGAATATCTTTCAATTTCCAAGCAATTGCTTGCTTATTTATTTTTAAGACATCAAGCAGTCGATTTTTTTCTTCTTCTGTCAAATTTGATGAAATTAGAACAGGCAAAGTGGTATTTTCTCCAAGAAAAGCGTACTCAAGATGTGATGGCAAAACTTTTAGTTCCAATGGTGGTGGAGTTTCTAATGATGGTTTATTACTGTTTTCTCGAATTTCTTCTGTTTCAAGTGATTTTGGAAACAATGGAGTTTCTTTTGTTGGAATTTGTTCTTCTTTTTTATTTTCATCTATTATATCGGCTCCACAAATGTAATCAAGGAAATTATTCATTCATGGAATGAAAGAATTTATGAAGTAAACAGAATGGTTTGGATCATTGAAATTATCTAGGAATCCTGGATGTTTCTTGGATTTTTCAATAGCAAACGTGATGTTTTCATCCCCCACTCTTAGGGTGATTTTTCCATCAAAGACATCAATGATTGCTTTTGCAGTGCATAAAAATGGGCGTCCTAAGATAATAGGGACAATAGCATCAGCGTCCATATCTAGCACAACAAAATCCACAGGAAAAACGAACTTATCAACTTTGACTAGTAAGTTTTCCACTATTCCTTGTGGAATTTTGACTGATCGGTCAGCCAATGACAGAGTCATTCGTGTAGGTGTTAGATACCCTAGGTCTAGCTTTTTGTACAATGAATATGGCATCAAATTTATGCTAGCACCTAAGTCTGCCAGTGCATGGCTTTGGGTATCTTCACCGAACAAGCAAGGAATTGTGAACATTCCTGGGTAAGTTAATTTTTCAGGTAGCCAGTTAAGAACTATCGCTGAACATCCTCCAGTCAATTTGACATTTGACAGTTCTTCCAACTTGTCTTTTCTTTTGAGAAGATCTTTCAAGAATTTTGCATATTTTGGCATATGTTGAAGAGCTTCAATGAATGGTAAATTGATTTTGAACTGTTTGAACATATCGAGAAAGTACTCATACTCTTTCGCGTATTTTTGGTGCTCTAATCGAGATGGGTATGGAACTCGAGAATGATCATTTTCATGAATGGGTTTTTCTTACTAAGATTTCTTGTTTGAATTTGAATTTGTTGAGATTGGTGGAGACTCTATCTCAATCTCTTCTAGTTCATTTGTTACCACTTCTTTTGGTGTTTTCTCAACATCTCTTTCTTTACCACTACGAGTGAAAACAACATTCATTTGACCTTTAGGATTTGGTTCAGTGTTACCTGAGAATTGACCTTCAGGTCTTTGTTTCAAAAGTTTGGTTAAATCTCCTTCAGAACGTTGAAGATCTAAGAACGCAGATTGTTGATTTTTCAAAAGAATTTCATGTTCTGTGAGTTTTTGTTGAGTGATTTCATCTTTCGCAGTTATTTTGGTAAGAAGAGAGGTTTGATTTTTCAAAATTTCTTTCAAATCATTTGTTGAATAATCTTTTCCTGGATTTTCAATTTGACTTTTTCCTTGATTTTGATTTGGTTGATTTTGATTTTGTTGAAAAATTTTGTTCCTTTGGTTGAGAACTAGATTGATTTTGTTGAGAACTTTGTTGATAATTTACATTTGATTGAAAACCAGGATTTTGTTGAAAATTTGAATTTGTCTGGAAACCAGGAGGTCTCCAGTTCAAATTTTGATTTCTCCAATTTGAACTGTAAGTATTCATGAACGGTGTTTGAAATCGATTTTGTCCTGCTAAAAAGTTAGCATGTTCCTCTTGTAACAAAGGACAATCTCCAGTTACATGTCCTCCTCTACACATCTCACATTTGTCTACCTTCATCTTCATTTCTTTCACTTCTTTCACTAGACTCTCAAGGGTAGCAGTTATACTTGTATCCAAAGAAACGTGCAGAACACCTCGTGTAGACGAGGTAGAATTTGTATTAACTACTCGTCGATCGTGTTTAACTTGAAAGATGAAATCACTCAACAAAAACTCACAGAACTTATGGATGCAGGTTTGATTTACCCTATTTCATATTCTCCGTGGGTAAGCCCAACTCAAGTTGTTCCAAAGAAAGGAGGAATGACTGTAATCACAAATGAAAAAAATGAACTTATTCCAAGTTGCACTGTCACTGGATGGCGAGTTTGTATTGACTACAGAAAATTAAATGATGCCACCAGAAAAGATCATTTTCCTCTTCCATTCATTGATCAAATGTTAGAACGTCTAGCAGGGCAGAAATTCTATTGCTTCCTCGATGGTTTCTTAGGTTATTTCCAGATCCCTATTGCACCAGAGGATCAGGAAAAGACCACGTTGACATATCCCTATGGTACGTATGCTTATCGTCGAATGCCATTTGGTTTATGTAACGCTCCAGCCACTTTCCAACGTTGTATGGTAGCTATTTTCCATGATATGATTGAAACATCTATGGAAGTTTTCATCGATGATTTCTCAATCTATGGAGATTCATTAGATCATTGTTTAACAATCTGGAAAGAATGTTAAAAAGATGCACTGAAACAAAATTAATGCTTAATTGGGAGAAATGCCATTTCATGGTCACTGAAGGGATTGTTTTAGGACACAAAATTTCAAGAAAAGGAATTGAAGTTGATAAAGCAAAATTGAAACCATTTCTAAACTTCCACCTCCTACCAATGTCAAGGGAATTCGTAGTTTTCTTGGGCATGCTGGTTTTTACAAACGATTTGTTCAAAAATCACAAAACCTATAACTCATCTTCTTGAAAAAGACACACCTTTCATCTTTGATGAAGAATGTCTCAAAGCATTCAATTTGTTAAAAGAGAAATTGGTAACTGCTCCAATTATTGTTTCACCTGATTGGAGTCTACCATTTGAAATCATGTGCGATGCTAGCGACTTTGCAGTTGGTGCAGTTCTTGGTCAAAGGCATGAAAAGCATTTTCATCCTATATACTATGCCAGTAAAACTCTTAATGATGCTCAAGAAAATTACACAACAACAGAAAAAAAGCTTTTGGCAGTAGTATTCGCCTTTGATAAATTTCGATATTACCTTGTGCTTTCAAAAACAACTGTTTACACTAATTATTCAGCGTTAAATTATCTTTTAGCAAAGAAAGATGCTAAACCGAGATCGATTCGGTGGATTCTCTTACTTTCTGAATTTGATATCGAGATCAAAGATAAAAAGGGAGCTGAGAATTTAGCAGCTGATCATTTGTCAAGGTTAGAAGATCCTGAACGAGAAGAAATTTGAGAGGAGGAGATAGGAGATAAATTCCCTCATGAGTCCATTGATTTCGTAGAAGCAGAAAAGCAAGGTATGCCTTGGTTCACTGACCTGGCTAATTTTCTAGCTCGTGGAGTGGTAGTGAAGGGAATGTCCACACAACAAAAAGGAAAATTTTTTAGAGATGCAAGAAAATTTGTGTGGGATGATCCATTCCTATATCGAATAGGAGCAGATAGAGTTTTGAGGAGATGTGTGAGTAGAGAAGAAGGTTTAGAGATTGTTAGACGATGTCATGAAAGTCTGTACAGAGGACATTATAGACATTTCATAAATGCACAAAAGGTGTTTGATTGTGGGTTTTATTGGCCCACAGTTGTAAAAGATTGTCTTGAGTTTATTAAAACGTGTGATGCTTGTCAAAGAACAGGAAATATATCATCTAAAGACGCCAATTCAAGTTCTTGAAGTTTTTGATGTTTGGGGTATTGATTTCATGGGACCATTTCCCCCCATCCAAACAAAACAAATACATACCCGTAGCAATTGATTACGTTTCAAAATGGGTTGAAGCTAAAGCCTTACCCACAAATGATGCTTAAGTAGCAGTCAGGTTTTTGAAAAAGCTTTTCACTAGATTCGGTACTCCTAAAGCACTTATTAGTGAACATGGCACACACTTTTGTAACACCATGTTAGAAAAAGTGTTAGCGCGTTACGGTGTCACTCATCGTTTTTCTACTGCTTACCATCCACAAACGAGTGGTCAAGTAGAAA
Organism: Ambrosia artemisiifolia; assembly: GCA_032199755.1. NCBI lineage: Eukaryota > Viridiplantae > Streptophyta > Magnoliopsida > Asterales > Asteraceae > Ambrosia > Ambrosia artemisiifolia. The sequence goes on along the minus strand of CM063527.1, from coordinate 46,927,680 downwards.
ACGCTAATCGAGGAGTAAAACGAATACTAGAGAAAATTGTGGGAAGTAATCGAAAAGATTGGTCTGATAAGTTAGATGATGTACTTTGGGCATTTCGAACAGCGTTTAAAACACCTTTAGGAACCACACCTTTCATGATCGTGTACAAAAAGGCTTGTCATCTTCCTGTCGAATTAGAACATCGTGCTTTGTGTGCTTTAAAAACGGTTAATCTTGACTTAAGTGAAGCCGCAAAACGACGATTCTTTCAACTCCTTGAGTTGGAGGAAATGCGAGATGCAGCTTATTCCCGTAGTTTAAGTATCAAAGAGAAAACAAAGGCATATCACGATATACGATTGAAGGGGGTGAAAGAATTCAAACAAGGGGATAAGGTTCTGCTTTACAATTCGAGATTTAAATTGTTTGCAGGAAAACTAAAATCCAAATGGACAAAACTTTATATTGTTAACAGTGTTTTTCCTCATGGTGCAATTGAGTTGTTAAATGAAAAAGACGGAGGAAATGGAAAGTTAATGGACACCGACTTAAACATTACCTAGTTGGACCATTGGATGAGAATGAGAGGGAGGTTTTCCTTCTCAAAATTCCGGAGAAGGTAATTGAAGGAGAAATCCCAAGTGTACAGTTGTAAATAAGTGTAGGGAAGTTTTTAGGTAGTTAGATTGTTTTTACTTTTTAAATAAGTTTGTTTTGAACATAATAAGATACGTTGTTATTATCCGCAATCATTTTCCTAAATCCAAGTGGAGGCTATTAGGCGTTCCGCCGAACGGTTCACAAGAAATTGGATAGCACAAAAATTTCATACGGATTTTTAATAACACCACTCGTACTAAATTTCCATTCGAGTGGATCCAAAAATGCGATAAACAAACATTTTCGATCGCGAACGAAATGCTATACGATCGGTGAAAATATTTTCTTTAAGTTTTTATTTTTCTTTTTAAAAATTGAAGAAAAGATAAAAAAAAAATTAGACACTTTCTGTATAAACTTTTGTTTAAATAAAATTGTGTTAATATGTTTATAAATAAATTTGGAAATCAATTTAGGATAGGTTGGACACATAGCCTAATTGGTTGTGGAGCACGTACGTGAACAACAGGTCCCCGATTCAATCCGGTGTGACTTAGTTTCCAACCCATGCTTTAAATTAAAACATTTACGAAGCATAAGACAATTTTTACGACCCGTTAAAAAAGGGGGAAATAAATTAATTACATATAACATTTAAAAAAACTATTTTACGGACCCTAACAATACGTCTCTACGGTCCGTAAAAGTTTCTAAGTCTAAGAAAAAAAATATAAATACCAGGTTAAGGGGCGTAAAATCATTTTACACCCCAAAACCCTAACAACCCTCTGCAGCCACCACGAACAACCACCTACCACCCACGAACACCACCCTCCACCACTGTATTCTACCGCCCCACGAACCACCATCTCCAACTCATCATCATCACCATACCACGTCCCTCCACCATAACCCCTTGTCTCCCACCATCGTATCCACCACTCGCCGCACCCTGTTACCACTGAATCCCGTCACCACCACCACATCAACCACTTCTGCCACCATTGTCAGGATCAACAATATAATTAGAGTCCTCACTGTCATCCTGTTCAGAACCAGTTTCATCTTCTTTTTCATCACTATCATTTTCTTTTTCATCAATATCATTTTCTTTTTCATCACTATCATCCTGTTGTTCCTCTACCATATTGTCATCCTGTTTTGTATCAACTAATTCTTCCCTTTCCCTCTCAAGTTTAACTTTAACCAAAGTAATAGATTCATTGGCATCAATGTCATCAATGGTTGTTTCCCCCTTAACCTGATCTTCTATACCTTCTAACAACTGATCAATTTGTTCTTCAAATTCAGAATTAGATTCTAAATCAGGTTTGCCTACAGGATCATTACATTCAACCACTACTGGTTGTTGTTGCATCTGCCTTTCTTGATATTCTCTCTGCCTTTCTTCATGCTCAACCATAAAAGTATTAATCTTCGGCCACCAATGTTGTACATATACCTCCATAACCTTATACTGTGTAGCCAACGAACAAAACCTTTCAACAGAGGCATTTGTAGCCAATGACCTTAAACCTGTGTCTAAATCCCCATCAGGTAACCTAAAATGATAGTAAAACACCATGTCACAGGGATATCCTACTGATTTAGTCATCTGAACTAAGACGTCTACACCAAACTCTTCAGTACAACAACAATCTATATAGCAAAACTTGCCATTCATATACTTTCTACTAGGACTATTCATAAACTCACAACCATGAATCAACTTAATTGTAAACAATGTATTATCCTCGGCTATAAATAAAAAAAATGAAATCAGTTTAACAACATCAATCATCCATAACGATCAATTACAGCTAAATGACAATTGTAAAAGAATTAGGGTTTCAAAATACTTACAGTAAATTTCGAATGGGTCGTAATCAACGCCTGGTTCACGAATCATCCATAACGATGCCCACATTGCAACTAATTATTGTCTGATTGTTGATTGACGAAGTTTAGGGTTTATGGTTGGGAGGGAAGCTGATGAAATGAGAGGGAAAATTAAAACGATTTTTTTTTGTTATAATACATAATAAACGAGTTGAAATGATGATAATACCCTCACGTGAGGTGCACGTGAGGGTCAAGTAACGGCAGACGTGACGGACGTTAGAGGGACGTAAAGTGTTAGGAAAACAAACCACAGGGACTTAGGGTGTTAAGCTTGGGTTGAACCTGTTAGTTTAGGCAAACCACAGGGACGAAAACTGCAATTTTCTCAAAGAGTTATTAACTTTAAAATTCACCCACAACCAAAAATTCCAAAACTAAAAGAAAACAAATCAAACAAGTGCAATCATCTTTAACCTAGGTAGCATCAAGGTTTAGCCTCTAAAAGTCATGGTAATACCAAAACAATAAAAGCAAGTTAATTTTATGGTATTCGCAACGGGTTTCAAATAAAATAAATAAATAAATAAATAATTGAGTTAGAACTGACCCGTGCTCACACCTATGCTTCAACCTTGACCTCCACCCTTCCTTATCTGTCTTTTAGTGCTGCTGTCGAGATTGTCGATGATCTCCTTCCAATTCGCTGCCACCGTCTTTGAGATTTTGAAAGTTTTGTAATGGGGGTCTGTCCTCTTTTTGTTTGCTGTTTTTGGGACCGTTTGGTCTGTGTTTGTTTGTTCCGGTTTCTTGCTTGTTCTTCCAGCTTCTTGCGGGACTCTTTATACATATAAAGATGTTTTTGCCGTTCAAAAAAAATAAATTCGCTGCCGCCTCCCAATAGTTGTTGTGCCCCTTCGAAGAAAATAAATAATAATCGGCACCTCCTCTGATTCTCACAAAATAATATTCACCAAAAAGACTTTGGGCTGTGGGCCTTTGTGACAAAAGTCACGTTTGTTGTATTATTATTATTGTTATTATTATTATTATTATTATTATTATTATTATACTATTGTTATATATAGTATTATAACTCTATGTTCTAGACTCGGGTGTTCTTGACTTGACCAAAGTTGCTCGTTTACTCTCCAACGTCGTTGAACACCTACAAAATATAAAAAATAAAAATAAATACATAAGTACTAAAAAATGACCCAAAGTTAATAAAAATCCATAAAAACCTATACTAAATAAAATAGACTGATACAAGCCTAAAACTAATAAAAACATTATCTAAACGACTCAAAAACTATACAAACTTTACACTGGAAATAGATGTATTTTACAATACATCATTATGCGTTATTAATGTTATATGATGTTTGTTGAGTATTGATGATCGTTAATATTCAAAGATAGTGAATTAAACTAGGGTTTATGCATGATTTAAAATCTGGACTGAATGATTAGATCGACTTGCAGAGGCTGTAACGTGATGTTAAAGTGTTTGTTTTGATGATTTATTTGTATGAAAACATTGTACATGGTCTTAGATTTTCATAATGGGCACAATCCTCTGATTTGGACGTCATTTGATAGGGTTTTGGTATTTTCTTTGATTAAAGGTCTGAGATTTTCGGATTAGTAAATTAGGTCAACTTTAAACGACCATAACATGAGTTTTACAAAGAGTTAGATTATGAAATTTGGACAGTAGGTCGACATTGATGAAAGTTGACTTTTCCAAGTAGATTCATTTCGTTTGGATGCATACACAATTTTAGGGAATTTTTCTAATAATATGATCTGTTGTGAGTATTTCCTGGACATAGCTGTATTGTGTGATTTTTCATAATTTGTGTGTATCGTTTTGTCACGAAATAAAAATATGGACTTGTCTCGTAGACTCCCTGGAATATTCATTAAAGTTTGGGAGTCTAATTCATTGGATAACTATTTTTAATAAATTGGTTTTCACAGCGCATAAATAGTCCTAAAAACGCAGATTATGTAATGTACACTTACCACGCCCTACTTACGGTGTGCACATATAATGTATACATGTGTGGCCCTCGGGGGGCAAAAGTAAAGTTGCACTAGTTTTAACGTTATTTTACTAATTTCGTGAAAATAACGTCAAAAACGACGGACGGTTAATCATGCATCATGTGGTGGAGTTGATAGCCAAAAGACAAAGGGGTACATGCACCGATCGGGTTTGTCTCGATTGCTAAGTGTTCTGTGCGTTATGTCCAAGGCTTGATACCAAACCACATCGAGCCGGGGGTCTCACTGGAAGCAGCCTCTCTATTCTTAGGGGTAGAGGTAAGGCTGTCTACATCTTACCCTCCTCAGACCCTACCTTAGCTTTGCTATAGGCGGGATTGACTGAGTATGATGATGATGATGATGTAATGTACACTTATGTGGCTATTTGGAGTCTTATATGAGGTATATATGAAGTGCATAAATGATGTTAATCATTTTGTTCACCAACAGGTCCATAGGGTCTATTTTTGCATTTAGAATCATTAGGTGTCACTTACACGGTTTTAAACTTTTAAACGTCTTGGACAAACAGGTCATATGGTGTAATGATGTTACACATATACTCACTTAGTGACACATGTAATAGGAAGTTGGTAGTACGTCCTATTTGTGGAGTTTGGATTATTTGTGGAGTTTGGACTATTCATGTGAATGTATACATTAAGACGTGTTTTTGTAAGATTAACATGTGTGTTAATTTGGATTAACACATGTGTTAATAATGAACTCTCATGATTCTGGTTAACCCATATACGGAAGGATTTTGAAGATAAAAGTAATCTATCAGAATCACTAAATTTCATAAACTAATATCCACATTAAGGTTCAATATGCAATTTATGTAAATGTATACAATAAAGCGTGTTTTTATTTATATTAACACATGTGTTAATGTGTATTAACACATGCGTTAATCTTTAACTCCTGTGGTTCTACTTAACCTCATATCATAAGGATTTTCATAAAAACAATAGTCTTTGAGTCTCAGTATGCATGATATAATAACAATATACGTTGACCTTCTACTTCCAATTCATGTTAATGAGGATTAACACATGTGTTAACCTTGAAGTGTTGTGATTCTACTTAACCTCTCTGTATAAGCATATTTAAACTCAATTGTGGCATCTAAGTCTCACAGAACATTATGAAATCATTAACAAATATCTGCAATAACTTTCCAATCCATTCATGTGAATGTATACATTAAGACGTGTTTTTGTAAGATTAACATGTGTGTTAATTTGGATTAACACATGTGTTAATAATGAACTCTCATGATTCTGGTTAACCCATATATGGAAGGTTTTTGAAGATAAATAGTAACCTATCAGAATCACTAAATTTCATAAACTAATATCCACATTAAGCTTCTAGATACAATTTATGTAAATGTATACAATAAAGCGTGTTTTTATTTATATTAACGCATGTGTTAATGTGTATTAACACATGTGTTAATCTTTAACTCCTGTGGTTCTACTTAATCTCATATCGTAAGGATTTTCATAAAATTTATAGTCTTTGATGTGACACCCGGCAACTTCCGGTAACTAACTTTTGAAAACTTAGTAAGTCTACCTTAGCGAGTCACGCATACGTTACACAAAACAAGGTCGGTCGAGTCGAGTCGCACATCATTAGGGTTTTAAAATACGCAAGTCTCGAGTCCCGGGAATTGGTGAACGAGTGTGAACGTGTTTACTTTCATGTATTATGTGTTTATAATCATTATGTGACTTGTCGGTATGTGAAAATGTGTTAACATATGTTAAAACGGAGTTTAACGCGCAAAATACACCACACCAGACCCTGAAGGAGATTAGCATGGCTAATTGCCTTCATGGTGGCGAGTAGCCAATCCCTTTAGGCGATTAGGCTTGTCCTATAGGCGATTATGGGGCTAATCGCCTATAGTGAAGGCGATTAGCAGCCCTAATCGCCTGATAATGCTGCATAATCGCCTATAACGTGCCTGACGACTAGAAACGCCTATAAATACCACCCTTGACCTCCAAAACATCATTTACACAACCCTAGCCGTCCCATAACATATCTCAACCCATAAACACCCTCTGGAACCTATTTTTACATCCAAACAACCATTTCCAAGCTTATTCCATCATCTCCTCTTAAATACAAGGTGTGTTCTTCAAACCCAAACCTTTAAATGATTAGGTTTTGCTCCCTAAATGTCCAGACCTGACTTATAAATGTTTTTGTCTTTGAAAACCCATTTAAAACCGTTTCTAAACAAACCCACACCTTTACATGTGTTATATGTGTTATATGTGATTAAAGATAGAATTTTTAGGATTGAATCATGGTTGTTTTTGTGTTATTATGATGTTTATGGCTGTTACAAGTTAGTATGATGATGTCCTAGGAGTTTGAATGGTTTTGGTTGTGTATTGTTGATACTTGATGTTTTGACCCATTTGAAGGATTTTGGATGATTAAGGATGATATGAGGTGTGTTGTTGATTGTTTGATGTTAGGGTTTGCTCTAGGATGATGTTAGACAGTAGGATGCTTTCGGACAACGTGGTTATGTGATTAAATCTGGATATTTGCTATTTAGGGCAAGTTCTTGCATGTTGATGTGATGTTTTCATGTTAAGTTGCTATTTTGGGAAAACGCTCGCATTCGGGACTGTTAGAATGATGAAAACTTAGGGGTTTTGCTTGAAATATGTTTGTTAATATGTTAGGATGATTATTGGGTGTTTTTACACGTTTCGGATCTGATTTGGTAGGTTAAACGCGCGAAAAAACATATCTGCTGCACTATAGGCGATTAGGAATCCTAATCGCCTATGCTATAGGCGATTAGGGGCCTAATCGCCTGAATTGAAGCCCTACTCGTGTGACTTATAGGTGATTGTGATCACAATTGCCCTCATTTCATGCAATTGTGATCCTAATTGCCTTCATGACATGCAATTGTGACCCTAATCACTAGTTAAGCCCTGAATTGCATACCTTATGACCATAATCGCCTATAATACATGTGATTAGCCCTAATCACCTATCATAAGGGGCGATTAGCCCTTGTAATTGCCTGTTGACCATCCCTAATCACGTGTTGACTTTCCTAATTGCATGCTAAGTTCCTAATCGCGTGTAATGTTGTTATAAGTGTATTTTAACATCCCGAAACCCGATTTGACACCTAGGAACATGATAGGAACCCCGTGACATGCTTAGTAACATAGTAACACGTGTTCGGACTTGTTCGTACGTTATTTGACCTATGTGTTAGAATCGTTGAACTTTAACGCATGTTAAGTGCTGAGTTGCATGTTTTGTGTATGTTTGTGTATGAGATGAACATGTGGAATGTCGGGTCACCAATGGGATGTCGAGTCTTGTCTTACGTAGTTTGGTTGTCGGTCAAACACGTTTTTCAAACACATCATGGTCATGGACTGGACTTAGGGACTAATGAACCCTGCGGGTTATTAGTCTAACTTAACACATATCTTATGATAGGTCGCCACTAGTTGGGGCTATCATATCTTACAGACAGGTTACTCATATCACACATACGGTTTACTCTTAAACGGAATACGCAACCTAAGGTGAGTTCACGGCCCCACATTTTACGGTTTATGTTTTCGGGGGAGAAACATGCTCAAAACTCTTTTATAACTTATGGTTTATTAAACTCTTATTGCTCATGACTCTTTATCACGTTATACTATGGCTTACTTATCGTACTATACGGTTCATCAAAAAGTCCCTTAGAAACCACTATCATGGGTATATGGCGGGGAAATATGGTTAGCGCTATTGGGAACTGACAAACCCCACTCGACGGTAGGACCGGGCGGGTGCATATTGTCTCTAACAAAACAAGGTCTACCGGTGATGACGGTAGCCCATAGGAAACTAAGGGTCACTACACGGCTTAGTCAGCAATGGTTTCACCCGTATGAGTATCTTATTCTGCGCCTAGCTAGCGTTCTTACAAGCATAGTAGTAATTGTGATGGCAACGGTTTTCGAAGGATTACTCTAAACGTTTAAATAAAACCTGTGAACTCACCAGCATTATATGTTGACTCTTTTAGCATGTTTTCTCAGGTCGCTAAGGTAGCAGCTGTCAGATAGGCGCACGGAGTCGCACTGGGGTCGTCTTGCGTCTAGGGTCTCATGTCATGTTTTGGAAATGTTAAACTTTGGAACTTATGTTTTATTTTCTGCATGACTTTTGTAAACTTTTAATGCTTCCGCACTGTTGAATGTTGAATTTTAAATCTCATGCATGGTTTTGATTACGTATGTTTTACATTTAGACGTCGTTTATTGTGACCGTTGACTTGGATCCTGGTATGTCACACGCCTCGCGGTAGAACTCCGTAGGTGGATATTTGAGGGTGTGACAGATTGGTATCAGAGCCAATGGTTATAGTGAACTAGGACTGCATGTAGAGTCTAGACTATAGCCGAGTCTCACACACTAGACGGTCACATACATTTGAGTCGTGTCTTTTGGGAAACATACTAACTTTGTCGGGGTGTCGGTATCATTACCACACAGTGTCACATTACCTATCTTATCCTTAGTTGTTCCTAGCTTCACTTTATCTTCCTCTTCGGGTTACGGTCGAGGGAACTTGTTTGTTGATATTTTGAGTTAGTTATATCTTCCTAAGATGTGGGTACCGGATGACTTTAGGTTCGAGCTCGGGGCACGCCTTGAGGACCATGTAGAGCAATTTATCATTTCGGGTGCACACGAAATCATAAGTTGAAATGCATGGAAGACTTGGTGGATCTCGTGTTGGGATTTAGGGTCACATTTGGACCCGATCTTAGACTTTTCGTATTATCTTGGTTTAACTTTGGTGTTGGGTCTGAGTATTTGTTTCTTGTTCTTCTCAGAAGATGTCAGGACGCACTGGTGGACGTACTGGGGGACGACGTGCAGGCCGCACTGGTGGGGGTAGAGGTGGTGGTGGTAACATCACCTTGACGTACGATGAACTCAATGTGATGATGATGCAGCAGCAGTTGAGCGTTGCACTAGCTGCTTTTCAGGCTGCCCAGCAGACTTTCATGGGTGCTACTGCTCCTCCGGTTCAGGCAGGTGTTGCCTACAAGCGGTTTAAGGATTGTCAGCCTCTCAGCTTCCAGGGTACGGAGGGGGCTGTGGAGTTACTTCGGTGGTTAGAGAAGACTGAATCGGTGTTTGCTTTATGTGAGACTCCAGTGGTGGATCGGGTGAAGTTTGCTTCGGGGATTTTTGTAGGACCCGCCTTGACGTGGTGGAACTGCGTCACACAGACACTTGGTCTTGGGGAGGCCAACGCCATGCCTTGGGCGGATTTTGTGCATAGGTTGAAGGACGAGTACTGCCCGCGTGAGGAGATTAAGAGGTTGGAACAAGAATATGGGAATCTTAAGATGGTAGGTTCTGAGGTTGAGGAGTACACTATCAGGCACAACGAGCTACCAGTGATGTGTCCAGGTTTGTCTACACCAGAGTACAGGAGGATAGAGCAGTATCTTGCGGGTTTGGTGCCAGAGATTGCTGGATTGGTGTCTGCTAGGGATCCCGCTACTATGTCAGAGGCTGTGCGGTCGGCGACTAAGATGACCAACTTGAAGATTACTGAGGGTGTCTTGCCTCCTAGGGGCTCGTCTGTGAAGGCGCCGGCAGAGAACAAGAGGAAGTGGGATAGTGTGGATAAGGGTTCAGCGGGGGTTCAGCGACAACCGGTAGCGAAGAAGGCTGAAGCTTCAGGGTCAGCGTCGGATCAGAAACAAGGGGGCTATGCTGGGAAAAGCCCTAAGTGTGAGCGTTGTGGGTTTCATCACTATGTTACTTGTGAGAGTTTTCGCTGTGAGCGTTGTCAGAGGATGGGGCATCTTGCCAAGGATTGTAGGGTCAACCTTTCCAGGACGACTCAGATTGCTACTACTACTACCCCTGCTCCACAGGGGAACCAGGGTTGCTTTCATTGTGGTGAGGCGGGGCACTTTAAGCGCAGCAGTCCAAAGTTGAGTCAAGGAGGCACAGGGAACGCCGGTGGCGGTGGAAACAACGAGGGTGGTGGTCAGACTGCTCGTGTCTTCGTGCTCGGTGCTAGGGAGAACCAGGTGGACCCAGACACTGTTACTCATACGTATTCCTTCTTATCTCTTGTCACGCTTTGGTTTTGCTTTTTCGCATTATTGTGTGTTCGTGTCTTCGGGTGTTTTCCTTGTGGTTTGGTCTTTACTTCTCATTCTTTTGGGTCGATGAGGGTCCTTTGGGGATGCTACTTGGACGGTACCAGTGGGTTAGTTATACCGATCATAGTAGTCTCCAGTAGGCCTTCGATTGGGGGTCTCTTGTCTCATATTCACTCGCTGTCTCTTGGGGAACGTTACTTGGGCACACACAGAGGTCGACACTCATCACTGTTGAGGCCGAAAGAATCTCGGGGCGAGATTCCTTTCAACAGGGGGATGATGTGACGACCCGGAAAATTTTTCTTCTTATTTGTCTTCTCTCTTCGACTTCGGGAAATTTTCGGGACGAAAATTCTTTCAACAGGGGGATGATGTGACACCCGACAACTTCGGTAACTAACTTTTGAAAACTTAGTAAGTCTACCTTAGCGAGTCACGCATACGTTACACAAAACAAGGTCGGTCGAGTCGAGTCGCACATCATTAAGGTTCTAACATACGCAAGTCTCGAGTCCCGGGAATTGGTGAACGAGTGTGAACGTGTTTACTTTCATGTATTATGTGTTTATAATCATTATGTGACTTGTCGGTATGTGAAAATGTGTTAACATATGTTAAAACGGAGTTTAACGCGCAAAATACACCACACCAGACCTGAAGGCGATTAGCATGGCTAATTGCCTTCATGGTGGCGAGTAGCCACTCCCTTTAGGCGATTAGGCTTGTCCTATAGGCGATTATGGGGCTAATCGCCTATAGTGAAGGCGATTAGCATCCCTAATCGCCTGATAAAGCTGCATAATCGCCTATAACATGCCTGACGACTAGAAACGACTATAAATACCACCCTTGACCTCCAAAACATCATTTACACAAACCCTAGCCGTCCCATAACATATCTCAACCCACAAACACCCTCTGGAACCTATTTTTACATCCAAACAACCATTTCCAAGCTTATTCCATCATCTCCTCTTAAATACAAGGTGTGTTCTTCAAACCCAAACCTTTAAATGATTAGGTTTTGCTCCCTAAATGTCCAGACCTGACTTATAAATGTTTTTGTCTTTGAAAACCCATTTAAAACCGTTTCTAAACAAACCCACACCTTTACATGTGTTATATGTGTTATATGTGATTAAAGATAGAATTTTTAGGATTGAATCATGGTTGTTTTTGTGTTATTATGATGTTTATGGCTGTTACAAGTTAGTATGATGATGTCCTAGGAGTTTGAATGGTTTTGGTTGTGTATTGTTGATACTTGATGTTTTGACCCATTTGAAGGATTTTGGATGATTAAGGATGATATGAGGTGTGTTGTTGATTGTTTGATGTTAGGGTTTTCTCTAGGATGATGTTAGAACAGTAGGATGCTTTCGGACAACGTGGTTATGTGATTAAATCTGGATATTTGCTATTTAGGGCAAGTTCTTGCATGTTGATGTGATGTTTTCATGTTAAGTTGCTATTTTGGGAAAACGCTGGCATTCGGGACTGTTAGAATGATGAAAACTTAGGGGTTTTGCTTGAAATATGTTTGTTAATATGTTAGGATGATTATTGGGTGTTTTTACACGTTTCGGATCTGATTTGGTAGGTTAAACGCGCGAAAAACCATATCTGCTGCACTATAGGCGATTAGGGGCCTAATCGCCTGAATTGAAGCCCTACTCGTGTGCCTTATAGGCGATTGTGATCACAATTGCCTTCATTTCATGCAATTGTGATCCTAATTGCCGTCATGACATGCAATTGTGACCCTAATCACTAGTTAAGCCCTGAATTGCATACCTTATGACCATAATCGCCTATAATGCATGTGATTAGCCCTAATCACCTATCATAAGGGGCGATTAGCCCTTGTAATTGCCTGTTGACCATCCCTAATCACGTGTTGACTTTCCTAATTGCATGCTAAGTTCCTAATCGCGTGTAATGTTGTTATAAGTGTATTTTAACATCCCGAAACCCGATTTGACACCTAGGAACATGATAGGAACCCCGTGACATGCTTAGTAACATAGTAACACGTGTTCGGACTTGTTCGTACGTTATTTGACCTATGTGTTAGAATCGTTGAACTTTAACGCATGTTAAGTGCTGAGTTGCATGTTTTGTGTATGTTTGTGTATGAGATGAACATGTGGAATGTCGGGTCACCAATGGGATGTCGAGTCTTGTCTTACGTAGTTTGGTTGTCGGTCAAACACGTTTTTCAAACACATCATGGTCATGGACTGGACTTAGGGACTAATGAACCCTGCGGGTTATTAGTCTAACTTAACACATATCTTATGATAGGTCGCCACTAGTTGGGGCTATCATATCTTACAGACGGGTTACTCATATCACATATACGGTTTACTCTTAAACGGAATACGCAACCTAAGGTGAGTTCACGGCCCCACATTTTACGGTTTATGTTTTCGGGGGAGAAACATGCTCAAAACTCTTTTATGACTTATGGTTTATTCAACATTTATTGCTCATGACTCTTTATCACGTTATACTATGGCTTACTTATCGTACTATACGGTTCATCAAAAAGTCCCTTAGAAACCACTAACATGGGTATATGGCGGGGAAATATGGATAACGCTATTGGGAACTGACAAACCCCACTCGACGGTAGGACCGGGCGGGTGCATATTGTCTCTAACAAAACAAGGTCTACCGGTGATGACGGTATCCCATAGGAAACTAAGGGTCACTACACGGCTTAGTCAGCAATGGTTTCACCCGTATGAGTATCTTATTCTGCGCCTAGCTAGCGTTCTTACAAGCATAGTAGTAATTGTGATGGCAACGGTTTTCGAAGGATTACTCTAAACGTTTAAATAAAACCTGTGAACTCACCAGCATTATATGTTGACTCTTTTAGCATGTTTTCTCAGGTCGCTAAGGTAGTAGCTGTCAGATAGGCGCACGGAGTCGCACTGGGGTCGTCTTGCGTCTAGGGTCTCATGGCATGTTTTGGAAATGTTAAACTTTGGAACTTATGTTTTATTTTCTGCATGACTTTTGTAAACTTTTAATGCTTCCGCACTGTTGAATATTGAATTTTAAATCTCATGCATGGTTTTGATTACGTATGTTTTACATTTAGACGTCGTTTATTGTGACTGTTGACTTGGATCCTGGTATGTCACACGCCTCGCGGTAGAACTCCGCAGGTGGATATTTGAGAGTGTGACATTTGAGTCTCAGTATGCATGATATAATAACAATATACGTTGACCTTCTACTTCCAATTCATGTTAATGAGGATTAACACATGTGTTAACCTTGAAGTGTCATGATTATATTTAACCTCTCAACATAAGGATATTTAAACTCAATTGTGGCATCTAAGTGTCACGGAACATTATAAAATCATTAATTAATATCTGCAATAACCTTCCAATCCATTCATGTGAATGTATACATTAAGACGTGTTTTTTTGTTAGATTAATACGTGTGGTAATTTGGATTAACACATGTGCTAATCATAAACTCTCAGTATTTTGTTTAACCCCTATACAGAAGGATATTGAAGTTAAACAGTAGTCTATAAGAATTACTAAGTATGATAAATTAATATCCACATTAAGTTCTAGATATAATTCATGTAAATGTATAAAATAAAGTGTGTTTTTACTTAGGTTAACACATGTGTTAATGTGTATTAACACTTGTGTTAATCATAAACTTCCATGATTCTAGTTAACCTCTTAGTGTAAAGATATATACACAAAGCAACGGCCTTTGAGTCTTAGGAAGCATGATATAATAACAATCTACGTTGACTTTCTACTTCCAATTCATGTTAATGAGGATTAACACATGTGTTAATCATGAAGTGTCGTAAGGAACATTATAAAATCATTAATTAATATAGGCAACATTATAAAATCATTAATTAATATCGGCAATAACCTTCCAATACATTTCATGTGAGTGTATACATTAAGACGTGTTTTGTAAGATTAACACGTGTGTTAATTTGGATTAAAACATGTGTTAATCATGAACTCTCATGATTCTGGTTAACCCATATACGGAAGGATTTTGAAGATAAAAGTAATCTATCAGAATCACTAAATTTCATAAACTAATATCCACATTAAGCTTCTAGATACAATTTATGTAAATGTATACAATAAAGCGTGTTTTTATTTATATTAACACATGTGTTAATGTGTATTAACACATGCGTTAATCTTTAACTCCTGTGGTTCTACTTAACCTCATATCGTAAGGATTTTCATACAATACAATAGTCTTTGAGTCTCAGTATGCATGATATAATAACAATATGTGTTGACCTTCTACTTCCAATTCATGTTAATGAGGATTAACACATGTGTTAACCTTGAAGTGTCGTGATTCCATTTAACCTTTCTGCATAAGCATATTTAAACTCAAGTGTGGCATCTAATTCTCACAGAACATTATGAAATCATTAACAAATATCTGCAATAACCTTCCAATCTATTCATGTGAATGTATACATTAAGACGTGTTTTTGTAAGATTAACATGTGTGTTAATTTGGATTAACACATGTGTTAATAATGAACTCTCATGATTCTGGTTAACCCATATACGGAAGGTTTTTGAAGATAAATAGTAACCTATCAGAATCACAAAATTTCATAAACTAATATCCACATTAAGCTTCTAGATACAATTTATGTAAATGTATACAATAAAGCGTGTTTTTATTTATATTAACACATGTGTTAATGTGTATTAACACATGTGTTAATCTTTAACTCCTGTGGTTCTACATAACCTCATATTGTAAGGATTTTCATAAAAACTATAGTCTTTGAGTCTCAGTATGCATGATATAATAACAATGTACGTTGACCTTCTACTTCCAATTCATGTTAATGAGGATTAACACATGTGTTAACCTTGAAGTGTCATGATTCTATTTAACCTCTCAGCATAAGTATGTTTAAACTCAATTGGGGCATCTAAGTCTCATGGAACATTATAAAATCACTAATTAATATCTGCAATAACCTTCCAATCCATTCATGTGAATGTATACATTAAGACATCTTTTTTTGTTATATTAATACGTGTGGTAATTTGGATTAACACATGTGCTAATCAGAAACTCTCAGTATTTTGTTTAACCTCTATACAGAAGGATATTGAAGTTAAACAGTAGTCTATAATAATTACTAAGTATGATAAATTAATATCCATACTAAATTCTAGATATAATTCATGTAAATGTATAAAATAAAGTGTGTTTTTACTTAGGTTAACACATGTGTTAATGTGTATTAACACTTGTGTTAATCATAAACTTCCATCGTTCTAGTTAACCTCTTAGTGTAAGGATATATACACAAAACAACGGCCTTTGAGTCATAGGAAGCATGATATAATAACAATCTACGTTGACTTTCTACTTCAATTCATGTTAATGAGGATTAACACATGTGTTAATCATGAAGTGTCGTGTTCGACCTCCAATCAACACGAGTGGGACTTGTCAGGCCCAATAGATCTATTCACACTTTCCCCCCTATGTATCCACATATTCATGATTCAAATGTTTGTCCAAAGTTGATGAAAGTCGCTTAGTACACAAGTGATATAATGGAAAACATGTATTTTACAAAGTTTGTAATGTTTTCTCCAACATGTTTCTCCCCCGACAAGGGAAAACATAAAAGTAGTCGTGAAAACTCACCTTAGTTTACTTTGAGTTAAAAACCCAACTCCAATGTAAAAATAGGTGAATGCTACCGATTCCCTCAAGAACACAAGCTTTAGAACATTTGAAATCAAAAGAAACTTGATAAATGATCTTCCTAAGCTTTGGTTCACTTGAATGGAATGATTATAACAATTTGAGATTATTAAAAATGGAGTTTTTGAGCTAGAAATCGATCAGGGAATGAGATTCTGTGAAAATGGTGCGATCAAAATCGACTTTTATAAAGCAAAACCCACCGGCTCGTTTAACTCAGCGCCGCGGGTCGCGGAAGACATAACAACTGCCCCGCGGCCCGCGAGGGAAAGTTAGGTATTTGTCTGTTGTCTCTCACGCGGGCCGCGGGAGGATTCAATATTCCTCCGCGGTCCGCGGGGGAGTGAAAACCCCATTTTTTTATTTAAATTCATTTTATGTAATTATTATGCAATAACTATGCAATAATACAATTATTTACCATGTTATCAATCCATAAATCTAAATTACTATTCCAGGTAATCTAGTAATTATTTCCACCAATCCCGGTTTACCCGGACTCGGTTACGTTAATTCACAGAATTTCAGATAATCACATAATTATCACATAATATCACACAACTATGTAATAATATATGTTTGTTATTATTTCACCAACTTTCGAGTTTTACTATTTACGTATATGTTACCCGATGATCCTACAAATCAACGGACTGACTCAACTAACCAAGTTAAGCTCGTTTAACCAAATGTTTCACTAAGGTAGACTTATGTAAGTGTTATGGAAGTTACCACGAATTTGCCAAATGTCACACGCAACCACTAAATTACGAATGGAAAAGATAACTTAGACAGGTAAAGTTGCTATAGTCCTAACGTATGTGACTTCTTGTTGTTTGTATGAACATATCATATTATTGTTGCAGTGGTGGATTTACAGTTTCAGTGGGATGTGGCTGATGCTTTTGTCAAACAATCTGATGGTTCACTTCATTGTTCAGTTGATGTGAGCATTTCTGGTTGTATAATCATACGATATATGGAACTTTGAGTTATATATCTAATTCCAAGAAGTGTTCCATTAGGGGTTTACTTTCATTGTCGACACTTTTAGTTAAAGTTATAGGATCTTATTTCTAGGTCTTTGTTGTGTTGGCTGTTTGATTATAATATCCGCTTTTCTGTGGTTTAAATAAATGGTTGTATGTTCGCTGATTGTGGCCTAGAATATTAACCGGTATATTTTAATTTTTCATTGCAGATCTTAATTTGTTTGTAGTTGAAGTTTGTGATTGTTCAGGTAATCAAGTTAAATATTAGTTAAATCTGCTTTTGCTTCTTATTTCCTTTGAAATGATATTTAGCTCCTGCTAATAGTGATGATATGTTGCTTTCATTACTGTGACACCATGGAATCTTTTCCTCCCTACATGATAAAACTCTTGCAGCTTCAGTAGAATCTTGATAAAGGTCTTTTCCTCTGGTCTTTCATTCATTGTTTGATTAGTTTGTAAGTATGCATGTGATTGCCATTCATCTGATGTGATCTTTGTCAATGCAGCTAATTGGAAAGGGCAACCAACAAATCAAATTTGCATATAAACTAGCAAGATGTTGATGCACTTTCTGTGGACGTCACTGTCGAATAGACTAGGGTTGAGTCTTAGTATAGTGTTACATGAGATTGTTGTGATCCATAAGGGCATTTTATGGATCTGACGCATTTGTAAAATATAGGACAATACCAAAGCCAGGTTCGACCTAATATACACTGGGCGAATGTGGAAGTTTTCCACATTCGACCATTACAAATGGGCGAATGTGGAAATGCTCCACATTCGACCATTCAAAAGGGGCGAACGTGGAACTTGGGTTTTGGACTATAAATAGCAATCTCATGTGTTATTGTTCATTTGGTGATTTGAGTTTGTGCTTTGAATGCTCTGAAGGGGGAGGTCATGCCCGACCTCCCCCGGCCACGAGATTGATGGTTATCCTACTGATGACAGTGTCTGTAACCGTTTCTGTATTAATACGAATCTGTGATGACGTTGTTATCGTTAATTTCTGTCTCGTCTCGAATTCCCCGTCTGAAACCGAGTTGTTTATGCGTATTCGATCCACGAGTTCGGTCCGTAACCGGATTCTCACAAGAGACGCGATAAAATCTGAAGCCACCAAATTTGCAGAACAACGAATCTATAGGTCATCTGTAAATCGGTAATTGCTTTTCATCTTTCTCAGTATTCTTTAACTTGTTTTGAGTCATGGAAGTGGTGGTCAGTTTCGATTTTGTTTTGATTCATGGAAGTGGTGGTCATAATTGGTACAGGTGATGGTTTTGGTGAGGTGGTGGTGCTGTGAGGGGAGAAAGACCGGCAGCTATGCCCTATTAATGGTATTTCTACTCACACATATCCTCCATTTTACTCTTCATCTTCACCTAGAAAGCTAGGTTACTAGATTTTAACTTCTTCTCCTGTTCTAGAGCAGTAGAGCGTGAATCTACTGATTTCAAAGTTAAAGCTGCGTTGGGTACCGGTAGTGTCGTGCAGTGGCAGCCAGGAAGGCGAATGTTGTAGAGATGATAGTGTTTGCATCGTTGTTTGGGATTTGCTATTTGTTTAAACAGGTTTGATATATTGTTATTGTATCAGCTTTTTGTTTCAAACTTTGTAGTTATTTATATGTCTATATATGCCTGGGGTTGGTCAATAGTTAAAATTGGGTCAGGGTTTTTATAGTCCTAATGTATGCACTATATATTTTCTTTATAAAACTATTAAAAAAAAGGTGTTGGACAAGTCATTCTAATCTGGTCATCAGACCCATTTTAAGTTGGTCTAACCTTGCCCGACCTGTTTTAAGTGGGTCTAACGTGGTTCGACCAGTTTTAAGTCATGCTAACCTGGCCTGACCCTTTCTAAGTTAGTCTAACATGGCCCGACCCGTTATACGCCAGTCTAACCTGGTCTGACCTGTTTTGAGTCGGTGTAACCTGCTCAACTCGATTTTTGTCATTCTAAGATGGTCTAGCCTGATTTGTTTGAACAGGTACAGCACAAGGCCTAAGTTGTGCAACTTTGTTTTGTATTTTCATTTCATTTTATTCACATCAGGCCTAAAGTTTGTTTTATTTAGATTGTTGGTTATTTTTGGATTTCTTGTTTTATGCATTTTGTGTTAGATAAGACCTTGAAATCAAAGTGGAACCAAGTTAGTAACGGTTCAATTTCGAATGGTTTTAAGTTTTAATGGTTCGGTGTCGGTTTAAATTACCAAAACTTTTATGAAAAAGATGTATATTTGTTGAAATGAAGTGACTAAAATTTTGGGCAGCCGTTTTCACTTGCTATATATAATTTTGGTTGACTGGATGTTATTAATTTTACATAAAACAACTATTTTTCATATGTACAGACTTAAAATCTGATTTTCTTTGCAGGGGTTGTCAAATAGGAGAACATGAACTACAAGTATTAACATGGAGAGTTTGCGTTCGCATAGTGTTTTCAGTCGTGTTGTCGAATTAAGTTGCAAGGTAACAAAATAATAATATGGTTAAAGAGAGTTAATATTCAAGTATTTACCTTTATATTAATCTTCTCGGCCATGCCAGTTAACATGGCCGGCCCTTAATAGGGGCGGCGCGGGCGACGGCCCCAGGCCCGAAAATCCTAGGAGCCCGAAGTTTTTTTTTTTTTGAAGTTTTTATATATATATTTTTGGGTTGTGGACTATTGTAATCATTTCTTTAACATTTATCCACCTAATAAGACGAAAAATCACTAAATTTTTAAACCTAGCAAAGAAAACCCAACCCAAAACGAGGGTTTAAAAGGCAAAAGAGTTTACCGTTTACACAACCAACACCAAACATTACAGACTTCCAGCCGTAAGCCCGGATTTTTTATAGTGAGTTTTTATATTTCATGATTGGGTTTAAAATATATGGGCCCGGTTTAATTGTTGTGGCCCCAGGCCCAAATTTTTTTTACAGTTTTCAGAGACGGCCCTGCCAGTTAAGAAAGGCAAAACTTGACTACAGCAGGCTAAGCACAACTAAAACTGTTGTGTTAAAGTCAAAATAGGCAGAAAAGGCATCTGATTTATGATCTGATGTTTAGATGTGGATATACGATACCAGGCATTTAGATAGCTAGAACGGTTATTTAACCATTAATTGTTAAGAACCATGTTGTTTTCTGTTGCTTTCTATGATTTTTGGATACCATTTTACAAATGGAATTTTACTGAGTTAATATACTATTTACTAAACACAGTTAGTGTTAGAGAATAGGTGTTTGTTTCTCAAATACATCAACATCAATGCTCAATCGGTACAACATTAGAATCTAAATGATCTATGTCATTTATATATGTGAAGCATAGCTCTATGGGATTGGTGAAATCAATATATTAGCCTAATACGAATTGTTTTGCTACCTATAATCTCTAACTATTAGTGGTACTTTCGACCATGTAAACACACGAAAAGACACCTTATGTAGCCAAAGCCAACAAAAGAAAGACGGAGTATGAGAAGACCGTGGTGGTCCACAAGGCTATAACAAAAAGATGGTAATCCTTGTTAGTTACACTTCTTTATTTCTTGCCAAAGCTATATGTTTTGGATACACTGCTTGATATCTACTATCTACTCTTGATTGGCTTAATATCCGTTTTATTTTCTTGTCTTGAACTTGGCATTTGATACTTTGTTTTTTCCAATAATTAAGACACCATAAGCCTAAACCGAGTGATTTTAGTGACGGTGTTCCAGAATGTGATTTTAAATAATATGTTACTGACCATTACTTTTTTTTATGGTCATTCTAGGCTGTCAAGGGTTGTTCTTCAGCCACACAAGGCTGAGAAAAAAACGCCACAAAGAACTGGAAATACGCCAGTTTCGGGATGGTTATATCCCCCATTTTTTGGGTTGGGCATACACCCATGTTGGTAATGAGTGGGTCTATTTTTTATGCAAACATTATTACTATTTTGACCCGTTTACTTATCGATGGCTCTATTAATTAGTACATGCCTTAACTCAAACAGGTCAAATAAAAAAATTGTAAAAGGAAACTAGCTATTCTTTACAATTGTTAGTTTATATTTATGGTGTTAGGAGTTTTGCACTTTTTCACATTGTCTTGAATACATATTACAACAGTTGCTGAATTTCAATTATTTCCAACTAAATTTAAGCATTTTATAACAGCAGGGCCGGCCCTGAGGGGGTGCGGGGAGGACTCCCGGCCCGGGCCCAATTTCTAAAGGGGCACTTTGAGCGGCGACGAGTGTATTTTTTTCTGCAAATATTTTCTTTCTGTTTTCGACCAAAAAAAGATCTCATCTTGAACATCACTAGTTATAAACACAAGAAGGTGAAGAGTAGATAAGGAAGAAGATGAGCCATACATGAAAAACTAGATTTGAAGGATACGACAAAATTTAAAAAAAGGTTGATGTGTGTTACTTGAGATTTATATTGTGGTACAGTAATTGTGCAGCTTTTGCAGTAAATTTTAATATATAGTGGTACTACAAAACAGTAATTGTCTCACGCTTATGCACATGATTCAACTCAAATTCATTTCATTAAAAAACTTTTGAAGTCTAGACATAAATAATGGCTCTTCAAATTATTATGGAATTTTAAGAAATAGTGGTTTTTTTATGAGCCAATTTGCCAAACTAATTAATTTTTATAATTATTACGACACTTTCAATTCTATATCCGGTTCGACCGGTCCGACTAGGGAACCGGTAAGGACACCGGTTCAACGTCCGCTTCGGTTATGAAAACATTGCTTAAAAGACCTAAAAATAAGGGGCAAATATATCGCGGCTCGGCCCGGGCACCCGAATTTTCAAGGCCGGCCCTGTATAACAGCCATTAAAGCCAAAGTTAAAATGTTGGGTATTATTATAACAGGTCATAATGAAAGTATTAGTAGGCAATAGTGTCCACTAAATTGGATAAAAAGAAATGAATTTGAACTCTATCCATAGGATGGCTGAAGAGAATAATACAAAGGAGCTCTATTTAATGACATGCTACAACTAAGAACAACATGATGATGCTCTTGTACAAACACGATTGAAAATTAAAGGTGCTTTTATATATCCAGTGTCTGTTCCTAAGCGGTTCTCATTTACTTAAAAAGTGGTTATTTAGGTTATATGTGTGCTAATTCCACTGCATCACTGTAAGGGTTTATTAACTTTGATAGTAGGCAAGCGTGTATAAAGCTGTGCCGCCACCCATTCCTGAATCTTAACTTTGATTGGCTATTGTGATTTAGGTGTGGGTAAGGCGGCATTGTGATAAGAGGCCACTGCCATAACTCAGCAGCAGCGGGGACGATGGTGACTACTGATCTACTTTCTATTTCTTTGATTTATTACGTTGAAGCCCCTTATTTGCTTTGTTATGATACATCCAACTGTAATATAATAGTGTTTCGGCAATAGTCGTAACTTATGCAACCTGTTATAGATCTGCACATGTTAGGGGTGGTTGTACATATGAAAATTCATACATGTAAACATGACCCATATTATTATCTACCCATGTGCATTAGGCACTCATTTCATTATAATGGTACTCGTGTATAGTTTTTTTCTTTTTTGGGTGAATGGTTCTTGGCAATTTTTATTTGGAAAGGGTGATAGTACTTCTTGTAAATGTGTATAGTTTATTTAATGTGTAGAATCTTAGTAGTTATTTTGTAATCCGATTTTTTTTTTCTTAAAGCTGAAAGTTATATACATGGATAGTGCTAATAATTAATTTGATATAGACATAACATTTGTCACTAAACATAAACACACCTTTTAGAAACATAAATATGGGTTTCTAACAATTGAACAAACTACTCTAATGAAAATTAGGGGTCGTTGTTTCGTGTTAAAGGGTTTATGGTTAACAAGTCAAAACTAATAATAGAAATACATTTATGCTACACTTTATTTTTTCGCGTTTTCTCTTTTCTTTCCAATAATGTCTTTCAGAAATATTTTAGTTCTACGTACCATTTTTAATATTTTAGTTGAAGGTATTATTGTGTTAAGGATTGGTATGACTTCCGCAATGCGCGACTAAACCCACTAAAGGATTTATAAACTAAAAGAAAACGAAAACTGCATTGTAAACTGTTGCCGCCGCATCGCGCGGGTTTCCTACTAGTATTATCTAAGATACAACCGGTTAACTTGTAAGATGGTAATTATTACTGTTTTTATTGTAAAAAAATTGTTGGTATTTTAAAGAACTAATGTACAATATTAGTATATACTTGATAGATATAATTACAAGATATACAAAGCAACTGATAATACCTTTTTAATAAAGCTTTTTGACATGACATTTATAAAAAATACATGTAGTATGATTTTACAAAACAAAAGCTAGTATGATTTTGAATCTATCACCAAGTTCCAAACTAAATTAAAAAGCATACTAAATTTCCAACAACTTATATTATATGTGACACACATTAAAAAGGAAAAACGACTACTTAACATCTGTAATTTAAGTCTAAGAGTTTTTCCTTACCATGACTCTCACTCAAAGGAGTAGGCTTTTTGCTCAAAGACTCACCCTTAGACACTGGCATGGCATGGCATGGCATGTACACATAACATCTGATTTTACCAGCGTTCTCTTGGCCTCCCATCTGGGAACACAAGACTCGGAACCTCCTTTTCTTCATCCTCTTTGCCGCTTTGCCCCTTCTTCACGTTTTCATCATCTTCATCAAAATCAGGAGGCACGTCATCCTCACCCATTTCATTGTCCACTAGATCATCAAAATCCGACCAATCCTCCTCCTCCTCCTCCACTTCCTCTTCGTCGTCCTCTTGATCGTCCAATGAATCAGTTTTCGCCACACGCCCTCTAAACCGAGGAACAACAACCAGCGCACGAAGCTTCTCTTTAATCAACAACAACCGATTCTTGTCAACCAACTGAGAATCACGATACGCATCTCTAAGGAAAACAGAGTCGCGATCTCCTTTCAGGGAGACATAGAACATATCAGGGTGTCTTATAAGCATCCCTCTAAGCTGCTGAGAGAATCTAAACTCCTCTCGGAAATGAGTAAGGTGGTCAACCAATGTCCTCTTCTCAACCGTAAGGCTTAACATCTCATGCACAACCGCGCAGGCATGCTTTTCCTTTTCCGCTGTACCAGGCTTCAATTCAGAAAAATCAGAGTAAGGTGAAATATAAGGCATATCTCTAAACTGCGCAATCCGTCTCATCTCACCTTTAGACAGTTGAAGACCTTTCGGCAGCCTAACTCTATTAAACTTTGGGGGTCTGTCAATAATCAAACCCCTGTTTTCCGCCTCTTCTTCTTCCAGGTCAGCGAAGGAAACCGCAAGCTCAGGATCCCAATGTGTCAACTCCAGAGCCGGCCCTCTTTCAGTCCTGACAACCTTGAAATAATGGGGATAGCGTTGGCAAATGGTATCACGAAACTCCAAAGGCAGCCCAAGGTCATTTTTCAAATGAGCAATCTTTTCGATAAGAATGCGCTTATCCAAAGACATCATGAGTAACTTTCTAAGCTTAACAACTAGCAAATCCTCCATTTCATTTCTAACCTTCATCTCTTCCAAATACAGGCGTTCGGCCTCGGGTGTTAACTTAAATCTAAGTGAGTAAACCCCTTCTTCCTCTATCTGAAACACACCAGGGAACTTCCTCAAGAGGGCAATAAAACGGCGGCGTTTTTGGAGGCCTAATGCTCTTCTGAACCTACCCAAATCACGGAGCTGCATAACCCTGTCAGGCTGAGATAATAAAATGCTGCGAATTTTCATGACGAGCTTCAGCTTTTTGTCTCTTTGAATGACGTTGTCGAAAGGAAGCTCTTTTCTTCTCTTTACCAAAGCTTGAATAGGAGAAATCCGGCGTCCATGGGTTTTGTTTCCCACTTGCAGATTTATTATATTCAAAGACTCACCCCAAAACGTAGTCGATTTTGGGTCAAGGGAGAGGGAGAGTCCTCTAGGGTTTAGAATGGGATGTGAGATGAAGAAAGGTAAGGTGGTTGTAATAGAAGAAGAAGCCATAACTATAATTACTACTACTACTGCCAAAGAAGAAATTCGTATGTTCGATCGATAGATAGGGTTTATACTATAGAATAGAATAGAGTCTGAATGATGATTTGGGGTTTATGGAAGAAGCGTTATCTGAGTTGAGATTTTCGAGTTGCGCAAACCAGGACCTTATATTATTTAGTAATGCAACACATGAGGCCCCTCATCTTCTGCAAACCAACACATTTGCACAATTTTAAAATTAAACAAATCGGTTGTAACTCATAACAATAAGGCTCTGTTTGGTTGATGGATGGCGGTGGTGGTAAGTGGCGACGGTAGTGGTGGGTAGAGGAAACTATGGTGGGTGAGGATGGAAGATGGTGGAGGCGGTGGTAGGTGAGTGATGGCGGTGGGTGGTTGGTGATGGCGGGTTGTGGTGGTGGGTTGTGGTTAGTTCCGTTGATGGTGGGTGGTGATATGTGGCGGTAGCAGCGGCGACAACGATGGTAGGTGGTGGCCCCGGTGTTAGGCGGTGGTGGGTGGAGGTTGATGGTGGTGATAGTGGGTGACGTTGGCAAGGGTGGCAAATCGTGGAGGCGGAGGCGGGTGGTGGTTGGCGACATCGGTGGTGGGTTGTGGTGGTGAGTTACGGTGGTGGGTTATGATGTTGTTAATGAAGGGTGAAAGAGAGATAGAATGAAAAAAACATGATGTCACACCCTCAAATTCCCACATGCGGAGTTCTACCGCGAGGCGTGCGACACACCAGGATCCAAGTCAACGGTCACAATAAACGACGTCTAAATGTAAAAACATACGTAAATAAAAACCATGCATAAGATTAAAACCAACATTCGACAGTGCGGAAGCATTCAAAGTTTACAAAAGTCATGCGTAAATAAAACATAAGTTCAAAAGTTTAACAATCCCAAAACATGCAAATGCGACCCTAGACGCGAGACGACTCCAGTGCGACTCCGTGCGCCTATCTAACAGCTGCTACCTTAGCGACCTGAGAAAACATGCTAAAAGAGTCAACATATAATGCTGGTGAGTTCACAGGTTTTATTTAAACGTTTAAAGTGATCCTTCGAAAACCGTTACCATCACTGTTACTACTATGCTTGTGAGAACGCTAGCTAGGCGCAGAATAAGATACTCATACGGGTGAAACCATTGCTGACTATGTCGTTTACTGACCCTTATTTCCTATGGGCTACCGTCATCACCGGTAGACCTTGTTTTATTAGAGACAATATGCACCCGCCCGACCTCCAGCCGTCGAGTGGGGCTTGTCAGTTCCCAATAGCGCTATCCACATTTCCCCGCCATACGCCCATGTTAGTGGTTTCTAAGGGACTTTTTGATGAACCGTATAGTAATAATATGTAAGCCATAGTATAACATGAAAACGAGCCATAAGTCATAAAAGAGTTTTAAGCATGTTTCTCCCCCGAAAGCAAAAACCGTAAAATGTGGGGCCGTGAACTCACCTTAGGTTGCGTCTTCCGTTAATCAGTAAACCGTTTATGTGATATGAGTAAACCGTTTGTATGATATGATAGCCCCAACTAGTGGCGACCTATCATAAGATATGTGTCAAGTTAGACTAATAACCCGTCGGGTTCATTAGTCCCTAAGTCCAGTCCATGACCATTATGTGTTCGAAAAACGTGTTTGACCGAAAACCAGACTACGTAAGACAAGACTCGACATCCCATTGGTGACCCGACATTCCACGTGTTCATCTCATACACAAACATATACAAATCATGCAACTTAGTACTTAACACGTGTTAAAGTTCAACGAGTCTAACACATAGGTCAAATAACGCACAAATGAGTCCATACACGTGTTACTATGTTACTAGGCATGTCACGGGGTTCCTAGCATGTTCCTAGGTGTCAAATCGGGTTTCGGAATATCAAAATACACTTATAACAGCAGTACACGCGATTAGGAACTTAGCATGCAATTAGGAAAAGTCAACTGGTGATTAGGATTGGTCAACAGGCGATTAGGATGCTAATCGCCTACCTTAGCAGGCGATTAGGATGGCTAATCGCCTGCAGCTGCTGCGCGACGCAATTTCGCGCGTTTAACCCTCCAAATCAGATCCGATACATGTGTAAACACCCAATTTCAATCCTAACACATTGATAAACCTATTTCAAGCAAAACCCCTAAGTTATCATCATTCTAACAGTCCCGAATGCGAGCGTTTTCCCAAAATAGTAACTTAACATGTAAACATCACATCAACATGCAAGAACTTGCCCTAATTAGCAAATATCCAGATTTCATCATGTAACCACGTTGTCCGATAGCATCCTACTGCTCTAGCATCATCCTAAAGCAAACCCTAACATAATACAATCAACAACACACCTCATAGCATCTTCAATCATTCAAAATCTTTCAAATGGGTCAAAACATCAAACATCTACAACACACAACCAAAACCATCCAAACTCCTAGGACATCATCATACTAACTCATAACAGCCATAAACACATTAATAACACAAGAACAATCATGTTTTAATCCTAAAAATCCTACCTTTAAACACATATAACACATATAACACGCATAAAGGTTTGGGTTTGTTTAAAAACGGTTTTTAATGGATTTTCAAAGACAAAAACATTTATAAGTCAGGTCTGGACTTTTAGGGAACAAAATATAATCATTTAAAGGTTTGGGTTTGAAGAACACACCTTGGATTTAGGAGAAAATGATGGATAAAGCTTGGAAATGGTTGTTTTGATGTAAAAACGAGTTCCAGATGGTGTTTGTGTGTTGGTATGGGTTATAGGATGGCTAGGGTTTGCACAAATGGTGTTTTAGAGGTCAAGGGTGGTATTTATAGGCGTTTCTAGTCGTTTAAAACACGTCAGGCGATTGTGCAGCCTTATCAGGCGATTAGGGCTGCTAATCGCCTACCTTATCAGGCGATTAGCCCCAATCGCCCTCTAAGCCATGCTAATCGCCCTCTAAGTCATGATAATCGCCCCCTGTAGGCGATTAGGCCTCCCTAATTGCCTGCAGGGTCTGGGTATGGGTATTTGGCGCGTGAAACCCCGTTTTAACATATGTTAACACGTTTTCACATACCGACAAGTCACATAATGATTATAAACACATAATACATGAATACAAACACGTTCACACTCGTTCACCAATTCCCGGGACTCGAGACCTGCGTGTGTTAAAACCCCAATGATGCGCGACTCGACTCGACTGACCCTGTCATGTGTAATATATGCACGACTCGCTAAGGTAGACTTACTGGGTTTTCAAAAAGTTAATTACCGGAGTTTGCCGGGTGTCACACATGAGGGGTGGATCGAATGGTTTTGAAGGAATACAACGCCTTTTGGAATGGGTAATTCCATTCCATTGACAAACCAAACACGCCATTTTTCATTACCTTATAGTGATTCATTTCATTCCTTCTTCCATTCCATCATACCAAAGGCTACCTAATATAATCATGCTTCCAAATGAAAATTTATACAAAAAATAGCCATAACATAATTTATGCATATAATGCATATATGTGTGGGCCCTCGTGGGTGACAAAAAGTAAAATTACACTAATTTTTAAACTTATTTTACTAGTTTTGTGAAAATATCGTTTGGAAGGTTAATCATGCATCATGTGGTGGTGTTGATAGCCAAAAGACAAGGGTGTATATGCACCAATTGGACTTTGTCCCGATTTCTAAGTGTTATGTGTCTTACGTACAAGGCTTGATGCAAAATTATTATCAAGGCAGTGGTCTCATTG
This sequence comes from Ambrosia artemisiifolia, assembly GCA_032199755.1. Classification (NCBI taxonomy): domain Eukaryota; kingdom Viridiplantae; phylum Streptophyta; class Magnoliopsida; order Asterales; family Asteraceae; genus Ambrosia; species Ambrosia artemisiifolia. The sequence continues at coordinate 46,898,482 of CM063527.1, read as the reverse complement.
AAAGCATTCTCTTTATTCCTTCATGGTAAAGGTAATGTTGTCTACATCTTACCCTTCTCATACCCTGCCTTAGCTTTGCTATTGATGAGATTTACTTTAGTATAGATGATGAATTTGCTATATAGTGAAACTCATTGGCCTCATATTTGATTGAAAGAAAAAGTTGATAATAATGAGATTTTTTTCGATATCGATCGCACAATTTTGAAAATAAAGTGTTTTTTGTGTCCTAAGCTATAGCAGGTATTGACGGCGTACCATTATGTAATGAACCAAATCGATTTCGAAACATCAATACTCGTATCAATATTATCTGAACAGTTGTTGTATTCATTTTTAAACCCATATGGATATGATAAGAGTCACGACATAGTTGTAGACACGAAAAAGAACCCTAATTTACTTTTTTTTATGTTTTGTTTTAATACAATTTTGAGTTTGGGGAGTTGATGGTGGGTGGGCGATGGTCGTTGTGTGTGGCAAAGATAAGGTGGTTATGGGAGAGATGAAGTGGGTGGGTCCTACATGAATTGTTAAATCATTTGTGTTATATTTTTTTTTAATTTCAAGGTTAGGTTTGTCATTTCACAGTCTGTTAGTTAACCGGATAAACTAAAAGTCGTCCGCTCTAGAGACTATCCTAGTGACGATTCAGATAAAAAGATGGAAACTTGAGGTGAAAGTTGACTGAATCACAAATCCCAGGGACTATTGTAAGCATTTTTCTTTTTGGTGAAAGAGGTTGGGTTTACTTTTTTCGAGGGAAAGGAAGGAAGGAAGGGAGGAAAAAGAAAGAGAAATGAGGCGAAAAGGAGGAGGAGGAGGAGGGGGTGAGGCAGATCGGCGATCAAAAGCTTCCAGTCGGCCTGTCAATTCCAACAAACGACGACGTACTACTAGATGTGGTAGTAATAGTATTGTTGTTGTTATCACAATCACCCTAGTAGTACTAGTGATCATTATTCCCCTGGTATACTTCTTCTTATACGGTAGGGATCCAGACGCTGTTGCTGCTTCCATTCCCCCCCAACGCCTCACTTATCAACAAATCCTCACTGTACTCTCTACTCTACTCTACTTACTTTCTTTCTTTCTTTCTTTCTTTGCTTTTTTTTTTTCTTTAAAAAAAACAATAATTTCCACCCAAATCTTTCTTTCTTGTTATTGTTTCAGGAAAATGCACAAGTTGTTTCAGAGAATGCAACTCGGAAATTTCCTAACCCTGTGCTGGCTTACGTTACACCTTGGTAACCTAATCTTTTCTATATATTATATATTTACTCCCCTATCCTATGGCTATCATTTGAAACAACTTGTTGTATTATAAATAACAATGCTACAGGAATTCAAAAGGTTATAATCTGGCAAAGGTCTTCAACTCTAAGTTTACTCATATCTCACCTGTTTGGTATCATATAAAAAGGTACCAATCCAATCCATTATTATGATGTTAAATATAAGGTTTAGGTTATGGTTTCTCTTCTGCATATGAAAGGAGCCTACCAGTACCACCTCTTTTGTACCTGCATAGTATTTATTATTTATACCAACAACACAACTTTTGATGCACATCATGTATTCGTTGTTTGACCATAGAGCTTCATAAGTATGTATGTATGTATGTATGTATGTATGTATGTATGTATGTATGTATGTAAGCTACAACCATAACTACTAGCGTCAGCGTCATTCTGACTGTAGTAGTCTTTCATAATGATATGCGGTGACACTGTGCATGCTTGGGTTATGTTATAATATTATACACTTTTCACACTATCTTGTGTAGCCACGGGGCTGAGTTTGTTCTTGAAGGACGGCACAATGTTGATAAGGGATGGATTTCAGATGTTAGAATCAAGGGACATGCTCTGCTGGTACACTCACCTCACCTCTTTTCCTACTTTATGCTTCTCAATTCGGGTTGTTTTCAGTCAAATGGATTGCGTTTTCTTTCCAAATAACTTGATTGCTAGAAAATTCCAATGTTAAATCAGGGAAGCATCAATGTACAAGTAAACTAACAGCAAAGAATCTATGTATTTCAAAAATTGTACATAGAGATAGTATCATAGTATTATGCTCCTGACCCCATCCATTCAAGAAAAGAGCTACACTTCGATTTTAGGAAACCAGATTTGTTCTTTTTCAGCTTAAAACACTTGCCCTATTATAAGCTACTATTTCAGATTTAGCTGTCAGTAGCTGTAGGCTGCTCAAGATTAAGCCTACTTTAAATAATTTGACTCGACTGACATGTCAAATAGGTAATTGGCCAATGGCCACATATATATATATATATTCTTTTGTGATGGAATTTGGTTTCTTTTCAATATTAAAACGAATGCAGGTGAATATATCTGTCTCTTGATTAAATGCTGGTGCTTTGTTGACAGATTTTGCCAAGATTTGTACTTGAAGCTATTCCGGTGGCTATGCTAAAAGAGAAGAAGCAGAGGGCTAAAGTGATTGACCTTATAATAGCTGAATGCAAGTAAGCATCACCTGTTGTGTCCCCTTCCCAGAAACTCTAGCCTTAACTTTTTTGTTTTGTTTTACTTAGCCTGTCTTCTTCTGATTAATTACTTATCATTTATCAAACACAAGATCAACAGAGACAAGAGGGATAAAAGGAGTGGGTTTACATCTTTTATGCAACACAGTAGATGATCTTGTTCTAAATAACCAATCCTTGTTAATACATTTTTTTGTTGATTTTATGGAGGCCTAGAAAACATGCAACGCAATGAAGGCTTTCTAGATGGTAATACAAATCCTACGATGTGCTTGACTTGGGAAGTATAGTAGTTGTAAAGTGTAATTAGTATCATTGGCCATGTGGGAGGAAGTGGGAGAGTGGGAGGCTAAACATATGCGGACTACAAGAACGAGAAATTGAAAAGGGTTTTAAACTTAGAATTATTTGTGTGGTTAGATAAAACTCCAATCTCATTGACTCATTGAGACATCAAACAAGAAGTATTACGATTGACCAGGTGGTAAGTTTTAGGAGTTAGGTACATATATCTTCATGTCAGTATTCTGTGATCAACACTTAACAAGAATTCCAGTAGTATAATGTTTTGTCAAGAAATTCACTCTGTATTCAAAAGTTTACAACCAAGGCTTGCCTTTGAAGGAGTATCCTTTCTCTTTTCCTCTCCCCAATTTAGGAGAGTTTAGTATATATGGTTTGATGGTTCTTGTGACTGGACAGGGAGATGGATTTTGATGGCATTGTACTAGAATCTTGGTCACGATGGGCTGCATATGGTGTCTTGCATGATCCACACATGCGGAATCTGGTAAAGTTTTAACTTTTAAGTGGAAGTCTTTGCAATCAGTACCAGTTTAGATGATGTAAATGTAACAATTACAAATCCTCTTTTGGAGCTAAGTTTCAGTTTTTAATTTTGTTTTTTTGGCATTTATTTACTTAAAATACACAAACAACCAATGCACATGTGAACATCCTTAATGATAATTGTTGAACTTGTTATAAGAGGCCCACTTGTTTCTATGTTTTTTCATGTATTTAATAACTATATCTTTCTGACTTAGGTTGTTAATGTGAGATTGTGAGCAAGGATGAGGGTAGATAATATTTCTAGTAGGAGTTTAAATGATTTTTTTTTTATTTTTTTGATGCGAATATTTACAGTCTTGAAATTATTTCCAATTGAATGCACTTGCTTATAAGGCCAGCATGCAATGCAGTTGATGTTTGCTTTCGAGTTCTGATGGAATATGTTTACAAAACCAGGCACTGAAGTTCATTAAAAAACTGGGACAAGCCATGCACTCTGTGATTGTAAATGAGCGGAGCCTGCAGTTAGTATATGTTCTTGGGCCTCCACATTCTGATAGGCTTCATGAGTATGATTTTGGGCCTCGAGATCTGCAAATCTTGGGTGATGCTGTGGATGGTTACTCCCTTATGACTTATGACTTTTCAAATCCTCAAAATCCAGGTCCCAATGCACCACTGAAGTGGGTCCATTCTACTATGCAGCTGCTACTGGCGGATGGATCTCAAAACTTGGCTCAGAAAATATTTTTAGGCCTCAACTTTTATGGGAATGATTTTGTTCTTAAAGGAGGTAATTTGAGTAGAAGAGTAAAATGAAATGCTTAATGGTTTTTCAGTAAGAATGACTACTTTATTTGTTTGCAGTTGGCGGTGGGGGAGCTATTCTTGGAAGAGACTATCTTTCTTTGTTGGAGAAGCATAAGCCTGAGCTGAAATGGGATAAGAATAGCGCAGAGCATTTCTTCTTGTATTCAACAGATGATAATGATCAACATGTGGTGTTCTACCCGTCCCTTTTGTCAATTGAAATGCGGCTGGATGAAGCTCGCTCGTGGGGTGCTGGCATTTCCATTTGGGAAATCGGTCAAGGTTTAGATTATTTCTTCCATCTGCTATAACACTTTTTTTTTGTGTAATTTTTGTTCAACATTTTCTAGCTCAAAAATTTGTATCATCAAATTACATCATAGTACTAGTTGTATGTTTTGTCTAGGTTGGTTAAATTAATTTTCTGAAGGTGTATTACAAGTTTGGATAAATTGATTCTATTTGGATAAAAGGTATGGCTATGCGTCCAAAATCATGTGATTTGTTTGGAGGTCTTGGGATTTAAATGGATATCATCATTAACAAGTAGCCTGCTGGTTTTGAAGGGATGAGAAAGAGCAATTATGAATATGTGCAGCAGTGACTGCTACATTATATACCAGTTACAGTTTTGTCCTTGTGTATTATAATTATAATTATAATTATATTGTTGTTTGTGGTAGTATTGAGAAGAGTAAACTGTTGTGTGTTGACATAAGGTGTGGTCTTTTGGACATGTACTTTACAAGCAAGCATATCATTGTACTAGCTGAATTATTGTACTTTAAACGTATATATGATTGTACCAGATGAAATATAAAAATTGGATTCAAGAAATACCTTTAATCTTTTTAACTTATATTTTCTAAAATCAAACCAAGTTATCCTTGACCTTTAATTATTTACTTGTAATTGCTAATTAGTTATTCATTTATTATTTCCTTAAATTTGTAAATATGATAATAATTGGTATTTCAAGTAAGGGAAATGATATATGTTGTTAGCTACGCTAGGCCTGATTAAGGCTAAAAATTATCATACAACCTTTTTTGAACTTTTTAATTTCATACTAAATTATATCTTTAAATAAAAGGGATTAAAACAAGAATTCAAATTTTGATGAATTATATAATTAGTTAATAGCCAGTTAATAATTACTAGTTAGTTACATAGATAATCAACTTTTAGTTTTATCGAAACTAATAATTAAAGTTTTTAACCACCTGTTTCTGTCAACGGCCCAGAACATTCTGCATAGCTCATCACTCCCTTTGTGAACCACACATAACCCAAAACATGATCATCATCCTGACTTGACACATGTCACTCAACCACTGGAGCATTTCTCGTATTTCATTCCACCTCAGCATTTCCACCCTCAGAAATCAATCCTAACTACTTTCTTGCTTGCTCATTAACCAATCTTTTCTTTTCTTTTCTTTTCTTTCCTTTGAGTTGAACTTGAAAGGATTATTATTATGCTATGGAAGCCCTGAATGCACCACCAGCTGTTGTCTTCAAACCCATTTCTCTTGTTAAACCTGAACCCAAAAAACACTCATCTTTTTTCAAAATATCCAAACCACAATTCAATGGTAGTAGTTTAGTCCTTATCTCATCATCTGTCTTCAACTCTGCTTTTGCCAGAGCACTTACTTATGAAGAAGCACTTAACCAATCAACAACAGCCTCTGACTCCTCATTTGCATCACCTGATGTTGATGTCACTGGTGTTGTTGATAGCATAGTCAGTTTTGGTGTGGAGAATCCTTTGGTGCTGGCTGCTGGGGCTGCCTTGTTGGCACTGCCTGCAATTCTATCCCAAGTCTTTGGAAAGAGTGATAAAAAGGCATGGGGGGTGCAGCCTGCAAAACTTGCATTTGAGAAGTTGGGTGATGATGGGGATGCTCAGTTGCTAGATATCAGGGCTGCTTCCGATATCCGGGCTGTCGGTAGCCCGGATATTAAAGATTTGAAGAAGAAGCCTGTTACAGTTGCTTATAATGGTGATGATAAACAAGGCTTCTTGAAGAAGCTCTCTTTGAGGTTTAAAGATCCAGAAAACACCACATTGTTTATTTTGGACAAGTAAGCCAGATATCGCATTTTTAGGCTCTTGAGCAATTATTATTATTATTATTATAGTATAGGGATGTGAGCTTAAAGAGTTAGTTTTAAGCAACTAAATTATTAACTTGTTCTAACCATGGGTCTTGTTAAAAAAAATACAAACCATAGTTATTGTCATTTTAACAAGACATCAAGTAATACAGTTTAGGCTACTTGTTTTATGAGACCCCAATGGAATTGAAGTAGCTGAGATTAACAAATCATATTCGGTTAGTTTTCGAACAATTTCTATGGTTGACATTACATTTGAAATCATGCCCGTCGTTGGTTTTAGCTAAATTAATCCTATTTGATTGAGGTCTACAACTATATAAGCTATGTTAGGAATAAATCTGAAAATTCATCATTGTTTTAATAAATTATATCGAGTTGCATAAGATCTTTACTGAAAACTGACACACGAAATCTATAAATTTGAGACGAACCCAGATTCGATGGGAGCTCTGAACTTGTTGCCGAGTTGGTGACAGTAAACGGCTTCAAAGCTGCCTATGCTATAAAAGACGGTGCAGAAGGATCCCGTGGATGGATGGTTTGTTCACGTTATGTCCCTTTTCTCCCTCCAGTCTGTTTTTATTTCTTTTTCTCACTCTTTCATGGTTATGCTTTGTACAGAACAGCGGTCTTCCTTGGAAATCACCCAAAAAGTCCTTCTCATTTGACTTAAGCAGTCTGAATGATGCTGTTGATAGTATTCTTGGTGTATGTATCTCCCTCCATATGTAATTTGCATTTGCAGCACAATTTTGCTATGAATCTTTAAGTTAACCATTATTTCCAAAGACGTTATCTTGAAATGGTTTGAATTTCAGGAGGGCAGTGAAGCTGTAACTCTACTTTTTGGGATCGCTGCAGCTACTGGACTAAGTTTATTAGCATTTACTGAGGTTGAAACAATACTTGAGGTGTTGGGTTCTGCTGCATTGGTGCAACTTGTCAGCAAGAAGCTACTATACGCAGAGGTCCTTTTGACTATTAATTCTTGCTTATCCATGTATTTTGATTTCAAAGGTCAAATCTACTACTTTTAGAAACCAAACTCAATATCAACATCGAGATTCAAATCAAAGTGATCTAAACTGAAGATCATCATCTTTCATTAGTTACGATGTTCTCAATAGAGAATATACATCAATCTTCGAGTTAAAAAGTAGTTCACCTTCTATTTCTTAATGAACGGCTAGTTCCTCACATTATGTATGTATATTTGGTAAAGTTTTAGAATCATGATTGACCATGGGGATATTTTTTGAACGTAATTATTTAGGCTTAAATAAAATAATTAGAATCTTATTAAAGCCAACCAAACAATTCTGACTACTTTGACCCACCGAGAAGATTTGAATCATAATCACTCTCACTCTCAACTGAAATCAAAATACAGTTAAAACTCGCATTAAACACCCGATGTATTAGGTAGTAAAAAATAGTAGTGTGGAAAGCAAGATTCTTATGAAATTTCGTTTTTGGTGTGGTGGTTTCATATATTATTTAAAGATTCGTTTATGAATTTGGCATGGCAGGATCGAAAAAGAACTTTGAAAGAAGTTGGTGATTTTGTGAGTGCAAAAATCGGGCCGAAAGAGATCCTAGATGACATCAAGGTAGTTGAATATATTATAGTTTGGTTTTGTATGCAAGTGCTAAATGATATAAGAAATTCAGGATATTGGGAAAGCGCTTCTACCACCCGTGACTATCAAGGCACTTCCTGCACCAACAAAGGCTCCCGTTGCTAACTCTGCCCCACCAACACCAGCAGCAGAGGTCAAAGCAGAAGTAGCAGCAACAACAGTAGTGGCGCCTCCAGAAGCGAAGACAGCCCCTGAAATACAAGTGAAAGAAGAAGCAGCAGTTCCCAAACCATCACGCCCACTTTCACCATATCCTTATGTAAGTTCTCTAAAAACCAAGATGCACACGTTTGAACCACCAAATATCATATCATATATAATGTAAATTCTAATCTTTTTTAATCCAATATGACGAAACGAAAAGCATAACTCAAAATTAGAAAAACCCTTGTGATGAATTTTGTTTAATATTTTTTTTTTTTTTTTGCAGTATCCTAATTTGAAACCTCCTTCATCGCCTTCTCCTTCAAGGCCATAGTTTTTTTCCGCAATTTGGAATTCAAATTCTTGAAGAAGCAATTATCAATCCTGCAGAGCCTAATTACAGCATTCTATATTAATATATATATATATATAATAGGTTTGTGTTGTGTTTGTGAAGTTTTGAATGATGGACGGAGACTAGCTTATCTATTGACACTTAAATTTGGGATTCAGCTAGTACAAATTGTTATACTGTGTTGTTAATATGCATGGAGTTTTCAATAGTTATGCAATGCTAGGGTTGGGTTGAGTATGTTATTGCTCGATGGACCATCTTATATTACTTCTAACATCACATATATACAATACAACTAGTGTTCAAATTTCCAGCGCTTCGCTGCGGAGGCAACTGTTTCGTTTAAGGTTTGGTAGGCAATAGAGAAAACATTAGGTAACTGTTGTTTGCACAAACCAATCTTAAAAAAAAAACTTCTTTTACGGCAAAGTTACTTGCGTGTTTTCGCGAGACACGGTTAACAGCTGTTTGTTGCCACGAGACGCTGTTATCAAATAAATGCTTTATTACTAATATAACTCCATTTTCAATGAGCTTTATATTGTTACGTTGAGAAAGCTACAATCACTATAAAGAACAATATCACTATACTGGTACGGGACCGGTACTTGCTAATATAATTCTATTTCTAGTGGATTTTATATAGTCACGTAGAGAAACTATCAAAACGAATACAATATCGGTACCGATATTAAAGTAGTAGTGGGTCGTTTCTCCAAAATAAAAGTATCACTATACCGATATCGAAAGTAACGTTTTGATACGAGTACCAGGTACCAAATGCTCATCTCAAAAAAAGAATACCAATTCTAAATTAAAAAGGGGGTTTAGAAAAAAATGACAATATGTGTTAGCAATAGATTGTGGTGTTCAAGTAATTCTTTGAAGTATATATAACGTAAAAAAGCAAAGGCAAAAAGTTTGGGGCACAAAAACAGAAACTAGAAGTCTCAGTGGCTAAAAGAAAACTCTCAAAAGGTACCTATTGATCTGTCTTTATTTTAATAGATAGATAAAAATACAAGTTATATAACAACTGCACTATTGTTTTTTTTTATTTTTTCCGCCACCAATTCAACCATTATTTGGTGGATTTTTTTTTTTTTTTTGAATGGCAACTGGTGCAACCGGTGGAGTTCTAACTAACACTATGGGCCAGCATGTACTGATTATACATCCCACATGCATTGAGAATCTTCCAAGGTGAAACCCCACATGTGGGTGGATAGTATCATGTGAAATTAATCATGGTTATATATTTTTGTAATGAATTACTCGTAGTAACTATTTTTAGAAAGAACAAGTAAAAGGGTATTGACTTAGCATGGTGTGGAGTGGGCCATCATCCAATTCCAATTCCATATGTAGCATGGACCGACCTGTTGGGAGCCGGCTTCTTTTTAGTTTTTACATCCACCACAACCAATTTAATTTAATCTTTTCTACCTTGAACTCTCCTCCCACTTGAATATATGTAACCTGTAATGAAAATTAACTAAATAAATAGTTTTTTTCTTTTTAACATAAAAGTCTGAAATATGGTTGTTCATTGGCTTAGAACCCAACTGAATCCATACGTTACTTAATTAATATTATTATTATATACGTGCAGTGTAACATTAAATTTTTTTTGGTTGATTTTAATATATTTCTAACCCAGTCTTGACTTAAGACAAAAACTCTGCTTGATACCCATTTTGATTAATATTATTATACTTATACAATAAAATAATATATAAGGAAATGAAAATGATATATAAGCATCCAATCCAGATGAGTGTGTCCAAATTCCAATTATAACCTCGTTGGCACCGTCCCTATTACAACCAAATCTCACATATATATATTCCAACTGTCACCAAACTCAACCAACTCTACTTCCCCTTACTAAAATAATCATCAATCAATCAATCAAACTACCCTTTCATGATGACTTAATCAGGGAAAACTTTCTTGCTAGCCAATGTGGTGATGGGTGTTGAAACAACACTTATCATTACTACTTTTGTGATGTTTTCTTGTTTCTCTTCATTAAAAGGAATGGATCAGCTTGATGATATGTTTGAAGAATATGCACACAACTCACTTCCAACACGTCCGCAAACGGGTGTCTTATACAATGCATCTTTGCCTTCCAATCTTACAGGTATTCAGGTTTCAATGGTTCGACTAAGATGGGACAGTTTTTGGCGTAAAGGGGCCAACTATAGCAGCTTCCTTATGCCACCACAAATATTCGCCTACCCATTTTTCACAAGGCTAGATATTGTCTATTCAAATCTAGGCAATCAATCATCATACTACTACAACGTGCCAAATCACACTCTTGTTGCTCCTGTTGTCGGTTTTAATGTCTATGGCTTGACTGGGCAAGTTGGTAACTTCACCAAACTCAACCTCACTCTCTTTGGAGGCCCCGTCTTGATTGAGTTTCCAGTCCCACAACATGAATATGAAGAAACGGCAAAATGTGTCATGTTTTATTTAAATGGGACGTATGAAATAAGCAACATGGCGCAAGAAAACATGTGTAGCGTGCGAGACCAAGGACATTTCTCGATGGTGGTACAAGTACCATCAATATCATATAATCCTAAGAAGAAGGATAGAGGGAAGTTGTGGAGATGGTGGATTTTCGGATTTGCGATAGGGGTATTGGGATTGTTGTTGGTTGGTTTTATTGTTTTTGTGACATTTAGAATGTTGAGAATGAGAAATATTGAGACGATGGAAAAGGAGGCCGAAAAAAATGAAGGTTTGGACACAACAAAAGTTGGCCAAAGTAAAATGCCTTTAGCCACACTTGTTAGAACACAACCTACTCTCGAAAACGATTATGTTCCATGATTTTTTTTTTTCATGTATTCTTTTTTTAAATGTTAATACAATTTGTTCAATTCCTTTTAGGGTTAAATGAAAATAGTGTGCCAAGTTGCTATGAATAAATTTGACACACAATTACAAATTCTTTATAACAAATCAACAAACGCCAAGCCTCAAAACGAGGCAGCAAACAACTACAACAAATCAAATTTGCGCCTTTTTAATCACTTTATCGCTTTACATTTGAGATCATTTCTTGAACAATAATAAGATCCCAATAGATTTTATGTTGCCCATCATGTCTTCAATTTTGACCTCTTTATCGGGGAAAAACTTATCGTTTTTGGCCTTCAAAATCCGCCAACATGCTACAATCACTATACCATGGAACATGTCTCTATTCCGCTCGGACAATCCCACATGCACATTAGTCACAAATCTATACATATAATAAACCAAAGCCATTTTAATAACATGGCACTCAAAGGGGCATTCTCCTCCTTGAGTGTGTCATGTGTCATCCCATCCCATGTGGCATTGAGATATTTTAGGAAAAAAATTTAAAAATAAAATTGGATTTTTCTCTCTCATGTTTCCTCTCGTAATTTTTAAACATTAATATCTTTTATATACGAGATTTTTTAAAGAAAAAAATTACACCAAATTAACGAGCGTTTTTTTATATTTCCAACGAGTACTATAGTGCTATATAAAAAAACGTAGGAAAAAACGACTATTTTTGTGGGGTTTTGTTCATACAGGAAAAAAAACAAAGTGTTGAGATAAATCATTAATCATGTATAGGCAAGTCACTAATTATGTTCAAATCAGTAAATATGAATTCTATTTTCAACATGCGTTAGCATTGAAGTTATACATTGCTTTAAGTTAGATATTAATATTAGAGTTATACATTGTTTAAGGTTAGGCGTTAACATTGGAGATACATTTTTAATTATTTTAGGTTAGGTGCTACCCAAAGCTTTCTTGCATGTAACTGTAAAGTGAATAATTCTATTTCATATGTAAAATTAATATGTAATATTGGATTTCTCAACCCCGGGATGTTCCCGGGGTATAATCTAGTCATCGATATCCCATTCTCACTAATCAACCTGCTTAACTACAATTGTTCATTATACATAACACGTATATAACTCGAATAAGTTTATGAGAAGGTATAATGTTTTGGGAAACTAAATTCTTTCTTATTGTTATTAGTAACCTTTGTATATGTATATGTAAAATTAAACTTGTGCCAACTTTTCCTAGAATTAACCCTAAAAACGGGGCGGATTTCAAGACGTTATAAAATAATATTATATAATGTTAATTTAGTTGTAAAAATGTGTTCAGGTCATGTGATAATAATCATATAACACATTTGTTTTTAACGGTCAACGAATAAAAGTCCGGCTATCTGGTATAACCCAATGCCAAAAGAATATTCTATATGTTCGTTATCGCAGACAGAGCCAGGTAGCCCAAGCCTACCATCTTAACCCATCGTCCGAAGGCTGAATGCAATTAAATCCGGTTAGTATTGAATTCAAAGTTGAAACATGTGGTTTTCAACCCAAATTTTCACTTTTCCTCTAACCCTCCGACGTGTTGACTAAAGTTGAATGGGTATATAAGGATGTTAGTGATAAGAGTAGCGATGATGATGATTGAAGGAGAGAGATAAAAATAGTAAGTGGTTGAGGTGGACTTGGAGAAGAAGTAAAGAAAGGAAGTGGCAGATGTGAAGATGCTTTACATCGCTTGTTGCTACTGAATATTATTATAAGGGAACTCTAGATGTTGCTCTGGAGAGGCACAACTGCTACTTTAGCATTCCTTGTCTGTAACTCTCTCACTCATTTATCCTCTTTCTTCTCTTTATCTATTTTTATTTATTTATTTACCATTTCATATCCAATACCTGCTGCAGGTGGCTATCTACTTGCCTTGTTATGACTGACATCTTCCACAATTTTATGGAACAAACTTCATTACCAACCATCACTCCTTATGCTGCCCGTTCTGTTGCTTGTATTACTTGTTATCCTCTTGAGTTGGCAAGGACTCGTATGCAGGTACCTATACCTATACCCTATACCCTATACCCATCTCTCTCATACACAAAGTAATTTTCTTCATGTAAAATTGCAGCTTCATGTTAGACAAGTAGTCATGCATCGTTATCAAAATTACAAGTAGTCATATATTGTTATCCAAATTAGACAAGTAGTCATACATTGTTATCAAAAGTGATGTTGATTAATTTTGTTGGGTTGAACAGAGATGGCCTCGTGTCGGACGTGCAGGCCTCTCAGTTGCATTGTAGTATCATTTTATTAAGTCGTCAAGTACGCTTTACAAAACAGAAAAACATTTCATTCTTAGTTACTTAAATTGCAACATTAACATCAACTACTAGTTGCTGTTTCATTTTCATCGCTTTTAATCAAACAGCAAATGTCAAATGTCAAATGTAAAAAAGAATAGCATCATCATCATGCAAGATTATCAGCAGAATTAAATATACATTGGTACTGCAAAACAAATGTAACAATTATATGCTGTTGTCTGAACCATACACGACCATCTTTGAGATGGGTAATGTCATCAATTTAAAAAGCCCTAGTAACTTTTTATCAGGCTCATCTACATACAAGACCTTCCGAGAGAAACATACCACTTTGATTTGAAACAACACAAAATCTGTTTGTTTGACCAATTGCCTATATCAAGAATCTGTTTTAACAGGGGCGCTTTGAGATGCTTGCATGGACACAGGCAAGTCTACAAGTGTGCTTGGAGGTGCAAAATACATGTGTAGAGACATTATGCAGATAATAATACCCAAAAGGAGCTGCAACAACCACAAGCCTCTTCATTAGTACTCACACAGAAAGACATAAATCTTACTAGCTGAACCCCAATTTTGAAGGGAAAGGTTCATTATCCAATCAATGGCATTTTATATTATATATTTATAACCTACCAATCACCTCTAATCACTATCAATACCATACTAGATAAACTGAAACACCAGTTGAGAAAATGACTTACTTGTAATGTTGGTTTGAAAGTAAAGAGGAACACTGATAAAACCATTGTCAGCAGCATAGCCATTGATGTCGAGTACACCTGCAACAACCATATATTGATATTTAGAAAATGCACTTAAGAAGGGAAAGAACCATATAGTAGCTATCAATTAGGCTACATTGGCAGATATCAAAGCAGGTGACACAAACCATAGAGTCATTCTTATCGCACAATATCATCTCAATATGAAAGCATATGGAAACGTCTATGGAGAAGCTATGGATTATTCTTAAATTATTGAAAAAGCAAGTTAAGCTCTGTAACCAAACCCATAACGATAAGGTAGTTTGGGGGCTGGTTTACTATGGAAATAACGCAAAACCAAATATTTGATTTAGCTCATGGTTATTCAAACCATATCAAGTCCTATAACTATATTAAAAACAATTTGCAAGAACATGGAACCCAGAATTTGATTGAGCCGCTCATGGTCTTCATACTACAATGGTGGTGATGAGAAAGAAAGGTAATAAATACAAGTAATAAGGAGGAGTAGAACCTTTACGATGTTGTCCGCATACTTCATTAACCAGGACACTAGAAGACCAGTGGAACCTAGATTTAATACCACCAGCCATGTGGTGATGGTGTAGCCGTTAAAAAGGCGGCCCCACCATGGCCCATTCTCAAACTCTCCTCTAAAATCATCCAGAAAGAGCCGCCCTATGTTGAAAATTGCCCCAAACCTGAAATGTACATGTATCGTCCCTAATTAGCATGTCGTGCTCACATTTTCATACTATAAAAGCAAAATATATATATATATATATATATATATATATATATATATATATATATGATAAAGAACAAAGAAACCTACGTATACAGCTGAACATTCTGCCAATATAAGGTGTCATTATTCTTCTTCATTAAAAATTCTGTATAAACCCCAGCTAGAGCCGAAAGGCAAGCAGACAAGACACCCAACATGTACCCCTGGATTGGTGATGAGAATAGGGAGTCACAGGATGCTTCTCCACATCCTTTAACCTATAGCAGCAATAACCGTTAAGGCACCATCCCACTAGTGGATTTTACAGGCATTCCTATTACTGAATTAGTTGGTTGTACAAAAATAGGAGACACTGAGACATATGTATCAAGTATTATATCAACTAGTCTGAAACTGTGATCTATTGACCCATCAATAGATTAAAGTTTTAACAGTCTCTACGTGTCATTTATATCAGCTAAAAGCTTGTGGGCAATAGGAAAGACTCAAGGGGAAGGCACTTATGTGATTCGTATAAAATGTGCAAACAAACGCGGATGCTGGTAGTAGCACCTGACTTGTAGTTGTTCCAACAGCCAATAAAACTATTGCCATCCACTGCAAATTGGAGAGCTTCCTCTTCAAGAACAGTCTAAAGCATTAAAAGAAACCATTAACTTCACAGAAAATACTATTAGCTGCAATTAAAACTGAGGACTCATTTCCCAACTTATCATGTGAATTGCTGTACAAAACTATAAATTAGTAATGATAAAAAAAAAAAAAAAAGAAAGGCAGGGCAGGGCAGGGCAGGGAAGTTGGGTTACCTAAACAATATTCCAGTAGTGACAATTTTTAAATTTCCCATGATTTGATATGTGGATGTATCAACATAAGTGAGGGTGGCAAACTGAACATTATTATGGATGAGGTATATGATGGAGGGGATAGGGTACAAGCGAACGGTCTTCCATTCAGTTGTCATCCTTGGAGGAGGGGATTTCTTACACTCTCTCCACAGAAAGATGGTAGATACAAGAAGCTGCAATGAATAATTAAAAGTGTTGAATGAGTTGAGTAGCAGCCAAGTATTAGTATAGTAGATTGAGTAAATGATAATAAATATATATATATATATATGTAAAATAAGATGAAGAAAGAAAGAAAACCTTAAAGATCTCAGCAAGGAAGGGAATAGTGGCATAGTCATAGGTGTATCGGCCATCAGTCTGGGACAATGTAGTCAAAATGCCCTGCCATTGCCATTGCCATTTGCCATCACAAAATGTTAATTACTAAACTACAGCTGATCAAATAAATGATCATTGAAGGAACACCAAACCAAACATTAGACTGTAATACAAAATTTATTGCACTTGTTCCTACTCCTAAAAATAGGTAATAGAATACAAAAGCATTAATTAATTAATTAATTAAGTAATTAGAAGTGAAGTGAAGTAGTGATAATTACCCAGCAATTGTAATTGTAGATCAGATGAGTAAAAAACGAAAGAAAGAGCAGAAAAAGATGAAGTGAAGTGAAGTGAAGAGTTGTTTGTTGTATTAGAAAGAAAGAAAGAAAGAAATTAGGGTTTTCGGGTAAAGAAACCAACCTGAGAACTGGTGAGAATGGTGAGGAGCGAGGCTACGACGTACCACTGCATCTCATTCTCCGATCCCTGATTTCCTTTCCTTTTCTTTGCTTTGTATTTTGGTTCTTAGCTTTCTAAAATTGCATTCATGGTGCCTAATGTCTGATTTTTATAACATAGTTGGTCCCTATACTATTAAATAGGTTGTGCTCGTGGGTTGACACCCCGATTTGAACTCAAAAATTATGTGAGACATATGAACCTGAATACAGCCTGAAAATTTGCAGGTTGACCTGAATGCAACATGTCTGGAACGAATTTTCTTTATTTTATTATTTTTTTCATATATAATATTATTTTAAAATTAAAATTTAATAACAAACTTTACAAATTAAATAAATAAATATTTTTTTATTGTTAAATCTTATGTTAATTTCTTTTCAAGTTATAACTATGGAAAAATAGTCAAAAAATAAAATATAATATAATATAAATAGGTTGAACAGGTCAACTCGTCAATCCGTTTGGGTTGATCCGAACCCGGCCCGTTTAGCTAAATGGGGTGGCGGGTGATTCGAACCCGTTTAGGCTAAATCCCAACCCACAAATTTCGTGTTAGGTTCACACATCAAATGACTTACATGAGGTTAAGTTTTTCAGCTAAGTCCATGTAATATTACTTATTTACCCTTTCTTTAAAAAAATAAAAGCAAATATCATAAGCTCCTCATTTCACCGTCAACCATCTACCACAGGTCACAACCACCACCACCAACCATCTACCACCATTAACACCACCACCACATCCGACCACCTTCACCGACTCCAACACGTCATAACCATTTACGAACAACGAAAACCCAAAAACCCATACATATCTCTAACTCAACTGAACTAGGCGGTATGTCTGCAACACCTCAAAAAAAAAAAATACACATTCAACCACAACCATCATAAAAGCGATTCTGATTCAGCTCTACAACACCTCACATCGCCGAAAGTTGCAAGTATGGTCAGAGTGGTGGTGGTGGTGATAGCGTTTTCAGTCGATGTTGAATACCGGGTCAGAGATGGTGATTGTTGTAGTTCAATAAACAAGACTGCTTAACAAATCACCATATATCAACTCCAAATTTGCTAGTAACTTGAACTATTGGGTTTTTGTGGTTGGTTGGGGAGATAATAAATAATTGGCATTTTAAAACTAAGTGTTGGGAATCATGATATCGTATACGGAGCGGAAGCGGTTTATATATTTTAACAAAAACGGATTATATATGCAATATATATAGTAGCCGATTTATATATATAAATTGTTAATTAATTTTATTAATCCAATTAATAAAATATTCCCAATCAGGATCTCGGTTAAACGCGTATAAACAAATAAATAAGAAACAACCATAGGGGGTTTAGTAATCAACCTTTGACGACTACACCGGAATTGTAACACACGGGTTACAACGAATCCTCGCTAGTAGGAAGTCCACAACCGAGCAGGAACCAACCGGGAGCAACACTGTGCAAGAGGAAGGCGGCGGCGGAGTGGTGGTGGTTTGCGGCGGCCCTTCTTGGGTGGCGGCCAAAACCTCTTTACTTGGGGAGGAAGGAGTTGTTTTGTGTTGAAAAAGTATGATTAGGGTTTACCCCTTAATCTCCTTTTATAGAACACAATCTTACACTAAGCCCCCTTGCATATTCTTATAATATTCCCTAATATTAATCTAATTAATATTAAGTCCCTCAAGTATAAAATATTATTATTTCACAACTAATAATCCACCAATACATGAACTTATCTGATTCGTGCACCAACGTGTAACTCTTCGGATCGTACCGGGTCGGGTTACATTGACATCGATTTTAATTGCATCGGACATATATCCAACAATCTCCCACTTGGACGATTTTAATTAAATGAGTCAACGTGTGCAGAGTTGGACACCTAGCTGCATCGCACTGCACCCAACACAGTATGACACTTTACAGTCGTCAACTAGTTCTTTGAGTTCAAGAAACGCTTTACTTAACCAAATACTATAGCCCTGATAATTCTATCAATAAGTCCCTTCTGTATAGACATCCGTTGATCATAAGACATGGATCATTCATTCTTATATTGATCAACCATTCTCTATTCTCGTCTTTAATTCAAAATGGTCTAACGAACTACATTAGTCCGAGCGTGGCCACGCGTTTACACCAGTTTGAGTTTACGAGGGCGCCAGAATGTCTAAGCTTCTAATCCTATAGAAGTACAGAATTCCATCAGCGTCATATAACTCCCACTCAATCTTGGATTTCTCCCAATGCTACCCGGATTACTACCCATGTTTCAGGACAGTGTTAGATAACATCAAAGATAGTCCTTGATCAATGTACTTTAATATGTGCTTTAAGAAAAAGAACAGATTGAACATATCAATATCAAAACATCTCATGACATAGATCCATGGAGATCGTTTTGAAGCGAGTTACATCCAATATCATTCTCTAATGATATTTGTGAATTATGATTCTCAAACCCTTGAGCTATTCATCTCATGAATACAATCATTCCAATCCACAATAGTCTTACATTCAAATTCATTCCCATGTAATTTGATCGACTACGGACATTTAGAATACTCTTATTCAAGGATTTAAACATACAAATAATGAACGCAGTTAATAAATATTTAAATTTGCATTTAACCCATTAAATCAAATAAACATTCAATATAACTGTCATAGTTCAAAATAAAACATCAATACTAACTACAGATCATGCCCACTGTCTAGCAACTCTAAGCCCTATCTTTCCAGCATGCTCCTCATGTTTACTTTGAGGTAAAGGCTTAGTAAAGGGGTCAGCCAGATTTAGATTTGTATGAACCTTGTTTATCATGATGTCTCCACGTTCTACTATCTCTCTAATATAGTGGAATTTCCTGAGTATATGCCTTGTGGTCTGATGTGACCTTGGTTCCTTTGCAAGAGCAATGGCACCAGTGTTGTCACACAATATCTCGATTGGTTTCTTTATGCTAGGCACAACATCGAGATCAGTAATGAACTTCTTCATCCAGGCAGCCTCCTTTGCAGCATCCGATGCAGCATTGTATTCTGATTCACAGGTGGATTGAGCAACCACACTTTGCTTATAGCTCTTCCAAATAATAGCCCCACCATTCAGAATGAAAACATATCCCGTTTGTGATTTTGAATCATCACGATCAGTCTGGAAGCTTGCATCAGTATAACACTTAACTGACAACTCCTCATCTAGTCCTCCATATATTAAGAACATATCCTTAGTCCTTCTCAAGTACTTAAGAATGTTCTTCACTGCAGCCCAGTGACTCTCTCCCGGATTCTGTTGATATCTACTCGTCATGCTAAGAGCATACGAGACATCAGGTCTAGTACACAACATGGCATACATGATGGAACCAATAGCAGAAGCATATGGAACTCTTTCCATTTTCTTCTTTTCTTCTTCAGTGTTTGCACACTGTTTGCTACTAAGAATGGTTCCATGTGCCATGGGCAAGAGCCTCCTTTTTGAGTCTTGCATTGAGAAGCGTCGTATGACCTTATCAATATATGTACTTTGACTTAAACCCAACAACCGCTTTGATCTATCTCTATAAATCTTTATTCCCAGAACATAAGCGGCTTCACCAAGATCTTTCATTGCGAAACATTTACCCAACCATGCCTTAACATCTTTAAGCATAGGGATATTGTTTCCAATGATCAGTATGTCATCTACATACAGTATAAGAAAAGTGATATAGCTCCCACTAGATTTCTTGTAAACACATGGTTCATCTTCGTTCTTGATAAAACCAAACTCTTTGATTTTCTTATCAAAACGGAGATTCTAGCTGCGAGATGCTTGCTTTAATCCATAGATGGATTTATTCAGTTTGCACACCTTATTAGGATTCTTTGGATCGACAAAACCTTCAGGTTGAACCATATAGACATCTTCCAGTAAGTGTCCATTAAGGAACGCGGTTTTGACATCCATTTGCCATATCTCATAGTCATAATATGCAGCAATGGCAAGTAGAATTCTAATAGACTTAAGCATGGCTACTGGCGAGAAAGTTTCCTCATAATCAATTCCTTGAGTCTGAGTAAAACCTTTCGCTACAAGCCTTGCTTTGTAGGTTTGCACATTCCCATCCATGTCAGTCTTCTTCTTGAAGATCCATTTGTTTCCCACAGTCCGACATTCGGCAGGAAGATCAACCAAATCCCAGACTTGGTTATCATACATGGATTGCATCTCTGCATTCATGGCTTCTTGCCATTTCTTGGATTCCGAATCCAAGATTGCAGCTTTGTAAGTACCAGGCTCAGCTTCATCAATCATGAAGATATCGTCATACCTTACAGGTGCACGACGATCCCTAATACTTTTTCGAACACTTGGTGTTTCTGTTGCTTCTTGAGTCCTCTCAGGCTCAACTTCAACAACTGGATCAGTTACTTCTGGTTCTGTCTGAACAACTGGTTCAGTCACTTGTGTTTCTCGAATTTCTTCAAGATCCACATGGTTATCTCCAATCCCTCGCGCCAGAAGCTCTTCCTCCAAGAAAGTGCCTCTACGTTTAGTGAAAATCCTATTTTCTGTGGGGTGGTAGAACAAGTAACCAATCTTCTTAGTGTATCCGACGAAAACCACTTTTTCGCCTCTGGGATCTAGTTTATCCGAAGATTCTAGAGTGACATAAGCATTACATCCCCAGACTTTAAGGTAGGATACATGAGGTTTCTTTCCATGCCATATCTCATAAGGCGTTTTATCAACCTTCTTTGTTGGAGCTATATTCACAAGTCTTGCGGCAGTTTCCAAAGCATAACTCCAAAAGGATTTTGGAAGGTTTGTTCGACACATCATTGATCGAATCATATCTAATAGAGTTCGATTTCTCCGCTCAGACACACCATTATGTTGCGGTGTTCCAGGTGGAGTGAGTTGTGAAACTATTCCACAATCCTTTAGATGGTCGATGAATTCCTGACTAAGATATTCACCACCTCGATCTGATCGAAGCATTTTAATAGTTCTATTTAGCTGATTTTCTACTTCGTTTTGGTACTCCTTGAACTTTTCAAGAGTTTCATGTTTATGCTTCATAAGATAAACATAACCATATCTACTGAAATCATCAGTAAATGTAACAAAGTATCTTTCTCCATGTCTTGACATTGTTCTGAATGGACCACATACATCTGTATGTACAAGTCCTAACAGATCATTAGCTCTTTCTCCAACATTTGAAAAAGGTGCTTTTGTTAACTTCCCACTCAAGCATGATTCGCATTTTCCAAACGACTCAGAACCCTTGGAATCTAAGATTCCTGTGGTTTTGAGTTGTTTAACACGATTCTCACTTATGTGACCAAGTCTACAATGCCACATATACGTATCATTAAAGTCCAACTTATTACGTTTATGGGAGATATTGCATAATATGTTATCGTTTTGGATTTCTATCTCATAGATCCCATTGTTGGGTTTTGCATCAAAGTAAAATACATCGTTAAAATAAGCAGAAATAAATTCACCATTAAAACGATAATTAAAACCTTGTCCACGCAAAGCATAAAATGAAACAATATTTCTAGTCACACTAGGAATATAATAAACATTGTTCAAAACAAGTTCTAAACCAGAAGGAAGTAAAAGAACATATTCTCCTATTGCCTTCACAGCAACTCTTTGTCCATTGCCAACATGGACCTCCAAGTCGCCCTGTTTCAGCTTTCTAACCTTTCTTAGTCCCTGCAAAACATTACAAATGTGGAAACCACATCCTGTGTCAAACACCCATGTTTTGCTAGAAAAAGCAAAGATTTCAATAACATATATACCCGAGGACTCTCCTCCAGAAGCATTGGCTTGCTTCAGTTCAGCTAAATACTTAGCACAGTTCCTCTTCCAGTGCCCAGTTTCATCATAATGAAAACATTTGGCATCTTTCAGAGGTTTCTTATTGGCAACAACTTTGCCCTTTCCCTTCCCTTTGCCCTGATTGCCCTTCTTCTTGGTATTAGGTTTCTTAACTTGTCCCTCCCTGATCATTAGCACTGGTGCAGTTTTTCCAGGTATGTTTACCTTAGCAGTTTTGAGCATCTGATGCAACTCTGCAAGTGTCTTCTCCATACCATTCATATTGTAGTTCATAGTGAACTGATCATATGACTTGGGCAATGAGTTGAGGATAATATCCCCAGCCAGCTCATCACTCAAGGGAGATTCCAGACGAGCTAAGTGATCAACATAAGCCTTCATCTTTAGCACATGAGCGCTAACTAATGTACCCTCTTGCATACGAGTGGTTATGAGTAATCGCATTACATCAAACCTCTCATGACGAGCCTTCTGTTGGAACATTTCCACCAGGTGCTGATTCATCTCATATGCCATCTTGTCATCCATGGTCCTTTGAAGTTCAGGGATCATGGACGCCAACATCAAACACGAGACTTTCATAGAGTCATCGAAGTGCTTAGCATAGTTTCTGTAAGCATTAGTTTGTTGGTTGATGGGTTCATCAGGGATTGGCGTTTCAAGAACATACAGCTTGTTCTCCGCCTTGAGAACGATTTTCAAGTTGCGGTGCCAGTCCATGAAGTTGGAGTGGTTCAGTTTGTCCTTCTCTAAGATGGACTTGAGAGAAAATTGGGAGGCGGAACTGTTTTCGTTTGACATCTACAAGGTTCAAAATTAATTTATTAGTATTTCATGTTTTAAATATCCTAATTGTATTATGACCCAAAACAAAATTAAATAGGATGAGACCCCGATTTGTCAATACATAGTGAACTGGCTAAGCACTGTTCACTCGTATGATTAGGTAGGTAAACAACGATTGTTAATTGTGTGCACTACACAACTCTCCATTTTGGGGTTATCGCTAGGAGCGATGTATGTTTAACCCCAACTATGCCCACTTGATAAACAAGCGATGTTTGGTCCTTTACTGTTAGCTGTAATACCGGCCTATGTTACACAGGAAACGCGGTGATTACCTTCTTACATGATCAATCCCCAGAGCAGGGTTCAGCACTAACTTCTGGGTTCGATTTAGAAGAAGTGTTAACATGTTAAGGGTGGCATGAAACATCAATTTAAAATTGGGATTTAATTTTAATATTTACCATAAATATATTGAATGACTCGTCAGCATGATGTGAGTCACACAATAGTTTATAAAATCCAATTTTATATTATTCGTGATAATTGAAACTCCTTTCAACACCGTTTTAAACACCCTATTTAAACTACATTGGTCGTATTATCGCGAATGGACTTGTTTTAATATTAATAAAACTCCTTTTATTAAATATGCTTTTCGGTTTTTATAAAACTTGTTTTAACAAAACCGTTGTCATGATTGTGAAAATTTTTATTTATTTTGGGTTATCTCGATTATTTACAATAAATAAAACACAACCACAAAACATAAAATAAAATAACCGAATCGAGCCCCTAACAGGTCTCCCGTTTCGTTTTAGCCAGAAATGAAACGAACTAGTCTACAAGGGTTTCAAAACTATTTGATAACTCCCACTTGACCCGAGATCTCTATCTTCATGGAACCTGTTCGTCCTTTTATCTCCATCTTGATCTTGTACTTGTAGGATTACAAATAAATTTGAAATACAAAATAAAACAAATCTATTCTAACCCTATCTATTACACCGGATCCAATATCCGTAATAAAAATACAAATCAATAAAAGATAAAGATAAAATAAAACCAATCACAAACACAACCATGACAAGGGTCAAAAACCTAAGGCTCGATTCACATCACAAACATGAACAACTAAAAGCTTTTGATCTTTTGTCAAAATAAATAAATAAATTTTGACAAATAAAACATAGATCAAAATAATAACTTTTACCATCTATACGCGCGTAACCGTGGCTCTGATACCACTGTTGGGAATCATGGTATCGTATACGGAGCGGAAGCGGTTTATATATTTTAACAAAAACGGATTATATATGCAATATATATAGTAGCCGATTTATATATATAAATTGTTAATTAATTTTATTAATCCAATTAATAAAATATTCCCAATCAGGATCTCGGTTAAACGCGTATAAACAAATAAATAAGAAACAACCATAGGGGGTTTAGTAATCAACCTTTGACGACTACACCGGAATTGTAACACGCGGGTTACAACGAATCCTCGCTAGTAGGAAGTCCACAACCGAGCAGGAACCAACCGGGAGCAACACTGTGCAAGAGGAAGGCGGCGGCGGAGTGGTGGTGGTTTGCGGCGGCCCTTCTTGGGTGGCGGCCAAAACCTCTTTACTTGGGGAGGAAGGAGTTGTTTTGTGTTGAAAAAGTATGATTAGGGTTTACCCCTTAATCTCCTTTTATAGAACACAATCTTACACTAAGCCCCCTTGCATATTCTTATAATATTCCCTAATATTAATCTAATTAATATTAAGTCCCTCAAGTATAAAATATTATTATTTCACAAATAATAATCCACCAATACATGAACTTATCTGATTCGTGCACCAACGTGTAACTCTTCGGATCATACCGGGTCGGGTTACATTGACATCGATTTTAATTACATCGGACATATATCCAACACTAAGTTACATCACTCTTCACCATGGGGACCATACGTGTCAAATGAAGGCATCTATGAAATTCTTGCAAACCACATAGGTCATTCATGCACTTAACTCAAATAGGATTTACAAAATACTATTACTTTTTATTAGAACATCAACTCACACACTATATACCCATCCAACAAGGGTTAAACTCTCACCACTTGAAAGACCAAAGCGTTATCCGAGATTTTGGTACCGCTAGGCCAAAGACGCTTTGGTTACAAAAGAACATTGCTACTCTATAAATTTTGTGTTTCAAAATGTGTATTATGTCATAACTGTATAATAAAAATCAAAGGGCATTAAAAATCAAAGGGCATTGGGCCTTGCTATATCCATGTGAATAAAATGGTGATCCTTTCTAAGAGGTCGAGGGTTCGGGTCTCACGATAAAGAGTGACGCCAATTAAGTTTTAAAATAACAATTATTTATTATTCTTTGTTTATTTTTAATAATGATTTTAAAAATGATATTTTCTGAGTAAAATTAAGAGGAAAATATAATACAACTTAAGCTCATCAAGTGATCAATCTAGAATTAGAAAGATATTCATGTATATATTTATAAATGCTCAAATTACCAAGTCAGGTTGTACTATTCAAAGTATTTTCTTTGTAATTATACTATATATATTTGTGTTTATTATCAAGTTTTCAACAAGAATCATCGATATTCATCACCATCCATGACATATTGACATGAAGCCTTGAAATTGCTGGCGTTTAATGTGCCCATATTAACAAACATGTTAGAATTACTATACAATTGTTGTTGTTTATTGATCTATATTCAATCAGAGAGTAACTTGTTAGGTTAATTTCCATTGCGTTAACATGTAAGTTATAATTTAGTCTTAGCTTGCAAACCTAGTCAACTACCGTACATTTGTAACACATATAAGATCTAGAATTACTATGCTACACAGTAAACTAAGGATATAAACTTTTAGCTTTCGACTTGGTGAATCCTTTTGCCCAAAAACACTTAATACACATGGTTCATTCACATTTCAATAACCATGTTGAATTTGATAGTAATTGTAATCTTATTGCGTTAAGACAAATTCTATCATTTCCATGACTAATTCATCTATAGTTAACGAGTTTCAACCCAGCTCATTGGTTTTAAAACACCAAAATAAGTCGGTCATCTTTATTACATATTTTTTAAGTTTGAAAGCACTTAAGGAAATATAGTTGATCATCAGAAACCAATATTGGCCAGTTTAAACTGCCATTTTCGAGCCGATTATGGTTAAAATCGCTAGAAAAAGGGGGCATGGGGCGCCTTGCAGGTAACACCGAAGAAAGTTGATGAAAGATTGTGTATGATTGATGGGTAGAGTAAAAGGGGTGTGGCCCATGGTTCTAGGGGTAGATGAAAAGAGTGTTACTACTGATTTAGTTTTAGAGGGTGTTTGGGATTGATTTTTCAAAACAACTTCTGCGTTTTGGAAAAGGGGGGGGGGGGGGTGATTTTAGATTATTGCGTTTAGGTAGCCTAAAAGTTCATTTCAAAACTCAACCCCAAACACTAAAAACTGATTATTTACGTTTTCAAAACGCAATAATCTAAGAATCCATTTTAAAACGCAACCCCAAACACCCCCTAATATTAGGTAGTTGTAGGTAAAAATGAGGTGACAAGTGTAAAATTGATGGGTTCTGAGAAAGGAGCTCCTCTCCTCCGGTCCTCCCTACAAATCATAATTCTTGCTTTTAAGTTTTGGATCCAAATCAATTTTAACTTGGATCAATTGGACGCCCACGATTTAAACTGCGTTTTCCCCCGGGTCACCGTAATATTATAATAGGTGACCCGGGTTAATGACTCTCGTTGTCTATAAATAAGGAAGTTATACCCTTTATAATAAGCCAAGTTGAAAAGGGTCTAACACCGTAGAGAAAACACCTTCGAAAACACACAGTTAAGGCGATCGACCAGAGCTCTGCTTCTTCTTCAATGGTGTAGTGTAATTAACAAAGAAAAATCTCATAAAAATCCATTTCTTGGTCAAAACCCACCAATAACTCAAATGCTTATATCATTGGTTAAGCTACATAATTAAAATCAACGTGTTCTATGGGATTTATTGGGGTTCAAAATCTAATAATCATATGGTGGTCTAAGCTACCCGAATGTCATACAAAGGTTTAATCTATGGGATTTATTGGGGTTCAAAATCTAGTTAAAAGTAACAAGAGTTGACTATAATATAGTGTTAAGTTGTGAAGATAAAATGGTGGCCTTCCAAATAAGAAATAATATTAAATTAAATGATGAGTTAAATCAAAGTATATTTTAAGTATTGTGAGGTTAAAGTTGAGTTTTGGGGAAGCAAAAAAGAAAAAGATGTATGATGGCCAATAGTAATACCAACATTCTTGTAAAACAAATTTGACATACAAAAGTGTCAACAAGAGACGACAGGGAAAGGTCTCTTTCTCCTTGTTAGATAGAATATACCTCACACAGACTTAACCAAAGACCAAGAATATTATACAGGATTCATTCATGGTGGGTGGGTCCTCCTCATGTTCCTTAATAAGTATGTAGTCCTTAGCTTCTTGCGTTGGGGTGTAGTGATAATCCATTGAACTTTATGTCCATGTTTCCTCATAAACCTGCCAATACAAACATACATATATATATATATATATATATATATGTCAAGACAAGAACCAACCACCTTTTTCTATATGTATTCTATTTTCTTACAACAAACCCATTATCCTTCCTACACCAAGTTAGGCTTGTATCAAGTGAAGAAGCAGAAATTAAAACACAAAGTCGTAACTGGGTTGTGTTGCATTTCTAGACCAATCAAATGCACATCTTCCTTTTTCACACTTTTCTGCTAACATAACATCAATTTGCAGATATAATGGTATGATTGATGAACATACCACCCACCACTCATATAGTATTCTCTCTTTGGTTATGGAAAAAAGAAAAGAAATACCATCATACGCAAGTTAGCAATCGTTTCTTTTTCATCATCATCATCATCATACTCAGTTAATCCCACCTATAGCAAAGCTAAGGTAGGGTCTGAGGAGGGTAAGATGTAGACAGCCTTACCTCTACCCTAAGAATAGAGAGGCTGCTTCCAGTGAGACCCCCGGCTCGATGTGTTTTGGTATCAAGCCTCGGACATAAGGCACAAAACACTTAGCAATCGGGACAAACCAGATCAGTGCATGTACCCCTTTGTCTTTTGGCTATCAACGCCACCACATGATGCATGATTAACCGTCCATTTTTAACGTTATTTTCACGAAATTAGTAAAATAACGTTAAAACTAGTGCAACTTTACTTTTGCCCCCCGAGGGCCACACATATATACATTATATGCGCACACCGTAAGTGGGGTGTAAATAGTTGAAAACAAAGCATAAGGATAAAGGAGTCAGATGATTAACCGTCCATTTTTAACGTTTCTTTTTATTATCACTAATAATAATGTCTATAAGGAAATGTTGAATGCATCACTAAGATGTAAAAATAGTTGAAAACAAAGCATAAGGATAAAGGAGTCAGATGAGGGCTGGCTGCATACCTAACATCTGATAGCTTTACCAGAGCGGCAGAGTGTACAAGATTACAAGAAACGTTGTGTTGAATTCTTGAAGCCTTTGATTACAGAGCTAGATAAAGCACAGTGGCAGTAGCAAATGCTTCCCATATGTGAATCTCAACTGCAATTAATGGAGTCTTGAACCACATAACATAGATATCTGTCTTTTGCTACTCTCTGCACGAATGCTTCACACCATTTTAAGCACCTTTACACTTCCACCTGAATTTGCAGCAACAATCATATTTGATTTCTCCCTCCAGCAAACACTTGAAACAAACTGACCAACAGCCTCATCACCATAGACGGAATCGCTACATCCAAATTTGTAGGAGGTAATAGGCATGGGGAAACTTTTGTGATACGCAAAAACCTGAAAAGAAACCCTTAGTTATATGCCCAACCTCTCAGATAGTGTTTGCTTAATTACTTAATGACTATGGCCAAAATACCTCATTGGATTCAGAACCGCATCCTATATATCCATCCAGAACAGATAATCCAACAAAGTTCTGAGTAAGGATAAAAGGAAATGGTCAACAAATTCGTTATATAAGAAAGAAAATCATCATGCTTGAAATGGGTGTCTTACCTTTTCATTACTGTGCCCTCTGTAGGTCATGCAGCAAGCATCGGTCGAGGTACCCTCTAAGCTGGTTTTTTTCAAGTCCCAAAGCTTTAGTGTGTTGTCAGTGGATGCAGACACGAGGGAATCCGAACCCATAAATTTTACATAGCTTACAGCCTTCTGATGGTCAGCTAGCGTGCACCAGGGAATCCTAGTATGTCTAAGATCATAGCAGCGTATCTTGTAGTCAGCAGATCCAAAAGCCAACATATGTGAGGAACATGAAGAGAACTGAACACAGCACACATTAGCACCACTTCTGATTGTGCATGTTGAGGTTTTCTGTACAATGTAATTCATAAATCATACATTTGTCTAAATCTGAGTTGTCAAAGAACTACCAAAAAGTCAAGAGCGAGAATTACATTGTTTAAGTTCCATAACTTCACTGAACAATCATCACTTCCGCTGGCAAATTGTGTAGGGTCCACATGAGAGAAGTCGACACACCAAGCCCTCCTTTGGTGTTCTGTATAATAAGACAATCCTTGACCAGTGTAGGCATCCCATACCTAAGGTCCATTAAAAAGAAGAAACATACAAAATAAGCACATTAAGACTACTGTTGATTCTAAAACAAAAATACATGCTTTGCACATATTATATATATCCATAAAGCAAGGAACACACACCTGAATCACACCATCATAATCGGCTGATGCCAAGTAGTTCTTTAGGTACTTGTTCCAACAAACACAGCTAAGCTTTGATTTGTTCAGCAACTCAACCACTGGATAATTAACGTCAACAGAATCATGTAAAAGTGTGGCAAACTCAAAAATCTTTATTTTCTTAGAGATACCCGCAGCAGCAATGTAGTTCTCATCGCGATCCAAGCTCAAAGAACAAATTACATTTGCAGAATTCATAAGGTTGTCAAGTTCAAACGTTCCAGATACCTCAAACTTGCTATATCTTATGAACTTGCATATACCATTCAGAAAATCATCAATATAACCAACATGCTTCTCTTGCATGGTATGTTTCCTGACTTCATCTGTATCCACAGAACACCTTTCACGATACCTTAACAGGTCCAGGTCATCTCGTCCATTAGAGACAGCATCACCATTTCGGAGTTGTGACCTCTTACTAAAGTAAGCACTTTCAAGCTGGCTGATATATGTCTCCATCCTTGTCGGCAACATATTTGAGTCATTGAACAATCTGGATACATTATTGTGCTGAAAACTATTCATATCAGTTTCTAACATTTGTATATTTTGATGTAGCTCCAACGCATGCTTTTCCTTGTGTTCCTTTAGTGAAACTAAAAAATCAAGTAACATCTCGAACTCAGCATTTTTACTCTTGTCAATGATCACAGAATAAGTGCTCTGGGGATACAAGTCTTTCATTCCACTTAATAGGTCAGATTGTAGGATTTCCCTGATACAAGTTGAACCAAGTATGTTGGATTATAAACTTGATTTGATCTGATAAAGATTGGACTATACATGCTATGCACCTAGGCTCATATATTATATGTTATGGTATGAAAACCTATACTTATATATGTCCACATATATCAAGTTGTCATATATAAACTGTCATTCATCATGAATAAGTTTGGTATCTAAGCTATATCACAGGACCTAGCCTTATGATAGTTAGGTCTCAAAACTGTTATTCAATCAGGTATCTTCATGTTCAAGTACGAGTAGTGTGTTTTTGATGTAATACTACCACGTACCGCGAAGCTTGGTTTTAAAATGTGGGCATCGAGATTCAAGAGCGCATAATGCGCGCACGGCACATCACCTGATGCAGTGACGGAATCGCATCGCGTGATGTGATTCCATGATGCGCGCATCACATGATGTTGTCTAATGTGGCGCCTTACGCAATTGACCGGTATTTTAGTGTTTAAAGGTTGACAAGTTAAAATATTAGCTATAGTAGTCTACACATATTTTTTAGTTTTTTTTTTAAATTAAAGAACGCCTCACATACGTGATGCGTGTGCTTCGCGCATTATGCATCAGCTTTTGGGATCAAAACGCATCAGATCGCTATACACTTTTTAAAACCAAGCCGCTAAGGAAAATTAGCAACATTTATAGCATAAAGCATAGAGAAGATGTTTACCTTGTTGTTGGGCGAGATGAAGGGTGCGGATGAAGCAACCAAAGACATAAGCCAGCTTCCTGTGGATTATTAGAAATAAAAGTTGGGGGAAGGATCCTGTTACGCAAATCTAAAATTGCTGCTGAATGCATCTCCACTGATACAAATGAGCAGAGCATCTGTATAACAATGAAAGAAGAGTGAGTGAGTGAGTGAGTGTGTGTATGTATAACAATGAAAGAAATTAAGCAGTAGGCCTTGTAACCTCAAATAAGAGAATGCCAAGGCTGTAAACATTTGCAGAAAACAGATCCCTCCCACCGCGGACCTCCTCTGGACAAGCATACCAACTTTTTTCGAGTTCAGCGGTTACAGAAGACGATGAGTCTGTTGAAGTAGAAGTGAAGTAGATGATCTGATCTGATGGCAACAAAATAAAATTGGAAAGGCGTAAATCTTGCAAAGCAGTTCCTTGAGAGTGCATCATATGGACAACCTGAACAACGCGTCGGTATATCCGCAACCTCTCCACTTTATTATTTACCACCTCAAGCTCTAGCCACTTCCTCAAATTCATCCCCTCAGCTGTCACTAAACTTTCTTCCTCGATCTCTATGGAATCATAAGTTTAGAACTCAAACCCTAAATGTTGCTTAATAAAATAATAGCACTAGCAAAAAGTTAAGTAAAGTAAAGCAAAAGCTTCAAAGATTGATGCTGGTTGTTAGTATTTTATAGCATAGCAATATTTAAGATGGAAGTTGTATGTGAAATGAAGAAATAGAAAGGTTAACAACAAGATGTATATATGAATTTGTAACAACACAACAGAGGCCTTAATTAGAAGCATTAGCACATGAATATCATAATAATAATAATATTATTCATTCATTCATGTCATGATCAACAAACAACAGTAAGAGTAGAAAACAATATATAAATATATGTTTGGATACCTGATGAATTGAATGGAATGGAATGGAGTGGAGAGAAATGTATATATGTAATGCATCAAGTAACATTTGTTGTGGGATGGAGGGATGGCCTTTTTATATTCAGTTGGATAGGATGCAGAAGAATTTTTTAATAAATTACAGAATAAATATCTCCAACTCCTCCATGCTTTGCTACTACTCCATGCTTCACTACTATTTTATATTATATATTTTTAACAACAATAACAATAATAATAATAATAAAAATAGACGTTGGTTGGGGTTGGGTATTTGACAAATGAAAATGATTGGTTTGGGGCACATGCTAACCATTGGCAACGAGGGTTTGGCCCATATGCTCGCCACTGGTGGTGGTATGGTAGGTACTTCTTCTTAATATGTTATCCTTTAACTATTTATTTATTTATTAATTCTTATTTTTTTAAATTATTATATTATTAGTTTTTATCATATACTTAACAAAATAACTCATAAGAAGCTGTTTAGTATTGTATACCATAAATTTCTTTGGTTTATAAACCAACAATCATATGTCTAAAAGTAATTTGTTTATATAAGACACAAATCACTGTAAGATTTTTGATATTTTACTATTAGACAAATGAGTTACATTTTTTTTTCTGGGAAAAATATAAAACGAAAACAATTACACCCAAAAAGTCCAACACAACCACGATAAGAGAGGGGGACACAAAAAAAAAAAGAAGGCCATAACGATACAAAACATGAACCAAACCACATAGTGATAATGAAAGCCCATATAGTACGACGCCAGACCACATAGTGATAATCGGGCCATACAGATGGGCTGATAAAGAGACTGGCCTGCTAAGGTACGGCCCATCCTTCACAAAAAAAAAAAAATACAATCAATCTTCATGACTTTAATGTTTCTAGGGAAGTAAATTTTGTCGACAACTTGACGGATGTTGATAGGGGTTATCATCGCGCTAAAAGAATGCAAATCTAAGGTATTGTTTGTTTTTTAAGAGGTAAAATGTTTATAGTTTGCGGACCACATCTTCATACATAGGAAAAGAGGTGGACCAAAGGTCTGTAATCTGCAAGAGTAAGACTGTTTGTTTGTTTGAAACATTTGATCCCACCAACCTACCTCGTAACATACAAACTCAAGACTCTCCGTATGATCAATGCCAATACCGTCCAAGGCGAACATCGTCCACTACTCACGAATAATTCACCACGATGGGACATGTCATTGTTACAACCCCCCAATGATCATACACAGGGCCGTCCCTGAAAATTCAGGTGCCCGGGCCGAGCCATGAAATATGTGCCTCTTAGTTTTAGGTCTTTTAAGCAATGTTTTCATAACCGAAGCGGACGTTGAACTGGTGTCATTAATATAGAACTGAAAGCGTCATAATAATTATAAAAACTAATATGTTTGGGTAATTGGCTCATAAAAAAAAAACACAATTTCTTAAAATTCCATATTAATTTGAAAGGCCATTATCTTATATCTAGATTTCAAAAGTTCTTTAATAAAATATGAATTTAACTTGTATCATGTGCAAAAGCTTGAGACAATTACTGTTTTTTAGTACTCCTATATATTAAAACTTACTGCAAAGGCTGCATAACTATTGTACCACAGCCCAAATATCAAGTAACACACTTCAATTTTTTTTAATTCTGTCGTATCTTTCTAGTTTAGTTTTTCATGTATGACTCATCTTGTTTCTTATCTACTCTTCACCTTCTTGTGTTTATATCCAGTGATGTTCAAGATGAAATCTTTTTTTGGGTCGAAAACAGAAAAAAAAATACTTGCCGAAAGAAAACACTCATTGCCGCTCAAAGTGCCCCTTTAGAAATTGGACCCGGGCCGGGAGTCCTCCCCGCACCCCCTTATCACCGGCCCTGATCATACACTTGCAAATGCCCTGGGTATGTATGTTATTCTACACAACCCCAATGTCTCCCTTTATGTCTCAATCCATACCTGAAACACAACACGTACCCGAAACCCAACATGCATCCGGAAGTCTCCTGACACGTAGACATTGTAGGAAGCAACCGGAGTAAGAACATGCTCCTAAGACACATGAGAAGTGGACAATGAAGGAGGAGTTCGCTTTGGCACAAGCGTGGCTTGACGTTTCCGAAGAGCCCATTGTTGAGCTTTTTCTTTAGGCATGTTTTTTTATATAGGCATGTTTTTTTATTTTTTTATTATAGAATGGGTATTTGTGTCATTTACTCATTAAAAGCTTGTAGCTAGTATGAGCTTTTTCTTAAACGCTAGTACTAGTAGCTTTTCAATATAAAGTTTTTTCTCCTAACCTAAAAGCTTCAAGCTACTTCAACCAAACAAGTCTTAAGATGTCATACTATAACCGCTTCGGATTTAAAAGGTAGGTTGTGCGGATAAATACAACAATGGTTGTCGATCTCTTGCCCCAATATTTCATGAATTCAACTCCTTAAGTCGTCATGGCCATGACTTTGATGCATATATACTAATCAATTAATGCCAATTGCCAACCATAAATCTCCACACCTACCATTGTGAGTTCATCCATCCATACATGCATGTCAAGTTGTCAACCGATGGCGGTACGGAATGGATCTACTTACTTTAAGTTTTTGATACTCATTAATTGTTAACTATTACATAATATTAAAAGAGCAATGAATTTGAATAGTGATTTATGATGTTTAGGTAGTTTTGTTATTTTTTTAGGTTATTGTTGTCATTTACATTTGTGATTTGATTAACAGTCCAAACACCTTGCATGTTACTGAGCTGTCAAATGGATAGTGTTGTGTGACACCAGCTGTCCATCAGATGATGTTGCCATTGAGGACACGCATCATCTTCATTGTCATACTTAAGCCTAATCTTCTGCCGCGTGGAAAGGAGAGGACACGCATCATCTCCACTATCAAACTTAATTTCTTATATAATCCATACTGAAATTTCTTATTTTCCCATCCACAAACATCATGTTCTCCTTCACATCACCTCCAAAAGTCAAGCTTGATGATGTTGTTAAAGGTTACAAAAGAAAATGCATTTGCAGATGATGCTTACGATTTTTTTAGGAAGGTCATGAAGAGGAGAAAGAGGTCACCGATGATAAGGTGGACAACGATGCCTAAAAACTTTTGCCGGTGACACGGATTCAGCCAGTAGCTGACCGATAAATAGCAAGTCCTGTAAACAAAGTGAACAATAATACCATAGAGCATGTTAAAGAGGCAATAGGAACAACCACCATACACATCCATTGAAGGTAAGGCCATCAACATACAAAATCGGGTAGAGGTGTGGCAAAAACTTTCGACCCTACTTAAAAAGGGTGTCCCGACGTGGTTCTGACCGATGGTATGCAGAATCGACTCTATTAAATCGAGTGCAGATCTGATTTGTTGAAACGTCGAATGTGCGGGTTTGGTGGCGTTTATGCGGTGGTGCCGGCAAGGTGATTCCACAAGCAATAAAGTTATCCCCTCATAGCGGCATACAAGTCTTTGAATTCATCAAAGTCACTTCCATCAACTATTGAGGCAATAATTGACCAAAGGTCAAATAATTGTTTTAGATCTGGTAGGGGTTGTAAATAGGAGGGATAGAGATAAGGAAATAGGTTATGGGGTATATTGAAGGGAGTATTTTTTTTACAATAAACTCAAGTACTCCGTACATGAGATTTATGAGATTTGGAAGACTATGTAATTTTCTTTTTATATTTAGAAAATAAAGTTTATTACTCTTGGATACACAAGAAGATATGTTGATTATATTGTTGGTTGCCTAACTTGCATTTCGTTCTAGCGTATACCCCTATCGTACCCATATCGTATTTTAACGCCTGAAGAATCCGCGCAAAGCGCGGTATAAATACCACTAGTTTTTTTAAAAGGCCAGCCATAGTATCTATTTTTACAAAGGGAAATGAAATTAAATAATCTTAACTTTGAGGGGTTGGAATGGAATAATCCCAATTTAAAACTTGTAAGATAACAGTTTCAACTTGTCAATGTTTTTATTTTGTTGGTCCCAAATTAACCCCAGTTAAGTTTTTCTGTTAACTGCGTACGTGGCATCACATGTGGCATCCTACGTGGCCTAAACTGCTAAGCTGTCAAAAAAAAGTGTGGCCCACCATATCCACATGTTTAAATGTAATTAAAATAAATGTTTTATTAATGTTCTAAAAAGAATGGGGCCCACAAACATCATCTATCAGTATGTTACATATCATCACTCTATCAAAATAATGTTTCAAAGTCATTAACCCTAAAAATCAAAACTCGATTAAAAAACCCTCTCTACCAGACGATCGATCAAACCCTAGACCCCTAGACGATAACAATGGCTGAAGACATCGACATTAAGATATGGTATGGTGGCACCTTCGTTTCTCATTCTTCAAGACTAAGATATTGTGGTGGTGAACAAAGAACAATGAGGTTAGATATTGATCATGTTTCGTATTTTGAAATTGTTGATTATGTAATGCAACATTGTTCATACGTATCCAAGGATTTCATCATGTATTACAAGTTACCTTACAATGGTGGATTGAAACTGTTAACAATTGATGCTGATGTTATGGACACGGTGGAGGCATTTAGAAATGTTGATGAAACTGTTTGTGTGTATGTGCAACATGGCCCGATTAGCAAACCTCCTTCTACACCCTGTAAAACACCTTCATTGACCAGCTCACCCAACCCATTGAATAGCCCACTCAGAAGCCCATTAATCCCACTAGTCAGCCCACTTAAAAACCTTAGTCAAACACTTGCCACACCTGATGTAGTTAATGAGCAGAACATGCCAGCTGCATAGAAAAGTTAGATGCTTTAAATGAGGCTGTGAAAGGAAAGTCAATATCTTTAGATGAACCACCTACTAAGAAGAAGTCAGTGGACAGAAGGCTTCAAATTTTTGAAGATGAAACAGAGATAGAATTAGAGGAGGAGTTTAGTTTAGGTTCTGATGATTCAAGGGATGAGACATATAAAGTTAATAAAAATGATGAAGATTCAAGTTCTGATGTTGTAAGTGTTTATGGGACAGAAGAAGAGGATCAACAGGAGGATGCAGTAGATGAAGATGATTATGGGTCAGCAGGGGAAGATGAAGAATGGAGACAGTCACAATTGAACATCAAGAAGGTGAACACAGAACATGTTGAAACAACAAATAAGTTGTTACAACTATGTTTGCAAGTAAATGCTATTGAAGTAGAAGGGACTGGTAATACAGAAGCATCACATGATGAAGCACATAGTAGCTATGAAGACTCGGAAGGGGATGTAAAAACACCTGGTGAGAGTTCTGATGATGACATTTTAGGCATGAAGTATGCTCCTAGTATTCCTGTTGTGACTGATTACACTGCCTGGACAAAGTGGGCTTGGGTGGTTGGTACAAGATTCCTAAGTAGGGATGCTTTTAAACAGGTTGTGAAAAAGTATGCTGTTGCAAATGGTAAGAGTTTAGTTGTTTTTGTTAGTAACAAGAATAGGGGAGGTTGTATTGGTATTAGTTGTGTTAAAGGTTGTCCATTCAATATTTATTGTTTTTTCCATCAAGAAAAAAAATTGTTACATGGAAAAAAGAGAAGTACAAGGTGTTGATAAGCCAATGATTTCTTACCTGTGTTTAAATGTAAACCACATTGGTCTTCTAAGGATATTCAACTTATTGTGAAAGAGAAGTACAAGGTGTTGATAAGTAAGTGGTCTGCATTTAAGGCCAAAAGCTATGCACATATTCAACTGTATGGGTCAATGAAAGAACATTATTGCAAACTAGGATCCTATTTAGAGGCTTTAAGAATAGCAAATCCTAGTTCCACATTTGAGTTGATGACTGTACCACCAGGATACATCAATGCAGATTCTAGTGCAGCTTGTGATAGTTGTTTTAGGCTATTTGTGTGCTTTGGTGGGTTGAGGAAGGAATTTTTAGCAGGCTGCAGGAAGGTGTTGTGTTTGGATGGGTGCTTTCTGAAAACATTTTTAGGTGGCATGTTATTGGCTGCAGTAGGCGGGGATGCAAATGATAAGATGTATCCAGTTGCTTGGGCAGTGGTAGAAGGAGAAAACAATGACAGTTGGCCATGGTTCATGGAACAGTTAAGGAGATGTTTACAAGTTGTTGATGGTGGAAAGCAATGGACATTGTTATCAGATCATCAAAAGGTAACATCATCTAATTTTATGTATTCTATAAATGAAACACTAATACATCATTCTAACACTTAATAAATTGTTGTGTAGGGTTTGCTTAATGTTGTAGCTTTGGTCTGGCCTGAAGCTGAGCATAGAAATTATGCCAGATACATATATGCCAACTGGCATAAAAAACATAAAAGTGATGAATTGAATGAGGTTTTCTGGACAGCTGTGAGAGCATACAATGAGGATGACCACAAAGATGCATTGAAGGAGATGAAAATGTTGTCTACTGAAGCAGTTGATGATTTTCTGAAACAGGATCCTAAGTGTTTTGCAAGGTGCTTTCTCAAGACACACACTAGGTGTGATGTTATCTGCAACAACATGGCAGAAACATTTAATGGGTTCATTGTGCAGTCTAGACAGAAGCACATTATAAACATGTTGGAGGACATAAGTGTGCAAATTATGACTAGGTTAATAAACCAGAAAAGGGAGATGGAAAGAGAAGATGTTGTTGTTTGTCCTAAGATTCAGGGGAAGTTGGATCTTGAAAAGGATTGGGCTTATTGTGACACTAGTCAACAAACCAGGTCAACATCCGTACATAATTCACTTGCTGCCTTATTATATGTGCACATTTAGACAGTTTAGGTACACTATACCCCCCACCCCCAGTCTAGTAAAGCCAAGAGTTAATCAGAAAACTCAACATTGGGCACTTGTTTAGTCATACAACACCTGAACAATAATCACCACAAACCTTACATGAGGTTATTAAACCCTAACACATGATAACTCACTTTTAACACACGAAAGTGAACACAAGAAACACCATGGGATATCACTTAACAAACACGTGATACCTATGAAACAAAATACATGTTAATGTCGTCATCCAAAGGCCTGGAACTTAACCAACTCTTACCATTTCTAGACCGGATGATATTCCTATATCACAAGGCACTAGATGTTACATGATGGACACAATGTGCATTCACAACACTATTAACATGTGTAGGACGGTTAATTTATGAAAAATATTGAGTCTAGGATCATAATAGAGCTATCTTAGTCATAAGACTCCATGGATCATGCTCACATACACTCGGCTTGGATATAATGTTCATGTAAACATCCAAAGAACTCGTGGGAAACCTCTCTCTTGTTCTATTCATTCGGCCAAAAATCCCTATCCATCCATACAATAACTAACACACTAGGACACTACTCAAGGCACATTCCTATCACTAGTCACTTATATGAAATCGGCCCACATAAAACACATGAAAAACAAGAGTTAACACATGAAGCTACCACTTACACACATTTAGATATCAAGACAAAGATAGCCACCTTCTCACATGAAGTCAACTAACCCTATGTAGGAACACTACAAAAATCGGCCTAAGAGAAACCAAAGCCAAAGGAATAGCCACACTTGCTTAAACATGATTGGTAGAAGCTAAAGACAAACACTAATCCATCACATGCTTCCAAAGAAGACAAAACAACCCCTTATACCAAAATAGGACCTATACTTAGACTACCATCCTTCCCCTTGCTTCCTCCTTACCCGAATACACTCCCTAGGATCGGCCAAACATGAACAAGCACACATCACTATAACTATGACAACCTAGGACCCTTGGAACTATCAACCTCTAGCAAGAATGTTCTAGGTCAAGTCACCATCAAGTCCACACTACCATGACTAGGTTACGGCCCCCAAGTAAGGAAACAAAATAGTGATAGCTCAATAAGATCTCAAACCTATTGGATATGGATCGACTAGAGTGATAAGGAGACATAGAACTTGCATACAAATGGATTAAAGCCAAAAACTAACTAACTAACTACCAATGTCAACCTTTCCCCATTCATGACTAGTCTTCCCATCAAATGAAATTGCAAGAATCCATGAAACCTTTCTCAACCTATGTTTCGGCTTAGAAGCATGAGACTACCACAAATGTTTTGTCATCTTCCCACTTGAACTCCTATATAAGGACCTCCACCCCCACCCTCACCCTCATTCCTTGCGCCAACTCTCAACACAAACACCTACTCTCTCTCACTCAAACCCATCGGCCAAACACTTGGGACACCAAGCCGAAGCCATCAATAAACAAGGGAGCAAACACAAGACTCTCTAACTTGGAATCATCCTAGGTAAGACACATTGCACCTTTAAGCTTCTTTCTTTCAATATACCCTCTTGTTAGATCCAATACTCGGCCTTAGAACACCATGATTAGGCACACAACACTTTACAAGAGAATAGATTTCAAAACAACACTTTTTAGATATAAATCTTAGGCACATTGTCGTAATACTAGTACTTGTTCACGTAATCTTGCTTTAACAACCTTATAATCGGCTTTATTATAATCAAGAGTAGTTGAATTGTATTTTGGAACAATATACGACTTAAATCACTTCGGGTTTCATGAGTCTAAGCTTACTTGGCTTAAGTTTGAAGCTAAGGTTAATAACATAATAATCGAAGCTTAAACTTGTTACAAGACTCACAATATGTCATGATATAACACTACAAGGCTCGAATAAGCTTAAAACAACCAAATTGATTTACTAGATAATCGGCATTATCCTTTACACCATAAGAACACATCGGCTACCATGAGCTAACGTGTGTTAAGCTAGGCCAAAGCATGTGTTAACCTCAAATGGTGTAGTATAGAGGTCTAAACATATGTTAAGATACTTATTTATCATAAATCAATCACACAATAACCAAAATCACAAATGTTGGGTGAACAATTTGTTTGATAAACAAGGCTAGACAACTTACCATGTCCATAATGATCATAGGGTATCATTTGTCAGGACGGTGATCATCTACAGTTTTCCCTATACCACCTACACTACTATCAGGTGAGTTTTCATGGCCCCATTTTACTATTTTTCATTTTGGGGGAAACACATGCATCAAAACTTGTGTCATTTTCAAGTGTGTGTACATTCTATCATGACTGCCATGTGGAACATGAGACATTTTGGTTCATGAGCTCACTAGTCCTCGTACATCGTTTACTGTAACCATTAGCTAAACATCTAGCCATGGAACACTTTAATAGATCTATTGGGTTGATACCCCCACTCTTGGTTAGTCGCTCTAACCGGTCACATACAAAAGAGTGTTAGTATTCTACAATACATACATTGTCTTTAGTGTACAATGAAAGAGGCACAACAGTCAAGAGGTTTGGTTACAGGACTCATGGTTTGCACAGTGATCATTTGCCTAGCTAGCTTATGATTGGTCATACACGAATTACACGTTGGTTTTACTCATCATAAACAAAACCCATGAACTCACCAACATTATTGTTGACAAAACTCGTTATGCATGTGTTTCAAGTAACTAGATGGAGGGCCACATGGATTTGAGGGAGAGGTTCGAGCAAGCACTGTGTGGTACCACTATGATGGTTTTACCTTATTGTCCTATTTTTATTTAGTCATGAGAGTAATGGACACGTATTCTCTTTTGTTAACGCCATGGTGACGTTTTTAAATAATTAATGACAATGCCCATCTTATACGGTGGTACTATTTTGAATAAAATTATGTGATTGCTTGAACTTGTGATTGAAAACTTTTCGGTCGTTACATCTCGTGTTTCCGCCTTGGCGCGGTGTGACACTTATAGATGTGAGGTTTATCCATCCTTATTGCATGTGTTCCAAGTAAGGGAGTTGGATGATGTATCAATTGATTTGGGAAACGGAACATGCACATGTAGAAAATGAGATTTGTCAGATATCCCTTGCAAGCATGTGTGTGCAGTAGTTGGATTTCTCATTAAGAATGCCGAAATGTATGTGCATGACTGGTACCACAAGGAACAATACATGAAAGCTTATTCGTATACCCAGTGGCGGATCTAGACTAAAACTTCAGGGGTAACTAACTTAATAGAGGGTTCTCCGGATGTGTGTATATATAGAGAAGAGATTATTAGAGAGATTACTGATTAATGAACAACATAACACCAGGGCCGTCCCTGAGAATTCATGTGCCTGGGCCAAGCCACGAAAAATGTGCCTCTTCCCTTAAGCCTTAACGAAATAAATAACATAAACTATTTCTTTAAACGACGATTAAAGTATTACAACGAGTTAATGACATACCGTATTAAGCAAATAGGTAACCGAGGATGAATGAAGGTTCTTTAACATTCTTTTTAGCCTAAAGCTTTTGAATTAGGTTGGGGGGGGGGATTTTGTTTGCTTTTGTGTGTCGCAGGTTTCTTCTATTCTTTTTGTTTTTTTTATTTAGTTAAATTAAATGAGTAATGAGCTTTTAAACTTGTTATGGGTTACTAGTATTTTGTGTTATTTTATAATTTAAAAGATGTGTTTAATAAGCCCGAGTTTAAATGTTTAAAAAAATATATACATATACATATAGTTTTTTTTAAATGTGTCCCCGATATTTTCGGCCCTGGCCGGTTGGCCTCCCTAGCCTACCCAAGGGTCGGCCATGCGTAACACCATTAGCGGAATCATCCTTCATCTCTCTCAACCATGTTCATCAAGAACATATAAAACAATCATAATTGTACACCCTACCCTAAAGAGAACTCTATCAAAATCATGGTGTCTTCCATCACTATGTTTACTAGAGTATCAAGTACACATGATTAGTTTTATGTTT
This sequence comes from Ambrosia artemisiifolia, assembly GCA_032199755.1. Lineage (NCBI taxonomy): Eukaryota > Viridiplantae > Streptophyta > Magnoliopsida > Asterales > Asteraceae > Ambrosia > Ambrosia artemisiifolia. Next base: position 46,855,164 of record CM063527.1, on the reverse strand, counting down.
TACTCATGTTCATATAATATAATCAACGTGTAAGGCTTGTGCTTTTTTCTCGTCACTTCTTGAATAAAAAACTCATCCTAAGTCCTCAATGTGTAGTTTAGGATATTATTGTGTCATGAATAACCTGAGAACTTTGTGTTTTTTTTTTCTGTATGAACAAAACCTAACAAAAAATAGTCGTTTTTTCTCCATTTTTTATATAGTATTGTGGTACTTGTTGAAAAAATAATAAAATGCTCGTTAATTTGGTCGTTTTTTTCTCCGTTTTTTATATAGCACTATGGTACTCGTTGGAAAGATAATAAAACGCTCGTTAATTTGATGTAATTTGTTTTTCTTTAAAAAAACCCGTATATAAAAGATATTAACGTTTAAAAATTATGGGAGAAAACATGAGAGAAATAAATCTAATTTTGTTTTTAATTTTTTTTCCCTAAAATATTTCAATGCCACTGCCACATGCAGGGGCGGATCTGGTTAAGAAGCAGGGGTTACGTATGTTACCCCTCGATTATTCCGGCGAAGAAGAAAAACAATTTTTTTTTTAATGTTTTTTATAAAATGTTACCCCTTAAAAGGAAATTATGTTACCCCTTAAATAATTTTAAAAAGAAAACAGAGGAGGAAAAATAAAGAAGATTGATTCTTGTTTTCTTTTCCGATCTGCCTGAAGGTATGGCGAGAATGTGAGATGGAAAAATGAAGAAGATGAAGTAAGACATATAAATAAATTATTAGTCAAAAGGTAAAGTGCATTGATGAAGTACAAGAATATAATAATAAATTATTTGTTAAGGAAAACTCTTAGCTGTTATTTTTAATTATTGTTTCTTATTTTTTTAACGGTTTCATACTTTTATTATGTTTGGAACTTGACTTTTTTTTTAAAGGCACTTGACCACACTTAAAATGTTAAACTAAAAGGGTTGGTATTTGGTATTTTAAGATGGAGGCATGTAAACTAGTAGGTATTTATTTATCTTTATTTATTATCATGTTTTTAACTTTGTTTCGTTTACATTATATGAAACCTTGGTTTATAAAAGCGCGAAGCGCTCCAAGACGTTTTGGTTCCAAAATCCGAGGCGCGGGGATTCAAGCGCGAGGGAATAGCTTCACGTATGTAAGGCGCCCTATTAAAAAAATATAAAAAATATTTATATATTTCAAAACAAAGCATCGCATCTTAGCTGTTGTTACCATAAACGTACCAAATTGGATTTCTGGGCGCCTCAACTGCTGAAGCGCCGCCTCAAGCGCCAAGATTAAAACGCCGCCCCAAGAGCTACATGTATTACGGCGCTTTTTGACAAAAAAACGATTTGTTTGGCCAGAGGCGAAGGATAAGAAGGCCCTGGCCCCTCCTGTTTTTTGGCGCAGTGGTATAAATTTGCGATTTTCATAGGTAAATTGAGTCCGGGTTGAGTCCGGCCCCCACCGATTTGCCACTACCGATCGAAAAAAATTGAGTTCGGCCCCCACTGATTCCGAAACCAAGCTTCGCCACTGTGTTTGGCGGCTCACGCCTCAAACCCTTTAAGCGCGCCCCAGGCGCTATTTTTTAAACCAAGTATGAAACCACGTCAAATTTTTTTTTTTTTTTTTTGAAATGTTACCCCTAGTTTTTTTTTCTAGATCCGCCACTGGCCACATGACATCCTACATGGCACTCTCAAAGGAGAGAATGATTATATGAGTGTCTAGTAGAATTTAGCCCTTTAATATATATATATATATATATATATATAATATTTATAGATTATAAATATTATTAATGACGTCTACGTTTTGTTTTTCATATATTACATTGATGTTTAGACATTTATTTTTTATGATTTTACGTTATGTTTTTCAGTTGCTACATCGACAATGAAAAGAACAAATACCAATCAAATTCTCGCTATAACGTGCGTGGTAAACACTCATCTCTAAATGCACAATTTTGACATGCTTTTTTATCTATGTTTAAACCAACCTGCTGTAAAGCGCGGTCATCGTGATTATCTTTATATATATTTTGGTATAAATTTGTTCGAATAACATGGCTTTCGTATACAATAATGTAACTTGTCCGTAACTTTTGAATATACTAGGTTGTCAAGTAGAATATCTTGTCTAGATTTTATTAATATAATGTATATTTTGCACTTGTTGTAAAGCGTGGATGAAAAGTTAGTAGTTTTATGATAAAGCATGATGAAATTTAAAGCATTTATGAAGATTTTACAATTATTATTTTAAGTTGGTTGAATAGAATTGGTCCCATACATATATTATGGACGGACGGACGGACAGACAGACAGTAGACCGACACACGCCATGTCAAATACTACTTTGATCACTAAAAGCCAACCACACGGCACATGTCCCACACACCACATTCTGACTCCTTTTATTCCCAGCTTTCTTGTTGTGAAATAACTCATAAGGAGATGGGTTTAGAGATGGGGAAGCAGAAGACGATGTTTGTGAAGATGGTTGCTTGTTTGATTCTTATGGGTGTTGCCTATCGACTCCTCTACTTTTCAAGCATCGTCCCTTATTATGAGATTGCTCAAGATTCCGCTGCTGCTAATTTCACTCTTTCCGGTTCTCAACCGCCAACACCCCACACCACTACCATTACCACTACCACTACCACTAGTATGTCTTCCTTCCTTCCTTCATTTTCAACTTACAAACATTCATTTCTTTTCCTTTTTAACACTCTATACTTGATGAAAAGTGTTCACTAACTTCAATAATAATAATAATAATAAAATATAGTCCACACTCTACACGTTGTTGGTTTAGACCCTCCATGACTAAAACTAACTTAAAAACCTTACTTTTAATGGTTCAGATTTTTTTTTAATAAAAGGGTAAACCAAGTATATACTGTAATAATTAATTTTGTAAAATATGTTGTTTACAAAAAAAAAAAAAGACAAATTAGATGGCGAGTAAACGGGTAACTGCTATCCATTTTTGAATTGCAAACCCGATTCGACTAAACACAAACCTTTGGTTCGGATGGATTGAAAATAATTAAAAATTACAAATGAAGAAAATGAGCAAATTTATTCAAGTTCATCGGTAGAGATATATGTGGATCTATCATATATCCGTTGATTAGGGTTTCGAATTTTTGGGATGGGATCAACGGGGGATTTATGGAGAGGATAGTTTTGTAATTCACGTTTTTTTTTTTTTAAATTCGAAATAGGCCCAAAATTCATTTTTTTTTTTTAAAGTCTACTAATTCTTTTATAGAATCACATCACCGTTTATATAAAAAGGAGTAGACTTGTGGGACCATGCGTCAACATCGGCCCGGTTCAGGCTTAAACATCCTGAAAACATACACCACATGGGTTGGTTCATACAAAAAAGTATTTAAATGTAGGGTGGTTCATACAAGCCGAACCGAGCCTGAGCTCAATTAACTTACGAAAGCTTGAGCTTGAGTTCGGCTCGGTTTATTACAAAGCTCGAGCTTGACTCGTTTATTAAATATTTGGTAATATATTAAATAAATTTATATAACTAATAAGTTTGTTTAGGCTCAAGAGCTCGATAAGTGAAGCTCGGATCGTAAACAAGTTTAAATAAGCTCAGCTCGGCTTATCTACTAAACGACTTTAAATGAGGGGTAAATATTAATAAAAACTAATATTACACCAAGGCTCGAGCTCGGGCTCGAAAAATAAACGGGCTTTGTTTTAGGCTCAAGCTTTGCTCGGGCTCGATAAGGCTCGGCTTGTTTCAAGCTTTTTTGGAGTCGATCTCGAGTAGCTCGCGGGCGGCTGGGCTTGTTTGCACCCCTACTTAGATGATGCATTTTTAGGATTATTAAGGTTTGTTTTGTTGGTTAGGTTCAGCAGGAAGGTGTGATATTTTCAGTGGAGAATGGGTTAGGGACCCCACAGGGCCAGCATACACTAACAACACCTGTGACACAATAGAACATCATCAGAACTGCTTAAAAAACGGGCGTCCTGATTCCGCTTACATCTACTGGAGGTGGAGACCCAAAGACTGCAACTTACCCAGATTCGACCCCAAGACGTTTCTTCATTTCATGACCAACAAATCCATGGCCTTCATCGGTGATTCAATCTCACGCAATCATGTGCAGTCATTGCTATGCATTCTTTCTCAGGTTGAACGTGCAGTTGAAGTGTATCATGACAAGGAATACAGAAGCAAAAGATGGTTCTTTCATTCGCATAACTTCACACTGTCGGTCATTTGGTCGCCTTTTCTAACTGAGGCCAAGATTTTTGAAGACTATGATGGCCATGCTTCAGGTGCAGTCCGCCTTCATCTTGACCAGCCCCACTCCGAATGGGTCAACGACTTGGGTAAATTTGACTATGTGGAGATCGCTGCTGGGAAATGGTTCTTGAAGACAGCGGTCTACTATGAGAACAACACAATTGTTGGGTGTCATAACTGTAAAATAGAGAATGTAACAGAGGTGGGGTTTGACTACGCGTATCGTAGAGCTTTACAGACGACTCTCAGCTTCATCACAAAGTCGGACCACAAGGTTTACACCTTGTTCCAGACCACAACACCTGATCATTTTGAGAATGGTGAGTGGAACACAGGAGGTTATTGTAACAGGACGGTTCCTTTCAAAGAAGGTGAAACTGAATTGAGAGATATTGATACAATAATGAGAAAAGTGGAACTGGAGGAATTCAAGAAAGCAGTTGGGGATACAAAGGGGTCAACTTTGAAACTGTTTGACACGACCCGTATGGCTTTGTTGAGGCCGGATGGACACCCTGGTGCGTACCGAGCGTTCCATCCGTTTGAAGGTAATGCTAAAGTTCAAAATGATTGTTTGCATTGGTGCTTGCCTGGGCCAATTGACTCATGGAATGATTTGCTCATCAATATACTCCTTAAAGAATAAACGTTGAAGAGAGGATTTTTTGGGCTTTGATCACTTTCTTGGCTTGGAAACATCAGTCTTTGTTTAGTTTAGAAATGTTAATATAATAGTATTATACAGGTTATGAAATGGACTAATGACTTAAGAGAAGAGAGAATCTACAAATGCAAATGAAGAACATGCAAGTTGAAGTTGGTTGATCAAAATTATTTGATTGGTTTCTTGAAACACAAACTTGCACATTACATACCGAAATGAAAACATTTAACAGGGAAAAACATAGTTCTGAGTACATCTCTTAACATTCTTGAATGAATCCTTAGCTCTAGTATAGTTTCTCCTACTGATCAGCTGACACTAACCGTATCAATCCCTTACGAATTTCATGCATGTTTTCTTTCTTAGACTCATAAGAGCATTGCTCATTTGCTCTATATCTTCGTTTTCATGGATTGCAAAGGAATTGGAATTGGAATTCGCGAGTGAACCATAATTTGTTTTGAAATTTTGATGTATTCGTTTCATAAAATAGAATGAAGTCTCGATGGAATTGAAACATGGATTCCCTTCCATATGTTGTTGTTCAATTACAATTCTTTCTTTTGTTGTGTTATAAAAACACAGTGAAATCAAGAACAATAATGAAAGATTTGAATGAATATTATTATTAAACTTCAACCAGATGAGTAATTGCGAAAAGATTAAAAGATTACAAAACAATTGGAAGGATCCCAATTTATAGACCTACGAAACCCTAATTCTATCCCTAAATCTCGTAACAAACTATTAACGGTTATATTTTCAGGTTAACATTATTAACCCTCCAAATGTTTACTTTTAGTCCTTCGGGTTTCAACATTTTACCGTTTTAAGTCAAAACTCTTTATCAGTAGTTTGATCAGAGTTTTGATCATCAGTAGTTTAAGACCACTCATCAGTACTTTGTTCTATCAGAGTTTAGAACAGATGTTTGAATAACTACTGATCAGAGTTTTAGTGTTATCAGACTTTTGACTTATCAGACTTTAGCTTCATCAGACTTTTGTCCTGGTAGTGCTTTAGTCATCATGTCAGCAGGATTTGCATCAGTTGCAACCCACTTGACATTCACTTCCTTAGAAACAATAATGTCCCTGATCCAAAACATCTTCACCTTGATGTGTTTGGTCCTTTCATGGAACACACTATTCTTGGATAGTTGTACAGCCCCAGAATTATCACAATTCACTTCTGTATCATCCAGACTAATTCCCAAATCAGTCACTATCCCTTTGAGCCGCAATGACTCCTTCACACCTTCTGTTAGAGCAATGTACTCTGCCTCAGTTGTAGATAATGCCACAACATGCTGCAACTGAGCTTTCCAACTAACAACATTGCCTAGAACAGAAAACACATATCCAGTTAGAGACCTACCACTATCTCTATCTTTTGCAAAATCTGCATCTACAAAACCTCTGACCAAATTGCCCTTCTGGTCAGATCTATCCTCAAACCTCAAACCAACTTTCTTAGTACCTGCCAAGTACCTTAATATCCATTTTACAGCCGCCCAATGACCTTTTCCAGGATCAGCCATATACCTGCTAACCAAACTCACTGCATATGCTATATCAGGTCTAGTGCAGACCATGATATACATCAAACTGCCCACAGTGTTAGCATATGGCACTCTACTCATGAAATCCTTCTCTTGATCAGTCTTAGGAGCATCACTTTTGGACAACATAAAGTGTGCAGCAAGAGGAGTACTCACAGGTTTACAATCTTCCATTCCATAGCTCTTCAGCACTTTATCAATATAGGAAGATTGTGACAGATTTAATACCTTAGCTTTTCTGTCCCTGTTGATTTCCATCCCTAGTATCTTTCTTGCTTCTCCCAAGTCTTTCATATCAAATTCCCTCATTAGCAGCTCTTTGGTTTCTTTGATTTGATCTTTGTCATCACATGCTATCAACATGTCATCAACATATAAGAGTAAATAGACAAATTTACCCCTGTCATACTCCCTATGATATACACAACTATCATAAGGACTTCTATTGAACCCACTGCTCACAATATACTCATCAAATCTCCTATACCACTGTCTAGGAGACTGCTTGAGCCCATACAATGACCTTTTTAACAAACAAGCTTTATCTTCTTGACCTTTTACCTCATATCCCTTTGGTTGTGCCATATAGATCTGCTCTTCTAAACTGCCATGTAAGAAAGCAGTTTTAACATCCATTTGTTCTAACTCCAGATCTAATGTAGCAACCAAAGATAAGATGATTCTAATAGAAGTGTGTTTGACTACAGGAGAGAATATCTCATTATAGTCAACACCAGCCTTCTGTGTGAATCCTTTTGCCACCAGTCTTGCCTTAAACCTTGGACCTTCACCTTCTTTCACTCCTTCTTTCAACTTAAATATCCACTTGCAAGACACCAGCTTCTTATCATGAGGCTTCTCTGTCAATTCCCATGTATCATTCTTATATAAAGACTCCATTTCTTCATTCATGGCCTTACACCATTCTTCTTTATAACTTGATACAACAGCTTCCTCATAGGTCAATGGTTCATAGATGCTTTCAAACTCAGCTGCTGTGAATGCAACAGCTGAAATACTGTCCTGGTGATCCCTATACCTTATAGGTACCCTGATCTCTCTTCTTGGTCTGTCTTTGGCAATACTAGACCCTGGATCACCACTACCACTATCATTATTTCCAGAAATACCCTCAGGTTCAACTTCCTTTTCTTGTACACTCTCCTTGGGCTCCACCTCAATCTGAACACCCTTGTTTTCATCAAACAACTCATCATTATCTTTCAGATTCTTTCCCAACAAATCTTTGTACAAGATATCTTCCTTAAACCTAACATTTCTGCTATTAAACACCCTAGGTTTACCACCATCAATTCTCCACAACCTGTGACCCTTAACCCCATCAGTGTTTCCCAAGACAACACACTTAACGGCCCTGGGATTAATCTTACCCTGACTTACATGAGCATAAGCCAATGATCCAAACACCTTTAGATCATTATAGTCACCAGAGTCTGGTTTCACTCCTGTCCAGACTTCCATTGGAGTTTTCATATCAATGGCTGCTGAGGGTGATCTATTGATCAGATACACTGCAGTGGTAGCAGCTTCAGCCCAAAACTGCATAGGCATCCCTGCATGACTAATCATGCACCTCAACCTTTCACAAATGGTTATATTCATTCTTTCAACAACACCATTTTGTTGAGGTGTTCCAGGAATAGTCAAATGCCTATCTATTCCATGAGACTTACAATACTGGTTGAATTCATTATTACAGAATTCAAGCCCATTATCAGTCCTAAGCTTCTTTACTTTCTTGCCAGTCTGGTTCTCAACTAATACTTTCCATTCTTTGAACTTCCTAAATGCTTCACTCTTGTGCTTGATAATATATATCCATACTCTCCTAGAATAATCATCTACAATAGACATATAATACCTAGCACCTCCAAAAGACTCAGTTTTAGCAGGACCCCACAAATCTGAGTGTACATATTCCAATATACCCTTAGTTGTGTGTCTGCCTTTGGTAAACTTCACCCTTCTATGTTTACCCATCACACAACTTTCACAGAAACTAATATCATCGTCACTGTTTTTCATATCATCAATGACTTGTTGTTTGTTTAATTCAACAAGTCCTTGACTACTTATGTGTGCCAGTCTTTTATGCCACAAAAAAGCAACAGAGTTACCTTGTTCAACTGCTGCAACAGAAACTGTATTAGCCATCATCACTGTTCCATCCAATAAGTAGGTGTTGTTCCTACCTCTTGTTCCTGACAGAATCACCATAGAACCCCTTATGACTTTGGCCTTTCCTTCTCTTAGACTGACATGACAGCCTTCTTTCTCAAATGTACCAAGAGACAATAGGCTTCTTCTCAAATTTGGAACATACTTCACATTGTGGATATCAACTTCCTGTCCATTACTCATCTTCACAGTAATTGTGCCTGAACCAACAAGTTTACATGGTCTATCATCACCAAGCTTCACAGTACCAAGATCCTCCATCTTGAGATTCTTGAAATACTCCTTTTCAGGCACCATGTGAAATGAACACCCTGAATCCATGACAGGAATTTCTTTTTCACTTGTACTTGTCACACAAAGCACATCTGAACTTTCATATCCCTCAGACAAGTCATCTTGGGCAACATGACTCGACTGACCTTTGAAACCACCACTGGTTTCACTTCTTCTCTTCTTGAATTCAGGACAATCTTTTCTCAAGTGTTTATCAGAGTTACAGATAAAACACCTTCTCCTCAACTTGGATTTTGATCTGTTCTTGAACTTTGACCCAGAACTCTTCTGTTCTGGTCTTCCTCTCACAAACAGACCATCTCCACCATCATCCTTCAAATCAGACCTCTTCTTCAACTCTTTTGAATTCAGAGCAGCCAATACTTCTTCCATCGTCAAAGTCTCTCTCCCATACATCAAAGTGTCCACAAAATGCTCATACGAAGATGGCAATGATGTGAGAAAGATGATTGCCTGATCTTCATCATCTAATACCACTTCAATGTTCTCAAGATCCAACACTAACTTATTAAATTCATCAGTGTGATCTTCCAGAGACTTACTAGTATTCATCTGAAAAGTATACAATCTTTTCTTCAGATACAAACGATTAGCCAATGATTTTGTCATATACAGAGCCTCAAGTTTAGCCCACACCCCTGCTGCAGTAGCTTCTTTTGACACCTCTCTGAGAACTCGATCTCCAAGATTCAGGATAATCGCACTATGTGCCTTTTCCAGTATATCCTTCTTCTCCTTATCTGTCAAATCTCCAGGTATGTTTGCTTCACCCAACAGAGCATCACTTATGCCATTATGAACAAGCAACGCTCTCATCTTGACTCTCCACAGACTAAAATCATTCTTGCCATCAAACTTCTCCAATTCAAACTTAGTTGAAACCATTGTTCAACAGATACAGCGGAATTAATCACAAGATTTCACTCAATTGAGCCAACCTGGCTCTGATACCAATTGTTATAAAAACACAGTGAAATCAAGAACAATAATGAAAGATTTGAATGAATATTATTATTAAACTTCAACCAGAGGAGTAATTGCGAAAAGATTAAAAGATTACAAAACAATTGGAAGGATCCCAATTTATAGACCTACGAAACCCTAATTCTATCCCTAAATCTCGTAACAAACTATTAACGGTTATATTTTCAGGTTAACATTATTAACCCTCCAAATGTTTACTTTTAGTCCTTCGGGTTTCAACATTTTACCATTTTAAGTCAAAACTCTTTATCAGTAGTTTGATCAGAGTTTTGATCATCAGTAGTTTAAGACCACTCATCAGTACTTTGTTCTATCAGAGTTTAGAACAGATGTTTGAATAACTACTGATCAGAGTTTTAGTGTTATCAGACTTTTGACTTATCAGACTTTAGCTTCATCAGACTTTTGGTGGATTAAGCTTGATTATTGACTTTTATCAACATGTTGTAACGAACAACATAAGAAATCGAATACACATTCCAATTCCTTCGAATTCCATTCCATTCCCGTGAAACGAACGCTATCTTAGAGTGAATTCCTAAACGCGACTATGATTTATCCTTCAATTGCTTCATTTAAGTAACAACTGAAGTAATTCTTTACTAAACATTAACTGCTAGTCTGCGACCAAGCAACGAATAACTAGATTTATAATTTTTCTTTTTAAGTAAGAAGACGTTTTCGAGTCAGAACCTAATTGATCGGACCTTTGTGCATACTCAGTTCATTTATAAACTGAACCAAACCAAACCAAGCATTTTTCAACCGAGCCAAATTTGAAGGAGTGCCTTTTGACCTGAGCAATTTTCGAGCAAACATCAAGCGACTATCGAGCGTCGCAGAAAAAAAAAAGTGACCATGTGGGTGTTAGTTTTTAGAGTAAAGCACGCTTTTCATCCCTAATATTTCATCCAATTAGAACACAAGTATAAGTTTAAAAAGTAACAAATAGTAAGAAAAACAGTCAACTGTTCTATTGAGATCAACTGAGCGGAAGATGAATCATCAACCAATTGAAGCGGACCATTGTTCTATCGGAATTTCGAAAACGAATTAACTGACTGAAGCAAAACCCTAGCGAGTGGAGATGGAGAAATCAAATAGTGATGGCCGATGGGGAGTTTTAATATGAATATATGAATGGCTCGGTTTGGTTAATTTCGGTTAATGATGGTCGATGTGTTTTTACTGGTTGCGGTTAACGGTTTAATTATTGCTTACCTCTATATATTGTCATAACACCTCAATTTTTTTACATTAAAAGAATAGAAATACTATACTCATATTAAAGATAATAAAATGATACTGTAATGTTTCCCAGAAAAATATTAACGTATGAAAAATTATGTCCGTTTAAAATCATGACGGTGGTTGGTTTAAATAAGAGGAAAAAGTATAAATATTATTTATGTAAACAAAAGCAGGTAAAGTTGAGGAAATTAAAGTATAATTAAGATTAGAAGAATAAAGTGTAATTATTGTTTGAAAAACTAATTACCCAACTTTTGGGTATCTTAAAATGTCATTCCCAAATGTTTTATAATATAACTAGTAGGGTGGTAACGCGATGCGATGGGAAACAAAAACAATGCCGAAGTGTACATTTTCGGTCAGTTTGGTTATTTTCCTCAACTGAAGCCGATACTAAAGTCACTGATTGGTCTATTTTATTAACCAGTCGGTTTCGGCTAACCAGTTCGCTTTATTCAGTTAAATTTACGTTTTTTTTGTTCTGTTCGCTTAATTTCGGTTAATAGCCAAAACCAAACTTGAGCTAAAACTTTAGGTTGGAAATACATGAAATTGAGATATAAAATATGAAATATATAAAAATATATGAACCAAAGATATAAAAGCTAGAAATATACGAAAATACGATGGTTTCTAAAAATTTACAAATATTCAATGTGGTTGGATGATAAGAATGATAAAAATACAATATATTAAATAAAAAAAACAGGTGGTATGAAGAAAAGAAAATTAATACTCAACTCGAAGAAATACTGTTTTAGAAAATTTAGTTACCAAAATTTATAATTGTAACGTCAATGTATATTTTGTTGATATATATTTTGCGAGTAATATTTTAACAAATTATGTTTTATTTTATTAGTATAATACTCATGTGAATTCTACCGTACAATGCATATATTTTTTTTTGATAATAATTTGTTTTATTACTAATGTGTGATATACGGGATTCTAACCTAGTTTAAAGAGGCCTGAAGAAAAGACAAAATTGATTAGTTTGGGTATTGGGCTATTAAGAGTTTACATGAAACATATTAAGTGGGCTGCAATTAAATTAAAAGAAAACTTGTTGGGCCATGAGTTGAAGTGGTGTAGGCCCAAAAGCGAGACTGGAAATTAAAAAAGAAATCGGGGGAGTTTCTGGGAAGAGCCGCACGGTTGCCTTGGACGAAGAAGAAAGCTCAAAGCCGCCGTTTCTTTTGGCTTTGTACTAACACCAACGTAACTTGGTTTTTGGTTTGTTTTTTTTTTTCCTCAAAATTTATAGTATAGTCTATGATTTGTGCCTTTGTAGAGTCATTGTGTTCAATAAGACATTTTTATTTGTAGTAGACATGAATATGATTTAGTTATTTTTGCTAGCCAATGCTTTAACTAGGATCTATGACTAACATTTCTTAACCTTTCTCTTTAACAAAAAGTAAAACGTGTACTTTCATTATTTTTTTTAAAAATAATTAAAATTAGGAGGCTAGGCTCCATCACGAACTGTTACCGTTTTTTAAGTAATTTTGTGTTTGATGTGTCATATGTGTGTGGTTGATAATTGATTGAGATCACTTTGTATAGTCTATTTTTATTGGTTTTATTCGTTATAACTTTGATATACAGTTAGAGGTCTTTCTTTAATCATCACTTGTGTAAAACATAATTAAGTGTATGTAGTGTTTTTAGTAATTAAGTCTCGTTACATATTGTGCTATCAAACCCGAACCTCAGTGAGTTGGGTGAAATCGGGGTAGAAAGGGGCGGTTGGGGTTTGTGGTGGCTTTTCCATTATGCAAGGGTGTAATATGTAATAAAGGTTAACCCATTAAGGTGAAGTCATTAAGGTTATGTTGTATATACGTACATGTAATCTGATTGTTTAACATAAAGAATTTCAGACTTGGTGAAGAAAGATGGAATGAGTAGCCCTACCTACAAAATCAATTTTATTTAATCTGTCGCTGGAAAACATACAATTATATCTTGAAAAGTAATTTACATTCAAGAAAAAAAGGAAAGAAGATAGCAGAGTGCATATCATCTAGAAAGAAATTGCAAGTAACCCAACCAACTAAACCGAAAACTTGTACATCCTCGTCCTATCTACTCTCTTCCTTATGATGAGGTAGCATTAGCACCAACAATAACTATGACTTGTCTACGCGAACATCTCAGAGGCCGCAACATCAAAATCCACATGATCAAGTGAGAAATCCAAATCCAAGTCCAGATCACAACTCCCGAAAGGCGAATTTGTCACTGAATTCGGCGTTGAACTGATGATGTCACTAAGATCAGAATCTGAACTCTGCAAATTATGGTTAAAATCACAGAAAAGATTCTCTAACTTCTCTGTTTCAATTGGTGTGGAGGCAAAGGAGAAGCAAGGAAACAGTCCTTCCTCTCCCCCTTTATAAGCCTTGAAGCTAAACCCGCGATCCATACACTTGTTTTCGATACTTTCTTCTTCTTCTTCTTCTTCTTCTTTCTTAGGCTTTTTCTCCAAGGCTTTTGATAGTTGAGTGGCTTGGGTGCAAGTATGTCTTCCCCTGTAACTAACTTCAAACACCGATGAATCTTCATCCGATCGTTGCACTTGCTTTGTTGCCAGACACCCTTGAACATTTCGATGAGTGCATCTGTAATATGCCCTGCAGTTCACCAAACAATAACACATTAATGCCAACCATAAATTTGAAAGCCAAGTTTATGTGCAATAATAGGAGAGATGAAGTTGGTATTAAATTGCAAAAGGAAGGAAGGTTGGTCTGGGACAATGCAGTGAATATGAACAGGTGGCAATTAATAAGATTCCATGTAGATAAGATCAAGTACCTTGGATGAGTAGAACCTAAGATGTCCTTCTGACCATATTTCCTCCAACTGTAGCCATCACTAAGAGGACTTTCCACCATGCTCCCTGAACAAACTTTCACTTGTTCACTCCATTTCTCCATTGTTTTCCTGTAAAACCAAATCTTACTCTATTACAATCCAAAGGAAGCCCAGCCCACAAAGTCCTCAAGTTTTTAATAAAATAAAAAAAAGTTACCTTTTCTTGTTGCAATGATGATGGGGGGAATATGAATCAGTGAATTCAGAAGGCACTTGATTATTGAGCATAGAAAGTGCTTTTTCATAAGAAGAAAGTATCTTTTCAACAAGAAACTCACAGGTTTGAGCTGATAAGGTTTTATCAAGATGACCCTTAAGCTGGTTAGCTAGCTCTCTGCCTTGAGTTAGCTCATTCATCAAAGGCCTTTTCTCCATTTGGGAATGTGTGCAAGCGATGATCTTGGTATTATGGATTATGATGCGAAGCAGAAATGGACAATAAGCATGTATAAAATAAAGTTGAGGTTTTTTTTTTTTTTTTTTTTTTTTTTAAAATGGAAATAAGTGGTAGGATTGGATTGGATGGATAGATGGATGGGTATGTATATATTGGTAGTTGGTTGGTTGAATGGAAGAGGAAGCTCTGTTTGTAAAATGAGGAGAAGAAAGTGGTATGTAAGTGAAGGTGAAGATGTGAGGAAAGAGAGGTGAGATATTTATAATAATAATATGAAGAGTATGAAAGCCCCCAACACTATTTTGACTCTTTCACAACCTAAATTATACCCCTCTTATTATTACATGTCATGTGCCTATGTATTTTGTTATCAAGCCTCCCAATAAGCACTCCTTTTCTTTTAATTATAATAATACAAAAAAAAGTCTTAAAATAGTGTTAATTAACAACAAACAATAGGTTGGGTTAAACGCACCATTTCTTATTATTTTTTAATGCATGTACATTTGCTTATCCTATTAAATCAGTCACATTGTAATTCTACTTTACTTAGGATCTTGTTGTAAGACATCCCCGTATTCTTACTCAATGAAGGAGGGGCCACCAAGTTTGTGAGAGATGATGTATTGTATATTTAGCATACATTTTTGTAAGTTTTGTCAATCTATGTTAGAAACACATCACTCAAATATTAGTCTACAAAATGAATGTAAACTAGTTTAGTAGCCCTATAAGTAATATGTGTGTAAGATTGGACACAGAGAAAATGGAATTAACACTTAACTGTTTGATGTGTTACAATGAATACCTTAATGAAAATGTTAGTTTATGAAAGAGGAATTTGAGTTAAGACCAATTCAAAAGAGGTATGATAGAAACAAGTGATCACTTGGGTGGGTAAATGCAAAGCAAGTTTTAATTGGAATAAAAACGAAAACAACAACCAACCAACTAGCTAGATCTTCATCCTTATCATATTATTACTTGACAGCAGTTTTCACAAAATTTAAAACCAAAAGTTTATCTGATGGATGACGTAAACACACTGCATATATCTAGAACATGACATCAGACTCCAACCCCACACATTACATTGCTAAAAACAAATAATTATTAAGTTATTTAATAAAGAAAATAAAATAAAAAATTGGTGAAGTCAATGAAGATGTGAAGAATGTTCAAAGGTGCTTCCGCGTTATTGCCTTCATCAATATCACAAAAAGCTGATAGAGAGAGAGAGAGAGAGAGAGAGAGAGATGTCATCGTCACACCCATTGCTTACGCTCCTTTAAATTAAATTTATTTAAGAAAAAAACTAAACCAGCAGCTTGTTTGTATACGACCCGACCCTCTCCACGTGGCAATAACCCACTTGCTGAACAAACACACTATTACTAGTATGAAGTATCTATCAACTGGACGAAACTAAAAGCAATGACCCGGCCATTCAAGTTTCTTGGAGTACCAACACCAACGCATATCGACCTAACTCTTTTTTTATGTGTCTTCTTTCTTTATGTCATAACCCAATATATGTGCAAAACTGTTTGAAACAAAATACATGTAACATAAATAAAACAAGAATTACAAATATTTGTTACAATATAATTGATATTAAACTTTATCGCTTATCCGAAATATAAAAATAATTTGACTCCGCCATTAGGGGTGTGCAACGGGTCAGAACCGGACCGAACCGACCTGAACCGGAACTGTTTAGTGATAAATATAAGAACCGGAACCGAACCGTATAAAACCTACCGGTTCAGTTCGGAACCGACTTAAACGGTTCTCGTGTAAACGATTCTTGCTAGAACCGGTTGTCAATTAAATCTTAAAACTAACAATTAATTCAAAGGCAACTTTAGTAAACTAAAGTGTGGTGTTCTACTCATATTACGGACCTATGATACATGTTTATAAGTGCATAATACCAGCCGCATATATGCAATGATTATAATTTTGATACTACGAATGATATGTTTCATGCATTCCTAATGTAACATGTTATACTACATTATTGTCCGATAGACATTATAGGCCAACCTGTGCACCTTATAAATGAATTTGTAAGCGTTGATTCTCAGTTTAAGCTATTTTCGTTCCTTTATTGTACTCTATATGTTTTTATAGAAATTACGTAATTCAAATGGAACTCCTATCGCAACAAGTTAGTAAGATATTATATAGTTAACATGGCTCGAAAAGTATTCTTTATAAAGATTAAACTTGGGAATTGAAAATGTGGATAGTCGGTATACAAACTACTTGGAAAAACTAATATTTAAAGTTTTAACCTAACTCGGTTCTAGCGGTTCTTTAAACAGAACCGCGGTTCTGAACCGAACCGGGAACCGTTTTCACCAAAATTTAAGAACCGGAACCGAACCCTAAATACAAGAATACGGTTCGGATCTAACGGTTCTGCGTCGGTTCCTCGGTTCTAGCGGTTCCGAACCGTGAATTGCTCATCCCTATCCGCCATACACCTAGAGTACTTAGTTGGGGACAGGGGTGCTCGATCCCTTTTTTTTTTCGACCGAAAATTTTATATGTATTAAAAAGATTAAAGAACTAATAAGATTTCACATTTAATAATAACTAAGTCAGGTTAGTGTTATCCATGTTTTTATGTGGGTCGGTTTTGCGGCCTTTTTCAAGAGAAAAGGGACCAAGTAAGGGTTTGGTGGATTTTTATTTTCTTAGGTTAGGGTAGGAAGGGTGCTTCTAGTTTTTTTTTTTATTGCTTTACCGATTTTTATTAATTATGCACTGTTATATCACTTTACTGGTTCAATTTACTAAAACATTAATTTGGAGACTACACTTCACTGATTCAATTCACTAAAATATTTTTTAATTTTATTTTTTAAACAGACGTTGGTTAAACATTTTATTCAACTAAAATAAACTTACATTATTAAAACTATAAAAAATACGGAAATGCAAAGACACATAAATTAAAAATAAAATATACTCAAAATTTTAACATTTTATTCAACTCGGGAACACACAATGTTTTGTTTTGTTTTCTTTTCCTTCCTTAAATGAACTCGGGAACACACTCAAAATTTTCTTTCCTTTCCTTTCTCTCATTAAGTTAACTCGGTAACACCTGGTATTCTTCAAGGCTTGAATTAATGACCATTAGGCCCCAAGTAACATATTATTAGGCCTCCATACTACTTCACCAGAATGTGGGTTTTGTCTTCGATTGAAAATTTTATTTTTTTTCCTTCTATTATTACATACTATTAGTTATTTGTAATTATTAATTTTCCAAGAAATTGCATGGAGATAAAGGTGAAGAGAGAAGGCCACAAGTCTCTTTGTTGCTTTATTGTTCTTTTTATACTAAAGGGGCCATTAGTGTATCATCTTGTGTCCCCTAAAAGCGTTAAGATGATATATATCTTCTTTGACGGGACAATGACTTAACGCTTCTAGTGTTTGCCATTACCATCAACCAAGTCCTTTGGGTCTTCAAAAGAAACTAACCTTTTTTTTATTAATTAATTTGATCTTTTTAAACATCTTGATTAATACACAAAACCCTTAATTAACACAAGAAAAAAGCTTGATCATGCCACCATATAAATTGTTTAAATTAAGGGGAGCATGTTTTAAAATAGAATCAATTCAGGAAGTGTAACTTACTTGGGATGGATAACACATAAAGCGCATGCATATTATCCAACTCATATTCGATATTACAATTGCATTGTTAATGTTAAGACAGTTATGTGGATATGGAATCATAGGCTTTTTAATTTAAAAAAGTTTATGAAAGCTATAGCTTAAAAAGAAAAAGGCATAGAAGCTTAAAGTTGTCCATAACCTATTCCAGTGTTGTTGATGATCTATTAAATTGTTTTCTAAAAGAAGTAGATTAATTAGGTAGCATTAGAAGAAACTAAAACTTTTGGGCTACACACTTGTAGTTTTGGAAGTGATTTATATCAAACTAAATGAAAATATTTATAAAACCGAAAACATATACAAAGACCCATGTGTAAAAACTTGTAACTTAAGTAATATAAAAAAGACAAGTTTAGTAGTATGAAAATTAATACCCAATATAAATGCGTGTGTGATGATTAAGTTGGATTCTCTTGATTCGGTCCAATATTTGATTTCAAGAAAATTCAAACAATAGTCGGGGCCCCCATGTCATTTTATTAAAATATGCATTTAGTTAAGAAAACTGTGGAATTTGAGAACTTTTAACTTTTCAATTCATGAACGCGTGTAAAGTCTAACTATCTATCTACATGGATTAGATGAGTGTTTATGGTTTGGTTTTCACCGTTTTTGAATCAAACCGTAAACCAAACCGTTAGTTACGGTTTTTGAATTATGAAAACCAAAACCAACCGTAGAACCCTTAAACCGAATCAAACCAAACCGTTAATAACGGTTTGGTTCCGGTTTAGTTTCACGGTTTGGACTCGTTGGGCCTTTACACAAGATGTATAAAAAAAATATTGTCCAAACGTCATGTTTCATAAAAAAAAAAATTGTTGGTTGTTGATAGTTCTTTATGTTTTGAAAATTTGTAACTTAGAAAACTTAGCATGACATATGAGCCTTGAGTTCTTTAAAATATGAGGAAATGGAAACCCTGTTTTTCTCATACACATAGAGATCATGTTAGGATCTTCATCACATTAATGTTATTATCTTTAATACAAGCATTTTTAGATTATGCCTAATAACACACACACACATATATATATAACATAACATAACAAATTCTTACAGTCTGACCTGGTCTTATACGGTTGTTTTTTTGTGTAAACCGTGAACCAAACCGTTCGTTACGGTTCTAAAATATTGAAACCGACCGACCAAAAATTGAGTAAAAAAACCGACCGTGAAACCAAACCAATTACCGGTTTGGGCGGTTTCATGGTTTGGAACCGAACCATGAACACCCCTAAAATACAAGGAAAGAAAAATAAGAAGTCGTAGGAAGGGTATCAAACGGACTCCGATTGAACTCATTCAAGTGGCATTATAACCGTCTCATCGAACCCTACGATCTTAGTTTCTAGGTTTCGTATTTTTGGAGTTTTAGTTTGTAATTTTTAGAATTTACATTATATCATTGTGTATTTTATATAGTATAATATTGTGTCTTTTTTTCATCATTGTGTCATTTTGTAATTCATTGTGTCTTTTTTCTTCAGCATTGTGTTACATTTTTTAGCATTGTGTTATATTTTGTGGCTCATTGTATCATATTTTGTGATTTATTGTATTTTTTGTATTCTTATCACCTTTCTCATTTTTGTTACAATGTGTAGAATATAACCCGACCCATCTTTATTATTATTAGTTTATTACATAACTTCCTGCCAAGTGTTTTTTCCTTTCATAAATCGAAAAATAGCTAATCTTTTATCGCTTATACATGCATAATAATGTCCTGGAAAAGTTCACAAATATAATCATATCATATGTTTGTTCGCTTATACTACCCGTTTTAGAGATTATAAACTTTAGATTCTCGTGTCATTTATAACGAAAAAAAAACAATCTTTATACTTAAGTGTAAAAAGTAAATACGCGAATCTGATTGGTGTATACTTTATATTATATATTATGGACAATTAAAACTTTTTTAAAACGGATAGATAAGTCTATTTAGTTATATGATTTAGTTAGTTTAATGTTGTAAATTTGAAATGGTAAATGAATCAAAACGCGGTTTGTGGAATATATGATGAGTTTAGAAAAGGAAAGGATCCTTCCTTTGTTTTGTTTTGTTGTCTTGTTTGTGAAATTATTATTATTATTATTTTCCAGGAATCTGCATATATACTTATTACTTGTGGTCCATTTGATTTGATTTGATTTTCAAGTATAGAGCAGAATTTAGAGCATGTGGATGCTTGCACCCATTCACACGCTGTCGGAAGAACACACACACACACATGCACTTACGGATACTTAACGATGTTCCATTCCAGCTGTCCCCACACCCCTACAAATCTAAACCTTCCTCTCTTTTTGCTCTGTCTTTGCCAATCAGCAATCGTTCTTGTGTTCACATGACCACCCCGCCCAATCTTCACACTCAACTCAATTCTTCATTCGTCCGTTCGGGAGAGTTTTAGATCATTTTCCAATTCAAATGTTTTTTAAAATCGCCTTTCGAAAGAATAATGTTTCTAAAATTGTTCATTCTCGAGTAGTTGAGGATTTAGTCTCATGGTGCTGCGTTAAACCAAAGGGCTTGTAGCCATGTAGATCCGACTCTAGGTTCATGGAGTTGGCCATTCACAAACAAATTAACATGTTAATTAAGCGTTGTATCCAACTTTAACTTGACAACAATATCCTGTCAAGATAGGCCGACCCGACACTGCCAATACATATATATATGATGCCAACCGGATATTATAACAATGCAAAATTAACATTACTGTTATTGGAAATCAATAATACAAGAAGTTTTTGTATTTTGTCAAAAATCAAGAGTGTTCCATTGAAACACAACCATCTTTGGAAACATAATTAGCAAACACTCCTAAGTCCTATCAAGCTGCTAATTATTATTGTTTTCAATTCTTACTTGGTAATAATTCAAAAATCCAACAAATACCTTGTTATTTTTAGAACTAACTACACAAGTCTTTCATATGGTTTTTATACCAACTTTTCAAAAATTACGAGTCTGGTCCTTGCTGTTTGTTAACCCAAAATACTTATAGTATTAGTCCTTGATGATATTCTAGATGTAAATTAAAACTCTGGTTTCAGAACAAATGCGATTTCCTCTAGACCTCCACTTGTGTCACCATCGCCAAACTCTCTCAATCCATTTCTGGATTGGCGATGGGGATGGGGATGGGGCTGGCCGGAGATTAGCTGCGGAAATGGCGAAGGGGTGATTTCAGATCATGACCTGAACAAGATGGGTAGGCAGAGTTTTTCCTCTCTCATTTTTCTTTTTCTTTTTCTGTTTGTGTGTGTTGTCAAAGACCAAATGCGTAGATTAGGTGACACATCCACACGAGCCCATCTTAATTATTAAGTAGATTGTGCAACTGTCGTTGACATCCGGTATGAAGATGATTCAGGGGACCCTGGTCTTGACATTAATTTCAAATAAGCATTATACCCAAATATCGTTTTCGATTTCACAGCAATAAGTTACCAAAAACTGACGCTTCAGACACATCAAGGATGAGGTCACAAATTTTGCTGTAAAAATCTCACCTTTTCCTTCCTCTCATGTGTCGATCATGATCCCTTCTTCAACCAGCTAGCGATGCTCTTAGATCTCTCCGTGTTGCAGGAATGCCGATGAAATTCGAATGATGTTACACAGATCTCATAGGTATTGCCTATGACTATGAGTATTAAATTTACCTTTGATAAACATGCACAACTACAACTTGCATCCCGACAGATGACTGATAAAAGTCCCATAAGTACCAAGTTTGACTTAGAAAGTCAAGAGTGGGCTAAACAGATTTATAACAGAACCACCATTTTGCATCATAACATAGGAAGATTATTGTTGAGCAATAAAATAAGCTCAGCATATGCATTAGGTGTGTATAATAACATATATGAATATGATAAGTTGATATTAACGCTGCATACGTACAAGTGACACAAAAGGAAAAACAAGCAAGACAAGACGATTATTTATTTGTGAACAATAACAATACATACATTATTATCACACGACACAATCATGTACCCTCCTGCCCTTGTTTACTTTAACTTTCCTCTTCTTCTTTGAAAGCTTTTTCTCCAAGTCCTTCACTCTTCCTGTCAGCTCCCTTATCACCCCCAACTGATCATTCCCCGCTTTCATCAGCTCCTCCACCGCCGCCCGAAGTTTCTCATTCTCCTCCATTAGTCTCCCGTCACCTTCATCTGCCTTCTCAGACACCATATCCGTTTGCACATCTCCAGATCCCACCACATTCTTCTTATCATCCGCCAAATCTTCACTCTCAGGTTGCTTCTTATTAACCTTTCCAGTGTTATCTTCAAGCTTCATATTATCATCATTGTCGTTAGCTTCAACATCACACTCACTTGCTACCTGATCGCACTTCTCTTTATGCGACTCATCAACCATATGACAGTCTTCATGTGACTCATTATGCAATTCCAGTTGCAGTTCATCACTGGTATCCCAACCTTCTTTTGACTCTGTAGCTTCCACTTCATGATTCTCTTTATGCAACCCCAGAGCTTCATCACATTCAGTTGGTGCCTGCGTAGCCTCCACTTCATGATGTTCTTTATGGAACTCCAGAGCTTCATTACATTCGGTTGCTGCGTGGTCCAACTTCTCTTCATGCGACTGCTCCTCAACAGTATTATAGCCTTCTTGCAACTCTGTAGCAGTTCTCACCTCATGATTTTCACAGAGCCCCACAGCTCCATCACATTCAATCGGTGCCTGATCAAACAACTCTTTATTTGATCCCAATTGCGGCTCACCAATTGTATTACCGCCTTCTTTTGAGGCAGTAGCTCCATCACATTCGGCCGGTGCCTGATCAATCTTCTCTTTATGCGATTCCAGTTGTCGCTTACCAGCGGTGTTACAGCCTTCTTGCGACTCTGTAGCTTTTACCTCATCACATTCAGTTAGTGTCTGATGGAACTTCTCTTCATGTGATTCCAATTGCGGCTCACCAATGGTATTACATCCTTCTTGTGGGACTGTAGCCTCCACTTCATGATTCTCACATATAATTGCATCAGATTCAGATGTTGCCTGATCGAATTTGTCTTGTTCAGCGTTCTTCTCCAATTGCTGCTCGACACTGGGCGTATTACAGGCTTCTAAATCATCTTTGTGTTCATGATTCTCACATAAAACTGTATCAGATTTAGTTGGTGCCTGATCAAAATTTTCTTGTTCAGTGTTCTCCAATTGCTGCTCAATGTTGTGCGTATTACAGGCTTCTGCATCATATTTGTGTTCATGATTCTCACATAAACCAGTGTGGGCTTGTGCCTGATCAAGCTTCCCATCATCAGGATGCACAACCGGTTGGGGGCTACAATTGGTTCCCTCACTTTGAGTTTCAGATTTTACAAGAGAATCAAGCTTCTCTTGTAAACCTACGAGCTCCTTCGCGACAGATTTCCTAACCTCCCGCACGAATGGATGCAAACCCTGATAAACATCATATCATAATATTACATCTCCTGTTTAATTTGAACAACATTTAATCTACAAAAAACTCAAATCAGGAAAAATATATACCTGGATAGTGTCTAGCTTTAGCAGAAGGCTCATTATGGTCTCCCCGATAATCACTGATTTCTTACCATCAAAGCTGGTGGTAGAGGAGGATGTTTCCAGATCCTGAATACGATTTCTCAGCTCGGAAACCTGATTTCTAACTTCATTAATTTGCTTCAGTTTCTTCAGCGGCTGTGACTTCCTCACTTCAAAACCACGATACACAGACTGTATGATCAAAGCCGCGTCATGTTCTGACATATTTTTCTTTTCTTTTACTTCACTCTTCTTACTTTCGTCTCCTTTTTCCTTTGGCATATCGCCAAGATTAGCTTGTTCTACCTTTTCAGAATGATCAATGGTTTTGATATTAACTTCACTTTGCTCCTCCTTGCTCTTCTTTAAGACCTGTGACTGCTGCTGAGAAGGTTTTGGACTGTTCACTGGCGACTCGTTTGATCTTCCTTTTTCACTAGGACTAGGTGAGCGTGAACTTTTCTTCTTTTTTGGCAGGGGATCAATACGAAGACAAACCGGTGGTAATTTGGACGCCTTGGGTGAAGCCCTGCTTCCGTTATCCGTTTTCCCCACAGAATCCGTATTCGTATCTAGGTTCTTCTTTTCCTCACTTGTACTCGCTTGTTTCACTGGAATCACCTTCTGGACAGCATCCTTATTACCAGCCTCCTCATTTGTAGCCTTCGCTTGTTTCATAGGAAAAACCTTTTGGGCAGCATGCTTACTACTAGTCTCGCGTTCACCCTCACTGCCTGAACTCTCATTGTTCTTCATTGTCTTCGCACTGCTTGAACCCTCTACTAGATCAAGATTGTTCTCCTTGGTGTCCTTTCCTATTTGATCATTCTTAGAAGGCACCCAAAATATCTTAAACGGGAAACGCTTATCCTGTTCATCTTGGTCCAGTTGAGCATTTCCACCTTGTTTAGGAGGTTCAGGGCGCTTCACTGAAACAGGGTCATGAGAATACTTGTCATTTGCGTTTGATTCCAGGTAGGTACGAGGGAGCCACATGATGGGATAATCAGGACGGTCTTTCAACAACAAAGGAACCAGAGCCTCACTTGTTTTGTTGTTAGAAGGTTGAGTATGGTTCACTGAAAGAGGCTCATTAGAGTACTTGTCCTTGTCATTTGGCTTGGAGTCAGTGTAGCGAAGAGGAAGCCACATGATTGGATAATCATGTGGGTGGTCTTTCGACAACAAAGGAGCCATAGAGTCACTTGTTTTGTTGGCAGCTTGTAATTCCTCTGGTCTATTGTCATCCTTGCAGGCAGAAGAATGATGGTGTTGAAGCGTAACAGCATACCGTAAATCAAGTATTTGATTTACGAAGATATCGTCTTTAATTATTTTAATGAATGTATTTATTTAGTTTCCTTGTATAGGCCTAATTGTATTGTTATATATTGTAACTTTGTTTATCAATAATATTGTGAGATTGAGTCCTAATATGGTATCAGCCTAATTGGCGATCCTACCCTCTCTCCCCTACCATCTTCTTTTTTTTTTCCTTTGACCCACCATTGGTCTCTGTTCTTCTTATCCCTGCCCGCCGCCACTAAATCTTCTTCTTCAAAATATTACTTCTCCCCACCGTCCATAACCCACCAATATTAGACATCTTTGAAAACCTCACCAACAATATTCTCTCACTCAATCCCTACACTAATATTACCGATCATATATTTTTTTTTTCACCAAATATTATTCATCTCTGTTTCCGCTTAATCTTCTACTCTACTCATCTTTCTGCCACCTGTTCTTGCTGACCGTTTCCATGGCAGCTTCATCATCATCGACTAACCTCACCACCTCCCTACACTCTCTCCTTCACTTTATTCCCCACAAACTCAACTCTTCCAATTATCTTTCATGGAGTCAACAAGTTAAACTTATTCTCTCCCTCCAAAACTTAATCGGTCACATCGATGGAACCGTTCATCCTCCTGCCCAAAACCTTACCACAGCCGATAAAGTCTCTCCTAATCCTGACTATGCCTCCTGGTTGTCCAATGATCAAGCTGTATGTCTTCTCATTCAATCGTCACTCTCCGAAGATGCGATGTCCGAAATCATCGGTCTTCACACGGCTCGACAGATCTGGGTTTCTCTTGAAACTGTTTACAGTCATCCTTCTCTAGATCGAATGCACACACTCAGAGACAATCTTCGTCTCTTGCAGAAGGGATCCTCGACTGTTGCCGAGTTTGGCCGCAAGTTCAAGGGTCTTTGTGATCAATTGGCTGCCATCGGACATCCGGTTGCTGAAACCGATAAGTGTCACTGGTTTCTTTGTGGATTGGGACCGGCCTATGAACACTTCTCCACAACGCATCGTGCCTTAGGCACTGCCACCTTCCGCGAGCTGCTTGCAAAAGCTGAGAACCAAGAAATATTTATGCAGGGTCTTCATGGTCAACAGCCTCCTACTGTTGCCTTCACGGCCCAAACCTCAAAAACCGGTAACAATTATCGTTCTAATTCTGGTTCTAATTATACTAATCGTGGTAAGGGTCGTGGTGCAGGTCGTAGTCGCAATCGCAGACCACCACATTGTCAGCTATGCAGAACTAACGGGCATTATGCAAACGTTTGTCCGAGTCTTGCTAGTTTTGCAAAGCAAGCATCTTCTATTGATGCAAATCTGGCACAAGCCTTCCATGCTCAGTGCCATGTCACTGATGAGGACCACCCAGACTGGACTGGTGATACAGGTGCGTCTGCTCATATGACTCCTTATATTAAGGATCTTGATGCCACTTTTGGTTCCTCAAAACTTGATTTTGTTCGTTTTGGTAATGGTCACACATTACCGGTCACAAATATAGGAACCACTTCTCTTTCAAAAAATATTCATCTTAAAAATGTCCTTGTTGTCCCGCATCTTACTAAACGTCTTCTCTCCATTAGTAAGCTTACCCATGATTCTCCTGTAGATGTCCTTTTCTCTAATAACTTTTTCCACATTCAGGATCGAAAAACCAAGGAGATCTTGGCAGAGGGAACCTGTGAGAACGGACTCTACATTCTTCGGGAAGGAAATCGTGCATTCATTGCTTCCTACTCGGATCATCATCTCAAAGCCTCCTTTGAACAATGGCATGCCCGCCTTGGTCACGTGTCTTTTGATATTATTACTAGACTACATAAACATGGTTCTTTGTTTGTTACTTCACTTTTACCTAAACCTAATGTTTGTTCTCCATGTCAATTGTCTAAGTCTCATCGTTTGCCTTTTGTGTTGAATGATAAACGCTCTTTGCATGCTCTTGATTTAATACATTGTGATTTGTGGGGTCCTGCACCTGTTACTTCCTCGCATGGTTATCGATTTTATGCTATATTTATTGATGATTATTCTCGCTTCACTTGGTTTTATCCACTTAAGCATAAATCTGAATTTTATGAGGCATTATTAGTGTTTGCTCCATTTGTTCAAAACCAACTGTCACGCAAAATTAAAATATTTCAAAGTGATGGTGGCACTGAATTTACTAATCACAAAGTGCAAAATTTTTTTCACGAGCAAGGAATTCATCATCGTCTTTCTTGCCCTCATACCCCTGAACAAAATGGGCGCGCTGAACGCAAACACCGGCACATAACCGAAACTGGCCTTGCCATGCTTTTCAACTCCCATGCCCCTGCCACCTTATGGACTGATGCCTTTGCCTCTGCCACCTTCATCATCAACCGCCTACCCTCCGCTGTTCTTGCTTACAAATCCCCTTATGAACTTTTATATGGAACGTCACCTACATACTCAAATCTACGTGTATTCGGTTGTAGGGTATTTCCATATTTACGAGACTATGCCAAACATAAATTGGCTCCCCGCAGTGCAGAGTGCATCTTCATTGGATATGATGCAAAATATAAGGGCTACAAATGCTTGGACCCTCAAAGTCATCGTGTCTATGTTACACGTCATGCACAGTTTGATGAAGCTAATTTTCCGTTTAGCAATCACATTAATCCAGTTGATGAGGCTACCCTTGTCTTTTCTAATTTTGATGAAACATTACCATCCATCCCTATCGTCAATCCGCCTATTTTACCCAACTCCCCTGTCGAGCCAGTTGTCACATCCACTCCCACTGTTTGTAATCCGCATCCCTGCTCTCTTTGCACCCCTTCCTTTGTTGCCCAATCACAACCTCCACCGGCCCAATATAACCCCACGGCCCACCCAAACACACCTACCCATCCTCCTCACACAACTCCTCTGACCCATCAAACCTCCTCTACCAATCCTATTTCACAAACTCACGACCTACCACCATCCACTTCCTCAGCCCAACCTACTTCCTCTACCAACCAACCTACACCACCCCAACCCAATACTTCACCTGATTCCACTGACCATCCCAACTCTGGATCAACTGCTGCGCCGATACCATCACACCCGATGAGGACTCGATCAAAAAACGGAATATACAAACCAAAGTTTTATGCTAACCTTGCTTTGTTTTCAGGTCCTTTACATCATTCTCTTCTTGCAGCCCAGGATCCACGTGGTTACAAGTCAGCGGCAAAACACACCAAATGGGTCAAAGCAATGGAGGAAGAGCTGCAGGCATTGCGCTCTAATAATACTTGGGTCCTTGTTCCACGGCCCTCAAATGCCAATATAGTTGGGTCCAAATGGGTTTTTCGGACGAAATACAAAGCGGATGGATCGATTGACAGATATAAGGCTCGTTTGGTTGCTCAGGGATTTACTCAAATTCCTGGTCTTGATTTCTCACACACTTTCAGTCCGGTTGTTAAAGCCTCAACTGTTCGTGTTGTTCTTGCCCTTGCCACTATTTATGGATGGTCTCTTCGTCAACTGGATGTTCGGAATGCGTTTCTCAACGGTAATCTCACTGAAACAGTTTACATGGAACAACCTACAGGTTTTGTTGACACCAAATTTCCGAATCATGTTTGTCGCCTTCAAAAAGCACTCTATGGTCTCAAGCAGGCACCTCGTGCCTGGTTTCAGCGCCTTAGTAATTTTTTACTTGCTAAAGGATTTATTTGTAGCAAAGCCGACACTTCGCTCTTTATCTTCAAAAATGGTGCCGCAATCATCTACCTGCTTGTCTACGTGGATGATATTATTATTACTGGTAGTGATACTATTCTTGTTCAGTCATTTGTTACTAGTCTGCACAAAGAATTTTCGGTTAAAGATTTAGGCCCTCTTGGTTACTTCTTGGGTCTTGAAGTCGCTTATGCAAACGATGGTATTTTTCTAAGCCAAGCCAAGTATGCTCATGATATCTTGGCTCGTGCTGGTTTGTTGGACTCAAAGCCAGTTGATACTCCATTGGCTACCACTGATAGTTTTCTCAGCACAGGTGAGCCCTTCCATGATCCTACTCTTTATCGATCATTGGTTGGTGCTCTACAGTATCTCACTATCACTCGTCCTGATCTTTCCTATGCTGTGAATCAAGCAAGTCAGTACTTGCAATCGCCTACTATGTCTCATTTTCAATCAGTCAAACGTATCCTTCGATATGTTAAGGGCACTATCTCCTTTGGGTTATCCTTTTCTAAACCGAATGTGACTTCCTTAGTTGGGTATTCTGATGCTGACTGGGCTCGGTGTATCGAGACGCGACGATCTACTTATGGTTACTCTATTTATTTGGGTGGAAATCTTGTATCATGGAGTGCAAAGAAGCAACCAACTGTTTCTCGTTCTAGCTGTGAATCTGAGTACCGTGCTATGGCAAATACAGCAGCTGAAATCATTTGGCTTACTCATCTCCTGCGTGAATTACATGCGCTTCCCACTGCCCGTCCTACCCTGCTATGTGATAACAAGAGTGCTATATTTCTCAGTCAAAATCCGGTTTCTCACAAACGTGCCAAACACATTGATATTGACTATCATTTTGTTCGTGAACTTGTCTCGTCTGGGAAACTTTACACAAAATTTGTACCATCCAATCTCCAGGTTGCGGATATTTTCACAAAAAGTCTCTCCAAGCCTCTGTTTCAGAAATTTCGCACCTTGCTTCGTGTTGGTCCTCCACCTGTTCGATTGAAGGGGGGTAACAGCATACCGTAAATCAAGTATTTGATTTACGAAGATATCGTCTTTAATTATTTTAATGAATGTATTTATTTAGTTTCCTTGTATAGGCCTAATTGTATTGTTATATATTGTAACTTTGTTTATCAATAATATTGTGAGATTGAGTCCTAATAAAGCGAATAATGTTGTGGTGGAACAGAGTAAGGAGCTGGGAATGGGGGATAGAAAGGAGGAGGAGGTGGTGGTGGTGGTGGGTAATGTGGGTGAAAGATGTAAGGAGAAGCACCATAATAATAATAATAGGGATGGTTGCAACAGCCGCCATGAGGTAGTTGTGGGACAGGATAAGAACATGGTTGTTGATAAGGGGGCATATGAGAAGGGTGGGTATGGGTATGATGAGGGTCAGTCCACATGTAGGGAGGATGAGGATACATCATTGTTGGGTTGAACAAATATAATATTAATAGCAGCAGCACCTGGAAATGGAAATGATAAACCAGTAACTGTTAAGACTGACTAATTCAGAGCAGTAAAATAAAAATATATAAATTTATAAGCTAATGTTGCAGGAAGATCCTAGTGATACATACTACGGCAGCTGCAGAAAAAGATAATTCATTCATAAGCAAATTGAAGTATGAGATAGTCCATTTGTCTTGTTTGTATAAAATTAACTAATTAAATAAATTAAAAAAAAAAACAAGAAATTAAGAATTAAGAAAATAGAAAGTAGAAGAAGAAGAAGAAGAGAAATAATAATGAATGGGGAGACTTACAGGAAGGAAGGAAGGAAGGAAAATAGAATAGAAATAAAATCCACCAAAATCGGTTCCACTAATCCAAATAAGTCACTCCAATATCAAGTTCAATCCTTATCGATCCACCAACCCAAACGATTACAAATATAAAATTTGTTAGCCTTTTTCGCTCTCTTTGAAATGAAATGTATATTTGATTTGATTTGAGTGGCTCCATATTTATACCGACTGACCTTCCTTGTCTTCTCTTCTCTACGGTTTTCCAGAGATTTCTCGGAGGACTTTTTGCAAAGTAGAAATGTCTGGATATTTCTCGCCACGTGTCTGTCTGTATACATATACATAGAGGTGAACAAAAAAACCGGTGGAACCGACCCGAACCGGAACCGGTTTGGGACCGAAAAAAGGTGGAACCGGTTCGGTTCCTCTTAGGAACCGTAGGTTCCAGGACCGGTTCCAGTATTTTAGCCAAAAACGGACCCGAACCGGAACCGGAACCGGAACCGATCCCAAGAACCGGTCCCAGAACCGGTTCCGGAACCGGTTCCAACCCAAATACGAATTTTTGAACGTTGGGCACCATTTTGACCGTTAACTAGCCGGTTTTTGCACCCAAAATCACAATTTTGCCACCCTTGTTTAGTATAGATAGATTTTGGATTTTTTGGTTGATCACAACACTAAAAAACGCAAAAAAAACAAGCCAAAAAAGCACGAAACGTCGATTTTTTTGCGAAAATGGTTATTTCGACTTGTGTCTTATGTCAAATGGCGAAAAAAAGACACGTTGTAGAAAGTCTTCGTTTCATTTTTCATGTTTCTTATTTCAAAATCCTAAAAATAATAAAAGTCGTAATTTTATGTATATTTTTTTTCCGCATCGGCTTATAATTTTTTTTTTTAATTTTGCGCGCAAGAACCGATTCTGGAACCGAAACCGGAACGGAACCGGAACCAAACCGAACCGAAACCGGTCTTTGAAACCGGTCTCGGGAACCGGCGGAACCGGGACCGAAACCGGACGGAACCGGAACCGGAACCGGTTCCGGACGAAACCGACACTGTAGCGGGTCGGGCCGGAACCGGAACCGGTTCCTCTTTTAAAACCGATTTTTATGATATACATAGATAGATTTTTATTTCACTGGCCTAATAATTTTTGCCTAACAGTCAAGCCCATTTAGCCCAAACTATTAACTATGCCACCCACCACCTAAATTGCAACATAATGCTAAATTATCACAGCCTGCCATGGCTGTTTAAATAGAAAAGGTTGTGTTTATATTGTCTGGGCTAAATACCACCATTTGGCCCACCCGAAAATTCCAACCTAGAGGTGCACAAATCGGGTTTTTTCAATACCCAGTTTCGGGTGGAACCGGTTCCGGGTAGGGTCAGGTATTACTTCGACCGGGTATTGAAAGAACTGGTTGCAGTTCCGGTTTCGGTTCCTAGCATAAAAAACTATACCTGGTATACTTGGTTCCGATTTATCAATACCTGGTTCCGGTTTTTTCAATACCCGGTTCTTATCACGGAGAGAAAGAAAGAGGAGGGAGATCATTTCTCTTCTCCCCTTTAGTCAATCTATGGAACATAGCAGGGCGTCAAGCCATCAATTCTTATCACGGCCCGAACACGACAAAAGAAAAAAAAAATATTTCCTTTCAATTAGTTTATAATTAAACTTCCCTGTTGATCACGAGCTACTTACTATATACGTATGGGTATAAACTTATGTAACTAAAATAAAACAGATAGTAAACTAAAGGGATATAGTAAACCTGTAAGAAATTTCAACCACATTTATGGGTCAATGGCAGGTCAAGTTGATGAAATTCTTTCTATAAATAGCTAACCATTCCACTCCAAGTGAAAGCACAAACACAAACACAAACACAATCAATGGCTATAAAACTTTATCCACTAGTGTTCACCCTCGCTCTCTCACTCGCACTCGCCCCAATATCCAAAGCTGGGCAGCTTGTGGTATACTGGGGCCAAGACGGCAGAGAGAGAGAGTAAACTTATGCAACACTAGAAAATATGGCATCATTAACATTGCATTGCATTCCTTTCTCAATTCGGGCGAGGCCAACCTCCTCTGATGAACCTAGGCGGTCGACATTGTAACCCTGGTGAACCAAACGGGTGTCAAAGCCTAGCTAGGGGTGAAGGTCCTGCTCTCCATTGTCAATGGACATCCTCATTTCCTGGTAGTAAAATATCAAATTCGACGACTGGTTATATTCCTAAGGCACAAATGATGTCCAAAGTAATACCGTACGTTTGCAAAGATGTCCCAAAACTATGGAGGTGTCATGCTTTGGAACCGATATTTCGATGGTCTAAGCGGTTATAGTGATGCCATTAAGAGCAGTGTTTAAGACACTCATGATCGTTTGTTTATATATTAATTAATTATATATAAGCATCTCCATCATTCGATGATCGTTTATATACTAATTAAAGTTAAATAAAAACTTTCGTCGGTTTTAATGTTTTACTAGCACAATACGAAAGCGGGTACGATGTATTTGTAGGTTTTGACCCGGCTAGTATCTTGCTTGTCGGGTGTAATAATGTTTAATAAATTCATACTTAAAAAAACTTATATAAAAGCTTTGCTTCAATTATTAGATCTTTCATGTGTTTAGGCTACACGGTTAGGTGGCGTGGAAATGGGTTGTGGAGCCCTTTCACATCAGCCCACCACACCGTGGCCAGCGTGGAGTAGGGCGTGTGGCACATTACATTAAAACTTCCACCGGCATGGGGCAAATAGAGAGTTGAGGGTTGCCTTTCATGATTCGTCAACAGCCACGGTGATTATTTTATTACCGTTGGCCCCCCAACGGTTGTTTTTTAAATTATACCAAATCACATTTATTTTTTACACTCTATATAACCGTTCCACACCATTTTACCCCACAATTTTATTATATACTCACAAATCCAAATTAAATTTTGATAATCTTTATTCTATCTGGTGCACTTGTGCCAGATGCCCACTTCAGCTTTCTTAAATAAGAAAGAGTAATAATTCCAAGCAACTGGTTTAAAACGATGACATATTCATAAAGACATTGTTAGAACTAAAATCATATTAAAATGTACTGAAAATTACAATTTGTGAAGGGTTCAACATAAGCTTCTAAGTATACAAAACAACTTGGAGCTCTGGTAAAATTAGCATCATCATCATCATCATCAAAAATAAGGATGCAATTTACATACAAAACCATTAATGAAAACCCCTATGCATCTCATCTCATCTCATCCAAAAACGAAAAAAACTATCTTTTTTCACAAAGAATTGAAGTAATAAGCTACAACTACACTGTTAAGCCTTCGCTACCTCAAAAGCCTTGCTGCTGTCGCTGTATGATTTGTATCAGTTTCTCTCTCTGGTGGCGGTTTAACATACTTCCCAATCACTTTCTGGTGTGTCCGGTTCTTAATTCTCTGAATCTTGGCTCGCGTTTTTTGCTTCTTGCTTTCTTTATCTTTTCTCCATTGGATCCTTTCTTTTTCATAGACTCCTTGCCAGAATACCTCACCGGTTGAAGGCCATAACCACCGTCTTCTAGGGTGATCCAAATCTGCTTCCTCAGCAAGATCTTCATCCATGGCCTTGAGGGTGTTATAATCAAACCATTTAACCCACATTTTGCCAGCACGTTTCTTGAAATCGTGTTGTTCTTGCATTTCTCCCGTGTTTGGATTTATGTACACCATTCTTCGTGCGCTATGGTACGCCCAAACATTTACAACCACCTCCAGAACCCGGGAATAGCAGTTCTTGTCCTGCTAAGAAACTACAAGTGTAAGTGTGTAGACCATCCAACCATGGAAATAGAAAAGATCAACAAATATTCAGTCATCTTGTAAGAGAAAAGTAAATCCTAGTTTATTTACGACATACATAGTAAGTCGGGCAAGTTGAGTAACAGATCAAAAAAAAAAAAAGCTAATTTAAAGTACAGATACATTTTCTCTCCTTGTTTTAAATATATAAATAATTGATGTATAAAATAGGATTACAGAAACAAAATTATCTTAAATATGAACTTACATTTTATTTCATTTCTTTTTCCTTTTTTAGTATTTAAAGGCCCTTTAGGCAATTTTCAACCCATAATACCAATTTGACACCATTCCTTCAAAGGTAATTTTTATGTTATATGTTTGACCTGTTACTAATAAAATAGAAATCTAATCAGCCCATTTTCACATGAAAGGTTTAACATAGCTACCTATACAGACAACTGACGAAAAGTTTACCTTCGACAAACTTAGGTAACACAAACCACTCTGCCGATGCTCTTCATACACTTGTGCGTCTAGTGCGTCTACAAACATCCTGCAAAATATCATTTTCATTGCTTGAATCTGGTTTCTTTGTATACATTTAATAATGAGAAAAAAAATCCACAAACTAACCTTGAGAACATTACAAACTCAAGGAACGATTTTGTTGGCATGGCCCAGCTATGCATGACAGACCATGTGTCTCCATCTACGGGCATCAAAGGTAGAACTGTATTGTTTATCCCATAGATTTTCTTGAAAGCTTGAGAGAACGCAAACCTGGTACGAATCATACATAAAATAAAATCAGAGCCGTTAAGTTTTTCAGAAAAGTAAGTTAACAGATGCATGAGTTCAACAGCCTTACTTGCAATTACCGGCATTTATAGAGTCACAAAAAGACCAAAAATCGTGTTGCGTCGGATTTCTTGGGTCTTTATCCATACGAACCCAAAAGTAGACAGCATCACCGTGCTTCTGAGCTTCAATGTCTTCTAGTAAAGCAACCTCAGCCTTTTCCGACAAAGATTCCTGCTTATTCAACAAGCTCGACATTTTTAGTATAAAAATGGTGATGTGGAGTAACTGTCTGAAAATTAACTTGCCTTCCTGGCTGTAGCTCGCCACGATGAAAATCCAATCCAAGCATTCTTGTGTATGCGGTCAATACGGTTAGCAATGGCAAAAAAGGCTCCAAAATCACCAAGGGTGTCCCGGTAATAAGGTGTGTTTAGAAGAGCAAGGCGAGAAGGTGCATCAATGTCATCTTTTCTTGGTCTTCGGCCCTTTGTGGACTGCAATATCATTGAATTGGTCAGTATTTAGCTTAAAGTTACTAAACACTCCAAAACACAATCATACAAGAAATGCTTAAATCTAGTCTGTAACAGCACTCCAGCCATAAATACAAAAGGGTTGCACTAAAATACTTAGGAAACATATTCATGCACCTAAAGCTTAAATCTATCATACAACACCAATGAGCACAAAAAATCCATGTTTCACTAAAACACCATGAAGACATAATCATGCAACAGACCTTTATATCTATCCAACAACACTACAGACCCAGAAAAGTCCACATTGTACCAAGTACCAACAAATTTAAAGCTATATAAGCATGTAACCATGCAAGAAAAACTCAAATCTAGATGCAAAGTGTGATAATCCTTTACAATAAGCAATAAAAACGGAATGACTTACAAGTCCGATACCACGATAAATTGATTTATTGTGCAAAAAAGGCCAAGATCCTTGACCAAAGTATGGTTCATAGATGCACAAGGGTTGACCTGTCCTTTCGAGTTCTCCATCATCCCTTTCATGCAAATCATTCTTACTTCTATCAGCTTTCTTTGCATTTTTGTATACTTCCTCCCATGTTCCCCTTGATTGCTCACTTCTATCCTTTAGCTACACAACATATACACACAAAAAAGGAGAACCTCAAATGTCTTTAAATATCAAATGGTGGATTTAGCAAGTCATTTTTTGTAAAAGGGTAAACAAGTTGTTATGATTTTAAATACTAATACAGCACAGGACAGGCTGATCTGCTAACACTAATATTTTTATTCTTTTAAATTTCAAATAATTAATGTATCAAATATCATCATATGTTCATATGTAATCTTTTTAATAAAGCGACTTGGAGATTGTAAGTATTTTTTATACATATTGGCAGACTTTTAACTACTTTAACCCATCCAACAATTCGACACACTTCACTTACAGCTAAGGAATCGGTTTACCTATCTGACCGGTTGGGGGTAAAATATAACATAAATCGGCCCCTTTCAGGTAAATGGATTACCACCTACACTCTATTGCCACGATGACTTAAATATCACCAACATAGGATAATCGTGTGGCTTAAACCAATATCATCAATTCATTATAAATCCTAGAGTAGGCAAGTAAATTATTTCACGTAAAATTTACCAAGAAAACAGATATGCAGTTTTAGTAGTGTCAGAAAGAGAAAAGGACACAGACAGTGGAAAAAAAATATATACTTTTTTCCATTACCTCATCATCTTCTCTTGTCTTTCTAGCTTTCATCATCTGGTTTCTTTTTTCTTCTTCCCATAAACTGTATACAAAGGTATCATTGGCCGGAACAGCACCTGAACTCTCTTCTTTTTGGGTATGATTCCCTTGACTTTCAACCAGATCTAAGAAATGGTTAACCCTCAAAGTTCTATTAACATATCTATGATCTGCAATGGCCTCAAAAAGATGCCATTGCCACTCTGTTTTGGTATCCGAAGGAATTTCTGATACATCCCTTGGAGATGCAACTTCTGAAGGAAGTTTCATGATGTTTTCTATCAACGAAGCATACCCTTCAACAGATTTCAAAACCATCATGTTTTTAGCCGTACTTTTTCCCGTTGATGCAACATTACGAACTGGAGAAGATAATTTTCCTTCAGACACCACTTGAAGCATTACCCGCGATAAATCCTTAATATTTTCCTTGGTAAAAAGATGGCCATTTACCCCATCATTGACCTGAAAAGCGAAATCAAATTATTTGTTTTCGTACTTTTGACTTTTGAAGTCAAAACAAACCCCCACTTCCAGTATTAAAATGATAAGAAACTACTTAAGCTTCAAAGGTTAAAAAATGGAGTAAGATACATTAAAGAGTTACAATAGATACTGCAAACAGAAAGGAGTGTTCAAATGCAAAAATATACAAATAATCTAGATTTATTAGATTAAAATTTAACAATAAAAGACAAAGGATGAGAGGTAGTAGCTTTTACATGTTTTTTAATTATTGATAGGTCGGGAGCAATTATTGGTTTCTCGAGACACATTGCCTTTATCAAAATGTCGGGAAAAGATTGTTCTTCAAGGAATGACCCGTATATTACAAGATCCGTTATGCCCAGAACACTAGTGTCATCAATGGCAACATGCTTCACAGTTCCTCTTGGGTAATTAAGGTTCAAAGCAATTTCCTACAAGAATATACATTAACATCTAGTCATCAAGTTGCTTGAATTAAAAATATTAAAAAAAAAAAAAAGATGTAACCAGACAGCATGTACTTCCTCCTCATGAAAAATGAGGAATTTGACTCAACATTTGCTTTCACTAGGGCAATTTGACTGTTAACAAACACTAATATCCAAACACCATCCAAGTAACTTTAATTTGAAAAGTTTCTAAATAAAGAAATAATTGCAAATATAGAAACTGATCAAAACATATTTACCTCCATGGCTGCACTGTAATTGTCGGTCAAATCTTGACTCAAAATTATAATCTTGAGACGAGGACTTGAGGAATCACCAACAGGAAACTTGGCCAAAAGTGGCAATAAAGCCTTTAAAATAAGAGCATGCTCCAGCCACATTCCTTTATACAAAAGCTCACTACCAACTATACCAACAACAAAATCGTTGATCCCAATATTCATATTTACACGCACA
This sequence comes from Ambrosia artemisiifolia, assembly GCA_032199755.1. Classification (NCBI taxonomy): domain Eukaryota; kingdom Viridiplantae; phylum Streptophyta; class Magnoliopsida; order Asterales; family Asteraceae; genus Ambrosia; species Ambrosia artemisiifolia. The sequence goes on along the minus strand of CM063527.1, from coordinate 46,816,884 downwards.
TTTTCTTCATGAATGATCGTTGGGTTATCTACTTTGCAAGTTCCAGAAGGAGTTCCAGGTACCACGAAATAGTTTCCAGCATCCAATGCAGCATAAAACATCTGAAAATGAGTAAGATAAAAAAACATATATATAATAAAAGAACATATTTACACAACTAACAAACTTTGTCAAACAAATAGGCATATAAAGATAATTGTGCAAGGATGCACTAGAAGAATCTTTTTTTCTAATTAGACCGCAATTTTATTTCCAGGGTATGCACATACATGATAAAAGGACCAGGTGAGTCCGCCCTAGTTTGTGGGACCTACAATCACATTTTCATTTTCGCCACATCATATACATGGGTACCACAAAATGTAAGTGAAAATGTCAAATGGCCTATAATATACTGTAAGATACAAGCCTCATGACAAAATCAATAAAGAGTGTATTAACTCATACATACCGGTAGGGCATAATTTGGGAAGACAACAACTGTAGCCCGTTTAAAAATTGATTTCCAATCATCAATTAACTCAACTTGGCCATTAGAGACATATCTTGCTGCCCGTGTAGCGAGTGCTTTTTCGTGAACAGTCCATATAAGAGGTACAGATTTAAACGGTTCCTGCAAAAGGCTATAATAACTAAATTCAGTGTCTTTCAAGAAAATAAAATCGTTGGACAAAAAGTGATTATAACATTAAGTATAACGGCCATGAAATTCTACTTAATGGCAAGATAAATATGTCCACGTACCATGAAATGACATCCTTTGCTGAAAGAGAGTTCACAAGTATTGCATCATAGCTACAAGATCAAACAAAATTGTTTGATCAATATCTTGTGAAGTGATCATTTATTTATAACATGAATCATATATACAATGAAACCGAGTTTGGTCCAATTCAAAACAGTTGGAACCAAGAAGGAGTGATTCAACTAGTTCTTCTGACCAAAACCGTAGCACATACATTCCGAAAGAAGATGCATTATACAACTTCATGTAACTAAAACCTAATACACAGGAAAAACAAACATACCTTAACCAGTCAATCATAATGCCTGATTTATCACTGGCATCCATAATATGGACTGGAACTCCAATAGTTCTCCAAACAGAATGGACAGGCCCATCTTCAAGTGAGTAAACCTACACAAGAAGTTAACCACGTGGACGATTAACTAAGCTTTTTAACCACTTCTTTTTAACAACTCTGATTCCGCATTAAAAAAGCAGTCGCTTTCCTTGCAAGACTAACACATGCATACAAACCATTGAAGAAGTTATATAAATGTTTATGCTATGTATATGTTTACTCAAGGAAGGCGCAATGAAGATACAAATGTATGCAATCTACTAGGTCCATGTTGGCAGGGATGTTCTGATGTGTGATTTAACTGACAAGTACATTTGATGCAATCTAAGAGTGTTTGATTTATAGTTATGATCCTCTGATTATTTAGGGTCAAATAATCTTACTTAGGGAAGCAGGTAAGAAGATGCTATGAGAAAAGTGATTATTGACATGACTGTAAAATTTTGAGTATACCATAGCTCCAAGCACCTATCTAAATAATTCTGATTCTTCAAATTACAATAATAACTCTAAAAGATGCACATCTCACTTTTCATTGCCAATACAGTTTTATAGTGGACTTGAGCACAACCCCTCAAGTGACTATATACAATAATCCATCCTCTTCAGTCTTTACAGATATGTCTTATCTTAGAGAAATAATTGAACTCACAAGCCATATATAACCATTAAATCACTATGGGGTGTGCAGTATTGTTGTGGTAGTCTTGAAACCTATAGGGATCTCATCCTATAAGATCTCTTATTGCAGAAATCCATCAATACATTGAAGATATGTCTCTTGATCCATCTTACACTACTTTACCATATGCCATTCCTACGACTTGATCCATCTTTTAATGTCGAAACAAAGTCATGTGACAATACAAGGGAAATAATAAGACACCGGCCCTTAAATTCTAACATGACATCAAGCTGAAAAAAATAGGTTTGATAATTATTCTACGAACTCCGCTCAATCAATATCATCCCCAACCCTGTCAATATCCGATCGCCAATCCAATTTTCAGAGCCTAAGCAATCTCATATGAGATTGAGCTATATACAAGGTTAGTATTAGAAGAACAATGCGATGCACGACCTTAATTGAGCCAATACTCTTAAGTCTTAACATTGTTTACATGCTTAATTGCTTATATAATCACAGTACAATGACCTCACTTTTTTATTGCTTATGATAACTCATGCATACCAATAATTCACACAAATACAACAAATTCATGATGAAACAAGCGGTACCTCTAACTCATAGCCGATCGCCCTGAGTGCAGCTGCAACGGTAACCATCAATACCTGATGTGAATCCTCCAACAGATCTGCAAAAACCTACAAATAGAAAATCTATAAAAAAAAATGAAGCTAAATGGAGCAAAAGCCCATTAATGGTACTCACCAAAGCAAGCTGAGGCTTTCTATTCCCAAATCTGGTCACTGTTCTTGACCCACCAAACGAAACATTATTATTATTATTATTATCTTTTTCTGTTTGGAATTTCATCGAAAGCCTGGTGGGCACAAACTTAACAACATCTTCACCAAAATCCAAAGCAGCAATTTCTTTCAACAAATAATCTTGTAAAGCCACGTCATCAATATTATTATCCTGTCTTTGTTTGAAGAAATCAGGGTCGACATTGGAAAGAGGGAGAAACAATTGAAACAAGAAGAGAAAGAAGATGAGAACAGCCAAAGCAGAAAGGCATTGGAAGTAGTCTATCTTCTTCTTAAAGATACCCAGAAATCTTGATCTGGGTCTTGGTGAGGGTTTAAGTAAAGAGTCCTTTCTTTTTAAGGGCAGCACCGGACTAATAACAGAACCCATTTACATTCCTACAAAACCCCAGTAACAAACACAATATCGTAATTATTATTAGCGTTTATCTTGAATGGGATCAATTCAAAGAGAAGGAGTTTGTTTCGTGAAAAGATAAACAGATCTTGTAATGTGAGTAAAAGAGTTCTAGATAGAGAGAGAGAAAGAAGAGTTCTAGAGAGAGAGAGAGAGTATTTATTACCAAAGCAAGGAAGGAGCTGCTGATCTCAGCGGTGGTCAACTCTCGTTCTCAGCTGTACTTTATCATTCTTTGTGTAAAAGTGATTATCACTAAATAAATCTAGAAATTCAATGTACACTATATTTATAAGAAGTTCTTTACGTATTTCTTTTCATATTTTTTTACACCAATCTAATCACATTTCATTTCTTTATTTTATGACTCTCAAATTATATTAAAACAACTTGTGCCGTCACATCTTTCTAAATCGCAAACCTCAATCTACTAAACACAAGCCCATGCCCCCCTTAAGTCGAAACATTGCTATGAATAACACGTTGGACCTTTGTCAGGAAACGGATAGCGTCTGGTGCTAAGGAGCCAAAGGTATCAAAAGCCAACGGGACGAAAACATGTTGGTTATCTTTGCAAGCTTTGGCGTATTTTTCCACTTTCTTTGATTTCGTCCTTATTATTGTCTGTCCAGCCACGGAACCATTATCTCATAAACCAACTATCGGGGACACACCTGTGAGGTCAACACAAACGTGCTTAGCCCCTGCCCAACCAAAGCCCAGCAAATCCACTGGGCGCAGAGTAGACCTGCATTCCGTGGGGTCCGTAAGGAAATTCACTAGAGCCTCCTTCTTAGCCGAAATCCCGGCTCGCCTTAGAATATCTCATAGAACATCCAGCACCCACTCATGCTGGTATTTGAAACCGGGTAGCTCCTTACAGTGGACCGCGTGCTCCCCATGTGAATCCGTTGAATAGTGGTTTGGCTAGACGATGGTTTGTGAGCTGTTGATTTTCATCTGAACGAGTGTCTTTCTTGCCCCGTTATACCTCATTTGTTCTTTTGCTATTTAAGTTAACATGTTTTGTGTTTTAAGGTTTTTACACCTCACCCTCACCGATCTCAATTTCTCTCTCCATTACACCTCATTCGCTCTTTGGCAACCTAAGGTGAGATATGTTGGGTTTTAAGTCTTCCTCTTTGTCTCGCAACTGTTATAGACAACTGAGTAGTATAAGAAAAAACAGTATCATAGTATATATGACTAAATATATGGTTTTAGTGGCTCAATAATGGGTTTGGATTTAACGAATATATTTTTTATATCATAATTCACGATAACCAAGCAACATGCTAACAATCTTACGTTTCTCACTCTCTATAAATGGACACAACTAATGTAAAATTCACCTTTTTTTAATCTAGGTGGTAAGTTAAGTACAAGCATATATGACAGTTTTCTTAGTGTTGTTGGCGTTATAAGAGATAATATGAATAAAGACTGGCGTTATATGATATGAACTAGATACAGTGTAGGTATGCATGCATGCATGCTCGCTTCACGCCTTCACCTTTATCCGTCAATCAGATTTTAGAACTGTTAAGCATGATAAACAGAGGAGAGATGATGGAAAACTGAATGATATTCTTTTTGTCTTGTTACTTTTACAATCATTCGTACATAATATATAACCAATACAAGGAGACTAAAAAAGGAAAAATAATCAATGGCATTAAAGTAATTGGCTGGCCATTAGGAGGAACCAACGGGTCTCTTGTTGTAGAGGTCAATGGTCCGAATTAGGAAATGATGAGAATTGATCCTAATTATTTTCAATCACATAATTCAACATCCCCCTCAAGTTGAGTAGTGGGATTTTCAATGCTCAACTTGCCAAGACAGTGATTGAAAATTTTTCCACTGACTGCCTTTGTTAAAATGTCTGCGAGTTGGTCTTCTGAGCGGACAAAGGGAAGTTCAATTATCCCTGTTTCAAGTTTTTCTTTAATGAAATGTCGGTCTACCTCAATATGTTTTGTGCGATCATGCTGAACTGGATTCTCTGAAATTTGAATAGCTGCTTTGTTATCGCACAAAATTTTACTTGATTGAGTTGGAGGATATCCGATTTCTGTCAGTAGTTTTCGTACCCATAGTATCTCTGCCAGACCGCGTGCTATACCTCGAAATTCTGCCTCAGCGCTAGAAAGAGCCACCACTTTTTGTTTCTTGCTTCTCCATGTAACAAGATTTCCACCAACGAGAGTGAAGTAACCCGATGTTGACCTTCGATTTCCTTTATCCCCTGCCCAGTCGGCATCAGTGTACGCTTAGGTTTCAAGATGCCCATTTTTCTTGAAAAGAACTCCATGACCAGATGTTCCTTTGAGATATCTAATAATTCTCCGTACGGCTTCCATATGGGTAACTTGAGGTTGATGCATGAATTGGCTTACAACGCCTACTGCGTAGGCAATGTCGGGCCGGGTATGTGAGAGGTATATTAGTTTCCCTACTATCCGCTGATATGCTTCTTTGTCAGCTAGCTTAGCATTTTCTTCCATATAGAGTTTCTGGTTCACCATCATAGGGGTATCCACAGGTTTGCAATCAATCATCCCTGTTTCTGCCAGTAAGTCCAGGACATACTTCTTTTGGCAGATGAAAATTCCTTGTCTTGACCTCATAACTTCGATTCCAAGAAAGTATTTGAGTCTTCCCAGATCCTTCATTTCGAATTCTTTGAAGAGATTTGCCTTTAGCCTTGTCATTTCTTCTTCATCATTGCCTGTGATTATCATATCATCAACATAAATAATTAAGCATGTTACGAGACCATTTCTCCGTTTGAGGAACAGAGTATGATCTGAGTTACTCTGTTTGAAGCCATATTTTTTCATGGCTAAAGTGAATCTACCAAACCAGGCACGAGGAGACTGTTTCAATCCATATAAGGATTTCTTTAAGCGACACACTTCTCTAGAATTAGAATCTTTCATGAGTCCAGGAGGGACTTCCATATAGACTTCTTCGTTGAGCTCTCCATGTAAGAAGGCATTTTTTACATCAAATTGAAGGAGAGGCCAATCTTTATTTGCAGCTATAGAGAATAGAACCCTGATTGTGTCGATTTTGGCCACTAGTGAAAAAGTCTCTGAGTAGTCGATTCCGTATGTTTGAGTGTACCCCTTTGCTACTACTCGGGCTTTGTGTCTTTCAATAGTTCCATCTGGCTTGTATTTTATGGTGAAGACCCAACGACATCCTACTGGTTTTTTTCCCGGGGGAAGGGTACATCTCTCCCACGTGTCATTCTTATTTAGTGCACTCATTTCAGCTTCCATTGCCTCTCTCCATTCCGTAGATTTAAGAGCTTGTTCAACAGTGGTTGGAATTTCTTCAGAACATAAAGATGTGGTAAAAGCTTTGGCTTCTGGAGATAAATTCCCGACTGCTATGTTGGCCATTGGATATCGAGAACTTCGAGTTTCCTTCGTAGGAGAGTACCTCTTGGGCGGAACTCCTCTGTTTGTTCTTGGGGGCAGAACATACATGTCTTGTTCAACCTGTGGTAATTCTTGTTCTGCTTCATTGTTAGATACATCAGAGGTTTCAAAATGCTCATGCTTTTCATAATCAGTGGATAACTCAGGAATATTGGAAGAATTTGCACACTCTTGAGTTTGAGAATTACTTACCTCTGATGCCAGGTTGGGAGGATCATTGTTAGTGGTACTTTCTTCAAGGCTATTGGATTGTGACTCGGTTTGAACTTCCTGATTAACTTTGGCATCTGAGGATGGTATCCATTGTATCCAACTCAATGGATCCCTTTCTGCCTTTCCCCCCTGACCATTGTGCTGGGTAGTGTAAAAGTATTCGGTTTCGAGGAAGTCACAATCCATCGTGGTATACATATGACGTGTGTTTGGATTGTAACACCGATAACCGTGTTGATTGACCCCATGTCCTACAAATACACATTTCTCGGCACATGCATCAAGTTTGGAATGATCTCCTTTTGGTAGGTGAACAAAGACAAAGCATCCAAAGATACGAGGTTCGAGTGTAAGGTTTGATGGGGGCTTGTGAAATTTAGAAAAAGCTTGAAGATGGGTTGCTAAGTCAAGAGCTCTTGTTGGGAGACGGTTCATAAGATAGTTTGCAGTGACAAGAGCTTCGGGCCAAAAAGACTTTGGAACTCGGGATTCGATCATGAGAGCACGAGTTATTTCTAAGAGAAAACGATTTTTTTCTTTCAGATACCCCGTTTTGTTCGGGGGTATGAGCGCATGATGTTTGATGAATTATCCCTTTTTCTTAACAGAACTGTTTCATGGGAGTGTTGACAAATTCCCCCCCATTATCAGACCTAAGAATTTGGATATCGCATTTGAACTGGGTTTTAACCATGGCACAAAAAGACATGAATTTTAAAAAAACTTCGGATTTATTTTTCAAGAGATAAATCCAAGTCATGCGGGTGCAGTCATCAATGAATGATACATAATATCGAAAATTTTGCCCCCCCATAATCTTTGCTGGTCCCCACACATCCGAATGAATTAGTAAAAAAGGAAAATCAACCTTAGTGTTATTTGATTTGAAAGTGTGTCTATGACTCTTGGCCAAAAAACATGTCTCGCAATTCAAAACTTTATTTGTTGGAAATAATTCAGGAAACAAACGATGTAAGTAACCACTGGATGAGTGCCCCAATCTTCGGTGCCATAACCATGCCTCCCTATCTGTAGATCCATGAGCTAGCATAACGTTGCCTTATTGAGTCACTTCATCCACATAATATAGCCCTTGTCGCTCAGTACCACGCCCAATGATCTTTCCCGTCCTGATGTCCTGTAAGATACAAAAAGTAGGGTGCATTAGCACAACACAATTTAGTTCTTTTGTAACATGACTGATCGATAATAATTTGTGAGATAAGGACAGGACATAAAGGCAATTTGACAGTTTCATATTTTGTGAAAATTGAATGGTGCCTCCTCCTTTTACTTCAAGGACTTCGTTATTTGCAGTGTGGATCCTGGATTTTTGTGGTTCTGACATTGAACACATGTCAGATTTTTCATTAGTCATTGTATCGGTTGCCCCACTATCAAATATCCATGAGTCCTCATTTTTTTTATTTTTTGTTGCCATGTGGGCTTTTCCGGACTTAAAAATTTTTTTTGACTCCCTTTTTGAATCGTGGGGGATATTATCCGAACCTTGGGATTCATTTAACAAGTCAAGAATTTTAGAACTAAAGAATTTAGGGTTCAATATAGTCACATTAGAACCTTTAGGCTTAAAATGAAACTTTTGAGAAAGTGAAGGGTCTGAGGTGTAATCCTCACACCCTATACATGTCTTCTTGTCAGGAGAAATGAATCCATCTTCTTCATTTGGTGCACCCTCACCTCTTCTTTCTACCTTGACCGCTGCAAAACAACAATTACCTTGGTCGAGACCGGCGTTTTTTCCGGTGACCTTTGGATGCTCATGGCTGTCGCCGCCGCTGCTGGTAGTCGCTGGGTTGCCCACGGCGGCGGCGGCCTTACCTTTCTTGTGTCCATCGGCCCACCAGTCCGGGTACCCATGGAGTTCAAAACATTGTTCTTTTGTGTGTTTGTTTTTGCCGCAGTGGTCACATTTCAGGTTATTTTTATCGATCCGGGATGATGATGGGTTATATTTTCGATCTGACCGGCGACCCTTGGAGACGAGTCCCATCCCAATGGAGTCACCGGTAGAACCCGTTGCCGCCCCTAGTTGATTGTTTCCAAAGATGCTTTGATGTGCTGTTTCCTTTCGGACAGCAGCATAAGCCGCTTCGGCGGACGGTAAGGGTTCCCACCGGAGGATTTCCCTTTTCACGGAATCATACTTTCGGTCTAGACCATTTAGAAATTGAAATAATTTATTTTCTGACCTGACGGTGTTGTAAGCCGCTATGTCAGCCGGACACTTCATCGGGTTGGGATCTCGTCGTTCAATCTCTCCCCAAATACCCTGCATCACAATCCAAAATTCCTCCAGAGGTAAGTCATTTTGCTTAAACTCGTTTGCTTTGACGTGGAGGTCAAAAGTTTGAAGCTTGTTTTTGCCGCTGCTATAGGTAACCGTGAGTGCATCCCATAGCGTTTTTGCTGTCGGGAACTTTGTAAGGTTACTAGCTAGGCTTGGTTCGATATTTTGGATCAGCCAAGAAAAGACGATCAAGTCATCTTGTTCCCACTGTTCGTCAACCGGGTCTGGTGGGTTCTGGGAGAGATGGTTCAACAAAGCTTTTGATTTCCCCCCTATGGCGACTCGTATCATCCGAGCCCATAGAGGATAGTTTTGGCTGGTGAGATTAAGGTTAATTTTAAGACTATCCGATGGATTTGGTTTTGGGTTTTGGGTTGGAACTCCATTTTTTAGGAGGTTTGCGATTTGGATAGCCAGACTATTGTTGTTTTCTTCCGACATTTTTCCTGGTAGATGATGAGCAAAAAAGGTTTTGGATCATAAGCACTGCTCTGATACCATGTTAAGCATGATAAACAGAGAAGAGATGATGGAAAACTGAATGATATTCTTTTTGTCTTGTTACTTTTACAATCATTCGTACATAATATATAACCAATACAAGGAGACTAAAAAAGGAAAAATAATCAATGGCATTAAAGTAATTGGCTGGCCATTAGGACTTAGGAGGAACCAACGGGTCTCTTGTTGTAGAGGTCAATGGTCCGAATTAGGAAATGATGAGAATTGATCCTAATTATTTTCAATCACATAATTCAACAAGAACGAGGGAACATTTATGGTAAGTCCTATTTATTACACACCTTTTATGCTTTCTTACAACATATACAACTCCAAACTACAACCATACTTAATACTACCATTCCGATTCCTTTACCAATACCGACTACTCTTGCTGCATTCCCCATCCTACACACTACAAATTATTTGTATTAATACGAATAACTTTAAACGCTAACAAAATAAAACGTGCACACACACTTGTTTCAGCCCCTTTTCTAGTTGTTTTGGACTATGTTTTAACTTGACAGGTTAAACAAATGAAAAAAAAACTGAAAAGGGAACAAGCCAAGTGCGTCAAAAGTGGCCCCAAGTTTAATTATAATACACACAACTTCAAAATAGCTTTATTTAAAAACTAAGATTGTATTGACTATTTATGCTCTTTTCTAAGAAAACGGACGAAATTGTTGTGGCTGACAAATTTTGTGTTGAACCCTTTTGACCCATTACCCGGTCCACCCCTTTTGACACCCATTATAAGCAATGAAAGTTGTACCTTGCACTTGGACATGATTAGGCTGACCCTTTCAATTGCTTGCTAGTCTTTTGTTTCACAAAGAAAGCCGATAAGAGACTCTTGCTGCGAGCAGGTGCACGCCTAGGATTATCAAATGATCGGAATGGTGTCATTGGCTTGCGACCCTCATCTGGATCCTGGCATTCCATCAATTGCATATTAATTACCAAATGGCTAAAAGATCCTTCCAGTTGTGGAGCCAAACAAAACCAATATCATGAAGACCATCTAAGTTTTTCTCAAAAGTTTGTTAAGAAAAGCAAAAAATCTACAATCTCCTGAAGCACTTTACTGTAATCTATCTTTACATGGATTCAGAATGTTATGCAGATACCAGGATTCTACGGCCCTACAAAGGTGAGTAAATGGGGGTGTATTTAAAATTTGCTTATAGTTGCTAAACATTAAACAGCTCAAACCAGTTAAAAGTCACTCAAGGTGTATTTTAATGCATACAACCTCTCAAATTCTTTTATTAGAAAATAGTTGATTATTATCCTTTATATATACATTTTGTAATTATATTCATTGCAATAAATCTTTATTTAGAATGGACAAAAAGTGTTTGTAGGTCGGACCCAAGCCATGATAATAAATTAACAGTTCTTACACATTACCCAACCTGCCTGACCCGCCCATCTTACCACCTCTAACATGACTGCAAAAAAGAAATTGAAACAGCAAGCACCCAGTGTGTTGTAAAACACCCTACTTCACAAAATCAACATAATAGAACAGTGACTAAGATGCTCAAATAAAGTCATTGCAGAAGCTAAAATTCAAATGAAAGTTTTTTTTAATTCCGACATACTCGTTGTGTGATGCCAAGTGTCTGCATTGCTGTACTTGAAGCAGGCCCTACATTCGACAACTGAAGAAGACTTGGTGTTTTTATTCCCATGTTCTCTCCATCCCCTACATAGACAAGTACCTAAATTTCAGTTTCCGGAAACTTATATCTACCTAATATAGCAAATTAAGCAAACTCAAGCATACTGGACGTGTGAACAGATGTAGGAGTAGTACGCCAAGAAGTTTTGGAATCTTCAATGCTGCAAATATATTTTACAAAAAAATTGTTAATTACCATTTCATATTTTGGCTCTAATTTGTTTACTGCATTTAATAAAGAAACTGAGCTGGCAAAATAGAGAATGATAATTGTATAAAACAAATAAAGCCTATAATCTTATTGTTATTAGGAAACATAAACATATGGATAACCTCATCAACGGCCGTGAACTCCCTTTCAAAGTAGACTTGGTTTCCGTTGCTAGATGCCAAGAAAGTGTATTTGCAGCTGGGGTGCCTGGATTAGACGCTAAGTATCAGTATATATTTTTATTAATGGACTCAGATGCTTACGATTTTATGAACAATTCTAATACTAGATTATATATAAATTTAGGAGAAAAATCACCCTTAGTCAGTCCTATGGAGTTCCAATACTTCATGTGGTACAATTTTGACTATAACGTTTGACATCACGATAATTTGTTCACTTTGAATAGTTTGTAGGATCATAGGAACAACAAACTCTAGAAAAATAAGTGAAATACAAAAGAAAAGCAACATCACACTTACGCTGTAGTCAAACCGTCACACTGATTTTTTCATAACAAAAAGCCAATCACAATGGCTCAAAAGATCAATCACATTTTACCAATGACAAACTTACGAGATCCTCTGAACCCTCTTCAACAGTCAATACCCTCAATTGACTTTTAGTGACAATAATGGGCAAATAGGATATATTAATTTAAATACTTCCTGGGAAAGAATTTTTGCAGTTTTGATCAGACAGCCAAAAAGAAATGTCGTACTTTTCATGAGTGAAGAGAGTATATGTTACCTGATGCAAATTGACGAGACCGTGGTTGAAGATGACTTTCACTTGCATCAGTTTGGATTTGTGGACTAAAATGAACCTTTTTGCTGACAGAATCTAGCTTGAAAAAGACACCATACACACAGGAGCATTTAGTTGTTGCATATACATTGTACTGATCATTATTTAAGTATTTCAGTATATCAAGAAGAAAATATTCTTACTGGGTAAAATGTAATGCTTGTGATGCCTTGGTAAAACTGCTAGCAATTGTTGCTGCCTAATAGCTTCTCTATCCGTATAGGTTTGGCATGTAAGAAGTTGCTTAACAACAAAAAAGAAAATCATATTATGTAGGTTGGTTTAACTTTCTGAACCACCATACACCGATCTTGTAATAATAGCTCCTCTGGGTGATTTTGGGCAAAATGTGAATATTAAGATGCCAAAAAGAGCATTGTAACCAGAGCATTTTTTGGTCCAAAATCCGTAGTCTTATAAACTGTAGTTTTTTCTTCTTCTTTAATTTTTTTTGCAGAAATGGTGATTAGCTTGCAACAAAGGGCAAATCCAGTGGTTTGAGAAGCCAATAACTAATTAACTATATTATGTTGGCATCAGTGACTTCTTAGAAGAAAATTGAATATCTTACCTGATGTAAACATGTAACATGCAACTCTGTTGATGAAATCTCTAGAGTCTGTTGGTCTAGAAGGTCTGTTAGTTTGTAAGAAACAGTGCCAAGATGGTCAACCGCATTTACAAGCGCTCGAATGGCGTAATCTTTCAGGTTATCAAGGACCCTGCAAAAGATCATACAAATGGAATAATGGATAATACTATATTGAAACTTCAATTAAAAGGGAAACTTGTTCAGTTGTTTGTGGGACATAAGTAAATAAAATTGCGGTTAAATATTGACATGGTGTTGGTCTGTTGGAAATACATACACTATGACCCAGAGTGCGGGTTGCCACCCAAATCATGTAATAGGTTGTTAATATTTAAAACACACATAAATTACAATATGCACAACAAATGAAGTATTGAAGTCAATCCTTGATCTGTTCTTTCTCCATATCTATCTTACTATCTATGGGGCTGACATTATGAAGCGTTCAATTTGGTTTTCAAATACCAAAGAAGCATTGTAGTTTAAATGAATGAGAAATTGTGGACAATTCATGCAAAAGTACTTTCTAATATTTGCCGAAAAATCACATAGTTATATTAAAAAGCTAAGTATGATGGTTTGAACAGCAAATATCTCATTCATCTACAATTGACCATGAGACTAAGCTGGCAATGTGATACGTAGTCAGTAAAAGTGTAAAACGAGTCTTACATCTGTTTTTGATCACTGTGCAAATAAGATTTTTCACAATATTCTGCCGCCGAATAAAGCTGAGGCCTTAAGTTCTTGAGTTCCTAAAACAACATACAATAACTAAAGCCGATTAGCAATGCAAAAAACAGCAATTATTCTAACATCGCAAAGCAGCCTCCAACAATCGCCATTAAAGCATAAACACGTCTCTAATTTATTTGGTAAAGTAACAAGTTGGATATATTATGAAGGCATAACTGGAAGAACAACAGTGATAACCGATAAACATAGCTATGACACCTTGGTCAGTTTGTGCACCCAGATATAACTCAGCCCTAACAGCAAACTTCAAGAACAACGACATTAAAATTAACATGTCAATCCAACACCAAGTAACTTAAGTAAGAATCATCATATCCCAAAACAAACGGGGTTGCATATACAATCAATATGCATTTTAGCGAGAAAAAAAAAACCTAAAATCTTTTTGCACCGTCTTTTGCAGCATTTTCCTCCTTTCTTTTTCTTTCCATATTTCAGGTCCATTCATTTCTCCTTAAGGGACAAATAATCACATATTCACGGTAATTCACCACATAAACCGTTTTCACAAAAGTTGTAGAAACACCATTACTTCATTTTATTTGGTAACGTTATTGCAAGAACTAATGTTTTGTTCAATCACTTATAGCATATGATCTGTGAAGTGATCAAACAGGAAACATTTTCTACTTGTACAATTGTTTTCTTCACACACATTTAGCATGTGCTTTGTTAATTTTTGTGAGAGATTACACTATGTTGATATCAGTAGTTGTTCACATAAAAGAAATCATAACACCAGAGATACTGTTACATTCGGCATCATACAATGAACATGTTAAAAGCTTAATGACCTAAACCACCAAAATGAAGCATAAATTTGAGTGAAGCCTGTATATTGAGTTAATTAGGGTTTATTTTTGGTTACAACATTACAATTAGTTCAAATAAGAGGAGGAATCACAGTTTAAGCAACATATAAAAGGGGAGAGGTTAAAATAATATTAGATAGTTAGAAGAATAAGGAAATGAAAAGGTGAAGGTGAATAGGAATAGAATGAAGAAGACCAGACCAGACCTGTAGGGCTTTAACGAATCCAATGCTTTGCTGCATAGACGCCTCGTCAAACGTCATGATTTGACTTGATTCCATGGCTCGCTCGCTCTCTGAAACAGAAAGAAAGCAACAAGTGTAGATTGAAGAAGAGAAAGCGTAGGTTAGATAGAAGATGGTGACATTTGTGAATTGAAGAAGCGGTTAGTAGTGAGTGTTTGGGGGAAAGTGTGAGAAGGAGGGGGCGGGGAAGAGTTAATTACAAGTTATTCAATGCAAGTCCACAAAGGTGGTTGGTTGGTTGGTTGGTTGCTTACAGATTTCAAGGGAAACCCCTCATCTAACCTCTAATTGCATCAACGCCCCCTATACGAATTTTAACTTGTTTTAGGTTACGTTTGGTAGCCCATTCAGCTCTAAATGATTCAACATTCAGACTGTTTGTTTCAACATAAAAAAAGCTTTAAATGGAATGGTTAAGAGCTGAATCTTTCAGACTTGGTGCATAGCTGAACCATTCAGCACTTAATCATTTAGAACCTCTTAACCATTGAGACATCTTAATGATTCTACACTTAATTAACCAAACAGCCCCTTAGAGCATCTATAATGCATACTAAACGAACGGGTCCATTCAAGTGAACGGGGGCAAACCAGGAAGGGGATTGGTTTGGCAGAGTGGACGTCTAGACCGGTTTAATTTGGAATATGATGGGCTCATTTTGACTTTTTGAATAAAAAAATTGTGTGTATAAATTAAATAAAAGATACGATAAGAGACAAGGTAGAGGTTTAGAATGGTCTGTGATTGTAGTACAAAAAAGTGGGTTTAGAAGGGTTATAGTTTAGAATATTGTGGCATGCTGAGGTGGCGGTTTGGAATAATGGACTTCCTTTACCATTGTGAATGCTCTAAACCTAACTCTTAGGCACTCAACGGTACTTACCCTTATTCACACTCTGTCATATAAAAAAAGACCTCAAAGTACGCTAGTATCACCAAACACAAACATTACATAAAAATAAAAAAACACAAACATTACATTAAACTAGAAAAATTGATACACTTAAACTAAAAATAACATAATTAAACTACAAAATATAAACTAATCTAAGTGCAACCTTAACATTTGCCACGCCGAAATGTGAGAAAATTCCCTGTTGTACCGACTTTGGTATTCAATTTGGGGACCACGGCGGTCACGTCCTTGGGCGTATCCACACCCTCCTCCTGCAAGGTTCTTCGATAGTGAGTCTAGAATCGCTCACATTTTTATGCAGGTCGTCTCACTTCATGTTGCAGTGAATCAATCGTGCAGTTGGATCCTCCCACTAATTCTTTAAATTGAGCTAGTACACAAGGCCATAAGGATGGTCGCGGCGGTGTCAGTTCGCCTTTGGCATAAATGTAAGCGGTGACCAAGGTGATCTATTCCTCCTCAGTCCACTACCATGGATTAAATCAGATGAATATGTGGGTTTAGAGGTGAAGATTGGATGTTGAAGGTTAGGTCACGATCGAGCTTGGTGGGTTTAGGGGTGAAAATGGGACAAGGATGGTTAGTTTTATAGGTGAAATGGTTTAAAAAAATGACTGTTGCAACACGGAATTAATGGTAAGAATGGTTAACATTCAAATTTGGAACCGTTGTAGCTCGGTTACTTCATGCCGACTTGCAAACTTCTTGACCATTGTCGATGGGGTAGCGGCGGTGTTGCTGTCAGCAACCATAACTGAGAAACCCTACCCGTGGAGCCCCCCCCCCCCCCAGGCACAAGGAATTGTCCTGTTTTTCTTGTTTTTCTCATGTTGCACAACGGTGTCACACCAGCTTTTTACACATTTTTACTAGTTTTTTTTTTCCAGATTGCACGATGTCATCCCTTATTTCCTTAAAACTATACTATTTTAATTTAAACGTTAAAACATTTACATATTGAAATGTTTTAAATATAAATTAAAATAAAAACAATAATTTGAATAAACTACAAATTTTAAATATAATAAACTTAGTCATTGATTTGTAAACTTTAGAGGTAAAGTTGGTGCCGATGTTCCAAATGCTCGATAAGATCCGCTTTAAGAGGCTTCGGTGTATAACTAGTGATTATAACCATGAAATAATATTGTGTTCAACTATTCTTTCGTTTCCGGATCCTCTATGTGTACGGGAGATATCGCCACACATGTATGTTTCAAAACCATGTTATGTAAAATAATACACACGTACATGATTATTCTGATCTTTCGGGGATGCAATGGCCTTGCAAGTTATGAGAGAATGTGCACCGACTTTTAAGTTGCCCAAATAGGATATATCCCACCTGCAAGATAATAACCGAATATATATTGGACTCCATTTACCTTAATTGGACAGTATGGGCTGACCCATCCGTATAATTATTGAACAAAATTGATTGGTCGAGGACGTTGATGTCGTTATTTGATCTAGGTGATCAAAAAAAAGCATACCAAATCCAAAAAATTTTTACCGCCTCCACTTCAAGCATAATTGCCGGACGATCAGGGGCGGATCTACGCTTCCTGAGGGGGTTCCCAGGAACCCCCTCGGTTTAAAATTTTTAGTGTTATTATATATAGAAAATTCTGTAGGAACCCTTAAATATATTTGAAAGGAACCCTAAACCAAGTCATACAAGTGCTCGAATGGTTATTCCACCCCTTTCTAACTTTCAAAACATAGGTCCGATTCCCGTCCCAATGCTTCTTTTATATTATTCTGTTTTTTATTTATTTTTTATTAACAAAGCTAAGCCGGCCCATTAGTATATTTAGGTAAGGCTTGGGCCCTTTATTTTTTATTAACAAAGCTAGGGTTCAAATACATATATATCACCTTCAGCCTCACGGCTTCACTAACGCAACTATTTATTTAGGCATGTATCACTAACGCAATTTGCTAAAGTGGGATTTTTTATCTAAAAATAACAACTTCCAGAGAATGTACACAGTGACTTCCATTGCAAAAGAAAGAATGCAACATTTTTAAGGATTGTATCTTTGGCGGTCAAGATACTTTGTTTTTATTTACTGTACTAGATTATACCCCGGGAACGTCCCGGGGTTGAAAAATCTAATATGACATATTAATTTTACATATGAAATAAAATAATGCGCTTTACAGTTACATGCATGAAAGCTTCGGGTAACAGCTAACCTAAAACAATTAAAAATATATCTCCAATGTTAACGCCTAACCTTAAACAATGTATGACTCTAATATTAATATCTAACCTAAAACAATTTATTACTCCAATGCTAACGCATGTTGAAAATAGAACATAATTAGTGACTTGCCTATACATGATTAATGATTTACCTGAACGCTTTGTGTTTTTTTTCCTGTTTTAACAAAACTCAACAAAAAATAGTCGTTTTTTTTCTCCATTTTTTATATAGCACTATGGTACTCGTTGGAAAGATAATAAAACACTCGTTAATTTGGTGTAATTTTTTTCTTTAAAAAATTCCGTATATAAAAGATATTAACGTTTAAAAATTATGGGAGGAAACATAAGAGAGAAAAATATAATTTTGTTTTTAAACTATTTTTTCCTAAAATATCTCAATGCCACATGGAATGACACATGGCACACTCAATGAGGAGAATGCCTCTTTGAGTGCCATGTCATTAAAATGGCTTTCTTTTATTATATGTATAGATTTAAAAAAAAAAAACGGTTTGAGTAGAAAATTAAGGTTGGGATGAAATGAATCTAGTTATTTGAATTGAGTTGGGTTTGAACCTGCGTTACTTGAACCGATAAACCAACCCGGCTTTTTTTATGTTCGGTCATATGGAATTGAAGCATAAAAAGGAACCCCCTGAAAAAAATTCCTGGATCCGCCACTGCGGACGATTATGATCACCTCTCGTGAATTGACCTCGCCATTCTAGTGGACAATTATTCCAAGGTCAGTGCATAAACTTTACGCTCCTAGCATTCCTAGAAAGCCATGATATCTCTCATGTGCCGCATACAAATGTTGAATATCGTGGTAAGTCGGCCTAGAAGAAATTCTTTACCATACAAACCAATAACACCTTTAAAAAAATGTTGCAAGCTTTCACGTGATGTTCTCTCGGACATATGCAAATTATCATCAAGCAAGTCAAGATAATTACTGTATACTAGTTGACATATAGCTGATGTGCACTTTTGTAAGGACGTAATACTCTGACAACCACTTGCATTATATGTAGTTTGAAAGTGTGTAAAATTTCGCTCAAAATCACCTGTGATTTACAAAAACAATTCTTTATCCATTCAAAGAAAAAAAAAACAAATAACAGTTTAACTAAAAGGTTGGTTCATCGTCTTCTTAAATCTTTCTCTTATGTCTGGTACCACCACAAGGCATTAAAAAATCAGTATCGGGTATAGTGTATAATCAATTTCAAGTGTTTTATGATATAAATCGAGTACAGTTTCGGATAGAGTATTTAACTCAATATATACCTTACTCATACCGGTGCACCTCTATTTGCCTCATAAAAAAAGAAAGTTTTGATTATCGTAAAACTATAAAAAGTTTTTATAGATTAAAAAAAGTAAAACGGTTACACATAACGGTGATATTAACCGACTTAACTAGTTAACTGTTACCTTCATTCATTTGAAACCATATCATACATACATTATTATTCATAAGCGTTTGATAATGTGTGACCGTTAGCTGCATCATATGAATTCTTACTCTCTTACGATTTGGTACAACATCACACCATCTCAATTTCATCAGACGTTCCTCATCCAGATCTGATCAGTGTTGCAATTAACAAGGTATTGGCCATTGATCGGTTGATCCAATCGTAAAAATGTTTTTTCTTTTGTTACGGTCACAATCTACGTAAAATAATATGTGTTTCTTACGTAATACCAAAGAGCATCTTTAATACCAACGCCTTCATTCATCTGTTTATTGTTCCTTTACAAACTTTGTTTCTGGTGTGTTTAGATGAAAGAGACTCGAGTCGATGAAAGCAAGGGTGATACACTCACTTCTCAATCACTTGTTTTAGACATTGAAAAATTCAAGGTAAACAAACCTTCATGCTTTCTGTATGTGTGTGTGATAGACTGTGTGTTCCATTATTTACTTGATGATTCAATGATGTTATTTGTAATGTTCTATATATTTTTTTTTTATGAAGGGGGACTTCTCATATGACGCTTTATTTGCGAAAGTTGTAAATGAGCTGTTACCTTCTTTCACTGAAGACGAGGCTGATGCTGGGGAAGGAATGATTAATATTAGTACAACTGATACTTTTTCAAGTGGCAGGTCAGCTAAAGGGTTGTTAAGTCCCCTTTTTCCTGAAGTAGACACCTTGTTGTTAATCTTTAAGGATTCTTGCTCACAGTTAGCTGAACTTCGGAAACAGGTAGATACCGACTTTATAGTCTTCTTCACAAGTTTATTACTCTCACCTATTCCCATGTTTGTTCTAGATTGATGGAAAACTAAAAAAGCTTAATAAGGATGTTGTTTCGCAAGACAATAAACATCGGAAGACACTTGGTGAGGTAATTTCTTCATCTTATTTTATTCAACTGTAATAAGTATTCTAGAACTATGCATTACATGCCTAGATGAATCTTCAGTATACTTCATGGTTGAATTCTTGTTCAACAATTTGATGAATTCAATCAAATCCCGGGGGGGGGGGGGGGCATTTTATACGCTAAGATTCGTCTTAAATTTTACATTGGTCATATATCCATGAGTAAGAAGAGCTACTTGGGGCCTTTCCTCACCCCTTGTATCCACTCCATATAGTATGTATATATTACATTATCTACATACAATTCGACTTCAATATGGAGGTTTAGAAACTAAATCACTGCATTTTCTGAAGTTTTTAAATATGCAATCACCATTTTCAATGATAGTCTGATATGGATTTTACAGCAATTTTGTGTACTTATTACATGTTTCAGCACAATCTTATTTGTTCTTAGATAGACACTGAGTGCAATACTCATTCATAAGGTCTTTATTATATCCCAATTTTCAGCTAGAAAAGGGTTTGGATGGAATATTTAATAGTTTTGCGAGATTGGATTCACGTATTTCAAGCGTTGGACAGACAGCTGCTAAGATTGGGGATCATTTGCAGGTGAACTTTTACTGATGCCATCTGGTCATTTGAGTGGATATTAATTGTCTGGTTGCTAAGTTTATCTCAACTTTTCTGCTCTGTATGACCAGAGTGCAGATTCACAGCGGGAGACTGCTAGCCAGACTATGGAGCTCATAAAGGTATTCTTAACTTTACAGTTGACAGTGATTATCCTTCCCCTGCAAAGTTTTGATGTCACATGTTTGTAACATGTTTCATCCTCCAGTACCTGATGGAATTCAACAGTAGCCAAGGCGACCTGATACAGTTGTCCTCACTATTCTCCGATGACAAGCGTGTAGCCGAGGCTGCTTCTATTGCACAAAAACTGCGTATGATAACTTCTTTCCACATGCCGGAACATTATTATTTTTAAGTATCTTCATAAACCTAATCTTTAGTAAGGTCTGGAAAGTTAAATGTTTCTGTTTCTATCCTTTATTATAGGTTCACTTGCAGAGGAAGATATTGGAAGGCATGGGGCAACTATGCAATCTCTTCCAGGAAATGCAGGTGCTAGTAAAGGATTGGAGGTTGCAATTACCAACCTGCAAGAATACTGCAATGGTATGTTGATTTAAGTTTTAAAACTCTCCTTTTATGTGTTCACGAGAATAAAGACAACTGGTGGACTTTTGAGACCATATGATTTGTTCCAGATCTAATATATTAGCACATAGTTAATTTAAGTTTCAACTTCCACCACTCTCAGAAGTTTTCTGATCATATTTCTTATTGAAATTCACCTTTCACCTAAAGTACAAGAAATAATGGCAGTAGGAACCTAATTTCAAAGGAGACTATATTTTGAGTTGTTCCAGAAAGGAGTGCACTTACTTTGGTATAGGGAAAGCAGTTAAATTTGTTTTCTTTCTTTTTTTATTCCTAACAACTGAAGGTTTTTTATTTAGAATTGGAGAACAAGCTCTTGACTCGATTTGATTCCGCATCTCAGAGAAGAGAATTGACTAATATGGCAGAGTGCGCAAAAATCCTTTCACAGGTACTCACCCTGCACTTTGTTTGTTTGTCTAGTTTGCAGAAATTTTACTTGATACGGATGTTAAATGTTAATAATTCATGATATCCATTATAAGCTCCAGGTAGTATTTAATTTAATCATCAATTTTTTTCAGAAGGAATTTGGATAATAATATCGGCAACAGATTCACTTTTGGCTTACCCTATATATGTGCAGTTTAACAGAGGCACCAGTGCCATGCAACATTATGTGGGTTTAAGGCCAATGTTTGATGTAGAGGTGATGAATGAAGACTCTAGGTTGGTTCTTGGCGGCCAGGATTCCACGCCTAGCCACGTTGATGTCAACCTTGCACTATCAGAACGGTACAAACAAATTACAGGTATGGACTTTTTTCTACTTGGTTATATAAGGATTTTTAGGTAATAGTTTGTTATCATTATTACCATATATATAAACTGTAAGCTCTGTGAATGGATTACAGATACTGTTCGAAAAGAATCAGCCACCATCAGGACTGTATTCCCTTGTCCCAATGATGTCATGTCAATATTGGTTCAGGTATTTGAAATACAATACCATAGTCTCCTCATATGTGTCTGTGATTGCTTGGTGATAGCTCTTTATATGTCACTTCATGTTGTTGCTGTTACCAGAGAGTAATGGAGGACCGAATCCCAAACCTTCTAGAGAAGCTATTGGTGAAACCATCTCTCGTTAACCCACCTCCTATGGTACAAGGTGGATTATTGCTAGTAAGTACAATGATTGGTCATATACTCATGTTGTGTGGATGAACGTGAATAATCAGGTTTAAATATTCATATTGCTGTTGTATTTGTGGGTTCAGTATCTCAGAAGGCTTGCAGCGGGATATGAGAGGACGCAAGAACTTGCCAAAGATCTCCGCAGCGTGGGATGTGGTGACTTGGATGTTGAAGGTACAACCTTTTCAAGACACTGCTACGTCATTTCTAGATGACACCATGACTCGAAACTTGACATCAGGCTATACATGATACATCTTGTGATGGATGGAAAATAATTGCTACTGGCTGACACCAAAGTCAAATTTCTTATGACCTTACGATGACACTGAGGCTGTGGGGGAATTAAATTTAGCTTCAAATCTAGTGATTAGCCTTACCGTTTTTTACAGATGCAAAAACTAGAGTCTGGTTATTGAAACTTTAATAAAGCCATTGGTCAATCAAGTGAATTGAGCTTCCCAATGATAAGTTTCACCCCTATCATTGGTTTCTGACTTGTGGTTTAGCAACCTGTTTGTTGTGAAAGTCCTTAGGTTTGAGCTGCATCTTAAATTAAAAAGTAATTACTCTTGCATAAATGTGGCTTTAATGCTTAGAAGTTACAACACCTGATGTAAAGCTTACTATTAGAGATCTTTAGAACAAGAGTTCTGAAATCTCAGTACTTGTACGTATAACAATAACATTTAACTGTTGGTTTTGTTATATTACAAGTTTAGTTATGTTAGAACCGCAACCAGAATTTTTATATATATTTGGCTAATATTTGAGTAGCATAGTAAATGTTTTCTAGACTTTAGGGATGAAAAAGAATGCAATTGCCACATCATACTAGAAGTTGAATTTATAACCAAGTCTGCATCAAAACCTCGGTAAGTTTTGTTGGTTTTGTTTAACAATAAACAAGTTAGTATGTCGTTTATGCACTCTACGGTTCTGATTATAACTTCTGTGGTCATGGGCATGTGTATGGTATAAGTTCACTAAGGTTGTTACAAGTCAGTTAAATATATTTTTCGGTTGATTGGGTCATAAAGTGTATGTATCCTTTGTTTAAAAGATGACTGGTTAAAAAGGTTGAAACTTCCTGTGATTTGTAAGCAAAGCATTGGTGAGAACTGTCACAAAGTCATCTGCAGGTTGCAACATATCTTGTTTTCCTAGCATACACTTCAATGTGATATTCATATGATATTTTACATCTATGATGATAGCTTCACAGTGTCAAACTAATAGACAACTTAGAATTTGTTAGCCATTTAATTACATTAATAATTATGGATTTGATGAATCATAAAGAAATTCTATATGCTTTTACTGCCATGAAAATATGTTTTTGTCGGTACAGGCTTAACAGAAGCTCTGTTTCTTAAGCACAAAGATATATATGTTGAGTGTGAACGAGCATCTATGAGACAGCTCTACAAAGCAAAGGTTTTTAATAAAACTTCTCTCTTTCTCTGTCTGTCTTGGTCTTTCGTTCTCTCCCTTCACCATTACATCATGGATTATGCTATGCAGATGGAGGAACTGCTTGCTGAGGGACAGCAAGTTCCAATATCTGTTCAAGTGGTAACAGAGTTTGTGAGTTGGAATGAAGAAGCAATTTCAAGATGCATATTATTTTCACATCAGGTAAATCTTGATGCAGACGATGCATGTTACAATGAATCTAGTTGATTCATTTTGGACTTTTCATGTAGATTTCTGTTACATTGCATGGCGTGGCATATTGTATTGTTCAATGCTTGAGGTTTTTGGGCTGAAGATTTCCTAGTTACTTAAATGTCTTGGCTCTAGTTTCCATTGGTAAACTGTTGTAGTCTCTAAAGAGGCTGCGATTGAAAGACTACATTGGTTCATCGCATTAGATATTTTCAAATGCAAGAATTGATGAGCAAAATTACTCTTAACAACAGTACAGATTTACAAGGAAATCAAAGATTGTAAAAAACTGAATTATGGCAACATAATATTGCAATAAATTGCTTAAGGAAAAAGACCATTTTTTTAGAATTCAAAAAGCTGTGGAGTTACGAATTCACACACACATGCAGAGCATGAAAATGGGAAAAGTAAAACATGCATGAAAGATGAACGTGTCAAATTTTGAGGATTTATATACTTGTAACTGTTTTGCTTGTTTGTCTTCATACAGCCAGCTAATCTTGCAGCCAATGCCAAAGCTGTGTTTACTTGCCTTCTACACCAAGTAAGTTGTCAGCACTGTATGCATGCCATTTCATGCATGTTTATCCTTGTCTGATTCTGATATTTTCATGCTGCAGGTCAGGCAATATACAACAGAAGGGCTTGAAAGAGCTAGAGAGGGCCTCAGGGAAGCCGCGTCTCAGAGGGAGAGGTTTATGTTGGGTCGAAAAGTGGCTTCTGGCGTTGCTTCCATGGTAACTTCTCTATTCACTCCTTAGTCATACATACTGTATGTTTCTTTCTTTCATATTTGTATCAAAAAGGAGAGCACTATGACAAGTTTCATAGTCATGACAAACCAAATTTGACATGTAGGTAGAAGGTGCAGCTACTGCTGGTGAAAGCAGCTTTAGGTCTTTCATGCTTGCTTTACAAGGTTGTGGAAGCAGTGTGGCTATAATTCAGCAAGTATGACAAGTTGCGTCTGTTTCTACACTTAATAATGTGACAATTTAAATGCTTATTTAAAACTTTACTGGATTGTAGTACTTTGTGAAATCTATTTCAAGGCTTCTGTTACCAGTGGATGGTGCACATGCTGCAACCTGTGAGGAGATGACAGCAGCTATGTCCAGTGCAGAGAGTTCCGCATGTAAAGGCCTCCAACAATGCATCGACATAGTTATTGCTGAGGTCTACATTGAAGCTTTGAGCTCCATATTTTTGCTCAAGTGTGCTGAATATTTATGTCTATTTCCACACACACACACATAATAATTTACCATAGACATATATAATATATTGCATATATGTATGTATATGACGAGTCTTTTTATTCTGCAGGTGGAACGGTTGCTGTCAGCTGAGCAAAAGGTAACCGACTTTAAGTCACCAGATGATGGCCTAATGGCAGATCCACGGCCTACAATTGCATGTACAAGGTTGTGCAAAGTAACAAACTTGTGTTTAAATCGGTAGAATTGTTTTCTTGATAGGATAATTCTTCATTATAGATTTTCTTGCTATTAGGAAAAATTCCTTCTGCTAGAGTTTAAACAAAGAAAGACTTTTATTTTGTTATAATGGTTGAAGTTTATGTTGACAATTTTTTTTTGGTTTTCTTTTTCCCCTTGTTTATTTTTATTCTGGTTTTAACTTATGATTTTTTTTTCTCAGGGTTGTAGCATATCTCTCCCGTGTGCTTGAGTCAGCGTTCACCGCGCTAGAAGGTCTTAACAAACAATCTTTTCTAGCTGAATTGGTATGGCGAAATTTCAATTGTGTATTTTCTATGTGACCTTGTGCAGTTGATTATCGATTCATGTTGAGTTATTTCTTTTATTTCATCCAATATGATAAGAGAAAATCAGAGGAAAGGAATATTATCACTCAAACGTAGCTTCCCGCCCATTCTTTCATTTATTTATAGTGGTAGTTAAGTCGGTTACAACTATTACAATTGTACAGGAATAGCCCCTATAGTATTCTGACTATTACAACTAGGATATTATCTTTTAAGTAACTATTACAACTAACTTTCTCATTAATATCCGTAACACAATCATAGAGTCATAAGTAGACCTAACTTCTTTTATACATTAGTGCATGAGAGGCATCAATATCTGTATCACTGATCTTTTATACCCTACAATTTATCACCCCTATATGCAAACTAATGATGCTATTGATTTTGTGATCCATCTTTCTTGACATTTTATAGACGACCTGATAATTTATGAATGTTTTTGGCTATAATAAACTGCGCATGCACATCAGGTACGGTTGTAGTATTGTGTTATTTTGCATATGCCATGGACCATGGTTACATGCTTCTGTTGTTTACAAGAACTCTTTTATCATTTATCCTGTTACTTTTTTTTGTGTGTGTGTTTTGTGAGTTTGCGCTTCCATCTTTCCCTTTCTGCCCATACTTTCTAGTTATTTTTTGTGGTTTTCTGTTAGTTAGATTGTTTTCAAGAGATTG
This sequence comes from Ambrosia artemisiifolia, assembly GCA_032199755.1. NCBI lineage: Eukaryota > Viridiplantae > Streptophyta > Magnoliopsida > Asterales > Asteraceae > Ambrosia > Ambrosia artemisiifolia. The sequence goes on along the minus strand of CM063527.1, from coordinate 46,790,393 downwards.
TAGGACTATATCATTCATGATGAATACAGATTTCATGTCTAACATTACTTACTATTTAGGAGTTATATGAAAAGGTTTTGAGTTGTTTGCCAGGTCATATTGGTTATATGCCTTGCTATCCTGTTGGGTTTCTGAAATTTTTAGGTATGATCTCTTCACATGTTAGACCGTTAACACAATTACTCTGTTGCTATAGGGAAACCGCTTGCACAAGATACTGACTAACCATTGGTTGAAGTTCGCTTTCAATGCCAGGTAAACATTCGCATTTAATGTGAATATCCATGTTTCATAATTCATACCCTAAGCTTCCATTAGCAGATCACTCTTTGAAAAGAGTACGCCTCTTGAATCAACATGAATAGATATATTTATTTTATGAAATTTATGTAGCTTGTACGATTATGCATGCTGATATGTTGCAATGCAATAATTTTGAAAAGAAAAACATGCTACTGATGATTTAAAGATAAAAAAGGGAGACGAAACAAAAAAGAAATCCATTTTGAAGACTCTTATCGAAAATAAAACTATATATCCATGCTTGTTGCATCTAAACATAAAGCAAAATTTGTGATGCTTGTTGCTTTTACTGTGTATTAGTTTAATTACTTCCATAAAAAATTTTATCTTTATGCAGTGGTGGACTGAAACTTAAACGTGACATCACTGAGTATGGGGATTTTCTGCGAAACTTCAATGCCCCTACAATTGATGAAAAATTTGAATCGTTAAGCATGTAAGTTAAAGTTGTTGCTTGCCTGTCTTTAAGGAGGGTCTTTTGCTGTCCATGCAATTTTCCTAAATTAGTAATATAACCTTTAAATCTTCAGCATGGCCAATATATTTATTGTGGCCCCTGAAAGCTTGTCAAGTCTGATTGAGGGCACTCCGAGCATTAAGAAAGAGGCCCAAAGGTAACTATCCTCTTAACAACATCTGTCCAAAATGATCTAACTCATTTTGAGGACATAACTCATTTTGTGGATCCTATATGTGTGTGTGTGTGTGTGTGTTAAAAGTGGCAGAATGGGTGGGTCAAAATGGGTTCAGGTCAAAAGTTGGGTAACTTTGATGTGTGTAGAAACAGGTAGGGATGATTAGGAACAAAATTAGTACACAAAATCTTATATAAATAATCTGGGTCGATTATGACTAGGAGGTTGATACTATATAAGTAATGATCCAAGTAGTTAGAATTAATGACTTTTGAGGTTTTATGCACTAAAAACAATTCAAGAACAAAAGAACGGGCAATTTCACTAATGGTAATGGTGAATCATGATATTGATCTTTTGTGTTGCTTAATTGCCACCTATTTTTCTTTTTAAAAAGCTTTATGTTTGGATCCAAACTTTAGGTTCGTGCAGCTTCGAGACGACTATAGAAGTGCAAGGCTTGCATCTAAACTCAGTTCTGTCTGGGCTTAACCCAAACAATGCACATTATGAGCTGTGCATGTTGGAGAAAGACAAGGTATTTGTCTTCTATGTCTCATTTTTCATATTCGTTTCATGTTTATATGTCCTGCAAATTATTAGGCCGTATTGCATAATTGTAAGTAATTGCCTGCAGGATCTTGATTTAACCTTGTAATTTGTTTATTGTCTCTTGCAGCTAAAGATGATACCTTTAGATGGCCTTTTTTATGCTATAATGTAGTGTTTCTTAATCATTATATATACTCATTCAGTTTATATATGAAATTTGTTGATCTTGTTTTAGGATCATGCGCAGGTCGGTTGAAAATGTTTTTGGAATGTTTTGTGTTTAAGGTTTCCAGGTTTATATATATTAGGTGGCTTTGGTTCGCATGTATTGAGTGGAATTCAGTGGAATTGGAATTTGAATTCTAACTCTTAAGGTGTTTGATTCACAGAAGTTGCAAGAATTTCAATTCCAATCTTGATGTGTGTGGTTAACAAAGGAATTGGAATCGGAATTGGGTATGAATTCCTTCAAATTCCTTTAACTAAAGGAATTCAAAATCTTTCCAACATTCGAAGGAATTCAAGTAAATTCATTGAAATCTTTGATCGGTTGACGCCGTTTTGAGCCGTACCGTTTTGACCCGTACCGTTTCGACCCAAACCGTTTCGACCTAAAACGTTTAAAACCGTACCATTTCGACATGCACCGCTTCAACCAGAGCAGTTTCGAACCGTAGTGTATTTGTTTATGAATTAAGTATAAAGTTCAGTTTGAATAAGTATTAGAAGTCAAATTGTTCGTTGGGTGTTTGTTTTATTCTTATGGCAATAGTTGATAGCAAGTGTCTTCATTGTTGCAGTAGACAGTAGTTAGCTTTTGTATTCCATTTCTTTTCTGCAAGTTTTGTACATTTTTTCTTTTCATGTTTACAAAGCTGCAGCAAGTACTTACATTAATACTTATGTAGGAGGCTTGTGTGTGTATCAAGTATCAATAAGGTACCAAAAACGAAGTTGCTTAAAAGAGTAGTAAATGTACCGGGACCACCTTCCGGTTGAAACGATATCGTAGCGCCGGCCTTCGCCAGAACTATAAGCATCCCTGTAACCCTAACCGTCACCGTTACCACCATCCACGACCACCACAGCTTCACACCGGAGCTGTCAACCCACCACAAATGCCACCGCAGCCACAAGACTCTACCACAACCAGAGCCTTATCATTCCTGTAACTGTCGAACCACTCCCACATCGCCACCGCCAAGTCAGAGACTCCGATTGTACCACTACTGCTGTAATGATACAATAACCGTTTCGTATTTTAATGACAAACCTGTTCCAGAGGTTGAGGTTCCCGACACACACGAGGCCCGGTTTTGAAATAGAGGAGGCAGTAGTACGGTCTTCGAACGGTCATAGATGCAGGGTTCCAGCCATCGAAACCACAACGATGATGGCTGGTGTTACGGCCGTCTTCACCGGTCATCACTACTACCACTGGAAGAACTAATTGCTGTCCTCTGATACGTGGCATCAGGCAATAAACACAAGCCACCACCATCTACATTATCGCTGGAAGAACTAATTGTTGTCCTCTGATACGTCGCATCAGGCGATAAACACAAACCACCACCATCTACATCATCGTTGTCCTCTTCCATCACTTACTGTGTCTCTCTCTGTATTCGAAGCGGGAGCTTTAGGTACAGGTTAAAGGTGGAAATAGGAGGACACGAATGGGGAAGATTGCTTAGGATTAAAGTACTATTCATTACGTTTATCTATTAATAGATAGGTAAATTAGCGCTTAAGTTGAAGAAATGCTTGGACAAAAAGTATTATTCAATGTTGAAAATTAAACAGAACCCAGGATTCAATAAACTTGGTTCGATAAACATATATAATCATGCGTTCACTTGAATTTGGTCGGTATTTTAGAACCCAGGATTCGATTTCCTAGTCTCAACATTTCTAGGGTTTGACAGGCAATGCATCAAGTTGGTGATTCTTGGCTACTGCTTTAAGGTCTTTTAACGTTTAATTTTGTTTGTCAGTCAACGCGTGTTTTAGCAATTCACCCTCTTAGTGAGAACCTAATTCTGCCTGTACATGGTCAAACAATGGTTGTGAAAACTTGTCTACACCTAATGAATAATCAAACACCCATTTTTTTGTCGGTATTATAATCTAAAAGTAATAAATGTGAAATGATTGGACTATCCAAACACACACATGTTTTAGTCTAGAAAGATTTGCAATGAAACCAAAATTGGATATACTTGAATTGGTTTGTTTAAAATTTTTACACTGGATGGATCTATTCTAATTCTCGGTTGTGCCATATATTTTTTGAAACAAAAAATTTACAAATATAATGGTAAGTCAACTAACAGATGGATTTTGATTCGACTTCAAAATGACGATCCGCAAAGTAAAAGACTCTTGAACAGCTTGTACTGCAACTCTCGAGCGATTATATTTGCTGCTACGGTGCATCATTTGGTAGGCCTCTTCAATCTTCTTCTGAAAAAAAATCAAGAAACAACATGAAAACCACAGGCAGCAGAGAGAATTGACATATGGTTTTGGGATATGATTTTGATACCTCCTGCTGGTGAACCCAAAAACACCTTTCATCACTGAATCTACATCCACATTGCGGGATTTCATGATTTTATCATGGTACATCTTGCTCCCAATCTCAACAATCTTTTCCTCAACCTCTTCTAGTGTTTGATCCACGTCCAGTTTTAGCTCTCCTTTTCTAATAACCGTTACATTGAAACCATTTGCCTTGGCTTCCTGGTAGGTATCCTACACTCACAAACATAAACCAATAAATGCTTATTCGCGGAAGCTTTTCACATTACAATTACTTGTCATCATCCCAAATATTTTAAGAAGATGAAGCCCGTCCCTTTTCGGTATATTCATTTCTAAGGACCTCATGAACAGTTGCTCCATCTAAAAAGGATGTCCACTTCAAATAGAAGAAGATTTCAAATGAAACTTTTAAAACATTTTGCAAAACAAAAACAGTATTCATCTATATTTATAAAATTAGGATCATTTAGTAACATCACATCTATCCTATGGTGAATTTGGTCCTTTAATTAATTTTCAGAAGAACAACGGAAAAATTGTAACATTTAAAAATTTTATTGGGTCATGTTTTTGGCATGGAGGGGATTGAATACAAAACTTGGGTCTATTAAGAAAAGAATACTAACCTTCGGCAATTGTGGCACAACAAAAGCATTGCCATTTCCAAGCATTTCCAAATGTGTCTGTATAATATAGCAAAGATTCTTGCAGTCACCAGCATCTTCAAAAGCAATAATATGATGCGGTTTTGGATCTAGTTCAAGATCTGATGCCATCTCTAATGAATAGAATCCTATTCTCTCATCTGCATCTCCATCAATATACATCTCAATGCACTGCAAAATTTGGAAACATGCAATTAAAACCAGCAAAACGGGCTGGGCGGGTCAATTCAAAAAAGGGTTGTATTGGTTCACGTAAGAATGGATTCAGGTCAAAACGGGTTTCGGGTTGGTTTGGTTTGAAAAAAGCTTCTTATTAGTGTTCGCATGTAAAAGAAAAAGAGCCTGTTTGACCCTTACTTGTATTACTTTACCCAAAATCACCGATAAATGTATCAAAAAAAAGCTCAAAATGACCCACACACTCCCTCCACCCCCACCACAACACCCATAAAAAAACACTTTTCAACCAGGATTTGGTGATTGCATTACACCATATAACCAAGTCAAGATTCAACAAAACAAAAGATATGTTGGTCGTGTGACTCGTGTCTGTACAAAAATCCACTAGTTTCAAGCTTGCCATTTTATCAGTGAACAAACAGTGAAAGTAGATGTAGAGAATTATTATAGTATGCAAGAAAGAACGATTTTGGACTATATGTAAACATGAAAATGTAAAAAAATAATAATAATAAAGAAAAAAATCATTGAGCTTGAAATTGAGTCCAAATCATGCATTGTTGCACAATGTATCTTTGTTTTTGCAATATCTCAACGACAATATTCTAATTAAAACAAAAGATTTTACTGGATTGTTATTAGAAGTCAAAGACTAAAAAATGTGAAGTGTTTCTCAAATGTAGGGAGGGGACATCATTGGTCTTTCTTACTGTTTGGCATTAATGGAATGAAAGGAGGGATACTTACTAGTAGAAATGGGAGATCAAGCCACCAATAATAATCTATTTCCTCCTCGTCTCCATACTCACTGTACTTGCTGACAACGGCCTGTGGTCCAAACAACTCCATTTCCCTCTTCAACTTATTGATTTTTTCTGCAATGAACTTCTTCCCTTTTTCAGGAACCTTATCCATAATATCAGCAGCATCTTGTATCTCTTTCTCGGTAATCCATCTGTCCAAGTCCTTCCCGATATCCTTCATAGCAGCTTTGGTTTCTGGATCATTCTCAGCATTATAAGAATCTATAAATCCGCGAGACCATTTCTTAGTGTGCTGCCAAAACTCTTTACCGGACTTTTTGCCAGGCTTAATAGACCCATCACTCCCTTCTATCACAGTTTTTGAATTTTTTAAATTCTCACTTACAACCTTTTTGTTGCTGCTAAGAAAATTTTGTGAATCAAGATCCACATTCCCCAATGTTTCAGCAAAAAGTGCTTTCCTCTGATCTACATAATCATCAAGGAACTCTTGACTCATTGTTGTTGTTGGTGGAGGTCCCTTCCATCGGGGTATGATCTTCTCTGGAGAATCATACAAGCTAATCCCATCTAAAGAAAATGCCATAAGAATATTTAAATGATAATGTTTTATCCGAAAAAGGACTTTATCATATATTCATATATTAAAGAAGAAAAAGAGACTAAATACTACAAAAGAGTAATCAAGTTGCTTTTGAGAATAAAGCTTATTATTTAAACAAACAAATAAATAAAATCAGTCCATTTGAAATATAATATATTATATAAATTAGAGGATGAAAATTAGTTCAATTGAAATCAAGATGAGGGAACTGAAATGCATCAACAGACACAAGTCGACAAACCAAAGTGTTTGTAATATAAAGCATCTCTAAAATAAATTACCTGCTCCGTAATCAAGATTCTCAATATTGGAATGTAGATATTCATGAAGATGACTTAGTGTCTCGTTTTCTTTCTCAATTTTCTTCTCAAGACCTTTGAAAAACAAGGCCTTATCTTGAGCATCCATAAGATAGAAGGGATCCCGACCCATCAGCTCATTTTCTCGTACTTGGAACACAATTTCTCTAAGCTTCTCATCTTTCATCCATTCAAATTCGCTTTCGTTATCATCACGTTCAAGCTCTGAGACTAAATTTATATCTTCCTTCACTTTTTCTCTAGCTACCATGTAATTGTTTCTAAATCCACCTCTAATCTTCTCAACCAGTGGCTCAAATTCATGAAAATTATCTTCGATCCACTTCTCACGATTTGCTCTTCCTAACTCCTCACCACTACCTTTAACGCACTCATCTTCAGAATTAGTGTTTTTGTTCAAAAGATCCCCATCTCCCCCTAGACCAGTATCCTTCCAGAACTGGTTTGAACTTGGTGTCGTATTACCAAACACACCATCAACACTATCCCTCTTTGGAACTTCATCGAAGTTATTAATCTCAGGTTCTTGTTTTTTCTCTTTCTTGTGAAGATATTCTCTTGCTTCCTTAACAGAACTAATAACCCTCAACTTCATTCCAACCGGTTTCTTGTCAAGTACCTTTTCCATATCCAACCCTTTGCCTTCCACAGCTTGTGGAACGTCCAGCCTCATAACATGAGAAGAAGAGTTTCCTACGTCTTGAATACTCAGTCCAGTACTTACATCACCCTTTGAAAGCACGTCCTTTCCATCTGGTTGATTGTCCATACTTTCTATCTGGCGTGCATGCCTTGCCATTGCTCTAATTTCTTGGATTTTGTCCAAAGAGGTGTCATCGTCCAATGCCTTTACCTTCACAATGCTATTCATAAGCACTTCCTTATCTAGTTGGGGCCTGTCTTTAAACACCATCATTTCAGGCTCGGGCTCCTTAGAATCGTGGATAACTTCGACACTACCCTTTATGGAATTTTGTTTGGCCATCCTTGCTTTAACTTTTCTTCTCAACATCTCCTTTTCTAAACTAGAATACTCTTCCTTCTTCTTGTTATCTCCATTTGTTTTTCTAAAGAAAGCTATAAAGAGAAGAAAACCACAAAATACCGATACTCCAACTCTAGATAGTTTGGCAGGGTTTGTGGTAAAACTTGTAATAATCCCTGAGGAGGAGTTTACGAAGTTTGCAAGTAAAGAATTCGGTGGTTTTCCCATCTGAATCTCATTAGATAATAAGTTGTGATTGTGTAGTGCATGATTCAGGTTATATATAGATGGTGATGGTTCATCTTGATTAACATGTAGCTTGCGTAAAAAGTCTGCAGCATCAGCGTTGTGGTTGGCAGCCCAATTGTGTAATAAAAGTGTGTTGGACGTAGAAGCATCATCCAAATTGGAGATAGGAGGATTGTGAGGCACCAGCAGCTGTTGTTGAATGAGCTTTTTCCTCAAATGGCTTTGCCTGCGGGTGGTTGGTCGGTCGTTGAAATGAGCAGAAACTCTGAAATTTGTGGACAAGTGGAAGGGGAATATGAAGAATGTTGTTGATGGGTTCTTCTTCTTCTTGTAGTTGTTGTTGTTGTTGTTAGTAGTAGAAATGTTAAGGGAATAACGGTTGGGGAGGAAGAAGATATGTGGGTATTGGGTCTCCATAAACAACAACAACAACAACAACAGTGGGTTTGAGGGCTAAATCCTCATAATAAACAATTTGAACCTAATTAACAACAATTCCATTCCATTAGAAAAATTAAAAGAGTTAAATAAATAAATTAGCATTTAGAAAAGCCAGAAGATAAAAGATTACCTCTTCTGAATCATCAATGAAATTTGGGCAGAAGAAATGGGGTGAGGGACGAGGAGGACAACTTACTGAAAGAAATTTAATAAGAAAATGCAGCAGCAGCAGCAGCAGGACTAGTAAACCCTAAAAACAATTACCACCACGATATCAATTCAAGGAACAAGGAGTGAGTAATAACACTTCAACCCAATCTGACTGTTAAAGGATGGGTAAGGTAAAAATAGTCTTTCTTTCTTTATTTAACGAAGAGAAAATTGAAAAACAAAATAAACATGTAAAATGACACTTTTATCCCTTTTTTAACGTCTATTCTTAACGGTGGTTAATGTTTTTGATTAAACTGACATGTTTTGAAAACATCAGTGACGAAAATGGCACCGAAAAAACATTTAGGGGTTGTTTGTTTACCTCAGAATGAAACCATTCAGAGATTAGTGATGTTTAGTTACAAAAAATCCAACCTCTTAATGGTTCAATTCAGTCTGAATCATTCAGTTATAAGAACTTGCTGAATGAAAAAAAAGACTCTCAAGCCCTTGAACGTTCTCTTCCTGCTGTACGAAACCAAAACCCAACAATATTCCCCACTTTCATCTCTCCTCCCTCTCTTCCTCCCATCGCCGCCCCACCCCTCTCCTCACCACCTTCTGCCGCCTTCCTCCTCCCTCTCATCCTCCCATCGGCGCCGCTATCTCCTCTCCCTCTCATCCTTCTCCCGCCGCCATCTCTTCTCCCTTTGTATCATTCAGCTATGTTGTGTCAAGTGTGTGTGTGTGTGAGTTTAAGAAAAAGAAACAAGATGAAACAGAGAGAGTAGGTGTGTGTGTGTGTGTTATGAATGAGATGTGTGAGTAAAAGAAGTAGTAAAAAGGAAACATTCTGACTGTCGTGTGTGAGTATGTGTAATGTGTTTGATTTTTAGTGGATTTTTATGTTTTTATAAAAAATAAGGTGAGGGGTAAAACAGTAATTTCATACAGTTATTCAGAGGTCTAACCAAACAACACTTTACTGATTCAACACTTACCGGTTCAGAACCTCTTAACCATTCAGGCCTCTTACTGATTCAGCACTTATTAATTCAGCACTTACCAAACAGCCCCTTAGACTGAAATGACGATTTTTGTTAAACCACATCAACGAAAATGACAATTTAACTTACTTGCTCTTTACAAAACAACCCATACTCTGTCTAGTATGCAATACTTTATCAAATATTACAAGAAAAGCTTTTGTCCACATGCAATACAAGCAACTTTTAACCGTTGTTTTTTTATTCCTATACATGAGAACCTTAACATTGTGTTCCCGAGTTAACTTAACAAAGGAAATGAAAAGAAAGAAAAATTTGACTGTGTTCACGAGTTTCATTTAAGGAAGAAAAAGAAAGGAAAACAAAACATGTTGTGTTCCGAGTTTCATTTAAAGGAGGAAAAGAAAGGAAATGGAAGGAAAACAAGGTCAAATTCTTTAGTTTAGTTTTCCTTCCGATTTGGAAGGAAAGGATATGTATAATTTCTTTTCCTTTCCTCTCATTTCCTTCGATTCTTTTCCTTTCTTTTCTCTCCTCAAGTAAACTCGGGAACGGAGCATAAGGTTATTTAATTCTATTGTTGCTGCCAGCCACCTAGGTTCGAACCCGGTCCCAAGCATTTTTTTATTTAATTCATCTTCTTCATGTTACGTATATTTTAGAAAATCAAATGTCCTTTTAATTATTTTAAATACTTGTAAGCCTCCAAAAATTCCCAAAATTTTATAGAATCATGTTTATACCCAAAATAACATTTTGCATATTTTTAGTTTCGAAAATATATTTTTAATCATATTTAGTGTATTTATCTTGTTTTAATCATATATAATTCATTACAAATTCTCATTTTGGACTATCTAGCAATTTTGAACAAACCTCATGGATGAATTTGCCAATTAAGAAATAGGAAATGACCAAATGCCATTGATTTGACGTTTGTATTTAACAGAGTTAGCAAATTGGACGGATTTAGCACTAGATTTCTAACCTTAGTGGCTTAGATGTCAAAAATTCTTATTTTGGATGGATATAGCAATATTAACCAAACCTGAGGGACAAATTTGACCATTTACTCTTATTTAATATGGTCATGTCTAAGAAAAGTATATTTTTTTTGTAACATTAACTCCTAAATGTAAGGTCGCACCAAAATTGATATAATATCGACAATAATGCTTATCTTCATAATCATTAATAAATATCTTATTATGTTAATTACAACCTTGTCGCTTAGCAAAATATAAAACGATTATCAATCACACGTACGCATTACTTTAAAAGCATAAACCGACAAGATAAGGTTGTTCTAAAACGGTCATTTAACATAGTTAGTAAAATTATTATTGTTGATACGGTCATGTCTAGGAAAAGTACATTTTTGTACGTATAGGGTCGTGTCCAAAAAATGTAATGATATATAACGACAATATTATGTAACAACCCGACCAGGTGGGGCCTGGACGAAATGACAGATTGGTAACAGACTTGCACAACGGAAGCAACGACGACTAGTATTTAATATTTATACAACCTTTAGTCGCAAAATAATACAAATACAATATAAAATATAACTAAAGTCTAATGCCGGGTCGAGACGCGGCGGTCGTCGAAGCAGCTGGCGGGTCGTTATCCACTAGTCAATCCGATCTCTATAAGTACATAACTCTAGAAGCTCTAATCCGTGATGCTTATAGTCCGAACCTTCTAACATGATAATCTCCAATCCACACAAGCAAGCATATACCTTGTCTTTCCGATCATCCAAACGCAGTACCTGAACACATGCTTAAAAGAGTTTGGGTCAGCAATTACGCTGGTGAGTCCGTATAAGTAGTAAGTGAATCCAAAACAAGTTTTATCATTTCAAAAGCTAGTTTACACAGTTTAACACACGTGATGTACAAGCGACACCTCAACCCTAACGTGGACTCTATCTACTGCCATTATAGGTCCTGGCAAAATATATGCCGCAACCCAGGTGGAGGGTTTCCCGGGCCCTTACGTCCCGAGTCCACCTTGCGTGAGGGTTTCCCCAAGTAGTACTACCCATATATTAAGCGGCTCAATCCTGAGTTAATGAGTGTCAGTAAAATCCGGCAGCCAGTATCTTGTCACATCACAACAGTTTATAAAAAGGAAGCATGCATTCACCCCAAAACAGCAAAACAGAAAAAGGGGAAATACACGAACTCACCTTTGGTTGCATAATAATGGTATCCGGTGTCTTGAGCCTGTCTATTCATCATATGCCGAGTCCTAACATGATTACGAGTATTAGCGCGTATAACCCATATCGCGGTTACACGTGTGGGCACACTTAGGTCCTATATCCAACTTCTAATTGTCGAGTTCATCATCTTATGTTATACTAGTCACTAGATGAATAATGTTTATGTCACGTTGTTTATATAGTTCTTCTAGTTCCAAATGTCGGGTTATTAATTATGTGAATGTACGTATGATTATCTAGAGTCCATTACCTCATACTCCTTTCTTGTGTTTCTCTTATTCCAAATGACTTGCCAATCATCATATAATCCCAACATCAATAATAATACATAATGTTAATATTAATACTTGTGTTTCAAATGTGCATTCACTTTTATCAGTCTCGCTTCTCTTATTATTATATCTGAAGTCTCATAAGTCTCCTCATTATCTACCACTCAAATATGTATATGTGTTTATATGTACTGGGTGAGGTTAACGTACAAAGGGTGTGTTTTGTGAGAAGGGTGAGAAGACTTGTGAGGATGACATGTGACAATGTTTTATTTAATTCTAAAGGGTATTATAGTAATTATAACCTATTCAATATATGGAAATTTCAATCTATAATCAATTTAAATATTTTTCAGGATTTTGTAATCTAATTTTGTGTTTTAAATTCATGTTAAAATAAACATAAGAGCTTATTGTGTTTTATCAAAACGTCATGTGTTTTAAACGCGTAAGAACTTATTGTGTTTTATCGAAATCGTTGTGTGTTTTAAACTCATTTTAAACTACCAGATGAACTTATTGTGTTATATCGAAACCATGTGTTTTAATACCACTTAATAACCCTTAGATCAAATAGATGGATGAAATGGTATCCAATTTATGAACATAATAAAAAATAAACCGCCAGAACTTTGATTCGATTTGCAGATCTTGCAAAAAAAAAAAACACAACAAGATGATCTTCCTGACATAAAACACAGTATGACATATAACGTGTTGAACATAAAACACAACATCATAATGAATATAAAACGTGTTTTCTATCAATTACAAAACATAATAGGTCACAAAACACTGTATTATAAAACACCCTAACCAAACTTTGAAATAAAAAAAATACTAAAAAAAATACCGACATGCAAACATGAAAATAAAACACAAGAATAATAATCAATCATCCTAAAATAGGTGGAATGCTTACCAAACTTTGAAATTAAAAAAACAAAAAAATAATAATAAAAAATACCGAGATGCAAACATGAATGTAAAACCCGAAAATAATAATCAATCATCCTAAAAATTCGTGGAATTCTTTGCTTGGTCCGTCCAGTTACGTTAACACATATTCAGTAAAACACAATTTCTTGAACACCATCTTCAGTAAAACACGTCCAGTTTCATTAACGCATAAATAAACCTCTTTTCAATACTTCTGCGATCAAAGGCTTACCTGATCGGCACTTCGTATTCTTACCTGCAAATGACGAAACCAAAAACACCACAAAATTTAACAGATGAATCGAAAAAGATTAAAAGAACCAAGGGTTTTAATGTTTTACATTTAAGAAGAGGAGGTTTTAATCGAAAAAAGAGAGAGAGAGATCTGGTGAGAGAAAGAAGGAAAATCCTAAATTAGAGGGTTTTAATTAATGGCTTTTTAATATAAATCTAAGTGTTTTTACATATATACCCCCATACCATATATTAATTTAATTAAACTAACACATAATTTACAAGTTTGCCACTAAATTAATCTTATCCATCCATCTATTTGATCTAATGGACACATTTATTTCTCACCTTTCTCACAAAAACACTCTTTTGTATCAGAACCTCTACCTATATGTACTATCTATTTGTGTGAAGTCTTGTGTCCGTTTTATTTGTCCAAAACATACTCATCCTCACTATCTATAGTTATTTGGTCAAATCTCTAATGTTATCCAACGTCCAACTTACAAGTAATATTAAGCTATCATATTAGGCATTCCTTTGCTTAATTAGTTTATTTTCAACAAGTCCATTATTTATTTAGTTTCATTTGTTGGTCAAGTCAGGTCCATTCTGGTGTGCCCGTCAATATCCGCACGTGTTTGCCGTATACAATAATAATACTAATATGGTTCGAGTTCTCGCTTTATACCTCCCGACACACTTCTGTTTGACTTCCGTTGACTGGTCAGTTGACCAGCTTTGACCCGAGCCTCCTGTGTTTTAACTTCCTGTTGACCAGCTCAATGTAAAGTTGACTAGGCTTTGGCTATTGTTGACCCATCTTACCCAACACTAATAACCACCACTATAACTATCAAAATAACTTCCAACATCATCAACTGCCGCTACCGTCACCACCATCAACAACCACCGCCGCCTAACCCTCCTTCACAATTGATCAGACGCCTTTCCGTGAACCACCACTATAACCCTAACATCACCATCAAAACCCCACCTTCACCTACCACGAAACCCCTAACCGCCACAACCATCACCTGCACATCCCATCTCCGATCCAGCACCTTCATCACCCAAAACCACCGTCGCCGGTCGCTGCATCGTGAACCAGCAACATCATCATCTTGTTCATCAACTGTTCAGTTCTGAACTATTATCTCCTCTAATACCTCTAATGATAGCCGAATACCTAACCTAAATAGTGACTAGCTGCTGTCTTCTTTTCCTATTGTAACACCCCAACCGATGGCGGAAACATCGAGGTGCCACGTATGAATGATTGTTCAGTAGCTCATGGTAGTACACAAGTTTAAATAATCCTTTAATACATTACAATATTGAATTACATTAAAGTCTACATCAAGTAATCAACAAAGCTTCAAATATCTCCTCATGCTAGCTCTAGACTTCAAGCATCAATATTTCCTGTTGAGTTTGGAAAAATGGGGGGGTCAACTAGAAGTTGGTGAGAATACATAAGCCATGTCAAGCAAGTAGTTTAAGTATAAAAGTTTAGCAATTCATATGTCTATCGTAAGTTTAAGTCTACATGAATAAACATGAAATGTTGAATCGACATAATCAAACCTCCGACTAGTTTAGGTCCATCCCGTCATCCACGGTTCACCTTAATATATGTTGGAACGATAACAATCACCCGCGCTCCCCATAAAAGATGGTCAACGAATCTAGGTGGGATTGTCAATCCAATAGATCTATTATTGAGTATCGCCGGCTTGGCCATAGCTAATGATTATGTAATGTTGAAACTTGTTGAAACTGTTGTTGTCTAAATCATGAGGCATTAAAGTTTACAACTAGACATGTATGTAGAATTGCTTAAGTATAATGTTGCACGTATAAAGAATTGCACAAACATGGTTACGTAAACTCACCTTTGGGTGCATTATGAAAGAATAGCAAACAATGTCTGAAGCTGTATTAGCAGAATCTCTTGTGTCCTATTACAAGCAAAGGATGTCTTAAAGTCTAATGCAAATGAACTTATTTCGTTTCTTGGTTGTAAAGATAGTTGATTCAACCATCTAGACTCGTATTGTAACAATACGTGTCTTAATGTGTATAACTTAACGAACCGATAATAACTTGGTTTGGTTTCACAAAATATATTCGTATGTGTAGTTATTCGAAGTAATTACATTAACATATTATGTCTTGACTTGAGTTATTGTAAAAAAAACACATTTTGGGATAAAGAATTAATATTTGTGTAGCTTGAGTCGAACGTTAATTCGCTTCGTAGTTGGATAGTATGTGTGTGTACATATATTATGATTTATGATGAAATAATGCTTGGATTAAATCTATTAGTAAAATGTAGCTTTATTTATACGGAACTATCTAAGCGTCAGATATGTTCCTTATATTTTATAAAAATTTGGGCAGAGTCTCCTCTGTTTTTGTAAGAAACCAGACAACTCAAGTTGTCTATATTTTCCCAAAACATCAAATGTACAATTATACGACACATAGTTGACTAAGCTTTTAGACACGACAGTTGGTTAACTCATTAAACTATAACAAACAAGAATTTTGCGCTCGACAAGTTATGCTTATGTATGCATATAGTTCGACATTTGAGCATTCTAGTACTAATATTTATTATTAACAAAATCCCAGCTTATCAATAAAGGTAAGTTTTGTTATAATTCGGCTCGGTTCGTTTAAGTGCTCGTAATTTATATATTTATATACAATGTACTACAAAACAAAAAAATAAAATAAAATAACTAAACAAGGGTCGCGACGCGTTATACCTTCCCGATATTTATTCGCGAATCGAAAGTAATCTGCCCGAGGTTCCGTGTTGACCAAGTCTGACCCGAATATGGACCGCAGTTGACCAAAAGTTTGACTTGGTCAACAGTGTTGACTGTTGACCAGAGTTGACTGGATCCGAGGACAAGCCACAGCCAAAACCACCAAAATGGCCACCAAAACCCTTCGGACCACCAAGCACAAATCAACGCCTGAACTGAGAACCAAGCACATCGGAACCTGCACAGAGAAACCCATCTCCACCGTCGCCGAACCCACCTGCAGCTATCGTCAATAATGAGACCCAACTCCAACCTGGGAACCACCACGATCCATCTTCAATCGGCCGTATGCATCACCCGGTTCTGCCGCTGTTTAGATGGAGAGAAGGGACTGTTATGGTGACGGGTAGGGTGGTTATGTTATGGTTGTTGTTGGCGGCTGGCGGGTTTAATCAGAGCCCATGTCCAGTCATCGGCTATAAAGAGAAGGAGGAGGAGGGTAAGGACCCATGGAAGCTTGGGTGTGGTGATTGGTGTTGGTTGCTGAGGTGGTGGGCGGCGGCAGCCGCCGCTACATCTAGAGGGAGAGATTGTAGGGATGTCTAGCTAAGAGGGACAGATGAGAAGGGAAATGCGCCTATAAGGCTCGGGTGTGTCTTGGCTTGCTGCTGTTTATTGAGAGGAAAAGGGAAGGAGGAGAACAAAAGTGGTGGTGGTGGTGGCTAGGGTTTCATTGTGTTAGGATGAAGAAGAAGAAGACTAAGAGGTTAAATAGATAGGGTTTTGTGTGGGTTAAGTGGTTGGGTACCGCGTATATGGGCCAGCTACTGACTCGGTCTCGTTTAAATTTCATAACTCGTTTAACCGCTAAAATAGATATTTGTTAAATTTATTTATATAAACTGACTTAAAACGAGTGGTTGGACTGTATATTTGCTATAATATATTTTTTTGTCACGTTTAGAAATTTACAAGGATACAGGCCGGTTTACCAGTGTGTTATTATTTACAAACGCGTTATTTGGCGAATTTAGATAATTAAATTTATTAATGAATAAGTATGTATTTCTTAGTTAACGAGATATTATTGTTAACGAATTAACGAATCATTTTAAGAATAAAATATTATTATTATTATATTATTCGGGAAACGCTGGGCGTTACACCTATCATCGGAAATAAGCCGGTTGGCCGGAGGCCGGAACCGGCATCCCTCTCCTGCTCGTTCTTTCCTTCTCTCTCATCTGCGTCTCAGGCCGGAACCGGCATCCCTCTCCTGCTCGTTCTTTCCTTCTCTCTCATCTGCGTCTCTCTCTCTCTCGTGTCTCTTTCTCTCTCTAAATCGGATCTGTGTGGAAACCGGGTGTATGTGTGTTGTTTGCCGATCATCACCACCATAGGCCACCGTTGAAGGTGGCTGAATGTCTTCCATGGTCTCTCTCTCTCTCTCTCCTCTATGTCTGATGTGGTGTGTTTGTGTAACCAGATAAATGGTGAGGTGGGTATGGGGTTTTATAAGGTGTCTATTAAATGGTTTTCATTAAAACCATTTGTAAAAACAAATGGTTTTTATTATTGTGGTGTCACACTAGAATGGGGACAGGTGTCCCTCTAAGGAGGTGACATGTGTCCCCAAGTGGTGACTAATCACTTAAACTCGGGTCGGGTTCGTTGTATGGTGTCGGTCCGGTCGCATAACGGGTATAATAATATTCTCCTCGTCAAAATAATTGTGTAACTATCTGGTTTAGCTTCGTATCCGTTGTATATTATTATTTTATTATTAATTTAGTTATTATAATACTTAAAGACGCGGAAAATTTTAGGCCCTAGGTCCGGGGTGTTACATATTACCCGTATTCATGATCATCAATAAACATCTTATTATGTTATGTCCTCTATCGTCGTAGACTCATAGTGAATCCGATATTTTTACAGTTCAATCTTGACTTCCTAAATCTCTCTCTTATTTCACTGACGACATGTGATGGTCATGACTATTAGTTTTAACAATGTTATTGCTTAATAGTTGAATTAGAAAGTCAATACCTCAACTAGTTACTTAATCTTAGTACTTGACATTGAAATTTCATGAAAACCATAGGGAAGGACTACAGTGTAATTATTTCTTTTTTATTTATTATTATAGGGATATAATAGATTAATTATTTGAACTAAAAGAATCCAACCTATCGAGTTTGATATTTCACCTTAGTCTACTTGCTCCTTGTCTTTTTGGTTGAAAATTTTAACTGAGAACAACAAATGATTTTTTTTGTAATGGTCCCTAGCCATATGTCTCCAAGAACATGGTACACAATGGGGTATTCTACGACGAATTAACGTGGGTCCCATGACTGACCATATGTGGGTCAGTGGGTGATCCAAGTGTAAATCACAAAAATTTTCTTCTAAAATAGGCGAATTTAAAATAACAAAATTAATTACTGCTAAATTCGGGGTTGAAAAAAATCTGTAGCTATTTGAATTGAAAAAAAATGTACAAGGTTTTGTGGTGGAGTGTGTTTTATTTAATTGTTAGTTATGTCAAAGATATTTTTAACTAATGTCACTTCTTTAGCACCTCAAACACTATGAACATCTATGGTGTTGACTAGCCAATCTCTAACTACTTATACAAACAATTAGTGCTTCTTGTAAGTTACAAAATGTGTTTAAAATTTTAAGCCTAGATCTGTTTTTTATTTAATCTAATCGTGCGTGCTAAATTTTTATAACTGGAGTTTGCTTAAGAACACGTGATAAAGTAGTTCTAAATAAAATCATCAAATGATTGACATGCACACACAGTCACTAAGGTGTTGATTGTTTTTTAAAAGGTAAAGGTTTGCAGTCTGCATACCATATCTACTGACATCTGTAGTCTACAAAAAGAAGATTGTTTGTTAACGTCTGCAGCGTAACCCAACCATAACTAACCACACAACCCACCATAACCATAACCATAACCATACCCACTAACATCCACCATACCCAGCCTGAACCACCATATCCCACAAACATAACATAACCAACCACAACCCACCAACACCCACCACAACCATCGTGAACCACCACAACCCACCATCACCATAACCAACCACAACCCACCATAACCCAACACAACCCACTTTAATTCTAGAGAGAGGGGGGAGAGCTGTAGAGAGAGACGGAACGGCGGTTAAATGGAGGGAAGAGGGAGAAGGGGACGGCGGTGGGGAGGAGGAAAGATGGGGGGAGGGGATGGCGGGGGGAGGATGGAAGAGGGAGGAGGGGATGGCGGGGGGGGGGGGGAGGATGGAAGAGGGAGGAGGGGACGGCGGGGGGAGGATGGAAGAAGGAGGAGGGCGGCGGAGGTAGGAGGCGACAGAGGGATGAGGGCGAAGGGAAGGGGGAGGAGGCAGCGGCAGAAGGCAACGATGAGGAGAAGCAAAGGCAGTAGGGGGGGGAGGAGGAGGAGGAGAAGAAGAAGAAGAAGAAGAAGAAGAAGAAAGAGGAAGAAAAAGAAGAATGGTAAAGCTCTGATGATGTTGAGAAGAGCAAAAGAGGTGAAGAAAAAAAAAGTAGAGGTGGGAAGAGGTTAGAAGACATAGGTCCATGTCTGCACCAAAAAGAGGTCAGAAAGATATTTTTGAGTGAAAGATCTTCCAATAAATAAACAATCTACAGACCCCAAACGTTTGCTCGCGTATGCACGGCGCAAACAAAAGAGGTCAGGATTACTTTTGAGGAAAAAACAAACACACCTAAAATGATTGTTACTGATATGGTCATGTCTAAGTGTTAAAAATATATAATCATTTTAATATAATTCAATTACTATGTGCTTTGGGCTTATGTTGATCAGATGGATTAGTTTATATGTTGGGCTGGATGATAGCCCGGTTATTAAGCCCAAGAGTTATACAAAAGGTTCATTGGAAAGGTTTGTTATGATCTGGTTCATGTGAACTGGGTCATGTTTATTTGTGTTTGTTTTGTGTGCTTTCTCACACAGATTGCTGACATGGATGGATTGTGATCGTTGGATTAAGATGGTTGTGACCGTTGGATCTTTATTACACTGGCTATATAAGCTGGAGGGTTGTACGAGTCAGGGTTTCAGCTATTTTTTTCTTTCATCTTGTTCGTTACTCTCTCTGGTTTTATTAGGGTTTTATAGGTTTGTATGTTAGTTTTATAGTTTGTTCTTTGTATTGTTATCTTCTCGATCTGCTGATATTTGTAATCAGCAGATCTCATTGTATTGTACTCTCAGTTTATTGATCTCAGTAATTGCTGAGATCTATTGGGTTTTGGGGGGTAAATGTCTGGTTTGGGTTAATAAGAGTTTTGTCACCGTTTTGTCACCTATATCTCTGTGTTGTTATTGTTGTTGGTTGAGTTGTTCTTTACTGTTTGTATTGTAAAACCCTAAAATTCTACATGGTATCAGAGCTATAGGCTCTTGATCTTGTTTCTTCTGTTTTTTGTCTTCCGCTGTATAAGATCAAGGATCTGATCTGATTTATAGATCTGGTTCTAGATCTTAAGATTTGTTAATAAGTTTTAACAAATCAGTTTTTGTTTTTAGAGGATCTGATCTGGTTCTCTCTTGTATGTGGTAGTGATAGATCTGATCTTTGTAGATCTTGTCTATTACTTGAATCTGGTATTGGTTGTAGACCTGAGTTCTTTGTCAACCATTGTTGGCTGGAGGCTTTGGATCTTGGTTCTGGAACGTGGTAGTGGCCTTGGAAGCTGTGCTTATTGCTCTCTGGTCGTGTAACCCTAAGTGAAGGTTACAGACTACGAGTTGATCTGGTGAGATTGTTCCATTCTCCTCTGTTCACTTGTTGTTGTGTCTAGGAGCACTGTCCGGGTTAGGGTGGACCGGAGTAGGCTCAATAATTGGTGTCTTGGTTGTTTTTGGTTTGTTCTTGATTGATTCTGGTTGTTTGTTGAGTTTGTGTGATTATATATACATATATATATATATATATATATATATATATATATATATATATATATATAGTTAATAAGAGGGCTCCTGAGTTAAGAACTGGGTGGACACCTTGAGTGATGAATCCACTATCTGTACACTGACTCAGCTTCGTCCTCCTAGGGTTTATTGTTCTGTGTTCACATTATATTTGTTCTTTATCATCTGTTTGTGTGTTCTTGTTTGATTGTTCTTGTTATAATGGGTGATGTTGTGAACCCTGGTGGAGGAGGTGGAGGGGATGCTAATCCAGGTACTGATCCAACTTTGGTCAGTAAACTTGATATTAGTGATCCCTTGTACCTTCATCCAAGTGATACTTCAAGTCTGTCTATCATTAATATCAAACTAAAAGGAACTGAAAACTATTCAGACTGGTCTAATGCTATGAAACTTGCTTTACAAGCTAAAAATAAAATGGGTTTCACAGATGGTACTTGTGTTAAATCTGTTAGTGATGATGTCCTTGCTAATCAGTGGGATAGGTGCAACTCTGTGGTTTTGTCTTGGTTGATTAATTCTGTTTGTGAAGAATTGTATCTTGGTCAGGTATTTTCTAAGTTTGCTAGGGATGTTTGGATTGATTTGAAAGAAACATATGATAGGGTTGATGGTTGTGTGATGTTCAACTTGCATCAAAAAAATAATAGTTTGTCTCGAAATGGTAGTTCAGTTGCTGAATACTACCATAAGTTGAACACCATGTGGAAGCAGTTTGATTCCCTAGTTCAACTGCCCTTGTGTACTTGTCAAGCCTCAAAAGAATTCAATGACTTTAATTCTCTTATTAAACTCATGCAATTCTTAATGGGACTTGATGAGATATATCAACCTGTTAGGACTACTCTATTGACCAGTGATCCACTGCCCTCAGTAAAGACAACCTTTGCTATTGTCTCTAGAGAGGAATCTCATAGAGGTGCAAGAAGTGGGTCAAAGGCCTCTGGAGTATCCTTTGTTGCTAGGACTAACTCTGTGGATAATAGGAGAAGGCCTATGAATAACAATGTTAATAATAATGGTAATGTTAGAGGACCTAATCCTAATCTAAAATGTACCCACTGTAATAGAGTTGGTCATACTATTGATAGGTGTTTTGAAATTGTTGGATACCCTCCTAAAAAAGGACCAGTAGGTCAATTTAATAGGAATAATAATAACAATTTTAATAACCCTAGATCCAATAGTTCTAATAACAATGTGTGTGCAAATGTTTCTGGTACTGGTTCACCTTTTACTGCTGAGCAGATTTCCAAGTTGGGTTTGCTCAGTGAGAAGTCTGGAAGTGATCAACAGGCTTCTAATTCTGGAGGTGAGTCAGTGGTTATAAATGGTTTTTCTAGTTTATCTGTCTTATCTAAATTGTCTGAAGTCTTTAGGAACTTTGCTAGTTGTTCTACTCTGCTTAAATATGCTTTGTTACTAGGTTGGATTATGGATTCTGGTGCTAATCAGCACATGGTTGGAAATGATAAACATATGATCAATTGTGTAGATGTTTCTAAGTATAACATGGAAGTAAAACACCCAAATGGTACTAATGCTAAAGTTGTTAAAATTGGTGATATTAAAATTGCTGAGGGAGTTATATTAACTGATGTGTTTTACATTCCTGATTATTGTGTCAACTTGATATCTGTGCATAAGTTGTCTAAAGACAATAAACTTGATGTTCTTTTTAATGAACATACCTGCTCTGTCCAGGATTCCAACACAAAGAGAGTCCTGGTGACTGGTAGGCAGCAGGATGGTTTGTATTTTGTTGGTGATAATGTGAGTTTTAGTAATATGTGTTTTAATAGTGTTTCTGAGCATAGTCTTTGGCATAGTAGACTTGGACATCCATCTAGTCAGGTCTTAGCAGTATTAAAAAATCAGTTAAACATTGGCAATACAGAATCTCAACCATGTGAGATCTGTCATAAAGCCAAGCAAGTTAGGGTTCCTTTCCCTCTTAGTATTCACAAGTCAAAAGGTGTAGGAGATCTCATACACCTTGATGTATGGGGTCCTTACAAGATCACTAGCAGGGAAGGATACAAATATTTTTTTAACTGTGGTTGATGACTATTCTAGGTCTGTGTGGGTTTACATGCTTAAAAACAAAGGTGAAGTGTTTGAAAATATAGAGAACTTTTGTCAGTTAGTAAAAACACAGTTTTCTAAAGTTGTAAAAGTATTAAGAAGTGACAATGGAACAGAATTTGTTAATAAACAAATGACTGTTTTTTGTAATAAAAATGGTATTGTGCATCAAACATCTTGTGCTTACACTCCACAACAAAATGGAGTTGTGGAGAGGAAGCACAGACATTTGTTAAATACTGCTAGGGCTTTACTATTCCAAAGCAGTGTGCCTCTTAGGTATTGGCCTGAATGTGTACTTACTGCTTCATATCTTATAAACAGGATTCCCTCTTCTGTGTTAGATGGTAAAAGTCCCTATGAGTTAGTTCATGGTTTCCCCCTGTCTTGATTCATTTAAAGAACTTTAGGTGTGTGTGTTTTGAAACTGTTTTGAATGATCCAGATAAGTTGTGTAGTAGGGCTGATAAGTGTGTACTAATTGGCTATTCATTTGTAAAAAAGGGATATAAGTTGTTAAGTCTTGAATCAAAAAAGGTAAGTTTTTCAAGAGATGTTAAGTTTTATGAAAATATATATTCTTTTAAAACAGAATTTAAAGAAGTTGGTTTTAAAGATCTGGATCACTCAAACTTTTTTGATATATATGATACCATAGGTTCTAAAAATGATGAGAGTCAATCAAATTCAAGACCTCCCAATGATGAAGGGGGAACAAGTGATTCTCATGATCACTCTCCTGGGGAGCAGTTTGATAACTCTCCTCTCAGAACTACTAGTGAGGTAGATCATGTTAGTGATCAGCAGCCTAGTAGTGAAGTAGGTAGAGGGTCTAGTTCTTCAGGATTAGAGGGATCATATGATGAGACACTTACCCCTGAGGGAGATAGGATATCTTCTAGACAGTCCTCTAGGCAATCAGTTTTACCTAGAAGGTTTACTGATTATGTGATAGAGGGAAAGGTTAAGTATGGAGTTGAGAAGGTTGTCAACTACTCTAACCTTTCCTTTGAAATAAGTGTTTTATATCCAATATAGATAAAACAGTTGAACCTTCATCCTACTATCATGCTTCACAAGACCCTAAATGGGTAGAAGCTATGAACAGTGAGATGGAGGCTTTTTATAGAAATAACACCTGGATTATTACTGATCTACCTCCTGGTAGAAAGGCAATAGGGTGTAAATGGGTCTATAAATTTAAGTATAAAGCTGATGTTCAGGTTGATAGGTATAAGGCAAGACTTGTTGCCAAGGGGTATAATCAAAGAGAGGGGTTAGATTTTGGAGAAACCTTTTCTCCAGTAGTTAAAATGGTTACTGTTAGGTGTGTGATAAGTCTTGCTGTTCAAAACAATTGGGTCTTATTTCAACTTGATATAAATAATGCTTTTTTGTATGGTTCTATAACTGAAGATGTGTATATGCAATTACCAGAGGGATATTCCTCTGGTAATGAGTCCAAAGTGTGCAAGTTAGTTAAGTCATTGTATGGGCTGAAACAAGCTCCTAGAAAATGGAATGAAAAGTTAGTTGTTGTTTTGAAAAATATTGGTTTTATTCAAAGTATTTGTGATTATTCCATGTTTGTAAAATCTGATAATGGTGTTTTTCTGGTGTTACTTGTGTATGTGGATGACATAGTCATTACTGGAAATAATGTTGATGAGATAAATAAGGTTAAACAACTTTTAAAGGAAAGTTTTCAAATCAAAGATCTTGGACAGTCAAAGTATTTTCTTGGTATAGAAGTTGTATATTCTGGGTCTGATGTATGTCTTAACCAAAGAAAATATTGTTTAGATCTTTAAGTGAGTTTGGTTACTTAGGTTGTAAACCTGTTAGTATACCCATTGAGCAGAATCATGCTCAAAGTGTTAGAAATAATAAAAATGATAAACCTTTACAGGATGTTACTGGGTTTCAAAGATTAATAGGTAAGCTTATCTATTTGTCTTTGACCCGTCCTGACATAAGTTATACAGTGCAGTTTCTGAGTCAGTTTATGCATAAACCGACTCAGACTACACAACGAATTGCTTTGAGACTGTTAAGGTATGTTAAGCATTCTCCAGGCAAAGGTATTGTGTTTAAGAAAAGCGATAGTCTTTCTCTGTCTGCCTACTCAGATGCAGATTGGGCTAAGTGCTTAGTAACCAGGAAGTCTGTGACTGGGTTTTGTGTTTTTATTGGTAGTAATCTTGTGTCGTGGAAAAGTAAAAAACAAAGCACAGTAGCTCGGTCATCAGCTGAAGCTGAGTATCGAGCTATGTGCTCTGCTGTAAGTGAACTTATCTGGATACATAACCTGTTGAGTGAGTTGGGTGTTCAGATATGTTTGCCAGTTAATTTGTTTTGTGACAGTAAGTCTGCTATATCTATAGCAGAAAACCCAGTGTTTCATGATAGGACAAAGCATTTTGAACTAGATCTTCACTTCTTAAGAGAGAAGATTAGTTCAGGCTTTGTCAAGGCAGTTAAAGTAAAATCTGAGCAACAAGTTGCTGATATTTTTACAAAAGGGTTGTTTACCACTCAACATGATTTTCTATGTACTAAGCTTGGATTGTCAAATCTTTTTAGTAATTGAATTAAGGGGGAATGTTAAAAATATATAATCATTTTATTATAATTCAATTACTATGTGCTTTGGGCTTATGTTGATCAGATGGATTAGTTTATATGTTGGGCTGGATGATAGCCCGGTTATTAAGCCCAAGAGTTATACAAAAGGTTCATTGGAAAGGTTTGTTATGGTCTGGTTCATGTGAACTGGGTCATGTTTATATGTGTTTGTTTTGTGTGCTTTCTCACACAGATTGCTGACATGGATAGATTGTGATCGTTGGATTAAGATGGTTGTGACCGTTGGATCTTTATTACACTGGCTATATAAGCTAGAGGGTTGTACGAGTTAGGGTTTGAGCTATTTTTTTCTTTCATCTTGTTCGTTGCTCTCTCTGGTTTTATTAGGGTTTTATAGGTTTGTATGTTAGTTTTATAGTTTGTTCTTTGTATTGTTATCTTCTCGATCTGCTGATATTTGTAATCAGCAGATCTCATTGTATTGTACTCTCAGTTTATTGATCTCAGTAATTGCTGAGATCTATTGGATTTTGGGGGGTAAATGTCTGGTTTGGGTTAATAAGAGTTTTGTCACCGTTTTGTCACCTATATCTCTGTGTTGTTATTGTTGTTGGTTGAGTTGTTCTTTACTGTTTGTATTGTAAAACCCTAAAATTCTACACTAAGAAAAATACTTTTTTTTAACATTAACGCGTGAATGTAAAGTCGCACCTAAATTGATATAATATCGACAATATTGCTTATCTTCATAATCATTAATAAATATCTTAGTATGTTAATTGCAACCTTGTCGCTTAGCAAAATATAAAACGGTTATCGATCACACGTACGCATTACTTTTAAAAGCATAAAACGACAAGATAAGGTTGCTCTAAAACGGTTATTTAACATAGTAAAATGATTATTGTCGATACGGCCATATCTAGGAAAAGTAAATTTTTGTACGTATAGGGCCGTCTACAAAAAATGTAATTATATATAACGGCGTTATTACAACATTACCCATCTCCATGATCATTAATAAATATCTTGTTATGTTACGTTCTCTATCACCGTAAACGTAGACTTATAGTAAATCCGGTATTTATATAGTTCAATCTTGACTTCCTTTCGAAGTTTTTTTTTTTGAACGGCAAATTTCATTAATTCATCACCAAATATACATTACATTGTAAAAGCAAGATACTAACACAATGTAACACACCCGAGAATTACCCCGTAGACATCAATTCGAAGTTGATTTGACATAACGTTAGTGCACATAAGTTACAATATAATATGATTCCCTAATAGAAGCAAACGTTTAACTTTGTGAACAGTTTAAAAAGAAATGAAGGATTTTGTCTTCAGTTCATTTGCCGGGTACCCAAACTACATGGACCACATTGTTATTTGGCTAATAAAATAAAACGTAACTCCTTTAAATATAATAAGAATTTTATGAAATGAAAGATATAATGATGGTTAGTTATATATATGTTAAAAATAATATAATTTTAATGGTCTTATATGATATCATGCAATCTTTTATGTGGATTTCCTCGTGAAGGCGAGCTACTTTTCATTGGGTTTTGATTACTTTTAAACATATTTTTTTTTTCTCATTCCCATGTATGATTTATAATTTTATATCATTATATTATAAGAACATTGTAACACAATTATTAGAAGAAATTACTCACTGTATCTTGTATATGAAATCAAATTTAGTTAATATACAACAAAGCATTTATGTTTGATGTCACACGTGCTACATGTTTCGTAGTGACAAGTCAACGAATATTACAAATATTTGATTTTACCTGAATATATGATATGTGAGTTTGGATAATTGGATTCACATAATCTAATAACGAATTTAAGGCTAATCAATAGTATTTATAAGATGCTCCTGTTTAGTATTGTGCATAAACGTTTTTGTTCTTGTTTAAGAACAATATTTCTCAAGCAACCCCACTAGCGGCTAGGCCATGGATCGGGCTATCGATTGTGACCTTTACGAATTGATCAATGGCTATCGCCCTACCAATGACGCCCCATTTCCATCCATTACCCCCGACCCTACCATCACTACTACTACTACTACTACCACCACCACCACCACTTTGAATCATGTGCTTTGGAACAATAATCAAATGTTGAGTGATCGGGGTCTAGATGCAATAGTCCCCATTGATGCCTCAATGCCATCATTTATCCCCACACCATCTATCACCACATTCGCTCCCAACACCACATACATTCATTCCGCTCCGCCTATACCTGCAAACAACAATCAAACGTGGAATGATTGGGGCCTAGATGTTATGGTCAATCGCTATCCCCCCACCATTGAGGCCTCAATTCCATCATTTACCACAACCACATTCACTCCCACCACCATCACCACCACCCCGGCGAACAATCAAATGTTAGGTGATTGGGGCCTAGATGTTGGGACCCACATGGAATGGCCTAACGACTCTTTGTCTTCATCTGCCATAGCCACGTCAATTTCCACCACATTCATTCCTACCATTACTAACCCTCAACTTATGCATAACCAAACACAACACCACTGGGAGATGGCCAACTCATGTTCCTCCATTGTTGCGGCCACCACTCCAACCACACCCGCAGTAAACAATCAAAATTGGGATGGTGCTTACCATTGGGGGCAACATACAATGGTCAATAGTTTCTCTTCTACCATAGGTGGCTCCTCATCCTTGTTTTTGGGCCCCACAGTCACCACTTCGTCCATGCCTACCCCTACAAATGTTTACTATGAACAAAACTCAAGTTTTCAAGAAGTAAACCAACGTCAACCACCTGTGAACTCATACGACATCAAACAATTGATGCAAAACTCAAACCACCCTCTCAACGTTCCAAAAACACCTCTTTCTAGCAAGAATTGGCCCATATTGACTTTACCTGGTTATGGGAAACTAACCGAGACATCAACTCACAAACAGCAACAGCAACAACAACAACAACAACTTCAAGTTCAGAGAAGGCAGGAGATTGCAAAATGTATACAGACCAATGCTCAAAGTCCATCAGAGTCTAGCGAACGGTAAAAGGATTAAATATTTATTATTTTTTATCACTTTTGATTTAAATCACTTTATAAACTATTATGAATGTTAAAGATATCATAGTATATATATTTTTTGTAGCTACAATAATACTCTTGATTTCTTTTATGTATTGGTTTTCACAATTTCTACCACGAATAAATATAATCAATAAATTAGGTTTTTTAATATATTTTTGTTTTACAGGAAAAAGGAAAAACGGATTTACAAAATGCCTTTGGAGGCACTGAAGAATGATGTGTGGTCTTGGAGAAAATACGGTGAAAAATCGGTTGATGGCTCTCCATATCCAAGGTTTTGTCTTCAACTTTTTTTCACATATATTTATTATTATAAATCTTACATTTCATAATTATTGATACAAGTATGTCTGGACAAGGTTTATATTTTTATTATCTGTTTTTATAACATATGTAAAGATATTATTTTTCTGTTAGTTGAATTATCATCTTCGTTTTCAGTGAAAGGGAAGTTAAAGATCAAACTTAAAAAGGTTTAAACGTCAAATATTATTACAAGTCAGAGTCAACTTCTTTTTGTTTTGTGAAAACGTTACATTTATATAAAAGCCTTTTATGTCGGGCTTTGTTTTTTTCCACATAAGTATATATATTAACAAGATTACATATTCAATATGGGTAATGGTAATGGTACACCCACTGAATTATTTGCACACCCAGCTATACATGGCGTATGAATCTATACGCCGTGTATAACTTTTATCAGGTCATTAATTGTGGTCAAACGGCAGTCAGCGTAGTCCTACACGTCGCGTATAAGGCCACACATGACGTATAGATGTACAATGTCTCCCTTTCCCAATGTTGGCTTTGGGATTTGTGACATCATACATCTATATACCGGGTATGACCCTATAAGCGTGGAATAGAGCAACAGGGTGCGCAAATAATAATTTGGGGTGTGGCGATACATGGAGCCTCCCATGTTTTGTTGGTGATGTCTCTCACCGGTTAACCAATCTCAAAAGGGTACAAAGTTCGGATTTAATCTATGTAGCTTTTGGTGTAGATCCTAGATACGATCAAGTTTAAAAAGATTACGCTGACCAATATGAAAAAAAAATGCTATTAATGTTATAATCTCAGACATGTATATATAGTATTATATTTAAACGAAAAGTATTAAGTATATCGTAACAAACCATTTTATTCACTAGTAAACACATTATAATATTTTAAATTTTATACAAATATTGTAAATTGTTTGTTATGATATACTTAATACTTTTCGTTTAACAAAAAATATGCATATCTAAGTGAATACAATCATTGATGGATCTTAATTAACTTAGTATTTGGTAAAGTTAATAGAGTCAGACTCAATACATATAAACATTTTGAAAATTTTCAATAAAATTTACACTACTAAACGAATATACAGAGGGAACGGGGGTCCCCTGTCCAATCCAAGCTTCGCCCCTAAATAAATATATATGTATTTAGTAGTCAATAACATAATTTTGAATATTTAGTTGTATTTATTTGATAACATTCATCAGTATACATACATGCATAGGGTGAGATTTATCAGTATATATACATGCATTAAAGGTAAAAAGGTATATAGGGTGAGATTCATGTACAAAGTTAATATTTTGTAAGAAGTGTAAGAAAAATTACAAATTGATATGTAGGCATCATTTTTTGACTTAATCATGATGTTTTGGATTGTTTTGCCTAAAAAAACACCAAACATAACAATTAAAAACCGAAAACAATGTATTTTAGCCTTAAAACATCATGCCGAGAACATTGAGCAGTGTGTTTTAAATTCAATGACTATAATACATTGAATTGTGTTTTAAATTGTTGTGGTTAGTGTTTTCAAGCCAAAACAGCCCAAAACATCATTCTTAAATCCAAAACATGATAACTACATGTCAATTTTTAATCATTCTCACACTTCTCATGATATATGTCTTTTGTACACGAACTTAAACATAGACACAGACACACACACACACATAGAGAGAGAGAACAGATGGTAAAAATGAAAACCCACTCAAAACTCGAGAAAACCCTTTGTAACAAACTATATTTTTATTAAAAAAAAATAGGGCACGTAATATACACATTTTTAAGTGTTTTTAGCCAAAAAGAAACACAAAGGTGCCAAGTGAATTATATATATATATATATATATATATATATTTGCGTAACAGGTGTGTAACACTAGAAAACAACGTTTTACATGCGTAACTTACAATTTTATTTTTTTATTAAAATAGTATACACTCAGAGTTTTTATTGTTTTATTGGCTCAAAGTGCTTAAAATTATGTATATTACGTACCCTAATTTTTTTAAAAAAAGTTAGTTTATTACCTAGGGTTTTCTTGAGTTTTCCCGCTTAAAGTGGGCTTCCATTTTAGTATTTATAGGGGAAAGTTAATTTGATAACACATATATTTCCTGTGAACCGCGAGAACGCTATCTAAAACCATTCAAATTCTAAATTTTCTTTTTACACTTATCTTTATTACTAAAATACAATCTCAAAAACACAGTTTACGCGTAAAAATTCAAACGTATACGAAAATAAATTGTTTTTACACATGCGTAAATTTACTGTTTATACATGTGTAAACTGTTTCATTTACACATGTGTAAAAAGTTAATTTGAAAGTGTTTTTGCAAGAAAAGATGAATTATTTGGAAAGAAAGTTCATTTATTAATGTTGTATTTTGATTATAATGAGGTTTGTATTAAAAAAATTGATTTTGGTTAATTTTTTTACTTGTTCTCATGATATTTAGCGTTCTCAAGATAACCATCCCATATATATATATATATATATATATATATATGAAAAGGATTAAATACAAATAAGTTTTTCGTGTGAAGCGAGCGGAAAAGGGGAAAACCATATTACATGTAACTACAGTAGAATAATTATATAACTAGCGTAATTATGTAATTATATTATGTAGTAATTATTACAAGTACTTTACATGTAACTACTATAGAATAATTATATAACTAGCATAATTATGTAACTATATTGTGCTCCAACTAAAACATATAATTACTATGGAATAGTTACATAGTTACTTTAGACTAAATATGTAACTAGCGTAATTGTGTAACTATATCCAGATCTAACTTAAGCATATAACTATAGTAGTTACTTTACTTATAAATTAGTCAAAAGTAATTATATGACTATATACAATTCAACTAAAACATATAATTACTATAGACTAAATATGTCGGTAGGTTAATTAATTATATAACTATATGTCGTATTGTATGTTTATAATACATACTATACATGTTTAATATGGAGTTTTTTCCTTCTTACAAACAGGAGTTTTCACTTAAAAACACTAAGAAAGATTGTTACAAAAACAGAACAAATATACATCATTTAACTTTTTAATCAATGGTTAAAACTTTATTTTTAAAACTTGTGCAACCAAAAAAGTAATGACTACTTTAAGAACCTAGAACAAAGTATAAAATAAGGTCTTTGATTTCAATGGCATTGATGAATTCTCTTCAATCAAATAGTGAGTTCAAACTCCATTATAAGTATTTAAAAGAATGTTACGTGGTATAAAATTAAGTAGCGAGTGTGTCGCCTTTTTTAAAAAGTATAAAATATATGTAGTGCCTTGATAAACAATAAAATATAATTAACATACAGAAAACCACCAAATAACTATAAAAAATATATACCAAAGTATCTATGGTCTAGTGGCATTATAATCCTGAAAAAATGTATTAATTTCTAAGTGGTGAGGCCATGAGGGTTTAAGGGGGTGTGTGGGATTGATTATTCAAAAGATTATGCGTTTTGAAAAAGTAGGGGTGGAGCTGCTTATAGATTATTGCATTTTGGTAGCCTAAAAACTGATTATCTACGTTTCAAAACGCAATCTCAAACAGGGTTTACTACAAATGCAATTCTTCAAAAGAATGTGAGGCAAAAAGACGCGTGGAGCAGAAGAGATCTGACCCAGATTTCGTAATTTTGAAGTACAGCGGATACCATAACCACCCATTACCGTCACTCATGAACTCTTCTATTAGTAACGTCACCATGAACCCCACTGGTACTGGTATCGACACCAACGATGACAACAACTCCAATCACTCTAAGGTCGATTCTCTTACAACCACAATGAACTTAAAAAATAAGCACATTGTTTATGAAGGATTGGAGAATTCTGTTGATTTGGGAAAGACCACTTGATAGTTTTCAGGTGGTGGTGATCGACCCTTGATGATGGGAGCTTCGCGTTATTGTTGTTGTCTAATAAGGTTACATTGCAACCATTTATGTCGTTGATACATCAACTTTAATAAGTTATTTGCTTTTGGTTACTTGTTTTGGTGCATGTCATATCAACTTTGTGGTCTTGTTTGATACAAACTATATTGGATTATGTTGATTGGGCTTATTCGAATTTTGAAATATCGCAATTCTTTTTTATTACAACTGGTGTTTACTAAATGAGCTACAGGTAAAATTTACCTGACGAACTCAGTGGGGTACATAATGTATTTCACGTGTCTAACCTTAAGAAATGTCTGGCTGACGAGACATTGGTAGTTCCACTGGAGGAGATCCAGGTGGATGATCAGTTGCGGTTTGTGGAAGAACCAGTAGAAATTTTGGAACATGTTGTTAAGAAACTTAGACAGAGTAAAATACCGATTGTTAAGGTACGTTGGAATTCCCGTCGAAGACCGGAATACACTTGGGAACACAAGGATCAGATGTGGCTTAAGTACCCACCCTTATTTACTGAACTTGAATCAGTACATAGACCTAACTCTAAACCTGAAGCGGAAAACTTAAACTGAATTTTGGGTCAAAATTCCTTTCAACTTGAGGATGATATGACATCCAATAACTTTTTCACACTTTTGTACACTTGCTTCACGATTTACTTACTGAATTCCGAGACGAAATTCTTTTCAACTTGGAGGATGATGTGATACCCTGCATTTCCAGGTTAACACTTTAACTAAACTCTAGTTAACTTGTACTTACATTCATAACATTTTACTTGACTATGGTTAGTTAATGAGTCACACTATACACGATTATAGGATAATAACTGCATAAACGGTAATTCGACGAATTACCGGACCACATACACGAGTTTTGGACCTGAACGTTGGTGAAACAATAAAACAAATAATTTTGGAATAGTTCGTTTGATATTATTTGCAATTATGTGCTTATGTGAATTTATTTGTGAATTATTATATAATTACGATTATTTAAGCGAAATGCGTTACTGAACCCGTAACTGACACACGACAAACCGACAAGGTAGTTCGAGTCTTAAAATATTGGGTTGGTTAGTGGTGGTGTTGGTTTAGATGTTTAACGCCCCCCCAAAAAAAACTTGGCCCAAGCCAAGCCCACACCCCATTAGGAAGGGCGCCGTGGGGCACGAGGAGAAAGGCCAAACCCCTTGTGGAGCGTAGGGGGATGTCAGATTAGCCATATTCGCAAATTTTGTTATAAATTCGATTCTAAACCTAATTTTTCATAATTGTACTCATAAAACTCAAAACCCTAGCCCATATTATAAAAATACAAACCCCAAACATCTGTTTTGGCTCAAGATCATCATCTTAGGAGCTTAGGTGGTGTTTTAATTATGCTTGAAGAGCTTAATGTATAACAACAATCCTAACATGTGTTAATCTTTCATAATTATTCTTAATCTTATAAAGATTAACATAATGGATTAAGATGATAATGTGATATTATGATGAATGTTGCTTGAAACTTGCATGTTTGTGATTATTGTTGATCTAGAGTTTATAGAAGTTAATATTTATGATGAATCTTGTGTGTTGGATCTGATTTATGTTGTGAACATCTAGTATTATAAGTTTATGATTTTGTTAGGCGATATTATGGATCTAGGGTTCGTAAATATTGAGTTATTGCATGATTAAAAAGTAGACAAATTCAAAGTAGTAACTTGTATGTGATATATCTTGATCTTAAAGTGGTTGTTTTGATTGTTAATTGGTTCTAACATGTTGTTTATGATGTTAGCTTTTCATAATGTCTAAGTTTGTGTGTTTTCAATGTCGTTCAATAAGTTTTTATGATTTTATAAAAACAAAGGTCAAATCTGATTTTCAGACTTGAAACTTGGGTCAATTTTAAAACATCATAACTTGAGTTTTATAACGATTTAGACCATAAAATTTGGTATCTAACAAGATGTATGGGTTTTCTAACGTTTACAATTGAGTTCATCCCATTTGGATGAATCTATGATTTTTAAGAATTTTTCTCGTAAATTGTCGCAGTTGACTCATTTTCAAAACCAAGTTGTGGTAAATGATTTTTTCAACAATGTTTTTTTACAAAATAAAAATAGTGGCGTGTAAGCTGAACATGTAGGGATGTTCAGTGAAATTATGAAATTTTAATATGTTGATTTAGTAATTTTCATAAATTAGTTTTGACAACGCATAATCTGCACCGAAAACGCAAATTATGAAAATAGTGCATATGAGCTTATTTAATGGTTTTATTGACTTGTATGTGACTTGTACTTATGTGTAAACTTGTGTGCATCATATATGGAGTATGTGATAACATGTAAACATGATAATCACCAACGGTTTGTAGGGTCACATGTCGCATGTAGTTACATTAGTGTCACTTAAACTTTTCACGTCATTGGATGTCATGGACAAACGAGTCTTGTTGTGTGTTGTGTATGCACATGTACTTATAGAGTACACGTATAATAGAGAGTCGTTAGCTGGTCTCTATTACTTGTTGGAGTTGGATTTAGCTCAAAGCAACCTAAGGTGAGTTTTCACAACT
Source organism: Ambrosia artemisiifolia (assembly GCA_032199755.1). Classification (NCBI taxonomy): domain Eukaryota; kingdom Viridiplantae; phylum Streptophyta; class Magnoliopsida; order Asterales; family Asteraceae; genus Ambrosia; species Ambrosia artemisiifolia. Next base: position 46,754,973 of record CM063527.1, on the reverse strand, counting down.
TTTTCTCAAAAGCATGTATCCCGGTTGAGGGACCACTTTTATCTCAGGATTGAGACCACTTTATTCCTGGTTTCGGACTACTTTGATTCCTTGTGTGAATCGGCTTACCAGTTTTCATAACTGTATGTCCTTTGTTAACTAAACGGGAAACTCTATCAGTTTAAAGTCCTTACATATACCGAGTTAGTAGCTGGAGGCGAACATGGTACTAGTTAGTAGCGCTATTAGGTTGTGCAATAGCCTCACACTTGATGTGCTTGTGTCACGGGTGTGAACGTTTGACCACTTTTTGCTAGTGTTGATAGACACTAGTGCTAAGACAAATAACTTCTGTATGTTCTCGGTACTGCTTTGGTTTAGTTACATAGCATGGGTTAGCTACCCTCGGCATAATTGAAACTAGTGGTTGCAACTTTAATTTTTGACTACTTTAAACTGTGAACTCACCAACTTTATGTTGACACACGCTATCATGCTTTTGCAGGTCGCTAGGTACGGAGCACGTTGGGGCATGCATCATTGGTGTCGTTGGGTTTGAACAATACTAAACTTTATTTTGATTTTACATTACTTTGGTTTTGGGCTCGTTGTTTTGCACAAGGATTTAAGTTGTTTACATTTGATTTACGCTTCCGCATAGGGGTGTAAATGACACGTAGCGGCTCGGGATCGGCTCGGTAAAAAGCTCGAGTGAGTCGAGCCTTAACGAGCCCGAGCCCGAGCCTGAAATATGGCTCGTTTAGTTATCGAGCCCTAGATACAAAGCTCGATTGGGCTCGCGAGCTTAATCGAGCCTTAACGAGCTAGAGCCCGAACCCGAGCCCGAGCCTAAGTTATAGCCTTAACGATTGGGCTCGCGAGCCTAAGTTATAGCCGAGCTTTTGCGAGCTCGAGCTGAGCTTTTGAGCTCGTTTGAGATTCTCAAATCACCTCGAGCCGAGCCGAGCTCGAGCTTTGGATTTTGCTAGCGAGCCGAGCTCGAGCTCAAGATTGTAGGCTCGAACCGAGCCGAGCTCGAGCTCGAGCTTCACAAAACCTTAACGAGCCCGAGCCGAGCCCAGTCAGGCTCGGGCTCGGCTCGTTTACACCCGTACTTCCTCATTTATCTAAACTTTTTGATTAAACTATTTTTTTCAACGACCTAAATGATTGAGCATTTTGAGTCGTTCTTGTAACTAATGACTATGTGATCATGATATGTCACACGTTTCGTGATAAAACCTCACAATGAAATTTGAGGGTGTGAAAAACTAGATCATAATTATGAATGACAAGGGTATGTGATATAAATGTTACTTACAAATGACTACATGTTTTTAATTTATCCATAAGACGTCGTATGCAAAAGAGAAAAAAAGGTCGCTCAAAATGTCAGAGAGAATCAATAAAATATCAAATAAGAGCATCAGGGTCAATGCCAAAGTAAGACAATAGGTGGGTTGTGTGTCACTTGAAGTTTTAAATCGATAATAATTAAGAACCACAGTCAACGTACATTTTGACCGTGGATTGTCTCTAAATATTCTACTCCGTAACAAATTAATCGTCAACAAGTGATCAAGAACAAAGAAAATTAAATATCAAGTGATGAAGCATAAGATTGACCAACTAAAATATGATAATTGATAAAAACTAGATGTTTACCCGTGTCGCGCGTTGCGACGACAACCTAGACATACACACGTTAGGATGATGACATTAACATCATGGCTGCATTAGTATTATTAGTAGAGTGCAGCCAAATTAGTAGTTGGTGTTGTCTCGAGTTCAAAAATACCGAATTCTTTAGTTTCAAAATATCAACAGCTGTGTATTGGTCAGTTCCTAAATACCGGTATAGCAGCGCATTTGCTCCGGCCAATGTATGCTTTCCTGCATTTTACAATTGAACAATTAACCTCAAGAACATAGAGAAACATAGGACAACGGACCTATATAACCGCTATCGTCGGAGATGGAACTCGGAAAATGGCCACCGACAACGCGTAGCTCACTTCGTTCATCGTCCATGCCATAGGCGGCTATACATTATTCGTCGTCAGAAAGGGCCACCAACAGCCCGCGGAAACGGGTTCCCAAACGCCTTAATCGCAACCTATGCATGAACATCAACATCACCGACCATCCAAAAGGTTAGGTGTAACACCCCAACCCGGATGGGCTGACGTGTCACAATAGCATTGGTTCAGAAAGACATAATTTCATTTATTTACTTGTCAAAGGTACAAAATGTTAGACAACTAACTTAAGATTTGAAATACAGACTAACACAGTTAAATGGGTTTACCAAACATCTTTAGATTTATTCCTAAGCTTTATTTTCTCTCTCTATCCCGCCCAAGGTAACCTGTGAACCTGTGAATACAGAAAGAATTTACGGAATGAGCCGAATGCTCAGTACGGAATAATAGGCTTAAAATAACAAACAAGAAATAAATATTTACTGAGACATGATCAAGACGTAACGTATGAAATGATACGATGCGGAGTAACTTAATAGAATAACAAAATCGTACCACGCGGATGAACCCATGAGCTAAACATGAAACGTGACAATACGCAGGTAGCTACTCCTGCATATTGATCACATGAGATGGCGAGTTGGCATACCCGTGATCCACCTCCATAACATACATAAATCCTAGGATCGATCCATACGCCTCCTAATAGCCATATGTACCACACTTGTACTTAAGAGACGCCGTGAACTGATCTCTCCGTCACGGTTGGAGCACATGTTGTCGATGCCGCAACAACATGCTCGTGGGACACTCCACGAGAAGCGGAACTCATGGTTTCAGAGCACAAAGGGTCTTATTCAAAGAATTCCATAACCATAGCAACATATATAATCTTATCAACATGAAACTTATATCAGGAACATGCGATAATGAGTGCGACAAACTTAATTCTATCGCATGATATTAAAGCAAATTCAAATATTATAATAAGAACATGAAATGAACGGACAGCCAAATGAATTGATGCTTCAAAGACGTGAGGAACTTTCAAAGATATATAGAATCAGTGGGCTTATATAACAACTGAATATGAAAGCAACAAAGAGTGGGGGTAAGGATCCGTACCTTTAACGTTCCAAAGTGTTGCTAACTTGTTTATGAGCGTTCGTAATTATCTTGACAATATGACACCAGCACTGGATCTCTAGATATCAGCCCGGTTGAGAGCAGGTATACACGCTAGCTAGTATTTTAGCTTTATATTATTATTATGCTAATATTTGTTATTGTGGTAATATTGTACGAGTTGTAACTACCGAATCCTCACCTATTTATAGTGATAAATTTCTTGTTGCCCAAGTTTAGTAGATTTGTAGGTTTGATACATGTATTCACCTAATGAAAATGATAGTATTAAGTTTCCCACCATTTCTTTCCACGTAGAGTGCATATGGACGGATCATAAATTATTCCCCAAGTAACTTTTTGGCCAAGTATTATTTTGATTAGGATTGCCAAGTTGCTTGTGAGCATATAACCACTTTCATCCACGTAACAAATTTGCTTATCAATATTACTACTATTATTATTATTATTATTATTATTATTATTATTATTATTTAGTATTATTATTATTAATAAAGCTACGTGAATTCTTGTAATGTCTATTAGTAATATTGTTGTTTATTGTTTTTATTATTATTAGCAAAGATACGATTTTATTATTAATTAATTTAAGTTGCTTAACTCGTTTTTCTCTTATAACTTTTAACCTACAACGTTTTAGTAAATTCCGAGTATACTGCTAAGACGAGCTAATTTTTATCTACACGTCAACCTAAGTGTCATTAAAAACGGATTAGGGTTCAAATATAATATAAATTATTAATATTACTATATGGTCTTCTATAACACTAAATATTTATCTAGATTTCATCTACTAGACATGACTCGTCTAGATATCTCTGTAATTATATCTTTTAAACGATACTCAACAATGAGCGTTCGTTCAAATGTGTGTCATTTAAATGAGTTGTTTTACTCGCTATCTACTCATTTAATAATATTTAAAATATAAGTATTAAATATTTTAAGCAACTTAATAGGAACCGTATATTACAACTATTACCCCCTTAAAAGAAATTTCGTCCTCGAAATTTATGGGTTAAAACATACGTAGACAGAAGTTACATAACACAGATCTGTATATAAGGCTTATAGATTTTGTTAAAATATATTAGGCTAAATGAATGGAATTGATTCATTGGTCTCTACGTAGTTTCATGTTCATATAATTATTTCGTATGACCTTAACAAAAAAAAATACTTGGATTCATAAAATATTCGGATAGACATTTAACCTACATAATAGGAATCCCAAAAGCGCACATTTGTACCTGTAATTCACAATTATGTTCATGACCATAATTGTCAATTACCTTACAGCCATGCCCTGTCGGTTTTCCTTCAAACATATCTAACCATACGGAAATTTTCAAATAACGTGACTATCGGTACGGATATTACACAGAAAGATGTTTTAGTGACAACTAAGAGATATTCGAAAATGACCATGAAAGCAATGGAAGCAAAATAACACATATTTGAAGAGTAAGGTTCACAGTTACCTGGACTAAATGCCATATGACCTCAAGAGACTAGGATATGCTAAGCGAACCGATTCCATGGTTTCCTAAGTTGCTTCATATTCAGAGTGGTTCTCCACCTAAAATAGTAATTTTCCTATGCATAACCTTTTCTTGTCCATCTAGAACATATATTCACGTTTCTCTTCATATGATATTTCTCATGGACTGTAGATAACTAATAATAGCGAACGAATGATTGTATCCTCTCAATAAGGATACTCGAAAACTGCTATGAGCGTGCGTGAGTTAAGGCGGTAGTGTTAGTCGATGTGACACTTCCTTAATTCTCTCAAGAATTCCAAATGAACCAATAAAACGCGGACTAAGCTTTCCCTTGAGTCCCATTCAGCAACCGCCACGCAAAGGTGATATTTTTAAGAATACGTGGTCACCAACTTTAAATTCAAGTGTTTTTCTATACAGGTCTGCGTAACTCTTTGGTCTACTCCGAGCCTCTTTCAGTTTCTCTTGTGCAATAGTGACTTTTTCATTCCGATCCCTCAAGAATCTTCTCTCCAGCTTCTTCCAACTATTATTGTATGTGAATTCTACAAAGCACAAGTATTCATCCCCGTTACTGTTCCAATCTACATGCATGTTCTAAGCATAACTTCGAACGTTTGGATGATTCATTCTGATTGCCCATTGGTCTGAGGTTGGGAAGTAGTACTAAACTTCAAACGCGCATCCCAAGCATTTTGGAAGCCTTTCCAAAATCATGATGTGAAGCGTGGGTTTCTATCAAAAAGGCGTGCAATGGAATCGAATAACCTATATCTAATCTGTAATAAAATCTGTCGAACTCTCATCTATGGGAGTATCTAGTGGCGGTAACGGCCCACTGGCTTGTTGATGCTTAACTTTTACTTATTAGTAGGTGAGATACTTACTTACATGTCAAAAGTTTCGTAGTATGTCTTGTCATATATATAGTGACTAGAAAACTTATTAATTTTAAATCAAAGCCTTTTTATATGTTAATTTACATAACTTGTAAACAATGAAACACATTAAATATGTAAATAATTGTGTTAATGGACTTGCGTTCCTTTATATTATTTACATATAAACATCTAAAATTTGTTATTTGAATACGATTTTGAAAACAAGGGTTCATAAAAAGTATAACACATATAGTGTACATTATTTAAGGAAACTAACACGTAAATTCTAAAGTTGACGTATACATATTCACTTGTAATAATTTGTAACATCTTTAAATATTATTAAAAATATAAAATTTCTTAAGTAAGTTTCTACTTTATATAAAAATTATTTTTATAATACCCCAATGAAAGCGTAGGTTCTAAAAATCTAATTGTTGTCATTTATTAACTTAAAAATTCATTTTTAAGTATTGTACAAATTAAGTATGTGACTTTATAAATCCTTCTTACGTATGCTGAATCTTAAAGGAACCATATTTTGCAATGTGAATAAAATAATTTATCTAACAATTTTTTTCAAAAATATATGCTTTAAATCTTTAACCAACCAAATTATGGAATTTGAAAATTAAATCAATTAGTAAAGCGGTTTGACCAGGTTTCTTAAATTTCCATAACATAAACACGAATATTTTATTCTGTATACATATCTAAAGTTAAAGTTAGCTTCACCTTCATCCTATTCATAGATTAAAAGTTGATATATTTTCATGACACTAAGCGAAATCTAACTTGTATTTAGAGTAACTGACTAAGTGGTGCATCAAATAGTTGACTTTATACAGCTTGGTGTTTTCGTTAGTGGCTCGACGCCAAAGATTAAGTCATTATCTCATGGTTGGTGATAATTCCGGTAGTTCATTTGGAAATACGTTAGGGTATTTGCATACAAACGAAAGGTGATTTTTGCTACTAATAGTGGTATATCTAACCAGAACTAAAATATAACCTAACCGTGCGAGTTTATATTACAAGCTTTAAGCTTGGAAAGAATTAGACTTTTGGGTTGGACTTCCGGATTGGAGATGACGTATTATAAATATTCATCGAAAGCTATACCTATGTCGGGTCAACCACTTCATTAAGCGAACGATGCCAAGTTGTCTTAGGAAAACGTGTATCTAAAAATTACGGTTTTAAAGTTGAAGACTATAACGTATTAATCTTGTTTTTAAATTATTGTTCCTGGATTAAGTATCAAAATATATTCAACCTAGCTTCATTTTTAATTAACAAAATAGTCCAAATAAGGTATACGCATAACTATCACTTAGATGATAAGTAAATCTATTTGGAGGAATAATCAAATATTTTATTTACTCAAGGGGTGTATACATATAACCATAATTTTTTTTATATATATACACTGGTTACATATAAAAATAAGTAACTAATTAGGTTGCATATAAACAGTTGATATTATAATTCCAAACGTATTATGTATCAGATATCTAAATATTTATCTTCGTGCTAAAATAACTATCCTAGAAAAATATTGAATTATACAATTAAAAGTAGGACTTATATGATGACAAGGTTAAAAAAAATCTTGACAAAGAAATATATAAAAGAAACTATGATAGCATTTTGTTAAAAAGATTTAGTAAGATAGTGGGTGTTTTTAAAAATGAAAGTGCTAGCCATAAGGTCTAGAAGTGTAACATTTTTTTTTTTTAACTCTTTCAATAAAGTATTTATTCTAAAAGCAATTTCTTTTACAAACCAATTAGACAAAAGTACCTTAACTGTCGTTTCATATGTGACCATGATGTCGCTAAGTTTTATACGATTCGATGAGGATTACCTATGGAAATGGTGCTCGAAAAGAGTATTGTTTGCCACTGAATTGACGACGCATTCACCTACTAATATGGACTCGATGATGAGAATATAGAAGGGGCTACTAGTAAGGATGAATATGAATCTAAATCCTATCTTAAGTCTACCCAAACCTCACAGGCCTAATTACTATGTTTAAGTTTTCTACAGGAAAGAGCCTTTGCTCTGATACCATAGCTGTAACACCCCAACCCGGATGGGCTGACGTGTCACAATAGCATTGGTTCAGAAAGACATAATTTCATTTATTTACTTGTCAAAGGTACAAAATGTTAGACAACTAACTTAAGATTTGAAATACAGACTAACACAGTTAAATGGGTTTACCAAACATCTTTAGATTTATTCCTAAGCTTTATTTTCTCTCTCTATCCCGCCCAAGGTAACCTGTGAACCTGTGAATACAGAAAGAATTTACGGAATGAGCCGAATGCTCAGTACGGAATAATAGGCTTAAAATAACAAACAAGAAATAAATATTTACTGAGACATGATCAAGACGTAACGTATGAAATGATACGATGCGGAGTAACTTAATAGAATAACAAAATCGTACCACGCGGATGAACCCATGAGCTAAACATGAAACGTGACAATACGCAGGTAGCTACTCCTGCATATTGATCACATGAGATGGCGAGTTGGCATACCCGTGATCCACCTCCATAACATACATAAATCCTAGGATCGATCCATACGCCTCCTAATAGCCATATGTACCACACTTGTACTTAAGAGACGCCGTGAACTGATCTCTCCGTCACGGTTGGAGCACATGTTGTCGATGCCGCAACAACATGCTCGTGGGACACTCCACGAGAAGCGGAACTCATGGTTTCAGAGCACAAAGGGTCTTATTCAAAGAATTCCATAACCATAGCAACATATATAATCTTATCAACATGAAACTTATATCAGGAACATGCGATAATGAGTGCGACAAACTTAATTCTATCGCATGATATTAAAGCAAATTCAAATATTATAATAAGAACATGAAATGAACGGACAGCCAAATGAATTGATGCTTCAAAGACGTGAGGAACTTTCAAAGATATATAGAATCAGTGGGCTTATATAACAACTGAATATGAAAGCAACAAAGAGTGGGGGTAAGGATCCGTACCTTTAACGTTCCAAAGTGTTGCTAACTTGTTTATGAGCGTTCGTAATTATCTTGACAATATGACACCAGCACTGGATCTCTAGATATCAGCCCGGTTGAGAGCAGGTATACACGCTAGCTAGTATTTTAGCTTTATATTATTATTATGCTAATATTTGTTATTGTGGTAATATTGTACGAGTTGTAACTACCGAATCCTCACCTATTTATAGTGATAAATTTCTTGTTGCCCAAGTTTAGTAGATTTGTAGGTTTGATACATGTATTCACCTAATGAAAATGATAGTATTAAGTTTCCCACCATTTCTTTCCACGTAGAGTGCATATGGACGGATCATAAATTATTCCCCAAGTAACTTTTTGGCCAAGTATTATTTTGATTAGGATTGCCAAGTTGCTTGTGAGCATATAACCACTTTCATCCACGTAACAAATTTGCTTATCAATATTACTACTATTATTATTATTATTATTATTATTTAGTATTATTATTATTAATAAAGCTACGTGAATTCTTGTAATGTCTATTAGTAATATTGTTGTTTATTGTTTTTATTATTATTAGCAAAGATACGATTTTATTATTAATTAATTTAAGTTGCTTAACTCGTTTTTCTCTTATAACTTTTAACCTACAACGTTTTAGTAAATTCCGAGTATACTGCTAAGACGAGCTAATTTTTATCTACACGTCAACCTAAGTGTCATTAAAAACGGATTAGGGTTCAAATATAATATAAATTATTAATATTACTATATGGTCTTCTATAACACTAAATATTTATCTAGATTTCATCTACTAGACATGACTCGTCTAGATATCTCTGTAATTATATCTTTTAAACGATACTCAACAATGAGCGTTCGTTCAAATGTGTGTCATTTAAATGAGTTGTTTTACTCGCTATCTACTCATTTAATAATATTTAAAATATAAGTATTAAATATTTTAAGCAACTTAATAGGAACCGTATATTACAACTATTACCCCCTTAAAAGAAATTTCGTCCTCGAAATTTATGGGTTAAAACATACGTAGACAGAAGTTACATAACACAGATCTGTATATAAGGCTTATAGATTTTGTTAAAATATATTAGGCTAAATGAATGGAATTGATTCATTGGTCTCTACGTAGTTTCATGTTCATATAATTATTTCGTATGACCTTAACAAAAAAAAATACTTGGATTCATAAAATATTCGGATAGACATTTAACCTACATAATAGGAATCCCAAAAGCGCACATTTGTACCTGTAATTCACAATTATGTTCATGACCATAATTGTCAATTACCTTACAGCCATGCCCTGTCGGTTTTCCTTCAAACATATCTAACCATACGGAAATTTTCAAATAACGTGACTATCGGTACGGATATTACACAGAAAGATGTTTTAGTGACAACTAAGAGATATTCGAAAATGACCATGAAAGCAATGGAAGCAAAATAACACATATTTGAAGAGTAAGGTTCACAGTTACCTGGACTAAATGCCATATGACCTCAAGAGACTAGGATATGCTAAGCGAACCGATTCCATGGTTTCCTAAGTTGCTTCATATTCAGAGTGGTTCTCCACCTAAAATAGTAATTTTCCTATGCATAACCTTTTCTTGTCCATCTAGAACATATATTCACGTTTCTCTTCATATGATATTTCTCATGGACTGTAGATAACTAATAATAGCGAACGAATGATTGTATCCTCTCAATAAGGATACTCGAAAACTGCTATGAGCGTGCGTGAGTTAAGGCGGTAGTGTTAGTCGATGTGACACTTCCTTAATTCTCTCAAGAATTCCAAATGAACCAATAAAACGCGGACTAAGCTTTCCCTTGAGTCCCATTCAGCAACCGCCACGCAAAGGTGATATTTTTAAGAATACGTGGTCACCAACTTTAAATTCAAGTGTTTTTCTATACAGGTCTGCGTAACTCTTTGGTCTACTCCGAGCCTCTTTCAGTTTCTCTTGTGCAATAGTGACTTTTTCATTCCGATCCCTCAAGAATCTTCTCTCCAGCTTCTTCCAACTATTATTGTATGTGAATTCTACAAAGCACAAGTATTCATCCCCGTTACTGTTCCAATCTACATGCATGTTCTAAGCATAACTTCGAACGTTTGGATGATTCATTCTGATTGCCCATTGGTCTGAGGTTGGGAAGTAGTACTAAACTTCAAACGCGCATCCCAAGCATTTTGGAAGCCTTTCCAAAATCATGATGTGAAGCGTGGGTTTCTATCAAAAAGGCGTGCAATGGAATCGAATAACCTATATCTAATCTGTAATAAAATCTGTCGAACTCTCATCTATGGGAGTATCTAGTGGCGGTAACGGCCCACTGGCTTGTTGATGCTTAACTTTTACTTATTAGTAGGTGAGATACTTACTTACATGTCAAAAGTTTCGTAGTATGTCTTGTCATATATATAGTGACTAGAAAACTTATTAATTTTAAATCAAAGCCTTTTTATATGTTAATTTACATAACTTGTAAACAATGAAACACATTAAATATGTAAATAATTGTGTTAATGGACTTGCGTTCCTTTATATTATTTACATATAAACATCTAAAATTTGTTATTTGAATACGATTTTGAAAACAAGGGTTCATAAAAAGTATAACACATATAGTGTACATTATTTAAGGAAACTAACACGTAAATTCTAAAGTTGACGTATACATATTCACTTGTAATAATTTGTAACATCTTTAAATATTATTAAAAATATAAAATTTCTTAAGTAAGTTTCTACTTTATATAAAAATTATTTTTATAATACCCCAATGAAAGCGTAGGTTCTAAAAATCTAATTGTTGTCATTTATTAACTTAAAAATTCATTTTTAAGTATTGTACAAATTAAGTATGTGACTTTATAAATCCTTCTTACGTATGCTGAATCTTAAAGGAACCATATTTTGCAATGTGAATAAAATAATTTATCTAACAATTTTTTTCAAAAATATATGCTTTAAATCTTTAACCAACCAAATTATGGAATTTGAAAATTAAATCAATTAGTAAAGCGGTTTGACCAGGTTTCTTAAATTTCCATAACATAAACACGAATATTTTATTCTGTATACATATCTAAAGTTAAAGTTAGCTTCACCTTCATCCTATTCATAGATTAAAAGTTGATATATTTTCATGACACTAAGCGAAATCTAACTTGTATTTAGAGTAACTGACTAAGTGGTGCATCAAATAGTTGACTTTATACAGCTTGGTGTTTTCGTTAGTGGCTCGACGCCAAAGATTAAGTCATTATCTCATGGTTGGTGATAATTCCGGTAGTTCATTTGGAAATACGTTAGGGTATTTGCATACAAACGAAAGGTGATTTTTGCTACTAATAGTGGTATATCTAACCAGAACTAAAATATAACCTAACCGTGCGAGTTTATATTACAAGCTTTAAGCTTGGAAAGAATTAGACTTTTGGGTTGGACTTCCGGATTGGAGATGACGTATTATAAATATTCATCGAAAGCTATACCTATGTCGGGTCAACCACTTCATTAAGCGAACGATGCCAAGTTGTCTTAGGAAAACGTGTATCTAAAAATTACGGTTTTAAAGTTGAAGACTATAACGTATTAATCTTGTTTTTAAATTATTGTTCCTGGATTAAGTATCAAAATATATTCAACCTAGCTTCATTTTTAATTAACAAAATAGTCCAAATAAGGTATACGCATAACTATCACTTAGATGATAAGTAAATCTATTTGGAGGAATAATCAAATATTTTATTTACTCAAGGGGTGTATACATATAACCATAATTTTTTTTATATATATACACTGGTTACATATAAAAATAAGTAACTAATTAGGTTGCATATAAACAGTTGATATTATAATTCCAAACGTATTATGTATCAGATATCTAAATATTTATCTTCGTGCTAAAATAACTATCCTAGAAAAATATTGAATTATACAATTAAAAGTAGGACTTATATGATGACAAGGTTAAAAAAAATCTTGACAAAGAAATATATAAAAGAAACTATGATAGCATTTTGTTAAAAAGATTTAGTAAGATAGTGGGTGTTTTTAAAAATGAAAGTGCTAGCCATAAGGTCTAGAAGTGTAACATTTTTTTTTTTTAACTCTTTCAATAAAGTATTTATTCTAAAAGCAATTTCTTTTACAAACCAATTAGACAAAAGTACCTTAACTGTCGTTTCATATGTGACCATGATGTCGCTAAGTTTTATACGATTCGATGAGGATTACCTATGGAAATGGTGCTCGAAAAGAGTATTGTTTGCCACTGAATTGACGACGCATTCACCTACTAATATGGACTCGATGATGAGAATATAGAAGGGGCTACTAGTAAGGATGAATATGAATCTAAATCCTATCTTAAGTCTACCCAAACCTCACAGGCCTAATTACTATGTTTAAGTTTTCTACAGGAAAGAGCCTTTGCTCTGATACCATAGCTGTAACACCCCAACCCGGATGGGCTGACGTGTCACAATAGCATTGGTTCAGAAAGACATAATTTCATTTATTTACTTGTCAAAGGTACAAAATGTTAGACAACTAACTTAAGATTTGAAATACAGACTAACACAGTTAAATGGGTTTACCAAACATCTTTAGATTTATTCCTAAGCTTTATTTTCTCTCTCTATCCCGCCCAAGGTAACCTGTGAACCTGTGAATACAGAAAGAATTTACGGAATGAGCCGAATGCTCAGTACGGAATAATAGGCTTAAAATAACAAACAAGAAATAAATATTTACTGAGACATGATCAAGACGTAACGTATGAAATGATACGATGCGGAGTAACTTAATAGAATAACAAAATCGTACCACGCGGATGAACCCATGAGCTAAACATGAAACGTGACAATACGCAGGTAGCTACTCCTGCATATTGATCACATGAGATGGCGAGTTGGCATACCCGTGATCCACCTCCATAACATACATAAATCCTAGGATCGATCCATACGCCTCCTAATAGCCATATGTACCACACTTGTACTTAAGAGACGCCGTGAACTGATCTCTCCGTCACGGTTGGAGCACATGTTGTCGATGCCGCAACAACATGCTCGTGGGACACTCCACGAGAAGCGGAACTCATGGTTTCAGAGCACAAAGGGTCTTATTCAAAGAATTCCATAACCATAGCAACATATATAATCTTATCAACATGAAACTTATATCAGGAACATGCGATAATGAGTGCGACAAACTTAATTCTATCGCATGATATTAAAGCAAATTCAAATATTATAATAAGAACATGAAATGAACGGACAGCCAAATGAATTGATGCTTCAAAGACGTGAGGAACTTTCAAAGATATATAGAATCAGTGGGCTTATATAACAACTGAATATGAAAGCAACAAAGAGTGGGGGTAAGGATCCGTACCTTTAACGTTCCAAAGTGTTGCTAACTTGTTTATGAGCGTTCGTAATTATCTTGACAATATGACACCAGCACTGGATCTCTAGATATCAGCCCGGTTGAGAGCAGGTATACACGCTAGCTAGTATTTTAGCTTTATATTATTATTATGCTAATATTTGTTATTGTGGTAATATTGTACGAGTTGTAACTACCGAATCCTCACCTATTTATAGTGATAAATTTCTTGTTGCCCAAGTTTAGTAGATTTGTAGGTTTGATACATGTATTCACCTAATGAAAATGATAGTATTAAGTTTCCCACCATTTCTTTCCACGTAGAGTGCATATGGACGGATCATAAATTATTCCCCAAGTAACTTTTTGGCCAAGTATTATTTTGATTAGGATTGCCAAGTTGCTTGTGAGCATATAACCACTTTCATCCACGTAACAAATTTGCTTATCAATATTACTACTATTATTATTATTATTATTATTATTTAGTATTATTATTATTAATAAAGCTACGTGAATTCTTGTAATGTCTATTAGTAATATTGTTGTTTATTGTTTTTATTATTATTAGCAAAGATACGATTTTATTATTAATTAATTTAAGTTGCTTAACTCGTTTTTCTCTTATAACTTTTAACCTACAACGTTTTAGTAAATTCCGAGTATACTGCTAAGACGAGCTAATTTTTATCTACACGTCAACCTAAGTGTCATTAAAAACGGATTAGGGTTCAAATATAATATAAATTATTAATATTACTATATGGTCTTCTATAACACTAAATATTTATATAGATTTCATCTACTAGACATGACTCGTCTAGATATCTCTGTAATTATATCTTTTAAACGATACTCAACAATGAGCGTTCGTTCAAATGTGTGTCATTTAAATGAGTTGTTTTACTCGCTATCTACTCATTTAATAATATTTAAAATATAAGTATTAAATATTTTAAGCAACTTAATAGGAACCGTATATTACATTAGGGTTTACGCCTAGGGTTTCATATCAGTGCCTTATGACGCGTCACACATAACGCAAGTTGATACGCCTATTCATTAGTTTTAGACGGAAAACAAATGTTTTACCTGTATGTGCAAAGCACTACCGTACGTGCTTTGATATACAATTATATTCTTTTACCAATATCTAATAATATTGTGTATCACTACGAACCCAAAACCGACATGTAACTAACTGATAATGGGTCACTATGTCGAACTCATGGCACCCTTGCAATGTGCCCCTTGGCAATAAATAAATAGAGTTAAATGCCAAAATGGCCCCTGTGGTTTGACCCAAATTGCCACTTTAGTCACTTTTTTGAATTTTTTGCCAAAACCACCCCTCAAGTATCGAAAAGTGCCAAAATGACCCATATTTAACTGAGTTTCTAACGAGGATGAAAAACTCAGTTAAGTCTGAGGGGCATTTTCGTCCTTTCATGTCAAAACGTTTTAAAACCCATTTTAAACCCATCTTCTTCATCATTTTCATCCCAAATAAAACCCTAAGGTTTAAGTTCTTCTTCCTCTGCTCATCCTCGTCGTTCATCATCTCTGTTCAATAATGTTGAAGTTTCGAGACAAGGGTGTTGATTTCAATCCTCTGCTTAAATACCGTAAGTTATTATTGCTTATTGGTACATCGTTGTTGTCTCCACACGATCACCTCTGCTCAACATGATCAATAATTTTTTTAGGTATTATTTTAAAGTTCCAGTTGACGATTTAGACTTTGGGTTAAGACCATTGAATGGTGAAACTGATTATAATGTAATCATGAACTGACTTCAGCTGTAAAAATCGTCACCTGGTGTCAGACTTGGAGTGTTAATGGCGGCTCCTGTCAGTTGCTGACGTGATCTCTGTTGGGATGCCCCCAACTTCATTTGATCATTAAAGACCCTATATAAGGTAAATTTTCTTTTAACACAAAACATTAACACACACATTAACATACACAAGCCGGACCACTGATCAACACACACAAGCCGGACCACTGATCACTCACTCTTTTCTTTCCCCTGCACCACCATAAACCCTAAACCTAATGTCAACCGCTGCGCAAACAATGAATCTTACACAACCTGAGAAGGCGGCAATTGAAGGTATGCTGGAGTTGTCTACCCGTCCTCCAAATGCCTTTGATCGATTAGCTCAATATTGTGGGCATTTGTTGGAACAAGAACAGATTCAACAGGAAATGGATGATCAAGGTACATCCTTGAAGATGAAGAGGTTGTCTGAACTAGGTGACATTCCAAAAACACCGAAGCTCAGGTTTCGCCGAGTGGAGGGTAGATGGGAGCATGCTCCAAATACCTAGATTTGAAAGTCTTATTGATGCATATATTTATTGATATTGATATTTTGTATTCCCTATGATGATGATATAACTATATAGGACATAGGTTTTTGCTTGGAACCACCTTTTTGTATGATTGATCAGGGATGAATATATATATGATGCCCCTAGGTAGGGATGAATATATGATGCCCCTAGGCAGGGACATGTTTTTTCTTGGAACCACCTTTTTGTATCAAGTAAGTATAGTAATGTACTATGTGCATGTTTTTTGACTGTTTGACTGTAAGTATAGTAATGTACTATGTGTTAATATGATACAATGTGTTTCTCAGGTGAGTGGTCCAGGGCTGTTGCTATGAAAGAAAGGAGGGTCGTTGGAGGTGGCAGTTGACTGGAATCACAATGTTGCTATGAATTGTATATTATGTTTAGTATGTAATGTACAATGTGCATGTTTTTTGACTGTTTGTAATGGTAATCAAATAGTAATGAAATGTTGCTATGAATTTAGTATGTGTGTGTGACTGTTAAAGCAAATGGGTCAAAATGTATATCCTGTTAAAGACCCTATGCAAATGGGTCAAAATGGGTGTAAATGCATTGACTGTTAAAGATGGGTCAAATGGGTCAAAATTGGTCAGAATGCATGGACTGTTAAAGACCCTATGCAAATGGGTCAATTGGTTATAATGCATTGACTGTTAAAGATGGGTCAAAATTGGTCAGAATGCATTGACTGTTAAAGATGGGTCAAAATTGGTCAGAATGCATTGACTGTTAAAGATGGGTCAAAATAAAATGGGTCAAAATAAAATGGGTCAAAATGGGTCCCAATCTACTGCAGTTTCATGTTATAAGCAGTTTGGCATTTCAATTCTTGCAGCAGTTTGGCAATTATTGGACCATTTGCAGTTTCAGTCTACTGCAGTTTCAATCTACTGCAGTTTGAATTCTTGGCAGTTTGGCAGCAGTAGATTGGCAGTTTGGCATTTTGCCATTTTTGGCAGTAACATGATGTATCATTTCAGCAGTTTGGACCAAACATAATGTACCATTTTGGCAGTTTGGACCAAACATAATGTACCATTTTGGCAGTTTGGACCAAACATAATGTACCATTCTGACATTATAAATCTGGTCTGGTAGGTGCATTGAATGAAGTTCATTTATGGGGTTAGTGGGTAGATTTGAGGTAGATGGATGACTTAATTGTTCAGCTGACTTATAAGTCCAAATATTGCAAAGCATTCATGCAATTCAACTTCTCTAAAATCTCTAAAATCTCTAAAATACTATAATGTTTAAGCAAGTTGTTCTTGCACTACCTGCAGTTCAACAAAAGGTTGAAAAGCCTGAAGTTGTTGATCAAGAGTCTGATAAAAAGGATGATGAAAAGGTGGTTGAAGAGTTGGTTGAAGATAATTTTGAACAGCTAACAAAGGCTGATGAAAAGGCTAAAGGGAATGCAGTTCAAGAACCGGTTGAAGAAGAGGAGCTTGACCCATGTAGAGACTATGACCCAGAGGTGTTAAAGGACGCCTGGAACTATGCATCAGATGATGATGATTGGTACCATGATCCCTATGAAGGAGAGCATGACACAGATTCGGACTGGTATTCGAATGATGATTGTCGTTGGAAGTAGGCTTGTTGGTTCTTTTAGGTTATGTTTCCTGACTTATGCTTATTAGGCTTAGAGTGGCTTATCTATTTCATGTATGCACTAGACTAGTTTAAGTATGAACCTTGTTTTGTATGTTTCTGTTTGGTCATAAGCACTTGATTATTACAAACCTTTATTTTTCACTACAAAACAACCTACACTGAACATTTGCAAACATACATTACAACTTCAACAAAAGATGATCATTAGAATAAGAAACAACATACATTGAGTTTTTATCATTACAAAACGACCTACATTGATGGACCATCATCTCAAGGGTAGTTCAGCCCAACAATATCATTGCTACTACCAGGAATCTGACCCAAGGGTAGTTCAGCCCAACAAACGAAACCACAGGTCCTCCCATTCTTCTTGTTGCAGCAGAAAAACCGCCTACCAGGGTTTGAAGAGGTGGAAGACACACGTATGATAGTTAATCGAAACCTGTGTGATTTGGAATAGTGACGAAATCCACAATTATGTATGATTTGGGAATTAGGGTTTGTATGATTTGGGAATTAAGGTTTGTATGATTTGGGAATTAGGTTTAAATTGAGAGGAAGAAGAAGAAGAACGTCTGATGATGAAGAAGATGGGTGTAAAACGGGTTTTAAAACGTTTTGACATGAAAGGACGAAAATGCCCCTCAGACTTAACTGAGTTTTTCATCCTCGTTAGAAACTCAGTTAAATATGGGTCATTTTGGCACTTTTCGATACTTGAGGGGTGGTTTTGGCAAAAAATTCAAAAAAGTGACCAAAGTGGCAATTTGAGTCAAACCACAGGGGCCATTTTGGCATTTAACTCAAATAAATATTTATGAAATTAGTATTTTATGTAGTAAACAAATAAATTTATAATTCAGACTTAAATAAAAACTAAAAATTACATAAAACCAAACCCAAGTCATCAGTTCTCTAAACCTGTCTCTCTCATTCTCCTCACCCCTTCCCTTTTAGTTTTTACAATCACCATCAGCTCACGCGGCCACTACTACACCCAAGTTGGTACAACACTTACAACCCCTCCCTCACACACAGTTAATAGAATTTGTTGGTAAACTGAAAATAAACTTATTAGTTAAACTAGAGCTGTGCAAAGGGTCGAGAACCGACCCGGACCCACCAGAACCGGTCATTACGACCATTAAAAACAGCACAGTGGCCTAATCGAATCATCAAGCACCCACCGTAGGCTCCCGACTTCTGTCATCACCATTGGTAATAATCGTTAGTGGTAGTGGTGACGAGGGTGAGACGACGATGACGGCCATTGGGAAGTGAACCGGTGGAGTCAGATTCTGGTAACAGCTTTGATCCGTGTGTTTATTTGTGTTGTGTTTTGTTGTGGAGTAAAACACCCCTACAAAATTAGAAAATTACAACAGTTGCCATCAAACAGTTGATATATACACAATATCGCTTGAAAATGTAAGAACATTCACAACCCATCCCCCATTCTCTCCCTCATTCTTAAAATTTAAGAAAATCCTACAAAAACTCACTCCATCCCACCCCTTTCCCCATACTCCATTTCTAAAATTTACAAAAAACCTATGTTGAGCCCCCATATATGGGGTCTTCCATCCTTCCCCCATATCATTTAATAATAATAAAATAATACAAATGAAAGGTGAAGTGAATTAATGTTGGTTGTAAAAAATAAAATAATAATAAAAAAAGCTTATAGGGGATATGAATGGGGAATGGGATGTGAGAGATTTTGCAAAAGTGAGTGGCAAATTTAGAAAACTATGATTTTTCCTTAAATTATATGGTTGGGGATGAGGGATGGGTTGTGAATGCTCTAAATAATTGCAAAACCAAAACCTATATACTTCAATGTTTATAAATTAAAATTCAGACTAAGATATTTTGTGGAAGTATTAAAAATATCATAGTGTTGTTCGTTTAAATGATTGCTTTAGGTATAACCTACAACAAATAAGCATTGAAGAGGTATGGTACTAAACCTGAGCTTCGACCTTGATTTACTATATTACTTTACGTACTTATGATATTATTATTGTTGTCTACTAACCCAATAGCAAAGCCCAATGCAATATACCTTATGCTACACTTAGTGGGCTAGTGACTTTGTGAAGGTAACCCCTAACTACGCTTGGCCTATTAGATTAGGGGCCTATGATGGTTGCTATTGAGTTCCCTATTTAAGGGGTGTTCACATCTCATGTAAGAGCCGCCCGTCCGTCACCATACTTTAGGTGTCTGTGAATAGGAGGACAACTCATGGTAGTCACCTCCACCCCACTCTCCTCATGTGCAGACCCAAACAAGAAAAGAAAAGAACGAGGTGTGGTTCTCATTTTCTGGTCGGATACGACTCTAACCCTCAAGGCTAGATCCGTGCTTCGTCAAGCATCAAAGTTCATGATTCGGTTCATTTAGTTTCGTAAAGCTTTCAACCAAAATGCCAATTATGATATTAAAAATTAACAAACCAAATTGATCGGGTTAGACGCAGCGACGCTTAGAACATAAATCAATAGTTGGTTTAAACAGAGAAGCAACATTAACCGTTAAAAAAATTGTCAGTTTAAACTTACCTAAATTTAAAATGGGAGTTGTAGTTTGGATTATTACATAAGGGTCAAGTTATTCTACACAGTGTAACAAAAATGAAGAGAGTGAGAATGATACAAAAAACACAATAGATCATGAAATATGGCAAAAAGTATAACACGTACAATACTGAAGAAAAAAGACAAAAAAAAAACACAATGCTACATAAAAGACACAATGATATAACGTAAATTTTAAAAACTACAAGCTAAAAATCCAAAAAAGCGAAAACCTAAAATCTGAGATCGTAGGGTTCGATGAGGCGGTGCCAATGCCACTTGAATAAGTTCAATCAGACTCCGTTTTATACCCTTCATACGACTTTTTATTTTTCTTTTTACCGTGTATTTGATCATAAGCCTGTTACATAATTCAATACTTTATAATCTCACCCTAACGTGTGTGTGGACCCAAAAAGACAAGTCAGAAATCCATAAAGAAGGTAAAGCTTCAATATTTGAGTGGCCATGATCATGACACGTTGTGAACACGTTTGGTCGTCATACCTATAAACAATGCATTGCAAACCCACCGTCTTCTTCACATTGACACGAAACAAGCAAAGAAAAAAGATAATAAATTTTAAAAGCACTACCACCAATTTATTTGTGTTAACGTTTTCAATTTATTATGAAGTTGTTTCATACATCTATCTAAACTAACAAACTTTACATCATAACAATATCAAGACATAGTTTACAAAACAATGATATCATCCTTTCGTTTAATATATTTTTTTTTAAAACGGCTATATCAAGTGGCAATGTGTATATTTTATAACCCACAAGACTCGAGTTTAATATGACCCACTTACGCCAATGACACTTTCAAGTAAGTATATGTGAGGTCGAGGTCTCTTATGATTTCACATAATCTCTACCCTCTCTCCACATAGGGACATAGAGATCAGGTACCGAACCTCGCTGTCCTATAAAGTTTCGTCATTATTTTTTTCCACAAGCGAGGTTTGAATTCAGTACCTCTCTTTAACCTTACACTTAACCAAACTAGCATTTGTCAACTGAGCCAATAAGATTGTCCTTTAGTTTAATAGATTTAAGACGTCGTGTGTTTTTTTTACTTAATTTAAAGTACGATGTGTTCAGCCATATTTAACAATGTTAAAAAAAATCAATGCTCAAAATGAAACACAATATTGTTGTGTATAAGAAAGACTAGAAGAAGCACACGAGAATACATAACAAAATCAGGGGCTGTTTGGTTGATTAAGTGCTGAATCATTAACATGTTTGAATGGTTAAGAGTCTCTGAATAATTAAGTGTTGAATGGTTCAGCTATGCACCAAGTCTGAATGGTTCAGCTCTTAATAATTTCATTCAGAGTCTTTTTTAGGTTGAAACAAACAGTTTGAAAGCTGAACCATTAAGAACTGAATAGTCTAGAGCCTCAATAAAAAGCTACCAAAATGCCCTCAATAAACTAATCAATATTTTTCATTAAGATTATTCAACTATTAAAACTATATTATATGCTATTTAAATATATGTCAAATTTTGGTTATACTGATCCAACCAGAACAATGTGGATGAGGAATATAACATTATAATATATAAAGAAAACATCATTAGTCATCAAAAAATAAAACTAATCAAACATTAAAAAACATTGTATGATTCAAGATGTATTTGTCGAAATTAAATACATATTTGAATTACACGTACAAGTGTACAACATCTCCTAATAGATTAATTTGAAAACAAAATCATAAACTATTCATAAAATGACCGAAGATGAAGCAACTGTGTTAATTTTCTAGGTTTAAGGCTTGTTAATGGATCGAAGTAACATGAATATAAACAAATTCGTGTTCGTTCATTTAAATTTAACTGAACACCAACATATAATCGAATAGCTATTTTTGTTCATGTTCGTTCATTAAGAAAATTGGTATGTTTGTATCCATTTATGTTCATTCATTTACAACTAAACGAACACTTCACTAACATAAACAAACTTAAACAACACACAAATGAACATAATTAACCAAATATATATAGAGACAAACAAACATAAAGTAGGCTTATATACATAAATTAATGATTATTTACAATAAGTTTCATTATAAATCTCATTTTTATGCTTATAAAGCCCAATTACTTAATTAAACTACAACTTATATAAGTAGTTAGAAATAGAAATGTTTATAATTATATAAACATAACTGCTTATTATGTATTTTTATTAATCTTTAAACGGTCATAAACGAACAAACATATATAATCAAACATAAATGAGCGTTTACAAACATAAATAAACATGTTACGCCAAACAAGTTTACAGACAGTTCATAACGTTCGTTTCGTTTACCGGTATCTATAGAAAATAAATATAATTTTTGAATGTATATAAAAACCTGATGATACCAGGTGCTACTAATTTAGGCAAAAAGTTCTATACTTTACTTACACCAATCGATTCATCTGTTATTAGGGTTTTGTTTTGTTTTAGGTGGTGATATGGCGGAACACGGTGACGAAATCGTGGAGCCAAGAGGCGAGTCATTCATGGATAAGATAACAGACAAGGTTCACAGAGACGACTCTTCCTCACCGGACTCTTCTGATTCGGAGAAGAAGAAGAAGCAGCAGCAACACCAGCATGATGATGTTCCCTCCCCCTCTTCCATGAAGTCCAAGATCTACCGCTTGTTTGGTAGAGAGAAACCTGTTCACAAGGTCTTTGGTGGTGGCAAACGTATGTGACTGCTCATTAAACACTTTTTTCAACTTTACTTTATTATAAATTTCTAAGCTTTTTTGGGTTTTCAAACTTGTAATGGCTATATGAGTAAATCTTTTATTTGGGTTTCTTTTTTGAACTTCTTTTTTTTTTTTTTTTTTGATAATTTGTATGTTTTGAGATTTTTTTGGTTTGACTGTTTTGGAACTTGAAGTTCAAGATTTTGTTTTTGGAAGGAAAAGAAAGTGTTCTTATTCGTTTGAAACTGATTGGAAAGACTCACTTGTGAATTGTTATTTAGTTCAGTAGTTTACTGAAGATTTCTAGGAAATTTCAGAACTTAAGAAAGCAGGACACTTGGGCTTTGAATATAGAAGCATAGAATAATGCATCAAAGCTTATAAGTCATTGGGGCGGTTTTCGTCTTACTGTGGTATTTTTAATCACAATCGAGGGCGACATGTTGGTTTTTGTCTACTACACTTGAATTCTCTGTGATATCTGTTATCGTTGTTTATTGAGCAACTATAATGCAAACACATTGCAACATAGATAAACTGGATGATGAATTTATGTTTGTAAACTTGTGTTTATGCAATGTGTATTCCTGTGACATTTCATTGAGTATCAGTGCATTATGTTGTCCTGCTTAGCATCATATCTTTCTATTAAGTTCTGTGTCTTATGTATATAGCTGCTGATGTGTTCTTGTGGAGGAATAAGAAGATATCTGCAAGTGTACTCGGTGGAGCAACTGCCGTGTGGGTGTTTTTTGAACTACTTGAGTACCATCTGCTTACGTTGGTTTGCCACGTTTTGATACTTGCATTTGCAGTTCTCTTCCTGTGGTCAAATGCTTCCAAGTTCATTAACAAGTAAGCTTTATATCGATTCACATCTTATTGTTGAAATCAAGTTGATTAATTGACTGACTGGTGTATCCACAGGTCTCCTCTACGTATCCCTGAGGTTCGAATTCCTGAAGACAAATATCTTCAGATTGCTGCTGGATTAAGGAATGAAATTAACCGGGCTCTTGAATCACTACGGAACATTGCATCTGGAAGGGATTTAAAGAAGTTTCTTGTTGTATGTTGTGTGATTCTTTTTCTTCTTCTTCTTCTTCTTCCTGTGTTTACTTATCTCACAACTACTCTTTTTACCTAATTTTCTTCTGTTTTTTTTTTCCAAACACATTTTACCATCTCCATGCGATTTGTGTTGGCAGGTGGTTTTTGGACTGTGGGTTCTATCTATAGTAGGGAGTTGGTGCAATTTCTTGACACTGTTCTACATAAGTAAGGACAATTACTTCTTATTTCTTTCTTCCTTTTCCTTTTTGTCTTTTTTAATCTTATATTATGCAAAAGGGAAAATTGATGGACATTTTCTTAACTGTTTCTCCCCGTGTCTTTCGTATACTAGATTCCATCAACCATGTTAGATACATCATTTCCTGCTAATTGATATCTAAGTTAACAAACGGACACTAGATTGCTTTGTTTGGGGCAGATGGCAAATTCTAAATTGGATGGGGGAGGATGTTATCATTCATGGGTTACGTCTTTTTGGTCTATATAAGAGAGCTAAAATGGGTTACTTATTATAATTGGAAAACAGGTTTCGTGCTTTTACACACAATTCCGGTTCTGTATGAGAAGTACGAGAACCAAATTGATGCATTTGCAGAGAAAGCGATGATTGAGATCAAGAAACAGTATGCAGTGTTTGATGCAAAAGTTGTGAGTAAAATCCCACGTGGACCACTGAAAGAAAAGAAGAAGGTTTGAGAGTAGGATTCTTGGTTGTCATCAAGTATGAGCGTTGGTGAGTAGTAGTAGTATTTGTGTTGTGTAGCTTTCAAGTTGTGTGATCCTGATGTTGTACATGTACCAAGACCTTGACTCATGTTTGGCTTATCGAATGGGTTGTTTCTGTTGCGTGTCATGTTCCTTTTTCTTTTAATTCATGAGTAACTATAATGTGGGGTTCCTAAGTATATATTGTTAACTAGTCATGCAGTTGTACCCAAGTTTTATCAGAGATGGTTCTCCAATTGGAACTTGGAACAAAACCAGTGCAGTGTTCCGCCAGGGCGTGAATGATGCATTGACTCAACACATCTCATTTTGAAGTTCATGGCATGCTATAAGCCCTACTCACCAAGGTTCAATCTCTTGCGGTTCCAGCGAGATACATGAATCCTCACACACATACCTTCTTGCATAACAATTAATGTGATCCCTCCCATCAGCATCTCAAATTCTCGTTTCCCCGGTTCAAGGGGGGTTGGTGGCGACCCGACCCGTTAGATATACCAAGACATTCAATACTTTGACGGACATCGCTCTGGCCCACGTGCCACGTTGGCCTCCTTTCACTTAGACGGGGAAGAGTTTACACAGGCTGTCCAGCTTCAATTTGGTCTAACAGACTACGAAGACCTGGCTGAATAACAAATCACCACAGTGAATGCTTATCAAGAATCATTTGACAGAACGAGAGTGTGGCTATCTTCGTGGATGGAGGGGCACACATAACTACATCTATCACGTAACTAGTCTTTTGATTCGGGTTGACTGTGAACCGAGACAAAGTTTTAACTCATGGTGGCTAACAAGAAAAGTTAGATTGTTTGGGACAGGCTTATGGTTTAACTCTTTATGTTAATGGCTATTCCATCACAAGAGTTGTGGTTGCTGATGAGTTCGTTAATAAGATCAGAGATATCAATGTGCATTTAAGAAAATTTGAAGGGGAAGATGACTAGAATTTAAATGAATGAGAAGTTGGACAAATATTGAAGAAAATTTTATTAAGCTTCTCTACTTTGAAGTTATGTTAAAAGTCCATTTTGGAAGTGTATGTATTGCATTTAGTTATAAAAACATGTATGTGGCTTAATCATCTGATTAGAATACCATTTTGGGACAACTGTAGTAAAAATAACACTTGCTCAATTTTTCCATGAACATCGTCCACCAACCAAAAACGTTGTGCATCTCCCTAGTCCCAACTAAACACAACTGTATTTCTTTTACTTCATTAAAGAAGACGGCACGTGTGAAGCTACATAAAGAAGCACCACACAGAACAACAATCATAATCTAATCTATCGGATCAAATGAAAAGAGGAGGGTTTTAACGTCGAATGTTATTAGGAGAGTACTTACGATCTTACAATAAGAGTCGAGAGGGCACATGTTTACTGCAGTCTGCAAACAAGAAACAACTTCTCTTTTCTAACAATAGGTATATCGTCATTCATTCTGAAATATCAACACACCCTTACAACTTGTATACGAAAGAATAAATTGAACATAACAACTATATGCGAACCAAAACTCTTACCAATTACTTAGTATCTTGGAGCTTGTCTGTCTGGAGTTACTGTTGAACTCCCTGCACTACTTGTGTCGGTGTTTTCTCGCTTTTCTCTTTCTTCACTCTCTTTTAAAAGAAAATCAACCCACATATCCGCAAACGACTGAAACATTCATACAGTTACTATCATATTAGCTTCATTACTTTTTTGCAGCTTCTGAATCTTAAAAAATAATGATGATGCTTCTGTGTCTTTTAACCTTGTAAATTATAATATTTAATGTATAGTATTATATTTTATTGAAATAATATACAAGTTTTGTAAGCATATTTGCCACACTTAACTATTTGCGAAAAGAGAAACATAAAAGAATGAACCAAATTACCTGGTTATCTGCAGCAGCAGCATTTTGTAGATTCTCCGTGGGGGTTCCTCCTAGAATGCCACCTACTAGACGGCCAGGTAGACCAAAAACGCCACGAACAACACCTTTACCTGCTCCTTGCTGAGCAACCCCAATTCTCTGTTTATCTTCTTCAGAGAATCCTAGCATGCGTACCATAAGCTCCAGAACCTTAAAACAACCACTTGTGTTCAGTAAATGTATTCGTATTTCCTTTATTTTTTGTATTGTAATTTCCTAGAAACAAAAGTTTTTTTTTCCCCAAAACAAGTCTCACCTCTTTACTGTGGTTCCTCTGAAAGTAAGTCACCAGCAACTTAATCACAATACGCCTGCAGATATTGGTAGTCATTAGTATGCCAAACGCAAAATTTACAACCCTATCAATAACACATGTGCTGCCGTGCTACAAGTTGGGACGCCTACCTTGAAATTTGAATATAATAATAATAATAATAATAATAATAATAATAATAATAATAATAATAATAACATATTATAGAGCAACAACAACAATAATAAAAATCAGTCGCTCTGAAAGCGAAAAATCACAACAGGAATGCAGCACCAATACAAACTCAAAAAAAAAAAGTACATATGCTGACGTCAGATGAAATCAAACTATTGCACTCTATTCATCTATATAGTTGGTATTAGACTATTTTCAGTAAAACAATGGAGGTTCATGTCTCTAAGAGTTCCAATAGCCAATTAACTTCAAGTAGAACCTATTTCCCTTCAACAAACTAAAATAACTAGCTCAGCGAGTCCATTAATAGTTGGTCAGTTTGAACATAAGATACTTCATGACACAATTATCATGTCATCATATGCACACAAAGATCAGACTTCCTAAAGCTCATGTAAAGCAACTAAATATCGAATTTCCATGATGAGCCATAGAAAAATAACCTGTAGATAGAAGGAAAGCTAATAAAAAGAGGAGAGAAAGAAAAACTAACCTGTCAACAGAAAAATCAGAGTCCATGGACATTCTATTTAGTCTGGTCATGCTTGCCTCCAGAGCACGGCGTAGTTTGGTGTTGTCTTCCTCTAACTTAATTACTCTCCCTTTACCTTCTGCTAATAGTCTTTCAGTATGTGAAAGTTTTTCCAAACATTCCTCCTTTTCCTGCTTTGTTGTCTCAACTTGTTGAAATGCCTCCTGGTGGGAAAAAGGGGGTACTATATTTAAAAACTAATGTCTCAAAATTAGCTATTTACTGCAAAAGCAGTGTGAACCATATAGCAAGAAAGCAGCAATTTAACAAAAGCAGAGGCAATTCAGAATACAACTCCAGCAAAGGCATAACAGAGTATATGAGAACAAAAATGCAGACTTTACTTACCCAACATTACTAACAAAATAAGAAACAACAGTGTTCTTTTAGAAGGAAAAGAAGGGCAGAAAAAAAAGTTCACTTATTCAGTCAAGAAAAAAAGTGTTCTTTAAAAACTGATAGCCCTAGATATCAGCAGCCACCAGGGCTTGCAGTTTTTGAAATACCACTTCTCTGACAGAAAAAAATAAGAAAACTCCACTCTATATAGGACAAGGGTGAAGAAAAAAACAACCTTTAATCTCTCAGAAAGTTTAACAGATTCTTCTCTTGCAGAAGCCAATTCCCTTTCCAAATGTTCCTAATCATATATGAATACAAATAATTAAACGTAACCAAAGCTGATTTCAAAATCTACTCAGATTAGATATGAAGCAATTTAGAACACAAATATTAAAAAAAATTTACCTTAGCTTCGATTTCAGCATAATACTGACCAAGGGCAGTTTGAAGATTTAAAAGTTCAACATTTTTCATATCCACCATGCTTTTAAGGCTAGCCACTTTTTTATTTAAATCATCAATGGTTTCCTTGGACTTCTGAAGTTCAAGGTTATTTGTCGATTTGACCTCTTCTTGACCAGCAATTGCTTGATTCAGAGATTTCTCCAAATGTCTTATTTGAGCTTTTAACATTTCGTTATTTTCTCGTAGTCCTTCAATGATCTTGCTGTCTTCATCCATCTTTTCAGAGTCTTCAGACTCCTAAACAAACAGACCACAAGAAACAAAATCCAGTGTGTGTAATTTTTAGATGAACAGATGACACCTACTGTGCCTAAGAAATTAAAAAAATACAACCAAAAATGTGTTCTTAAACCTTCTCCAATAAATGCTGTTTAAGCCGACTCAGTTGCTGTAGTGCCTTGTCCCTTTGCTGAGCTGTCTCCTTCAAATCTTTCTCCATTTTCTGCAAAGAGGACTCCAATTCTTCTTTGCCAACAAAACTTCCGGATACCTGCTGCGCACAATTGTGTTTTGGATATGCAACGTGATGGAAAAAAGAATATATGATCAAAAATCAGAATACAGATCGAGAACACATTACACCATGGTTTTATAGCTACCGGAAACTAACCTCATGTACCCCATTTGAATTTGAGGACAAAGACTTGCTAGCAACTTCCAAAGCAACCTTGAGTTCATTTTTCTCCATCTATTAAAAAGAAAGTATAAAAAAAGAAGAAAGAATTGAGACTTGTGCTATATTCAAAAAGAGAGCATTGTGGCCCAGCTTTCAAAACCATTTTCATCATATTTGAACAGAAATTAAACCTTAAGAACACTGTTTTCTTTTTCCAAGGATGTCACTACTCTTTTAAGACTCTCTGCAGCATCATTTGCTTCTGCATTTTCCTTTTTATTCAACTCCATCTGCAAATGTCTTATTTCAGATATTTTTCTGCTCAGTTCATCTCTTATTTTATTCATCTCGGCTAACAGCTGCAAGAAAAAAATTACCACAGAAATAAGTCCGAGGTTGTGAACACTGTGAACTCAGAACTAAACTTGTACTCTTTTAGTGTTAGCAAAGACTACTAAAGTTTTCACTCCTGCAA
Organism: Ambrosia artemisiifolia; assembly: GCA_032199755.1. NCBI lineage: Eukaryota > Viridiplantae > Streptophyta > Magnoliopsida > Asterales > Asteraceae > Ambrosia > Ambrosia artemisiifolia. The sequence goes on along the minus strand of CM063527.1, from coordinate 46,725,148 downwards.
AATTTTGTAACTCCCTGGAGTACATACTTTCAAGTGATTGATCCTTTTATAGTAAAAATCAATACCAAATCATGGATCCTTTAAAATGCAACGTGTGACGACTCTTAATACCTTAGAAATCAAATGTAAAGCTTACATTTTCTTTATCCGCCTTTAAGGAATCCTGTTCCTCATGGAAAGATTTGTTCAACTTCTGTTCCTCTAGAAATGAATTTTAGCATCAGAAAAAGATGTCATTACATGGATAATGTGGACATTGCAATTTTCTACACACCTTGGAACCTGAATTGCAAGCTTGCCAATTTTCCCTGTTCTTTGTGAAGCTCTTCTTCAAATTGTTTTATTTGTTGCTCATGTTTTGCTTGCAGTGTTGCTAGAGAATTGTTTTTCTCCTCCAATAAATCAGATAGCTCCTAGAAGTTATTCATACATCTGTCGTCAAATTCATTCATTATGTACTAAAAAGCACATCATGATTCATGAAAACTAGGAGAAGGAAAAATTGAGGCCATCAAAATCCTATCAAGTATAATCATATTGATTAAAGCAATAAAAGTATTTACTTACATAGCTAAACAATGTTATCATGATGAAAAAAAACCATTCATATAATGTGCACAAGGAGGTGTTACCTTTTCACTGCTTTCAGTGCTTGAACTCCCCGGCTTATTTTGGAATGTGGAGGGCTGTAATGAGTTTGCATCTTCTTTCAATGTGACACCATTCTGCATTCTCTTTCCAAAAGACCGATTTTTCTGCTGTTAAGTAAGTTTTTATTTTAGCATAAAGAATAAGAAGCTACAACCAATGAAACAAACCAAACACGCACATAACAAGAGTGAACCATATTTGCAAAGCTGACTGAACAAGTAGTTGTACATACTCAAAGCCCATAAGCATGTAACAGATCACAGATGCATTGTGTTCCTTGACAAATGGATAAGTAACAGAACCACATAATTATTCTCAACTATAAGCTTACCTTGTATCCAGAAGGGCTATTAGCCGACGTCTTTAAACTCTCGCTTCTAGACGCCTCAAGGTTTTTTTTCAATGAACTATTTTCATCATTCAATCGAGAAATACGGTCCTGCATATGCAAACATACCATCACTATTAGGTCATCTAAAGCACAAGAATTTCATAAATATATAGAGGTGAAATAATCCTTTGCTTAAAACAGAACTATGACTAAAAAAAGATGGATGACACTAAGAGAATGCATCTGAAAGGTAATGTGAAGGGGACAAGTGCTTATCAACCATCCATTAAATTACCTTTTATTCAAAGAAACTATGTTTCTTAATTTTAAAAAGGCTAACAACGAAGGAAACTTGAATACATGAATGGAAACTTCAAGCTAGTAAAAACTAAAAAGTGAACTAATAGTGATCATATGGGAATTGGTTACACATCTGATTGAGGTACTACAAGCACGCTTCATGAAGAAAACAAAGATCCAAGAAAACAGATCGGTACCTCTCTTTCTTTTAGTAAAGCTGCATAATTAACTGATAATGCCTTGATCTGTGCCTCAGACTCCTGAAGCCTCTTAATCTCTGCTTTGTACTGTTCCAACTGCAGAACAACACATATTAAAATACAAAACAATAAAGCTGTCAAAAATAAAATAAAATTTGTAGATACGTAAGTCAGAATTCCCAAGACATATCAAGCTGTACAGTACATAGACTAGGATTCATGACCCCAGGAAAAAAAGGAAACTACAAAATCAACCTCCCCATTAGGCAAGATGGAAGGTTGCATAAAGATCAGTTGTAGCTGTATCTTCCTCACATGTATCGTACTATCATCTCCGTATGCCTTAAGAAACCACTCACTTAATCAAGGCAATCAGCAAATTATTTTTTTACAACATCCAAGTGAATTCTTTAGCTTTACAGAAAATCATAGCATTTAGCTTAGTACTCTGCTACTGTACTGCTCTGGATACAAAAAACTACAAAACAAATAAGGGGTGTTTGGCAACCTTTCGCTTGCCATTAACATGCCTGACCAATTAATAGGTAGCCTCTAAATCTGTTTGCATGTATCCAAAACTTACCCATTAAGAGGCTTCATGAATCATTAAGAGGTGTATTTTAAGTGACCAAAACACTCCATGCCTATCCAGAGGTAATGCATTAAAAGGCTACCAAACAGGCCCGTAGTTAACATAGTTTAAAAAGGCCAATCCTAAAACTTACTTTATAACACCCCTGTTCTAACCAAGTGACAAAACAAGCTACTGGCAACGAATCGGGCGAATATTAGGTTTCCTATATCCAAACTTCCCCTAAATCTTTCGTTCACCACAATGTCTATTCAAAAACCCTAAGTGAGCATTTTCAGAAATAGAATTTGTAGTAAACAAATTAAAGTGAATCAGCGATTGTAAGCAATTCAAATTATTAGGTTAAAAAAAAACATAACTGACACAGCAAATCGAATGATTACCTCTGAAGAAGAAGTGGAATCGAGAGTACCATTGGCGATGGGGGAAACGGAAAGAGCGTGATTGAGAGATAATCTCCGATCAGAGATCTCCGGATAATGATCGTCATCGTCATCGTCGTGAACATCCAAAGCGATTTTATTTAGGTTTTCTTTCAAATTCGCAAGAGTCGTGCTCCACATCATGTATCCACCTCCTCCGATCAAAACTCTAGAATAACTGTAGAACAATAGTCGGTGAGAGATAAAGATGTGCAAATATTTGGTGTGTACAGATCGAATTTTGATTAACAAATGGACGTTGGTAGATCTGATATCATATCATATCATTCACTGTTTTACTCCCACAAATAACAACATCAATAACATTTACGTTACAAATCACTATTGCTCAAGGGCTTGTTTTATAGTCTTTCAAATTTAATTCATACTTACCCGCACGTTGTTGTTGGACGGGTTTATAACCGGATGTTGTCTCGGTGCATTGTCTGAACTTTATGTTGTTACCGAAACAAAAACTAACGTTACCGAAACAAGATCGGCTTAAAAACCTGTTTTGTTGCTAATATAACTTCATGTTCAATGAATTTTATGTCGTAATGTTACTGGAACAAGATCGGGTTAAAAAAACGGTTACAACCGGCAACACTAGGACGGAACCGAACCAGTCTCAAACCAAAACTTGTTTGACTAGAAACCGGTCAAAGTCGAAACCGGTGTGTGGAAAAAACAGTATCTTCGTGTTTACTTGATACAAGTAGAGATGCACAACCTAGAACCGGTCTCAAACAAAAACAGTTTGACTAAAAACTAGTGAAAGTCCAAACCGGTTCCAAACCGAAACCAGTGTGTGGAAAAAACAATATGTTCACGTTTACTCGATACAAGTAGAGATGCACAAAAACAACGTACCATGAATTGCCGAGAAAAAAATCCCAATACCGGTTATTTTTAATACGCGTTTGAATGCTCAAATTTTTAAAGTATATTTTTATATTTACTTTACAACTTTTATATATAAGTTTTTTAAGCGTATTTTAAAAGCAAATAATTTATACTTGAGTAAATTTATGTTATTGTTATTTATATTAATTATTTTTACAATTTACAAACCAACTTTAAACAAATTTATTTTTGTGTTAAACAACAAAAAAAAAACTTATTTTTTAAAACCGGACCCAAAGTTATACCTGATTATACCCAAACTCGATCATACCCTACCCGATACATTGGTATGGTTTTTCTTCTCAATACTCGTAACCAAACTCAATTCAATTCTTCTCAATACTCGATCATACCCAGGCCAACTTTCATACCTGGATCTGGGTACTAAAAAAATCCGAATTGTTCAAGTGTGCAACTCGATATACAAGCCTTGGCATTATGTTAATTTGGGCTGGTCTGTAAAAGACTAAAAGATGGCAAAAGTAATGGGCTTTAGCCCAAGTAGATAATAACTCACCAGCAACCATATTTTAGCCGTTAGGGCATTTCTAAGCCCTATATAACACAGACTGCACACCATCGTTGAATCAATCAGCCCTAAAATTAAAGCTTCTGCGATGAAGAGAAACGAGGAAAACTGCGATGATTGCGGATCATTTATCGCAAAATGATTCACACTTTTCTTACTTTGGTTCGTATTCACTGAGCAAATTTGTTTTTATTTAGTTTGTTTGATTATTAATTGACTAAAAACGAAGGACCTATGGAGGGAGTGTTATCGAAAGAAATGCGCTCTCGGCCAAGTTTGCCTTCGAATATTAAATTTCATGAACACAGATCGTGATACCGGTTTCACTTCTTTTCTGGTTCGCTTATTTTTTGTTTAGATCTATTCGTTCATACATTCTCATGATTTCGAATTTTCGATTTTTTTTATTATTATTTTTGAAATTATTTATCGTACAAGTTTTATTTATTTATATTTAGATTTAAAGGTAACGAAGGTCCCAGCAGGGAGGTTAATTATAACTCTAAACGAGTCCTCTCTAACACTTGATTTTACCTTCGAAAATTGATTGGCCGAATCGTAGGATGCACTTAGTCTTTTGTTTATGTGACGTCTTGAAATCTCGGCTATATCAGTCTTAAATAAATTCTTTTCCAAACCATTGTTTTCTTAATATATTTGATGATTTACTAGTCTTATGTAAATAATCTAACTTAAAAATTAATTAAAACATATATGTTTAAAGTTTAATGCATAGAAGGTAGATTTAAATAAGAACACTTCAATAATAATGGTGTCAACCTACTATTAGTTTTAAAAATTCGTCAAGTTATAGCGTAGCAATTTATTGTCATAGATTTCTTCGTATCATTGACAGGCGTAGTTAGACTTAGCTGCCTTATCCTTTGTTAATTTCGTTGTAGAATTCTCAATTTATTTGAGGTGTAATGCCTCATTAAACTTTGAAATAATCACAAGAAACGGATGTTTATGCCCAAATGTTCCAAAGAGTCACTTTATCCCTGTCGTTTATCCGGCCATAGCAACCCAACTAGTGGCCAATGTGATTTCCTTTTCAGACGTCCACTCATTTGCTATTGTATTTGGAAAAGATGAAAGTAAATTGTAAAAAAATCAGAGCTGTGAGTTAGTTCGAAGAGGTGAATGAATTCGTTTATTAAATGAAAGCTTCAAACATATTTTATTTACAGACACACAAATATAAACAAACCCTTTCATCTGATTTTTTTTATCATTTACTCATCTTTTTTCAAATTACAATAGCAAGTGATTGGACTACTGAAGAGGAAATCACGTTGGCCCCTAGTGGCCGAACAGTGGGGATACCTGTTAAGCCTCGATTAAATTTGGGCAAAAATGAATGCCCTATGCGGTTATTTTGAAGATTAATATGATGTATTAAACCTTGATTAAATTTGGAACTCTACAACAAAGCAATTTACAGAGGATCAAAACTATGGTACGCAGAATGTATGACGAAGATTTTGCTCTGTTACGCTTAGCGAATTCTGAAAACCTATGGCGGGTGACTCACCAGTGTTATTGAGGCGTTTTATTTTAATTTACATAATGTATTCAATTTTATTTATGTATTCTTTTTATATAATTTTTAAATTAAATGATTATAGGATTGTTATTCCACAACTCGAAGTCTTAGATTTAGGTGTTTTGGTTTCTTTTTTGTAGTTGTTTTTCGGATTGTTTGCCTTTTCGGTTATTGTACTTCCGAATTTCTTTTTGCTTGTTCTTTGCTAGCTATTGAATAAAGTTTGTTGGCCGTTCAAACTTGGATTTAAATACACACATATGCTAACATAATTTTGTCATACGGGGCCGCCTTCTGGATGATGAATATTCAAACAGAATCACTTTTTATACTGAATAAAACTTGTTAGTTAGGACAACCAACAGTGACCAACTAAATGTTTTTGTTTTTCTTTAACGAAAGCAAAATTGTACTTTTTTAAGCTAACCATTTCAAACCCAGACTAAAAATTAAAAAGGACAACCAACAGTGAGATTGTTGAGGCCAAAAGCATCTTAATTTAGAACTGTATTATTCTATTCAACTTGTATAGATCTAAGGGTGGACGGTGCGCTACCAGAATTGGGCAGTGTTCCCTATTACCAGCACGGTAGCACCGTCGCCACCTGTGCTAGTAGGGGTCCCTTAAACCGTTTGCTGGTTCTAGTTAACGGGCTGGTAACAATTAATAATATTGCAACGGCTGATTTTTAGTATTTATTTTATTGCCTTTTTGACTGAATTTAATATAAAACCAAAAAAGTGAATCGGTGGAATGCTACTTATAAAAAAGTGAATCATAAAGTGATAATTAGTTAAAATCAGGGAAAGAAAATAGATATTCTAGGAGTGCCCCTTAAGGCCTAACACAAAATGTATAAATCTACATGATAAAAAACATAGCATCTATACGCGCTGTATAGGCTTATATGACATGTAGAACTTGTATTTTCTGAATTGTGTCTTTTCTTTATTTTCGTTATTGTGTCATTTTTATGATTTATTATATCTTTTTTCCTTATATTTCATGATCTACTATATTTTTCATATTATTTCACATTACTCATTTTTTTATACAGAAACGTATGCTTGGTCCTTGTGCTTTCCAGATATTGTATTCTTGGTCATAGTGGTTCACTTATTACAAGATTGGTATCTAGGTTTAACAAAAGTTTACTTGTGTGATCCCCATGACTAAACATTGTTATCTTTTCTGGTTAAGTCCATCCATGTGCTTCCCATGTGGGGGTATTATAGTCTTTTTGCCTTCGATTATTCAAATTATAATATCCACCCCACTTCTGCCAAACTTATCACCACCACCATAGCCATTCATCATTCCCTCTCTATACTTCCAACAACACTTACAACCACCGTCCACCTCTCCAACCATCGTATACAACCACTATCGTACACCTCTTTCTACCTCCACCACCATTACCACAATCGCCTCTGCTACCATTACACCTACCACCTCTCTTCACCAGACCACCATAACGACACCACGACCTCTATCGTCACTACCAACAATAAATCCCAATTAGTGAACTTTGTGTTTTTTTGCGATAAAGTCATCTACCTCCCACCGCGCTGCTCCACCTCGATCTAAACCCTAACCCCTAAATTGATTTCAAATCTGACCTAAACCTAGGCCCCATCATCGTCATCCCTGTTCGAAGCCCTATTAGTATCGACGTTGATGGTGGTGTAAGGCTCAGTGATTGAGGTCTGGTAGTTGGTGGTGGTTTGATCCTGCGGTGGTTGTGGTCTGGTCCTATGATTTTTGTGGTTTAATCTAACGGTGGTTGTGTTCTGATCTGGCGGCAGTGGTGGTAGTTATGATGATCCGGTCTGGTGGTGGTGTTGGTTTAGTCAAGTGGTGGTGTTGGTCTGGTCAGATGGTGGTAGTGGTTCTTGTTGTCTGGAGATAAGAGAAAGAGAGGGGGAGATGAGGAATGATGGGGTGTGTGGTGGTGTATATTAAACAATATATGATTAGTTTATACTAGAGTGTATTCCACTATGTCTTGTCTTCCATTATGTCTTGTCTTCCATTATCTTTTGTCTTTTATTATCGTGCCTTCCTTTTGTAATATATGGAGGCCACATTCTTCCTTTGTAATAACTAGAACACTATCAATAACATACAAGCTACAACAATTCTGTTATGGTATCAGAGCGGGCATCTCTAAAATCCTAAAACCTGCTGCCACCTTCTTTCTCAGCCTATTCTTTTCTCTTCTCCACCTTCTTCAGCTTTTCTAATGGCCCTCCTTCAGCCCTTTTCTGATGCTGCCAAAACATCTCACAATTCCCACAAGTTTCCATTCAAACTGTCCCCCACAAACTATGGCTACTGGAAAGCCATTCTACAACCCTTTTTAGTTACAAACAACTTGAATGGATATGTGGATGGTTCTATCTCCTGCCCGAGCACAAGGGTATGCTGATGCCCTGGCCAACATTGGTGAACCTGTCAAAGATAAAGACCTCGTTATGTTAGTTATTGCTGGCCTACGAGATGAATATCATAGTCTCAAAGGCAACATTGTTGCTCGACATTTTCCTCAAGCTTTTTGTGAATTGCATGCCCTACTTGCTGATCATGACTTTCTGGTAAGGAAACCAGAACCCATTGCCCCCTACTCAAGTTTTTTCAGCCGTCACCAATTCTACCTCACCAGCTCCTGGCCTTCTCGGTCCCAGCCCCAACCCCACTATTCAGGTCCTCCAGCAACTTGTCAACAAACTTAGCCTTCAGCCTAATCAAATACCACATGTTCTATCATCAGCTCAAGCCTACTACACCAGTCGACCTGGTCATAACCGGGGTCACAACAACAGACGTGGTCGCGGTTCCTACAACCAGACCCGAAGCCCATCCTACAACCAGAACCGCAGCCCATCCTACAACCAGAACCGCAGCCCTTTTCCATGGGCTTCTACACAAACTATGGTCTATGGGACTTGTAATCGGTGTGGCATTGGTCACATCCCTTCTCACTGTCCAAAAAGGGACCCGGCTACAACTCGGGGACGATCACCATAAGCAAACTTCTCAGATGTTCGCTCTCAAGCTTCCTCATCTTATCGTCCGGACACAGGTGCTACTAACCATGTTGCTTCTGATCTTTCTAGCTTTGACTATTCCGAGCCATACCAAGGTGGGGATAATCTTCATGTTGGTGATGGTATACCTCTTCCTATTCTTAATATTGGTTCAACTCGTTATTATTCACCAAATAAAACCTTCACACTCAAAAATATTCTTCACGTTCCACAAATTAAACAAAATCTCCGTTCTGTTCAACAATTTTGTCGTGATAATAATGTGTTTTTTGAATTTCACACTGTCTTCTTTTCTGTGAAGGACAAGTTTACACACACTACCCTCCTCACGGGTCCCAGCAATGATGGTCTCTATACATTTTGTCTTCCACGAATTCAAGATGTTCCCAAACTTGCTTTCTCCACTACTCGTGCTTCCTCCAAGACTTGGCATCAAAGACTTGGACACCCTCATCATCAACTTTTAAATACTATGTTTTCCAAGTATTGTTTACCTGTTTCTGATAAACCTTCGAGTTCTGTTTGCGACTCCTGCTGCGTGGGAAAATCTTCCAAACTATCTTTACCTTTATCTGATTATCGGAGTTCACATGTTTTGGATTTAGTTATTTGTGATGTCTGGGGACCTGCATCTGTTTCTTCCTATGATGGTCACAATTATTTTCTGTTATGTGTAGATCATTATTCCAAATTCATGTGGTTTTTCCCGTTAAAACTTAAATCTAAGGTGTTTGCTACCTTTAAACAGTTCATAACAATGGTTGAACGCCAATTTAAAACACAACTTAAATCAGTCCAGACAAACTGGGGATGCGAGTTTCGCAAACTATCTCCTTTCTTTTTGGAACGTGGCATCATACATCGGCTCTCTTGTCCACATACAAGCGAACAAAATGGTATCGTTGAGCGACGTCACCGTCATGTTATTGAAACAGGACTCACTTTACTTGCTCAATCTCACGTTCACAAAAATTTTGGGACTTTGCCTTTGGCACCGCAGTTTATTTAATTAATCGGATGCCTTCTCGTTACAACTCACATATTTCTCCATTTGAACATCTCTTTAACCGCAAACCAGATTATTCCTTTCTTCATGTATTCGGGTGTCAGTGCTACCCACATCTTCGAGCATACAATTCTCACAAACTGGATTTCCGTTCCATCTCGTGTGTGTTCCTCGGCTATAGCACCTTACATCATGGCTACAGGTGCTTTGATCCCCAAACAGGTCGCTTGTATGTTGCTCGTCATGTTCGATTTCATGAACATGTTTTCCCGTTTCAACCATCACTTACCCTCTCCCAACCGAAACCCAAACCCAAACCCACACCTCCTTACTACTCCTCCTATCCAGTCCCAAATGTAATGCCTTCCACTCACCACACTTCCTCACCAGATCACCACATTCATCCGGCCCAATCATCCTCACCAGCCTCCAACGAACCTTCGACCCAACCATCCTCACCAGCCTCCACATCACCTTCGTCACACAATTCACCATCTTCACCCACGGTCCAACCATCCTCGACCATTCTAACCCCTCCACCACCACCGGCTCCTCGCACACGTCCACCAAATCTACGCCCAAACCCAAAGAAACCTGACAGATACATGCGCTCAGCTCATCATACATATACTACTGCTACCGAAGCCGTCTCTTTCGATGTTGCCAACAATGATCCCCACTGGCGGAAAGCTATGGAGGATGAATACTCAGCTCTAGCTAGAAGTGGCACACAGACTTTAGTACCGCGTCATCCGCATATTAATATTGTGGATTGCAAATGGGTGTACAAAATGAAACAGGATCAAACAGGGGCTGTGACGCGTTACAAGGCGCGTTTGGTTGCTAGGGGTTTTCGTCAGCAACCGGGTATAGATTATCATGATACGTTTAGCCCAGTTGTCCAGGCCACTACAATTCGTACTGTTTTGTCTATTGCTATTACAAGAGGATGGTCCTTACGACAATTGGATGTACAAAATGCATTTTTACATGGGGATCTCAAAGAGACTGTTTATTTACAACAACCACCCGGATTTCTTGACCCACAGAAACCTGATCACATATGTCTGCTTCACAAGTCCCTCTATGGACTTAAACAGGCACCTCGGGCGTGGTTTCATCGGCTCTCTATATCTCTATGCGATATTGGTTTTCGAGGATCCAAAACTGATCCATCCTTGTTTATATATTCCTCGGGCAGCACTTTATTATACATGTTGGTTTATGTGGATGACATCATTCTTACAGGCAATAATTCAGCTGCTATTGACAATGTGGTTCGACGCTTTAGCACCACCTTTGCTCTTCAAGATCTTGGGAATCTGTCTTACTTTCTAGGCATTGAGATTGTGCATCGCAACAAAGACATTCTATTGTCTCAGAAAAAATATATTTTGGACTTGCTTCGGTGGGCAGGACTATCAAATGCTAAGCCGATCCCATCTCCCTTGATCTCATCTGCTAATCTCACACTTGGGGATAGTCTCCCTTATGACAACCCGGTTCAATATCGACAAATGGTTGGGGCACTGCAGTACGTTACATTGTCGCGACCAGATCTTGCATTTGCAGTCAACAAAGTCTGCCAATTTATGCATTCTCCTACGGTAAACCACTGGTCAGCAGTTAAACGAATATTACGCTATCTTCAGGGCACAATTGATCTTGGTCTTTTACTACGTCATGATTCTGCTTCCTCTCTTCATGCCTTTTCCGATGCTGATTGGGCTGGTTGCCCGGATGACCGTCGCTCCACGGGGGGATATGCCATCTATCTGGGCAAAAATCTTATCTCTTGGCTGCACGTAAACAGAAAACCGTCTCTCGGTCATCTACGGAATCAGAGTACAAAGCTATAGCAGACACTGTTGCTGAGTTAACTTGGATTGAGGCGCTTTTACGTGAATTATGTTTTCCTGTTACGACTACTCCTACATTGTGGTGTGATAACTTGGGAGCTACTTATTTATCTACAAATCCGGTCTTCCATGCTAGAACAAAACACGTTGAGATTGATTTTCACTTTGTTCGAGAAAAGGTGGCCCAACGGAAACTAGGAGTTCGATTTATATCTACACAGGATCAGATTGCTGATATCTTTACCAAGGCTTTACCTTCAAAAGTGTTTTTATTGTTAAAGTCCAAGCTACAGGTCGAACCTCGGCCTTAGCTTGCGGGGGGATATTAAACAATATATGATTAGTTTATACTAGAGTGTATTCTACTATGTCTTGTCTTCCATTATGTTTTGTCTTTTATTATTGTGCCTCCCTTTTGTTATATATGGAGCCCACATTCTTCCTTTGTAATAACTAGAACACTATCAATAACATACAAGCTACAACAATTCTGTTAGTGTAAGTTATTTATTTGTAATGTTTGTTTTTTTATAAGGGCAAGCTAGACATTCCATATCTATTTAACAGAGAATTTTAATAACCGTTAAAGGCAAGGACCAATAGAGTAACAAAATTAATACATTTGGATTATGTTAGTAATAAGTTTACAACCATCGGGGCCAATCTTGTAATAAATGAACCACTAGAACCAAGAATGCAATATCTGAAAAGCATATGGACTAGCCATGAGATTCTCTCCTTTTTATACACTGCTTATGATAACATGGGGATTGAGATTAATAGGGTGTTTGGCTCTCCTTATAACTTATGACTTTTTTAAAAAGTCATAAGTTATTTTAAAAATGTTTGAGTGATGGTTTAAAAACGACCTTTTGGGCTTGAATAAGGTGAAAAGAAGGTGGAAAAAAAGATAAGTTATAAATTAGAAATGTGTGACTTTTCGGAAAATTTGGAAAAGGAGATGAGAAAGTAGGGATGGCAACGGGCCGGGTTTGGCTAATACCATACCCATACCCGGTTATAAAATCTCACACCATACATGTTCCATTACCCGTCGGGTATTTTCCGTCAAGTATAGAGCATACCCGCAGGTATCGGCTATACCCGTTGGTATTTGCATGTGTGTGTGTATATATATATATATATTTATTTTCTTTTAAGTTTTAAAAATCTATAATATATGAAATTGTAATAAGTAACATATATATCATCATCATAATAATCATTGAAACATTTAATATAATATGTAAGTACATATTATAGTATGAATTTCGTAAATTATTTTTATACTTCATAGCATATAAATATAAATAATAATGTTATTAAAATATATATTTTAGACGAAAAGTTTATTTTTCAAATAATGAATCTGTTAGAATGAAACATTACTAAAAAATAGTTAAGAATATATATATATATATATAGAACTTTAGTCTTTAAAGTCTTAAGGTATATGTTTTGGGTAAACGGGTATTTATTTTCGAGTAATCGGGCCGTGTATCACATAATACTATACCCGCAGAATATTTTTTTTTCTAATCCAAGAAAGTGGAAAAGCATGCTAAAGCATGTGAGGATAATCAGCATGTTTTCGTTCCCTTGGCCTTCGACACGTTCGGGTTCTTGGCACCGGAGGCGGTGCGGTTTTTGGCTCGGGTTCAACGAGTAGTGCATAGCAACTTTTCCACCCCCAAGGGCGGGGTTTTGTTTTTAGCAGATTGGGATTTTCTATTCAAAAAGGGGTGGCGGCGCAGCTTGTTGCCCGCCTACCTACCATCCTTATGTAATTTGCCTTTTCTTGTCAATGGAAAGAATAAATCGTCATGTTAATACCAAACCCGTCAGGTATTGGGTATACACGTCTCAAATGTTTCGGGTTTCAAGTATACCCGTCCGCCTCGGGTTTTTTTTTACCATCTCTATGAGAAAGTAGAAAACAAGACAAGTATAATAAGTTTATCCAAACCACAAGATAAAAATAAAAAATAAGGACACATCATCACCGGTGTGGTGTGTTGTTGTGACGCACATAAGGAAGGAAGATGTAGGTTGAGTGAGTGATGGTTTATTATTTAGGGATGACGACGATGGTATCAATGTCGAAACCTTCCTTTCTCCGAGCAGAACAACAACCCCCCTTTGCTCCTCCTAATCATCAGAATCTCACTTCATCCTCCTCATCCTCTTCCTCTCGACGCCGTGATCTCGTCTTTATCGTCAATCCTCGAGGTTTTTATTATTATTATTATTATTATTATTATTATTATTATTCTACATCGCATCCCATGTTTATTATTCTAATCAATTCATCTCTCTGTCTATTATTATTATTATTATTATGAAGGTGCTAATGGTCGGACAGGAAGAGAATGGAAGAAGCTGTTGCCCTATCTTAGGTTTCGCCTCGGCACTGACTATAATGTCAGCCTCTATGCTTTCTTTCCTAACTCTGATTATTTTTTATTATTATTATTATACACAATTTATTAGGTTTCTTTTTAGTAACTTTTTTTTTTGATCGGCTAGCGCAGTGGTCTCTTTTTTTGTTTTTGAGGAGCCACTGACAACTGACGCGGACCCGGTTCGAAGCGGCGCCATGGCGTCAAACTGGTTTGTTACCCCGAAAGATAACCTAACCACCCAGGCCGGCCAAGGTTGCTGGGGGCTGCCAGGAGTCGAACCGGTGACCTCAAACGAGCGGGAACTCACCTATGGTGAGAAAACCCTCTCACCTCACCTTTTGCTTGTTGTGGGGATCGAACCTTAGTCTATAAATAAACCAAAGTTCTTTCCAACCACTAAGCCAAAGTTTCTTTTTAGTAACTCTATTTCTATTAGGAGCACAGTTTGGGGCCCCTTTCATATAACTGTTAACAACCTCTTTCACTTGTGCTGGTATGCTGACTTGTTAAATAAACAAAACAATAAGGTTTAGGTAGGAAGTAGTAGGTTTAAGACTCACTTTCACAAAACCAAGTGGATTAATATTATTATTAAACCTTCTGTTCAAGTCATCAGGCTAATACGCACCGTAAGGAGTGTACATATTAGGGTCGTATGTCTAATACTCTATCACTTCACTTGTTGAAATCACTGTCTATAATGTATCATGTATAAACACTATTGCATTATGTGATATATTCAAACTTCATTATTTTCAACTGTTTTTGTTACCTTCCAGTTTACTACGAGGATTATAGGGTACCTACGTGACAGTTTGGTTTTGTATTTTTAGTTGACCATGATCTGCTAAACGAGGTGACTGTATGAATGCATGATCAATCATACCAATGGAAATCATTTCTTCTGTCTAAACTTTCACTAACTCAATTTGTGGTTACAGACAACCAGAATGTTTCTCGACATATAAACTGTTTTATAGTGAATGCGTCTTCTCTTCTGCCAAAATTTTGTTTCATATGGACAAACATGTTTTTGTTTTTAAGAACAGATATTTAGGTTATTTTAGTTGACTCATGGAGGGTGACACCTAACTGATTAATTATTAACAGCCTAGGAGAATAGGAGATTTATCTTGGATCTAGAGACGTGTCATATATGGAATATAGAAGTAGCAACTAATGCACATAGAGTGCGTTTTAGTAAAAAATGCTTTGAGAATTATTGGTAGAAAATAAGTTCTATTTGTAAGTTGCAATTATTCAAAAAAAAAAAAAAAAAAAAAAAACAATAACTAAACATTTACATGCCTCCCACATTATGAAAAATGACATCTGAAAGTTTAAAACATAGAGACCGGCGGCAGAAATTGAACATTTACTAGAAAAATAAATATACTTGGGGAGAACATGGTTGGAAGACGTAGTCACATCCCATGTCTGCGGTGTGTTAATTGGTATGCTTCAATGATGTATTCTTATAAAATGTGTTGGCTTCTCTTCAATTTTCAACAGATAAGTGAATCTTTGACTTCAGGCCCATCTCATGCGATAGACATAACAAGAGAGGTAAGCCTGTCGCACATTTCTGTTTTTTCCTAAATTCATGTATTTCAACTTTCAAGTTATTCAAAGTTACAAAGGACCAATTGTTGGTAGGCCATACGTGAGGGTGCCGATGCAGTTGTGGCAGTTGGGGGCGATGGGACTCTTCACGAGGTGGAACTCTTTTCAGTACTATATCTATTTCTTTGTGGACAGTTAAACATTGAATGTTGTACTGAAAGAACAAACAACTTGTTCAACAAAACAAGTGGTTTTACTCTGAAGTGTATTGCCCTTGAATGTCAGGTTGTCAATGGATTCTTCTGGGGTGGAAAACCAGTTTCTAAACATGATTCAAAGGTTCCCCATACAACATCCCTTGGCGTAAGTGATAGCATAGAACTCTAATTTCATAACCCCATATTATTATTTTCCAAATATTATTAATTAACAGGAGACAGCTAAGTTTCTATGCATTTGTAGTTGATACCTTTGGGAACTGGGTCTGATTTTGCAAGAACTTTTGGCTGGTTAGTACTTCTTCCACTGTTGTTTTCAGTTGATATTTACATCAAACACCATCTCAATTATAATTTATAAGATTAAACATAAAAGATGTACCTTGCGTAGGTTAGGGTTATTTTGTTGTATTTATCATTGTTGGCCTTGCTGTGACACCCAAGTTTTCGGAGGTGTAATTATGTTGGATTTGCTCAATTTTTACTTCAATTATATGATTTGCATTCACTAAACACAGCAAAAGACTATGCATATTATAAGTAGCTTTTTTACATATGTTATAAATAAGAGTTCAGTTAAACTGAGTGCATCTAATCAAAATCGTTGTATGTTGAACCACTTTTTTCCTGCCTTTCTAGGTCAAGCGATCCTGTTGATGCAATTGAACGCTTAGTTAAAGGTCGTGATTATTTTTTGGAACTACACATAGCTTTTGGAGTGTGTAACTTGTTGCTGCCATATACATTATTTTCCTGATCGTTCAAATGGAAGCCCTTTGCAGGGTCTAGGTCACGTATTGATGTAGGAGTAATCACTAAAGATGGTGGAGATTTGCATTACTTCATAAATGTTGCCGATATTCATCTGTAAGTGGGGTTGTGCTTTGTCACTAACATGTCAAATGGGTTAATTTAACGGATTAACTTAAAAAAGAGACAAATGGGTTGAAAGTCATCTGAAGCTTTTGTTTGTTCAGTTTGTATTTTGTAATAATATAGTTTTTACAATCATAATTTGCCACATTAATAATCTATGAAGTCATCTGAAGTGTATTCAAATGCGTAAAACCTTCTAAATCATTTTTAAGAGAAAAAGCAACTGTTTGTAATAGTATAATTTGCCACATAAACAATTTCAGCACTCAAAGAACTGGATATAGAAGTGTTTGAAGGTTATGTGCTAAAGGGACCAGACCCAATCTGGTCGATCTAAAGTGACCAGACCCATTTTGACATTGAGATTGTGTTTAGAAAGAAAGAACTGGAGGAATGCTCTTTTCTTAATGTCGTCGTTATTTAACATTTCAGGAGTGCAAAAGCAGGCTATCATGCATCTAAATACAAAAGATTTGGGAGCTTGTGTTATGTTATCGGTGCATTGCAAGCATTTTTTGGGCATCACAACCATGATTTAAAGATTAGAGTGAGTACTTTATATACTTGAAGTAATATTTATTCTTGTTCTTTCTTATAAACAAGCATGTTGTGATTATTTTTAGGTCAATGACGGCGAGTGGGAACTATATCCCAAAGTAACTGCTCTGTGCATTGGAAATGCACAATTCTTTGGTGGTGGAATGAGGATCACTCCCAATGCTCACCCTTCTAGTGGAAACTTTGAGGTGCGATACACACTTGTTTTATTTGCTTTAAAGATGGCATAGATGAAACGTGTCTTTTGTAGTTTGGGCACGAAACATGTGGAGTTGGTTGACCCCTAACAGCTTCTTTGTTTGCCTTTTATATTTTTATAGATAATCGGTATGCTAATTATGATTACCATAATAATAAAAATCTCCAAAATGAAACCGTTTTCGGAAGTTGTCTCCATAAAAATAGACTTTGTGTAACTTTCAACTCATTTGACTGTCCAACCCATTTCACTCATTTCCTTATCCAGCTAAAAGTAATGATTCGGCCTGTTTAGTTTAGGCACAACCCAACTTGAGTCAGTGGTCAGCGGTCAGCCCACTCGTAAGTAAATGTGCTGAATTTGCCACCTCTTCTTCTTCTTTTCTTTTTTTTTTTTTTGAAAATTTTGCTAGTCAAACCTGGAATAATTTTAACTCTGCCGTAAATTTGGCTTATCTTCCTCCTATCAGGTGGTGACACTTCAGGATTTCAAATGGTACGACTTTATACTGAAATTGCATAAGCTGTACAACGGAACACATCTGTCAGTGAATAATGTCTTGTCAAGGAGGTATTTTCTCTTTCAAAATCAAAGCATCATTGATTGATCATTATTGTTGGTTTGAATTACCCTTCCATGATAAAACTGAGTAATGTCATGGACTCATGTAAAGGCATTAATAACCCAACTATTTAATATACTTGTAGCGGTGATACGGCTACTAGTCTAGAGGTGTCAAAATGGGTGTGTTTATCAATGAGTCAAAACGTTTTATATGTTGGGTTGAAACATGTCGGGTCTTGTGCGTTTGACCCACTAGCACTTTCTTTGAATTTTGTATATTTAATTTGTGTCATTCCGATTAAAAAAAGCAACATTATTTCAATTTAGTAAAAAAGTTCTAATAAAACAAGTAGGAAGTTTATGCATTAAAAATACACTTTCGACCAGCTTTGACCTATATTCTTTTTAGTCATCCTTTGGCCATTTGACGCAATAGAGACCACATAAGCCATATCAACCCATTCATAAATGAATGGTAGAAATCACTACATGGTGAAAGGGGCAATTTCATATACACCTTTACACCTGTTAATATCAAATGTACCAATTCAAAATACCTAAAATTTTTATCTACCCATTTCATTAAATACAATTTATGGTATGACCATTATGCACTTCTTTCTCAGTTATCATATCCTAACACAAGGTTAAGGGAAGGGTATAAATTTGAAAATGGTTGTATATGATATCATGTTATACCAAATTACCAAGTTTCGAGCCCGAAAGGAAAATATTGAAAATTAAATTTCATTATTAGAGAGTGGCTTGTGATTTTCATAATACAGTTGGAGGTGAAATCGTAATAGATTTGATTATTGTTATAGTAAGTTTTACCATTAATTGTAGGGCATTCTCAATCGAAGTAGAGGAGGTTGTGGGCAGCAACAGCATTTTTGTTCAATCTGATGGAGAGCATCTGGGATTCCTTCCAAGGAAATTCTCAATTCTGCCATCTGTTATCAGCATGATATGCTGAAACAAATGTTTTCGATATTGTTTTCAGTTTTAGAGCATCGGGTCATTTAGACATCGTTTTTGGTCACATGAAGGACTTTGTTCATTAGCTAGCGATCTCAGCCGGCATTGGTAAAAGTCTTCCCTAGAGGAACTCAGTATTTTCACGGAGACTACATGTTTCAATTGTATTTTGATATAAACAATCTGTAAAAATGCAATAAGTGCTCCAGTTGGTGAACTTAGCAATATGGGCGTTAACATTTTGAATTGATTCGTTTCTTTTGACAATCAGCAATAAAAGATCAGTTAAATGGTTTAAACGAGGAAGGTAATCCCTTAACCCAAATATACATACATACCATATGATCTTAATTGCATATAATAAGCCATAAGCCATGTGTTGAAGTTCGATAATTTCATTGCTAAAACTATAGATTTGTTAAAAAATACAGTTAATATTTGATATTTCGAGTCAGTTTTTGGGATGAGTTTAAGACCGAGTTTCAGATAGTAAGCATCCCAACGAGTATCCGGATAACTATTATGTCGAGTAAACCTTGCTTTCTTGACAATCATAATTCATCATTACACAGAGCACTGTCTTATCAGGAGATGCATGCATGCATGCATCCAGGTTTAACAATTTGCTCAATTAATATATTCATATGAAATATCCCAAAGATGGCCTTATTGGAACAACTCCTAAGACAAGGACTCTAGCTGTGGCTAAAATAGACTACATGTAATACAAAACAAAATAAATTAATAGGTATGCATGTAAATGGCAGTTAAATTTAAAAACACAAGCAATGAGGGTAACTTCTCTTCATAGATCATTTGAATATTACAAGAAACTGATTCAGCAAAACAAAGAAGGCTCACAAAAACAAAACAAATAATGCAAGTAAAAACTCAACACGCCCTTTGCGTTTATTTTGTATTTCTGAACTTGAAAGAACACAATAGGAGGGTGGGTGATACAATAATTCTACATCAGCTACACAACACATACATGCCTCTCAGTGAGTGGGATCTGGGTTGAATTTAACAGACTCCCTCCAAATCAACTCTTTGATGTGTTCTTCCGTGCATGATGGCTGCTCAAAGTCGAAACTAAACGGCTGAGGGCACACTGGCTCCTCGTTGATTTCGTGTAGGGGCGCCAAGTATGGATGACCAAGTGCCTCCTCGACTGCAGTTCACACAAAATTCATGATTATCACAACTATATGCATACTATGCATGCAAGATTAGGCCAGCGGTGGAAGTTGATAATCAGAGAGATCAATTCATTATGAGTGGAAACATAGGACAAAACTGCAACATAGAAACAGCCTTTACAGTTATCCCTGATTTTAGCAACCAACTTCAAGTTCCGTTCAAAACAACTTTGTTACAGATACTAGCATGCTATTTTTTAAAAAAATTGTTGGTGTGGCATGTTATATGTCATTTTAACATGTATATACCACATGCCATCTGATTTGACATTAACTAACCAGGTTTAAATATAAATTTAAAAATAAATAATCGTTCTTGCAAACTTGTTAATAACTTTATTTTTATTTTATTTCTGAGCATATTTCGCATATGTGCATCAAACAATCGTTGAAATCGGCAGTAAACTGTAAGCACTTAAAAGTTGCTTGGTAAATCCAGAATGTAAAGTTGGTTTCCATTCCATGCAGTTTTCCCTATAAACATTAATAGACATGTCCATACATAAATATATGCATACATATAAGAAATATGTCCATGAAGAGTGCTGCTTATACCGACATCAATTTTAAAGTTAAAAAAATAGAATGTTTGACCTCACAAGTCGTACGGAAAAAATATGTATGCTCAAAACACGATACCTGTGATACGCCTATTTGGATCAAATACGAGCATTTTTTCCAGTAAATCTACAGCTCCAGGAGACGTATTGGGAAATCTAGCGGAGAATTGTTGCCTTGGATACTGAGGAAGCTGTCTAACGTATCTTCGTGCGTTATCACTTCTTAGAAAACCCAGACTTGCGTCATCCGGTGAACCTATTAGCTAAAGAGAGTCAAAGAAAAAGCAGATGGTCAAACCTCATTAAAAAAAAAAGAAAAAAATCAAAGCTAATCAGTTGGCAAAATCTGATTCTGACTATTTAGGGTCAAAACAATCAGATTTTGAGAAAGCATGTAAAGTGTTGCTGTAAGAAACTATATATCGTGAATCATGATAAATGTAAAAATCACCAAGTTATTCTTTTGAGTCTAAATTACTTTTAAAGAAAAACAAATTCAAGTCAAATGTTGCCCTTTTTCAGGAGGGAGGGGGCCATGACCGTTTATAGTTTATATTTTCCCTACAAAATCATTATTTTTATCTGAAGTCACTCAGGCTGTAGAGTTACAGTCTAAAATTACTGGTTTGCCCATTATTGATTAAAACCGTTTGTGGATGAAACCCAGAACCGAATATCATTTTGCTTCGAATGCAATTAGGTTTGTTAGTTATGTCGGTTTGGATCAATTTGTACACACCCCTAAATAATGATAAAAGCAACAAAAAGCAGTTACCTCCGTGATAAGTCTGAGCTGATGAACATAATCTTTGCCTGGAAAAAGTGGTTGTCGAGTCATGATTTCACCAAGAATGCAACCAACTGACCAGATGTCAATAGCTGCTGTGTACTCTGAACAGTTTAAGAGCAACTCGGGAGCTCGATACCAGCGAGTAACAACATATTCAGTCATGAAATCTGTCTCAGAAGTTGTTCGTGCAAGCCCAAAATCCCCAATTTTCAGGTCACAATTTGCATTGAGAAGCAAGTTGCTTGGTTTCAGATCACGATGCAAAACATGTGCCGAATGAACATATTTGAGTCCTCGTAGTATTTGGTATAGAAAGTACTGCATAGAATCAAAAATCCAATCATAGAAACTAAGTAATTGATGGTTTTGAACTACATGCCGCAATTTTCACCCATTTGACTTATTAACAGGCCACTACGGGTATGTTTTATCTCTAACGAGTGAAAAAGAAAAAGATAAGCCAAAAAAAGAAATGGTCAAATGAGTTGATCGGGTTGGAAGTCGCCAAATGTGTATATTTATTGCATAAAATCTTTTAAGTCGTTTTGTGCAGATAATTAGATTATTATTGAGATTCTATAATATTTGCATCATGTTGACACACTAGTTATTTATTAAAAAAAAAAAAAACCTTCAAAACTTTGAATTAGAAACACACATCTTTTACATGCTCCCGAAACCGGCAGTCGACAGACCTGCTCAATTTGCCATCTCTTCGTTGTTGTAAAGAACAAAAGAAAAACTAGGCTGTGAGTGAACAATTTTTGAACCATCATATTTGTACAATGATGGTTTCCTAATAACTGTTGTGCCTCACAAGTCACATTAAGTGGTTGACTAACAGTATCTCGACCCTTAACTACCAAAGTGTTACAAAAAAATTAAATTTATGGAGAAATCAAATTACTAAAAAAACACAGAGCAATTTAAATTAAGAGAGTGGAGCCAAACCCGACAGTGATCATCAGCCAGAGGTTGATTAGAACGTATTATCTGATGAAGATCGGTGTCCATTAACTCATAAACAATGTAAACATCATTGAAGTTTTCCTTTTGTGGAGGCCGTATTATATCTTTGATTGCAATGACCTGCAAAAGCTGAAGATTAATCCCAAAACCAACCACAACACTATGTATATGGAACAAGCATCAAAATCATAATAATTAAGAGGATCGAAGGCACAATTACCAGCATGGCACAAATTAGCATTATGGCCGCATGATAGATAAACAATGTCACACCAATATATCTTTTAGTTTACCTTGGCACAAACTACCCATCGATATGGTTTAACCATCACCAGTGTTTGTCAAATTGGCAGATGGTCAGTATAATGTTCGTATTACATTAATTAGAAACCGTTGTCATGCTTTTAGATAGAGATAGAATGTTATCATGCACACTAAGAGTTCAATCAAGATTTTATACAAAGTCAACTTGAAAAAAAGGTTGATTAAAAGAAACTCACATTTTCATGATCCATGTGTCTAAGAAGCTTAATCTCTCTTAAAGTCCTTTTGGCATCTATCCTATTATCAAACGCATTCCCAATCTTCTTGATGGCAACTTCTTCACGTGTCTCCGCATTTGTCGCAGCACTATCAAGAATCAAAGAAGCAAGTAAGCAATAGCTTTAAAAAAATACTAACCACAACATAAATGTAAATCGCTTTAAGAACGTGCCTAAATCCGACAAATTCTACCCCAAAGACAATAAATCAAACTTTCAAGCCCACACACATGAAATAAAATGTAACTAAACTAACAAATCAAACCAAACCAATTACAAATAATTATGATCCTAAAACATAATCAAACTAAAACATCAAACCAATCAGCAATCACAAAGAATAATAAGCCTTGTAATCTTTTCAACCTAATTTCACAAACAACTTATTTGCACAACTAACTGGATCACAGATATCCAAATCAATGATAACCACAACCCAACACATAATAATCAATACCCTTTAAAAAAAAAAAGAAATAGTAGATTCTTACCAAACAATACCATAAGCTCCTCTACCAACTGGACGGATGGGAGGAACATACTTCCTGGAGACTTCAAAAAGATTACCATAGACATTATACTGAACATAACGACCACCATGTGTAGCTACCCCTTTGATATTATTGCCACCATGATCCCCGACTGTATTTGACTCCATATAACCTAGATTTGGGGGAAGAAGAACAAGAAGAGGATAATATTATTATTATTAATAATATTATTATTTGTAAAAAATGAAAGAGGGTTTATTATGATGAAGACGAAGAGAGAGAGAGAGAGAGAGAGAAGACTTTTGAAGGGTAAGGACGTGTAAAACCCGTGAAAGTTTTTACCTTTCTTTCTTTCTTTCTGTATTATTATTGTAGATTGTTGAATTATATAATGTGTGTGGTGCCAAATGTTCACACCTGTTCAAGATTTCTTGACCAACACCATCAACCCCATTTTTTCTTTCATGGTGGATGGTTTTCTTGACTCCATCAATGTTAAAAATTGTATTTTTATGATCATATGCTACTTTTCTTTATTTCAACTACTATTTTCTTTCATTCTAAACACTTATTATATTGTTTGTGTGTTAAGTTGATAAGTATAATAATCTTGTGTGAACGTTGATAGTTAGTTTAAGTTAATAATTAAACATATGGTTCGTGCGCTATTTTTGTTTTATGATTTTGATTACTAAAACTAACGAGTACTTTATAACTTGACGGTTAAAAATTGTGAAAACATAACTCATGGTCTAACTATAACACATGGTGTAACCTTGGCTGAGTGTTGATAATTTCTTTAAGTTAATTATTAAACATATCGTCCATGTGACTTGTGATATATCTATTTTATGATTTTGGTTCTAACTATTAAAAAAATCTTGTTTACTTAACTAATTAATTGTTGTGATAAGATTATGCGAAGATGTAAATAATTGGTATCTTGGTTCCTAACCAAAGTCACAACCCTAAATGATCCTATCAACATTAAGTTTTTTTGTTCATGCTGGCCGCTTCTCCCATTCTTTCCTTGTCCTGATTTTACTCATGCAAGCAAGACATTAGCTGAATAAATAAGCAAAGTTACTTTTATTTATATGAGAAATAAATAACCCTTAAAAAATGTTTCTTCTTAAAATCCATTGAAGAAGAGGCCGATGTTGAAGAGAAAAAGGGTGATAGGTTCATGGCAAAGAAAAGGGGTAGGAGAGTTGTTTTTTTAAATGCTTAGTGAGTCTTACCCACGTGTTTCAGTTTTCCCTTTTTAACATGAATGTATTTTAGACGTTATATAAAAAAAAACTAGGTGTTTAACGTTGGCTAGTGTCAAATACCATTTGTATTAGAGGTCAACAAACAATGATGACCAAATCCGTAATTTCTTATAATTATATTATATATATATACAATTACTAAGTTTTGATGTGTGAGGTTATTACTGTTTCGGTTAATACAAGTCAGTAAAGCACCGCCTACGTCACTCACGTACAAGCCTTTAAAGCTCATACCCCTCCATATCTACCGATTCTCTCTCTTCCAAAATAGAACCCTGCCACCTGAACAAGTGCTTACTGCTCTCTGTTGTTGCCGCCTTATTTTGTGAAAGCGTTGGCAGCGGCGGTGATAGTGGTGGTATTGAACCGACGGTGGTAGAGGCTCGGTGCGGTGCTCAGATCACGTCCGCCGTCGTGTTCGACTACCGGAAAAAAAAACCAACGATTATTCTAGCTGGTTCCAATATCCTAAGACGATGGTGGCTCACTAACCCACTAAGGTACCGATCCGATTTCCGATTGTCTTTTATACGATTCGAAAGATTTGTTGGTTGTTGGTGATTTACGGTTGTTTTTTGCTCTTGATTTCTTCATGTCTTTGGTCCCTGAGTTACAGTTTGTATGTTTGGAGTGGTTGATTGTCGTTTGTATTCACAGCACAAGGTACGCCTAATTAGGCAAGTATGTAATCCTACCTGTATCTTGCTTCATATTTGCAATTAGATTAATGATGATTTTAATATTGGTGTTATTGTCGCTTCCAAAGGCAGGGTTCTGAGTTGGGGGTTGGATTTGCCTTGGTCGAATGGTCGATGATGGCTATGACATAGTCGCCTGAGACCGTAAGCCGGCTGCCCCTCGGCGTAGCCCCTTCCACATTCGCCTTACGTTATTTGGTTATCTTGGCTTTTGTCGCGACTGATTTTTGGGTTTTTGTTCTCGGTCGGCTATGTGCTTACGTTACGTATGGATTTCCAAATTTCCCCGCGTTTATGGGCTATGATGAGATCATATTTCGCGCAGGCTATGATGACTGCCACTGCATGTGTACGTTGGCTGTGAAGGCGCTCTAGGCGCAACCGGCTGATGTGCCGCGGTGAATCGTTTGTCATATGCTTATGCCTCGACGTCTGAGCCTTTTTTTGGAACGCATAAGGCGCCATTCGCACGATGACTTTATATCTTTGTGTTTGCTTTAGCTTGATGGCTTTGGAATCGGTATACTGTTTGTGTTTCAAGATGACTGCAACTAATAAAGAATTTGAGTGGCAGAGTTGTAGTTTAAGAGAGCTGACAAGTTTTGGCGTATATTTTTTTTGCATATTCTCACTTTGTTTTGCAGTTGTGAATGGTGGTTCAACATGCAGTTTTGTAAGAAAGGTTGACAAAGCCAATTTTCTTTCTCTCTCCGCTACTTTGGCCTACGATCTGGCTACCGCTTCTTCCTAAATCAGACTACGAATCGGACGTGGAGACAAACATAGGTTTGAGCTAGGAGGTAACCACATCACCGTCCCGAGCAACGTCACTGCCATCACCCCTAACGAATCTGAACTGTGGGGAGGTAGATCGACGCTTGCTCCAATTTCTGTTTCGCTTGCATATTCCCGAGGCTGCTTTGAGGAACGTCTTGATGTCAATCATACTCTGGTAGAGTTTGGGGTTGATGCTGAACGCGGATGATAACTCCAACCAGGAGGTAATCGTATTTTGGGTTGTAGAAAGTCGATAATAATTTTGTTGAGAATTTTTGTTTGCCTAAATCGTCTCCTATTCTTGGTTTATGAAAGATAAAAACTGGATATGTGATATATGTACTTTACTCTGCTTAGGGTTTTGGAGAAGAACCAGACCTCTATTTTATCAAGCAACCTAATGATGAGATGCAATCCGTATTTCAATGGTAAAGTTGCAACTTTTTTAACTTTAAGGTGTAATTTTCATGATTCTTATGTTGGGTTTTGTTAGAATTTTAGTGCGAATGAGATGTACACGTTGACTCTTGGGTTTACTGGGAAAATTTGGGCAACACTAGATTTAATTCCTGATTTTCTTGATAAGATTTGGGTTTCCCACATATACAAATTTCATAACTTGGTTATTTTGAAATTGTTGATGATTTGGTCAACTTGAAATTCTTGATGAATATTTTTTTTTTCTTTGCAGGTATCCATTTGTCCACAATTCATGTTCCGGTTAGGGTACGAAATTTGAAACCCTTGATGATTACCTGTTAGTTTTTCTTTACTTGAATTTCTTTTAATAACAATCATATTGTTCTTCTTCATTAGTTCGTCTTATGATTTTCATTTGATTTTATACCAATCGCACTTTCCCATTTCAGTTTCCGATTTCAGATGGTGAGTATCCCTTTCAATTCAATTCAAGGAGAAGATACGGATTCAAGTTAAGTAATCCCCAATTTTAAGGTAATATACATGAAATTAGTCTCTACATCCACCGTCACAAATCGCAAGTGGGGACGGGTTCCGGTGAGTGCAAATTGGGTGGGGGGTGTCAACCGGTGAATGGTTGATTAGCGGGTTCTGGCCCCTGTACCTTAACCTATTAGTCAACTTACCGTGACCATGTTCAGTTGTTTTGGGAAGATTAAGTGTTGATAAAGGTACACAGGTTCTATTAATAATTTTTACTCCGTAATTAATTGGTAACCATTTTTTCTTGAATTTTTCAGCAAACAATGGAGAAGCAACATGGTTGTTAGTATAGGTAAATTGTAACTCTATGCAATAATTCCATGCTATAACCTTATTATTCGTGAGTCTACACTATTCTATTTATTTCGTCTTTGAGATATAACAAGCAATTTTGAATATTTTTTATTTGCCTTTTTTATGATATTGAATTGCCTGAGTCAAAATGAGAAGTTTCTTCACACAAATTTTTTTTCTTTATTGGTTTGACTTATTGGTTTACACTATGTATTTTGGTAAAATTTGGATGCTGAGAATATTATACATACAGGTATATGCATGTTGATATATTAGATTTTAGTCTAGAAAGTAAGATAGGGCAGGGGGTGTTGGTTGGAATCATAGATGTGATGAATGAACAACAACATCCGTAGCATTATTGTGAAAGTCATGACACCAACAAACAAAGCAAGATTGCCACTTTTATGGTCTTCGATCTCGAATCGGTATGTATTCACTTTCAGATCTAATTGATTTCTCTGTGTTACCTTTTTCTCTGGATTTAGATTTCCACCGGTGTGAAATCATGTTAATATTTCGGGAATTTCTTACTTCTTGCTTCTGATTATTTCTTATACGATTTTCTTTTGGAGTTTTTGTCGCTATGTTGCTGCTACACGAAGTTGTGATGATTCCCTTTGGCTCCGACTAAAACTTGAATGAAGATTTCATGGGTGTGTCAACAGTCAACCTATTTCATAAAAGTAGTAGGTAAATCTTCCTACGTATTTGAATCTTTATCTTTAACGATTTAGATTTATTGATTATATATAAGATGGTTCAGGTATCATAGACGAAGAAGCAACTAAAGAGTTGGCGCCTACCCTTTTCCACGACTCTTTGGACAAGGAGTTACGCGGGTTAATACGCGTCTACAACAAAAAAAAAACATCAAGGGTTAACCATTTAATCAAACTATACATTTGAGTATTTGTAACATTAGGATTCTTTGGTAGCATATATACATATATATGCAATTATGCATTGCTTTTTGTTTCTGATTTGCTCTAGCCTTGATTTTAATTTGTGGTTTATAGCTATGATAAAAATACCTATTTTCCACCTCATTGCCATGGTGCTTTGGGTGCTCGGCCATGCTATTTCTTTGCGTCTATGTCTATAAATGCATGCTTTTAATGCCTATAACATATCTGTGTCTTTTTCTAGGTAAGAGGTGATAGTACTCACTAACGATGATGTCGTTGCATAGTGCGATTGCCTCGGCATGTTTGAAGTCGAGGTTGATTATTGGATGTATCATCTATTAGTGTTTGACTTTGAACTTTGGTTAAGCTTAGGTGGGTAATAGCTTTTACGGTTTGGATAATGAACTAGAGTGTTTGTTGTTGTCTTTTGGAAGTCATTATTTAATGGTATTTCAAGTATCAAATAATGATAATCTGATTATAATGTTTAGGTGTAGTGAAACCGAACGTGATTACTTGATTATTTATAGGCTATTTTACATATGTTTCTGAATAGTTGGGTTGTTCGAAGATTGATTATCACAATTCACAGCCTTAAGCGCCAAAAGTACATTACAATCCTTTCAGATTAAAATGGACGGGTTGGGTAACGACTAAAAAAGGTAATCAAATAGGGTGAGCCCGAGGGTGGCGTTCCTGTCCCTCGCGATGAGCTGACGGGTATGGTACGCTACACGCAACAGCTATATATGACGCAATAACCCCTTCGACCCCGCCGCGGCAACGCGCGGCGGGTATAAACCTAGTACTATACAAATAGCAACTTAACGGGTTATTAACGGCGTCAATAAATATACAAAACTAACATTGCTTAAATCATAACCCCTAATAATAACCGCTACAATCACAGTAACTGCACTCAACCATTAACCGTCATAAAACCAACCATTGCATCGGTCCTTCGAACAGGAGATCAACCGGCGTATCCCTTTATACATATATATATATAAACTTACATAACCAAGCAGCGTTACCGGCTATTTAACACCATCATTTTAGAAACAGCGGTTGTGGACCTCGAGTAAAGGTTTCCGATGAGATTGCATGTCTCGATCCGGCGGCGGGGGTGACTGTATGTCGTTGTTCGAGCGGCGGTAAGGATTTCCGATGATGGTCGTTTGTGGTCTTGCGTCGAATATAGATGACCAAGGAGAGAAAAAAGAGAGGGTCGTGTGATGAATCGTTGCGGAAGATGGGGGGAGATCTTTATGGTGGCGTAGGCGGGCAGGGTATGGCGGTGGCGTAGGTGTAGGTGAAGGGATAGATGTCTGGGTGAAGGAGAGTTCTTACAATTATGAAAGGGATTAACGTGAAAATGCTATATGAAATGAGAAACTGAATTATTGATTTATATCAAATAAAAATATATTTTAAACATGCCATCGAATATGCCATCCAACATGCATTTACTATCACCGTTAAAAATGTTACATACGTTCTTTAACTATTATTATTGTTGTTACTACCCAACAAACTATTCCTTTTTCAAGAACTATTGATATTTCGTATTTCATGTTATTATTGTTTTGTTTTTGTTATATTATTATTATTGTTAGAGTATTCAAATTAGCTACTCTATAATAGTGTGTGTGATCTCTATATTATATATAGAGTGGGTATAAGTGGTTGTGAGTAGAGGATAGAGAAAATATTTAGAGGAGACACTAAATTTACCCATCTATTTATTTCTATCTTAAAAAAGTTGAATAGTTGCCAATGACCCACAGACCAGTTGGTTTGTGGAGAGGTGGGAAGGTTTTCCTTAGGGTTTCCTGCCCGGGTGGTCACGGGTTCGAGTCCCACAACGCGTGTTTACGCGGGCTGGCAACTGTTGCAACTGGGGATCGATCCTGCGTGGAGGTGTTGTACTTAAGGGTGGTGCACCGTTCGGCCGTTCAAAAAAAAGAATAGTCCGACCCTTTTAACATGTTTATCTTACCAAACCACCTAATTTACGTATATGATAATCATTAACAAACTCCGCCAATTGTCTAGCCCCATGCGAACCCCTACCATTCTTGCTCAAATTGCGAATACAAATTAATTCACGATTCGAAAAACGACCAGATAGATTTTGGAAATCTTCGCATATCATATAACAATACTAAACGCATTCATAATCAACGACCCGCTGCAACGCGCGGGGTGACGTAAACTCGTTAGGAGTACAAAAGGTAAAATAGAGACTCACAATAGTAATCCATGTAACTAACTCATTTGTTTATGTAAAAAAAACTTTAAACTTTAAGAATTCAAACATTCTACTAGGGGTGTAAACGAGCCGAGCCCGAGCCTG
This sequence comes from Ambrosia artemisiifolia, assembly GCA_032199755.1. Lineage (NCBI taxonomy): Eukaryota > Viridiplantae > Streptophyta > Magnoliopsida > Asterales > Asteraceae > Ambrosia > Ambrosia artemisiifolia. Next base: position 46,694,582 of record CM063527.1, on the reverse strand, counting down.
ACTGGGCTCGGCTCGGGCTCGTTAAGGTTTTGTGAAGCTCGAGCTCGGCTCGGCTCGGCTCGAGGTGATTTGAGAATTTCAAACAAGCTCGAAAGCTCGGCTTGAGCTCGCAAAAGCTCGGCTATAACTTAGGCTCGCAAGCCCAATCGTTAAGGCTGTAACTTAAGCTCGGGTTCGGGCTCTAGCTCGTTAAGGCTCGATTAGGCTCGCGAGCCCAATCGAGCTTTGTATCTAGAGCTCGGGCTCGATAACTAAACGAGCCATATTTCAGACTCGGGCTCGTTAAGGCTCGGCTCGTTCGAGCTTTTTACCGAGCCGATCCCGAGCCGCTACGTGTCATTTACACCCCTACTTGGGCTACCCAACATTATCTATGATCGTGGGTGTATGGGGTCACCTGTTGTCATTCAGTTACCCCGAGTAGTTGGGTTTTTATTCGTTGGTCGTTCAAAAAAATACGAACAAGCTTAAACGGTTGACGACTTGGCCGCCGCCTATGGCTCGGAATAGCATGGAATCAGAGGCGGGTACTGCAAAGGGTTCAACCAGGTGTCAACCTTGTAACGTTATCTTATTACATTCATTTAATCTTAAGTAACTATCTTTTTTCGAGTATGTATATGATTAGTGTGACAATAAATCCGGTTAGATATTTTTTTGTTATTTGTTATTGGTGGGTTTCATTGTGGGATGTGTTGATTGTTTGAGTTTGTTTTTTAATAACCTTTATAATATTTGAAATCCAAGCCCCTCCACTCTGCACCATTTTGACAGCTGAAGTTTTAGACCTCACTTATGCCACATGACAACTCACGCTCCCACCCCAAACCTCCCCACTCCCCATAGTCTTTATTGATACAAGCTTGGTCATAGACAGAGAACAAAACATTATAAAAAGGTAAGCAATCAAAATCAAATTGTTTTTCATATTTTTTATACCCAACCATGACAATTTAACATATCACGTATGATATATTCTATATCACGTATGATATATTCTATATAAGTAAGCTCACATGATTGGATTAGTGTTGCTTAAATGTTTTCGAAATCTAACAACTCCTCTTATATTAATCCAATTTGAAACTACTTCGATTTAAAAAAAAAAAAAAACTAGCCCATTTAAACACAAACATAAGCTAAGCTTTTTCGATTTGAAACATCATTTGACTAATTGACTTCAATTTAAGAAATGCAACTTCTCCGAACCTCACTTTCAAAAGCTATAACAATTGTCCATAGAAAATGTCACGTTGTTCAAAGAAAACTATTTTCTAGACTTGCATGAAGAGGAATCATAGTACAAGAGGGCCCATCCACCATCTAGCCACCAAAATTTACTTGGTAGAATGTAGGGGTGTAAACGAGCCGAGCCCGAGCCTGACTGGGCTCGGCTCGGGCTCGTTAAGGTTTTGTGAAGCTCGAGCTCGGCTCGGCTCGGCTCGAGGTGATTTGAGAATTTCAAACAAGCTCGAAAGCTCGGCTTGAGCTCGCAAAAGCTCGGCTATAACTTAGGCTCGCAAGCCCAATCGTTAAGGCTGTAACTTAAGCTCGGGTTCGGGCTCTAGCTCGTTAAGGCTCGATTAGGCTCGCGAGCCCAATCGAGCTTTGTATCTAGAGCTCGGGCTCGATAACTAAACGAGCCATATTTCAGACTCGGGCTCGTTAAGGCTCGGCTCGTTCGAGCTTTTTACCGAGCCGATCCCGAGCCGCTACGTGTCATTTACACCCCTACTTGGGCTACCCAACATTATCTATGATCGTGGGTGTATGGGGTCACCTGTTGTCATTCAGTTACCCCGAGTAGTTGGGTTTTTATTCGTTGGTCGTTCAAAAAAATACGAACAAGCTTAAACGGTTGACGACTTGGCCGCCGCCTATGGCTCGGAATAGCATGGAATCAGAGGCGGGTACTGCAAAGGGTTCAACCAGGTGTCAACCTTGTAACGTTATCTTATTACATTCATTTAATCTTAAGTAACTATCTTTTTTCGAGTATGTATATGATTAGTGTGACAATAAATCCGGTTAGATATTTTTTTGTTATTTGTTATTGGTGGGTTTCATTGTGGGATGTGTTGATTGTTTGAGTTTGTTTTTTAATAACCTTTATAATATTTGAAATCCAAGCCCCTCCACTCTGCACCATTTTGACAGCTGAAGTTTTAGACCTCACTTATGCCACATGACAACTCACGCTCCCACCCCAAACCTCCCCACTCCCCATAGTCTTTATTGATACAAGCTTGGTCATAGACAGAGAACAAAACATTATAAAAAGGTAAGCAATCAAAATCAAATTGTTTTTCATATTTTTTATACCCAACCATGACAATTTAACATATCACGTATGATATATTCTATATCACGTATGATATATTCTATATAAGTAAGCTCACATGATTGGATTAGTGTTGCTTAAATGTTTTCGAAATCTAACAACTCCTCTTATATTAATCCAATTTGAAACTACTTCGATTTAAAAAAAAAAAAAAAACTAGCCCATTTAAACACAAACATAAGCTAAGCTTTTTCGATTTGAAACATCATTTGACTAATTGACTTCAATTTAAGAAATGCAACTTCTCCGAACCTCACTTTCAAAAGCTATAACAATTGTCCATAGAAAATGTCACGTTGTTCAAAGAAAACTATTTTCTAGACTTGCATGAAGAGGAATCATAGTACAAGAGGGCCCATCCACCATCTAGCCACCAAAATTTACTTGGTAGAATGTTTGAATTCTTAAAGTTTAAAGTTTTTTTTACATAAACAAATGAGTTAGTTACATGGATTACTATTGTGAGTCTCTATTTTACCTTTTGTACTCCTAATTATAAGAAATTACGGATTTGGTCATCATTGTTTGTTGACCTCTAATACAAATGGTATTTGACACTAGCCAACGTTAAACACCTAGTTTTTTTTTATATAACGTCTAAAATACATTCATGTTAAAAAGGGAAAACTGAAACACGTGGGTAAGACTCACTAAGCATTTAAAAAAACAACTCTCCTACCCCTTTTCTTTGCCATGAACCTATCACCCTTTTTCTCTTCAACATCGGCCTCTTCTTCAATGGATTTTAAGAAGAAACATTTTTTAAGGGTTATTTATTTCTCATATAAATAAAAGTAACTTTGCTTATTTATTCAGCTAATGTCTTGCTTGCATGAGTAAAATCAGGACAAGGAAAGAATGGGAGAAGCGGCCAGCATGAACAAAAAAACTTAATGTTGATAGGATCATTTAGGGTTGTGACTTTGGTTAGGAACCAAGATACCAATTATTTACATCTTCGCATAATCTTATCACAACAATTAATTAGTTAAGTAAACAAGATTTTTTTAATAGTTAGAACCAAAATCATAAAATAGATATATCACAAGTCACATGGACGATATGTTTAATAATTAACTTAAAGAAATTATCAACACTCAGCCAAGGTTACACCATGTGTTATAGTTAGACCATGAGTTATGTTTTCACAATTTTTAACCGTCAAGTTATAAAGTACTCGTTAGTTTTAGTAATCAAAATCATAAAACAAAAATAGCGCACGAACCATATGTTTAATTATTAACTTAAACTAACTATCAACGTTCACACAAGATTATTATACTTATCAACTTAACACACAAACAATATAATAAGGCTACTAGGTGAGCAGACATGAAAAATGCCATGTCTCAGTGCCACGTAGGCTGCCACATCACCAAAGTGGTGTCTCACCATTCTTGAGACATGGGTGGGGTGTGCAGACATAAAAAACCCATGTCTCAAGCTTAATTTTAAACCCATCAGTCACCTCCTTCCCTTGAAACCACCACCACCAGTCACCTCCTTCCCCTGAAACCACCACCACCGGTCACCTCCTCCCCCTGAAACCACCACAACCACCGGTCACCTCCTCCCTCTGAAACCACCACAACCACCGGAATCACCTCCTCCCCCTGAAACCACCACAACCACCGGTCACCTCCTCCCCCTGAAACCACCACAACAACCGGAATCACCTCCTCCCCCTGAAACCACCACAACCACCGGAATCACCTCCTCCCCTTCTTACCGTTATTCTTATTAAAAAAAAAGAAAAAAAAAGAAAAAAACGTGATTGGTGCGTCTCTTATGTCCCGAGAGAGACGGGAGGGACGGGGGTGACTTGGGACGGGGGAGGGGGGCGGTGTAGGGAGGTGAGACGGGGCAAAAAGGAAGGGACGGGGGTGTTGGGGCGTCTGCTTACCTGATAGCCTAAGTGTTTAGAATGAAAGAAAATAGTAGTTGAAATAAAGAAAAGTAGCATATGATCATAAAAATACAATTTTTAACATTGATGGAGTCAAGAAAACCATCCACCATGAAAGAAAAAATGGGGTTGATGGTGTTGGTCAAGAAATCTTGAACAGGTGTGAACATTTGGCACCACACACATTATATAATTCAACAATCTACAATAATAATACAGAAAGAAAGAAAGAAAGGTAAAAACTTTCACGGGTTTTACACGTCCTTACCCTTCAAAAGTCTTCTCTCTCTCTCTCTCTCTCTCTTCGTCTTCATCATAATAAACCCTCTTTCATTTTTTACAAATAATAATATTATTAATAATAATAATATTATCCTCTTCTTGTTCTTCTTCCCCCAAATCTAGGTTATATGGAGTCAAATACAGTCGGGGATCATGGTGGCAATAATATCAAAGGGGTAGCTACACATGGTGGTCGTTATGTTCAGTATAATGTCTATGGTAATCTTTTTGAAGTCTCCAGGAAGTATGTTCCTCCCATCCGTCCAGTTGGTAGAGGAGCTTATGGTATTGTTTGGTAAGAATCTACTATTTCTTTTTTTTTTTAAAGGGTATTGATTATTATGTGTTGGGTTGTGGTTATCATTGATTTGGATATCTGTGATCCAGTTAGTTGTGCAAATAAGTTGTTTGTGAAATTAGGTTGAAAAGATTACAAGGCTTATTATTCTTTGTGATTGCTGATTGGTTTGATGTTTTAGTTTGATTATGTTTTAGGATCATAATTATTTGTAATTGGTTTGGTTTGATTTGTTAGTTTAGTTACATTTTATTTCATGTGTGTGGGCTTGAAAGTTTGATTTATTGTCTTTGGGGTAGAATTTGTCGGATTTAGGCACGTTCTTAAAGCGATTTACATTTATGTTGTGGTTAGTATTTTTTTAAAGCTATTGCTTACTTGCTTCTTTGATTCTTGATAGTGCTGCGACAAATGCGGAGACACGTGAAGAAGTTGCCATCAAGAAGATTGGGAATGCGTTTGATAATAGGATAGATGCCAAAAGGACTTTAAGAGAGATTAAGCTTCTTAGACACATGGATCATGAAAATGTGAGTTTCTTTTAATCAACCTTTTTTTCAAGTTGACTTTGTATAAAATCTTGATTGAACTCTTAGTGTGCATGATAACATTCTATCTCTATCTAAAAGCATGACAACGGTTTCTAATTAATGTAATACGAACATTATACTGACCATCTGCCAATTTGACAAACACTGGTGATGGTTAAACCATATCGATGGGTAGTTTGTGCCAAGGTAAACTAAAAGATATATTGGTGTGACATTGTTTATCTATCATGCGGCCATAATGCTAATTTGTGCCATGCTGGTAATTGTGCCTTCGATCCTCTTAATTATTATGATTTTGATGCTTGTTCCATATACATAGTGTTGTGGTTGGTTTTGGGATTAATCTTCAGCTTTTGCAGGTCATTGCAATCAAAGATATAATACGGCCTCCACAAAAGGAAAACTTCAATGATGTTTACATTGTTTATGAGTTAATGGACACCGATCTTCATCAGATAATACGTTCTAATCAACCTCTGGCTGATGATCACTGTCGGGTTTGGCTCCACTCTCTTAATTTAAATTGCTCTGTGTTTTTTTAGTAATTTGATTTCTCCATAAATTTAATTTTTTTGTAACACTTTGGTAGTTAAGGGTCGAGATACTGTTAGTCAACCACTTAATGTGACTTGTGAGGTACAACAATTACGAGGAAACCATCATTGGACAAATATTATCAAATGTGATGGTTCAAAAATTGTTCACTCACAGCCTAGTTTTTCTTTTGTTCTTTGCAACAACGAAGAGGTGGCAAACTGAGCAGGTCTTCCGACTGCCGGGTTCGGGAACATGTAAAAGATGTGTGTTTCTAATTCAAAGTTTTGAAGGGTTTTTTTTTTTTAATAAATAACTAGTGTGTCAACATGATGCAAATATTATAGAATCTCAATAATAATCTAATTATCTGGACAAAACGACTTAAAAGATTTTATGCAATAAATATACACATTTGGCGACTTCCAACCCAATCAACTCATTTGACCATTTCTTTTTTGACTTATCTTTTTCTTTTTCACTCGTTAGGGAAAATTGCCACATGTAGTTCAAAACCATCAATTACTTTAGTTTCTATGATTGGATTTTTGATCCTATGCAGTACTTTCTTTACCAAATACTACGAGGACTCAAATATGTTCATTCGGCACATGTTTTGCATCGTGATCTGAAACCAAGCAACTTGCTTCTCAACGCAAATTGTGACCTAAAAATTGGGGATTTTGGGCTTGCACGAACAACTTCCGAGACAGATTTCATGACTGAATATGTTGTTACTCGCTGGTATCGAGCTCCCGAGTTGCTCTTAAACTGTTCAGAGTACACAGCAGCTATTGACATCTGGTCAGTGGGTTGCATTCTTGGTGAAATCATGACTCGACAACCACTTTTTCCAGGCAAAGATTATGTTCATCAGCTCAGACTTATCACGGAGGTAACTGCTTTTTGTTGCTTTTATCATTATTTAGGGGTGTGTACAAATTGATCCAAACCGACATAACTAACAAACCTAATTGCATTCGAAGCAAAATGATATTCGGTTCTGGGTTTCATCCACAAACGGTTTTAATCAATAATGGGCAAACCAGTAATTTTAGACTGTAACTCTACAGCCTGAGTGACTTCAGATAAAAGTAATGATTTTGTAGGGAAAATATAAACTATAAACGGTCATGGCCCCCTCCCTCCTGAAAAAGGGCAACATTTGACTTGAATTTGTTTTTCTTTAAAAGTAATTTAGACTCAAAAGAATAACTTGGTGATTTTTACATTATACTATGTATAATTAGAAACTTAAGATGAATAGTTCCTGGCAACTTGGATAATTTGTTGTTTTCTCGAGGGTATTATTGTCATTACAGTTGACGGCGTGTTTTCTTCTTGGTATTTAATCCACACCCTCTTCACTGTTGGGTTTCTAAGCCAGGTTTCACCAAATCCTCCTCCCTCATTGACCGACTCCACCTTCTCTTACCACTCACGTTCACCATGTGCCACCGTCATGACCGCCAACGCCTACATCGTCGGTGATGTCTTTTGGTTTGTCTGCCGCTGGTTTTTCTCTCTCTACACCACCATTTGCCATCGGTCATCCACATGCAAGCCAACTATCGGTGTTAGATGGTGGCGATGGTGTCCGATTTGTTAATCGTTGACGCCTATACGCTGCCTCTTCACACCGTTAAGGTGTTTATGTGTCACCGATGGAGCCGTCATAGTGGGTTTTTTTTTTACGTTTCTGTAAATTCTACCATGTCACTGTCTTTGGTAAGCTTTTTATTCACCAACTTGTGAATTTTTTTCATCTATGTTTTTTTATTTCATGGCTGAATTTTTTTTATTTTATCTGGAATTTTGGTCGGTAAAAAGGAATCAGGTTTGGGTGTTTGAATATTGTTAAGGTGAAAATGAAATAGATAATTGTTTTGTTGGGGTAATAGAAAACTAACGTGTAATTTTAGTTTGGTGTAGTTGTTTATGTGAACAGAGAAAGAAAAAGGGGAATATGAGAAGTTATTTTTTTCTATTTGTTTCTAATGGTTTTTGGATAGAAAAGGTGATGTATCTAGACTGTATTAACTTAGGTAGTCAACTTACTGGTTTTATTAAATGCATTCGCAGTGTGTGTTATACAAGAGTCCAAACCAGCAATATTATGAAGTGGGTTATAAAGTTGGCAATTTTAGTCTCAGTTTGTTTTATTGTGTTTGTTTCATACTTTGATTATTGTATATTTAGATGTCCTAATATTGTTCAGTTTATTTAAAAACAATCAGTTCTTAAACTTGAGAAACTTTGTCTTAATTTGTTTTGAAGTGGCATCTGATTTGATGATTGGATGCACAAGTATTGTTCATTTTCTATAAAATTCAGTTTTTAAACTTGAGAAATTTTGTCTCAGTTTTTTAAATTATATCTCATTTGATGATCAGATGCAGTGATGCACTAATATTGTTCCATTTCTTTTACAAGTTCATTTTTTGAAATTGAGAAATACAGTCTTACTTTTTCATGAAGTTATGTCTTATTTGATTATTAGATGCCAAATATTTGTTCAATTTCTTTCAATAAATGTTCAATTGTTTGATATTTTATATTGTTGCAGGTGATCTTGGAAAAGTTGGGAAGAAAGGGTGATCCATGAAATTAAGGATTCCAAAAATCCATGTTTGGCTTCTTTTTCATTTGTATAAATCGATTTCATTTTTTGACTTCGTGTTTTGATGATTACCCTTCTTGGATTCCTTGGCTTCCAGGTTTTGGTCGCTTAGTTTGTGATAACACACTTAGGCTGTGATGAGTTGGATTGCCCGACTAAAACAACGAATGAGGATGTCACTTTGGCGTGGCAAGGTTGGAGGATGGCGGGTGTTTACCTGCAACCCCCTTGCAGCCATGGTGGTGTATCATTTTAGTAACTCTAAGCCGCAGATACATTTATGTACCCACGTTGTTTTTTGGCCGGCAATAGCTTATACCTTTATATTATAATTATACTATGTATTATTAGAAACTTAAGATGAACAGTTCCTGGCAACTTGGGTAATTTGCTGTTTTTCCGAGGGCATGATTACCCTTCTTGGATCCCTGGCTTCCAGATTTTGGTCGCTTAGTTTGTGATAACACACTTAGGCTGTGATGAGTTGAATTGCCCGACTAAAAAAACGAATGAGGATGTCGCTTTGGCGTGGCAAGGTTTGAGGATGGCGGGTGTTTACCTGCAACCCCCTTGCAGCCATGGTGGTGTATCATTTTAGTAACTCTGAGCCGCGGATACATTTTTGTACCCACGTTTTTTGCCTGACGATAGCCTATACTATTATATTGTATACTATGTATTATTAGAAACTTAAGATGGTCCTGGTAACTTGGTCAATTTGTAGTTTTTACGAGGGCATTATTGTCATATGTGGTTTATGGGATTTTCGTGCTTTTGTTTTTATGCGCGGGTAGTTTTGTCCTTTGCCTTTTCGGCTTAATTTTAACACTAGATTTCTTTGTTGATAATGTGTTTAAGATTGTCACTTACACTTGAAGACGATGACACCTTTATCATCTGAGAGACGCAATGGTTTACCCTTGGTTTGGCTTGGTGCCTTTTTGTCGTTTGGTTTTTGACCCGTGAGGCGATGATAATGATCCTCCGTTGGCGTGGCAACTGCGATGCTATAGAAAAAGCAACTACATAAACTGCAGCCATGGGTCTGAGCCTCTTTCGCGACACGGGCAATGATGCACCTTTCTGACCCTCTTTTATGTACTAAGGAACCTTAGTTTATTGTGTTGAATCAAACTGTGTCTGCCACATTTGCTAATGTTGGGTTGCAGTGCATTTATGAAACTCTTGGTTAGGAACAATAGCGGGAAGGGCCTGTAGGATAAGAGTAAGTTCTGTAACTTAATTGTTATAGTTTAGTGGCATTATCTATTTTAAACGTTGAAAAGTTATGCTGTTTTAAAGGTGGGTGATAAGGATATTAGTTTGAGATGGGAGGATAATCAAGAATCAAGGATTTACCAGCAAAACGGGTTGAATGCGAACTAAACTAAAGAAAAACAGAAGTTCGTAGCTGCGATCTGTAAGGTAGGTTTCTATTTGTCTTTTTAATTTGGTTTCAGTTTTTAGTTTGAAGCATGGGAGATACTGAATGGTTAGGCTTTTGAGTTTTTTTTAATCATAGTGCAATTTACAGCTTCTGCTTTGGATTTTTGTTTGGAATTTTACGTTTTTGTTTTGTTTATAAAAGTGACGAGGTTGTGCCAAAATTTCAGCATCACTTTTAAAGTTCGTCAGCGAAATAATCAGCCTCCGCTGCCACCAAAACCTTAGATCCATTTCTATGAAACCATATTGAAGCTCAGATCTTGCAGCGTGTACATGTGCCGATGCTTGACGATAGCGGAAGAACCAGTAACATCTAGCTAAGGTATTCATCATTCAATGGTTATTCGTTAGAATAATTGATTTCACTTATAAATTTTGGATTGATTTTCTTCTTTCATAATTTCACATTTTACTTCTTACTTTAGAGGCTTTCGTTTTACGACGTACATTTTACGAAGGTACATTTATGTTTGACATTAATTTACTTTCACAACGTTAGTGTTAGTTTGGATGTTTTTCTTTTGGTTTCATGACTCAAGTTTGATTATATTTTGAAAAGAATGTTGTTCTTAAAGCATACACAAGTTGCTTGATAATTACCTCAGTGGGTTTAGCATATTTTTCTATTATTAAAGTTGTGTTTCTTTGACTTTGGTTGTCAACACATCTAATTTCTGTTATATATTTCAATAGATATTGAAAGACGAACTTGAAACAATTGACTTATTTCACTTTTTTTCTCAATTTAGTATTTGATTGCTCCTTAGCAGTGATTGATGACCCAGTGTTAAATTTAAGAATTTTGTAAGAAGGTTTTTTTCAAATATGTATCTAATTGTTTTAATCGTGAAACATTACGCCTTTAAACCCAATGAAAGTATGGAACATGTTAAGAAAGGGTTATTTGATGAACTGCTACACAAATATATTTATTTATTTATATCCATATTTACCAAATCCATATTTACCAAGTTCTGTCCTTTTTCTGACTTTCAGGATGATATCTTCAATCTCAACATCTCCACCAGTTTTTGTTTTGTTTGGCTTAACACAATAAATTCAAGTATGTAGGTGGAAGGTGAAGAACTACTAGAAGTGTTAAAATGGGTTGTAATAGAAAGCCTTATAAAACACCTACTGTTTGTATTTTTTTTTTTACTATCTTCTTACAATAATAAATCACTATCGCGAATCTTTAACACCAAAAAAAAAAAAAGAAGAGTCGGTATATACGAGCTACCTACTAAGGGCTACTTTTGCAAATTACATAAAATGGTTGCAATATGGACCGCCGCGAAGCGCGGGCTGAAATTACTAGTATGCATAACGTTACAAAAGATTTTAAGAAAAGATAGAGAATCAGAATACTATACTATATTGGTGTTGAATATAAATGCTACAAACGTATAAGACTATTTGTTGTGGACACGTGAGCAAGCCAACGCGAGCTACCGACGTGACTTTTAAGTAACCCGGTCACGACAGGCTGTTGTAACTAAGGGTGAGCACCTGCGCGACCACAACCTACAAATCCAACACAAATTCCTTTATTCGCGTCGTGAGCCGTCGTAAGCCTGCTCGTGTCAGGTTAACGTGGGGCTGTTGTGGCTGGGGATGAGCGTGGGGCTGTTGTGGTTGCTCGCGCCTGGTCACTCACGTGTCCACAACACACAGTCCAATCTTAAATGTTTATAAAGCGAGTTAAATAATTAAAAACAAAGTTAGAGTTAACCGAATTGAACCAGTGTGCATTTATCTTATGCTCTTAGACCCTCCGGCATATATCCTGAGCGGTGGTGTGAACGAGTTACGCTGGCTCATGGTCACTGACAGGGCCGGCTCTGAGCATGGGCCGGGTGGTCACCGGCTCAGGGCCCGACCCACATATGAGCCCGAACTTTTTTAAAAAATATACACTTATATTAAATTCTATATTTAGGATATATATTTGTGTTGAATACATAAAAGTTTTCTTAGTGAAGTTGGAAAAACCATGTTAATTTAATGTACAGGTTTTAAGTTCAAGTCTTGACTCTAGCACCATATTAAGTTTTTTTTTTTTTTTTAATTCATTTCTCTTTATTTGGGCCCAAAATTTTTTTACCCGAGGCCCAAATTTTTTTTAGCGTTTTCAGAGACGGTCCTGGTTACTGACACGCCACCGTGAACAGGGTGAGAGTGGACGATAGTATGTGACCAAGGTAACAAACATGTGAAACGATAATATGTGAGTTTCGTTAGGAAATAGCCATAATTAAAAGAATGTTACCAAAAAGATCAGTGATAAATTCCCACCACCACATATTTTTTGAACACACACATCCAAAATCCAAAATTGTCTACATTTTTTAACCAAAAAACCACACCCTCTCTATACCATAGAGTAAAGATCAAATACATATAGTTTTTTTTTGTAAGAACTGTGAGAATCAAATGGGGTAAAAAAAATTTATTTTTTTTTTTAGAATTTTTTTTCCCATGTGCTTAAGCATTCTTTCTAGATGAATAATACAAAAAAAAAATTAAAAAAATTTTTTTTTAGTGTAATTACGTCATTAAGGTAAATACATTAGTTTACACTAGAGTAATTATGTAATTACTCTACACGTAATTACTCTACACCAATTTTTTTTTTTTTTTTAGTTTTCAATACTATAATACATGTTTAACAATATGGGGAAAAAAATTTAAAAAAAAAAATTTAAAAAAATACCCTCCTTTGATTCTCACAGTTCTTACCAAAAAAGCTATTTGTACCGGATCTTTCCCCCTATACCATAAGCCCAAACCAAACAAAAAAAGAAAAATTAATTCAACCCATATATGAACTTAAGTCATCATGTTTTATTGTTTTCATTATTTTATACACTATTAGTTATGTAATAGTATAGTTTTAAATGTATAAAAAGATATGTAAGTCATTTATTTATGTGTTTGTTTATTTAACGTGTGATTTTTTATAATGAGTTATGCTGGCTCATGGTCACTGACATACCACCGTCCACCACCACTGTTCGTACACAACCGTCAATTTATTTTAGCAATTTATAGACGTTAAAAATAAACAGTCTTCTTATTTCAAACTGCAGATGTTTGGTCCACTTCTTTTTTTTTACAAATGTAATCCGCAGATTACTTACCTCTGTAAAAACAAACAACACCCAATTATTCTCTCTGTGTGAGTGTGAGTGTTAGTGACAATATATTTCATGCACACATGACTCATACGTAGCACTACTCACTATCATTCACGTCGAATGGCATTATCATATTTGATTTCATACACATAATTGTTACGTACATTCCATAAAACAATAATATAGAAGTGACAACTCGTGTCGAGTTGATGTGTAGTAGACCCGTTTAAAATTTGAACCTCATGACTTAGTTTATGCCTATTTTCTCTCTCCTTTTTTATTTGTATATCTTACTACTCATATTTTTTTATTTGTATATCTTACAACTTATATGTTTCTTTTCCTTTTTTTTTAGAAACATTAGTAATAACACTTAGGAAAAAACATTTTATTGGAGTACGGATGGCAATGGGTCGGGTTTGAAACGGGTTTAGGTAACCCCAACCCCATACCCGATTAGGTATGCTTTTCCCAAACCCGTCGGGTTTGTGTCGGATAATTACCCATCGGGTAACGGGTATACTCGCGGGTTTCGGGTAAACCCATTAATTATTAAACCTTACCAATTGGGTAAATCCGACCAAAAACCCGTCGGGTATCTATTGGGTTACTATGCATAAATATAAAATACTTAAATCATATAAAAACACTTAAAGACATAGATAACAAATAGTATACACTAATTTTTGGTAAATTTTAGCACAAGATGACAATTTAGATGGACAATTAGATATATATTATGCATACATATTTAAAAAGATATATAAGAAATTATATTGGGTATCTAAACGGGTATACTTTATCGGGTAAACGGGTATATAATCAAATCCCAAACCCGCGAAAAAAATAAAAACTAATCCTACACCCGGACCCATACCCGATTACCCGACCCCAAACCCGTCCCAAATGTGTCAGATTTCGGGTTTACCCATCGGGTTTGGGTTTGATTGCCATCCCTTTTGGAGTGTGGCACTTGTGGGGAACGCTAAGGTGTCAAATTGTTGTTTAATCGGACTCGCCATGTTTACTAGTGTTTTATCTCAAGTTCCGTGCATAGGCAAAGTCTAATTGGGGCCAGGGGTGTCCCGACCCCTCTGTTTTGTTTGCTCCGTAATGTAATTTTACGTGGTTTCGATCGAAAATTTATATGTATTGAGCTCGCCTCCCCTAATTTAAGGGTTCGATGACTCCCCCTCTCTATTCCAGAAAAAAAAAATCAAGCTTATCGTTAAGAATTTAATTAATTTATTTGTATTTATATCGTCCAAATCTAATCTGGGTGACTTGATGTTCCTTGTGACTCAGGTTCGATTCTCACTCTCCCTATTATTTTCTGCGGCATCTAGGTGAAGAGCAAATACGGGTGGTGTTGGTTCGACTTGGATGGGAGGCGAGGTTTTACCGGATTATTCCATCGTCGTGCCTTTTCGGCGGGTGGAGGTCGGGTTTCCGCCCATCTAGGAGAGCTAAGGGGCTGATGGCGATCGAGTAGTCGACCCTGGCCATATTGCCCAGTGTCACGGTGATTGACACATCATTCCTTGCCGTTGAAAAAAACATTGGGACATTAATATTTCATATCTATATCTATATTAACTAATAAACAAAACTCATTTATGTCACATGTCAATATATTAATCCAACTTCAATTGTATTCAGCTTGTCATTAGGACACATGACATTTTCTCAAGATTTTAATTTTTTTTTTAAAACAATTCTCTATTCCTCCTCTCTTCATTATTTCTCCCTTTAATCACAATTATTAACTTTCCTAATTTTTTTAAAACAATCATTCCCTTATATGCTTTTGCTTTGTCATCAAAATTGAAAAATAAAAAATAAAAAATGCTTACAATGAATTAATTTTTTTTTACAAAAAAATATTTTTTATTGGAATGACTTGTACATATCTTCATATGCAAAAACTCCAAATAAAAATGAATTTTTTTTTTTTACATCTTCAATTGATTCTTTTATGAGACATTTATGTTAAATTTATAGTTCACCGGTTCTCCATTGTTTCTAGGTTTTTCATTACATATATCCTTACAACCACCCCTCTCTTCTCCAGCCAAATCCCATACTTTCCTCCGGCTTTGTTAATTTTGTGCTGCTCCATGCACAATATTTGTAGATAACGGGATGTAGATAGTTTTTTTTACCATTCCTCTATCTTTTTCTCTAAATTTTAAGGATGGAGATATCGATAAGACTCCCATGTGACTGTTCTAATGTGGTCAAATCCTTCAACGCATAACACCATTAGTCTCATCATAGTGAGCACCCGAGGATTTTAGTTGTGACTAGTCTCCGATACGAAACCAAATATTCCTTGAGATGACGAAGTGAAAACATAAAAATGCTTAAGTGCAAGTGTTAAAGAAAATAGAATATATATTCTCTAAGAGAAGAAGGCATAACTACCTCCTTTAGAGTTGTAGGTTCATATGTTGGGGCATTATCTAGTGGTTGCATGCTTGGTTCAACTAATAAAGTTTATAGTCGAATGTTAGATTGTTGTCAAAGATTTATTGTTTGTTAAGATCTATGTCATTTGATGTATAGGGTTTGTTTGTTCCAAAGCGTTGCCGTGTTCCAAGACTATTATATCGCTCGACTACACGAGGCCCTTTATAATTTAGAGTCTTGTATGCTCATATTTAATAATTTCATTATGTTAAAGGTTGGGTAGCTGACGCCCAACCAGAGATCATGGGATGTCTTCCCCAACGTCATTGCTTTTATATTGTCTTGAGGTCTTATTTTATTATGTTAATATGTTAAAATATATGTCTCTCTTTAATGTAATTCGTTTGCTAAAATATGTTGGGCTAATGGTTTCCCTAAGAGTTGTTGGGCAGGTTTATTATTGGGCTTGTGTGTCATTATGGGCTGAAAAATGGGCTCAGTAAGCAATGGACGATTGAGATCATATTGTGTGGACGGTCAGGATTACTTCGCGAGACAATCTGATATAAATAGATTGTTATACCATTTTCTTTATTCAGTCTCTCTCTCTCGTCTGTTAGGGTTTCCTGTGATAGGTTTAATCTTTGTAAGTTTTTTCTTGTATTTCCAGTTATTAGTCACCAACAACTGATCATATTGATCAGTCGTTGATGATAACTTTGTATTGTTTACTGATCTTAACGATTGTTAAGATCTTTGGGTATTGGTTGGGTGTTTTTGGTTTGGGTAACTAATAAAAGTTTTGGTTATCGTTTTTGTCGCTATTTCTGTATTTTGTGGTTTCTGTATGTTTGTTTGGTTGATTGAGAGAGATTCGAGTCTTGAGAGTATTAGATCCAACATTTTCTACACAATTAAACCTTTTGAAATGAGAGAAGATGTAGGGATGGGAAAATAAGAATGATTAGCAGACATTTTATTTTTTTGTTTGTAGAAGTTAGCTATGGGTTTTTAAGTAGTTATAAGAATTTTTTTGACCAAACCGTTAACTAACGTTTTAGAAAAATACAAACCGAATTGTTAACTACGCTCCTATTTGATAGATTTTAACAAAAGTTACTGATTTACAGTTTGGTTTTTTCCGGTTTCTGAATCCTAGACAAAACTTTTTATACATATAAAAAATTCACTTTACGAATTTTAAATTAACCTTTTAAAATTGTAAAATTAAAGACACCATCATTTACATTTCTTGTAAAATTAAACTTTTTATACATATAAACCAAGATTGCAGTCAACCGATAGCGACGTTTAACCAAAATACCGTATTTGGCTATAAGATTCCATTTTGTGTCTACATTTTTCTCACTTTCTAACTCTTTTTAACAACATTTTCAGGCCGAGAAACCATAGTCCAAACTTCAAAAACACCATCATTTACATATCTTTTCACAACGCGAACCTACCTGTTGGCACAGGCAATCTAGTTTATCATGATTCACGATATATAGTTTCTTACAGCAACACTTTACATGCTTTCTCAAAATCTGATTGTTTTGACCCTAAATAGTCAGAATCAGATTTTGCCAACTGATTAGCTTTGATTTTTTTCTTTTTTTTAATGAGGTTTGACCATCTGCTTTTTCTTTGACTCTGTTTAGCTAATAGGTTCACCGGATGACGCAAGTCTGGGTTTTCTAAGAAGTGATAACGCACGAAGATACGTTAGACAGCTTCCTCAGTATCCAAGGCAACAATTCTCCGCTAGATTTCCCAATACGTCTCCTGGAGCTGTAGATTTACTGGAAAAAATGCTCGTATTTGATCCAAATAGGCGTATAACAGGTATCGTGTTTCGAGCATACATATTTTTTCCTTACGACTTGTGAGGTCAAACATTCTATTTTTAACTTTAAAATTGACGTCAGTATAAGCTGCACTCTTCATGGACATGTCTATTACTATTAATGTTTATAGGGAAAACTGCATGGAATGGAAACCAACTTACAAAATAGAATGCCCCGATATAATGTGTTAAGTACGATTAAAAAATAGTGTAACCTTTTAATAGAGCGAATTTTGAGGGGTTTTTTTATACACTTTGGATGAATATCAACCCATTTGACATGTTTCCTTTCACTTAAATCCTTTAGCTTAACCCAACAAACAGCATAACAATAACTACTGATTTGACTAAAATGAATGCTTGAATGTGAACATATAACTAACTCTTGCAAGTTTGTGGCCAGCAAAGTGTAGAAATGACATCAACTAGCAAAGTAGTGATAAGCAAATATTATTATATTTTCTAGAAAGAACGAACACATAGGCCCTCTGGAACTGAAAATAAAAGCAGCAGATGAATGCTTATCCAACTTTTTGGAATTTCAACTCACTATTTTAGGGATCCACATTACTAGTTTTATGCATTCAATTAGTCATCTGTTAGACGGTTTAACACTAGGCAACCCAAACGTCTGGCAAGAGGTGATAATCCTTTTTTGAACAATAATATCTATTACACTATGCAATTAATTATTTGCAGAGGACACCCAAGAGCTTACTCTTTTTGAATAAAAAATACACAGAAAACCAAAAGAAATATACAGGAGAGCTGGCGGATGGGGACCAATAGGTGAAGTTAATATTTGTGGTGGAACAGGATGAAGAGCATTTATAACAATTTGGCACTTTCTTAATGTTACACACCTGGCAAAATGGGTGGGGTGGGTCGGGTCAGGTGACTTGGATCAAAATGGGTTCAGGTCAAAACGTGTTAGGGTCGGAGCTGGCTAATTCAAAAAATGGGTTCTTTTGGTTCGGGTCGTTCGGGTCAAAACGCGCTCAGGTCGGAATGGATTTTGGGTCGGGTTGGTTTAAAAAAATGTAGCTTAGTGAATGTGAATATTACAATTTGATATTTAAATAAATGTAAACTTAACTTGAATGAAGCAGTGGTTTAACTCAGAATAGACAAGCCTGCATACAATATCTACTCATTTGATGATGCTAATCAATAACAAAGTCACAAAGAAATATAGACTATTTTTTTTCTAGCAACATATACCTTCATCTCAAAGTCCAATAAACATCATTCATCAAAAGTGAGACAAAAGAGTATCGCCAACAAATATTACCAGTTTACCAGAAACCCCCTTCAATCTAAAGCCACTAATTTTACATATCTAAACAAAGGTTCGAAATAACTGCAGAATGGATACTAAAGAGTAACAACCATTACAGCAGCACAAGGTTAAAAAACAGACTCAACGTCTCAAACACCACATATGAATTATTAACGTTTCTCAAAATACTTCAAATAGAGCTTTACCAACAAATTGAAGAAAAACCAATTAGAGGTAAACTGATTTTTAAAATGAAAAACTTTGAGTTTCATTTAGGCAATTCAACAAACAGTTGGTGAGTAAGGATGATGGTGCATAAGCAACTCAACAAACTGTGACAAAGATTACTAAAGAGTTTCAAAATAATTAATATCTAACTTTAACAAAAAACTAAGGGAAAATCATAGCACACTTTTATAGATGAGATTGATGCAAAGATTCTAAAATTTAGACCAAAAACTTTACCTCTAGGTTTAGAGACGAGAACAATGTAGAAGACGATTATGGCAGAGATAATTTTCGAACGTAATAGGCGATCAATATAGCCTTCAGACGATTTTCGATGCGAGATTGAGCAGGTTTTCAGGCTTCAAAGACCCATTCTATTTCACGTTCAACCCACTTTAACCCATTTTATGTTTTATCTTGACCCGTTCAAGCCTTTTCTTCTTTATATTTTTGCCCATTTTAACCCATTAAACCCAAATCAAGTGGAGATTTATATGTGCTAACATTTTTCAAAGACATAACTTTTCAGCTCTTATGTGCAGAGGTTTCACTTCAAGAAAATTAAGGTTATGAAACCTTAAAGCTTTTGGGTTATATACAAAAGGATAATGTTACCGAGTCTAGACACCAAAATGGAAGGTTTTCAACCATTTTTTCTTCATTTTAGGGAAACATTAATACTATAGCCGACATCTCTAAGCTGGAATCTAACCAATAAAGCACACCAGAATATCACCTCAACCAAGAATAAGAGGGAGTTTGGATAGTTGGGTCACTTAATATTAAACTCATTAATCAGTTTCCTAGTCATTATATCAAGTTTCCTATAATGGGTATTCACTTGCACTGCTCAATGGACCATCCAAATTTAAGTATTTCAACTATATATAATCTACAAATCATAGATATACAAATCACAATAATCAGTGTAAGTGCAAGTGAATACCCGTAACTCAGAAGCTAAAGCCAAGAAATTCCTGAAAAGAAGTAACCAAAAACAATTAATTTTCCAGATTAAGTGAAAATTGTGCGGTCATTGTAAACAAAGATCTCAACAGTAGCTTTAATAAGCTTAGACGACAACAGCGTGACACTAAAATGCAACAAGTGTCACAGATAGCAGAACTGTGATACAACAATGACAACGTTATCGGCTGTTTTGCAATATAAAGTTGCAGAACCATCTTTAAACAGCAAGCAGACCCAGATGAGTGATATTTGAATATACCAAGCTAAATTTAAAAAGAATGATCGAAAAAGAAGTAAAAAACAAAGCTTTAATCCAAGTTTTGACGTTAAGACTCAAGAACCTTATGCTTATGCCCATGTCAAGTAAAGATATGGTAAGGGGGATTAACCTATATTATTATCGAACTGATTGTCTGTTGATATTATTATCCAATAAATTTCAATTGTAGCAATGTGAACAGAATTTCTACAAAACCTATATTTCTTAAGTCTGTTATTAATTCGCAGATGCGTAATTAATACACACAATCAACAATAAGAGAATGGTGGATAAGGTTTACCTTCGTCAGTCCGTCTAATCCCAGAAAGATAGATGGTGTGGTATGAAAAACTGATATTCAAAGAGAAGGGCTGGGTTTTTGGCCCTTTTCAATCTACGAGGACCAATCCGATTCACAAACTTCTCAAGTAGGAATCCGATTGCAATACTGTAGTAGGTCTTTGGGTTGTTCATTGTTGGTTTTCTCCGGAAATAGAGATGGTGCACTTGGGCAAGTGCACCATCTCTATTTCCGGAGAAAACCAACAATGAACAACCCAAATCATGGGTTATGGACATTGAAAAAATTAACACATCTGTAACAAAGTATGATTAAAAATACAAGATAAAGATCTAATTTGAATAACATTCACATAGTTAAATAGTATTAGGTACAAATTTAGGCTGTTCTCGTCTTTTTTTCTACTGAAATTGGTATGGTAACAACTAAGAACCTCAACAAGACCTCAAAACTGAATCTCATTAGGGTCTGAGGCTTTTGGGTACCCGCTATACTCCAACTTCACATTCAGCGTTGCACAGATAGCGCGGAACTTCAACCTTAATGACCCCATAATATCAGTTACAGACTCGTTTTCTGGCTCCAAAATCGGATACATGGACACCAACTCGTCCATCTCTTTGATGTTCTTTTGAACTCTAGCTGAGAAGCAAGTTGGTTCAACTCGAATCACAGAGTTCCAGACATCAATGCAGCCTCTGTAAAACCCTAACTCCTCACCGGTTATGAACCCAGTTTTTAATCCAACTTCGTGTCCATCATCTTTTCCAGAGGCGAAACCAGTTTCGTAGCCTTCTTGAAAGCCTTCGTTCAAGTGGGTGTCTTCTAAATTTAGCGACTCACCAAATATGTCGTCAGGAATATCCATACAGCCAACTATGAAGGGAAATGAAAAAAAAAGAGTGAACTAGATGAGCAAAAACAGATTCAGACATTAATCCAACTTCATCAATGATAAGTAGTGGCATGACAAAACATGCAACTTTTTAAGTGTGGGTCAAAATGGGTTGGACCAACCCACACATACATTTTTATCCATCTTACAAAATAGAATGCCCCGATATAATGTGTTAAGTACGATTAAAAAATAGTGTAACCTTTTAATAGAGCGAATTTTGAGGGGTTTTTTTATACACTTTGGATGAATATCAACCCATTTGACATGTTTCCTTTCACTTAAATCCTTTAGCTTAACCCAACAAACAGCATAACAATAACTACTGATTCGACTAAAATGAATGCTTGAATGTGAACATATAACTAACTCTTGCAAGTTTGTGGCCAGCAAAGTGTAGAAATGACATCAACTAGCAAAGTAGTGATAAGCAAATATTATTATATTTTCTAGAAAGAACGAACACATAGGCCCTCTGGAACTGAAAATAAAAGCAGCAGATGAATGCTTATCCAACTTTTTGGAATTTCAACTCACTATTTTAGGGATCCACATTACTAGTTTTATGCATTCAATTAGTCATCTGTTAGACGGTTTAACACTAGGCAACCCAAACGTCTGGCAAGAGGTGATAATCCTTTTTTGAACAATAATATCTATTACACTATGCAATTAATTATTTGCAGAGGACACCCAAGAGCTTACTCTTTTTGAATAAAAAATACACAGAAAACCAAAAGAAATATACAGGAGAGCTGGCGGATGGGGACCAATAGGTGAAGTTAATATTTGTGGTGGAACAGGATGAAGAGCATTTATAACAATTTGGCACTTTCTTAATGTTACACACCTGGCAAAATGGGTGGGGTGGGTCGGGTCAGGTGACTTGGATCAAAATGGGTTCAGGTCAAAACGTGTTAGGGTCGGAGCTGGCTAATTCAAAAAATGGGTTCTTTTGGTTCGGGTCGTTCGGGTCAAAACGCGCTCAGGTCGGAATGGATTTTGGGTCGGGTTGGTTTAAAAAAATGTAGCTTAGTGAATGTGAATATTACAATTTGATATTTAAATAAATGTAAACTTAACTTGAATGAAGCAGTGGTTTAACTCAGAATAGACAAGCCTGCATACAATATCTACTCATTTGATGATGCTAATCAATAACAAAGTCACAAAGAAATATAGACTATTTTTTTTCTAGCAACATATACCTTCATCTCAAAGTCCAATAAACATCATTCATCAAAAGTGAGACAAAAGAGTATCACCAACAAATATTACCAGTTTACCAGAAACCCCCTTCAATCTAAAGCCACTAATTTTACATATCTAAACAAAGGTTCGAAATAACTGCAGAATGGATACTAAAGAGTAACAACCATTACAGCAGCACAAGGTTAAAAAACAGACTCAACGTCTCAAACACCACATATGAATTATTAACGTTTCTCAAAATACTTCAAATAGAGCTTTACCAACAAATTGAAGAAAAACCAATTAGAGGTAAACTGATTTTTAAAATGAAAAACTTTGAGTTTCATTTAGGCAATTCAACAAACAGTTGGTGAGTAAGGATGATGGTGCATAAGCAACTCAACAAACTGTGACAAAGATTACTAAAGAGTTTCAAAATAATTAATATCTAACTTTAACAAAAAACTAAGGGAAAATCATAGCACACTTTTATAGATGAGATTGATGCAAAGATTCTAAAATTTAGACCAAAAACTTTACCTCTAGGTTTAGAGACGAGAACAATGTAGAAGACGATTATGGCAGAGATAATTTTCGAACGTAATAGGCGATCAATATAGCCTTCAGACGATTTTCGATGCGAGATTGAGCAGGTTTTCAGGCTTCAAAGACCCATTCTATTTCACGTTCAACCCACTTTAACCCATTTTATGTTTTATCTTGACCCGTTCAAGCCTTTTCTTCTTTATATTTTTGCCCATTTTAACCCATTAAACCCAAATCAAGTGGAGATTTATATGTGCTAACATTTTTCAAAGACATAACTTTTCAGCTCTTATGTGCAGAGGTTTCACTTCAAGAAAATTAAGGTTATGAAACCTTAAAGCTTTTGGGTTATATACAAAAGGATAATGTTACCGAGTCTAGACACCAAAATGGAAGGTTTTCAACCATTTTTTCTTCATTTTAGGGAAACATTAATACTATAGCCGACATCTCTAAGCTGGAATCTAACCAATAAAGCACACCAGAATATCACCTCAACCAAGAATAAGAGGGAGTTTGGATAGTTGGGTCACTTAATATTAAACTCATTAATCAGTTTCCTAGTCATTATATCAAGTTTCCTATAATGGGTATTCACTTGCACTGCTCAATGGACCATCCAAATTTAAGTATTTCAACTATATATAATCTACAAATCATAGATATACAAATCACAATAATCAGTGTAAGTGCAAGTGAATACCCGTAACTCAGAAGCTAAAGCCAAGAAATTCCTGAAAAGAAGTAACCAAAAACAATTAATTTTCCAGATTAAGTGAAAATTGTGCGGTCATTGTAAACAAAGATCTCAACAGTAGCTTTAATAAGCTTAGACGACAACAGCGTGACACTAAAATGCAACAAGTGTCACAGATAGCAGAACTGTGATACAACAATGACAACGTTATCGGCTGTTTTGCAATATAAAGTTGCAGAACCATCTTTAAACAGCAAGCAGACCCAGATGAGTGATATTTGAATATACCAAGCTAAATTTAAAAAGAATGATCGAAAAAGAAGTAAAAAACAAAGCTTTAATCCAAGTTTTGACGTTAAGACTCAAGAACCTTATGCTTATGCCCATGTCAAGTAAAGATATGGTAAGGGGGATTAACCTATATTATTATCGAACTGATTGTCTGTTGATATTATTATCCAATAAATTTCAATTGTAGCAATGTGAACAGAATTTCTACAAAACCTATATTTCTTAAGTCTGTTATTAATTCGCAGATGCGTAATTAATACACACAATCAACAATAAGAGAATGGTGGATAAGGTTTACCTTCGTCAGTCCGTCTAATCCCAGAAAGATAGATGGTGTGGTATGAAAAACTGATATTCAAAGAGAAGGGCTGGGTTTTTGGCCCTTTTCAATCTACGAGGACCAATCCGATTCACAAACTTCTCAAGTAGGAATCCGATTGCAATACTGTAGCTACATTTTTTTAAACCAACCCGACCCAAAATCCATTCCGACCTGAGCGCGTTTTGACCCGAACGACCCGAACCAAAAGAACCCATTTTTTGAATTAGCCAGCTCCGACCCTAACACGTTTTGACCTGAACCCATTTTGATCCAAGTCACCTGACCCGACCCACCCCACCCATTTTGCCAGGTGTGTAACATTAAGAAAGTGCCAAATTGTTATAAATGCTCTTCATCCTGTTCCACCACAAATATTAACTTCACCTATTGGTCCCCATCCGCCAGCTCTCCTGTATATTTCTTTTGGTTTTCTGTGTATTTTTTATTCAAAAAGAGTAAGCTCTTGGGTGTCCTCTGCAAATAATTAATTGCATAGTGTAATAGATATTATTGTTCAAAAAAGGATTATCACCTCTTGCCAGACGTTTGGGTTGCCTAGTGTTAAACCGTCTAACAGATGACTAATTGAATGCATAAAACTAGTAATGTGGATCCCTAAAATAGTGAGTTGAAATTCCAAAAAGTTGGATAAGCATTCATCTGCTGCTTTTATTTTCAGTTCCAGAGGGCCTATGTGTTCGTTCTTTCTAGAAAATATAATAATATTTGCTTATCACTACTTTGCTAGTTGATGTCATTTCTACACTTTGCTGGCCACAAACTTGCAAGAGTTAGTTATATGTTCACATTCAAGCATTCATTTTAGTCGAATCAGTAGTTATTGTTATGCTGTTTGTTGGGTTAAGCTAAAGGATTTAAGTGAAAGGAAACATGTCAAATGGGTTGATATTCATCCAAAGTGTATAAAAAAACCCCTCAAAATTCGCTCTATTAAAAGGTTACACTATTTTTTAATCGTACTTAACACATTATATCGGGGCATTCTATTTTGTAAGATGGATAAAAATGTATGTGTGGGTTGGTCCAACCCATTTTGACCCACACTTAAAAAGTTGCATGTTTTGTCATGCCACTACTTATCATTGATGAAGTTGGATTAATGTCTGAATCTGTTTTTGCTCATCTAGTTCACTCTTTTTTTTTCATTTCCCTTCATAGTTGGCTGTATGGATATTCCTGACGACATATTTGGTGAGTCGCTAAATTTAGAAGACACCCACTTGAACGAAGGCTTTCAAGAAGGCTACGAAACTGGTTTCGCCTCTGGAAAAGATGATGGACACGAAGTTGGATTAAAAACTGGGTTCATAACCGGTGAGGAGTTAGGGTTTTACAGAGGCTGCATTGATGTCTGGAACTCTGTGATTCGAGTTGAACCAACTTGCTTCTCAGCTAGAGTTCAAAAGAACATCAAAGAGATGGACGAGTTGGTGTCCATGTATCCGATTTTGGAGCCAGAAAACGAGTCTGTAACTGATATTATGGGGTCATTAAGGTTGAAGTTCCGCGCTATCTGTGCAACGCTGAATGTGAAGTTGGAGTATAGCGGGTACCCAAAAGCCTCAGACCCTAATGAGATTCAGTTTTGAGGTCTTGTTGAGGTTCTTAGTTGTTACCATACCAATTTCAGTAGAAAAAAAGACGAGAACAGCCTAAATTTGTACCTAATACTATTTAACTATGTGAATGTTATTCAAATTAGATCTTTATCTTGTATTTTTAATCATACTTTGTTACAGATGTGTTAATTTTTTCAATGTCCATAACCCATGATTTGGTAGTAGGGCTGCAAGCCTGCAAACGAACTGAACTTTCAGCGAACAGTTCATGAACCGTTTGGTGGGAAGTTCGTTTGTGTTCGTCGTTTAATAAATGAACGAACACGAACAAAAAAACCCGTTCGTTTAGTTAAACGAACAAACACGAACATAGGTTGTGTTCGTTCGTTTATGATCGTTTGAAGGCTTCAAGTATAAGATGTGAACATAACTTTGTGAGACACTACTTTATTATGTTTATCAATGTTATGGTAAATACTAAGTATGTTTGGATCTATTTAATGTCTTAATATATGTGAATTCGATGTTATTTGAAAGTTAATAGGTGTTCGTTTGTGTTTGTTCCCGTTCAAGAACGCTTACTTGTGTTCATGAATGTTCGTTTGTGTTCGTGTGCATTCGTGAACAAAATAAACAAACGAAAACAAACGGACACGAGCGTTTTCTTAACAAACGAACATGAATAGAAAATCCTGTTCGGTAACTGTTCATGAATTGTTCGTGAACACATATATTTCTTAACAAATGAATACAAACAAAGCCTTATTCGTGTTCGTTCGGTTCGTTTGCAGCACTATTTGGTAGTTAAAGAAACATTTGTGGCCAAACTTTAAATATTAAAACATTTGTGGCACCATCGTAGAAGACCCATTAAAGTTGAAAAAGTCGTCACAAAATGCCAGGTCACCACGCGTTAACACTCCCATCTTTCTTTCATCATCATCATCTTCTCCATCATCACAATAATATTATTATTCCATTTCCACAAATCTTGATTCATCAAACCCTAACGATGCATACTCAAATCCTTCTTCTTCTTTCACTCTCAGTTGCCATCACCGTCGTCTCCTCTTTCTCCCCCACCGATCACCACCTCATCAACTGCGGCACCACCGTCTCCTCAACCCTTGACCTCGACCACCGTTCCTTCACCGGCGACGCCTCCTCTCCATCCCTCTCATCAACCAACTCCATACACTTAACCAACCCTAACCCACTTCCCAATTCATCCCCTCTTTACCACACTGCTAGACTTTTCACCCATCCCTCCCATTACAAATTCAACATCCAACAAAAAGGCACTCACTTGCTCCGTCTCCATTTCTTTAAATTCGATTTCAACCACCTTGCTGCCACGTGTCATGACCAGTTTCATGTTTCTGCTAATGGGTATGTCTTATTACATAATTTCTCTGCTTTGAAATCAACCCCTATGGTTAAAGATTTCTTGATCTCAGTTGATGATGATGAGCTTGTCATTAGGTTATTTCCTGTAGATAAGACTAGTTTTGCTTTTGTTAATGCTATTGAGGTTATTTCTGCTCCTAAAGATTTGATTGATAATTTTAACTATGTGGGGTTGGATCAGAACATGAGACATGCGTATGAGACTGTTTATAGGGTTAGTGTTGGCGGTGTTAAAGTTACGCCTTTTAATGATTCTTTGTGGAGGAATTGGGTTCCTGATGATGAGTTTTTGAAACTGGATGATGGGTCTGTTAAAAGTTATAAAAAGATTCATTTCGATGGCCGGATTAATTACCGGGTAGGTGGGGCGAGCCGTGAAGTGGGTCCGGATAATATGTATAACAGCGCGAGATTGATTCATAGTTTGGATGATTCGATTCCGAAAGTGAATATGACTTGGGTTTTTCCTGTGAAAAAGGGGTTTAGTTATGTTGTAAGGCTGCATTTCTGTGATATTGCGAGTATTTCGATTGGGTTGATTTACTTTAATGTTTATGTGAATGGGAATTTGGTTTATGAGAACTTGGATCTCTCAAAGGTTACAAACTATATGCTTGCTTCACCGTTCTATGCTGATTTTGTGGTTGATTCTGAGAAGTTTTCTGATGCTATAAGAGTTGATATCAGTCCTTCGAAATCGAGCATGGCACATGCGGTTGATGGGATATTAAACGGGGTGGAGATATGGAAGATGAGTAATTCAATGGGTAGTCTTGACGGTGAAGTGTGTGTTGGCCAGTTGGAGTCCAAAAGCCAATCGGGTGGTCAGATGAGCCGTTTACTATCGTTGACAGCTGCAGTATGTTTATTGGCAATTGCGTTTCTGGTTATGCGAAGAAAGACCGGGGCCAAAGATTCAGGTGGGTGGTCACGAGTACCTGTTGATGTATCTGAAATTGATCTTAAATCTAGTTACCCGAAGTCTGCTGGGGTAAATGTTTAGTTTGAAATGTTCACTCAAATGCACGAAGGACATTCTCAAGTATGGATATAACTACACTTCGTAAGTTTATTAAGTTTTAATACACATTTTTGATCTTCTGAACTATCATGCTGGCTTTTCATCACACACTAACTATCGATCTTGCGGAAAAGATTATATATTGCAATATGAATGATGTTTGACAAGCATGCCACTGTTTGTCTAATGTGAATGTCATTATTGTATTTTCTCAAGAACGATGGTTTTTTGGTGATGAAATCCAACATGATACTCAAGGTCATACGCTGGTTGTTTTCCTAGTTGATGCAGTATATAAGTTTTTGTTTTGTTAGATTCGTGGTCCTAAACATATTGTAATTCTCTAATTATGCACAAATAAACATTATTTTATGTGCATATTGTGTATCATTTTCATCATTGCAGAATGTGTATGAGTTTTAACGGTTGCCATCTACGATGGTGACTTCAACCTTTATAACATCCCAACCAAGCGTAGTGATATTGGTCACATCCTTGGCTCATGGGTTTTCAGAAATGTATTATCTGCAGGTCGCATTAATACTTATAACATAAGATTATTTGATATATTTGTGTAAGCATTTATACTTTACATAATAACAAAAAACTTATGTAGTTCTAAAATATTGCTTTTTGATCAAGTTAATTATAATCTAAATGTTTAATCTTTATTAGTTATTAATTTATTTATTGCGTCATCTGGTTCTTGAGATTTTTGAAACCTGCACGACCAATATAGTTGTCGGCTCTTAAGATTCTTGAAACCTGCCCAACCAATAGTCGTCGATATGATACTTACAGTAATAGGTTGAGTTAAACCTCTCCAAGATTTTGATCCGTTGAAATGGAGGAATGGCAGGCCTGTGAGATGCTGCTAAACTCCGTGGTTCTCTCGAGCGAAAAAGATTCTTGGAGTTGGTCTAGGGATGATTCAGGTTCGTTCTTGGTTGGGGTCTGTGAAAAACTGTTGTGCAGTAATGTAGGCTATAGCCAATTTTTTTTATTTTAAAGTGGTGCAAATGGGTGCCTTAAGAAATGTAATATCTTTGCATGGAGAACGAGTATGGACAGACTTCTCTACTCATAATGCGCCTTGGAAGGGCAACATTATGGTTCAGCCAGAGGTTTGCGTTTTCTGTGAGGATGATAGGGAAATGGTCTTATAATTTATTCTAGGCTTGTATGTTGGCTTCGCTTGTTTGGCAGTGTATGAGTGTTTGATGTAATCTCCCCCTGTTTTCACCGTTTCGTTTAGAGACCTTATGGAGTTCCATGAGGTGTCCAGATTGGGGAAAAGGAAAAGGGGGGTGGTCCATTGTTTAATCATCATAGCGTGTTGGTGCATTTGGAAGGCGAGAAACGAGTAGGTTTTCACAAATAAACAGATTTATATAGAAGAGATCCTTGGAAATCAAGTCCGTAAGTTTTCTTTGGTTCAAGTAGAAATCCAAGTATAGTTCTCTTAGTTGGAAAGATTAGTGTAAGTCTTCTTTGTATACGATGTAATTGGCTTTGTTTGCTCGTCTCCTATCAGTTTGATAGGGTGGCGTTGTTTCAACAAAGTTTACAGTAAAAAAAAAAACTTTTAGTAACTAGATTAGTGAAGTCACTCCTTTAGTTTTTATATATTTTTCTTATTGTTTTACGTTTTTTATAGTTAAATCGACTGTTAACACGTACACCCTTCACTTATGTTGTTTTAGACGGATCTAGAGAAGGAGCAGGGGTAACGTCCGTTACCCCTCAACTTTTTTGGCGTAGTGTATTTTTAATATTTTTTTATGTGTTTTGTATTACGTTACCCGTGAAAATTATGTAACGTTACCCCTAAAATCTTGGTCTAGATCCGCCACTTGTTTAGATCACACGATTCTTCAAATTCTTGTTGAATTATAGTTAAATCGCATCTGCTGAACACCTACCTCTAAAAGACTGAAAACTACTACTGTAATGAATTGTGTCCTGTACATTACTACATTTCTTTTGTTTCGTTCACTTATACTTGTTTTTTTCTATTAATATTATTAGTTTATTAATGACATGGGGTTCAAGAAGTCCTTGTGAAACTTGATGGGCGATGTTTTGTTTTGTTTTATTCACTAAAGGAAAAGGACGAAGAATATATAACAAATAATAATTATTGAGGTTGAAAATTCCGGTCATCATATGTTGTTTTCTTGTTAGATATTTTTTTCTGCATTTTATTTTTTATATTATATCTATCTTGGTGGCTGCCTACTAAGATTTATTATCTTCGTTTGCGTCGTTGTTAGTTGAATTATGTTATGTTTATATTATATCACACTAAATAAATGATAAATGGTTGTTTTGTTTCTTACTCCGAATTCGCAATATTTATTTAATATACATTAAAAACAAATGGACGTTATAAATGTGGATGTTACTGATAATCTGAAATCGTTAACACCAACATGGAAGTTTATGGTTTAATTACCCAAACTCGACTACTAAGGTAGCGTTCGTTTCATGGATTGTAATGGAATTGGAATTCACGCGGGAACTGGAATTTGATGCGGAATTTAAGTGTGTTCGTTTCACATAATAGAATAAAATCTTGATGGAATTGGTATGTAGATTCCCTTGCATACAGTGTTGTCCAATTACGATTCATTCTTTTGTTGAACTAACAACATAAGAAATATTCCAATTCCATCTGATCACAATTGCAGCTTTAGTCTGTGTGGTATGTCAAAAATACAGCTTTAGTTGTGTAAGAAATTACGGCTATATTCTTTTCTATTCACTCTATTTGCACACGTATCATCCATGTGAACGCTAAAAAAGGACGTTAGTTTTTGTTTAAAACGACAATTTTACCTCTTTATTTAAAACATAAACAAATAACTCCCATCACAAAACATCATATTGTTCACCATCCTTTTCCCGTCAACTAAAACATTTTTCTTGTGACTAACGACCTCTTTTAACAATATCCACCCCGTATACTGTGAAATCGTCTCATCAAAAGTGTAAAACCTGTCAGACCATATCTGTGAGCTCGCCAGATTAGATTTGTCACAATAAACGTTTTTTCAGATCAAACCTACGAAGTATTGGAATTATAAATGGATCAACAAACACACTTGTACAACCCAACTTTAGGTCGACTTTAATTGGTCTAAGACCACACAAAATTCAAATACAAAACCCCTACTTATACTAAACAAAATTTGTAACCTAAGTTAACTCAAGACCCCTAATAGTAAACAACATATAATCATTATTAATATCTCAACTCAGTAACTCACTAAGATTTATTCTTTGCTTTTCTGGGTGGGCTTTGTATAAAGATCCACCATTGGTCTCAATACTTCCATTGGTTCTCGATGGTAATTGCATGGTAGGTCGATTCGCATGACCTCTTCAAGTTTCATTATGTTGGCCCCTACCATCATGGTTAACCCATCCTCGACCTTGTGGACGACAGTCACTATCATTCCTCTGTTTAAATTTGTTTGATTTAAGCAACTATTGGTAAGACCCACCCTAGTGGGGCGCTATTTGTCAAAAATTTTAAAAAATAGCGCCCCCCACACCATAACACCCAGGCGCTATAGGCCAAAGGGTGGGGGGGGGGGGGGGGGGCTTTATGAAGATAACGCCGGTGGTATAAAAGGTTGACCAATAAAATCGAGCCACGTGGACGAGTCAAACGGTCATATGACCGTTGCTTTGTTTCTTTGAACGGCTATTTTTTTTTTTTGATTTTTATATATATACACTACACACATTTATATACACTACACACATTTATAAAAACACACACACAAAACACATATATTTAAACACAAAATACAACATTAGTTAAAAAAAAATGGGTTCCCCCGCGTCCTTATCTGTTGCGAGAGAATATTATAAAGAGTTTCTAGCCGACGAGGGTGATTCGACAGACGAAGACTTGGAGCAAGATGCGGTTATGAGTGCGCTTGCGCTTGCGTCGAGATATATGGAACAAACTAGTGCGCCTACCACTACACCAAAACAAAGTAGGCAGTATTACGAACGAGATCGGGTTTCGGCAAATGCTCGATTGATGAAGGATTACTTCGATGAAAACCCGACTTACCCCGACCCAAAGATGTTTAGGCGTCGTTTCCGGATGAGCAAATGTTTATTTTTACGAATATCCGGAGATTTGGAGAACGCGTTCCCTTACTTTAAACAAAAAGCGGATGCTAGGGGGTTGATGGGATTCACGTCTATTCAAAAGTGCACCTCGGCACTGCGTATACTCGCTTACGGCAACTAGACGGATATCAACGACGAGTATTTAAAAATGGCCGAGAAAACAACACGCGATTCTTTGGAGTATTTTTGCCAAGGTACATCAATTTTTTTAAAGCAAATTCAATTTTTTTATATATTTTTGTATATAGTTAGATCAATTTTTTTATATATTTTTGTATTTAATTTTTTAGGAATAATAAAGTTGTACGGAGCCCGGTATCTTAGAAGGCCCACTTGGTACGACTTCCAGAAAATTTACGAGGTGCATACCAATGAACATGGGTTACCAGGAATGCTGGGTAGCATTGATTGTCGTCACTGGCGTTGGTATAATTGCCCAACCGCTTGGCGAGGTCAATTCACACGTGGTGACCAAAAAGGACCATCAATTATTCTTCAAGCGGTGGCTTCAGTCGATCTTTGGGTTTGGTCGGCCTACTTTGGTGTTGCGGGTTCATGCAACGACTTAAACGTTTTTGAGCAGTCGCCTGTTATTGAGGATTTCATTTCTGGCAGGGCAGCAAAGGCGTGTTTTTATGCTAATGGAAACTACTACCCACACGGATACTATTTGGTTGACGGAATGTATCCGAGGTATAGCATTATCGTTAAGACCTTCAGTAACCCGTACGATGAAAAACGGGCACACTTCAAAAAGGTTCAAGAGGCGGCGCGGAAGGACATAGAGAGATGATTTGGGGTTCTTCAACAGCGTTGGCATTACATAAGAAATCCTGCTCGTGCATGGACCACAGACAAGCTGCGAGATGCTATGTATGCATGTATAATCATGCATAATATGATATTAGAAGATGAAGGTAAAGCGATATGCCAAAATTATGTACCGGAAGCCGTTCAAGAACTACCGCAAGCCAATGTGGAAGAAAGAATACTCAACGCTCATGAACTTCGTGACCATGAAACACATGACGCGTTATCGGCGGATTTGGTCCAACATGCGTGGTCGGTTCGGTATATTCCAAACGAAGGCGAAGATGAAGAAGAAGATGAAGAAGAAGGTGAAGAGGAAGGTGATGATGGAGAAGAAGAAGAGTACGATGAAAGCGAAGATGAAAATTAATATTATTTGTAATTTTTTTATATTTATTTGCCTTTTATTTGTGTGTTTTTTAATATTATTTGTATTTTTTTTAATTTAATTAATATTAGTTGTGTATTTTTTAATATTATTTGTAATTTTTTTATATTTATTTGCCTTTTATTTTAATTATTTTGAGTTAAAAGATTAAAAAAAAAATCCACGTGACCCAATCAGAAACAGGGGCTTTATATATAAAGCCCCACCACTACACCCCTTTTTCAGTTTCTCTCCATGCTGACTCAGCAGCCACGTGGACCAATCAGGAAGGGGGCTTTATATATAAAGTCCCCCACTACGCATGGTCTAAGTATCTATATGGCATAGAATTAAAAAAAAAAAAACAAAAAAAACCACCACTAAAGTAGTTCAAGTAGACTCCTCAAACGAACAACCAAACTCAAGTGAAGTAATTAAAAAAAAAACAATGTAATCTACTTTTAATTCTACACAATTGCATACCACGAGACTTGACCTCTTGGGCAGTGACGGATCCACGTCATTAGAAATTAAAAAACACATATTTGTCTAACACATACCTATATATATCTCACATTGTTTCAACAAATTATAATTAACATCACTAATAATCATTCAAGTTCAACAAATTAACATCATCACTAATTGATTAACAAATATGGTGGGTTAGTTGGGAAAGGTTTGTTGCAGCATAGAATTTTGCGGGGGCTTGGAGTAGGAGGTGATAAATTAAATCTTTACATCATATATAATGCGATAGTAGTGTCTTCGATCAATACCGATAAAAAAAATCATGTGCAGGCATTATGAGGTGGGAAATTAGGGCCAATAAGACTGTTTATATTTTCTAGTTGTATGTTATGAATAACACACACACACACTTATGTTGTTACCTGTCACGTTACAAATAACATTTTAAATCTCAACATTTTTGGTAAAACATATATATAAGAGTCAATCATCAGTCGGCTGGAGGTGTAAAGGAGTTAAGATACACTAGACAGCACCAAATAGTTTCCTCATAATTAGCTAGTGATCAATAAAGAAAAGGGACCCAGGTCTGTGCATGGATTCACGTGCTGCTGTTATCTCTTTGCCGTTTA
Source organism: Ambrosia artemisiifolia (assembly GCA_032199755.1). Taxonomy (NCBI): domain Eukaryota; kingdom Viridiplantae; phylum Streptophyta; class Magnoliopsida; order Asterales; family Asteraceae; genus Ambrosia; species Ambrosia artemisiifolia. The sequence continues at coordinate 46,659,797 of CM063527.1, read as the reverse complement.
TTACACCATCATATGATCAATCTAAGGCCCCCTACCCCTTCCTTCTGTCCTTGCTAGCTAGCTATCTACATAGGATTCTTAACTACCATGTGCACACACAGAGTCCCACGTGCATGGCCACCTGCACGTGCCCTCCACTTATTGGCTGCTACTGATTCCCACTCTCACTCTCCTCTCTCTCTCTCTCTCCCTATTGATATGATATGATATGAAAGAGATGCTGCTGTCATGTTATGCCCTACCCCTCTCTCTCTCTACTGTCACACAAGACAAATGTCTTTAATGATACCATTCAAAGACGAAATATTACACACTAACTGTGACTCTTCTTGTTTGTGTTTGTGTTAAAAAGTGAGTGAGAAAAGGATTTCTTGTATGTTGTTTTGATTTTCAAGAAAGAACACACAGTATAAGTGTTGTGAGTTCATCAGTGAGTGACAATTAAAGGGTTTCAGTTGTTCCACTTTTAAAGATATCTTTAGAGTTTAGACACTCATGTTTATGTTTTTCTTCATAATCATTTCTTCAACACACAGTAAGTCTCTTTGTTTGTTTGTGTGTGTGTGTGTGTTAAACTAAGAATACATGGTTCATTCAAGGAAAAAGACAAGGTCTTACTGTGTTGACGTTTGTTGTTCATCCGTGTTATAAGTAAGAAAAATATAAATTTTCTTGTGCTTTTAAAGATCATTTATTTTCAAGATTATTGCTTTTACACAGAGTAAAGTAGTAAAGTAAAATCAAGTGTGTAATTTAGGGTTTAAGACTATGTTTGATGGAGTTCCAGTTGAGCATTTTCACCGGTTTATATCCACACCCACACCCTCTTCAACAATTCCTCCAAACTCTTCTTTGATCCAAACACAACAACCAATTTCAACTTCAACAAACCTAAATCATCATTTTCTATCTTTTGATCCCATATTATTCCCTCCTCTTCATACTCATCATCATCATCATCACCAAACCCTTTATCAATCCAATCACTATGTTCGAGCACCACCGACACATGATCAATACATGAATGAGAGTAGTCAAGGCAAAGTAGATGAAGAAATCGATCTGGGCCTGGATGTAGTAAATGAGGCATGGTCTAATGATGAAGTTATTCAACTTTTGAGGATCAAATCTAGCTCCGAAAATTGGTTTAAAGATTTGACTTGGGACCAAGTTTCCAGGTAAGTAATAATCATATATATGCTTGAATGTTCTCTTTCATTAGTTAGTAATTAGTTATCAGCTAGTACTTAAGCTAATTGGCAATAAGCAAAGTAATTAGTAATTACTAGATGAAGTTCATTTTTATTTTAGACAACTTTACAACTACAACTATTTATATATGTAGTGACATCAAATAGAGAATATTTGAACTTTGGTGATGTAATTAAGGTCACATGTTTAGGATTTGAAACCATATGAGAATGTTTATATAGTTATCCTAAACATGTGACCTTTAATCTAATCTTCTAATCTGGTAACATGATATAAAAAATAGAATAGTATACTTTCATTTCTATTTTTTATATCATGTTAACAGATTAGAAGATTAGAAACATGAGTATAATATTAAAGAGTTTAGTACGTAATGAAGATTTATTAATTATAAAACGACATTTTGAGATAAGATACTATTGTTTTCTTTTAAAAACATTTATAAATTAAAAGATAGAAATAGGAATTGGTGAAATAAGAAAATATATGGAAAAAGAATTTTGGGCTCTTTGTGTTTGAAATGTTTTGTAAGTTGTAACCAGTTTGCTATATGTATGTACATGTAAGGAATGTTGTACATCTTAAATATGGAAGATAAATCAATTGTTTTCTGTTGATTATTATCTCCAACTTTATATCACAAATGAGTGAAGCATTTTAATAATAACAAACAAGTGTACTTGGTTTCCTTTTCAAATCATCTATATAATTTATATACTTGTTAACGGCAAATACTCACATATATTCCTTTACTCACTTGAACCCATAACTTTATTGGTGGGTCACTAGAGCTTGGTCAGCAATTTATAATGGTAGCTTTCTTTACATGAAAAATGAAGCATTTTAACTAATTTAATTAAGGGTTATTTAACGACAAAGCAACAGTTACTACACTGATTAAAATAACTGTAGTCTTAACTCTTAACAATTATTTTAGAACCTTGAAGAGAGAGTGGGAAAAGGACTTTAAGATGCAGACAAAAATGTAGGTGTGCGCAATAGATATTTAGATGTTTGTTAATTAAATTTGTATAATGGTTGTTGGAGGTACAGAAAGCTAGCAGAGATGGGGTACAAAAGGAGTTCAGAACAATGCAAAGAGAAGTTTGAAGAAGAAACTTGCAGGAGTTTCAGTACTACCATAGATGATCAGTGCAACAAGAGCAACAGCAGCAGCAGCAGGTACTTGATTAATGAACAACTTGATGGACATCTCTGCAATCATTCTGACCAAAACACTCACCATCATGTCACCATTCAATCTCCTGAAAATGCCAACCACCAAGAACAACCACAACCACATGAAAAAGAAGAACAACTAAATCTTGAGGCCCAAGGGCAAAAAGGTCATTTTGAAAAGAGCCCAATTGAGACAATGGCACAACCAAGTGATCAAGATGATGCATTAGTGACAAAGAGCAAGAAGAGGAAGAGAAAGTACAAGAAATTCAAGATGGTCAAAGGGCTGTGTGTTGACTTGGTGAACAAGATGATGGCTCAACAAGAAGAGATGCACAAAAAGCTACTAGAAGACCTGGCGAATCGCGATGAAGAGAAGAAGAAGAGGGAAGAAGCTTGGAGGAAGGAAGAAATGGAAAGGGTGCAAAAGGAAATTCAAACCAGGGAACATGAACAAGAGATGGCAAGAGATAGGCAATCTACCATCACTGAGTTCCTCAACAAGATCACATCTTTTGACACAAAGATTCAAATCCCTTTTGATATCAACTTACAAGACCTTCAAGCTAATGCCACATATATTGACAAGTCCATGTCCCTAAGTGAAATTACCAAAATACACTCTTTAACCGAAAACACCCATCAAGATCAGCCGCCAATGGGCGCTAAAGATGACATTGGGAAAAGATGGCCAAGAGATGAAGTGTTGGCATTGATAAACATAAGGAGCAATGTGAACAATGGGATTGGTGTTAATAGTGAAGAACAAGCCAGAGGTTCTTTATGGGAGAGGATATCACAAGGAATGCTAGAGTTGGGATACAAGAGAAGTGCAAAGAGGTGTAAGGAGAAGTGGGAGAATATAAACAAGTATTTTAGGAAAACAAAAGATGCAAACAAGAAGAGGTCTTTGGAATCAAGAACTTGTCCTTATTACCATGAGTTAAGTAAATTATACAACCAAGAGAAGCTAGTATCATTGTCCAACTCCACCGGACAAGAGCTACCCGCTACCAAAATTACGCCAGAAAACTGATGATGTTCGTTCAGAGATCAATGGTATATGGGTACGTTCAATGAGAGTCCTAATAACTAGACTTCCAATGTCGTTGTCTTGTTCACCTTTATAATTTGGTACGTACATTTTTTTTTTCTTGATGTTAAATCGGCTAGCACATTTTTTGTTTGGATAATTAAATAAATCGTGTAGCATATGTTTTCTTATGATCATGGTCTTTTTATAGCGCAAAGTATAGTATCGTTCATAAATAAAGTAAATTAAGGGTATTATATGTAACTTTCCCTTGGAATCTCTTTCTCTTTCCTAAATCATCAATATAAATGAATAACAAATAGAAATGTTGGTGTTGCACTTGTCATAGATGGCCAAAAGTTCACGTACAACCATCGATGATTCTTCATGTGGTTGTATTGCAGCCGTTGATGAGTGATGAGTAACTTATTATATCATTTTCAAGTTTGAGCTCACTTATTTTGATCATATTTTTTCATGCAAAGTGGTTGAATAATTATACAACATTATGTATATATTCACCCAGATTTATATAAATAAATTAAGCAACTCAATACATAATTACCTAGCCATCATCATCATCATACTCACTAAATAAATTATTTCAATCATATTTTAACAACCTTTACTTATTTACAACAAACTTTTATAATATAATTTCATTTCACTGAAAAAAAAAATGACAAATTACATAATCACAGGCAGGCGGGCAACAAGCTGCATCGCCACCCATTTTTGAATAATGAAACTGAACCTACTAAAGATAAACTCTTGCCCTTGAGGGGTCGAAAAAATGCTATGAACGACCCGTTGGACTCTTGTAAGGAAACATAAGTAATATAATGTTTTTTCATGGTAACTAACATTCAAAAGGTGAAGTTTTTATCAATATTTTATAGAATATTTGCCACCGATTAATCTAAGTTGATTTGGTTTTGGAAGCACCGGTAAAGAGAAAAGAGCCGACAGGATATCCACCAATCTAAGTTGATTTGGTTTTGATTTCGTTAGTGAAAACTTATCTAAACTTGAAGGGATAGGGTCTCAAATCCTCGGCGGATAAGGATAACCATAACCATAAAACCAACTAAACTCCAAAGCATCCGCGGAAGCCTTCAATGCGCATGAATATTGCTCAGCTGCGCGAAAGTACGTCATTGGCAAGAACGATCAGACGCGCAGGGACACACGCGCGGGATAACAAGTACAAGGATGTACGGAAGATCCTGAATCAGGAAGATATAGTCAGAATCTGGACGCATGCATGCTCGTCCAACCAGAAGATGACGCGTGCCAGGGCGGATCAACCACCCTGCCCAGATACAACGACGTGACAGCTTCCATGCTGAACGTGCCGTGTACAGTATTGTCAGGGTACTGTACGCCACATGTCGCTTTGCAACTCATCAAACATCATACCAGACGCCTCCACAAGTCAAATCACTTCGCTAGTCAGAAAAAGCACTCGCCTGCAGCCACTCTAGTAGCGCCACGTGGCTCTATAACAAGGCGGCACACTCTTTTTCTCACATCAGCATTAATTATCACCATGCTCTTGTACTAATATATTGGGCCGATGGGAGGCAAGCCCTTAACTCGGGCCCAGACCCATGATGGGCTAAGGGTTGGTGATGTTTAGCCCATGCATATCCTATATAAAGAGGGTCACCCTTCCTTTGTATGGACATGTCATGTTACAGTTTACACTAACGTCTTCCAGAGGTTCATTTAACATGGGAAGAGAAATGAATTGGAAGGAAATGAGAAAAAAATGTGTTCCAGAGTTTCTTGAAAGGGAGAAAGGAAGAGAACGAGAAGGAAGAAACTTAGGTTTCTACCCTAAAATCAATCCTTCCAAATTGGAAGGAACCAGGGAGAAAGGAAAGGAAAAATGAGGATTTCTTTCTCTTCTCTTCCTAAGTGGATCTCTGGAACACGGTGTAAGTAAGCCAACATCATTTTTATGTCTATACGTTGGAGTCGATTTCGACTACCTAGCAGTCGCCTCCCTTCGAACGACCCTCTAATTAATCTCCTGTAGGTTGGTTCGAGGTCACGAGTGTGAGGCAAATGATCATACCCTTCAGCAACAACGAGTTCAAACCATAATCACCTACTTCTAAGGTATTTATAACCCGTTGTTTCTTCATAACTTTTTCGGCTCTTTTTGTTGTACAAGTACAACGACATTTCCATCGACGCTGACACCACTCCGATAAGCTAAAGAACTCGATCAAAGCACAAACAAACAATCTAAATTCTTAAAACTAGAGTAGGTTGAATAATGCAGTCATGGTGTTCTCCTAAATGCATCCCTTTGATTAAATTATATTGAATTAGCCGGACACTACGACTAAATCAATTATACCATATATGAAACAAAACAAAACATAAAATGAAAACTTACGAAAGTAAAATTGATTGTCTTGAAGTCGATTCAAACAAACGAAAATAAAAATGGGTTCTTGCTTGTCGTTCTTCGTCGAAGTCTCCCCAGTAGAAAGGATCGATCCCTGGAAATTCTAGTTGGTTAACTTTAGTTCTAGTGGGCCTTGGACTATTTATCAAAGCCCATTTTTTTAGTCCATTTATATTTACTCCAATTGAGTCTAAGCCCAACAGAATCCTAAATTTACATTCTTTTCTCTTATGCTCCTTTGCATAACACCCATTTCATTCCATTTATTCAGCACCACAATTCGAAATTGGGATCATCATTTAAGGTTTCTCAAATGAATATATACACTAATCATGAGTCTTAAAAGTTTATGTAGCTTTTTCTTGACATAATGAACGGTAGTTACCACTTGGGTCTTGGCCCAGTGGTAGTAGCCTCTTTGGCTGTTTTGAGGAGACCCAGGTTCGAACCTAGTAAATGTAAATATATTGGTGTAGTTTAAGGGGGTAAGATTGGCTGTTAAAAAAAAATATCTATTTTTTCTTGTCGTTCTTTTTTTTCTTTTTTTCTATTAAAAAAGAAAAAAAAGGCTATTACAATCAAACTAATAAAAAAAGACTTCGAATTACTGAATATATCAAAATTGATTAGTAATCGCTAATGTATGCTCTCGTGATTTGGAATAGAGTACTGTTACTCTATCTAAAAAACATCTTCTCGTTCAATTGATCTAGTGAATCAATGAATGAGATTAAGAAATTAAATTGGGGTGAAGTTTATAAAATTAGAAAAAAGAAGTGTGAAGGATAAATAGGTGTAGCCTACAATTGTTAACTTTTTTCAACTTTCGCCCCATTTTTTAAATGCACATAATTTTTTTCATACGACATTATTTAAAAAAATACACCATAAAAACAAGCATTTTGTCCTCTTTAATTTACATATCCTATCGCTATAGTTTTTAAAAAATAAATAAATAAATAAATTCATTGGGTTTATAACGTGCGTAATCATCATGTATGACGTGCGTCATTGATCAGTATGTTGTGTAACATGTGTGATTACAAAATATAAAGTGTGTAACTATTTGGGTGCCTAATAACGTGCGTAATTATGACGACGAACAAAAATACCGTTTTGAATAGTGACACATATCATTGCTCTGAACCCTTCAAAGTCTTGGTATGTTAAGAAGTTAAGAAGCCTTTGGTATGTTGACCTTTCTCATAAATTCTAATCTAGTGCAAGAATTTAAAGAAATTGCAAAAATAAATACCTCTCTACCGAGGCGGTGGAGATCCGGGTTGGCTCTTTTTCTTTCTACCCGTGCTTCGAAACCAAATTAACATGGATTGGTGGCAAATAATATTATGCAAGATTAATAATAACTTCACATTTGAATATTAGTAAGCATAAAAAAACATTATCATATTACTTATTTTTATCCATAGATTTTAAAGATAAACATTTTAATTATACATTACCAAGACAAAACGAGTTACATTTACATGGTGGGTAAATGAGCAACAAGGTGGGCCGCTATCCCCTTTTTAAATCGCAAAGCCTATCCATAGATCAATAAAAAATCAACAAAATTGAAGATTTAAGGTTCTTAGCTAACACCAAGATACATATCACAAAGCCACACAACTTTATTTGAATTTAGAAAAAGTTCAAATAAGATATGTTGAACACGATTTTGGATTTGAAGGATGCAAGTCTAAGTCTAAACCAATTCAATAAAAAATAATAATGTTAAATTTAATTAACTGACAATTAAAATGTGTTATTTTTCCGCCGCCAATCAATAACCATATTTCATGCACATCAACCAATAAAAAAACAACTCACGATTTAGTTTACTCTTCATTAAGTTTACCTCTACAAATATGTCATCCTTGGTTTCGTGGTGTAGTTGGTTATCACGTCAGTCTAACACACTGAAGGTCTCCGGTTCGAACCCGGGCGAAGCCATCATTTGTTTTTTAAGAGAAAAATAATATTTTTCTATATTTTCTATTCAAAAGCTGAAAACAGGACCAAATCAGAGACATCTTTTGTCATTTATTAAATTTTCGGCTGCTTGATGGCAAAGCAGCCAACCAAAGGGACCCACCATTACACTTTACAACTTGTACTGTACAACACTTCCCTTGAAGCATGGCTATCAATATTCTCTCTTTTTGACTCATATGTTGTTCTTTTTTCTCCACTCAATTTCTTTTTAACTAAACAATTCTAACAACTTAAACATTAGTGGGATTCCTACACACACACAAAAATAAATAACCCTTTACCCTCACTACTCTCTTCATCTCTCTCTGTGTCATAACTTATTAGGTAATCAAGAATATCTGATCATGAAAGTTGTAATCTTTTTGTAAAACTGTTCTTGGGTTTTGTAAATCTTGATGAAATAGAGGTGGGTCTGTTTTCTTTTTTGATTTTGGGATTTGTTATTGTATTATTTTGATGTCTTGAGTTTATAATCATGTACTTAGATTATCAATAGATTAAAGCTAAAAAAAAGTTGGATTATTTCATTCTTATTAGGATCTTTTATTATATTTTTGGATGAAGCTCATGTCTATGATCTCATGTTTATATGATATGTGTGCTTTTAGTTTTAGGATTTTGCTGTGAAAATCTTTATTGGCTTGAGAACTAGTTATTTCCTTGTATGCTTTAGTTTTCTGAATATTATGTTCTTAATCTTTGATTAATCATTTGTTGGTGTGTGTGTGTGTGTGTGTTTATGTTGTAATATGTTTGGGATGCTTGAATTTTAGGCCAAGTATATTTTCAAGTTGGACATAATCTAAACATAGGAGTTAAAAGGGGTAGCTGCGCAACTTGTTGCGCGTTTACCTGTGTTGCAATCCTTGTTTGGTTTTTTATGAATATTAATGAAAAATATTACTTATTCTTACAAAAATAAAATATGGTTAAATTATAATCATTTCATTGTTGGGCATTGTAGGACACTTAATTTGGCTGATGTTGGATAGCATCAAAGGTTGTACAAGATTATTATAAACAAAAACATAACCAATAATGGGAGGTTGCTGCTCTTCATCTCAAAAATTCCAGCTCCATGGAACTCCGGTGTATAATTATGTGCGTAATCTTTACTCTTCACAAATAATCATTTTTTTTCAAACAAGTACATGTAGTTTGACTTTTTAAGGTCAAATTGACTGGTTTACAACATGTTAGATATGAATTTAGTAATTGCTCATGAGATAAATTGTTTGCATACCTCACATTTTAAATATCGACATGTTGTCGTTGAATTTTCCGAACACAAGAGCCCTTTTTCTCTGAATATTTTGAATACAAAAGTTTAACCTCAAAAGTCAATACTATTAATGTATTATGACTATTCTTCATTCTTTAAGCATTCTCACTGTGTTCTATCAAGGACTAGACTTATAGGTGGTGAGACCGGTTTGCCAGTTCGGTTGGGTAACAAGTCAAAACCAGTCGGGTTGACCTAATGATGTGTTGTTTAGCATGATTTAGTCCTTTAACTTATAAAACTTAATAATGTCCTTTATATCAAGTTTAGTGGCTAAATCATGCAAAAGGACGTATCCGTTGAGCAGGGGCGGACCTAGTGTATAACTAGGTGCCGCGTCCGTTGCTGCTCAACTTCGCGCGCGTAGTGGAAAATTTGTTTTTTTTTTTTACGAAATTTGGAAAACGTTGCTACTAAAATGAAAAAAAATTAAAAACTTTATTACTGAAATTCATTTCTAGATCCGCCACTGCCGTTGAGTAACCATGAGTTTAGAGACTATATAATGCAAAAGATGACCTATTTGTTATAAATAAAACCTAGGTTTTAAAAAGCGCGAAGCGCACAAAAGCGACGAGATCTAAAACCGAGGCGCAAAGCGCAAAAGCGGTGGGATATTCGTACGCGAGGCGCAAGACGATTATATAATTTTTTTATATATGCTATAGGTTTTTAGCATCATTTACCCAAAATATAGATACAAATATAGTTTATATATGATTTAACTTAAATGTATAACCTTTTTAGCTACATGTATAACAATTTTAAGCATAAAAACACCCCCCGTACGAAAATCGGGCGCCTCAGGAGCTTTTCTTTTTATTGCTTTTATAAGTTAAGGGTACTAATCATGCAACACAAACATATGTGTGAATTCAACAAAAGTTGTAGACTTAAATTCTTTGTAACTCAAATTGACCCGTTACTCCGTTAGCAAGAAAATACAACTCGAATTGACCATTTTCAGTGATTTTAACTAATCTTTTCTAACTCGAATTGCAGTGTCCACCAGCTTCCAATGAACATGAATCAACAACACCCCGTGATAGTTCATTTTCCGCGAGATTACTAGTTAATGTAGATCTTGACACATCAATACCCGACACTTATAGGTCTCCTCCAACCCCTATTCCATTTGATGTGGTTTTAGGTATTCCACAGTCTACAAACATGGGCTCCGATGATCAAGCTTACCAAAAACCGACTCTTGTGAAAGTCAAGATATATGACCATGTATCTCAGGTTGACACCCCTATTGTTGAGTCTCCTAAGAAAGTTGAGGCTGGATTTGAAACATCGAAAAGTCTTGATTGTTCTTCGGTGGAGGAAGAGGATACCTGTCCCACTTGTTTTGAAGGTAATTTGATATTCATATTATATCCTAGATATGCATTTTTGACTTTTTAGAATTTGACTATTGAAAAGCAGATGGATTTGAACTCAAACATTGATCACATGCAGAGTATGACGCTGAGAATCCAAGAATGGTAACAAAATGTAACCATCAGTTTCACCTTTCATGCATTCTCGAGTGGATGGAACGAAGCAACACTTGCCCAATTTGCAGTCAGGTATTTTTATGTACTTTTGTATGTGTGTTTTACTATATATATAACAAGCTGCATGGGTCAAATAAGTTGGAAGTCATCTGAAGTGTGAGATAGCTAATCTTGATTATATTTATATAATATCAAACTGGTCTGATATAGAAACGTAACGTTGTTGCAGGAAATGCACATTGAAGCTCTATGATCTTTGAAAAACAAAATATTGAAGCAGGTGTTGTTGGGCGTTGAATTTTGCTAGAATTAGGCCCCAAGAAGATTCGTGTGTGGTTGTTTACACCGGTCAGAGGGGTGTTTGGTATTGCTTCTTAAAATGGTGTATTGCATTTTGATGCTCCTTCAAGCTGTTCCAGATGTTTGAGATTGCTTATCTCTCCTTCATATATTAATTTCATACTTGCTAGAATTAAACCTGTAATTTTCTTCCTAAAATATTTAACCGTAATGATCTGTTTCAACCCAAAAAGATCACTAAATAATGCTATAAGCACTTGATAGGTCATAAGAGATTTGTAAACATGAAACTGGATTTTACTAAAACGAAAATTTAAAACAATATTCTACATATGCAATTCAAGATACATACATAGGGATAATTTTCAGTTGTTTAAACTCATAATCATGGTAGCATTTCATTATCACTTCTATAAACTAATAATTAGAGGGTATTTGGGATTGCTTATTTAAATACTAAAGGTCTTTTTTTAAATGAAAAGTGCATATGGCTCCTAATAAAAGGGACCGAAATGTTAAAAAAGGAGTTTGTGACCCTGGCTCGAGTAGTGGGTTGAGAACATGCCCCTTTAAGCTTTTCCATGAGTGTAAAGATGGTAAACCAGGGTCTTCAGGGTTTTTACGCCTTCTAGAGCACATGCAGGGTTTTCATTTCAAGACAGAAAACAGGAGGGCGTCTTTGCAAGATGCAATCTCCCAAGACTTGGACCTTTTTATGGAAGTTGGAGGCGCTCTTAGGGATGGGGCTAAGTGGCTATGTGGGAGGTGCATGGTGATGCATGCTCTCAGCAAAAGGTGCGTTCACAGTGCTGATGACGTCCTCTACTTCTCTGTGGTTACGGGAGATGTGGAAGATTTCATTGTTGGGATCCAGAAACCTCGTCACGTGACTGTGGACATGGAACCTGGTCCTTCAGGAGGTGTGGTTGGGGACATATCCCTCTTAGAAAAGGTTTTCTCACTGCCCATTCAAACTGTCAAGAGCATCCCCCCAAGCTGTCGGTTGGCGTTTGCCAGGCTTTGACGGGTGCCTTGCGCAAAGTGGTGGCTTCACCAGGCTCCGTAGAAAGTTGGGTCAAACTGCTCATTGCCTCGATGTACCCTGCGGGTGGTCAAACCGTCCACTAGGCAGGAACGGAGGTCTGGGAATAGAAATCAATGCAGTGTTGCAGCATCCTGCAAGCGCTTTCTTTGTGGAAAGACGGTTCTGGGTTTGCAGATCTTGTTCCTTCTCTCTTCGATTCCGCAGGAGGTGTTTCTTTTATCAAGGAGGAAGCAGTGGGGAGTGAGGCTACTGAAAAGAGTCCCAATGTCAAACAGTGCCTCCGGAAAGTACGGGATGGTCATTTCACAGCTGCTGTCAAGGTGTTGTGCTCTAGTGGGGTTGCTCCTTTTGGGGATTCTACCATGAAAGCCCTCATTGATAAACATCCAGTGTTGCCTCCCCCGTCCTTGCCTTCTCACTCTGACATCATGCCCGCGCTTGTGGTGGATGAGGACTGTGTGCTACGATGCATCCGATCCTTCCCTAAAGGGACTTCCTGCGGGAGGGACGGTTTGAGAGCCCAGCATCTATTGGACGCCCTTAGTGGAGAGGGGTCTGTGGCTTCCACGGGTTTGCTCTCAGCTATTACTGAAGTCGTCAACTTATGGCTGGGGGGGTTGTGTCCCAGGGTGCTTGCTGAATTTATTGCTTCGGCCCCCCTTACTCCTCTTTTGAAACCTGATAACGGGATCCGACCCATTGCAATAGGGGCCATTTGGCGCAGGTTGGTATCTAAAGTGGCAATGAGGAAGGTTGGTAAGGAAATGGCTAAGTACTTGGGGGACTTCCAATTTGGGGTGGGGACTCCTAATGGGGCAGAGGCAGTGCTCCACAGTGCTAACAAGTTCCTTAACTCCTTCCATGAAGACGGTTCTTTAGCTATGCTCACTGTGGATTTTTCAAACGCGTTCAACATGATAGACCGCACTGCCCTTCTCCGAGAAGTTCTCCAGCATTGCCCGTCTATCTATTTGTGGGTCCAGTTCTTATATGCCCAGCCAGCTAGGTTGTATGTTGGTAATGATTGTATCGGGGCCACTACGCGGGTTCAGCAAGGGGACCCTTTAGGTCCCCTCCTGTTCGCCTTGGCATTACACCCTATGGTTCTCCGAGTGCAAGAAAAATGTAACCTCCCATTTCATGCCTGGTATCTTGATGATGGGACAATTATAGGTGATGCCATCGATGTTGCGAATGCCTTAGACATCATCCGGAAGGAGGGACCATCCCTGGGGCTTCAACTGAATATTAAGAAAACTGAGGTGTTTTGGCCGTCCTGTAATGGGGTGAAACGTAGGGACGGGCTTTTCCCCAGTGGGATTGGTAGGCCAGAAAAAGGGGTGAAGCTCCTTGGAGGGGCTGTTAGTCGGGACTCTTACTTTATACGGGAATTGGCAGAGCGGAGAGCCTCGCGTGCGGTTGATCTCATGAAACTTTTGCCCTGCCTTAGGGATCCCCAGAGTGAACTCCTTTTGCTCAGATCTTGTATGGGGGTCGCTAAGTTGCTTTTTGGTTTGCGGACCTGCCAACCCACCATGACGGATGCAGCGGTATCATGTTTTGACAAAGGTCTGCGGGAAGCCATCGAAGACATAGTGGTATGTGGGGGTCCGTTCTTTGGTGACCTACAGTGGCGATTGGCATCCTTGCCGATGCGTTTGGGAGGATTAGGGCTCCTCTCAGCAAAAGATGTTGGGGTGTATGCTTTTGTGGCATCGCGAGCTCAGTCTTGGAATCTCCAAGACCACATCTTAAGGAATAGTGGGGTTGTCGACATGGACTTGGACTACGTACAGGCCCTCGAAAGGATAAATGACTTTCTCCCAGGTTTTGATATGGACGGTTTTTCTAACAAGGACACCGCCCCCCCCCCCCCCCCCCCCCCAAAGCCTCAGAAAACTTTAGCGAATGCCCTCTTTGGCAAAATCGCACAGAGCCTGGGTGAAACTTTTGATCTATCCCCCCGCCAAAAGGCAGTTATTGAATGCTTGCAGAGCCCCCATGCCCAAGATTTCCTAAATGTTATCCCAATCGAAGGTTTGGGCCAAACCATGTCTAGGGTTGAATACAGGGCAATTCTTAAATATCGTTTGATGATCCCCATGTACCATGAAGATGAAGTCTGTCCGATTTGCCGTAAGGCATGCTTGGACAAATATGGGGAACACGCGGTTCATTGTAAGGAGTTGCCTGGTTTCAAATATAGGCACGACTGGGTCCGGGACGTTCTTTGGGACATTTTAAGAAGGGTTGGGATCTCAGCCAAGAGGGAAGCTTCTGTGAATTTCCTCTCGGACCCCGCTGACGGGAGATCCACCTTACGTCCAGCAGACCTGCTTGTCTTTGGGTGGGCCGGGGGGAAACACGCTTGCGTCGACCTAACAGGTGTATCTCCTCTGGTTGGTTTGAGGGATAGTGGTTTTTTAGCAGGGCAAGCTGTGCGGAAAGCAGAGGCGAAGAAAGTTGAGAAGCATGCTAAAGCCTGCGAGGAGAACCAACATGTTTTTGTTCCCCTGGCATTTGATACCTTTGGCTCTTTGGCGTCGGAAGCCATCCGTTTCCTGACTAGAGTCCAACGGGTTATTCATAGCAGTGTCTCGACTCCGGGGCGACATGGGTTCGTTTTTAGTAGGGTAGGGTTTGCTATCCAGAAAGGGGTGGCGGCGCAGCTTGTTGCCCGCCTGCCCGCTATCTTGATGTAATTAGTCGCGTTTTTATGTTTATGAATAAGTTACTTAAAAAAAAAGTGCATATTAAATGAGTTTTCTAAAATGAGTTTTTAAAAAGGTGTTCAGAATAGTTTTTGTTGTGGGAATAGTTAATAGGTCAATACGCAGGTTTTTAAAAAATATTTGACTTGGCTTATTTATGTAAAATGACAAAAAAGATCATTCTTATATATTTATAACATTTAGTACTGTTAGATCTATACTATATATAATGCATGAATCAATAGTATTTTAATATACCCAAAAGTTAAGAACTTTTTTCCCCACTAATACGCAATGTACAACCCTAAAATGAAGATAAACTAGTCATTCAAACACTTTTACAGTTTAATACCACATCTTAATTACACTTTAATTACCTCAATTGTAATCAACTTTTGCTTATTTAAATAATAGTTACATTTTCCCCCTTATTTAAGGCAACCACCCTCGTGATTTTTAAACGACCATAATTTTGTCATAAGTTAATATTTTTATAAAATAATGACATAATAAAAACGAGCATTTTATTCTCTTTAAATTGAGTATAGTATTGCTAATATTTTTCTTAATTTAATAAACTTAATGTGTTACGATGAAACAGGGTCGGCTCAACCATTTTGGGGGCCTAAAATGAATTTTAAATTTGAAACCCTTAGCTAAAAAACCTTTTTTAGTTTGCTTTCAAACCTGGCATGTTTGCTAGATTTGAATTTGTGCAAAAAAACAAAGAAATAAACGACTTACCTAATTACTTTTCAAATTTGAGCATAAGAGAGACCACGGTTGAAAATCATAACATCATCTTTGCTGGTACGAGAAAAGTGAATTAAAGACACAAAAAAAAAGCTTTACCCAATCAGCTTCCACGGTACATTGATTTCCTTATTCCTCATTATGATGTTTTGACAAGCCTGATGTTTGGGTGTTGAGTGGCTGCAAAAGCGCTAGGATGCTAAAACAAAGTTGCAAACTACAATGAATAATTTATGTAATTGTTAATGAATCGTGAATTGTGATTGTAAAAAAGAATCAATTATAAGTATAATCATAACTACTAATTTAATAAACACTAAAGATAGGTGATATAAAAAAAAGTAAAAGTAGAAGACATAAAAAAACATCCTAAAGTTGAAAACATAATATGAATATCAAAATCTAAGTATCAGCTATGATTATGATAATATAAACATAACGAAATTTTAATCATAATTTTTATTTAATTACATATGAATATCAATAAAGACTTAGCATTTTATTAAAAACATGAAGTTATCATCCACATCATGTCATAATTTATCTATATAATTCGTAAGCTGCAAAAAACAACAACTGCGTGGCAAAACTTAACAGATTATCATTTTACCTTCAAGGGATGCGCAGTGAATCAATAGTTTGATTGATGATTTCGAAGGAGCTAAGTCGCTAATTACAACACCTTAGATTTTGATTTCGATCTCGATTTTGATTATAAAAAGAATCAAAGCAAAAACGTAACAAAAGATAGTTGGGCTTCGAATATCATAATTTTACGATTCAGATGTACGACCTTTCACTGTTACTACACGATTCGATTTCCAATACTCACTTCCTGCTTTTATTGTTAACCTAACCGCATTGCCTTTTTTTTTTGAACGAGCTGCAGTCTAATACTACACAAACAGATCCAATACAAATATATAATAACATCTTAGAATGGGGCCAGCGAAAGTTGGGGCTCTAATCCCATGCTTTAGCAAAATTACACTTAACCAACGTGAAAAGTAACAATCTAATTAAACTAGTGGTATTCTACGCCGCGTTGCGGCGGGTCTTTAGCCGGTATCTCGCCGACTTTCTAAACCTTCTATTCTCTCTCTCTATCTCTCTAAAAGCCCAAGTTTATCTACTCTAAAAAACAAAGTCACTGCCGCCAATTTGAAGTAAATAAATATCCCATATTTCTATATAGATTCCTAGCCAATTTTACCTAGAAAGTAACCATATATAAAGATAAAAGATAAAGAAGCAGTGTAATTTATGAACCCGGTAATTTAAATAACACAAGAGTTTTGTTTTTAGGAGAAAAAAATGTCAAGAAACCAATCAAGTATTTAGCTCAAAGTTTCCACCGTATCTTTTAATTCACATTAGTACTTACTGTGCTTATGAAAATCTCTTGAAAAGCACAAATTTAATTTAAATTTCTCTTTGCCAACCATGTTTAGGCTTTGGTTTTACTGCAGAACTGATTTAAAAATGTTACAAATGAAAACAGCACTCAAGATCACAAGAACATACAATACAAAGAACCCAAAATGTGGTTTGTGATTTAAAAGAATAAACATTATTCATCACCGATAGGAACCTTTTTTGATCAACTATACTCGCCAAACAAAAACATTAACCTTTACCGTAATCCATTTGCACCATTTTAATACAAAATCCGGATTTTTGTTCCGTTGAGTTCAACCATTTTTTGTCAGCCTTCACAGAAAACACCCTTGATGCATCTAGCGTACAACTCAAGCCATCCTTGTTACTGGACAACATATGCCCAGCCAACATTCTTCTTTTTCGGCCTGCAGATCAGCATCAGAGGCTGTTAAAATCTTGTCCCAGAAGCTGCACTGCTGCTGATCAGTTATCCATCTATCAGCGACGAACACAAATTTTTCTTTCTCCATAGCAAACATTTTCGAAAATCTTTCTTTGAATGGTTCATCACCCATCCATCTATCAAACCAAAAACGAATGCTTTTAAAACCACAAATTTAAAGAAATTATATAATCACAATGAGATGAGTTTAATATACATCCAATCCAATTTTATGTAGTTCTTATGGTTATCCACTAAAAATTTAGTATGCATTATACACTTTAAAAACAATATATAAAAGAAAAACACATGATGACTTTTTTATAAATAACTGCTGAAAACATAGTGATGTAACTTTTTAAATCATTTTGAGATGTATATGAACCAACTTTTATAACTTAAGTAGCATCTCATACTTATTAAACCAGTTCTTATCAACCTAACTATAATTCACTTGGTGGTGCAGTATGCATGAGCTTTTACTTTTTCACAGATGCATGAGCTTTTACTTTTTCACAGTGAATTGGCGTACATATATGAGATTCATTTGCATATAGAGCCTTCCCTTGGTAGTTTCATGTTGCCTTTTGCACGTAAACTTGGGTGCACTATTCAACCATTTGATTTTACAGTCTTAAAAGCCACCTCTATTTCAGCAAATGCACATAAGTATGGGTTGACAATCAATCGAATTAGTATAGTTATGCATACTGCACCACCAAGTGAATTATAGTTGGGGTTGACAAGAACTTTTTGTCCACCAAGTGATATTCACATAAGTATGGGTTGACAATCAGAACAGAGGGCAAGTTAATAAAATCATTAAATTTGTAAAACACATGTAGGGTTGAATATCGTCGCACCTGTGGTCTTGAGGGTGATCAGGTCAAACTTTTAGAGGAAACTATTTTTCGAACGACCACCCGTTCTCTCTCTCTTTGTAGGGTATTTCGTTTAGCAATAAACAAATATGAATACTTGCAAGGCTGAAAAAACGCCTTTTCCACAACCACTACCTGGCCATGAAATCTACGTTAAGGGTAATTTAAAAGGGGGTAAATAGATAATTAACAGTAACCACATACCTCGTGATTATATATTAAGAAGAGGCGAGAACACCTCAAATTGTAATGGATTCAAAATTTATAAACATGATATATAACTAATAAAGCTAACCTAGGTGCACCACTGTAATTAAATAGGAAGGGGAAAATTATACCTTGATATTTCTTGTTCTATAGGCTACATGGGAGCTCCCTGTAAGCAAACCGGTTTAAATCTCATTCAATATAACAAACCTTTAAATCTCATTCAATATAAGTATATTTAGAATTGAGTAAAACTTTAAAAGTTGAAAAGAATATATGGTTCCACTATATCAAAGAAAATATGTATAATGATTTTTTATTCAAGAACTGAAAACCATGAAAAGTTGACATACAATGGTGAATTTATATCTTTTAAAAATTTTCTGAGGCATGACAAAAATCAATATTAAATAAGAAAGAAAATG
Source organism: Ambrosia artemisiifolia (assembly GCA_032199755.1). NCBI lineage: Eukaryota > Viridiplantae > Streptophyta > Magnoliopsida > Asterales > Asteraceae > Ambrosia > Ambrosia artemisiifolia. The sequence continues at coordinate 46,641,034 of CM063527.1, read as the reverse complement.
AGTCACCGCCAAGCCTGAGAGATCTTCTATAGTTTCGCTTTCAAGAGGAGGGAACTCTCCACCATTTGCCTGAAGTGTCTCAATCATTTTTTGTAGAATACAATATCACTCCAAACCTTACTGGGAGGATATTCTCAAACAAAGTGACAATCGAACAAATCAAACCACAAAATGAATACATAGGTACCAAAAAACAGTAAAAAAATTCCTACAATGAGTCGGCTCGGTTTAGGTCGTTTCTTACTGTTTTAAATGAACGTGGTTTAGACATTGACAAACAACATAGCAAATGATTACCAATAACTGAATCAACGAAATCAATCCGAGCCCTAATTTGTTCAGCATGAAAAATCATCTCAGTTGTAAGAATTTGTATGTAACTTTAAAGATAATTTACAGGTTTATTATTATTGCCTATAATAATCAGATGATGCGTTAAACTCTTAACACGAAAAGCTATATTAGAAAACAGTAAAATAATCAATCACCTATACTTTCTCTTCTTCATAAAGTTTTTAAATTTCTCCTTCCAATTCTTGAGCACAAAACCCCTCTTCTCACATCAACATCCTCCATTTATTCAACCTTTCTTCTGCAAAACCCTTCTTCTTAGATCAACATCCTGTGAATTAAACAGAAAATTACATCACCCATCAAAAACTCAAAACCAACTGCAGGAATTATTGGGCCAAATTCAAAAACCCTAAAGAGAAACTCACTGAGTCATCGTCATCTTCATACCGCTTCTTACTGTAACCCAGATCCAAACAACGTCAAAATCAACATGAGATTAGTCAACAAAAACAACAATTAGACCCAGACACGAATCCAACCAAACAAATCCATGAAACTCATTAAAAAAGGAACATCTAAACTCAAAAACATTGTATAAAGAACATTAGATTAACATAAAAAACTACGAAATTAATAAAATTTTATCAAAATATTCATGAATACTGACTGACCTGTGTTAGGATTGAAGAAGAAACTATGGCTGTCAAACCACCCAGATCTGGTATAAAGACGAAGTTAATGGAACGGTCGTCAGTCGATGATGTGGTGGGAGAGGAGAGAGAGGAAGCAGAGGCGTCGATGGGAGTCGGAGGTGATGGGTGGTGCCAGGTCCGACCTCTTCCCTATCTTTCGCAAGTGATGATTATCGGCCGGTGACGTTTCTAGAATATAATGGTGGTGATGGGAGGTGGCTAGCGGTGGGGTGAGAGGAAAAGGTAAAGAGAGAAGGAGGTGAGAAAATAATGTATGGAGATAGAGATCTGTGTGTTCAGTGATGAGGTGTTGAAAGAAAGCAAGGAACATGTAACACGTGTATGTATGCGTGTATGGAGGTAAGCTATGTTGAACACGTGTATATAAGAAAGTTGTAACATACCCACCATTCATATAACTTGAAAATCACTATTGGTAATCACTGTTCAATTAACAATTACTGTTCAAAGTAGTTCATATATTAATATAGTATAATAAACCGAACCAATTAACCGATTGGTTAATAAGATTGTTTAACCGATGACTTTGGTTTTGGTTGAAGCTAATACCTAAATTGAACCGAACCATGCATATCTGTAAGTTGGTTGTGTTCCCTGCCACATCGCTCAAACACTTGCTAGTATAATATTATATGCTTAACAATTTTTTTGGACAAAAATTATAATTAAAAAAATACAAAATATATACAACAAATTATTTGTAAAAAATCTTTAATTTTTTTATTAAACCATATAATAACCCTAATGAGTAATAAAAGAAGTAAAAGGTGGGTAAATTAGTCATATGCTATACAAAAAAGCTAAGAGTAGTTTCAAAAGTTATGTTTTGTGGTTTTTGTAGCTTTTAAAAAACATATTTTTAACCGATGCCCTAAAGCCAAACAAGTTAATAACTTATTAGTTTTTTGGAAAAGGTAGCTAGTAAGTCAATAAGTTGTTTCTAAACTAAATCCTAAACATACTTCTATTAGTTTGTAAAATCTACGATTTCACTACTCGTCTTGGCTCATCCAATCATGCACTGCCATGTCAATCTCACCATCAGATACTGATAGCACCTACCCTCATGTACCTAAAACTTTATGTTTTTTATTTATTTAAACAATTAATTGTAATTACAATCAAATAATCTAAATAAAATAAAATACGTAAATCAACCAAATTTTATGCCGATGATGTCCAGCCCAGCTGGTCGGAGGTGGAAGGGTTTACTCCTTAGGGAGGTTCCCGCCCGGGCTTGGTCTCAGGTTCGAATCCCCCCACTCGCAATAAGGGGTGAGAAATTCAACACCCGCGTTTTGCCTGGATTCGAACTGGGGTTGAGGGGTTGTGCGTCGTTTGGATTCACCGCTGAAATACACCTTCCAAAAAAAAAAATCAACCAAATTTTATCGCCTCAAAACCCACATTTACCGGTGTCACCAATCACCTCCATCATAACCATTGCTTAAACCACCACAACCACCTCTGATCATCAATAAAATTGAACCTTTCTACCATGGCCCTTTGTGGGGTTGCATTTCTTGCACAGATGAACCACCGGATATCTAATCGGAAAAGCATGGGGGTGTAAAATAAAACTCCAAAAATAATCGATCGATCGGAGATCCAGTCGGAGAAGACAAACCAGCCAGAGACATTGTTGGAGACCCACTGTCATCCTCCCCTCACTTCCACTAACTCCATCCTCTGTTGTAATAATTTACATGTAAACCAATATGGTCAAGTTAAGTTAAGTTGTCAAGATACGATAATTAGGGAAATTCACTCAAGTGTCGTTGATGTGGTGATTAGTGTACTTTAGCTAGCAGTTACATAGGTAATGAGTGGGGGTGTCAATCCCAGTTATCATAATCAAGTTCAAGCAAACACATACATAGCAAGCAGTTTTAAAGTTTCAGCTTTGCATGTTTTTCACCCCCAAGTTAAAAGATAAAACAATTGAAAAGGGGGCCGCGGACTCACCTGATAAGTTGCTAGGTTATTCAACACAAGTTTTTGTTACGAATAAGAAGGGTCATCCTACGTGAAAGATACAAGCACATTTACGCGTATAAGACTAAGTTAAATGAACTAATATTGTTGGTTTGATGATGGATGGTCATAATATGACTTACTGCTAGTGTATTATTATGGTATTTATCGTTTTACAACTATTACAACATTTAAGATTGTTCGGAAGTGAGTTATTACATAAACAAAGTTACCCAGTAGTGAGTGGTCGGACCTAAATTTTGGACCTGTTTGTGAATTTTAATCACCATAGAGGTGTACATGTGGGTTTTTAGATAAACTAGTTCGGTTTATGAATCAAATTGATTTTTTCATGGTAGGCTCAAACCGTTTAGCCTTAACCAATTCGGGTTAGGAATCATTTGATGTGTTGAAAATCCCAACCATAATAATCGGGTTGGGCTGGGCTCTAAACCGGTTTGGTGGGTCCACATGTTTTTTACAACTCCTAAAACCGGATTTTTCATGCAAAATCACAGACTTCTTAGTAACCAATTGGGTAGGGGTTCGGTTATGAGCGGAGTGGGTCGGCCCACTTTGTACGCCTCTACATTACCTCTCTCCTCTTAATACTGTCAGTCCATCAATAATGCTACAAACTCCTCTTGTCTTTTAACTTTGAACTTTTCTTTTTAAGTTTTCATCGTTGACCGTCTCTTGTTAAACTCCGATGTCACCATAATAGGGTCAATATTCCCACCAAACCCTTCATCATACCACAATCCTTATAACCTATGTTTTTTCATTATAAACATTGTTGATATGGGTAGAGTTTGTAAGAAGAAATTGTAGGAAGTGGGTCACAATTTTATTAAAATTATATTAATAAATAAAAAAAAGATACTCTCTTTATATATTTTTGAAATTGTAGTACACGTACGGTGTACAGATCCAAACGAAGATAACATGAAATACAACATATGTAAATAAACTAATTCAAACTATAGTATTCAACAAGAGTTTAAATTGCGTCTTCTTGTATGATCCTTTGCGTAGTCTTCAATGAGATCTTGAACTGTGTCTTTCTGTATGATTCTTTGCTACAAGAGAGAACAAAAAAGTGTTGAAAATTGTGGCTCATGCACGTGTTCTACACGCTTCACTTAAAATAGATTCCGTGTCCTACTTAGACAATGTGTTTGTCTCTCATGGTACAACAGCCAAAGTAGTATTCATTGTTGTGGATGGCTCACGCACCTAAGGTTACACTAGGTAATATTTTAGTGTTAGAACTTTTGGAATGGATAAGGATATGAAAGTGGCAGAATCGAGTAGAGTATACTCATCTCTATTTAGTTCTCAGACATGCGGGTCTTCAAGTGTTCATCTTTTCTCCAACATTTTTCCCTATATATTATTAGGTATTTTCTTTTATTTCTCTGCACACTTAAATGAGGAACAAAGCCTACCATTCATACAAGAGCCTCAGTTAATTAGAGATTTAATTAGAAACAAAACAAGAAACTCTAATAAAACTAATCAAGTGACATTATAAAAACCATACTCTAAGAGTTTATCACCGTATGAAGAGTCCCAATAATAATATTACTAAACAATTTCCATTCACATTATCTAACTTTCGAACATAAATTTAACATAAATATAATTAAATGGCCTTGGTTATCATTTATCTAAATACAAAACCATTGCCCTAAATACCATATTGGTTAATTGATGATTATTTGATGGACATAATTATTCTTAAATATTATAAGTAGAGTTTCTCTTGGGTGCGTATATATTATTGGAGATATTCACACATCATAACCTACAATTCTTTACAAGAAATATGGGCGATAAGGAAATTAAGTCTAAAATATATGAAATGTCCCAATATCACGCGTATTGTTAAAACTCATCATGTGCGTTTTCCTATAAACTTAAAAGACCAGTGGGAGCACTAAGTATCCTAAGTATAACTTGTAAGAGTTTCAAGAGGTGGGGGGGGGGGCGACAACTTGATTTTACCTCAAATTACACCTCTTGTACAAGACATTACTCAATCACATCTTATATCCTTATAATTTAATATTTCTCCTAATAAAGTCTCGTAGATTCCTAAATGTCGGCAAACTTGCATTTCTTACCACAACTGAAGTAATCCTCAACAAGACATGACAAACTAACATAAACATCATTAAGTTGTTTCTTTGTTAGAATCCATCGGCTTTCCAATGTTAGATATAATGTTGACCTAAAGCATGCTGAATTCTTATAAGGTTAGTAGGAGCAGTAAAATTCCTTATCATGACTTGTCAGAGACTTAGAAGTACTAGAGGCAAGGGGAAACGCGCTAAATGTTACTCCGAAATTTAACTCCGATTACACCACTTGCTCACCATACTGCAAGAAATGACATTACATCATCTCTTACACACTTAGAAACTAATTTTGCTCCTAATTTACCTTGAAAGAAAGCACCTAATCAAGAGCTAATCCGTAGAAGTGAAACTCCTAATAAATCCAATAACAGCTCAGGAGGTCATCTAGGTCTAAAAGGCCTACTAACCTTGATGATTATTTATTCTACATGGCCAGAACTGAAATGGATTTTGAAAATTTTGCCGATCATACCTCTTCTAATTAACTCATCAGCATTAATCAATATTCTATATTGTATAGACCTATTGTTAGCAAAGTTGACTCCATGAATCCATATAACGTTTGGGTTTTGGTTGAATTACCTAAATGATGTTGATAGCTAAACTATATCCGAATGGAAACGTTAGTACACTACAAGTTATACTCAATAAAGAATAATTTGTCAAAGTAACTTTCTTACTTGTCTTGCAAAGGTATGTAATTTATATAAAGTTTTCTTTATTTAATTAATTTATCTAATTTAATATTTTAAGTATAGTAGGACAAGGTAATATTAGAAATATATTAGTGTTATTCTTTCTAGGGGGATTAGGATTATTATTAAGGGTGGGTATCGGGTAGCCTAGCTTTAGTTAGGCATGGACTGATCATCCATGCTTCAACAAGGTAGCGCCAACCAATATCCAACTGTAATAATAATTATTTAGGTGTATTGTTATCTAACCTAGGGTTGTATAATTGGACCATGACCTTAAGATAGTACCTGGTTGTATTAGCGTTGTCAACCACTAAAGGACTGATAAAAAGGTGAGTTACTTAAACTATTTTCAAAACCTGAAATTGCTCATAAAATTGTTTTGATGGTGATTGATCATGTATATGCACTGAACCACAGGTGTGTGGCATCCAGGGTGTTATATATATTATAATGATCATTATATTTTCCAGGCGTGGACATACACTTACAGGCCTTGTTACGGGTTTTGAGGCAGTAGGTGTGAATCTGTAATGATGCCCAGTCAAGATTATGATTATGGTGACATGCAAGGAGTTCATACTTGATCAATAAAATTGTTTATGTTTGTATTCAAAGAAAACCAAAATGTCAAGTTCGGGGGATATCCTTATGTTATGTCAGCAGGCAAACCTTCCTCACGGATGAGTCATAGAAACTATTAACAACCTAAGTTACAACGACATAATATGTTGCTAATGAAAGTGTAATGGTCACTAAATGTTGTTAGGAAAATTCACAAGTGGAATCATAATTTAGTAACTCTACATAAATACCATATTGAAAACTTATTGTGATAAGTTAGCTTCCCTTGTTTCTCGAACAGTAATAGTCAAGCGGGGCTACATTAGATTTCAACAGGAAATTACTGCACACTTATGAACAAGTAGATAAAACTAAATCTTTGTATCGAATACATTCATGATATGTTTATTGATCCAATAACTAAAGACCTATCACCCATAAGTCTTAGCATAACAAAGACATGTTTACTCATGACCATGCATAATTGCATACAATACTATGAATGAATGATTATTAATTTTTTCTTAATCCTTTAAAATTTGTTTGTCTTTGAATATGTTTATGCAGGGTTAAGTACGTATAAACATTAATTATACAAATTAGCGTTAAGGGTTCATTTGTCAATTTGATCATAAGCTTACTTAAGTTTTAAACTTGGCACTGAAGTATGATTAATGAGGGTTTTAAGTTAAATGTTAATTCAATGACTATATTGCTTTGTTAGAGTTTTAGTTTAGAACTAAAATGAGTATTCAACCTTGATCATGTTTACCTAATGCTAATCATAAATGATTACTTCGCTAGATGGAAGAACATAAGAATAAATTTAACATATGTAATTAGATAACTGTAAGTTCCAAAATAACACGATATCAAGTAACACAACGGATTGGCGAAATCAAAACGTTGTGTGATTCAAGAAACAAGAAACAATATGAAACAAAAGGGAATGACTTTATTCCCCCTCCACTCTTAAAATCGCTAACCTCACAAATAACTAAAACATTACATTATATAGGTACTATACTAGGTTTGGCCCACAAACCCATCCCAAAGCCCAAGCCCAACCGAGAACTAAGTAGTTCTTGGCCCAAACACCTTAAATAACCAAGAACCCAAGTGTTCTCAGTCCTAAATAGTAAAATCCAAATATGGACATAATTATCCTTAACTATCATAAATAGGGTTTTCTCGTTGGTGTATATATATATATATAAAGATTAGTAGAGATAAATTATCAAACCATAACCTACATTCTCTACAAGAGTTTGTTTATATCTCTTTCTAAAGTTTGTGAGTCTCATCTCACTCAACCATCCTAATCGTATACCCTAAACGAGAACCCGATCATCTTTAAGATCATGACATCTTCCCTCTCTACAACTATTGAAGTATCAGGAACATATGATTTACATTCTTGTTTTCCATTAAATATCAACAAACTAATCAACATAGTTATCTTTATTACTAGCAAAATATGAAAAAATCTAATGAATCACAACAAAAACATTTGAAGGTCATTTTAACTTGGTTCTTTTTGTACCATTTGTAATAGATTGGCCATCCTTTATTTGATGTGCTATATCACTTTGAAGCATCATCAACTTCATCATCCTCAAATTTATTCACTACTCTATCTTATCTATATTATCATCATCATCTTTTACATTCGTTTTTCATAACCAAATTATTTTTTATAATTAACTACTTAGTTCTTCATATTATAAGAATAATTATACAATAAGTTAAAAAATATACACATATATTTATAGATATATACAAGTTTATACATAAATATGCACAAATTTTTAATTTATTTTAAAAACTCAAAGATAATATAAATTTTAGTTTTTTTTTATAAAATAATATATTATTTCAATAAAAGCTTTTATACACACAGTTATTGAGTTGTTTATAGAAAAAGAAAAAAAAAGTATTTTTTTTGCAAAGGGGCCCACAGCTGAACGTCGTGACCTCGTATGTTGTTAGAGATTTTTACTTGTCTTTCGGTCACAGACAAACGGACACAATACGACATCCTTGGCTTCTTCAACCATCACCCACAAAGATTCTGCCCTAGCCATCCATAGCCTGCATTACAAGTGCTCTCACATCAAATAGGCAAACAAACACAACAATCCATGAACTTAGTACTTGAGATCTAGCATCACTAACATCAAGTAACTCATATGTATTTATAACCTTTACAACCTCTTTCCACTTCCCATCCAAAATACACCATGTGAAATTACCAAAACACCCTCCTATCTTAAGTCAACAAAGAACATGGTTAGATCCATCACCCCCACTATAAATATAAACATAATTTGCTCTCCCAAAACATAAAAAACAAAAAAAAAACCCTAGTTTTCTCATCTTCTCAATCGCCCCCTTAAAAACCCCTCTCTTTTCAATTAATAATATCCAAAGGGGCTAAAGAGTTGGAACCACAGAAACACGAGGCCCCTCTCCTTCAAGGTATTACTATTCCATACGTTTTCTTTCAATATTCCTCACAATTTTTTTTCCCTTTTTTCTTCGTACTCTGTTCAAAAAACCACTTGAAATGTCTCTTTAACCCTTCTCTCTCTCTTCCCTCATCTTCTTGTGAGAGAAAGAGCGCGGATTTCAAAAGGGTTTTAAAAATTCTCCCTCTTTTCATCTCATACCCTAGAAATACCCCCAATTCAATATCATACAATACCCTTTATTATTTTGTAAATTAATCACTTGGGTCACTTTATTTTTTCTTTTTGCATGTGGGTTTTATTTATCTTGAAGAAATTTTGTTAATTGGTTTAATTTTATTTGATCTGTCATTATGTCTGTTTAGGGTTTGAAAAAAAAAATTGAAACTTTATGGCAGGATGGTCGAAGGTTGCAGATGGGTCTGCATTGGATTGTTTTAGAACATTAGAAGAGATTCATAGCTATAAGGTTTCTTTTAAATGTGTGGAGATTGATAATAAGTTTGGGAAAGTGTTTAATCAGATTGTTTCCAGGTTTTTGAAAGAGTTTTGTAATAGTAATTGTTTTAGGCCTTTTCCTCCAATGCTTGGAGATGGTAAGCCTATTAATTTGTTGAGGCTTTATTTGTGTGTGAGGGAAAAAGGCGGGTATGAGAGCGTTTCGAGGAACGGGAGCTGGGATTTGGTTGCGAAAGAAATAGGGTGCGATTCGAAGTGTTCGGCGAGCTTGAAGGTGGTTTATGTGAAGTATTTGGATTTGTTGGATGAGTGGTTTTGTAAAACTGTTAAAGATAAAGATTTAGGAAGTGAATCGTCGAGTTTTGGTGATGATGAGATGAAATTTCTTGGTTCTAGAAAGTTCTTTTCTGATGTTGAGATGAAAGATTATAGCCAGTTTGTTGAGGGAGAGCTGGATGTTAAAGATTTGCAGAGTTGCGTTGGGTCGGTTGAAGGATTAGATGTTAAAGATGGTGTGGTCATTGAATCGGGTTTGGGCAACAAAGAAGAAAACGAGGCAAGTCGAAAGAGAAAACGAGAACGTTATTCGCCAATGTTGGATTGGGTTAAAAGAGTGTCGAAAGACCCATGTGATCTTGCCATTGGGTCGTTGCCTGAAAGGTCTAAATGGAAGATTTATGGTGGTGAACATGTATGGAAACAGGTTCTTTCGGCTCGAGAGGCAAGGCTTTTGCCGACTAATGTTGACCCGCTAGCCAAACTTAAATGGCAGGTACTTTCAGTTACTTAAATATTCTGTTGTTTCAATAGCTTATATATCAATCTTATTATTTGAATTACTGAAACGTCACTGTTTTATGCAATTAGGTATTTTATTATGTTATTGATAAGCTTTATCTATTAGGACCTCTCACTTTTAGTTACCACCAACTTTCAAGTTATATGACTCATTTCTACCTTGGGGTCTCAAGACTTGTGTTTTAAAAACGGTTATGTGATTTTGAGTAATCAAAACCAGATATATTGTTAAGAGTTATATTTTATGGTGTTTGGATGTGTTTTTGTTGCTTGAAGTTGTTGTAATCACCAACGATGGTCTTGCATAATTTTGCAATATCATTTGAATTGATAATCATTTTTGTTGCAGTTGATATGAAGTTTTTTTCTTTATTTATTTATTTTTATTTCTAAACCTTTGTTGTCAAAATCCAGAGGAGCACAGGCCGAGCCCGGAGCCTAGGCGCTTAAAAATCGAGGGCTTTTTTAAGCTAGGCGCATAGCATAAAATACCATTTTTAGGGGTGTTTTAGGCTTTTTTGGCTGTTTTAGGTTGATTCCAGTCTTGTTTAGGAGGGGTTTTTCTTCTTATTTTCTTAAACCATATTTGCCCTGATTTCGGGCAGAAAATGCCCTGAAGCAGTGCCTGAAAGCTCTCCTTTCAGGGCACAGTACGTTTGATGCGCTGGGCTGCTCCTGAGTGCCTAGGGGGCTTTTGACAACATAGTTCTATACAAATGAGATAATCACATTGGTTGCCTTAAATGTTTGAAAATATGATTGTCTACTAAAAAACACATGTCTAAACACTCCCACAAAGGTATCGATTTTGGTATACAAAGTCTATAAACATTGTTAACATTTCCCTAGTCATTCAAGTATTCAACACTAAAGCCATCAATCCATGTGTAGAGGCAATTGTTGCAATCCTCATGAGACTTTGGACGAACTGAGCACATTGGTCCCTTTTAAATAGATATTAAAAAATGTTCACTTCAGGCTTATATATTGTTTCATGATGTGCACTTGCATTTAGTTTGGAATATATATGAGTTTATGATTTAAGTTATGTAGTCCTTGTATGCTTACTCTTACATGAGGGTTTATTTTTATTGTTACGTGCTTATAAGTTATAACAATATTTGCATCCCCATTAAATGCCTAAAGTGATAGCTACACTAGCATGTGGTGGATACAGGATACTATATGACTATTTTAGATAATTTAAGTTTCAAGAAAAGAAAGACGTTAGCCATTGCCCCTTTAAAGCGGAAAATGTAGTACATGTCGAAATGGGCCGGACTTGATAAGATAAATATAACCAAACTTGACCCATTTTAAGGTAATCTGAAGTAAAACTGCAATTGGTGACGGCCTCGGAAGATGTAACAAGCATCACATGCCCCCAATGGCATCTATCTAGACGGATGTGGGAATTTATCCTTCACCCGTCTCCAGTTCATCTGGTTCCCAAAAGTGCGAACTTTGTGGCTGTCACCGCAACTACCTCCACCTAACCGAATAGTTACCCTTACCTCCGAATTCACCATCACCAATTCAAACAGGTCATTTGTTTTTATTGTTTTTAGATTTTCATTGCAAAACTGAAAGATTGAGCGGTGACTTTCTTTTTATTTTTTAACTTACAAAATAAACCTGTTGAATGTTAGTATAACAAAGTATCATGTAAAAAGAATATTTTAAAATGTTGAATTGAGCTACAAAGGCTACAGAGAAAGAAAAACTGTTCTGATAGTAAGGTAGCGGTTGAAAAACATTATGAGAAACGTTTAAACTGAACCAAAACCAGAAAGAAAAGCACCATCTTATGTATTTTGATTAGTTTCATCCAGAGGTGTCATATTTGGCCAGTTAAACATATATACTGGGGGTGTTTATAAATTATAAATCGACCGGACTGCCCAAACCGAAGCAAGCCTGCTGGTTTGAAATATATGTGGTTCAGTTTTGATGGCTTGTCAGTTTATGGTTTGGGACTTGGAACTGGGCAACTAAGCAAGCCGCTTAACATTTATTATTATCTTTTTTTCTTTCATTTGGAGTATGATGTTCGGGATGAGCCATTCCTATCACTTTTTAAAAAATTACACCAAGTTACGACTTACGAGTAACCGCTAAAATCATCGAAACGAACAAACCACCAAAACCGGCCAACTCAACATAACAGGCCAGTTCCGTTCGTCTTTTTCTTCAAAACCGTAGTTTGTGGCTTGGCTCATAATTTTCTATAAAATCGGACGAACCGGACCGTGCACACCCTTAGTCTAAACCAAACAGTGTTGAAAAAATCGGGATTGATCGGCGACTAGTCTCTAGTCAGCCGGCCACTGATAGTTTTAGGTAACTTGTGAATTGTGAATTAATCGCTAGTCGGCTCTTAACTGGCCGGAAATCGGGGATTCAACCAAGATAATTTCGGCCAAAACCTGTAAATTCCGGCGAGTAATCCTATATACTAGAAAATGTGTCAAGGAGGGGTTAAAGACTGTCATATTTAGAAAAATTATGTATAAAATGTGTGTGTTTGGGCTGCTTGTTAATCTTGCTAGGAGGAATGAGTCAGATCGCTGGGGCTGGGTTAACTCGGCGGATGGTGGGTTCTCGGTGAAGAGTTTTAGAGCGGATTGACTTTCTTTGGGTCCCGACAACTAGGATGAAACCGTGTATGAAAAATACCACTGCCCCACTGGCCGACTAGCGTCTAGCCACTCTTACAACCATGAAACCAAGTAAATTGACACAACTGAACAATTTGCCTTTATACTAAATTCCATATTAAAGTTTTTTATAGACATTGTTATAAGGTCTGATTGTTGATTTGAGTTTTTATGTGCTCTTGATAATTAGTCTTTAACAGCAACTCCTTTTTGCTTCTTAGAACCTCATTGGCTCAATCGGTTTTACAGAAGTGTTTTTATCATTAAAATTTTTAAATTACCCTTTTGCAGAAGACTTTTCGGATGCATCCATCAATGTATGATGATCTGAGCGAGAAATCAACATCAAGATGCAGCCAGAGGCTCATTTCTGCTAAAGAGACCCAACTCTCACGTCGTTTAAACAAACCCCAGCCTCAAGAATGCTCCGAGTCATCATCCACAGGGAGCCCAAGTGACCGAGAGGATGAAGATTCTTTCTGGGGTTACAAGTTTAAGCGAAAGCGGATGCCATTGGGGCGGCAATTTCAAGCCAAAGTACCTGAGTGGACTGACCAGACTTATGACCCTGACACCAAATGGCTCGGGACTCCAATTTGGCCCCTAGCAAAGACCGAAACCAGAAGTAGTTTAATTGAGCTTGAAAGAATCGGGAAAGGAAGGCAAGATTCGTGTGGCTGCCAGTTTCAGGGATCAGTAGAATGTGTTAGATTTCACATCTTTGAGAAACGAAACAGGATGAAACTTGAACTGGGGTCGGCTTTCTACAAATGGAAGTTTGATGATATGGGTGAGACTGTTGCTCTTAACTGGACTTCAAATGAAGAAAAGATGTTTGAGGATATAATAAAGGCGAACCCTCCATCATCGGGTATAACCTTTTGGGACGATCTAACAAGCTATTTTAAATACAAAAGCAAGAGGGTTTTGGTTGGCTACTATTTCAATGTGTATCTTAATAGGCGTAGGGCCCACCAGAATCGATCTGATCCAAGCAACATCGATAGTGATGACGATGAGATAGAGAAAGGTGGAAATGAGGCAAGCAGCAATGATCCTGGATCCATCTTTTGTTCCCCAAAGAAGGTGCACTTAAATGGTAGATGATGATGATGTTATTGGAGTGTGTTTCGTTTCATGTATGTTGGTTGTTTTTTGTTTCATAATTCTATGCGATTTTGTTAAAGAGATTGTTGACTCGAAGTTGGAAAAAAACTCAGGGTTAAGTGTTTTGAAGTTTAAATGTTATGAATGTACATGGAGAAGATTATGGTGATTTACTACTACTTATGCGGCTTTTGTAGCCACTTAGATGTTTTGTGACCTTAAGAAGCTCATGTCATGTATGTTTTAAAGTAGGAATGGTAAAAGAACTTGATATTTAAACGTGTGATTTTCTATAAAGTCTTCACCCAAGCAAAGTCGTTAGCTTCTAGTGAGCAATATATATATATAATATTGGTCGTTATGGGGTCGAATGTTACTATAGTATCAAAGCCGGTCATGTGTCATTTTGGATAGCGAGTAAGCGAGCCAAGCCTTAGTGAGGACCATGTGTCTAATGGGTGAGCGTAGCAAAATGGGAAATCTTATAGGGATCATGTAGAATGTTCTTCAAGTATCAATAATGCATTTGGGCATATAAAATTGTGCACGAGAGAACCCGTCTAGTCTAAGTTATTTGTAACCTCTTGCAAAGTCTTCTGCGAGTTTGTGGTTGACAAAAACGATTTGTTGGTGATGTCTCCACCTCCACCTCACTAGGGGGGTGGGGGGGGGGGGGGGGGGGGAGTGAGAGAGAGAGAGAGCGTGAAAGGGCGAGGGCAAGAGGGAGAGAGGGAGAATGTTCGGTGTAGAGGGGAAGATTGTCACGTGGCCACCGACAACATGGGGCAGTGTATCAGGGGCCGACAACCATGTCGGCTCTCCAACTCAGTTGGCGACACCATACCGTTTAGCCTAATATAACATTGACATGTATATGTTATACATATAAACAAACTAAAAAAGATGAGTGAGAAATAATAACCATTACATTCCTAAAATAATTTTTATTTGTTTATCTTTTTTTTTAAATAGTAATAAATTGAGTCGCCTTACCTTCGTGTGTACATATCTACATATGTAAACTATGTGCCATACACATATTAACCGAAAACGAGTAATGTGATATTATCACATCTTATATTACCGTATCTCATTGTCTTAACTCACGCTTTTAATACGAATACAACACGACAAGGAAGACGTTAATACATTTAAATTTAACGGGTTTAAATTATTTTTATAAACACATGAAAATTACATACTTCAACTAAATATATCTTAATTACTTAACATCATTAACTTCCTTTAATTTTTACAACCAAATAATTTTCCCAAAAAACCAATCAAAATAGAAAAATTAGCTTTCCATTTTATAAATATAACTCAAAAAAAATATAAAAAAAAATAAATCAGAAGACATCTGTTTGGTCCTCATATATTTTATTTTGGGAAAATCACGAGAATAGCCCTTTAACCAGATGACCTACGAGTAGGGGTGTAAATGACACCTAGCGGCTCGAGATCGGCTCGGGATCGGCTCGGTAAAAAGCTCGAACGAGTCGAGCCTTAACGAGCCCGAGCCCGAGCCCGAGCCTGAAATATGGCTCGTTTAGTTATCGAGCCCGAGCTCGAGCCCTAGATACAAAGCTCGGTTGGGCTCGCGAGCCTAATCGAGCCTTAACGAGCTAGAGCCCGAACCCGAGCCCGAGTCTAAGTCACAGCCGAGCCTAAGTTATAGCCTTAACGATTGGGCTCGCGAGCCTAAGTTATAGTCGAGCTTTTGCGAGCTCGAGCCGAGCTTTTGAGCTCGTTTGAGATTCTCAAATCACTTCGAGCCGAGCCGAGCCGAGCTCGAGCTTTGGATTTTGCTAGCGAGCCGAGCTCGAGCTCAAGATCGTAGGCTCGAACCGAGCCGAGCTCGAGCTCGAGCTTCACAAAACCTTAACGAGCCCGAGCCGAGCCCAGTCAGGCTCGGGCTCGGCTCGGCTCGTTTACACCCCTACCTACGAGAATAGCCCCATCCCGTCTCGTTGGAGAGACGGTTCACGCTTCCCAACCCATTTGAGGCGTCTCCCGATAGCTTTTGGTTTCCAACCAATAAAAGAACAACACGTCTCCGGTGGTTGGAAACCAAAAGCTCTCAGGAGACGCCTCAGACAGGTTGGGAAACGTGAACCGTCTCTCCAAAGAGACGGGATGGGGCTACTCTCGTAATTTAAATGGTCAAAGGGCTATTCTCGTGATTTTGCTATTTTTTTTCTTCTGAACACGTTTGATTTACTTTTTTTACAATAATTTTTTTTTTTTTTGAGAAATATAATACTAGTTCCCATTAATAAAGTCCTATACGCCTATATATACACATATAAATCCCCTGTTTTATAACACACATTTCCCCCCCTATAATCTTCTCTCCCAACAAAAAAAAAACTCTGAAAAACTTACAGAAAAACTGTGAAAGAAATCAAATCAAATCATGTCTACTCCCAACAAACGCAAGGAGACTGACCTCACCAAACTGTTAGTTCTCATCTGTTTTAATAAAAATTACAGTTATTAGCACACACACTCTGTTTTCATACCATTTTGCTTAAATTCTTGTTTTTCTAATATTAATTTTAGAATGATGCAAGATTACAAGGTTGAGACGATTGATGATAGCGTCAAAGAGTTCTTTGTCTACTTGAATGGACCTCCTGACAGTAAATTCTTTTAACCCACACTCTGTTTTCTGTTTCTTGATTCATTATATATAATTTTCTTGATTATATATAATTTTCTTGATGTTATATAAACTGTAATTATCAGGCTAAATGTGCATCCATATACCCATTAATGTCTTTTTGTTCAGAACTACTTATGTTATGAAATTGGTGATTTTTATTATTATTATTTTTTATGGTATGGAACTTCTTTTTGGATCTTGAAGGATCTTGTTATGTTTAGATTGATGTTTTCAATCTTTAAGTGATGTATAACATATATATAATGTTGATTTGTTTATTATGAATATGCATTATTTGATTTTAAATCAGTTAAAGGTGTGTATCTTGTTTTGGAAATTGATTTGAATGATTAATGCCCCTGGAAATACTGCTTAAAACATTTTTTACGCACCGTTACAGTTACTTCTTGAAGTAAATGCAGTTTGTCATGAATCATGATCAAAGCATGATGTTTTCGGTTGTGTTTTTATTAATTTATTTATAATTTATAATATATTTTTTGCATCATGATCCAAGTCCGGTAAGGAATAGATACAGATGGTAATTCTGACTTGTTTACTCATGAACGGGTCGGTTTGGAATATGTTTATATCTAGGGGCCAAAATGTTATAACTAAAACATAGATCACTACTTAGTAATAAGTAAGTTTTAATTGATGAAAAACTGTTGAAGAGGGACTGTATATGCATGGGCTATGGCTTTGACCTTTTATAGTCAAACCGAACATTTGATATGATTTTATTAGTGTTAATTTTATGTAGAGTTAAAGAAATTTGACGCCGCTTTGTTAAACCGTATGACAAATATTACATGTCTTTATTTTTCTTTATCTTCATAATATACGTCGTATCGTGTAATTTTGTCTTTTGAAAATGGCTCCTTTGACTAACGAAAGTCAAAATGCGGCTCTTATTATGGCAAAGATGTTCTTTGAGTTTTGAAATGTTTATGGGTCTTGTCATGTTTGGATGTTTCTGATAATGAAGACTACAAATTATGGTTATAGAATCAAATAATGAGTTGATAAGATAAGTAGGGAATGTTACAATCTCAACAATCCATCATGAATTCGCTGCACTCACGCAGGTTCTTACGCTGGAGGTGTGTGGAAGGTACGCGTTGAGCTTCCAGATGATTACCCGTATTCGTCTCCATCAATTGGGTTTGTAAATAGGATTTATCATCCAAATATCGATGAAGTGTAAGTCATTTTTTTCCCCTGACTTAATGATGAAAAGAAAATATAGATTGACATTAATTACTTAATTTCATCGACTTTTTTTAGGTCTGGCACAGTTTGCTTAGATGTGCTTAATCAGTCTTGGAGCCCAATGTTTGGTAAGATAATCTTAGATCTATTTAAATTAAATGGTATTTTCGACATTTTCTTAATTATAACGAATCCGTTTAATGGTTTTGTAGACTTAGTGAATGTGTTTGAGGTTTTTCTGCCCCAACTGTTGTTGGACCCAAATGCTGATGACCCGTTGAACGCAGAAGCAGCAAATCTTCTGTTAGGTGACAAAGAGACTTATGAACAAAGAGTCAAAGGTAGTAGACACTTGACTAAGTCTTGATTTTATGTATTTTATAAACAAAGCCTAGCATAAGTTTTATGCTTTACAACTTTAGTTTACAACTTTATATTAATCTGCTTGCATGATCATGTATGTACCAAAGAGTACTGTGAACGATATGCCAAGCCTGAGGATGTTGGTGTGGCTGAAGCTGAGAAACCAAGTGATGAGGAGGAGGTGAGTGAGGAGAGTAAAGACTCCGGAGATGATGCATCAACATCTGCAGCTGCAGGTTCTGTGGACGCGTAGCGCATTCCTGTCATGTTAGCTCATATGGTTTGTACATTAGTGCTGCTGTACAAAGCCCATAGTGTTGGACTCATGCTGAATGATCATCCGTTTCGACTAGCAAACAAATTTTGAATTTTAGAACTCTACAAATCGAGTGGTTGAAAACTATAACGACTTTGTTGTCAGCCAAAATTTTATGGTTTTTTTCTGTTGCATCTTATTCTTGCATTTCATTATATTAGAATTAGTTGAAGAATACAAATATCGGTATGACAGGGAGGATAGCGTCAAACTCCCTTGGCACACATACCCGACAGGATTATATGAAACATTTGAGACGGGTATGAGATTACTATTGCGGTTTTAAGAATTACTCAAACCCGTTTTACTTGAAATTATAAAATAGTATCAAAACCCATCATCAAGAACGTAATCCCTTTTTTCTTAATGACGAGTAAACAATAAACAATATGTTTTATGATTTTCTTTTAGCCAAATAAGATCATAACGAGTATACATGTAGCCGCAATGGCATAAAAATGCAAAAAGTAAAGCGTCACATAAATACCTTCTCTCCATACACAAGCAATGCTACCCGGCTCCCTACTCATCTTATCCCTACACCAACGACACTAGATATTATTCATAACCAAATTATGATAATCAGTCCCTCAACTATACCCAAATTTAAAACTTAACACAAATCTTAACTAGAGTTCAACGGGTTATTTATGGCAGTGTCTCGACTCCGGGGGGACATGGGTTCTTTTTTAGTAGGTTAGGGTTTGCCATCCAGAAAGGGGTGGCGGCGCAGCTTGTTGCCCGCCTGCCCGCTATCTTGATGTAATTTGCCGCGTTTATGTGTTTTTGAATTTTATAAAAAAAAAACACACACACACACACACAAAATCTTAAAATATATTTCCACCAACTCAATGTTTTTTCCCCCTTTTTAATTTGCCATCCATGTTTGTTAAATAACTTTTGCCATGCCCTTTGTTGTGATTGTAATATAATGCATGATCTTGATGGTGAACAAAATTAGAAAGTAGTCTCTATACATAGCGTATCTCAAAGTTAAAACATAGCGTTTTTCATGTCTGATGAAAGTAGCTTCTTACAAGTAAAAAGTTGGCTCAAAGAAAATCATAAAACATATGTTGTTTATTGTTTACTCGTCATTAAGAAAAAAGGGGTTACGTTCTTGATGATGGGTTTTGATAATGAAATTTTTGGTTATAGCTTTATTTGGTCCATCATTAAAAAACTAGTTTTAAGTATGGGTGTTCAAAAATATCTGAATCCGAAACTATATGAAATTTTGAATAACCGAAATTTGGATATTTATCCAAAAATCTATAAAATTACTTTATCGGATATTCGAAAACTATCCGAAAAATATCCTTAACTAAAATATCCGAAAATTTATACTTTGAAATATATAAAAAAATATAAAATAAAATATATCAAAAAAGTTTTGGATGTTCGGATATCTATTTCACTATCCGATCGGATATCCAAAATTTGGGATACGGATATAGATAGTGAAAGTATGTATTTGAAATTTCGGATATCCGGTTTTTAACACCTCTAGTTTTAAGGCCTATGAAGTATGAACTATAGGACATAGAAAATTTAAAAGCCAAGGTAACGAGGTATGTGCCCTCCATTAAACCAAAACCATACCTGTCGAGAATATTTTCATGTTTGACTTTGTTTAAAATCTTAAATTTTTATTTATAATCCCAAATGTAAACTGTAAAATTGAATTTACACTATAAATTATTTGTTTCTTTAAGAAAAAATGTTGGATTGGTTATTAGCTGACTTTATGGATAAAAGATTGATTAAAATGCAATTAAGTTTCTTGAAACAACTAAAATGATAAAAAGAGATGTAGAACACATAGGTATAGGTTTATAACTAAGTTATGGACTAAATTTAAATAGGGATTTACTAGTAAATCTTTAAGCATTCTTTGGATCATTCGACTAAGCCGCTTAAGACCGGCTATGTTATATGGCTCTGACTGTTGGGCAATCAAGAAAATGCAAGCACAGAAGATGGAGGTAGCTGAGATGAGGATGTTGAGGTGGATGTGCGGACACACACGGTTAGGCAGGATAAGAAATGAGGTTTTAAGGGATAGATTGGGGGTAGCTAGTATCTCGGATAAGATAAAAGAGGGGAGATTGAGATGGTTTGGGCATGTGAAGAGGAGACAGACGACTGAGCCAGTTAGAGTGGTAGAAGGTCTCACTGTGGAAGGGAAGAGGAATAGAGGCAGACCAAAATTGACGTGAGATGAGCGGGTAAGACAAGATTTACTGGGGTTGCACCTCTCTGAGGACATGGTCCATGATATGGGTTTATGGAGGCAAATGATAAAAGCTAAGGACTATTAGGATACGGGAAAAAGGCATTTTAGGTGTTTTGTAGGGTCTTGCTTTTGTTTTCACGTTATGTGCATTTTACATGTTTGTCTTCCTGTACGTTTGTGTATAGGTTGTTTATGGTGGTATAGTGTCTATTCTTTCATTGCATTGTTTTCAAGGTCTATGATGTTATTAGTAGTTGTGTGTGTGTGTGTGTTTTTTTTTTTTGGTGTGTGTATGTATGTTTTTCGTTGTGTGTGAGCAGAGGATCTCCCTGGAAGCGGTCTCTCTATCCTTAGGGGTAGAGGTAAGGCTTGCCTACATCCCACCCTTCCCAGACCCTGCTATTTGTGGGATTTACTGGGCTTGGTTGTTGTTGTTGTTGTTGTTGACTAAGCCGCTTAAGGTGATTCAAATTGGTGATATGATTTTTAACCCATTTTGACAACATTATCCATCTTTGTCTCACTTGACTAAAACATTTTGGATCCGTCACATTGTGTCCGGCGTGTTCTCAATGGCTAGTGCAATTTTCTTTATGAATTAAACCAAATGATGAAAATGTAATCTCTATCAAGATTTCGGTGGTTTTAAAACAAAAAGAATGGTAAAACACAAAATAAAGTCAAAGGACAAAAAGTACACATCTAGTTACAAACTGAGGGACTGCATTTGTAACTCACTCTATTATTGGATTGGAAGTAGACGACGTTATTAACTTACAATCCCCGGTAACACGCACACTCACTTATCTCTTATTGTCTCCTAATTACCGGCTATACCCGGTTTACATCATATCAATATATCATATAAGTATTATATATTCTTATCCCTGATTACACACTTTCAATCATTTGCCGGTCACCGGAGTTAAACTTCCGTCCAGTCTCCGATCTCAATTGTTGTAAGATCGTTATTTACTTAATTACTCACCTTTTAATCGATCCTCTTATTATAATTATTATTATTATTATTATTTCGTATCGTAATCATGATCATATTATTTCACGCATGTATAAATAATTGATTTGATCTAGGTTTTCTCCTCTTCGTATTAAAAGTTTAATTTAATAGATTTGTTCAGCTCCTTTAGCTGCCGTTTGTTTGTAATTGGTTGTTTTGGTTCAATGATTTCTATTCTATGTTTAAATAATAATAATAATTTTTTTTTTATTATTATTTTTTTTTTGACTAATATATAGATTAATTGATTAAGGGTAAATTACATAAGGATGGTAGGTAGGCGGGCAATAATGTATTGTTGTTTCATCAGAAGCTAATTGCCCTTCATTTGACGGTTGCTTAGGTATAATTTTGTAGTCAGTAGATCATGTACCTAAATTAGGGTGTTGGTAAGTTGTTGGTGTCATCTGAGCTGCCAATCGGATTGGAGTGTATATATCCATAAAAGTCTATCTAATAATTTTAGGGATTATCACAAACAATCCAACATTTAGTCTATGCATTATCGAATAACGCCTTCACCAGCGTGGACGTCATTTGGGCGTGATACACAGAAAAAACCCAGGTGTGAAAAGAGTTTTGGCCTCCCTCTTTGTTCCTTGAAACTTTCTGTAAGTAATTGTAGCTGATCAGCATTGCTATGCTGCAATAGAGATTTATTGGAAGTTAAAACGAATGCTGTTTGTTTGTTTGTTTTTATTTTGTTTGATGGGGAAAGCAATTTGGTTGAAGTCCGTTTTTCAATTTAGTTTTTCGTTAACTTGGAATATTGGATGTGTAAGTGTTGAATGTTATTCTCTGGTAGATGGAAGATAAAGAGGAAGGGAAGGGAACAGAGTCTCGAGGAGCTGACTGGGAGGTTGTATCGCTAACAGCATCTACATATGCTGCTGCTCCTGGTCCTGATATGGGAGACCCTACAAGTGGTGAGAAGAGTGACTTGGTTGACACGGATAAAAGTGAAACTTCAAACGCGTTGTTCATGTCTGGTCATTTTGTCTTCCCGCCAAGTCAGCATGAAAATTTACCATTGGAACCTGAAAACACAGAGATTGTTGGTGAACAGGGAGGAGAAGATAGTGTTTCAGAATCTACTCAAGAAAAAGGTGAAAAATCGTTTGCCAAGGATGAAGATAATTGGAATATTGAGAAATTATCTAAGTCTGCTGATTTTTGTGGAATCCCATTTTTTGACGAAACCTTGCCAGGTTTAAATTTGGCGGGAAAAGGGGAGAGTGTTTACGATTCTGCCAAGTTTCAATCATTACATAGTGAACCGATTACGGGCGAGTCAAACATAGATGATGAAGACAGAGTGTTGGCGGAATCTACAGAATCTTCTGACTCGTCCGTAGGTTCAAATGCTCCGAATTTCCCTAAACATACTGAAGAAGATAACTACGATGGATCTGGCCTGCCATACACAACGTGGTGGAAGAAACAAGCTGCTGCTTTATACGCTCATGCAAAAGAGACCAATACTTTTTGGTCCATCTTCATTGCTGCTGCAGTGATGGGCCTTGTGATTATTGGCCAACAATGGCAACAAGAAAGATGGCAAGTTTTGCATCATAGGTGGCATTCTGGGGTGTATGATGAGGTACGCGACTTATTCAGACAATTTTTTATCTTTTTGTTTGCTTATGTTGTAGAAACTTGATATGTCAGTTCTACTAGGGATAGGGTAAAGTTTGCCTACATCCCACCCTCCCCAGACCCTACCAATAGTGTTGCCATTGGTGGTAACACTATCGGTGGGATTTACTGAGCATGGTTGTTTATGTTTAGTTTTCTAATTAGCCACTGTGTTGTTTTATCTGTTTGACCCGTTAGATATAATAATACATAATCCAAAGCAACCCGCTCATAGGTCAATGAGATAAAATTGCCTAATCAAGTCATGCAAAGTGAAATCATTTTGCAAAAAGGTTTATGGTAAAAATAGATGGGTGAGATTACATGTTATTTTGGATGAATGGATGAATAAAATAGGTTTTACTGTTGACAGAAATTTGGGAGGATGATGGGACCAATATCTCGGTTTAAAGACGCAATTGTAGGTGGCAGCCGACGAGGTTTCTCCATTAGATCCAGAGATCATTGAAGTTAAAGGTGACAAGATGATCTGATGATGACGAAAATGTGGGTGTGGATAGCAGGTTCCGCTTTGAGCATCAATTGACCATTTGTAAGAAAAACCAAAACCATAGAAGAAGCTATATAATTTGTTTTTATGCTTTTGTGAATTCTGTTTTCTCAGATGATTAATATAATTTGTTTGCTTGGTTGTTTATATACTTGTATTCCAAAAGCAGCATATTAGGCATCACTATTTGTTTCATAGACCTAAATCCCGGTTTTATTGAAGCTGGGTCATGAATCATGATGTTACTTGTAAACACTTTGTTATTCATATAAGCTTAACTAAGAATCAGGGGAGCAAATAGCATAGGTGTTCGAAAACCGTCGAGACCGAGCAAACTGTCCAAACCACAGCAGGTCAGCCGGTTTGAGATCTAAATATATAGTTTAAACGGTTATGTTTGTTGGTTAACGGTTTGGTGCTTTAAGTGTTCGGCTTGAAATATGAAACACGTCGTTTAACCAAATTGTCAGATTGGTAAAACTGACTTTTCCAGCTGATCCGCCCATGACCCAACCTATGAAAACTTTGGTTAGTATGAATGTCCCTAGGTTCAGAACAGAATAACTCAATTGATTAACATCTCCAAGATCTTTTTTTATCATTACTTGAGTATTCTTATGAAATTACAATGTAAAATACTAGTAGTAGTTTTACATTAATAAACATTTGACAGTTCTGCTAGCAACAAATTAAAAAGAAGTAATTAATAGTAAGAGACCAAACTCTTTTAGTTTAACATATGCAATGAAGAGTATATATTTATATTCACTTCTTGCCATACATCGACTCCACCTTTCCATCGTTCCCTCCAAGCAACTGGTACTTGTCTTTTCTAGTCAAGTTGGTGCATTCAAACCCCAACGTCGCAGCCAAAACCTTCTGAACGTGGTTCGCCACCTCAATAGCTGACCTGCCACCTGCTTTCACCGTCATTTCTTCCGGCAATCGCTCCAAAAACGTCACTTCATACGTTGGTCTTGGGTTCATAAAGTAGAAATACGGGTCCCAGAACTTGACCCCACGAACGGTTGTCCCATGAAAAATATTCTGTTTAAGGTTCATAGCAACCGGCACAATTCTGTCACTTAGCTCAGCAAATAGTGCACTGAACCGTAACAGGAACGGTTCACGGCATGTTGTTCCTTCTGGGCAGACAACTAGATCACCTTTTTGTAACAGTTCTTTGATCCGGGCAGCATCAGCTTCACGGTCACGTGTTAGGGCAATGGCTGGGATTGGAGATAAGAATCTTGATAGTTTGCTCACACTGTATGTCACACAAAACGGTTTTCGGCCAAGTGCAATGGCTATAATGATCGGGTCTAGTGCGGTCCGATGGTTGCACACATAGAGGTTTCCAGGGGTCCCAGGTGAGGGTGGTGGAGGTGGGTTGCCACGAATCACAAGCTTGATCCCAAGCATGCCATAGGTGTATCTAACAATTCGTTCGGGTAATGGGAGATTGAAGTACACACGAATAAGAGAAAGAACAAATCCAAATGGTAGCCAGATGTAGGTGATGAGAGCGTTTAGTGGCGTTGGGCTTTGGACTAGGCGGCCGTCGTGGAAGATCAAGCGGGTTTTTAAACGGTCTGGCGATACTATGGCCGCAGATTTGTCTTTGTGCACCATGTAGCCCTCCTGGACATAAGTAACAAAAAAAAGAGACATTATTACCATTGTTTTTTTTTTTAACGACGGATTTTATTAAAAAACCAGAAACTAGCAAGAAGCTAGATACAACAGTAAATTATTACTATTGTTACTAGTAATAAATCTAAATAATAATACAAGATTAGAAGTGGGGATAACAGAAGTCAGCATCAACTCATAAAAGAGTCTCTTTCAACCTTAAATTTGGGCCAACTACTATGGACCAATATCATTAAGACACCTATAAAAGGCAGACCATAATTTAACTTGGATTAGCTTAAATATGTAAGTGGGTCCATTAATTTAGGGCTGTACCGCTGTTTTTGGTTCACCAACCACTGGACTAACCCATAAATATGCACCGAAAATACAGATTTCAGATTAACTACCATCACTACTCACCTTTTTTCATTCCAAAAACTTGTTTTTCATTCCAAAAACTTTATCCTTTTATTTTATTATTTAATAAAACTAGTTTTTAATAATTTATTATGACGTAAAATATTAATATATTATAGAAGACAACAATTCTTGTGGTAATAAACATAATGGACAATTGGCCATATATATTACCATAGACGGTGTCGTGTCTTGTGAAGTCGTTTGCAACATAGAAAAATATTTAAACTTACTATATAATATGTGACTTCTTTTGATTAATAGAATTTTAAAACAATTTGATTAATCGATTCTATCCAAACAACTTATGTAGTAAGCACGTCACTACAACATGAATGATAAAAGAAATCCAATAGATAAGTTAACTACACAATATCATAAAAGAGCATGTTGGAGGCCTCTTAACCCAATAGGTAGAAGTAATCAGTATCTATTGGTATAAGACACAAGTTTACAATTAGTTTTTTTTTTAACAACAAATTTTTACTCCTTATGAGATTTAAACTCATGACCGCCCAAACAATATACCATTAGACCACTAAGTCATGGGGGGCAAATTAACTGATTAAGTGACTAGTTTTGGTGTTGTATTGTGAATTTAACATTTGGAAAAAAAATCCAAAATTTTATAAATTAGGTATTTCAAGTAACGAAATATATTTTATCTTGTTCAATTATTTACAAAATCATACATAACCTAGTGGAATGGTTTCCTGGTATGACGTTTGTCTCTTACAAAAGTTATGCAAGTTTAAATCATAAGCTATTGCAAGTATAAGGTTAGATCGTATTTAAATGTAAAAAAAATGTTTGTTAAAAAATAGTAACAGGTATATGATTGCAAGTAATATACATATGACATACCAATACGTTTCAATATAGAGGTATATATATCATGATATTCAGCTACTAATTAACAAAATCATGAGTTTGTATATA
Organism: Ambrosia artemisiifolia; assembly: GCA_032199755.1. NCBI lineage: Eukaryota > Viridiplantae > Streptophyta > Magnoliopsida > Asterales > Asteraceae > Ambrosia > Ambrosia artemisiifolia. The sequence continues at coordinate 46,614,214 of CM063527.1, read as the reverse complement.
AAAGACCAAAACATTTCAAAGTTGATATCCTTGTTGTTCAGTTATTAACAGAATCACATATAAAGCATGACTGATTTCCATTTGCATGAACTTTTGACCTAAACAATATTATTTCATCTCATCTTAATTTTTTTTTGTTTTAATGGAGAACATGCCATATTTTTTCATTAATCAAAAAACCCCTAACAAATTACTAGAGAATGCAGGTAAACGGGCAACAAGTTGCACCGCAACTCCCTTTTATTTTGAATTGCAAATCCTACCCTGATAAAAATAAATGATTCTTAGAAGACAAAGAATTACTGTGTACGATCTTAATTTTACTACACAGAAAGATATTAATTAAGGTTAAAAATGAACATACCTTACAAAGAGACATGAAATCATGATCCGATTTCCGATCACCGATGCCAATATCCGGCGACTCATCACCAAACTCCTTCAACACAGCCAACCTCTTCCACTTCCCTACCAACACACCTGGCTCCTTTACAAATCCAGTTGCCTTCTTCGTCTTCGGATTCACCTCTATCTCCGTACCAATCACCTTATCCGCCCCTAAATAATCCTTCACAAACGCCTCCACCATCACTGTTGGATTCGCCGTCACAATGACCTTCCTTTGACACTGATCAAACACTTCGAAGCTATCGCTCCTCACGTCTGCCGCGTAGAAACGCGGCAGGACTGCGCGTGACGCTAGCTCGATGTCACGCACCTTTTTATTAAAATTGATCATACACATAAGTACACGTTATAATCCATATACATAACTACATATTTTTTAAATATATCTATACAATAAAAGAAAACAGTGATGTGACACTTCACGCTTGTCCATAATTCCAGATCATCTACTTTTTTGTTTTTTCGTCTCTATCCCTACTTAATTATAAATAGTTATTACATTTAATTCAATGACGGATTTACAAAAAAAAATATTAAGGGATAACATTTTATTAAAAAAATATTTGAAGGGGTAACAAAAAATTTGTTTTAGGGGTAACATTTTAAAAAGATATCTTAAAAACAAACTTTTTCGAATTCGCCAGGAAAATCGAGGGGTAACAAATGTTCCCTCTGCTTCTACTATACATCCGCCACTAATTACATTATATTCATTAGCAAATATTTAGTTAATTATTATATTTCTAAATAAACTAATTTTATACTTAAAACTTATATTTGAGTCTCAAAAAATTACAAAATATAATATTATGTTAGTTAATATATTATATAAAAGGAAGAATAATGATAAAAAATATTTATGATTAATTTTTGAACTTTTTCACATATATTGTTTTTTACAATCAATGCAATACACATGTTATTTTAAAGACATATGTCTTTTTATAACTAACTATATTACATTACATATATTTAATATACGAGTTTCTAACCAGTTTCATATACCTTGATTCCGGCAAACGAGATGAAGATGAGCATCTTGATTGCTAAAACCTCTGAAAAGAATATGTACGCGATTGCAACGATAGGAAATGAGAGTAGAAGCACAAGGCCTCGAAGGAGGCTGCCAGCTTCGATAGCAACTAGCATGTAGTAGGGGAAGGCAGAGCTTGCCTTAAGTAGGGTTCCGTCGAGGTCGGCGGCGATAGAGCGGTGGCTGACGGTGGAGAATTCACATTTTGTGATCGACGGGAAGGTTTTATCGGTGGCTTCCGGCTTCGGTAGTGACATTTTCTCTCTCTAGAAATGTGTTATGTGATGGAGATAGGAGAGGGAAGGTTGAGTTTTAAAGGTGGTGGGATAGAGTTAAATGACGAAATTGCCCTTCGATTCGGTGTGTGAAAGGACGTAAATGCCCTTTACGTAGGTGAGAGGATTTAATGCATTGGTAAGAAAGTTGACTTATGTGTTATGCAACTTGTGACCAATAAGGATTTGTTTTTTTAACTATATTACACATAACTTTTTTTTTTTTTAACAATATATTGTTTAGCTACCACCGTGTTCAAAACGAATATATAGAATGACCAAATCGTGAATGTAATGATAAAAATACTGATTCGCGATAGTATGTTTAAAAGTCACTAAAAAGTTACATCATCGTATATGAAAGCTAAGTGTTTCAAACACATTTATATCAAAATGTATATAAAGATAAACACAACGGGCTCACATTAGAGTGGGTTGGTTTAAACATAGATAAAAAGATATATTGTGGTGGTGTATTTAGAGCCGAGCAGCGAACGTCTAAAATACCAAATGGTTAAAAACACTTAAAACAACCGGTCGTTTAAAAAAAGTAACATAAATTCAGAAAAAATGCACCACAATGGTGTATTTGAAGATGAGCGTTGGGAGGTTTAAAAACTGAACGGTTTAAGAAAAACCCTTAAAAAACATTCGGTTATGGAAATTCACCTCGAAACGTAGATAATAATAATACAAAAAACGAAACCCATAAAAATTACGTAACAGGAAGTATGTTAAAAACTCAAAATGATAAGCCATTTAATGAGGCTCTAAACCATTCAGCGCTGAATGATTCAGCATTCAGCGCGTTTGTTTCAGCTTCTGAATGGAATGGTTAAGGCTGAACCATTAAGCACTGAATCATTAAGCACTGAACTAGGTTGAACCTTCATGAGACTCTCCTACCAACGTGTGACAAGAAAATTAACTATTAAGAGATCCAACTTAATGATTCAGCGCTTAACCATTCAGACCTCTTAATTATTCAGCACTTAATCAATCAAACAGCCCCTGTATCAGTTAAAGAACAGAGGAGATTAAAAAAAAAGGAAAAAAAATTTAACTTTATTAAAGTTAAAGGACCAAATGTAAAACAATACCTACCAAATATCATAGGTTACAAAAAAAATAAGTACTAAAAAATAAAATTTTACTATATATATATTAATATTTCAAAGGCTTACATCCTACATGGCACTCAAAGAGGTCATTCTTTCCTTTGAGAGTGCCATGTAGGATCTCATGTGACACCTATTTAAGGGTATGTGGCAGCCTCCTATTGATATGTGATATGAGTCAGGGTGTATAAATCCTAAATAGGGGGTGTATGAATCCTGATTACCATAAATTTATTCCGCGGTTTTTTAAATTACTTTTGAAACTATACTATACGTTCTGTAAGTAGAAAATATATAATTAGCTCATCAAGTAGTAATTAAAAGGTATTGAATTTAGTAGGACCATGTCCTTGCTAGCTATTCATGTGACATCAATTTATCATCATTTAATGAATTTAGATTAATATACACGTGAAATTTAATTCGATACATATTAAAGTAAGTAATTAAACCTATAGAGTACCATATAGCTAGCCATATAAGTTGTTGAGTCTTTAACGTTTTATGCCTCACAAATCAAATTTGTGACGCATTTTTAATAAAATCTTGATGTTAGAAAAACCTTCGTCGGAAACTAATTACTAAATATTTGCTACGCAATTTTCAACGTATTTCGTACGGAAATATTTTGTAGAAAATTTGTGACGCAATTCCTACGCATTTCTTACTCATTTTTCAAAGTATTGGTCGCTATTATGTAGCAAATTTGTCCAAAAAATAAGGGTGTTTTTTTGTTACAAATTAGTAGCAATTTTGTCAAAATTTGTGACTTTTTTTCGTAAGAAATTTTTTTAGCAAAAGAGTCACTTTTCTAGTAGTGCTTCTTCCCCAATCATCACCGCCGCCGTGTACCACCACCATCATCGTGCCATCACCGTCACCATCCTTATCTTCTTCCCCAACCATCATCACCATCGTGCACCACCACCATCACCGTCACCATCCTTATCTTCTTTCACAATCATCACCGCCGCCTGCACCACCACCATCACCGCCACCTTGGACGTCCTATTCGTGCACCACCACCTTCTCCGGTTGAAGTTTTTATAATTTGAAATATAATTTTTTTTTAATGCTTGAGGCCCGTCTTGGATGCCCCGGGGAGGACGTTGAGGACGGGGACGGTCCTAGAGGACCGGTGTTCCGTGTCCGAGACGGGCCGCAACGACACTAGAATGCCCCCCACACCTGGTAGTCTTTTTTTTTTTTTTTTGAACGGCAAATTTCTACTCCTTGTAGGACTTGAACCCATTACCTTCCCCTTAAGTGTTTCTAGAAGCTTTGCTTTTACCATTGGGCCATCAACCCCAATGGCACACCCGATAGTCTTAAAAGGACAAATAATTGGAGACACATAGCCGTAACCAAACCTACGGACGTTCAGGCGATTTCGTTGAAACTGGTCGTGTCGACAAGTCTAGTACGCTTTTGAAAAACTAGTAAAATAAGTCCCATTTTGCTCACCAGTTTTTTTTACATATTTACAAACCAAAAAAGTCAAAAGGATTTCGTCCCATTCTTCCAACCAAATGCATGGCAAAAATTCATTCCATCAATCTTTTCAAAATACAAATTGTGAATCCATTAAATGTTGTTTATGGATGGGATATGGTTGCATACCCCACTTAATTATTTAGATATCCATCTAACATCTAACCCTACTATATACGTTGTGGTATATATAGCCTTTTTTATTTCTAAAAAATGATACTTTTGTCACATTTTATCTAGTGGTTAAGTCTATACGGTTCGTATAGAGCTACAAGGGTCATATGAGGCTATATAAATAGTATATTGTATACATGTAGTTTTTTTTTACTAACATAATAAGCAATATTTATACTTTTTGTGTTTTTATTTTTGTTTATTTTTTGACACATAATTAAACAATATTCATCATTTAACAAGTTTTCTCTTATGTGAGGCCTAGAGGTGGTCTATACCATACTTGTAGCCTTATACATGACACATACTACACTTATAAGTCTATACGAGACATATACTAGACTACATGATACTATACGATACCTATAATACACATGTAGACCTATATGTGACCTATTACACTCATAAGCCTATATGAGGCCTACACAGGACATATACTACCAAAACTACACCCATATGCCTATACGGGACCTATACTATACTATATGATACAATACGATAATACACGAGACGGTACTATACAATATGTATACTACACTTATAAGCCTATACATGACACACACTACACTCAAAAGCTTATATGAGGCCTACACGGGTCCTTTATTACACTCATAGCCATATTTGAGCGCTATACGAGACTAATACCACATTTACACTCCTATACAAGACCTAACTACACCTATGGGCCTATATGGGACCTATGCTAGACTATACGATACTTATACTACACCTATAGACCTATGTGAGACATATACGGGATCTATACCACATTTATAGGCGTGAGATATATACTATTTTCATAGATCTTTACAACTTATATAAAATCCAATTTTATATGTATATTAATATCATACATTAATTAACAAAGGCGGAAGCGTGCACAAATCCCACCAACGAAACACCAAGGTGGAGATAACCTCACCAAGTGTCAAGTGTCACACCCGTATTATTTTATTATATATATATAGATATGATGTTAATTAAAAGTATAAGGAAAACCTTGTATTTCACTTTTTATTAAAAGCTAAATATTACAAATTATTTGAGAAAAAAATATAAAATAAATAATATAACAATAAAATGAAAATGAAAATGAAAATGGATGACGTATTATAGTGATTTTCTTTAACGAGGAAATATATTCGCTGTCCTAGAGACATGTACTTGGATCGATTCTTCAACCATAGGTTTTGTTTTTTGAAGTTTGAAAATAATTAGTTGTTCAAAAAAGAGTTCACATCAAAGCAAACAGATCATCTTTGTCATTTCTGTTGGTCTGTATGGCATGCAGACAATATCTATATCTCAAACAAGCATATCTATAAGTAACTTAATATAGGGGGAAACTGAAGATACAAAATGTTAAGTCATTGTTTTTTTACCCTGCCACTTGATAGTATGGTGTATACACCATAAGCTCAATCGATGTTGTGAAAGCCGGGGAGAAGCGAAGTAATGAAGCCAAAAACAATCAACTGTATCTCCTTTACGATCCCCCACGCCCACCATCTGTTGTTGTTTGCGTTTTCTTCATTCACGTCACCTTCATTTACAGCCCGGTTCTCATTTTCACCTCCTGCTTGCCCATCTAATAATAGATTTTGTAGTTGTAAGCAATACTTGCATATATGTTTGAATATGTGCGAGACAGAAGAATGGAGATCATACCTAGCAAAGGAGCATTCTCGTTTTCTTGCCTAGCGGCTGCAGGGATGTTATCTGCCCTAACAGCAGGGGGTCTTGGCTGTTGAGGAGGTGCACCCGCCCTCTGCATTCCTTGTGACAGCCACCGAATCAATGGTGCAAGAGCTCCCGTCTGATACCTGACACACATCCCAAAAAGGTTCGCTTTTATAAGAAACAAGTCAAATGGGTTGAAAGTTGACCCAAGTGTATTCTAAATGCACACAATGTCGTAAGTCGTTTTTATTCAAAGATTTAGATTACTACTGCAATGTTATCGACTTATTGTCCTTGTAAACATAGTTGCACATTATTTATTCGCACAGATTTTGAAATTTTGAAAAAAAAAAAAAAAAAAACCTTTCACAGGTCGTAGTGAAAATGGCCCGTTCCAATAAGAAACTGTTTTGATCCATTACATGGCCCACCATCTTGCCAGCCCTTAACAGTTCCCATAACTACTAAGTTATTTTCTAGTTGAAATGCACAACAGACAATGGCTATTCATGACTTACAGATAAATCAGTGAAGCAACAAATATGAGTAGGACAAGCCTTTTTCTAGAGCCATCTTGGTTGAACAAAAAGATAACAGCTGCCAGCTTAAACAAGAGCATCAAATCAACATGAATTGCAATTTGGAATCTCCTGACTACAACTTGTCTTTGTTGTCCAGCCTGTTGCTGTTGCTGCTGCTGCTGTCCCGCTTGCCCTTGCTCCTCACCTTGTGTTCCAGCTTCAGAAGGACTTGGCCCACTACTTATTAATATCAGTTTTTTCATTAAAAACTATCAACAAATACATACAAAATTATATTTTAGAAATACTCTACAGATGTAACTTTATTGGCCTATATGTTTTCTTAAACATATCCATATTTTTTTCCTCTTTATAAGAGCCAAAGAGGGAGGGGAAGGGAGAGGACAAACATATCAGTCTCTTGATGTTTATTACAATAAATACTTCTTTTGTGCATTCCACAACTTGAGTTCTCATCATATTTACTAATGTATCAGTCCTTAATAAGCACGGAAACAAAGCTTTTTCTGGTTATATACCTTTTTTTTGACAAGCCAAACGAAACTTTTATTTATACCCAAAACGACCAACAAGGATCTGGCCAAAACAATATACAATCCACCACAAAAACGCCCAACAGGACGGATCCAAAAACTCAACTCCCAAAAACATCAACCCCCCTAACTACTTATATTAACAGATTGTAAGAACTCTCTCTCACTGTCTCACAAGGGGTGAATTAATAATAGTTGAAAAGGCTATCTGTAAATTCCACTGAGATACATTCATTTATTACAAAAAGACACATTACCTAGCAGTATATAGATGAATACAAAATCTATAAACATAAAACATTATGGAAAGATGAATGACTTACGTAGGAACATTATAAGTAAAAGGGATGAGAGTGTTGGATGGAAATCCAGCAATGGGTCCCCCAAACGTATTTGGGAAAGTGGGAACCGCATATAAGCCAGGTCCATGATCCGTTTGTTCCTGACCCTCTTGTGGAGGGGCTAATGCAGGAACAAGCATTGGGTACATGATTGGAAACATTGGGAGTTCACCGTTTGGTGCTGTAAAGCCATAGAATGGAGGTACCTGCAACAATGTTAAAAGGATGATTAAGTGATTGAAATTACACTGACAATGGATGGATGACAATATGTATTATCATTAATTTGATTTTTTTTTCTTTTTTGTAGAAGGATCAAGTTAGGAAAAAGGTTTATAAAGAGTTTCATGAAGACAGTAGACAACAAAAATCCATACGTAAACTAACATCTCTCCCAATATGGCAAGAACTCAAGAGTGTGCAAACTAGCTTACTAAAAACGACAAGGCCAATATCGAAACTTCAAAACAGTTTAATAGCAGCGAATACCGACATTTTCAAAACAATTTGATAAGAACAAATATCTCGATTTCAGTAATAAGTCAATCCAGATGCTTTTTGACCCTTAGAAATCAATACAAGATACCATTGATATTTGTAATCTTGGACCTTGATCCACAGCTTTCTCACTTTTCTCGTAGTAAGATAAAGATTAGGTGTTTAATTATTAGTCAAATACTCGCATTAACCCAGGCTTCATGTCAAATTTGTATTCATTTATTAATTATTCCATCAAGGAAAGACGGAAACAACATAATATAAAGGCATAAGGCATAAGGAGGCGACCTAACCATTAATTTTTTTCATCAAGACCACCCAAAAAAGACAGCCTTAATGATGGAGAGAGTACTTCATACTTAATGGTATTCATTTAGAGATGGAGAGAGTATTTAATACTTAACCTAAACATTCTTCATTCTCCGACCAGTCAATAAGTTTTTACTTTACAGAACAGAAAAGGTAATCAAACGCAATGTTCCAAAAATACTACAGTCATGTTCGTCATTCAACGTCTTTTTACTGGATTTGGTATATAGTGTATTCAAAACAGTAGATACATATTTGGGTGGCCTATAAAGCTAGTTCAACAGTTGGGCGGCCTGCGTATACATTATCTCAATATCTCTAAAATAAGCATCAACTACAACCAACACAAGCATAAAAAAACAGTAGTTAGATAACAGCATTTATGTTCGACCCTCGAAGTTCTATTTTATCAAATATAACCAACATAAACATAAAAAAAAACAGTAGTTAGATATAATCCGTTTACGTTCGACACTCGAAATTCTAGTTTATTAAAAGTAACAGTTAAATCAAGACTAAAAATGAGATCCTTAACATGACAACATAAACATAAGGAAGCTCCCACATTACACACTAACAAAAAAATATTACATTCTTAAACAAAACTAATTGAAGCCCTAATAATTAAAACATCAAAACTAAATTGAAGCCCTAATAATTATTGGTTTGAAACCAAACCAAACCAAACCAAACCAAACCCATGGCATAAATTGGGGAAATAGGGTTTTGATCTAAGAAAAGATTTCAAAATTAAGTAAATCCAGATGAAGAATTCATCAAACAGATAATCGGAAGGCTAAAAAAGGGATATTTAGTAAAAAATGAAGCTATAAGAGAAAAAGGGAAAATTAATAATAATAATAATAATACCTGTTTAGGATGGGAAGACGAAGAAGAAGATGAAAATGGGTTATCGGATCCTGGTTGATGATTATGGATTTCTTGGGACATCTTTTCTTTGATTTGATTTGATTTGTTTGTGTTAATAAGAAATATTTTTATACGAAGAAGTTTTGAAGGTTGAAAGAAAGAAAGGTTGCAAGGCAAAGTTCTACTCACTTATTTTTACTTGCGTGGCTTAACCAATCGGGTCATGCCATCTGTACTTTATTACTCCGTATTATATATATCTATGTTTTGGAAATGTGCTAATGTTCTTAAGACAACAATACGACAGCATCATAAATAAGTTCATGTAATACAGAATTAGTAATCAAGGATACGAGATCCTTGGTTATTTTTTAGGGGCGTAAACAAGCCGAGCCGAGTTTGAGGTTGACTACGCTTGAGCTCATCTCGTTTCAAGCCTACTATTATGAGCTCAAGCTCGGCTCGAAAGTAAAACCTAAGAGCCATAACTTCCCATGGCTCTTGGATTCCATGTTGTGCAAGGGTATCATCCTACATGGTATATGTGACTTGAATGCAACTCTACTTTCAACAAAAACTTTTATAAGACGTTATATTATATTGTTAAAATATTCAATAACAAAAAAGTCACCTTGTCGTCATTATGCAACAAAGGAAATGCAATGTAATACCTAAAAAGGGCTTAGAAAGTTGCATCCTTTCATGTGTGATCAAGATTTAGTATTCTGCAAACGTCCCTCGTAACAGGTTTAAAACCGTGGTTGCAGTTTATGTGGGTTTTTTTTATGAAGCAGTATAGTTGCCACGCTAACAATAAACCATCATCATTGCATAAGTTAGCTAATAGACTCAAAACCGTGGCTGCAGTTTATGTGCAAGTTTTTTATAAAGCAATATAATTGGCACACTAACAGTAAATCATCATCAAAGCATAAGTCAACTAATAGGCTCAGAACCGTGGCTGCAGATTATCTACTAGCTTTTTATAAAGCGTCACAGTTGCCACACCAACGGTAAATCATCATCACCTAGAAAAAGGGGTTCGGTTTCACACAAAAGGTTCAAAGATAACATCAAATGTCACTAAGGAACATATACAATGTTACAAATCTATAATACATTATAAGGGAGGAGAGATGGTTAAAATAGTCACTTCATGTCAATTTTAAGATGGCATATCAAGAGTCATAAGTATAATCTCATAATTTTTAGCCTATTTCTTCCTTTTATACCCTTGCTTTACAAACTTACGTAGCAATGGTACAAATTACTAATGCATCTTATTCCAACCTTAATACTGGTATTAAGATCTCAGTTTCATCCCATTAACCAGCTCTTAAATGCAATCAAGAAACCTTGATTTTTCGTTTTCCCAATTCAATCATAACATCATTTTCACCTTTAATTCACAATTCATTAGACCATTAATTATATTTATCAATTGATCTTGGTCGATGATTTTGAAGCTTCCTAACCGCAAAGATTACTTCATCTTCCACTTCCGGATTAAATGTAATTGTAACCCACGATTCAATTTTCGTATTGAATGTAATTGAAGACACGAATTGATTCCTTTTTCCATTATAAGGGAAGAAAATGGATGCAATTGGTGAAGATGATGACGAATATCCCTTCGAATACATGGTCTGTAATTCGAGTTCAATTGTGCATTTTATGTTCTTCACTGATTTTTGTCAGCGTTTATTTTGTGTAAAAAATGTGCATTTTATGTTTTTCACTTCTTCCATACACTTGTTTACTAGCTATTATTTTGTTTCAGCGACATAAACCATGGACCATCCACAAATCCAAAATGGTTGGTAAAGAAATAGTGTTTTGGTTACTGGCTATGCATAAAGATTGTAAATCTAATTGGGTATTTGATTTTTTTTTTCAATTTTGATTTTGAGTTTGGTGGGGGAGCAAGTGGTATAGATGTTGGAAGGGTTTCAAATATTGTTATGCTCAAAATTTATAATGCCAATTTCATTGCATTTGTTTTCCTCTGCTTCTAATTCTATTCCAGTGTTCATCTTATCATTCCCGTCATATGGATATTTCAGGTCATAAGAGAAAAGGTCAGTGAGAGAGGGCGTAAGGTTGATGGCAATGATGATGGAAACATCTTGGCCTCGGTTAATGGTTTCTGTCTCCGGTGTCTGCAACTTTGGGTGTTTATTTCGACCCCAATTGTTAAATTTAGCGTTTTCATCAAACAAATTTGTTTCTTTTAACTCTGTTTTGATGGTTGCTGTTGTCACCGGCTATTCAAGTAAGCATTAGGCCTCTATCCTTTCCTTTTGTTTTATCTTAAGATTTTAACTTTGTTCCTTCTACCTGATGTTCCAGTTTTTGTTACGAACTGAGTCTTCTATGCTTTTGGTGATGTGTGTGATCGTGAAAAAATCTGGCATTCTAGCCGCTCCGGCATGTCTGACCAGTGGTGTTTGATAGAAGACATGAACCCTCTGCGGTGCCCGAAATGGTGTTTCAAGGTAGACCACGTTCTCTTCTATGGTTTGGGTTTTCCCAATTTGTTTTTCGCCTCTAATTTAACTTCTTCTGTCATTATGTATAACACCATATGAACCAATATCAATCCAGGAACAACAAATCAAGTCATCAACTTATACTATTATGCTTCATATGGATTCCAACTTATGGTGTACTCGTTTTTTAGGAACCACACATAGGTAATTTTTACAGTTTAAACATACTTCACGTGTCTTAGTTAATATGGATTTGTATAGAACTAAAAATAAGCCCATAAATATATGGGCTAGAATGGTTTGGTGGCGCATTTGCGGGTGGTTGAAAATACAACCTCCTACTCAGGTTGATTCACTTACTCAAATGGTGGAGTTTTGGGCTGCTTTGGTCGGCTAAAAAAATGGAAGGAAACGGTTTATGCGGTGGCGCTAATGATGATTTGGAGGATTTGGTTGGGGAGAAATGAAAAGGAATTCCAAAATATGAACTCGGATTCGGTCAAAGTAGTGGAGCAAATATAGGAGAACACGCATTGGTGGATGGCGCAACGTTCCCAGGTGCAGGGCATGCACATCACAAATTGGTACAATTTTTAGGGTATAGATTTTGGATAGGCTGTTTTGGGTTATGTACTAACCTGGTATATCAACTTGCTGGGCAATGTTTTGGTTTCTTTGGTGAAATAATAAGTTGTGTTTAGCTGCTCCAAAAAAAAAAAGTTAAACTGTGTTTTGAAAGTTGTAGCTAAAATCCAAGAAAGACAGAGGTGGGAAAAATAAATATAAACATGTTATCGCCCTTATAGCGTAGTTGTGTTTGGCTGCTCGGTATACGGTGTCTGCTCAACTTGAAGTTATATGTATATTTTTTTACTTTTTTTGGTGTATTTATTATGTTTTTTTATGAGTTACAATGGAATGCAGTAGTCACATGTTTTTTCATTTGCAGTTGCCCTGTTTTATCAGCTGAGATGAAGCTTTTAGAATTACTATATGGTATGCTACCCTACACTTAATTTCCTTTCTAGATAAATAATTAGCATTTAATCAATTTTTACCACTACTATCTCTACTTTCTGCCGGAATGCTTGATTTGTTTGAGATAGGTACTTATATGCTTTAATTTATATGTATCGTTGTCAATGCTAGAGGTCCAGAGCTAAAAATGATTATGATAGGACATGGGAATTCATTATTCTTTTAACAATTTGGTGGTTTATTTGTTGGTGTTTACAATTGTGTTATGTGTGAACTAAAGGCTTCTTCTAGCCAAGTAACATACCAAGCAGAGCCTTCAATATTAAAAATTAAATTATAGAACTGTGATGACAACAAATATGTTGGTTTCAAGCACAACATTATGTGCTTGCCACACTATGTGAATTTTTGTCTTTATCATGTTTACTATAGGATCAATGTATGAAATATGTTTTTGTTATGCTTATCAAGTGATCATTATTAACAAAGGATTAGTTGAATTGTTTACTTACACGTCAGTCTTTCACTAATTGTTATAAAAATCAATTATTTGTTCTTCTTGAACATATCACATATGTGGTGTCATACTCCATGCATACAAAAGAAAGCAAAATAAATAAAATTGTACATTTTTATTCACATCATAATAAGATATATTTCTATAGAACAAAAAATTCTCATTTTTTAACAACTTTAAGCTGTGGTGATGTAGAAGCCTAGAAGGCATTGATGCATTTTTTTGGGAAAATATTAGTAAACATGAACACATGGTTTGTGTGTGATGACGTGGGTAGCTTAAAGCAAAAACGAATAAATAATATTATCAAACAAACGCTTGAAAGGTTGGAGCCTACAAAGGTTCCACAGCCGGTGGTGTCACAAGTCAAAAAGATGACTTGTCACGTCGTCCCTTTCATCGAGCTAAACAAACAAAACTGATGGAGTAACATCAGCTTATAGACCGCAGGTCCATAGCATCCTCTTGCTTTTTGTGGCATGTCCTTTAGTTGTAGACAGGATCAAGGTATTATGCTTTCCCCTTAGAGAAGAACCTTTTCTTTATAAATGAGAAGCTGAGAATCAGCTCTAGACACACCAAACCTATCACTCTCACTTCACTCTTAATATTCTCTTGGTCTCTCACGTGTGAAGAATAATCTTCTTCACTCGAGTTCCAAGAATCTCTACTTCTGATCTTGAGTTCATCTCAGATCAGAATCTAAAAGCATATACAATAAATAATACAAGCCTTGAACCTCCTTCTACGTTTGCAACGTAGAAGGACACCACGACCTGCGTTAGGCAGATCGAAACCCTTGAACCCCTGAACCTCCCTCGTGACTCAGGACTATCGTTAGACAGATATTTGTTGTAGCAACAAGTTGGCGCCCACCGTGGGGCTGCGCCATTTTCTTTACCCGAAATAAGTTGTGTAGCTCCGACTCTCTCCATGTCTGACTCTGAGTCTCCAGAGGAGGTCAACCAGATCTCCCCTAGCACAGATCAGACCTCTCCGGCCAGATCTGTGTCCTTTTCCACCCCTGGAGGAACTTCAGCTGGGACTCAGTCCCCACCTGCTCACCCAGCGTCTGCAAACTGGCAAACTCCACCTCCTACTCGTTCTGGGGTAATGTCTCCTCTCCCTGATCTTGCACAAACTCCACCCCGTATAGATCTTACCCCTGAAGGAGTGGAGAGAAACTTCTTGCAGCTGAGATCCCTCCTGAACCAGTATGTTATGAGGGAAAGAGACAAAGGAGTGCGTCTCAGACTGGATTATGACGAGGAGGAAGAGATCTCACTCTCTCCTATACCTCCTCCCCCTCTCACTGCTACCTATGGACGCAGACAGTCACCCAGAAACAACAATGCTGGTCCCAGCAACACTCACACTGCTTCCCACTATGAAGCAAGGCCCAGTCCTACTGCTTTCCCTTTGTTCACCACCCAAGCTGCCACTACCGGCATGCCTTTGGGACACGAACTGACTCTGGATCAACTCCTGCAGTCACCAGTGACCAGCGTCCCACCTCCAACTACTACTTCCTGGGAGCAAGCTATGGCTTCACTTCCCATGGCCAGAAACGCCTCTATGAGTCTCCCAGTGACAACCAACATTGTAGCATCTGAAGGCATTCAAGGCTTCAACCTTATGCCCTACATGACTCAAATGATGGCTAACTTCCCTTGGCAGCAACTCATTAGTCAAGCCATCGCAGCACAACAAGGAAACACTGGAGGGGTCACCAACAACAGGGTTGAGCATACCGTCAACCAACCCTACAAGCCAAACAGCTTGTCTTGCTTCTCACCTGAGATAGCAGATTATGATTTTCCCAACAAGCTGAAGATGCCAGCTCATATAAGAACGTATGATGGCACCGATGACCCAGAAGATCACCTCCAGATCTTCTCAGGAGCTGCCAGGATCGAAAAATGGGGTGACCCCGAATGTTGCTTGATGTTCATGCAAACCCTTGTTGGATCTGCACGAATCTGGTTCAACGGTTTAGCAACTGGAAGCATCCGAACCTTTGACGAGCTCGGTAAAGGGTTCCTGGCCAACTTCTCACAACAAAGACGTTGTGTCAAGGATGCAACCGTTATTTTCCAGATCAAACAAAAAGATGATGAAAGCTTGAAGAGCTTCATTGAAAGGTACAAGAAAGAAGGTCTCACTTATGTCGGTGCTGATGAAAAGATGAAGGTTGCAGGGTTCATGAATGCTATCAACTCGAAGTATTTGACCAGGGAGTTCAATAAGAGTCTCCCTAGAACCCTTGAAGAGGCCTTAGAAAGAGCTGAAGCCCACATTCGAGGAGAAGAGGCTGTGGACATCAAGGAACAAAGAAAAAGAGGTTCCAGCTGGAGGAGCAACAGTCCTTCTCGAAAGAGGAGCAATTATGGCACCTATGACAAAAGGTCCAGAGGATCTGAGTCACGAAGGTCTGAAAGCAGGAACCCTCCAAGTAGAGACAGGAACGTCAATTTCACAGCCCTCACCAAAACTCCTCAAGAAATTCTAGCAACCGAAGAAGTCAAACACACCTTCAGACCTCCTCGTCCCTTACCAAAAAGTAGAAGAAACGAGAACTCAAACCAATATTGTGAGTTTCATGAAGAAAAGGGACACCACACCAACGACTGCTTCCAACTCAAGAAAAGAATCGAAGAAGCTGTCAAGTCTGGAGAGCTGGCCCACCTAGTCAAGGGTGTTAAAGAAAACATGGCAGATGGTAAAAAGAAAGATGTTGCCATGGTCTTTGTTGAGAATGAAACCCCAAGTAAAAGGCAAAGATTGGAAGATTGGGAACGGCAAGGCATTTACTTCCCTTACACTAAGGGAGAAAAGCACTGTGATCCACTTGTGCTTGAAGCCTTCGTAGGTTCCACCAAAACACAAAAGGCCTACATAGAACTGGAGCTGCTACCGAAATAATGTTTGCTAAGTATTTCAACCTTCTAAGCCCTGAAGAACGCTCCATGCTACGGCCTGCTGAAGCTGCCATAAAAGGCATCGCTGACATACCTATCAAGCCTTTGGGCGAACTAACACTTGATGTAACCTTTTCTGATGGTCAACTACGAAGGACTGAACCACTAACCTTCGTGGTTTTGGACCTACCGTCTAGTTACGACGTTATCATTGGAAGGCCTGGGGTAGTAATCTTTGACATGACGGTCTCCATTAGCCGAAAGAGTGCAAAATTCCCCACCAAAGAGGGTGTTGGAACCCTTCAACCTTCCATTTCAGTGTTGACCCTCGATGAAGATCACAACAAACTTGGTCTCAGCATCAACCCCAGGTATCCTGATCAAAGGGTACGAGTCAACACAGCCCTTCCTGGTGACACTCTCACTAGGCTTGAAGTGTTGCTAAAAGATAACATGGACGTTTTCGCCTGGTGCCCAAGTGACATGACAGGGATTCCACGAGATGTTGCTGAACATGAACTAAGGAACCCTTCCAATGCCAAACCAGTTGTTCAAAAGAAAAGAAGTCTTGCCCCAGAACGAAGCAAGGCTGCATGCCAAGAGGTTGACAAGTTAGTTGAAGCTGGTATCCTTCGAGAGGTGAAATATCAATCATGGGTTGCAAACCCTGTGATGGTTAGAAAGCCTGATGATTCTTGGAGGATGTGCATCGACTTCAAAGACCTCAACAAAGCTTGCCCCAAGGATTGTTATCCTTTGCCTGAGGTTGATCTGAAAATAGATTCGCTTACAGGCTTCCCCTTCAAGTGTTTTCTGGATGCCTACAAAGGTTATCACCAGATACAAATGAAGGAGGAAGACGAAGAAAAAACTGCTTTCCATACTGATAAGGGTATATTCTGTTATAGAAAAATGCCCTTTGGTTTAAAAAATGCAGGTGCTACCTATCAAAGGTTGGTCGACAAGGCCTTTTCCCTGCAAATTGGCAAGAACATGGAAGCTTACGTTGATGACCTGGTCATCAAGAGCAAAACTGAGGATCAAATGCTGGCTGACATACAAGAGACCTTCAACAAACTCAGAGAAATCAACATGAAGCTAAACCCTGTTAAATGTTCCTTTGGTTTCGAAGAAGGGAAATTTTTGGGTCACGTTGTAGGAAAACAAAGCATAAAGGCCAATCCAAGCAAGGTTCGAGCCATCCTCAACATGAAGTCGCCTCAAACCAAGAAGGAGGTTGAAAGCTTGAACGGTAAGCTTGCTGCCTTGAAGCGTTTCGTCTCAAAGCTAGCTGAAAAATCACTGCCATTCTTCAAGACCCTCAAAGGTTGCACTGACAAGAAAGACTTCAGGTGGACGGAAGAAGCAGAGGAAGCCTTCAACAGCATGAAACATCATCTAGCTTCCCTTCCCACCATTGCAACACCTGAAGCAGGGGAAACGATCTCTGTCTATCTTTCAGTTACTGATGAAGCCTTCAGCGCTGTTCTCACCATAGAAAGAGACAAAGCTCAGGTACCCGTTTATTTCTTCAGTAAAACATTAAAGTTAGCAGAGGTCAAGTACCCTCCTTTGGAAAAATTGGCTTTAGCCTTAGTGCAAACAGCCAGAAGACTTCGAAGGTACTTTCAAGCACATCCCATACAAGTGGTCACTGACCAACCAATCAAAAATGTGCTTGAAAGACCTGAAACTTCGGGACGACTAGCCAAATGGGTTGTTGAACTAGGTGCAGGGCATGCACATCACAAATTGGTACAATTTTTAGGGTATAGATTTTGGATAGGCTGTTTTGGGTTATGTACTAACCTGGTATATCAACTTGCTGGGCAATGTTTTGGTTTCTTTGGTGAAATAATAAGTTGTGTTTAGCTGCTCCAAAAAAAAAAAGTTAAACTGTGTTTTGAAAGTTGTAGCTAAAATCCAAGAAAGACAGAGGTGGGAAAAATAAATATAAACATGTTATCGCCCTTATAGCGTAGTTGTGTTTGGCTGCTCGGTATACGGTGTCTGCTCAACTTGAAATGATATGTATATTTTTTTACTTTTTTTGGTGTATTTATTATGTTTTTTTATGAGTTACAATGGAATGCAGTAGTCACATGTTTTTTCATTTGCAGTTGCCCTGTTTTATCAGCTGAGATGAAGCTTTTAGAATTACTATATGGTATGCTACCCTACACTTAATTTCCTTTCTAGATAAATAATTAGCATTTAATCAATTTTTACCACTACTATCTCTACTTTCTGCCGGAATGCTTGATTTGTTTGAGATAGGTACTTATATGCTTTAATTTATATGTATCGTTGTCAATGCTAGAGGTCCAGAGCTAAAAATGATTATGATAGGACATGGGAATTCATTATTCTTTTAACAATTTGGTGGTTTATTTGTTGGTGTTTACAATTGTGTTATGTGTGAACTAAAGGCTTCTTCTAGCCAAGTAACATACCAAGCAGAGCCTTCAATATTAAAAATTAAATTATAGAACTGTGATGACAACAAATATGTTGGTTTCAAGCACAACATTATGTGCTTGCCACACTATGTGAATTTTTGTCTTTATCATGTTTACTATAGGATCAATGTATGAAATATGTTTTTGTTATGCTTATCAAGTGATCATTATTAACAAAGGATTAGTTGAATTGTTTACTTACACGTCAGTCTTTCACTAATTGTTATAAAAATCAATTATTTGTTCTTCTTGAACATATCACATATGTGGTGTCATACTCCATGCATACAAAAGAAAGCAAAATAAATAAAATTGTACATTTTTATTCACATCATAATAAGATATATTTCTATAGAACAAAAAATTCTCATTTTTTAACAACTTTAAGCTGTGGTGATGTAGAAGCCTAGAAGGCATTGATGCATTTTTTTGGGAAAATATTAGTAAACATGAACACATGGTTTGTGTGTGATGACGTGGGTAGCTTAAAGCAAAAACGAATAAATAATATTATCAAACAAACGCTTGAAAGGTTGGAGCCTACAAAGGTTCCACAGCCGGTGGTGTCACAAGTCAAAAAGATGACTTGTCACGTCGTCCCTTTCATCGAGCTAAACAAACAAAACTGATGGAGTAACATCAGCTTATAGACCGCAGGTCCATAGCATCCTCTTGCTTTTTGTGGCATGTCCTTTAGTTGTAGACAGGATCAAGGTATTATGCTTTCCCCTTAGAGAAGAACCTTTTCTCTATAAATGAGAAGCTGAGAATCAGCTCTAGACACACCAAACCTATCACTCTCACTTCACTCTTAATATTCTCTTGGTCTCTCACGTGTGAAGAATAATCTTCTTCACTCGAGTTCCAAGAATCTCTACTTCTGATCTTGAGTTCATCTCAGATCAGAATCTAAAAGCATATACAATAAATAATACAAGCCTTGAACCTCCTTCTACGTTTGCAACGTAGAAGGACACCACGACCTGCGTTAGGCAGATCGAAACCCTTGAACCCCTGAACCTCCCTCGTGACTCAGGACTATCGTTAGACAGATATTTGTTGTAGCAACAGTGTGGTTTCGTTAAGCTCTTACTGTTGAGCTATTACCTTTTTTCTTTTCCAAGAACACATTCGCAATTTCTTTTTTCCAAGCAAAACATTAGGAAGAAAAATAGACTAAAAACAAGCTCAAAATGTAAAGGAATCGTTGACTTTGACCAAAAGTCAAAGCTGGCTGAGATTAAGAAAGGTACTTTGAACTATGTCTATATCCATGTTTATTTGTTTGCCTATTAGTACAATTTATTTTTTACCTCTGTTATTAAGAATTCGCTACTGCGGTTCTTCACGTTCATTTGAACTATCTCTATGTTCGTGTTTTTTTTTTTTTTTTGCATATTAGTACAATGCATTCTTTACTTTTGTTTTTAAGAATTCACTATTGTGTTCCTTTTAAGTTCATTTGAACTATGTCTAGGTTCATCTTTGTTTGTTCTTCTGTTACAAGTTTTCATTAGTTTAATAGTTTGAGGATGGCCTTGAATTCTGTAAGTTGGTTTTTGGTTGAACCACACGTAATATGTTGTTTCAAAATTGGGAGGGCTGCGGACCACTGATGTACAGGTACTCGAAGCTATTTGCTTTGGAAAAAAACAAAGTAGCAACAGTTAATGAACGCGCTGTTGGATGGGAATGGAAACGCGAGCCAAATCTGCCAAATTTTGGGTCGACAATTGGGAGGGCTGCGGACCACTGATGTACAGGTACTCGAAGCTGTTTGCTTTGGAAAAAAAAACAAAGTAGCAACAATGCGCTACTGGATGGAATGGAAACGCGAGCCAAATCTGCCAAATGAACGGATGAAGTGACTCGCTGCGAAGAGATAGCTGGGAGGCTGCAGTTATCCTTGGAGCAAGACAAATGGAAGTGGGTTTGCAATTCGGCTGGTACCTTCTCAGTAGCATCATGGAATACTTCTATCCCACTATGCGGTGCCGTATTATCCCTTTGAATGGGTTGCTTGGGCTCCGAGGAAAGTTAGTATATTCATGTGGCATGCAGAACATGATCGTCTGCCTATCCTTACTGCTTTGCAGAAAAGAAATATTCTGCACGGGTCAGGTAGCTGCAGACTTTGTGGTGAGGCGAATGAAGACTCTGATCATCTTTTGACCGGATGTTATGTGGTGTCAATAATATGGCAAAAGGTTAGCATTTGGTTCAAACTTCCTCAGATCTTTGCTTTTCGGATACGAGACTTGATGACCGTTCATAAATCTATCAATGTCAATGACAACAAACAGAAATTTGTGCACTTGATAATCGTCGTGATTTGTTAGATCATATGGAAGGCGCGCAACGGACTTATCTTCTCAGGTAAAAAGATATGCATTGAAGGATTATTTGGGGAAATACAAGCAATGTCATTTTTATGGGTGAAGCATAGCAACTTGACTTGGGAGAATTGGGTTGCGTTTAATGTCCCAATAACGTAGAATAATGTAATAGTTTCTGTCATGGGAAGTCCTAGGTGATTGTATTTGTTGTGGTCTAGCTTCTTGCTGTACACAGATTGTATGAATCAATTTGGGTGGAATAAAATTTTTCGTTTGCTTGATAAAAAAAAATATGCTTCAAAAATATTTAATTAGGTTGATGGGAAAAGGAGCAGTAACACCTCTACATGCACCATCACTTTAATTTGGCTCCCAATATGAGCAGGTAATTGAGGTACATCTAAATAGTTGTCGGGTCTATTTTTTAGTTTATTTTCTGTCTATAATGTAGTTGTCTGAGTCGGTTTGGTTTCCTACAAACATGGCTGCTGGAAAACCTGAAGAAAGAAGAGGCGTTGCTGTCAGCACTACCCTTACTCCTAATATTAGAGGTATGTCTGCTTTTATTATTTAGAAAATTACAAACATTAATGTAATTTGATTACTAAACATGGTTTATTATTTACATATAAGATGCAACAGATGTCAGCAAGATGTTATCAAGTATAATTTGATTACAAACATAGTGTGGTACCATATGGGTCTTGAAGATTATCTACTGTTACCGAGGATATGACAAATGGATCACATAAGCATGTTCTTTTAAAAATTAGCAGGTGATATTATCAAGATTAAGGATCCTTAATTCCTTATTTTTTTAATCAATATAAGCTTATGGTAACAAAGAAATTGGTGCAGAGCACTTGATTAACAGAGAAAGCTTATTATTGCACAAGATGCTCCAATTGGCATGGAGATTTGAAAAAAATAAGTGGCATAGAATAGCTAAAAAAAGTTCATTTTGACCTGAAATGCGAAAACCTGTTTGTGGGTCCTGGAGATCCTTTGACACCAATATACAAAGAGATGGCAAATGGTGATGTGGGCAGACTCCTGAGGTATACGGATAACTTTTTTTTCAGATTTTGTGACCAAAATGAAAGAAGATAGCATCTTTTACATGTAACAAGTTAATGATTGGCATTTGGGAATAAAAACTAGGTTGTACTTTTGATTTTAGTTGTGATCTTTGGCTGAAATTGCATTTAAGAACCGATCGAATTATAGTTGTAGGTTTTTAGGCATTTTTACACACATGAAATCCTCGCCGCATAGCGCGGGCGATATAACTACTTCTACTTTATAATAATGTAGTATAGATAGTTCTTCCAATCATCCGGGCTTAAGGGCATGGCAATACCGGGTCACCTGGATGGTTATAAATAGACACCCGCGGCAACGCGCGGGTATTCCTACTAGTAAAAATTAAAGGGCCAAATACAGCCAAACGTTGCGTTACTAACACAACGGTTACTGAAGTATAATCAATATATATAAATTAACTAGTGTAGTACGCATAACGTCACTCATATACACAACAAGGCAAAATATACCATCTGTCCTATAGAACCACTATCTTTTTCATCTATACGCAATAATTAATATGTATAATGATTAGTTGTGAAAGAACATGATGTCATGGCTGCTGGAGCCATTCTTGAATGGCAGACCGAAGCGCATGGTTCGGAACAAGGTTGGAATTCGCTAGCTCAAGATTGGTCATGGGCGAGGTGTTTCTACCGCTGTCTAACCATCCCCTTAAAGCCTCTGCTTCGTAAGTGAACCCGTCAGCAGCAACCACCGGATCTTGCATGATTTCCTGCAAATTTAATCCCCTTTTGTTAACCAACATATCTTACCTGTGAATGTGTGTTGACTTTTTATTTCAAACGGGTCAAATGAAAAAGTTTAGTTTAACCGCGAAAGGAAAATTAGACAATGCAATATGAAGTGAAAACTAACCTGAAAGATAGGACAGATAAAGTAATGTGGAATAGGGCACTGTCGTTCTGAACCCAATCTAAATGATGGAAGTCCACAAGAAACCCGCATTGGTTCAAGCACCCTCCAAGCCTCGGATGCAAGATCAGGCCGATTTTTTCTAGCAACATAACAACAGTTCATTGCTAAAAGAGCCAACTGTTGAGCCTGCACAAACGGCCAATCTCCAGCTGTAGGGTCCAATATATTCTTCAAATTTTCTTCATTAAGCGCGCGTTGCACTTCCTTTGGTAGCCCCAAAGCAGGCTTACCCGTCAGTAACCTTAATAATATAATACCAAAAGAGTATGTATCCGACTTTGAAGTAAGCTCTCCAGTAGAAAGGAACTCTGGGTCCATGTAGACAAATGTACCCTTCGGGTCGGTTCGACAACAATAAGATGTGTTATTGCTTGAAAGCTCATTTTGGGAGAGCACGCGACATATTCCAAAGTCACTTAACTTTGTGACCAAGTTTTTGTCGAGAAGAAGGTTGGCGGGCTTTAAATCACCATGGACAATGTCACAAGAATGAAGAAAAATAAGAACGGAACAAAGTTCAGCAGCAATCCGAATTCTAGTTTGCCATGATAATGGGGGCGTATTGTCTTTGCAGGTGAGCCTGTCTTCAAGGCTTCCACCAGACAAATACTCGTAGATGATTATACATGCATCCGGGCAGGCTCCTACTAAGGTTACAAGATTTGGGTGTCTCAGCCTGCTCAAAATATTGACCTGAAAAGTTGAAAATAAGCAGAGATACATTAATTCTGAACTAGTAGACCAAAGAAAGATAACTAGCAGACGATAGTATTGGTAGAGTTGACAGTTTTGACCCGTAGATTTAGGTTATATTTGATCTCCACAATGGTCACGCTTAAAAACTTAACGAAACTGGTTAACTGGGAAACATATCAAAAGTCGCCCAAAGTGTATTTAAATGCTTATAACCTCATAATATTATTATTTTAATAGTCAAGTTTATGTAATCATCATACCTCCTGCTGAAACTCTGTGGGCCCTTGCAGGCTATGCGAGTGCAACATCTTTATGGCAACTTCAGTATGCCGAATAAAACATCTATAAATACTTCCATAACCCCCTTCTCCGATCTTAAGAGATGGGTCAAAGTTGCGAGTGGCCTCTTTGACTTCTGAGAACGAGAACTCAGTGTAGAACTGTGAGGGACTTGAGCATGAGGCTTCTTCCGCTTGTTTCGCCTTCATTTCCTCTAATAATCTAAGTGCATCATCACACTCTACCTGCAATTCATCACGCTCCTTTTTGTAATTCTGTAAAAGCTCAACAGCAGCAAACATTTTTTGTTCTAGATCCTGCACCGTACGGTCAGAATCAGCAATTTGACTTTCGAGAACTGATTTCTGTTCAAGTGCCATCCGGAGTTCTTCTGAAACTTCATCTAGCTCCCTTTTAATGTTTTTATGTTCTTCCTTTGTTTTTTTGAGCGCTTCATCAATCTCTAGCCTTCGTCTCAATTCTTCGGCATACGAGTCCTCGGATGCTTTAACCTGTAAGATTATGGCCATTAAACAAACTCTTTGAACTAGCAATTTACTTATTTATATGAACTCAAGCAAGCTCAGACCAAATGCACCACTACTCTTGAAACATTGATATATCTGTTTTTGAGAACCTTGGTTCTTTAATTGTTTTACGTTTCATTTATATAGCCTTATTTTGAGACAAAGACTTAGTTGATACCCTGCGTTTAGCCTCAATGGCATCTTTTTCTGCTTTCCTGCGCCTAAGAGACTCTTCAAACGCATCTCGTTTGGAAATGTCTGCCTCAGCCATGGCTTGTATAAGCTGATCATAGAGTTCATCATTCATCCCCCTTTCCTGCTGAAATTTCTTACAAACTCTTAATAAAATTCAATTAAAAAAGTACAAAATTGTGTATTAACATGTTCACTTAAAGGTGGCAATTACAACCCATTTGTTTATGAACTGATCGGTTCTGGTTGTGTTTAACCTCAAATGGCTCATCAAGATAAAAAGGGCTAAAGGAGAAAGGGTCAAACACGTAGATAGTCACCCAAAATCTATTTTAAATGCAAACAACTTCCTAAATCATTTTACTGAAAAGACATAGATTGTTTTGGTCATAATAAAGAACTCAAAACATAACAAACGAATTATTAACTTAAGAAAAAAATAAAAATGGACAAACAAATGTTTGCAGGCCAACCACTTTAACCCAACCTGTACCAAAAAGTGACCCATTTTGACCAATAATTAGTTTTTAGCGCACAAAACTACGTAAATTGATTTGTTCAAAGATACAGATTGTTACCGTAATAAAATCGTTTCTATAATCATAAGTAACACAATATTTATAAGTGAAATTTTATAAAAACAAACAAAAAACCGTTTGCATGTCAAGCCAACCCAACCTGTTTCAACCATAACTGTTTTGACGCATTATCCGACCCACCCTTCTAACCACCTTTGTATTCAATCACATAAAGAGATCTATTTACATACCAAGACACTGGGAGGGGAAGGATTTTGAACATGGTCGTTAAACCTAGGCGCTGAACCGTAGTCTGAATCAGCTTCACTCACTGCATATGATATCAGTCCTGAATCATCCACCATTTCACTAGAACATGTAGACAATCGTGAACCAGTGGAAGGACTTCTTTGTGAAATTCCACCCCATACATCAACCGCCCTTCCTGAGTATAACCTAGTTGGAGGAGTAAACTCGACACCGGAAGTTGGCGATGTTCTTGTCCCACGACTGTCAGACATGACTCTGCGGTAGTCTTGAGTTGGACTACTGAGCTGTAATGTAGTATTCAGTCCTTCAATAACAGATCTTGACCTCAAGGAACTCTCTACAGAATCAATGTTTGTATTTGGTAACGGCGACGGAGATGAAATTGAGACACCAGTTCCATCCAACCTGCCTGGCCTGCATTGACAAAGTAACTTGTGATCATTTCCATCCAAGCTGTGGCCTAATGGCCTATATGGCGAACTATTAAAACTTCACATGCAAAATACAAGAGTAGAAAGCTAGGCATACCTAGTAAAAATAATGTTTCCTTTGCATATAAACTGAATCTGACAAGAAGGAGCTGCTAGTAAACGTACATAGATGGCTTTCTTCGACCTCAAGTCTACCATTCTCCTATATTTTTAAGGTAAGATAAGCATGAAAATGTGATACTCATGTATAATCAAGTAATGGAAATGCAAGTTGTGAAGCTTCCTTACAACTTACCTTGAATAATGCTTATCTGCAGCGCCTCCCATGACAAGCCTTTTGACATTGTGCTGAAGAATGAATTCAACAATACCTTTCTCGATAGAATCCATTTCAATATAGTGCAACTCAGCACATACCTAAGTAATTTAAAGAATCATGATCCCACAAAACAGGGTCAAGAGCTGGAAGCAGAATGAATTTAAGGGGTGTTTGGAGTGCGTTTATTGGAAATGATTATGTGATAATGAGTAACCAAATCTAAGTAATCCGCTGTAACTAAAAATAGTTGTTGAAAGTAGCATCTGGATACGTCTTTGTAGTTTAATGTTGTAATGATAATAAAAGGTTGAGCGTTAAGTTCATTTAATTTATTAAAAAAAATTATAGATAATATATAACTTCGACATACAAACGGTTTGTGAAATGGGAATAAAGCCTCTGAAAGTAGTTTATAAGAACTAGGTATTACCCTTAGATAAACGGGTTTTTTTTGCAACTGGTATCAAGCTAATTACTTGGCCACAATAATCAGATAATGAAAAGCAAGATCTTGTTTATTAGTAAAACACTAAAAACTGATTTCAAAACACAATAATCATATAATCATTGACAAAACACAGATCCACACCCCCTTAGCAACAGTAAGGTTCCGCGACAATCAGTTACAATACCCCTTCTTGTCGACATGTCTGGTTATACTTATCAAGAAGCTGGCGCATGTCTTGCCTCTCTTTTTCATGGTACGTCGCTACTTGCTGTGCATCAAGTTGGTCTATTGGAAACTTAGTGCCCACTGAAATTTAAAATAGAGTCAATATACATTAACAAATGTGTACATAAATATCCACACAGATTCTAGAGGACAAAAAAATAGTGACACTTCAATCTCGCATCCCATAATCTAATGACACTAAAGATATCGTGAGATCAAACTCGTTCCTAGTGCAACCAACTAAAGATACCCTAATGATAAAATAACATATACATGTGAAATAATGTTTCTTGACTTCTTCCTATATGATATAAACTACCTATATAACTAGAGGCATGCTCATTACATAACCGATTTCAAGTAGATAACAGCAAGAACTTCATAAACACTTGTACCTAGTGCTTTAAAAATATGTTGGGAGAGAGAATAAGGAAGTTTATGCGGTCACATTGAAAGCTACATCTATGACGTAGTTCTCTACTTAAAATTGATTCTAACAAAAATACATGATTAAAAGGGCCAGTAAGCAAGATACTTGACTACAACGTGTAATATACGAAAAACCTTCTTAAGCATCATTGAGCAGTGATACCCCTGTGACCTTAAAACCTGTTTTAACATGTATGCACATCCTTAAAATCATCTTTTTTATAATTCTTGGCAATTGACTTATCAAATCCAGCAACTAAATAAGTAATTAAGTAGCAAAACAAGGAAAAAAGACATTACTAATGGGGATCTTGTCTGCAGGTTGGTGAACATGAAGTATGCATATCTGTCCACCTCCCGAATTGCGTATCGCCCATAGCAAAGTTAACTGACTCTCTTTCCTATTCTTCCCGACCGCCACATAAACCTTCTCTCCAACATCTTCACCCCCAATTTCCACGATCTCTGATGTGTCACTGTCCACAACAGGGTACCTTATCTGATTTCCCCTTTGCCCACCCTCCGCCTTCACCACCGCCATCTCAAACGCTTCCTTTCCTTATGCAAACACCCCTACATACATTCACTTCTACTTAATCAATCATAGTTACCAACAAAAGCAATCATTTTTAACACACCCACATAGTCAAAGATATAAAACAATCAAACTATATATACACCCACATACCCAGATAAATATTAAGTGCAATTACCAACAAAAGCAATCATTTTTAACACACCCACATAGTCAAAGATATAAAACAACCAAACTATACATACACCCACATACCCAGATGAGTATTAAGTGCAATTATCAACAAAAGCAATCATTTTTAACACACCCACATAGTCAAAGATATAAAACAACCAAACTATACATACACCCACATACCCAGATGAATATTAAGTGCAATTATCAACAAAAGCAATCATTTTTAACACACCCACATAGTCAAAGATATAAAACAGTCAAACTATATATACACCCACATACCCAGATGAATATTAAGTGCAATTATGAACAAAATCAATCAATTTAGAAACAATTAAAGAAAAGATTCAATGTAAGTAGTAATTAGTAAATACCCACTTAGTAAGATGAATATCTACATGTATCTTCCTTCATAACATGTTAAAAAAAAAAAAAAAAAAAGCCTAAATTGCAGAGTAAATGAAGGTTGTGGGGGGTGAAGAGAGACTACTGAAATCGATGTTATCGAAAAGGTGTAATGATTAATGATTATTACACCTACAAAAAGGTGTAAATTATATGTTTTGAGCTGATGATAGCATATACCTTGGTTGACTGGGTTATACATGTATGTATAGATGATAATGATAATAATAATAATAATATTCATCAAAAGAGTTGCGGTTTGGTGAAACTACGGTTGCAATTTCTTGGCGGCTTCCTCTAACCAATTTTCCAATTTATTAAACACGTTGCTCTTGTTACCTAAGGGGCAAATTGGTAAGCCTCTTAACGAGGCTCTAAACCATTCAGCGCTGAATGATTTAGCATTCAGAGCGTTTGTTTCAGTTTCTGAATGGAATGGTTAAGGCTGAACCATTAAGATTTGAGATGTTGTTGAACCATTAAGCACTGAACGTTTGAACTAGGCTGAACCTTAATGAAGTTTTCCTACCAATGTGAGACAAGAATACTAACCATTAAGATGCCCAACTTAATGATTCAGCACTTAACCATTCAAACCTCTTAACCATTCAGACATTTTAATAATTCAGCACTCAATCAACCAAACAGTAGTTTATTACCATTTGATTGTACTCGTCCTTCTAACACTAATAAAATCAAAGCCAACGATACGAAAGTCAAATTCCGCATGTCTTAATGAAATAAAATTAAATAGGCTTGGTTACGAGTATATCGCCATTTTAGTCTCTAAGACCAAACAACATGGGGTTACGATCATTTTCGTATATCGCCATTTTAGTCTCTAACACCAAGAAACTACCCGCAAGAGAGGGGGGGATGTGGACCAGGGCTGGCAAATCGTGTCCCTAACAGGTTAACAGGTCTCTGACGCGCGCGAACAAATCAAGTTCTAAACATGAACTCGACTCGTTTAACTCATCTATATCCCATGTTTATAACACAGTTTTATGTTTTATGTACCAAAAAGGGAAATGAAAGATTTTTGCCTTTTAATTCTAAGTATTAAAAAAAGTCAAAAAATCAAATATTGTACTTTTCAGTCAAACAGGTCTTATCGTGTCTTAACAGGTTACCCATTGCCAGCCCTAGATGTGGTGTGGGTATTGGAACTGTTAACCATGCCCAACCAAAATAGATGTTACATGGACACATTTCACGTAAGCAATAATGAAAATAAAGTGTAAGGACCGAAATTGGCTTTTTAGAAAGAAAAAAAAAAGGAAAAAGAAAATGATTTTTGTTTTTCTCTCTCTTAGTGGTTGTATCTTGCGTTTGTAGGATTGACTTGGTATACACCATTGACTAATATATATTTAAGGTTTTAACTTTTTTTTTGAACATACCCGGCCAACCAAAATGGATGATACGTAATCCTCATTCTATACATGACAATGATGAAAGTTAATTATTGTTTTATATATGTTATTATGTTATATCCCGGAAGCTTTTTGGGATAGATAAATTTAATAGGGATGAGCATGGTACCGGTCCGGTACCGGTACTACCGGTACCGAAATTTCTCAAAAATGGGTACCGGTACCGAAAACAACTGGTACTGTACGGTACGGTACCGGTATTTGCATGTAAAAACCGGTAAATACCGGTACCGAAAAACTAAAAATGTGGGTACCGGTAGTATTACCGAAATTGATACTGTACCGGGAATTCGGTACCGGTACCGGTACCATTTGCTCATCCTAAAATTTAATACGAAGTGATAAAATATGGGTTATGATATAACATAGAAATTAATGTACTATAATATAAGAAAACAACAATTTTAATCATGTAAATAAGAATGAATATGTATATTAAAAAGAAGCTATATGTTTGGATGAAGAGCAGAGCTATAAACAACCATTACAGGACGTGATTGAGGCGGTGATCTTGAAGCTTAATTAATTATTAAAATTCATTTTCGAGTGAGAGCTAATTTACTAAAGGGCTGTTTGGTTGATTAAGTGCTGAATCATTAAGAGGTCTGAATGGTTAAGAGGTCTGAATGGTTAAGCGTTGAACCATTAAGTTGGACATCTTAATGGTTAGTTTTCTTGTCCCACGTTAGTAGAAGAGTCTCATTAAGGTTCAGCCTAGTTCAGTGCTTAATAGTTCAGTGCTTAATGGTTCAGCAACATCCCAAATCTTAATGATTCAGACTTAACCATTCCATTCAGAAGCTGAAACAAACGCGCTGAATGCTGAATCATTCAGCGCTGAATGGTTAAGAACCTCATTAAGAAGCTACCAAACAGCCCCTAAAATTCATTTGCCAAAGTGTAGTGAAATTAATTATTAAATTTCAATTTGCAACACACTTCATCTTATATTCTTACCCCCAAAAACCTATATAGTTAGAAAACATATTCCGATCACGGGTATGTTTGGCAAGAAGCTTTTAGGAGCTTTTATGTTTATTCCTTTAAGAAAAAACGTATACTCATCAAAAAACATTGTTTGGTTGAAGGAGCTTGAAGTTTTTAGATTAGAAGAAAAAACTCTATATTGAAACGCTACCAGTACTAACGTTTAAGAAACAACTCATACTAGTTACAAGTTTTTAATGAGTAAAACGATACAAAGACCCGTTTTACCATAAAAAAATAAAAAAAACATACATACATACATACAAGCTTTTAGTTATGCACATTTTGATAATTTTGTATATTTTATTAAAAGTTTCAGCTACTTTGCCAAACACCAAAGTATATTTAAAAATATACAGCTACCAGCCACCAGCTAGTTTTGCCGAACACACCCTACATACTATCAACAAACTTAAGGCACGAGGGGAATATTCTGGTATGAGATACCTTGGTTCTTGAAAGTTGACGTTGAGAACGAGAACTAGTCATCGTAGATGATCCCTACAAAAAACTAATTTTTATCTATATGTGTTAATGATGATTTGGAATATATAGATATTATATTACATTACATATATAGAATGGCTATGCCTTGATGAGTTAAGCAATGATGTGACGTTAGTATTTTAAGATAAATAATGAAACATGCAACCAAATGGACTAATGGACGGTCATATTTATTTATGATTAGTAAATTTGTTAAGTGATGTGTATACGTTTGAAGGAACGAGGAAATGTTTAAGAAATTTCTTTTCTTTACAATATACGTACGGAAAATGATATTGACTGATTGTATACAACACACGTAAAAACACACACAATAGAAAATAACAAAAAATAAAGAAGTAATTTTATAATCATATTTTACAAAGGTCACGTGATAAATATTGTTATGTCTTAAACCAAATTTTATGACTATCTACATGTACATCTCTCTTACAAGTATAACAATCAAAGTAGCATTTGTACTGATCAAAGTGAACTCGATAGTCCGAGTATAAGGAAAGAACATGGTAACGAGTGTTAAAGTAGGTTTGGTGATCCACGAAGGTTTACAGATAGTGTGAAGTGGACGGTTAATGCAAGAATTGTGGCGGGGTAGATGGTTTTCACGATGATCTGAAAGAAGGTTTGTATACTTAGACGTCGTGAGGGTGTTATGCGTGTATGTAACTGAACTCGTGACAATTTTAATAATTTAAAACAAAAAATAACTAAAACTTGATGTACCTGTGTTGTGGTCATAGGGTTATATATAATCTATAGTGAAAAAACTGATTGACACTCTAAATTTTAAGATGATAACCACTTTAAATAATTTATATGAAATTAAAGAAACAATATACGGATGGAGGGTATTATGAATGTGAACATAACATATAATTAATTGGACACATGTAATTAACATAACTTAAAATTAAAATATTGAGAGAAAGAAAAGAGTGAATGGACACATTTAAGAGCACAAGACTCTGTAGGTAAATTTGAAGTTTTTTTATTTTTTTATTTTATATAGTTTGAATAATGGTCTATACTCTATAGTTTTTTTCACTAGTTTTATAAGATATGTATGAGTTTGAAATGTCATTGAGTATTAATGATTATTTAGTTTTTCAACCATTTGTTGTTATTATTAGGTAATTTCAAAGCTTGACATTTACTTGCTTCCAAATCAAGCATTTTTAATGATTCATACAAAGTTACAAACTAATCGGGGACATCTTTTCTTCCACCGTCCATTTTCACACCCTTATCATTTCATTGATTGCTTTTATATTTATTTTTAGTAATTTAATTTCTATAGAACTCTAGAAGATACTTAGGGGCTGTTTGGTTGATTAAGTGCTGAATCATTAAGATGGTCTGAATGGTCAATAGCTGAATTATTCAGCATCCCTTATTAGCTTAATGGTTCAGCACTTAATCATTCCATTCAGATGCTGAAACAAACAGTCTGAATGCTGAATGATTCAGACCTGAATGGTTAATAGGCTGATTAAGAAGCTACCAAACAGCCTCTTACTCATTAAGCAAATTATAATAAATTGAAATTAAAAGAACAAAGAGCGATTGAAAAAGTAACGATGACAAAGGAAGACAAATAGAGGTACTACAATAATGCGAAGAAATGGGGACAAAAGTGTTAGGGGCTGTTTGGTTGATTAAGTGCTGAATTATTAAGTTGGACCTCTTAATGGTTAGTTTTCTTGTTCCACATTGGTATGAGAGTTTCATTAAGGTTCAGCCTAGTTCAGTGCTTAATGATTCAGTGCTTAATGGTTCAGCAACATCCCAAGTCTTAATGATTCAGCCTTAACCATTCCATTCAGAGGCTGAAACAAACATACTGAATGCTAAATCATTCAGCACTGAATGGTTAAGAGCCTCATTAAAAGGCTACCAAACAGCCCCTTAAGTGACTCTTTCTTTATAATATTGAGCGAACAAAGTTATTGTGTTCATGTATTTAGACTATATAGGATGATTTCACTAGTTTTTAACATTAATTGATTCAAGTTCATCATGTTTTCAAATATAACTTATTTAACCTTTTCTTATTAAATGTCATCTCCATATGGATTTATATGCAAATCCACATCAAATGATATAACATATTAGTTTCACATTTTGTTACGTGCACACATGAGCACGCCGCCGGCACCTAATTGTAAATTATTTATGCTCTCATTCGTTTTTAAAAATCAGTCCGACCAGTAAACTTGTAAGATTCACCATTCAATAACGGCCGGTTGATAGAAAAAAGAAGCTAATATATGTCTCTTTATTGACTTAGATATGTATTAGCAAATAAGCCAAAATGTTGTTTGCAACGTACATGTAGGATTGCATAATATTTTATAACAAACATTTTGTTTTTTAAATTTATGTCACGTAAAAATGACACCGATCGTTTCTCTTTTATGGAATATTTAAGTATTTTTTTTTGGAAAAAGGGAAACGGTACCCCGGCAAACTTTTATTAATAACTCAAAATAAAGGGGATTACAAACTAAGGCACAAAGCCCAACAACCTACCAAACTAGGCACTAAGCCCAACAAAACAAGACAAAGGCCCACGGCCCAACAACCAAACAAACTAAATCAAACAAACAAGGAAAAAAGAAAGAACAATGCTAAGACAAGCTCATGAATCGGGCCGACTCATGCATCTCGGACTCCACATCATCACTATCATCTTCCTTGCCATCCTCTTGCACAACACTCACAACATTCTTTTTTGGAGAGCCCTTTGGTGGCGAATTCTTCTTTAAACTCCTAAAGTATGTCTTGAGCTCCTTTGACCATTTTTCATACTCATCATCCGGTGGCCGAGTATTAGAGTTGAAGAACTTATGCGCCAATGCGAGTTCATGGTCCCAAATACCCAAATCCGCATCAAAGCACTCGTCATCATCCTCATCCACAAGAGCATAAAACCGGTTTGAATATTTAAGTATTTAATAAAACAACAAAATAATAAAGGTAATATAAAGTACCTAGCAAACTTTAGATATTTGTAAGTATTAATAAATTAAATATTATTTAAATTATCTTGATTGACCGTACTGTTAGGGTAGATGTGGTGGTCCGTGATGGTCAAGACCATCACGACCACCGCCCCCATACCGGGCCGGACCATTAAGGGTGCAGGGAGGACTCCTGGCCCGGACCCAAGTTCTAGAAGGGCACCTTTTTTTATTCAAGTTCTTTTATATAGTTTTGTTAGTAATAGGCCCATTAGTCAATAATCCATTACTCCAAAAGTCTTAGGGGCTGTTTGGTTGATTAAGTGCTGAATCATTAAGATGGTCTGAATGATTATGAGGCTCTGAATGGTTAAGAGCTGAATCATTCAGCATCTCTTATCAGCTTAATGGTTCAGCACTTAATCATTCCATTCAGATGCTGAAACAAACAGTCTGAATGCTGAATGATTCAGACCTGAATGATTAAGAGGCTGATTAAGAGGCTACCAAACAGCCCCTTAGCCCACTAGGTTAAACAAAACAAAAAAAATAAACATGGGGAACGATCAAAACAGAGGCAACCACGTTCTGATAAATTGATCAAAGAAGGACGATCGCCCCGGTGAATATTCTGTTAGGCAAGTTTTATTGTATATTCCTTTAATTATTTACTTTATTGGCTATAGAAAGTTGTGAATCAAATATAAAACATGATTAAAGCTCGTTATCTTGAAAAAAATATATTAAATTTTGGTTTAACATGTAAGCATGATTGTAACGACATCTTTAATCTATTTTGATGGAAAGCCACACACATCAAAAGCCACTAATACATATAAATTGTGAAGAGTTGATTTATCAATTTCTATCAAGAATGCTAGGAGAGCTTCACTCATCCTCGGTCAGCTATTCGCTTATTACGATATGTCATTAACTCGTTGTAATACTATGCTTTTGTCATTGATATGCTTATTGATATTACTTTAATCATCGATGAAAGAAATAGTTTACGTTATTTATTTCGTTAAGGCCTAAGCCTAGGGGCACATTTTTCACAGCTCGGCCCGGGCACCTGAATTCTCAGAGACGGCCCTGTCCCCATCAAAACATCACGGGCGCCCTACAATTTTTTTGTGAAAGCCATCAAAGTAGAAAATGAGCCCATTTGTACAGAGACCACTGTCATCTCCATCATGTTCCCCATCCCCGTCGTCTCCGTTCAAGTTCCAGCTAGGCAGCTCCAGAGACCACCGCTTGCGTGGAAGACCATTGGAAGGAGGTGGCGGTGATGAAGATTAAATTTGTAAAATGTTTGTTTAAGTTTATTAAAATTTATAGTTTATTTAAAAAAAAGTTTAGTGATGGGCGTGATGACCATCCTATGGTTTTAATGATGAATTGTGATGGAGTATGATAGAATGAGGTGGCACAATAGAATTGGATGTGATGGAATGGTGACTACCCCATCCACCCTTATAATGACGAACCATATCGTTTGGTTGGACTGAATTTTAACTGTTTATACTTTTTCTTATAATATTGGACTCTATATGTTTAT
Organism: Ambrosia artemisiifolia; assembly: GCA_032199755.1. Taxonomy (NCBI): domain Eukaryota; kingdom Viridiplantae; phylum Streptophyta; class Magnoliopsida; order Asterales; family Asteraceae; genus Ambrosia; species Ambrosia artemisiifolia. Next base: position 46,578,324 of record CM063527.1, on the reverse strand, counting down.
TCCAGATTTCATATATTGTTAAATTGCAAATTCACAAAATAAATTAAGATGTTAACCGGGTCCGTGCTGGTATATCAGACTTGGTTACGGCTTTCCCCCGAAAACGTACTGCCTCCAAATGAGTTTCCTTACTGGAGTAACATGCCGGGTGAAAACCAGAATGCGGCTCAGGATCGAACGCTCCTCGGTGCGTTTGTCACCATCATTGCCTGGATGCTGCATAAAATAATAAGAGTGGAAATCAAACTTGAGTCACAAAGAACACCATTGAGTCACTCATATGAAAGTCACCGTTCAAGAAAAAATTAACGTTATTCGATAATTCTCATATCCCTTCTTATCTAAAAGAGTTTCTCAGTTGTCTTTCTAAAGGAGGCCCGCAACGCAAATATGTAATAATATAAGGCCCAACGGGCCAACGAGAAAAGAAAAGCCCAAATACAATGAAGAAGTCGATAAAATCATGAAATACGATCCAAAAAAGATGTGTGAAATTTATGGAATTGAGTATTGATAAGCGTAAATGGTTAAGATAGAGACAGTGACAATATTTTAATTAGTTGAAAAACGAGGCAACAAGGTAGATTCATAAGTGTTAAATTTTGTTCTAGTTTCGTTATTTCTTTTAACGCACATAACAATCATATAATGACATAGATTACAATTGTCGTCTACGTGTTTTCAGCGAAACACACAATTACATCTTCACACAAGTACCATTGAGAAGTTCATCTACTTCTACGGTACAAATTACACAAGCGTTCAAGAAAATCACTACTTATACGACTGCGCAGACTTGACTTTACACGTTTCGTCACTAAAAAAACACCTCTATAATGAGTATATAAGACTATAAAATGGTTAAAAATGAATAGGAATATTGTTTAAGGTCATGTAAAGACATCATCAAATTAGGTTAAGCAACTTCAATTGTCGAATTAGGTTCTATTTTAAGCAAAAGTAGCGTTATGGGTTTATGGGTATTGGTTGGGCCATGGAACTTCAAATAGTTCAAATCTAGGTATTAGGCACTTCACTATTTGGGCCTAAGGCACTTCATTTGTGATGGGCTGTGCTAACTAAGAAAGGAAAACAACTAACAAGTATGCTTGTATATTGGGCCCACACAAGCTAATCCTAACTTGGGTCGGATCGGCTCTTGAACAACCCTATATTTGTACATTTGCATATGCTTACCACACATGATAGAACCACTGTGGCCTTTGTATGAATATAGATATCATATGTTAGATCCTTGTCATATCCCATAAATGAGAATATGAGATAAATAGTGGGTTAGTTGGTTACCTACTATATATATGTTAGTGAGAGTGTAAATTAATTCTTGATGTGGGGGTCTCTACGAGTTAGTTTTGTTTGGACAACGAAGGAGCAGTGGACTAACCCCATAACTACTATTAAATGGAGTGATGGTGATAGTTGATCAAGGATAGGGTTGCCTACTAGCCTATGCTCGGATTGGCCACACGGACTTATTATATAAGCTGGTCGGCATACAACGACTGGTTTCTTAATGTGTATCTAACAACGTTGATACGTGGCATGCTTGACGACTCTTCTACATTTACGGATGGGGTTTTTACTTGATATATGAGACATTTAAATCAGACAAGGCGATCAATTAGTAGTTAGAAAATTATACATAACCGGAAATTTTTTTTTTTTTGGCAATTTAGATGGGTTGGTTGGTTGGTTTGAGGTCCAAACGGTTCAACTTTCACGTTTTAATAGTTTAGTGTTTGGCCAGTAGAATGAATCAAACAATTTTACCCTTCGTATTATCTTTTAGTATCTATAATCATAATCATAAACTATCATGTTAAAATTGTAACACAACTTACTGAATTTGAAAGAAAAAAAACATACTCAAACTGTTAAAACTGAATTGCTAAATCGTCAAATAGGCCGGACCTGTTGACTAATTTTGATAACAATAATTAACATAACCTTTATACGCAATTTATCTTTTTTAAAAGCAAATTGGTGGCAAGTGTAATGATTAATGATACTTTGTTTGTATCTAGAGGGATATTATCCTATTAATATCCTTTGTTTGTCTGATTTTGTTGTAATGAAACCTTAACAACTATGGTCCCCGTTCCATAATCAAACACCTGATTGAAGCTTCCATGATCAAAGGGTTGATAATTTGACACGTGGCAAGCTAGCTTTTGTTGACGGGTCAGGTAAACCCACTCCATAATAAACTAACGAGTCATTATCCCTATCGTGTGTTGCCTCTTTTCATACCATCAATCATTAAAGTCATTAGCACTTATACTTTAATAATCATTTCATAAATTATTTTCTTCAATCTAAAATTACAAAAAAGAAAATAAATTAAAGTTATTATGTTGCTTTCACATTTATACAATTTTTTAATCATACGATTTTTAGAAAAGAGATAAGATGGGTCGTCATTAACGTGACAGATTTGGCTTTTATACTTAAAAAATATCAGTCTTTATTAATAGATCCAACAGGCAGATTTGAGAATTAACAAAATGTATATAATTATAGAAGGGTTCTATGGGTCAAAAGATATTTGTTTTGAATGTATTTTAATGTTTAAAACGTATTAAGTAATTTTATAAAGTGCTAGATTATTATTGTGATATATAGTATATTATTTTCCAATAATGAATTCGTTGATATGTATAATTTTGATACTATATTATTTTCCAATAATAATATGGAGAAAGTATATGGTATAAAGCTTCGTAACATAAGAAGCAATAAGAAGCCACCAGTGAATGCCAAGTGTCATATTAACCAAACCTCAGTTAACATAACCAAACTATAATTAATATTAAATCAGTTTAACCCAAGGGCATTACAGACTTTTTTCACACGTAATCAGTTACGTGATTTACGTTCGTTATTTTTGTAAACGATATTTTCAAATCATAATTTGAATTCTAAACACACAGACGATCACACACACACACATTACGTTTCAATCCAATTACGATTCAATCTCCATTTTGATTATTACGATTACAGTTTAATCGATCAATTCATCATGTTCGGTAAGTGTATTCGTACTTAATTAATCCATTTTTTAATAGTTTTGTTTTTGTTTTTATCAGATTTAAACTTCTCTGTTGAAGAGCAGAATGTTGATGTTGAGAATTCGAATCCAGTGCCTGATTATAATGCTTTTCATGGTAGGATTATCATCCTCTGTTTTTTAGTTGAAAACAGAGCTCTGTGTTCCGATAGATTTCTTAACATGATGTTTTTATCTGTGTTCAGACTTGATCGAAAACACTAATCAGGATGTTGATATTCATAGTTTGAACCTCATCAACGAATTCAGAGTTCAAGGTATTTTGTTAGTTTTAACCTGCAATATATACGAATGCGTCTGATTTAATATTGAGTGCGTCTGTTGTAAACTGTATTCGATTTATTCTCTGATACTGATAATATATGAATGCGTCTGATTTTTATACATGAATGCGTCTGGATTCCAAACTTTTTTTTACTAAGTGCGTTTGTTTTTCTGTATGAGTGCGTTTGTTTTGCTTTTTGTAGGTGTTGTAACTGATGTTCCTGTTGATGACCTAGCTAGTAACACATATATACCTGATGTACCCGATTCTCTCAAACCTTTAAAGGACATGGAGTTTCCTAGTATTGAGCATGCACAAGAGTTTTATGCAAAATATGCAAAGGCTAGTGGTTTTGCTATTCGAAAGGGCACTTCAGAAGTGCGAAAAGGTATTCTAAGACTTAGGTACTTTGTATGCTATAAGGAGGGTTTTAAGCCAGTCAAAGTAGGTGAAGAGAGTTCTAGCAAAGATGCTAAGTCAAGGAAAAGGCCTTCGATCAGGACTGGATGTCCTGCACATGTCAGGCTAAACTCTGATGATGGAAAAAAATTCAAGGTTTATGGCTTTAAGGAAGGTCATAATCATCCATTTGTCCATGAAAGTGACATTCATTTTCTAGCAGCAAATAGGAAGCTGACAAATACTCAAGAAGAGATGATATGTGAGCTGTCTTCATTGAACATGGGTCCTGTCAAAGCTTTTAACATTATGAAGACCAAGTATGGAGGTTTTGAGCATGTAGGTGCAACTGCAACTGATTGTAAGAACTTTAAAGGTGGCTTAAACAGCTTCATTGGTGAGTTTGATGCAGATATGATTGTGTCTAGGCTTAGGGACAAAAAGAAGTTCCTGCCAGATTTTTCATTTGAGTATTCTGTTGATCAAAAGAATGCATTAACCTGATTATTTTGGGCGGATGCTTTATGTAAGAGGAATTACATGGAATTTGGAGATGTGATTTCGTTTGATGCAACATTTAACACTAACAAGTATGTTTTAAATTCTATTTTTTAAGCTTGTTATCCAAATATTACATGTTTTTATTTTTTTTTTTAAATTTGTTTTATTGGTTATTGTAGGTACAAGATGGTTTTTGTACCATTCACTGGAATTGATAATCACTGTCGGAACGTCACACTTGGTGCAGGTTTGTTGTCATCAGAGACAACTGAATCTCATACATGGTTGTTACAATCGTTTTCCAAATGTTTTGGAAAGCATCCCAAAGTGGTTGTAACTGATCAAGATCCTGCTATGAAAAATGCAATCCAGTTGGTTTTTCAAAACAGCAGACATAGGCTGTGTATGTGGCATATCATGAAGAAGGTTTCTGATAAGGTTTGTACCAACTTCGTTTGTTTTAAATTATGAGTGCGTCTGTTTTATTACAGAGTGCGTCTGAATAGTGTTTTTATTGATGCATTTGCACTGAGTGCGTCCAAACTTACAATGAGTGCGTTTGTTTAAATGAATTTATTTTCTAATGTGACTGCGTCTAAATACTAATTGGCTGCCTCTGTTCTATGTGTTTTGTAGGTGGGTAGTGCATTGTGCAGTGATGATGAGTTCAAAAAGAGGATTTGTGCAATTGTCTGGACAGATTCCATCGGTCCGGAGAATTTTGATTTCGAGTGGGGTGTACTTATTTTTTATTACAAATTAAATGAGAACACCTGGTTGTCTGACATGTTTGACCTGTGATCGATGTGGATCCCTGCTTTTTACCGGAATGAACCTATGTATGGGCTAATGAGGACAACATCAAGATCTGAAAGTGAGAATCATTTTTTTTGCCAGGTGGCAAATTCTCAGTTGACTCTTGTTGAGTTTTTCAACCATTTTGAGACGTCCCTTGAAGCTCAGAGATTTAATCATAGGAAGAATGACCATGACTCAAGACATACAATTCCTGATATGTGGACTCAAAACCCTATTGAACAAGAGGCTGCTAAAATATTTACCCGGACTATCTTCTTTGATATCCAAGAAGAAATATATGCCAGTTATGAAGGATTAATAAGTGTTCATATGCAAAGGGCTGATGAAGAAGGGTTTTTAAAGATTTATGTTGATGATCCACAAGCACAGGGACAAGGCTTTATTGAGGTATTTTTTGTTTTTTATTGATATTTTTAATGAATGCGTCTGTTATGTTAATGAGTGCGTCCAAACTGCACATTATTGTTTTTTTTGATGTTTTTAACAAATGAATGCGTTTGTTATATTAATGGGTGTGTCCAAACTGCACATTAATGTTTTTTTATTCTTTTTTACAGGTTTTGTTCAAAAAGGAACTTGTTGATGGTGATGAGGATGTGACTACATTATGTACATGTAGGAGGTTTGAGCAGTACGGGCTTTTGTGTAGGCATATTTTTTTCATATTAAGGTTGATGAAAGTGTATAGATTCCCGAAAAGATACATTCTGAAGAGGTGGACAAAAGATGTTGTTCCAAATGAAATCAAGTATTCATTTGAAACATGTGAGTTTGGTGATGACAAGACGAAAGAGGCAAGGCGTATTGCACGGGAGATCGTTTTGGGTGGTGAGTATCTTGCAAACTCTTTAATTTCAGATTTAGCTGAGTTAAATTTGGTTAATGATAAAATCAAAGAGATGGTTAAGAAGGTTGATGAGGGCAGGTTTAAGAGACCTAATCATCAGAGTAAGCATGATAGGTATGCTTCTCTTCTTGGTTATGAGAAACCATCAAATGCTGAACCCACTATTAGGCTTCCGAATGGTATAAAGAACACAGGACGTGGCAAGAAGAAGCGAATAAAGTCCAGCAAGGAAGTAAAGATTAGTCGATCCGGCAAAAGAAAGAGGAATTGTGCTATATGCGGAAAAAGTGGCCATGATCGACGAAAACATGCCAAAGAGGGTGCTTCAACGCAGACGCAAGGCGAACAAGATGATCAAATTGCCGAAGATGATGTTGTTGATAATGAAGAGATAGAATTTGAAGTTTCTGATGATGATGAGGAGTTGTGTTAGATAGTTGCAGTGGACATTGTAAACTTTTAGACATGAGTGCGTCTGAATATTTTACTAATGCGTCTGTTTATGGTTTTTATGTTAGTTACCTTTTGTTCTTTATACAAATGCGTCTGTTTTTGTTATTAATGCGTCTGTTTCATTCATAATTAAAAACTTCATATTTATATATTCAAAACAGGTAGTACATATGAAACTACCACTATTACACCACCACCACCACCACTATCACTACCATCACCACCACCACTACTACCATCACTACCACTATTACCATCACCACCACCACTACCATCACCACCATGACTACCACCATCACTACCACCACTACCACCACCACCATTTAAACCAAAAAAAAAAACAACCACTTAAACCAAAAAAAAAAAGAAATACTAAGAACCACCACAAAAGACCAACATATAACCACCACCATCACTTGCCACCCAATATTTCATCCCTTGCCTTCTGTTTTGTTGACATGTTTTTGAGGATGCATGTTTGTGTGTTGCTAAGCGTCTCGGAGATGAGGTTGTCAAAAGATGCCTGAGTGTGTAGGTGCTCAATAGCTGCATGTGTGAATGGTGTCTTCTTCTCTTCCTGCATGAGCTTTTCTATCAGGTCCAGGTTCTTCATATACTGCAACTGAACCTCATTTTGTGCTCCCAGAATCACACAAGATGAGTTGAGGTCATCTCTAACCTCTGAAATGCAGTCCACCATGACAACCGTCTTCACTTGTAGGTTGTTTATTGCCTCAATTTGATTTTCAGACATTTTTGTGTTTTTGTGTTTTTTTGTTGTATCAGTATGATTTAGATCCTTAGATCATAGTTTATTTATAGACTAAAAAATAGAAAAGTAATTAGGTGGTAGTTGAGTATTGAAGTTCAAGTTTTATCTAAATTTATTACCAATCAACTCATAGTTAATACACAGAAAGATTTTATACAACTAATAAGATATGCAACTTGTAGATGTAATCATTACATGTACATTTATATAAAATTGAAATAAACCTATGAGTGCGTTTGATTTTTATACGAGTGCGTCTGATTGTTATATGAGTGCGTCTGTTTTTTACAGTGAGTGCGTCTGTTTTTTATATTAGTGCGTCTGATGATTATATGAGTGCGTCTGTTTATGCATTACATTTTTACCCAGTGATTTAATGTGTTGGTTTAGACGCACCCTTTTAAAACATAAGTGCGTCTGTTTTAAAGATTAAAGTGTTCTTAATCTGAATGTTTTTTAAATGCATTTTCTATGTAATTGTAATTATATTTATTAAAATTCTATGTTTTTTGTTAATATTACATGCGTTTATTGTGTTTTTTGAATAGGATTAATGTGATTTTTTAAACCATCGAATGCAATGCTCTGTTTTTCATTTTTTCTACAAATCAGTAACTGATTTATGATTCAAATCAAAGTTTTTGATTGTTTGATGATTCGAAACATTTAATCGATTGCAATTATTTGCTTAATTGTTGAAATAATTTTGATTTGATTTTACGTTTCGATCAATTGTTGAACGTCTGTTCTTACGTTTTTCTGCAAATTAAAACGCGTTTGACCTAAATTACCCCTGGTTAGGTTAACTGAAGTGTGATTAACGCTGCTAATTACGATCTTGCCACCGCCTAAATCCAATGGCTCAGATGGCTTCTTACGCTTCGTATTTTTGGACGCTTTATACGTTATCTCTTCCCAATAATATGAGGCATACTTTTGACTTAAGAGAGTTTCCGGATATAATGTTATGAGGTAAAATAATAACCCATGGTCTAATGATACAATGCTTGTCCTTTGTGTTGGTTTAAATACTTACATATGCATGGTTATTTCTTTGATAATTAGCATAAAAAAAATAAAATAAAGGTAAAATAATAATAATTACTAAATCCTTCTTGATTTTGTGACCCCATTAAAGTTTGATTTGCATATTATACTTAGAGGAAAGTAGATGATTACAAAATATTTCCTTATAAATTTGCTATTAACTAATGGAATAATTGCAAGCTTTTGTCAACTACACCATATCTAATGATATAATTAACTAAACGAATAATAATTAAGCATATAGTATACCTCTTGAGTTTGTTTTTATCTATAAGTATGGAGTAATTTGTTGGGAATCATGGTATCGTATACGGAGCGGAAGCGGTTTATATATTTAACAAAAACGGATTATATATACAATATATAATAATAGCCGATTTATATATATATGTTGTTGGTTAATTTTATTAATCCGATTAATAAAATATTCCCAATCAGGATCTCGGTTAAACGCGTATAAACAAATAAATAATAATCACAACCATAGGGGGTTTAGTAATCAACCTTTGACGACTACACCGGGATTGCAACACGCGGGTTACAACGAATCCTCGCTAGTAGGAAGTATCACGAACCGAGCACGAACCAACCAGAAGGAAGGGGTGACCGGCGGTGGTTGTTTGGTGGCGGAGGGAGGAGGCCGAGTGGTGGTAGCGGCGACCAAGGGAGAGGAGTGGGTGTATGTGTGTTTTTATTTTATAAAACTTGTGATTAGGGTTTGATCCCTAATCCCTTATTTATAACAATAAAACTTACACATAACCCCTTTTAGTAATCAATTAGGATTCCCTAAAACTTACACATAACCCCTTTTAGTAATCAACTAGGATTCTCCTTTAATAATAAACTCTTTTACTATTAAGTCCCTCCAGTTCAAACAATTTATTATTTCACAAATAATAAACCACTTAAATGTGAACTTATCTGATTCGTGTACCAACGTGTAACTCTTCGGATCGTACCGGGTCGGGTTACATAGACTTCGACTTTAATTACTATCGGACATATCATATGTCCAACAATCTCCCACTTGGACGATTTTAATTAAACGAGTCAATGAGTGCAGAGTTGGACGCCTAGCTGCATCGCACTGCACCCAACACAGTATGACACTTTACAGTCGTCAACTAGTTCTTTGAGTTCAAGTAACGCTTTACTTAACCAAATACTATAGCCCTGATAATTCTATCAATAGGTCCCTTCTGTATAAACATATGTTGATCATAAGACATGGATCATTCATTCTTATATTGATCAACCATTCTCTATTCTCGTCTTTAATTCAAAATGGTCTAACGGACTACATTAGTCCGAGCGTGGCCACGCGTTTACACCAGTTTGAGTTTACGAGGGCGCCAGAATGTCTAAGCTTCTAATCCTATAGAAGTACAGAATTCCATCAGCGTCATATAACTCCCACTTAATCTTGGATTTCTCCCAATGCTACCCGGATTACTACCCATGTTTCAGGACAACGTTAGATAACATCAAAGATAGTCCTTGATCAATGTAGTTTAATATGTGCCTTAAGAAAAAGGACAGATTGAACATATCAATATCAAAACATCTCATGACACAGATCCATGGAGATCGTTTTGAAACGAGTTACATCCAATATCATTCTCTAATGATATTTGTGAATTATGATTCTCAAATCCTTGAGCTATTCATCTCATGAATACAATCATTTCAATTCACAATAGTCTTACATTCAAATTCATTCCCATGTAATTTGATCGACTACGGACTTTTAGAATACTCTTATTCAAGGATTTAAACATACAAAAATGAACACAGTTGATAAATATTTAAATTTGCATTTAACTCATTAAATCAAATAAACATTCAATATAACTGTTATAGTTCAAAATAAAACACCAATACTAACTACAGATCATGCCCACTGTTTAGCAACTCTAAGCCCTATCTTTCCAGCATGCTCCTCATGTTTAGCTTGAGGTAAAGGCTTAGTAAAGGGGTCAGCCAGATTTAGATCTGTATGAACCTTGTTTATCACGATGTCTCCACGTTCTACTATCTCTCTAATATAGTGGAATTTCCTGAGTATATGCCTTGTGGTCTGATGTGACCTTGGTTCCTTTGCAAGAGCAATGGCACCAGTGTTGTCACAAAATATCTCGATTGGTTTCTTTATGCTAGGCACAACATCGAGATCAGTAATGAACTTCTTCATCCAGGCAGCCTCCTTTGCAGCATCCGATGCAACATTGTATTCTGATTCACAGGTGGATTGGGCAACCACACTTTGCTTATAGCTCTTCCAAGTAATAGCCCCACCATTCAGAATGAAAACATATCCCGTTTGTGATTTTGAATCATCACGATCAGTCTGGAAGCTTGCATCAGTATAACACTTAACTAACAGCTCCTCATCCAGTCCTCCATATATTAAGAACATATCCTTAGTCCTTCTCAAGTACTTAAGAATGTTCTTCACTGCAGCCCAGTGACTCTCTCCCGGATTCTGTTGATACCTACTCGTCATGCTAAGAGCATACGAGACATCAGGTCTAGTACACAACATGGCATACATGATGGAACCAATAGCAGAAGCATATGGAACTCTTTCCATTTTCTTCTTTTCTTCTTCAGTGTTTGCACACTGTTTGCTACTAAGAATGGTTCCATGTGCCATGGGCAAGAGCCCCCTTTTGAGTCTTGCATTGAGAAGCGTCGTATGACCTTATCAATATATGTACTTTGACTTAAACCCAACAACCGCTTTGATCTATCTCTATAAATCTTTATTCCCAGAATATAAGCGGCTTCACCAAGATCTTTCATTGCGAAACATTTACCCAACCATGCCTTAACATCTTTAAGCATAGGGATATTGTTTCCAATGATCAGTATGTCATCTACATACAGTATAAGAAAAATGATATAGCTCCCACTAGATTTCTTGTAAACACATGGTTCATCTTCGTTCTTGATAAAACCAAACTCTTTGATTTTCTGATCAAAACGGAGATTCCAGTTGCGAGATGCTTGCTTTAATCCATAGATGGATTTATTCAGTTTGCACACCTTATTAGGATTCTTTGGATCGACAAAACCTTCAGGTTGAACCATATAGACATCTTCCAGTAAATGTCCATTAAGGAACGCGGTTTTGACATCCATTTGCCATATCTCATAGTCATAATATGCAGCAATGGCAAGTAGAATTCTAATAGACTTAAGCATGGCTACTGGCGAGAAAGTTTCCTCATAATCAATTCCTTGAGTCTGAGTAAAACCTTTCGCTACAAGCCTTGCTTTGTAGGTTTGCACATTCCCATCCATGTCAGTCTTTTTCTTGAAGATCCATTTGTTTCCCACAGTCCGACATTCGGCAGGAAGATCAACCAAATCCCAGACTTGGTTATCATACATGGATTGCATCTCTGCATTCATGGCTTCTTGCCATTTCTTGGATTCCGAATCCAAGATTGCAGCTTTGTAAGTAGCAGGCTCAGCTTCATCAATCATGAAGATATCGTCATACCTTACAGGTGCACGACGATCCCTAATACTTTTTCGAACACTTGGTGTTTCTGTTGTTTCTTGAGTCCTCTCAGGCTCAACTTCAACAACTGGATCAGTTACTTCTGGTTCTGTCTGAACAACTGGTTCAGTCACTTCTGGTTCTCGAATTTCTTCAAGATCCACATGGTTATCTCCAATCCCTCGCGCCAGAAGCTCTTCCTCCAAGAAAGTGCCTCTACGTTTAGTGAAAATCCTATTTTCAGTGGGGTGGTAGAACAGGTAACCAATCTTCTTAGCGTATCCGACGAAAACCACTTTTTCGCCACTGGGATCTAGTTTATCCGAAGATTCTAGAGTGACATAAGCATTACATCCCCAGACTCTAAGGTAGGATACATGAGGTTTCTTTCCATGCCATATCTCATAAGGCGTTTTATCAACCTTCTTCGTTGGAGCTATATTCACAAGTCTTGCGGCAGTTTCCAAAGCATAACTTCAAAAGGATTTTGGAAGGTTTGTTCGACACATCATTGATCGAATCATATCTAATAGAGTTCGATTTCTCCGCTCAGACACACCATTATGTTGCGGTGTTCCAGGTGGAGTGAGTTGTGAAACTATTCCACAATCCTTTAGATGGTCGATGAATTCCTGACTAAGATATTCACCACCTCGATCTGATCGAAGCATTTTAATAGTTCTATTTAGCTGATTTTCTACTTCGTTTTGGTACTCTTTGAACTTTTCAAGAGTTTCATGTTTATGCTTCATAAGATAAACATAACCATATCTACTGAAATCATCAGTAAATGTAACAAAGTATCTTTCTCCATGTCTTGACATTGTTCTGAATGGACCGCATACATCTGTATGTACAAGTCCTAACAGATCATTAGCTCTTTCTCCAACATTTGAAAAAGGTGCTTTTGTTAACTTTCCACTCAAGCATGATTCGCATTTTCCAAACGACTCAGAACCCTTGGAATCTAAGATTCCTGTGGTTTTGAGTTGTTTAACACGATTCTCACTTATGTGACCAAGTCTACAATGCCACATATACGTATCATTAAAGTCCAACTTATTACGTTTATGGGAGATATTTGTGACATCCGTCACTTTTCGTTTTCTTTTAACGTTTCGTATTTATCCTATGTACGTTTGAGACCTTGAATAATAAAGCGTTACATTTTTTATCATTTCCGTACCTTCAAAAAAAAATATATTGTGACACTTTTGGACCCATACAATCATACTATAAAAATCTTGAATTAATTACAAAAAAAAATAATAGCTTGGACTGGGGTTCGAACCCGCGTCCAAGCCGGTCCAATTACTCACACACACGTTCCACCACTAGGCCATAAGCACAATTGTGTTAAATCTGGAACCTTTATTTTTTTATCAACTACCCAATGTGACCATGGTTGGACTCTAGAAGTCAAACCATGACCGACACTTTTGATTCGTAAAATTAACGCATTCTAACTCAAATCTGGAAACAATATCTTTTGATTCGAGTCTTAAACGTTCCTCCTAGTCGTTTACAGCTGTTAATTCGTGTTAAACAAGCCAATTGTAAACCCTAGGCGCGTCTACCTTTAATGTGGGTCAAAGATTTCTAAAATTACGAATTCATAAGAATACTATAAATTGGACACTCCTAGACAACCTCTACTCGCCGACAAACATCCCTCTACCCCCAATTTCTGTTAACTATTCGTAGATTATTCGAATTGAGCTCGTGTTGACTCCACGCTTGACCAATCAATTCGAAGTCTCTATCGTATTGTAAGGTATTATTTCGTGTCTTGGTTTTGTTAATCGGCCCATAAGAAACAATAGCCCCATCATTGCAGGGGCTATTGATTACTAATTCATTCGATTGATAATCTAGGGCTCAAACAAATTCGAATTGGGGAAGAACACCTCTGCAGACATGATTTTATGTTTAAAACAGAAGTAAACCAAACACAACCACTGGTATAGATCAAGTGGTTGTGTCTGTTGGTTTGTTAACAAAGAAACGCGGGTTCGATACCCGTCTGCACCTTTTCTTTTTTTTATCATATTACGAGTTCTAACAGACAAGCCTTATATATATTTTCAATTAAATTAAACTCGTTCTCAGGGTCAGCCTAGTGGTCGCTGGCTTGTGATTAAGTAGTCGAACCGGCCAGGGGCTCGGGTTCGAGCCCTGGCACATGCATTTTTTTTATTTCACTTTGTTTTCTTTACTTTTTATTATTTATATATTCAATATTAATTTTTAAATAGTAAATATGGTTTATAAATCCTATAAAATTTATTTTAAGCTATTCTGATAATGAAGTTCATTATCCAGTTTTTAGTTTTTCAAAAATAATTTATTTAATATATACTATAAATATTACAAGTTTATTCATTTAAAATTATAAAATTCAATAAAAATATCCAAACGATTTTATTAAACTCCACAAAAATTACACTAAACTTGTATATTCTTAAACATTTCAGAAATATTTTTATTTCAGAAAAACCGTTCGTTTTATATTTTTAAATTAATTTTTGTTAGTTTTAATCATAAATAATTCATAATAAATTCATTTTCCAATATTTTTGCACCAAAATTTTATATAAATTATTTCTAACTATCTAGAACTGAAATACAATTTTTAATTCAGAAGTTCTTTAATTTTAATATTTTTAGATATTAAAGTCATATTTTGACAATTGAAAATAATTAGATTAAATATTCTATTTTCGGAAAAATAATTTTATAAAAATTATTTTCATATTCAAAACCTGATGTTGTGACTATATTCAATTTAAAATTTTACAAAGAGACTTTTATTTATTTATTTATTAAATTTCTTATATTTAATAAACAAATTGTTTATTAATCAAATAAACGTTTAGCCCTAATTCGAAACCCTAGAAGTACATGTATCCTAGAGTTAGTCCCTTACACATTATCAAATTCTTTAGGTTGATCTTTCGTGGGTAATCTCAATTCAAATCTCGTTGTCCAGTTAAATCCCAAGCTATTACGTGAACAGTGAGTACTTCCTATCCCCTTTTTGCTTTTATTATTTTTGGGGTGTTACATGTACACTATTACAAATTCAAATACAAATTTACATTTTCACAATACAATTCTAGTACTATGTGCATTGCTTACAACGTGCTTTATGCTTAGACAATACATGTGGATTACATTTGTACTTAGTGAAATCATTAACATGGTACAAGCCGACCTTAACATTGGATAGCGCTATTTGGATTGACAACCCGCCTAGATTGATTCTCCCCCTTTTTCATCGGAGAATCCGTGGCCATTGTTAAGTTTTTATCCAATTATTGGATAAGTACACTGATGTGTGCAAATAAGTATATAAATAAATTGATCAAGTTAAAATCCTAGACTCTTCTAAAACCACACACTATCGGCAAGTGTACCGATCGCAAATAGCAAGTAGGCAAGACCAGGTATCGAACCTAAGGACTTTATCTAACACTCTTCAAATTACTCCTAATGAATTACCTAATAAAATATTATTATTATTAAATTGATTGATTGATTAATTGGGGGTTTAAACTGAAATTAAAATAAATTAATTAAAATTAATTAAAACTAATTAAAACTAAATTACTAAGAAACTAAGAAACTGAAAATAAACGAGAGCTGACGAACTGGGTTGGAACTCTAATGAGGAGAAGACTGGTAACCTGGGTAGAATCCCCAGACTCTGGTTATAAAAGCTGACTTATGTAATCCGATTGGAGACCCTGTTCTCACCTAATAAACCTCCTGTCAAGGATAGTCGACTAGACTCAAGGCGGGACAAGTGTTGAGATGCTAAAAAGAAAGTGGATCGCCCCAGCGAAACCAAATCCCACAGTAATCCTTTAATCAACCACTCTTGGATCGAAAACTCCCAAACTGCGAAGCAGACTTAACTAATACGAATGAAATCCTAGGAAAACTCTAAACACGAATAAGTAACCGGTCTCGCCCCAGCGATAACCAAACTACCAAACAATGCCTAGTTAGTCAACCGAGCAATCCCGAATTATATTCCTAACCTTCGGGAAGGGATTGCACACCTTAGCTAATTGATTTTAAAAACCTGTTAAACTTGCGCTATTCCTAACTGCAAGAACTAGCTCAACAACAAAAGTTAATCAAACTAGAATGATTTCTAGATCTAGGGGATATTCCTATATGCCTAGAACATCAAAACCAATAAACAAGTAATCAAATCAAAAGGCGCCAGCACACAAATATTCAAAATCAAACATAAAAATTAAATCATGTAACCCAACACATCCAAAACGAAAAACATAAGTCTTTAATTAAAAACCATAATCTAGTTCATCATCCCAAGTCACCAATAAAAAGTTTAGCTACTCATAATATTTAAAAACATCATGACAAAATAAATAAAAATAGTTTTAATCATGTCTAATAAAAATATAAACGAAAACTAAATCAAACCCGAGGCTCCTTGAATATTGACCTTTAACGTGCCTGGGACCGTTCCTCCTCCAGAGCTCTTTTGATCGATCACCACTTCTGGCTGCTCCTCTCTTCGAATGAATGGTGTTTTTTTTCGAAGTCGAATCCCATAAAAAATCCTCCCCGTCGTCCAAGTTATAGATAATATATATCTACAACTTTGTGCACCGACTTATTTTAAACACAATTTGCAAATGTGTTTTGTTAGGCTTTAGGTTTGGGCCACGAGCCCAAGCCATTCTTTTTATTATTATTATTATTATTATTATTATTATTATTATTATTATTATTATTATTATTATTATTATTTATAATAGTAGTATTATGACTCGACTATTTAGACTCGGGTGTTCTTGACTTGATCAAAGTTGCTCGTTTACGCTCCAACGTCTATGAACACCTACAAAATACAAAATAAATAAATAAGTACTAAAAACGACGCAAAAACTAATAAAAATCTATAAAAACCTATACTAAATAAAGTAGACCGGTACAAGCCTAAAACTAATAAAAGTACTATTAAAAAGACCAGAAACTGACTACAAAATGCATAGAAATTTAGATGTGTTTTGCAACACATCAAACATCCCCACACTTAACTCTTTTTCGTCCCTGAAAAAGCATACAATGGAATCATAATTAAGATATTCGATCTCCAAATAATATCAATACTTTTTCTTAGCCAGGCAAAACAACATACTAAATGCAACTGCTGGTATTGTGGTCCACATAAACCCAACCACCGACTGATCAAACCCCCTTTTGTGTCTAATCAATTAAGTTCAATTTTATTCAATCATCTAAGGGTCTCACACTCAAGTGTCTTGACTCCATCCTAATCCCGAATTAAGCTTATGAGGCAAGGAATATTATCTACCACTTTATATAAATACCTTTATGCATTGAGAATCAAATATGATAGAAGATGGATGATGTTTATGAGCTTAGACATATATATATATTTTTTTTATACCTAACCCAGAGGTTGTCTCAATCAGAGTCACCATCCCCAAGAGCGACAGCATGAGCTTCGGTATTTTTTTCTTTTTCTTTTCTTTCTTTTTTTTTATCTAGCTCAATTGATGGATATGTGGATCTTTTTTTTTTTTTTCGGGCGCCACT
This sequence comes from Ambrosia artemisiifolia, assembly GCA_032199755.1. Taxonomy (NCBI): domain Eukaryota; kingdom Viridiplantae; phylum Streptophyta; class Magnoliopsida; order Asterales; family Asteraceae; genus Ambrosia; species Ambrosia artemisiifolia. Next base: position 46,561,024 of record CM063527.1, on the reverse strand, counting down.
TTTCACCGGATTTATTCTCATAAAAAGGATCAAGTGTGCCATTTGATTCAAAATACTTATAGGTATTTACTTATAGTGGTACCTCTTATGCTATCAACGGTTTCAAACTTTGCCAATCAACCTAAGGTGAGAACCCACAAGATTTCATGATTATATTATTTTATATATTCTAACACTACTCGGGAAACTATCACAGTCAGCTGGGCCTACTAACACATCACAAGCAACATGTTCTCTACCTTATTATTTATCTTATACATATAGTATTGGAAAACCGAAAATCCTAATTTTACCTATCATTTTCCATTTAAAGGCATACAAAATCAGGGACTTTTTTTTTTATTTTTATTAAATTTTTTTTTTTTTTGAAATAATTACTCAAACTATACTAAAACGCAGTTCCCATCCCCACACTTAAAATTGCACATTGTCCTCAATGTGTAGCGACAAGGAACTAAAAATAAAGCAGAATAATAAAATAAATAAAAAAAAATTAACAAGTAAAGTGGAACAGACTCCCCTGGTAATATTGCAGTACCATCCTCGCAAAGCATGTCCTGAGCTGTCCCATCCAAGTGCAAAGCAACCGTATAGCATTTCATTCGCGGTTGTAAGCAATAAATCTTGCAAACAAAAACTCAAAAGCCAAAACGTAAAATGAAAAAAAAAATAATACTAATAAAAATAAACCGACGAACTAGGGATGTCCTTTTAAAATTAAAATATTATTGGATGAACCCCGCCTGAATGGAGATTGAGTACAGGCGGGATCCTTCCAAATCTGCCAATAACAATATGGGACAATCCCCACACTAGACACAAACCAAAACATAAAAGAACAATAAAATAAAAAAAATTAAAATAAAATAAGCAAGAATCTACAAACTCTACAACTTGGGCGAATCCCCAAGTGTGCATATAACCGACTAATGATTCATTGGTGGGAGGTCAATTTCCTCCTCCTCGACCTCCGCATTCGGACCCTCTACGTAATGCTTCAACCTGTGACCGTTTACCTTCCAACTACGACCATCTTCACTCTCACATTCCACTGTACCATATGGAAAAACCTGCTTAATCACATAAGGACCTGACCATCGGGACTTAAGCTTTCCTGGAAACAATCTAAGACGAGAATTATATTGCAAGACCTTATCCCCACACTTGAACTCTTTAATCACCTTCAAGTGCTTGTCATGCAATTTCTTAGTACGCTCTTTGTACCCCCAAGATCTCATATACGCCTGATCTCTCAATTCTTCCAATTCATTCAATTGAAGGTACCTATGTTTTCCCGCACTATCCAAATCAAGATTCACCTTCTTCAACGCCCAATAAGCTTTATGCTCCAATTCAACCGGCAAATGGCATGCTTTTCCATAGACTAACCTAAACGGGGTGGTGCCTAAAGGTGTTTTATAAGCAGTGCGAAACGCCCACAAAGCATCATCTAGGTTATCTGACCAATCTTTTCGGTTATGTCCTACGGTTTTCTCTAGGATTCGCTTGATCCCACGATTGGTATTCTCCACTTGACCACTCGTTTGTGGATGATAGGCTGTAGAAGTCCGATGGGTAACCCCATAACGCTTCAAAACCTTATCCATCTGATCATTACAGAAGTGGGTACCACGATCACTAATCAATGACTTAGGTGTGCCGAACCTAGCAAACAACTTCTTAAGAAATCTCACAACAACCCGTGCATCATTTGTAGGTAAGGCTTGCGCCTCCACCCACTTAGACAAATAATCAACCGCAACCAGGATGTATCTATTCCCTCTAGAGACTGGGAATGGACCCATAAAATCGATGCCCCACATATCAAAGATTTCAAGTACTTGAATGGGATTTTGAGGCATCTCATTTCGGGATGATATATTACCGGCCCTCTGACAAGCGTCACAACGCTTCACAAACTCATGAGCATCCTTAAAGATGGTCGGCCAATAAAAACCCGCATCAAACACGCGTTTAGCGGTATTGGTGGCTCCAAAGTGACCACTAGCCCTACCCTCATGACACTCTCTAAGGATATCAACAATTTCAGATCCGAACACACACCTCCTCATAACCTGATCTGCACCTAGCCTATACAAATACGGATCCTCCCAAAAGTAATACTTAGAATCAGCTATCAACTTCTTTTTCTCTTGTAAAGGGATTTTGTCTCTAAACTCTCCTGAAACTAAGTAATTTGCCATATCGGCATACCATGGGAAGTCATTACACTTAGAAGAAACTAAGGCCATCAAACTCTCATGAGGAAAATCATCCCTAATCCTCTCTTCCCTATGCTTTTCTAAATCAGGGTTTTCTAAACGGGACAGATGGTCCGCAGCTACATTCTCAGCCCCACTCTTATCCCTAATCTCTATATCAAATTCCTGAAGCAACAGGATCCACCTAATGAGTCTAGGTTTGGCATCCTTCTTAGAGAAAAGGTGCCTAAGAGCAGAGTGATCAGTAAAGATGATAGTTTTAGAAAGCACAAGATACGCACGGAATTTGTCACAAGCAAACACTACAGCTAACAACTCCTTCTCTGTTGTAGTGTAGTTCTCCTGGGCATCATTTAGTGTTTTGCTAGCGTAGTAAATGGGATGGAAATGTTTATCTCTACGCTGGCCCAACACAGCCCCAACAGCAAAGTCGCTCGCATCACACATAATCTCGAAAGGAAGACTCCAATCGGGAGCGACAAGAATAGGAGCACTCACTAACCTCTCCTTCAGCAACTCAAATGCCTTGACACATTCAGTAGAAAACTCGAATGGTCGATCTTTCTCTAAAAGTTGGGTCATCGGGCGAGCAATCTTAGAAAAATCCTTAATGAAACGCCTATAGAATCCCGCATGACCCAAGAAACTACGAATGGATTTCACAGAAGTAGGCGGCGGGAGTTTGGAAATGGTGTCGATTTTGGCTCTATCAACCTCAATTCCCGCCTGTGAAATCTTGTGCCCCAGCACAATACCCTCACGAACCATGAAGTGACACTTTTCCCAATTAAGCATCAAGTTCGTTTCCTCACACCTAGCAAGAACACGCTCTAAATTACGCAAACAATGATCAAAAGAATTCCCAAACACAGAAAAATCATCCATAAAAACCTCCATGGAATCCTCGATTAACTCATGAAAAATAGCCACCATACATCGCTGAAAAGTACCCGGAGCGTTACATAACCCAAATGGCATACGCCGGTAGGCAAAGGTACCAAAAGGGCATGTGAAAGTGGTTTTCTCCTGATCCTCGGGTGCAATGGGGATCTGGAAATAACCTGAGAAGCCGTCAAGAAAACAATAGAATTGGTGACATGACAAACGCTCGAGCATCTGATCAATGAAAGGCAAGGGAAAATGGTCCTTGCGAGTGGCATCATTGAGTTTGCGATAATCAATGCAAACTCTCCAACCAGTCACTGTCCTAGTGGGTATGAGTTCATTTTTCTCATTCGTGACAACCGTCATACCCCCTTTCTTGGGAACAACCTGGACAGGACTGACCCAAGATGAATCAGAGATAGGATAAATAAGACCTGCATCTAGTAACTTAATCACCTCCTTCTTCACTACCACTTGCATATTAGGATTTAGCCTTCTCTGAGGCTGAACTACAGGCTTAAACTCCTCCTGCATGAGAATCTTATGCGTACAGAATGAAGGGTGAATACCCTTTATATCAATAAGCTTCCACGCAATAGCCTGTTTGTGTGCCTTCAGTACACACATCAACTTACTCTTCTCCTCCTCTGTCAACTCAGCAGATATGATGACAGGCAACTGAGAACCCTCACCCAAGAATGCGTACTCCAGATGAGATGGCAACTCCTTGAGTTCTAAGGATGGGGGTGTCTCAACAGATGGTGTCTCCACAGGTATCTCCTCATCAATAACCTCAAAAACCCGGGAACTCTCAACAGACAGAAAAGGCTGCACAGTGGGTGCAGTCGGATCCTGCTCAAGATCCAACTCAGTCATCTCAATGCACCCCTGAAGTGGTGAATCTAACAGCTGTGTATCAAGGGTATCTCTCTCGCAGAATGGAGTGAGAAAGCGACCAACATGTGACATGAACGAGTCAATGAAATAAATAGTGTCATCATGCTGTCCAGTGTGCTTCATTGAGTTCTGGATATCAAAAGTAACCTGCTCGTCATTAACCCGAAGGGTCAATTTACCATCATAAACATCAACAATGGCACGAGCCGTGGCTAAGAATGGACGACCAAGAATGAGTGGAACCTGTGAATCCTCATCCATATCAAGAATAATAAAGTCAACCGGGAAAACAAATTTATCAACTTTAACGAGCATGTTTTCCACAATCCCCCGAGGAAACTTCACCGAACGGTCGGCGAGCTGAATACTCATGCGAGTAGGAGAGAGGTCTCCAACATTGAGCTTAGCATAAACTGAATAAGGCATCAAGTTAATGCTAGCTCCCAAATCAGCAAGAGCATTTCTGACAGGAAGATTTCCTATGAGACAGGGGAGAGTGAAACTCCCGGGATCAGACATCTTCTGAGGTAGTTTATTCTGCAAGACTGCAGAACACGCCTCAGAAAGGGTAACAGTAGAGATGTCCTCAAGTTTCTTCTTATTGGTGAGCAAATCTTTCAGAAACTTGGCATATTTAGGCATCTTTGAAAGTGCCTCAACGAATGGAAGGTTCACATGGAGTTTTTTAAGCATCTCCAAGAACCTAGAATACTGCTCAGAATCATCAGCACGCACAAGACGACCTGGAAACGGTGGTTTAGGCTTATAAACACGCACTGGAACTTCCTCTTTCTTACCCTCACTTGACCCACTGGACTGTGCTGTACTTTCTGGGACTAGCCTATTTTGCACCTTGCCAGTTGGGGTCTCTAACTCAATTTCCTCATCTACAGACTCCTCAACATCAACCTGTGGTGGATCAACTACCCCCTTCCCACTCCTAGTGATAACAGCTTTGGCCTGAGCCTGTCTAAAAGCAGAAGTAGATGAATTAGGATTAGTAACTGTGTTACTAGGAAGGGCTCCTGGTGGTCTCTGGCTAACCTGATTAGCTAATTCTACTACTTTGGCCTCTAGGTCCTGAAACGCAGCTTGTTGACCTTTCATAAAAGCGTCATTCTCAGCAAGCTTTGACTGAATGTTACTAAGCATCTGGGACTGGTTCTCTAGAATGGTAGTAAGGTCAGACTCAGTACGACTAGAGGAACCCCCAGAGTTGGGAGCCTGGAACAGATTCTGGCGAGGTTGGTATCTAGAAGAGTTACCCCCTTGCCAGTTGGAGTTCTGATTTCTCCAGTTGGAGTTCGAGTTGGAAGTGTAGTTTTGAAAAGGTGGTTTAAGCCACCCAGAATTTAGAGAATCTACTTGTTCCTGACTCTGAATTGGACACTCAGATGTGTCATGACCCCCCCTACATATTTCACACCTATCTAACCTTATCTGAAGATCTCTCACGTGCTTAGTTAAATTCTCAATCACCGCAGCCAGACCAGTATCAGGTGCAATCTGATAAACACCTCGAGTAGTGGGAGAGGTGTTACTAGTCATGGGATTGGAATTCCCAACAGTATGCTTTGGTGGTCTCTCAGAATGGGCAAAACTCTCAAACAACTCATTAGCTGCATCAATATCCATTTTTTCCATGAAATTACCCTGTGCAGCTGTATTAAAACGAACTCGAGTCTCAAAAGTGAGGCCATTGTAGAATTTCTCCACAAGGGCCCAGTCAGAAAGGCCATGCTGAGGGCATCGGCTCAGTAGGGTCTGGAAACGCTCCCAAGCCATGTAGTATGGCTCATCAGGATCCATACGGAAAGAGTGAATCTGCTCCCTAATGCGGGAATCCTTGGAAGCTGGGTGATATTTTTTTAAGAATTTTCCAAGCATGTCCTCCCAAGTAGCAATGGAACTATTAGGCAGAGTGTCATACCAAGTGGCGGCACGACCAAACAAACTAAATGGGAACAGACGCAGATAAATGGCTTCCTTAGTGATGTGGGAAAGATTGAAAGTGTCACAGATGCGCACAAATCGGGACAGATGTCCAGGAGCATCCTCCTCCTCAAGACCATGAAATTGAGTGGAGTTAGTAATAGTGGACATGACATGGGAGGGGATTTGCCAATTGTTGGCATCAGCAGTAACAGGGCGAGCAATGGGAGAACGAATCCCAGTAAGTCCTTCAGTGGCACGAGAGTGCACAGTGCGTCTAACATTTCCTTCAGCCATTTCAGCAGTGAGCGGTGGGAAAGGAATGGGTTTTGGTGGAGAATGGATGGTGGGTTTAGGTTCAGAAAAAGAAAAGGATGAAGAGGATGGAGAAGACGAGCGTACCTGATCAATTTTCTTCCGGATGACCGTCCGAAACTCGTTAAGGCGCTCGTGGATGTCGAGGTTGGGATCCGTGCAGGTGGTGAATTCAGGTGGTCCTTGTGAGCGAGTATGTGGCATACACTGAAAGTGCAAACCACGCTGGAGTTACTAATGGATAGCAAATAACCTAAGACTAAAAGCACAAGTAGCACAAATAATCGCAGGTAAATCCAGCAAGCAGTAAACAAGCAAAACAAAACAAGTAAAATCAAAAAGTGCAAGTAAAAAGTCCCCGGCAACGGCGCCAAAAACTTGATGTGTGCAAATAAGTATATAAATAAATTGATCAAGTTAAAATCCTAGACTCTTCTAAAACCACACACTATCGGCAAGTGTACCGATCGCAAATAGCAAGTAGGCAAGACCAGGTATCGAACCTAAGGACTTTATCTAACACTCTTCAAATTACTCCTAATGAATTACCTAATAAAATATTATTATTATTAAATTGATTGATTGATTAATTGGGGGTTTAAACTGAAATTAAAATAAATTAATTAAAATTAATTAAAACTAATTAAAACTAAATTACTAAGAAACTAAGAAACTGAAAATAAACGAGAGCTGACGAACTGGGTTGGAACTCTAATGAGGAGAAGACTGGTAACCTGGGTAGAATCCCCAGACTCTGGTTATAAAAGCTGACTTATGTAATCCGATTGGAGACCCTGTTCTCACCTAATAAACCTCCTGTCAAGGATAGTCGACTAGACTCAAGGCGGGACAAGTGTTGAGATGCTAAAAAGAAAGTGGATCGCCCCAGCGAAACCAAATCCCACAGTAATCCTTTAATCAACCACTCTTGGATCGAAAACTCCCAAACTGCGAAGCAGACTTAACTAATACGAATGAAATCCTAGGAAAACTCTAAACACGAATAAGTAACCGGTCTCGCCCCAGCGATAACCAAACTACCAAACAATGCCTAGTTAGTCAACCGAGCAATCCCGAATTATATTCCTAACCTTCGGGAAGGGATTGCACACCTTAGCTAATTGATTTTAAAAACCTGTTAAACTTGCGCTATTCCTAACTGCAAGAACTAGCTCAACAACAAAAGTTAATCAAACTAGAATGATTTCTAGATCTAGGGGATATTCCTATATGCCTAGAACATCAAAACCAATAAACAAGTAATCAAATCAAAAGGCGCCAGCACACAAATATTCAAAATCAAACATAAAAATTAAATCATGTAACCCAACACATCCAAAACGAAAAACATAAGTCTTTAATTAAAAACCATAATCTAGTTCATCATCCCAAGTCACCAATAAAAAGTTTAGCTACTCATAATATTTAAAAACATCATGACAAAATAAATAAAAATAGTTTTAATCATGTCTAATAAAAATATAAACGAAAACTAAATCAAACCCGAGGCTCCTTGAATATTGACCTTTAACGTGCCCGGGACCGTTCCTCCTCCAGAGCTCTTTTGATCGATCACCACTTCTGGCTGCTCCTCTCTTCGAATGAATGGTGTTTTTTTTCGAAGTCGAATCCCATAAAAAATCCTCCCCGTCGTCCAAGTTATAGATAATATATATCTACAACTTTGTGCACCGACTTATTTTAAACACAATTTGCAAATGTGTTTTGTTAGGCTTTAGGTTTGGGCCACGAGCCCAAGCCATTCTTTTTATTATTATTATTATTATTATTATTATTATTATTATTATTATTATTATTATTATTATTATTTATAATAGTAGTATTATGACTCGACTATTTAGACTCGGGTGTTCTTGACTTGATCAAAGTTGCTCGTTTACGCTCCAACGTCTATGAACACCTACAAAATACAAAATAAATAAATAAGTACTAAAAACGACGCAAAAACTAATAAAAATCTATAAAAACCTATACTAAATAAAGTAGACCGGTACAAGCCTAAAACTAATAAAAGTACTATTAAAAAGACCAGAAACTGACTACAAAATGCATAGAAATTTAGATGTGTTTTGCAACACATCATACACCGCAGTTCATTAGTACATTATACAGTCACAGGGTTGATTTCGCTCATTTGTATGATACATAGTTTACATATTTGCACTGTAGCTTGCACTTGAATTGTATATCTTTTAACTACTATATATATCAAAACTAGGAATGCTCACCAACATTTCTTATGTTGACAAACCTATTTTGTACATGTTTCAGGTGCAGTTTGATCTAGTGCTTAAACAAGGACTTTTAGTGCTTTATTTTCAGTTATTTCATTATTTACATTTCATTTAAGACTTTGTATTTCCATTTCAATGTAAGACAATTTTGGCTTATTCAATAATATTTACATTTTAGTACCATGTGCTTTTGAACAATCGTCACTATGTGACACCTCGATGATTCCGCCATCGGTTGGGGTGTTACAATATTGCATAATATGTTATCGTTTTGGATTTCTATCTCATAGATCCCATTGTTGGGTTTTGCATCAAAGTAAAATACATCGTTAAGATAAGCAGAAATAAATTCACCATTAAAACGATAATTAAAACCTTGTCCACGCAAAGCATAAAATGAAACAATATTTCTAGTCACACTAGGAATGTAATAGACATTGTTCAAAACAAGTTCTAAACCAGAAGGAAGTAAAAGAACATATTCTCCTATTGCCTTCACTGCAACTCTTTGTCCATTGCCAACATGGACCTCCAAGTCGCCCTGTTTCAGCTTTCTAATCTTTCTTAGTCCCTGCAAAACATTACAAATGTGGAAACCACATCCTGTGTCAAACACCCATGTCTTGCTAGAAAAAGCAAAGATTTCAATAACATATATACCTGAGGACTCTCCTCCAGAAGCTTTGGCTTGCTTCAGTTCAGCTAAGTACTTAGCACAGTTCCTCTTCCAGTGCCCAGTTTCATCACAATGAAAACATTTTGCATCTTTCAGAGGTTTCTTGTTGGCAACAGCTTTGCCCTTTCCCTTCCCTTTGCCCTGATTGCCTTTCTTCTTGGTGTTAGGTTTCTTAACTTGACCCTCCCTGATCATTAGCACTGGTGCAGTTTTGCCAGGTATGTTTACCTCAGCAGTTTTGAGCATCTGATGCAACTCTGCAAGTGTCTTCTCCATACCATTCATATTGTAGTTCATAGTGAACTGATCATATGACTTGGGCAATGAGTTGAGGATAATATCCCCAGCCAGCTCATCACTCAAGGGAGATTCCAGACGAGCTAAGTGATCAACATAAGCCTTCATCTTTAGCACATGAGCGCTAACTGATGTACCCTCTTGCATACGAGTGGTTATGAGTAATCGCATTACATCAAACCTCTCATGACGAGCCTTCTGTTGGAACATTTCCACCAGGTGCTGATTCATCTCATATGCCATCTTGTCATCCATGGTCCTTTGAAGTTCAGGGATCATGGACGCCAACATCAAACACGAGACTTTCATAGAGTCATCGAAGTGCTTAGCATAGTTTCTGTAAGCATTAGTTTGTTGGTTGATGGGTTCATCAGGGATTGGCGTTTCAAGAACATACAGCTTGTTCTCCGCCTTGAGAACGATTTTCAAGTTGCGGTGCCAGTCCATGAAGTTGGAGTGGTTCAGTTTGTCCTTCTCTAAGATGGACTTGAGAGAGAATTGGGAGGCGGAATTGTTTTCGTTTGACATCTACAAAGTTCAAAATTAATTTATTAGTATTTCATGTTTTAAATATCCTAATTGTATTATGACCCAAAACAAAATTAAATAGGATGAGACCCCGATTCATCAATACATAGTGAACTGGCTAAGCACTGTTCACTGGTATGATTAGGTAGGTAAACAACGATTGTTAATTGTGTCCACTACACAACTCTCCATTTTGGGGTTATCGCTAGGAGCGATGTATGTTTAACCCCAACTATGCCCACTTGATAAACAAGCGATGTTTGGTCCTTTACTGTTAGCTGTAATACCGGCCTATGTTACACAGGAAACGCGGTGATTACCTTCTTACATGATCAACCCCAGAGCAGGGTTCGGCAGTAACTTCTGGGTTCAATTTAGAAGAAGTGTCAACGTGTTAAGGGTGGCATGAAACATCAATTTAAAATTGGGATTTAATTTTAATATTTACCATAAATATATTGAATGACTCGTTAGCATGATGTGAGTCACACAATAGTTTATAAAATCCAATTTTATATTATTCGTGATAATTGAAACTCCTTTCAACACTCGACACGGTATAGTTTTAAATACCCTATTTAAACTACATTGGTCGTATTATCGCGAATGGACTTGTTTTAATATTAATAAAACTCCTTTTATTAAATATGCTTTTCGGTTTTTATAAAACTTGTTTTAACAAAACCGTTGTCATGATTGTGAAAAATTTTATTTATTTTGGGTTATCTCGATTATTTAAAATAAATAAAAACACAACCACAAAACATAAAATAAAATAACCGAATCGAGCCCCTAACAGGTCGCCCGTTTCGTTTTAGCCAGAAACGAAACGAACTAGTCTAAAAGGTTTCAAAACTGTTTGATAACTCCCACTTGACCCGAGATCTCTATCTTCATGGAACCTGTTCGTCCTTTTATCTTCATCTTGATCTTGTACTTGTAGGATTACAAATAAATTTGAAATACAAAATAAAACAAATCTATTCTAACCCTATCTATTACACCGGATCCAATATCCGTAATAAAAATACAAATCAATAAAAGATAACGATAAAATAAAACCAATCACAAACACAACCATGACAAGGGTCAAAAACCTAGGGCTCGATTCACATCACAAACATGAACAACTAAAAGCTTTTGATCTTTTGTCAAAATAAAAAAAATAAATTTTGACAAATAAAACATAGATCAAAATTACAACTTTTACCATCTATACGCGCGTAAACCTGGCTCTGATACCACTGTTGGGAATCATGGTATCGTATACGGAGCGGAAGCGGTTTATATATTTAACAAAAACGGATTATATATACAATATATAATAATAGCCGATTTATATATATATGTTGTTGGTTAATTTTATTAATCCGATTAATAAAATATTCCCAATCAGGATCTCGGTTAAACGCGTATAAACAAATAAATAATAATCACAACCACAGGGGGTTTAGTAATCAACCTTTGACGACTACACCGGGATTGCAACACGCGGGTTACAACGAATCCTCGCTAGTAGGAAGTATCACGAACCGAGCACGAACCAACCAGAAGGAAGGGGTGACCGGCGGTGGTTGTTTGGCGGCGGAGGGAGGAGGCCGAGTGGTGGTAGCGGCGACCAAGGGAGAGGAGTGGGTGTATGTGTGTTTTTATTTTATAAAACTTGTGATTAGGGTTTGATCCCTAATCCCTTATTTATAACAATAAAACTTACACATAACCCCTTTTAGTAATCAATTAGGATTCCCTAAAACTTACACATAACCCCTTTTAGTAATCAACTAGGATTCTCCTTTAATAATAAACTCTTTTACTATTAAGTCCCTCCAGTTCAAACAATTTATTATTTCACAAATAATAAACCACTTAAATGTGAACTTATCTGATTCGTGTACCAACGTGTAACTCTTCCAACATAATTGTCGTAAGATGGATACATAATATAATTGGTGTAGGTACGGATGCTAATTCTTGATGCCAAATAAACAAGATGAGAACTTGAAAACCTTTTCAAAAAAGCTTCATTATGCGACTTCATTTGCAAAGTGTGTTTTGCTTCAGTGCTTCACGTTTGTAAACTATAAACACTCATAAATGGGAAATACTAGACTATCCTTTAAACCATACTCATCGGTTGTTCTATTTTATAAACAACTAGTTTTCAGTTAATCAGTTCTGATTAATCGGTTATATTAACGGTTTTTTGAGGAATTAAAATGTGGTTAGTATTTGAAAGACTAATTTACCATAATTTATGGTTGTAACTTATGAATTAAACTAAAAAACTTCCTAACGTTTAGGTATTTTAAAATGCCATTCCTAAATACGTTACAATATAATATACATTAGATAATGAAGTTTTTATGAAATAATGTTTACAACTTGTTGATCATTTTAACTTTCCAACTTGTTTGAACCACTGATAACATTGTACATAGTCGAGTTTGGATTGCATGATTTGAACTTTAGACAGGCAAAAGTTGATATCTTTGATACGAATAAACCTACTAATAATTTTCGGTTTAACAAATTAAATGTGTCAATCCCACAACTCAAAACCACCAATCCTCCAATAAGACATTATCACCACTACGTATTTGTCTTAGTTTCACCAATTTTTTCTATCGAAAAGTTAGATGCGAGGAGTGTAGGAGTTAGATGTAAACATATGCATAAAATTAGTTAACGGTTGGTGAAATAGCACTAATAAAGTGTTAGGAACTTTTAGCTACGTTAGGTTTGATTTCTTAGGAGACAAATGTTGGTTGTGGATAATAAATGGGCCTTCTCAACCCCCCACCATTCCACCTTCAATTACGTGTGTATGAAGTCATTGTGTAGCTTGCATGATTGCATTAATCAAACAGTGTCCGGTAGGGGTCTCTGACTCTATTGCTGGTATGCGCTCTCTCTCTATATATAAAATAGTTTTGGTTTAATACATATAACTAGGTTACACTCCCGTATATATTACACGGGTTGATGTATATTTTATATAGTTAGTAATAAAAAATGTTGTAAACAAACACATGCAATGTATGGCTGAATCAATCCATGTATTATAATGCAAAATAAAATAAAATATAATTTGTTAACATATAGAGTTGTCAAGGTATATATTTAATGGAGGCTAGACGTGTGGAGAATGGCCAACAGGATTTGAGTTGGTGGAGGTGGTGAGGATGAAGGGGAGAGATTAGGTAAGAGGCGTGTGGATAGTGGTGTGATTAAGGTGGAGTGGTTTTATGAAGTTATTCTAGGGTTGGATAGTTGGTGATGCTAGATGATTTGGTGTGGTGGTGGTTATTGCGGTTGCGGGAAGATGGTGGTAGTGATTAGGGGTTGAAAGAGATAGAGATAGATAGAGTTTACAATATATTTTTTTATAAAGAGAGATATTTTAGTAATTTTACATAAACTTAACTAAAATTTATTAACTAAAAAATTTAACCCTCAATCCAAATCAGGATCCACTAATGCAATAAAATGCAAACCATAGATGGTGTAATTTTCAAAACCTGAAAAGCAAACTTTAAATTTAAATTTAAGTAAACACAGGCTTACCCGAATACTTTACTCTAGTATATTCAAATGTAATGGAAAAAAGATATAATAATTGGGGGTGGGCCCAGGAGTTATGAAGTTTAGATAGTGGGCCCGTATCAACTGGATTTGTTGGGTCGAGCTACGGTACTCATACTGTTCCATTGGCCTTATTCCCCGCAACCGTCGGTCGCTATTTGTAGCGTCGGCAAATCTTTCTTGAAAATAAATACCACGATTTATTATTAATTTATATTTATTAAATGGAATCATTTATTCCAGATTTTAAAGTCTTCCTTTAAAAAAAACTTTGAATATCTTTTTTTTTTTGGATCGGCTAAGGACATCACCTCGGTACCCCCGTTTCGAATCCCCTTTCCGCATCGTCCCTGAGGGCATAAGCCCTTTCAACGTCAAGGGGTGTATTTTTGCTGGCCCTAGGATTCGAACCGTGTACCTCTCCCGGGCGGGAACCTCCCTAAGGAGTAAACCCTCCCACCTCTCCCCAACTGAGCTGGGGGTCATTGGCAAAAAAAAACTTTGAATATCTATACCCTATTGACTTTTGCATAATATACACATAAATCTCAAGAATTTTTTCGAAAGTTAAATCTTTTAATTTAATAAAAATAGGTTTTTTTTTTTTGAACAGCAAAACAAACTTTTATTGAAATGCTAGCAAGTAGCTAGCCACAAACAACCCGGGAGCCAGTCCGAAAAAACAATCCGAAAAACAAAAAACAAACATACAACCGGAAAAAACAACCCGAACATTATCCCATCTTTACAGAATCAAATCTACCCCAAGAGTCCCACGACATATCCGACATTTTCGCCCGTTTGGTAATCCACATAAAGCTCATAACCTTTATCTCTTCTATGATCCGTCTCACCGATACCTCCTTTTGGTTAAAAACGTGGTCATTCCGGGCTCTCCACATGCTCCAAAAAGCCTCAAGAATTTAGTCGGTAAAGAATAAAGTAACTTATGTGAAATATTATAGTGTGCATCAGCTTTTTTTTTTTAATAATAAAGCAAACAATATTATCCGTAAAAAAGATAAATCATTTGTATTCCTATATCGTCAACTTAAAATATTAATCTAAGTAAAAAAAAAAAAAAAAAAAGATTGGTACAAAATATAAAATAGAAGGTAGATAAGAGAAGAAAATATGACTATACCATATATCAAATTAAATAGATTTTTTACATTAATGAAATTGATGTTATAATCAATTAATTGTTGAAAAACAAGTGATTGACAGAAAATTCAAGGACGTTAAGTGTATTAATATCGACAATAACGAATTTAATATAGTATTTTTAAGGTAAATTAATGCAACAATAAAGAGTGATGGGCAAATTAATCATTACTACAATAATATCATACACTCACACCATTCAATAGAACTTTAAACTAAGATACACTCCCTCTACCTCAACATACCCATTCGGGTTCTGGGTTTTATACACCTCGTGACAGCACATTCTGGGTGTGTGACATCACATTCTGAAGTATGTGACAGTCTTCTATTGGTGTGTGATGTGAGTCAGGGTATATGATTCCCAATTATGGGGTGTATAGTTTCTAAATACCCATTCTAAAATAATAAATTTATTGCCATAAATCATAATGTAAAACCAAAAACAGTTTACAATATTTTTTAACAAAGGTAAATTAAAGTGATGTTATTTTAATTTGATGTAATTGGTTTTTTAGGCTTCTTTGTCTCTCCTCAAGAGAGAAGCCAATGTTTTGGTGGTTTAATGAAGTTTATTTTAAAATAAATAAATACATAAATTTATCACCATCGATGTTTCCAACAAATACAAAATGAGTAGAAACATACCAAAAAAAAGAACATTAAAATACACTTCATAACAAGTTAAAAAGCTGGTACATTAATTAATTTATATAATGAATAACCAAATATAAAAATTAATGAGTATAAGACCATATGAGATGAGATAAACCGGTTGTTGGACTGTCTACAATATAATAAAAATTAGCAAATTTAAAATATATAACACAATTAAAAAATTATTTTATTAAAAAACATCAACGGGCCTTTGCAGGCCCACCACCCTTCACCTTCACAAAAAGTTATATTACATTTCCAACTCTAAAACAATGCTAGTCAATCCATTAAACACCCCCCCCCCCCCCCCTTTCTCCCTATGTCTATGAAATATAATGATACATATATAATTATATATAATATTTAGGTGGTTGTGTGTGTGTTTTTGTGTACATGTAGGATGGTGATGAGTTATATGATGGTTCAAGTTAAGGCTGCAGAAACAACCAGAAATTAATATAGCATTGGAAACTTTTTTCCAAAGCTTCTTTTCTCTTTCATGAACTGCTTATGTCTTGTCTGTCTATCTATGTGTGTGTGTTCAGTGTGTGTTTGTGATGGCTTGATGGGCCCACACCATAAATGATCACCTATGTGTCAACTTTCCTCTTCCAAACTCCAGTTATATTTTCATAGCCATTTGCTTCTTTCTAACGTTTTTTTTTTGTTTTGTCCATACTCATCATCACAGGACACCAATACAGTTTTCTTCTATATAATAACTGGATTTGTATGTTTACTTCATCTGGGCATCTTTCTTTTTTACTAACTTGATTATATAAAGCTCTGTTGAAGCATAAAGTTTTTGTCTTTATGAGGTTTTATATTAAGATGGTGACAAACATGGAACATATTTCAATTGGGTATTGATTTTTTGTAAAAAAGATTGGAAATTTGAGATACCCATGTTGAGTTAAGTTTAGAATCTTGATTGATGTTTTGGGGTATCAAAATCTTGAAAGGAAAGATTGCATGTCTTGTAAGGTGTTGATGATCACATACTTCAAGTAACTAGTTTGTAAATGTTTCAAAGGTTTAGGGTAAATTGGCAACAAAGAATGTGAATCTTTTGTTTGGGTGAAAAGAGAAAAAAAGAGGGAAAAAGTTTTGATTCCTTGCCAACCAAAGAGTTCTACAGTTCCTTGAGGTTTACTCTGTTGTAAAGGTTGAGAATTTGAAATTGGAATGTTGTAAGAGTTTTTTCTAAAGAACATTTGCCAGCTGCACATTTGTTCTTGTTTGGCTCTTGGTGATATCATCAAAGGTCCCTAAACCTTAGGTACTTTCTTCTGTCTGCATCCGGTTTATCAAGATTTTTGCATTCTGTAAATTAAGGTTTTTTATTATGTTATTTGTCCTGTTTTGTTAATAATGATTTAGTGACATCTTACCATGTATTTATGTGTGTGTATGCTTGGGTTGATTTGGCTTTTTCATTGATATATGGTGTTTTAGTTCTTAGTTTTCGTTATTCGATATTTCCTATTTGATTTGGTAGATCCTGTCTATGTGGTCAAAGGAAAAACAAAGATGAGAGGAAAACATTGATATGTGGTGTTTTAGGGGAAACCTAGGAAGCTGGAATAATCAATAAGGCTAATCTCATTGTTTGGGACACTGAGTTGGGTAACCGGTTGAAACATGTTTTTTTGCGCAGGTCAAAACGGGTCGGGTTAAGGTGACCCAAAACTTTCCAGTGAACATAGTTTTCTTAGTAAATATTGTGTGTCAAAGATGATTACAAAAATTATAAAATAATATAAATAAATTTAATAGAACGATTTAGGAGGTCTTATACATTAAAACATGCTTATGCCAGTTTTCGTCTTGTTTCCTTTAAGTTATTTTTAGTTTATATTACCTGTTTAGCCGGTTTCTTTAGAAGAGCTTCTAACTGAGAACCTATTGTAGTGCCTTTTAATCTTACACAGTCATTGTTAATTTTGTTATCAGGCTTAGTGTCATTTATAAAAGTTGAAAACTCCCATTTCACTATGGCAAAGAGATCAAAAAGACGCCAAAGACAACAAAATAAAGATCACGCCGGTTGTATGTGGGGACTGATTAGCATGTTTGACTTCCGCCATGGTCAAACCACTAGAAGACTGCTTTCAGATAGAAGCATAGTGACCAAAGATATTGATGGTAAACATCTTGTTTGGTTTAAAAAAAAAAAATTTATTGCCTTTGGTTTTGTATTGCTTTCATGTGGTATGACTAACATTCTGAGGTTTCTCACAGCTTCTGAATATCCGAGCACTGAAGTGAATATGAGTCCGGAAGAAAGGCATGTAAATAATGAGGTAAGTTTATATCATAATGTTTATGGGTGGTAATTTAAACCAATTTTCTTATCAATGGTACGATTTAAGAAGGTAAAATAAAATAAATAGCTAAAGGGAAATGGGTCAAACGAGTTGAAAAGTTGTCCAAGTTACACCTTGCTAAATCGTCGTACTGGTCAACCCAACCAGACAAGACAATTTCGCCACCTCTAATATGGGCAGTTATCGGTCTATGAAATTGACAGTCATTGTGGATTCAGGCAAATTGTTGGTACAGATTATGTGTTTTAATTTCTGATCCTAAAAGTTCTTAAATGTTGTCAGGATGTTACGGAAAGTGAGAAACCAACACTTGGCGTCGTTAAGACAAGTGTGAAGGAACTCATGGAAGAAGAGATGGTCAGTGAGCAAGATTCCATAAAACAAAACGATGGTGATGAAGTCGAAAAAGATTCAACAAAAACATATGGTGATAATGAAATATGTATTAACTGTCAAAACTCACCTCAGAAAACGTCTCCATATAGTGATCTTGAAGCTCTAATGAAAGAGATATTGATGATTTATCAGAGAAGGAACAATGATGATCTTGATGAAGAGAAGCTGAGTGCAGCAGTTGAAGTGTTCATGAATGAAAAAACAAGTGACAAAAGCCCAGCGAAAACTGAACACTCGAAAGATCTCATTGACACGTTTCAGATGTTAAGTTCTAACAAAGAGTTGTTCTTGAAACTTCTTCAGGATCAAGCTTCGCTTACTGCAAGTGAAGATCAAAAGTCAAAGTCAATGCATAAGCCAAACCGGTCAGAAAACAAGCCGAAAGTGGATGTACCCTTGCCTCGAAAACACAGAAACTTTTTCTTCAGAAGGAGCAAGTCACAGGAAAGTATGCCAATAAGCAGGATAGTAATTTTGAAGCCTAATTCTCTTGAGAATCAATTCAAAGTGGAAAATGAAGTTCATAGTGAAAGATTTTCATCCCATTTTTCATTCATGGAAATTAAAAAAAGACTTCGAAACGCTATTGGAAAAGAGCAACATAAACCGGGAGGTAATGAAAAAACAGTTGGCGAAGGAAGTAATGGATGGAGTTCTCCAAATAGAGACCATTTTTATATCGAAAAGTTTACTAAAAAGATAGAAAGGGATTCAAAGTTAAAAGAATCTGAAATAAAACAGAGCGAAAACGATGAAAACAATGGTTCCAGTCGTCATATATCTAACATTTACACTGAAGCCAAGAAACATTTATCAGAGATACTAACTGGTGGCGATGAAGACGTAGATTTGATGATGGAAAATGTACCGAAAACTTTAGGGAAGATTCTCTCATTTTCAGAACACAACTCTCTTTCTCCTGTTGTCAGTCCTAGAAAAGAAAACAATGATTCAGTCAACGAGAGTCAGCCATGCATGGTTAGTGTCAATCTTGAAGAGGAACCGAAAACTCCTGATGAAGATAATCTTGATACATGCATGGGAGGTGCTGCATCTTCTGTGGTGGCAGATATGAGTCCTGAAGGTATTGTTTTTTTTTCTTTTTTTGTTACATGAGAAAATTGTGATGATTATATGAAACGTTATAGATAACGCCTAACCTTAATCAAATCATCCTTCTTAATATATGGTTTTAATATATATGCAGGAGTCCTAGAGAATGAAAAACCTGAAAACCAAGAAGAAATGGCAGTCTTGGATGGTTCTTGTGAACCATGCAGCCGTTCAGAAGGAACGGATGAGATTGTTGATGCATCTGACGAAGAAAGATCTCCCAAATGCTTGAAACCGGTAATGAATATCAAACCGGAAAATGAGTTTTCTTCTCCAGTTGGGCTTTCACATTCTCACAAGACTGAAGAGGCCGAGAGTAGTGCCAGTGATAAAACTGAGAGACCAAGTCCTGTATCTGTTCTTGAGCCACTATTTTCAGACAATGAAATCAGCCCTGCAAGCACCATCTCTCGACCAAGTGAGTAACCGTCTTATTCTTTCCATTTAAGAAAATTAATACCAACAAAATTTATGACCCATTTATGACACTTATGCTAAATTTAACCTCATGTAAACTTCTCAGTCGAATATGCGCTTCAACCACTTCGCATTCGATTCGAAGATCAAGAAATATGTAGAAGAAACTGTGTGGAAAATGAAGAATCTGCATTTGAATATGTTGAAGCTCTGCTACTAGCTTCTGATCTCAACTGGGATGAATTTGAAAAAAGATGGCTTGCATCAATGCATATACTTGATTCATCTTTATTCGACGAAGTAGAAATCTTTTCAAGCCGGCCCTTTCACGATCAACGCCTCCTGTTTGATTCCACCAATGAAGTTCTCAAAGAGCTATGCGACTGTTACCTCGACTTCTTTCGTCAACTACCATATATCAAAAGGAAAATCCAACCAGTTCCTAAAGGTGCCAATCTAATAAATGAGGTGTGGGAAAGAATAGAACTACATTTAAAAGATAATTATCCTCTTTCTTTGGATCAACTTGTAAACAAGGATCTTGAAATATCAAGAACATGGATGGATCTTAGTTCTGACTCAAGAGAAATAGTGTTTGAGATCAATGAATCGATCTTTGAAGATATGATGGATGATACCCTCTTGAGTTTAGTCAATGATCGCGTCGATATTGAAACTTAACAAAATAAAAGGTTTGGGTTGTTGTAGATGGTTTGTGTAAGTAGATGACATTATGTAGAGTTTTTGTGTGTTTTGAGTGTGTTTTTGGTCATTTTTACATGGTAGTTGTAGTTACAAAACTATATAAATGGGATTTCCTACCAAATAATGCTTGAAGTTGGTTTTTTACTCTTTTTATGCCGAGTTTTTATCAGTTTAAATCGAAAACCAAACAAGTTTTGTGTAAATGTTATCAAGCAGCAAACACCAAGACCAAACTGGTCTTTGGTCTAGGCCAATCCAAGCCAGACGCAGCGGTCAAAGCAAATCTGCATAAAAACATGTAATGCATATAATAACGTCTCGGAAAAACACAACATTCTTATTATTCTGGATTGTCAACTAACAGTTAGCCGAGAATACACTAGTAGCTACTTGCGCCTCGTTCAGTACAAATTTATTTCATGTCGGCCAATTTGCATCATGAACTTTGCTTTTCTTTTCTCATTAGCTCCACAAAATGATCAAATACTGCGCATGAAAATGAAGTTTGTTAGGTACTTAGAAGAATAAAACATAACAGACAAAACTCAAGGTTGTTTCCCACCAAGATCAACTAAAACAATTTCCACATTAGTTAATCAACCAGTTTTTCTACAACTTGAAAACCCAATCATGTCAGTGAACAATTTAAGATGACAGATTAGGCAAGTAGCAGCCTATAAATTAAATCTAAAGGCAGAGTGACTGATAACTAAACCGTAAACTGAAAATATACTTCCAATTTCCTAGTTTAAAAAATATATACGTAAAATGACATTTCAAATTTAAAAATCCGTTATCTGCAAGATAAAAAAACCATTTAGGTTCCAGTACTAGAACAAACCAAAAACAGGTAATCGTGAGCTAAGCATAGCTCGAGCTCAGTGCATGATTTCTACTAATTTATTTGAAATCACAAAGAAGATAAACACGTTTTAACATAGAAAACATTTCTAAAAAGAAACTACTACAGCTTCCTTAGAAAATCCTGAAAAGGGAAAGTGTTGCCCATTGATGATTGATGATTGATGAATGATGAATGGGAGTGATCCTAGTGATTAGTGTGTCCAGAATCATGCAAGTTATTGTAATTATTATAAATATAAAAGAATAAGGCGCACCAAGGTCTGAATCGTGAGGTCCAGGAGACGCCTCAGGATGGTACTGAAGAGACATGAGCTTTCGCTGAGGGAAGGCCAGACCTGCACAGCTTCCATCATTGAGATTCACGTGTGTTACTTCCACCCCACTTGGAAGTGACTCTGGGTCAACCGCATAATTGTGATTCTGCAACATATGTTTTACATAAATTAAAGTGACAGGGATGACCCGAAACATTCAGGACGAGCATTCAGGTAAAGAACCGGGTATAGGAATAGTCGAAGAGCAGATGAACCGAAAAAAATATTATTGTTATTAAATACCTGTGCGCTAATCTCAACACTTCCATTCCTAAGGTTGCGAACAGGATGATTTCCTCCATGATGACCAAACTTCATTTTATATGTTTTCCCACCTAAGGCCTGGCCAAGCAACTGATGTCCCATGCAAATTCCAAAAATAGGAACCTTGCCAATAATCTCCTTCACAGTCTCAACAGCATAAGGAACCGCAGACGGATCACCTGGCCCATTGCTGAAAAGAACTCCATCTGGTTTCATTTTAAGAGTCTCCGCTGCAGGCCATGTTGAGGGAACAACGGTTATTTTGCACCCGTAAGATGCCAGCCGCCTCAATATATTGTGCTTGATACCAAAATCATAAGCCACCACCTTCATTCATTCAAAAACAAACATATTTAACTAAACGACAACCGTAATCAGTCTCAACAACTACTTCAATGCAGAAACACTAACATGGAAAGTCTCCCCATATCTTCGATTGGAGTTAAAATCCCATTCCAAACCAGTCTTTTCAACCCATTCATATGGTTCCTTACAAGAGACGCTTGAAATTAAATCCACACCTGCAAAGAGTGTAAACAGAACATAGTTACCAACATTGGACCACCAAATCTCCCATATGGATAGACAGGAAGATAATTACCAACAATATCCCATGTGCGGGACATCTCCAAAAGTTGCTCATCTGTTTTAGACTCTTCGGTGCTCAAGACACCAATCAAACTTCCATCTTCTCGTAACCGGCGGGTAATTGCACGAGTGTCAACATCATCTGTTCCATAGGAAACAACAGAACGACCATGAAAATAGATAATAAGGTAAGTGGACTAGATTATATAACATGAGACGGAAAACATACATATTCCCATTATGTTCCTTTTTGACAAATAGTCAGAAAGTGATTCCGTGCATCTATAGTTTGAAGTGCTGGAGAAAGAACAATCCAAACTTAGCCTGGGTTGATTGTAGGCGCAAAACCACAAAGCAAGATCGATATAGCATACCTGATACTCAAGCTTCTAATTATCAAACCAGCCAGGAAGCACTTTATTGACTCTTCGTCATCTGCAAAAAAAATATTCGTCGTAACTCATAACAAAAATGACATAATATATCCATACAAAGATTGCTCAAGTAAATAATACTTTACTTACCTATATTAACCCCGGTATTGCCAATGTGTGGATTTGTCATCAAAACAAACTGTCCTGCATAGCTAGGGTCTGTAAGAATTTCTTGATACCTGCAACAAAGTCATAGAAATATGGATCATCAAACACATCATATAACTAAACTAATCTCAAGAATGTTAAAAAGTGTACCCTGTTAATGAAGTATTAAACACAACTTCACCAACTTGAGTTCCAGAAGCACCAAATGACTTGGCTCTCCAAACGGATCCATCTTCAAGCACAAGTCTAGCATCCGCAAGCTTCCAAGGAGCTACAGATCACCATGTTTAACGCATAAGAAGTAATGGCCACAACTAGGAACACTTTACTAATTAAACGTTTAAGCTTACAAATTAGATTAAATATGTGATCCTTTTCATTATTTTATAACAACTTATATAAAGTTGTTCATTTACATGCAATCCATAGTCAGTGTTCCAAGGTCGATTCGGTGCAGTATACAACAAACAAATAATTAGTTGGTAAAGAAACATGAAAATCCACATTGTCCTGTAAACACACAACTTAATTGGGAATTTTTTTCCCCAATTATTTACCATTGCTATATAAGAAACGAGACCTCGAATCATGATCAAATAATAGAACAAGACACAAGTTGCGCGACGCATTCGCCCTTTATGCTACATTGTCTTTAGGGGCGGCAATTCTTGACACAGCCCAAAACCGACACCAAAAAAAAAACTTTTAACACGACCCACTTAAAAACAGTTCGAGTTTGGATTGACCCATAAACCCATTTAAGTATTTAGGGAAAGAAAAAAACTTTTATATAAGTCGGGCTGGGGTTGCACGTTTCAACCAGCAAACCGGCTAACCCGACACGATTAACACTCCTAGTGTTGTGTCATAATACTCATATACAAAATGAACACATATACCAATAACCAAAGAACATTAATTACATTATAGGAAACCTGAAACCTAAAACCTAAACATAAATGACACACATTAACATGAATTTATATAAAGATTGAAAGACTAATTAATATACCAGCAGCAACTGAAGCAGGAGTGGAGGCAGAACCAGTGGAGCATCTCACAGTAAAGGACCTAACTTTCAGTGACTTTGGATTAGCAAGTAAAGGCACAGACAGATACATTGCATTGCTTGACATTCTTCTTCTATAAATACAAAAATCGTTAATAGCTCTGTCACACACACACACAACCAAACAAGGCTGAATTATACGAACATATACCCACCGATTACAGCTTATGATTGATGCTGTGGAGGCGGCTTACAGGCTAGATGGACTCCACTAGGGTTTAAAAAACTGCCTTCTTGTTTAAATAACTAGATGGAGTCGACTAGTGTTATGTGCTATGAGACGGGAAACATAGACACTGCTAGTGTGTGGTTCGGTTATTATCTTTAGTTGAACCTTAAGCTGAAATCGAAATTATCGGTTAGTCTATTTAATTAATCAATCAGTTTTTAGTTAATCAATTGGGTTTAATAGGTTTGATTGTTCGTTTTTCGTTCGGTTCGTTTAGCTTCGGTTAGAGTAAACTCCATGGATGGTCCTTGTGGTTTTCCTAAATTTCACAGATGCCCCCATCTGTTTTCAATGGTCCTCATCGTTAACATTTGATAACATTTTAGTCCTTCCGTTAGGTTGCTGTTAGTTTTCTCTGTTAAAACCCCCCACGTGCTTGTCACATCGGGGTAGAATTGTCATTTCAAGTCTTCTTAAGCCATTAAATTAAGATCCCCTCCATTTCCCTTAAAATTAAACTGTCTCCCTCTCTGTTTCCCTCATTCTCTCCATCCCTCTCATCATTGGCGATTTGCTTTTTGTGGAAAGGAAGCCATTGATTCGCACTCCAGGAAGACGTTTCTACTCATGTCATGTATGGTTTCACTTGATTTGGCTCTTTTATTTACATATGAGTTCTGATCTATTTGTTTATGTACAATGAGAGGAAGTTGGATGTCGTGGTTTTCTAGGTTGGGGTGACCCGCCTATGTGCTAACGTGCTATTCAAGTAATTCCTGGACTGTTGAGAGCCAAAAACAGGGCTGGGCATGAGAGGGATGTACTGATGTCTACAATCCGAAAGAAGAAAATTGTCATCCTTGTGCTTTTATGTTACTTGGGGTTTTATGTTTTATTTAGTAGTGGTGATTTGTGGATTTGGACTAGTTTGATGGTGGTTGTATGTCTTTTGGAAGTGTTAATGTATTATGACCAGTGTTTGGTCAGATTTTGGGTTTAATGATAATACTGTTTTGTTGACTTTTTTTGTTCGGAATTGAATGCAAAACACTAAGAGTAAACTGTCACATCTTTAATGAACATCAATCTACAAGCAAAATTGAATTCTTCATTTAATATCTAACGTAACTTGAAACTCATGTTTAATTTACATTCAATCCTGCAACAACCATTTGATGCTCATCTTCAACATAATTCCACCCAAAATGGCTCATTTGTTCCACCTATGATCCATTGGACAAATTTGTCACCCATTTGTTCCACCTGTAACAACCAAAATGACCCATTTGACAAACATGTCGCCCAAAATGACCCATTTAGGGGTGCAAACGAGCCGAGCGGCTCGCGAGCTACTCGAGATCGGCTCGGTAAAATGCTCGAACGAGCCGAGTCTTATCGAGCTCGAGCCCGAGCTCGAGCCTGAAATAAAGCTCATTTGGTTATCGAGCTCGAGCCTCGAATGTAAAGCTCGATTAGGCTCGTCGAGCCTTATCGAGCTTTGCTTATTTATGTCAATTAATATTATATAGCCCAATTGTATTGCAACCTACGCATTAACTAAATTACTTTGGGCCTTGAGCTTCTTAATTGTCCAACACGAGTTCAGTAATGGTTCAAAACGAGTCCTTAATAGTCAAAACGAGCTCTTTTATGGTCCAAACGAGCTCGAGC
This sequence comes from Ambrosia artemisiifolia, assembly GCA_032199755.1. Classification (NCBI taxonomy): domain Eukaryota; kingdom Viridiplantae; phylum Streptophyta; class Magnoliopsida; order Asterales; family Asteraceae; genus Ambrosia; species Ambrosia artemisiifolia. Next base: position 46,535,175 of record CM063527.1, on the reverse strand, counting down.
CGAGCTTAGGCTCGTTTAAACTCTTGCCACATAAATTTTTATCGAGCTTTCGAGCCGAGCTCGAGTTTTTAACTATATTATCGAGCCGAGCTCGAGCCCAAAATACAAGGCTCGAATCGAGCTCGAGCTCGAGCTTCTGAAAATTGTAACGAGCCTAGCTCGATAATGCAAGGCTCGAGCTCGGCTCGGCTCGTTTGCACCCCTAGACCCATTTGTCAAACCTATGAACCAAAATGACCCATTTGACAAACCTGTGAACCAACAAACATACCCATTTGACAAACATTCAACACAAATATGCACATAATAAGATAGAAGCCACATTACCATTGATACCAAAATGGTGGCATACAGATACATACTAGAGTGTCAACATACATAACATAGTAAAACATCCCAAAAGTTAAGACAAGTTTGTAGAAGACTTAACAAACATAGAACAAGTTCAAAACATTAAAAGTAAACTTGCAGCCCCATCAACTAGGCTTTGCTGCTTCCTTAACCTCTACTTGATTTCCTAGGCTTCTTGCCAACTTTCTTGGCAGGCTTGTGACCTCCACTTGCACATCACCTCCATCACCAACTGGTCTCTTCCACTTCTTGCAGCTCCTATTGTTGTGGCCCTTTCCCTTGCAATTCTTACACTGCACAGTCTTCCCTCTTTTTGACAGTTTTCCACGAGCAGCTTCCATGTTATCTTGCAGCTCCACTTGGTCATTTCTCCTACTCTTCTTTGGTCTTCCAATTGAGGTACGGTAAAATGGTGGGGTTAATGTGGTTGGACACTATGACTTAGGCCACATGATAGCACCATTTGTTAGAGAAATCTTGTATGAGTAAGGGCTGTTTGGTAAGCCTTTTAATGAGGCTCTGAACCATTCAGCATTAAATGATTCAGTATTCAGCGTGTTTGTTTCAGCTTCTGAATGAAATGGTTAAGGCTGAACCATTAACACTTGGGATGTTGCTGAACCATTAAGCACTGAACTAGGCTGAACCTTAATGAGGCTCTCTACCAATGTGGGACAAGAAAACTAACCATTAAAAAGTCCAACTTAATGATTCAACACTTAACCATTCAGACCTCTTAATGATTCAACACTTAATCAACCAAACAACCCCTAAACCTTTTTTCCAAGTCTCTAACCTGCAACAAGGATTCACCCATTCTTCTGGTGGCTCAACTGCTTGGTTGTTCAAAAGCATGTCCCAATTGACAGCCACGACATGTTTACAAGGGATTCCACTTACCTCCCATGCCCTGCAACTACACTCTTTAACTGCCATATCAACCACATATTGTTCAAGATAACCACTTACTTGCCATTTGGTCCCCCCATTCCATTTAACTATGCAATTAGTTGCATCCTTTTTGTCTTCCTCTAGTATTTTGGTTGCACTAGGTTTCAGTAAACCCTTACACCTCTGTTGCTTCATGATAACATTGGTAATCCTCTTCATCATATACTCCCTCAAATAATCCAACAAGGAGATTATAGGCTTCTCCCTTCCCTCCATAGTTTTTTAGTTAAAAACTCACACAAGTTATTTAAGAGCACATCAGATTGTGCTATACCTGTAAATAAAACAAGACACTAACATAAACACTTGACACATGTTATTTGTGATATTTACATACTCAACTGATGAACTACAAACCTGTGAAGTGTGACCTAGAACAGTGACGTGGTGGTATGGCTGTCAACCAACTGTAAGCCTCAACATTGTATTTCTTCAATTCCTCAATTCTCAACTTAAAATAAAGGATTGTGAAACAAAATTATAACGCTTTTAATCCTAAAATTACTGAACAAATTAAAATAAAACATACAAATATTTAAACTTTATCTTTTGTTGATGTTGCATAGTTCCATAAACAATCTTTGAATCCTTGACCCCTCCACTGTAGCTTCATGTTCTGATGGATGTGCCTTAGGCAAAATCTATGTTCTGTTGTTGGGAAAACTTCTGATAGTGTTGGTATAAGACCCTTTTGTCTGTCCAAAATGAAAGTGAACCTAGAGTTGGTGTCCAGATCTAGATCATCTTGAAGGAATTCTAAAAACCATGTCCATGAATCCTTGTTCTTTGCCTCAGCAACTGCATACGCAAAAGGATAAATGCCATTATTTGGATCCAATCCAACTGCACTCAACACTTGACCAGTGTATGGACCCTTAATAAATGCCCCATCTAATCCCATTATGTCCCTGCCACATGCTTTAAAACCTTCCTTTGACAGTACTAGACAGATGTGGATTCTTTTGAAAACCCTAGTTGGTGAATCTAGGTTGGGTTCAGACTCAACTTGGATCTTAACTATTGTTCCTGGATTTGTACTTTGCAACTCATAAGCATAGTGGATGTGCCATCATTTACACATATAAAACATGCATAATTAGTCACATAATAGGGCAAAATTGGGTTTAAATTAATGATTATAGCTACTTAATCGTTCCTATTTGTGTTTTTCAGGAAATTGGAGCTCCAAATCGAAAACAAGTGATTTTCGGGCAAAAAACAGTCAAAACCGGAAATTCTTGAGGATACGAGATTCGCAGCATGTTTCCCTTATGTGTAAAGACCCTTTTCTAGACTTAAATGATGATAAAATTGACTCAAAGTTGACCAAGCACGCCCATGCTCACTTGCATTGAGGTCACGCACGCTAGAAGACAACGCAACCAACTTGGGAGACAAGAAATATGTGTTTGGCAGTTGGCACACCCGTGCAAGACATGAAGTACAGACAAGATAAAACTGCAACAACAGAACGTACGTGGGGCAGATGACACGCCCGTGCCCATAGCCCACTCCATGTGCACGCCCGTGCACCCCCTAGCAGTTCTATAAATAACAAGCTCACCTCAATCATTTGACATTCCTTCTTGTGCCTTCTTGGGTCGACTTCCAAGATTCTTCCAGAGATATTGGGGTCTTGCGGGAGGCCTTAGGGCCATCCTAACATCCCACCAAGGTTATACCTCGTCTACCTTGATTATCTTGGCTGAGAATGGAATCGTAGGAGTAGTTACATGTAATAAAATATCAAGGGTCGTGAGGATTACACTAGATACATAGTATCAAGAAGACGGAAGGCTTGTTTATGAGCAACCATGTTCTTGTGTTGATCATTCTTTATGGTTGTACCTTTCTATTATCTCCGAACCCATTTCGATTTGTAGACTTTTATTATTAGTAGTAGTTTATTTTTAGTTATTTGGAGTGTTATTTTCTTAACTAATTCTTGATTGTTTATTTTTGTGACAGGTTCAACTAGTGACTAATTTGATAAATCTAAAACAACCCTAACTTAAATAATAAAATAAACTATCATGGGGTTCATACGGCTTCTGGTAGTCTCGAGCTAGATCTAAGGCAAGGAAACCGGTAGTGAGACAGATCCTTCGGGCTCCCGATATCCAAATCGGATTCTAAGCAATGGCTTTTGAAGTGGACCAGATCTGAGTGACATGTTTTCGGTTCTTACCAGATGTATGAGTGATTTTCTTGGCAAAGGGAGGATTCCCTACGAGTGCACCAGTGATCTTCGGGTTGCACATCCTTAGGATTATGTTCCACCTTTGTTAAGGACTTAATTCATCTCGGGAGGTTATGGGTTAGGTTTGTTAAGTCACTAGATCACTAAACCAATCTTAAATTTATCTGATCGGTAAATTATTAAGTTGTCACTTTTAAGATAAATAAAACAATAATACTTTATCTAGTTCTCATTATTCCAAAGCTATTAACCAATGGAGGATACGTTGTCCCTCATGATGACTGTAAGAAAGATTCTTTGGTGTTCAAAAGCCGTCTCCTAGGTAGGGGTACGTTATCGCGGGGGTTGACTGTAAGAGATATCTTTCGGCACGGAAAGCGAGAGCTAACATCCCATGAGTTTTGCACAACTCTTGGGGTCTTGTGGGAGGCCTTATGGCCCTCCTAACATCCCACCAAGGTTAGGCCTCGTCCTACCTTGATTAGCTTGACCAAGAAAAAGATCGTAGAGTAGTTCCTATGTAATAAAACATCGAGGGTCATGAAGTTGTTAGATGCGTAGCACTTGAAGATGGAGAGCTTGTCTATGAGCAGCCATGTTTTTGTGTTGTCATTCGATATGGTTGTATCTTTCAATTATTCATGAACCCACTTTAATTTGTAGACTTTTATTATTAGTAGTAGTAGTGGTTTATCTTTAGTTATTTGTTGTGTTATCTTCTTCTAATCCTTATTTGTTTATCTTGTGACAGGTTTCTAATGATGAATAACTTAATAACCTTAAAATCAACTCTAACTTAATAAACTAACTAGAGGTTTAATCAGCTTCTGGTAGTCCCGAGCTAGACCCAAGGTGAGGAAACCGGTAGTGAGACAGATCCTTCGGGCTTCTGATATCCAAACCGGATTCTAAACAATGGCTTATGAAGTGGACCAGATCTGAGTGACACATTTCCGGTACTTACCAGATGACTGAATGATCTTCTTGGTAAGGGGAGGATTCCCTACGGGGGCACCAGTGATCTTCGTATTGCAAGCATTTAGGATTATGTTCCACCTTTATCAAGGATTTCATTCAGCAAATGAGTACTTTTCTTGGTAAAGGGCGGATTCCCTACGGGTGCACCAGTGATCTTCGATTTCACACCTTTAGGATTATGTTCCACCTTTGTTAAGGATTTCATTCATCTCGGGAGGTTATGGGTTGGGTTAATTAAGTTATCAATCATCAAACCAACTTTATATTTAATTGATCACTAAATGTTAAAGTGTCACCTTAAAGATAAATAAAACAAGAATTATATTTTTAGGTCTCGTCAGTACAAAGCCGTTAACCAATGGGGATACGAGTTGCCTGAGTTAACTATAAGAGAGATCCTTCGATCTTCATGATCGTTAACCTACTTAGGGGATACGAGGTTGCCGGGGTTGACCCTAAGGAGAGATCCTTCGGTACGGAACGCAAGAGCTAAGGGAGGTGTAAGGTGTTCCAGGACGGAAGTTAAGCCTCCAATTCAAGAAGAAGATAAGTTTGAGGACCACAGACTTGACCACGGTTTGAGGAGCCTGCTATATGTGAAGCCTCGACGGAGTACCATGCGGACGCGCATCAAGAGGTTGTGCATTCTGCTTAGTAGTGGCTCTGCTTCTCTATCAAGGATTCAACACTTCAAGACCACTCTCATCTTCATCGCATTTAATTAATTTAAATTATTAATTTTAATAGTAAACTTAACTACTTATACGGAGGGTCCCGATATGTGCATATTTGACCACTCTACTATTTTATCCTTTTCTTTTATAAAACCCAAAACATTTTTCAAAAACCATTTTTATTAAAGAACCCCTCCGTTTTATTTTTCTTTTTAAAACCCGATCAGTTAAATGATGAAGGTGAAGTAGGGGAAAGTGTGAACTCTCGAATACGATACTCAATACTTACCATATAGGCTATACTATACACGTCATGTTCTCTGCCTATGTGTTGGTTTTAGTTTCTAAAGTAATTATTGTTTGGTTTATAAATTTAAAACTTGGTAAAACCGGTTTAGTAAAATTCAGTTGTTTATCCCAAACCAAAGTTCTGGACTTAAAACATCAAGTTTATGGCACCGGGAAAATGACATCTTTCTAATTTGCTAAAACCACGCACATCAGGGGGCTTATGTGTAATGTTAGAAATAGAATTGTTGACCCACAATTGATGACCATCATGGTTGAATGATAATAATAGCGTCTAACATGTGCTTAGAAACCAAAGTCTAATTAGACCTATAAGTAGTATAGGTAATAAACTCATTTGCTGCGAATGCCTTGTATGAGGCGCTTGTACAACAAAATCGTAGAAATTGTGATTCTTCTAATAAATGATTGGACCATAAATAAATAGGCAAGGAGGAGGAATCATCACCAAGTCAAGCTGGGAGGGACTCGCAAAGGAAAGACCGAGCATAAGGTACGTCACTTTCGGACTTTGGTCATGATCATATTATCATAATTGTGTCGTTGGGACCTTGATGTGCTATTGGGATCTATCGTGACATAAATGAGGTAAGTGAGTCGTTTAAAGATTGTGGGAATGTTGGTTTAAAAGTCAACAATAATGATAATTTCTTTCTTACCCTTACATTATTTGTTATCATTACATGGTTTAAGATTTGGCATGGATTCAATTTCACCATTTGATTGCAAGATCAATTTTCCAAAACCCACCTTAGCATTTGCCCAATAATTCCCTTTTATATTTGATCCAATCTTTATGTGTGTGTGTGTGTATATATATAAAAGTAAGAAACCTACGTGATGCGACGACATCGACAATTTACGACGTCGTACTTGTTTTCTATAAGTTTATCAACCGTCTCGTAATCTATTTTATAGTACTTAAGCTAGTTTACTTATTCCTTACGAGTTACATTCAACGTGTGTATTTATTCATATGTAAATTCGAAGTAAGCAAATAAATAGACGTACACTTTTATCAATCAATTTAACGAATAGTCTATTTTCAACGGTGAATGACCATAGGAAGTTTACCAAAACAAAATAACATAGTATTCCAAACTCTATACTACATGAGACCCGATAAATCTTCAACAATGTCAGGGTTTTCCATTATCGGTGTCCTAAAATGTACCCATAAACAAATATGAAAAACAAGAAAATAAACGACGCAACAAATACAAGGTGCAAATATACAGATACAAACGTTTCAGAAAACATGAAGTGAATTAATCTTCATGTCTAATAATCACCAGTTTATACCCTAGCGTGCAGTGAATAAAGCGGGTGGTCCAAGAAATATCATTTCTCTAGTCATAAGTCTAGCATACCTCAATTACCTCATCAATATTGTTTGCCTACCATTCTTCATCATACACATTATATGTTTCTTGTGTATCTTTCCCTGTCATTGGTACACCTACCGAAGGATTTGTTTCAAGTGTATTCTCCTCATTCACTTTTACACCTACTGTAGGTTGTATAGGCATTAAAAAAGCAATACCAGTCTGTTTGATGTGTTTTTATATACTCTAACAATGTTACATATACTTGACACATTCTATTACTTGTCTCTATGTGTCTTTCTTTGTGTTGTACATAATAGATTTCTACCGTAAAAAAGACAAAAATGAATAATCATGTATGTTGTAAAACCATGAAGAAAAACAATTATACTATGTATAATTTAAGAGATAAGATGAACAGTGTGAATAGTAAGCTCTTTCATCATTTATCACCCATCATCCACTTACACTCCTCTCCTTTGCACACCTGTCAAGGTCATTACACCTCACCACCAACACTTGTCTTCATCTCCATACATGTAACACATTCTTTTTTCTCTTTAAATGTTAGTACTTCTCTTTTTCTCTGATGTGTTCTCTATCTCTACACATTCTTCTATACTACTTCTCTCTCTCTTTCTCTAAGTTCTTACAGTGGTTGTAGCTGGGTTAAAAGGGGCCAATTCGAATAGTAAAAATTAAGTGCATTTTCGTTATTCTATGTTACGGTGAGTGGTATCTTCTTAATTTTCTTTTCCTCTCGTTAAAGTCTTTGTTGGCATTATGGCCTTATTTTTAACCAGAAACTAGAGAGAGAATGAGAAAAGGGATAAGGAAGAGAGAACTGATCCACTGTCACACTGCCACCACCGTCAGTCCGTCACCATGACCACACTTGTCACACTCACACACCCTGCATACAGAGAAAGAGAAGAGAAAGAGGAAGGATGACCAACGTAACCACTAACCACTGTCATACAGTCACCATCACCACAGTCAAACCACCACATCAGCACCATCTTTACACACCATCACAACCACTCCCATCCACAAATTTTTGTCCATTTAAAGGTTTTATGGCTTCATTTTGAAGGTAGAGAGAGAGAAACCATTGCCACCGTACACCGTACCAGGAGCCCGTATTACCTTAGTAACATCCGGAACAAGAACATCAAACGACACCGTTCCTATAAAAAAACAGCATACCGGAGATACACAACAACGACGCAAACAGAGAAAACACAGCATACCGGAGATGTTGATGGAGATGGAATATTGTGTCTGCTGCTAGGGAGGCGCTTTTTGTGAAGTATATAGAAAGAGAAAATGAGTGATAAAGAGAGAATCTTAAAGATGTTAGACATGTAATGAACTAAATAAACATTTTTTCTATGTTTATGTACAGTCATATTACTTCACTTCTTTAAAGTTAAAAAAAAGTAATTTCCGTTGAAAAAGATATAATTTTATTGTAAGCTGTTTTTTTGGCATATAATCAACATATATGACATAATAGGATATGATTAAACATTGTAACAACTTGGTATCAAATGCTTCTATTTGTTGATACATAAAAAAATCTTATCTTTTATCTCAACTTTTCCATATTATTAAGTTTTTAGAAAGCCAAATTCTGTTTAAATATACTACTCTAACTTTCACCCGTAACTAAAAATATATACACCAAAGATCGAACAGTATAATTTTACTTGGTAATAATTGTTAAGCAAACTTTCGCTTCGCAAATGGTAAAGCCTCTCTACGCGCGGCGAAGCGCGCAACGCTTCAAACCTAGTTATAATTATGCTAAAATTACACATCAAAATCTATTCAAAATACAAAAACTTAAGATATAAAATATCAAAAAATACAAAAACTTAAGATATAAAATATCAAAAAAGAATATAATTACCCTTTGATACGCATGTGGTTCATTCATCACGTACACTTCCTGATAGATAACGTTTGAGGTGTATACTCCTTGTCATTTAAAAGTCTTTTGTAGATTGTACCATCACTTTCGTATTTTGGCGTGATACCCCTCTTGGCAACGCCACATAAAGCTGTCAATTCATTTTGCTTATGATAATAACATATTTTCTATGTCTAATAACATAGATGTAATAAACGACACACCATTATATCATTTACTAAACTTTGTGTCAACAATATTTACTTATTTAAATCTTCGTGAATTATTATATATATATATAGAGGTAGAGTCGTAGAGGATCCTGTAGGAAAATTGGTTTCCGTTAAAAGTATGAGAAGGATCAAGAATTGAATGTAGCCATCATGTTTTCGATTTAGGAATGATGTTTTAGGTTGTTTTGGTTTGAAAAACGCTAAACAAAACAATTTAAAACACAATGCAATGTATTATAGTCATTAAATTTTAAACACACTAGTTAACACTTAAAACACACTGCTTAATATTTTTGGCATGTTGTTTTAAGTTTTAAGCTTAAAATATATTATTTTCGGTTTTAATTTGTCATGTTTAGTTTTTTTTTGTAGGCAAAACAATCCAAAACATCAAGATACAAGTCAAAAAATGATGCATTCATATCAATTTTCAATCCTTCTCACACTTCTTACAAAACCTATTTTCCTACATGATCCATAATCTATCTATATAATAATTGAGGTGAGATTGGGTTGAATGGAAGCCTAGGAGAGAGTTTAAGGTATCCATTTTCAAAATGGAGCTCCAACTAGCTCCCTATAAATAGTCTTTCTTACATTTTATTTTCATACAAACTTCCATAGACTCTCAAATCCTCTCTAAGAAATCTTCCAACCCACATTCATCACTCTTCTTTCTTATTCATTGCTCTTTCTAGGTATGTCTCTTATTCAAATATATCGAATGAAGTTCATCCTTTAAAAAATTTTCCGATTCGTAAAACTTAAAAAATACGCATCAACCCGTTTGATATTCTAACATGGAAAACTGGTATGTTATCTTAACACCAATCAACTTCTTGGCAATTAACCGGTTTAATATTTAGAGATGAAATCATGTTTTATAAAGGTTGTTAATTATTTATAAAGGAGATGTTGAAGCAATAATCAAACGTTTATGTGCAAACAATATTCAAACGTTTATCAATATATAAAAGAATATCATCTTTTAAACAATAAAACAATATAAACTCTATTTTGATGTTTTTTCATTGAATGTTTTCATTTGAATACTATAATAGCATCTGAATCCAAAGAGGAGTGAATGGCGTATCACAAGGGAGAGCAATTCTTCAAGATCATGCATGACCAAATCGCAAGAGCTTTGGTATGATTATATTTTTAAACTATGTAAATATCTTTGTTAACATGAAAAAACGGATTATAAATTGTGCTAATGTTGTTTTTTAATGTTTAATCCAGACGTTGCCAACAGTTATGAACAAGTTTCTGGTGTCTAAGAACATACACAATAGTGTCGTTACAGTGGCTATTTTTATCTACTTACAAAACCTAATTATTTCTTTAAGGTTTTTCGTAATCGGATGGGGTGATTTGCTGAAATCAGAAGATATTAACGTTGGTGACTATTGCGTCTTCAAATGGTGTTCAGAACAACACAAGCTGTTTGTTACTAAAATTGCACCACAAGATGTCATTGATGTATAAAGTTAAAACGTTATTTGTGTTTTTCATTTTTAATTTAACTTTTTTTGAATTCTTCATGAGTTATTATTCCTTATTTAATAGCATTTGCATTTTATATGTATCCCGTATTTAAATAATACAAACGACATCATAATTGCAACAAGTTATCCGCGTTAATCAATGTACATTTTCAATCTGCCATATTTATCAATTATCAATCGTAATAATGCATAATTGTATTGCCATTATTAAATGGTCAATTCTCCATCTAATTTTGCCGAAAATTATGTGTCTTACAATTGCATTCATTAAGTGTTGACAAAACATTTAATGACAAATGTATTTTCGGTAACATTAAACCAATTGGTAACCGTCTAATGTTAAAGCAGTACAAATCGTATTTAAAGCATTGTCAAACCGGGAGTAATTATGCATAATTGTATTTCCATTATTAGATGGTCAATCCTCCATCTATTTTGCCGAAAATCATGTGTCTTTAAATACGTTTCATTAAGTTTTGACTAAACATTTAACTATAGATTTATTTTCGGTAATATTACACTAATTGATTTTCGGAATGTTAATTCATTAAAAATCGAATTGTATTGCCACGATTTTCGGTAGTATTACACTAGTTGATTTTCGGAATGTTTTATTGACTTTGAAAACATTAACAAACTATTGACTCATTTATGCAATCATAGACTAGAAATCTGTACTTAAATTTGTAAAAATTAAGTAATGATTGGTAAAACGTATTTAAAGACAAATGTATTTTCGGTAACATTAAACCAATTGGTAACCGTTTAATGTTAATGCAGTACAAATCGTATTTAAAGCATTGTCAAACCGGGAGTAATTATGCATAATTGTATTTCCATTATTAGATGGTCAATCCTCCATCTATTTTGCCGAAAATCATGTGTCTTTAAATACGTTTCATTAAGTTTTGACTAAACATTTAACTACAGATTTATTTTCGGTAATATTACACTAATTGATTTTCGGAATGTTAATTCATTAAAAATCGAATTGTATTGCCATGATTTTCGGTAGTATTACACTAATTGATTTTCGGAATGTTTTATTGACTTTGAAAACATTAACAAACTATTGACTGATTTATGCAATCATAGACTAAAAATTTGTACTTAAATTTGTAAAAATTAAGTAATGATTGGTAAAAACGTATTTAAAGACAAATGTATTTTTGGTAACATTAAACCAATTGGTAACCGTTTAATGTTAATGCAGTACAAATCGTATTTAAAACATTGTCAAACCGGGAGTAATTATGCATAACTGTATTTCCATTATTAGATGGTCAATCCTCCATCTATTTTGCCGAAAATCATGTGTCTTTAAATACGTTTCATTAAGTTTTGACTAAACATTTAACTACAGATTTATTTTCGGTAATATTACACTAATTGATTTTCGGAATGTTAATTCATTAAAAATTGAATTGTATTGCCATGATTTTCGGTAGTATTACACTAATTGATTTTCAGAATGTTTTATTGACTTTGAAAACATTAACAAACTATTGACCGATTTATGCAATCATAGACTAGAAATCTGTACTTAAATTTGTAAAAATTAAGTAATGATTGGTAAAAACGTATTTAAAGACAAATGTATTTTCGGTAACATTAAACCAATTGGTAACCGTTTAATGTTAATGCAGTACAAATCGTATTTAAAGCATTGTCAAACCGGGAGTAATTATGCATAATTGTATTTCCATTATTAGATGGTTAATCCTCCATCTATTTTGCCGAAAATCATGTGTCTTTAAATACGTTTCATTAAGTTTTGACTAAACATTTAACTACAGATTTATTTTCGGTAATATTACACTAATTGATTTTCGGAATGTTAATTCATTAAAATCGAATTGTATTGCCATGATTTTCGGTAGTATTACACTAATTGATTTTCCGAATGTTTTATTGACTTTGAAAACATTAAGAAACTATTGACTGATTTATGCAATCATAGACTAAAAATCTGTACTTAAATTTGTAAAAATTAAGTAATGATTGGTAAAAACGTATTTAAAGACAAATGTATTTTCGGTAACATTAAACCATTTGGTAACCGTTTAATGTTAATGCAGTACAAATCGTATTTAAAGCATTGTCAAACCGGGAGTAATTATGTATAATTGTATTTCCATTATTAGATGGTCAATCCTCCATCTATTTTGCCGAAAATCATGTGTCTTTAAATATGTTTCATTATGTTTTGACTAAACATTTAACTACAGATTTATTTTCGGTAATATTACACTAATTGATTTTCGGAATGTTAATTCATTAAAAATCGAATTGTATTGCCATGATTTTCGGTAGTATTACACTAATTGATTTTTGGAATGTTTTATTGACTTTGAAAACATTAAGAAACTATTGACTGATTTATGCAATCATAGACTAGAAATCTGTACTTAAATTTGTAAAAATTAAGTAATGATTGGTAAAAACGTATTTAAAGACAAATGTATTTTCGGTAACATTAAACCAATTGGTAACCGTTTAATCTTAATGCAGTACAAATCGTATTTAAAGCATTGTCAAACCGGGAGTAATTATGCATAATTGTATTTCCATTATTAGATGGTCAATCCTCCATCTATTTTGCCGAAAATCATGTGTCTTTAAATACGTTTCATTAAGTGTTGACTAAACATTTAACTACAGATTTATTTTCGGTAATTTTACACTAATTGATTTTCGGAATGTTAATGCATTAAAAATCGATTGTATTGCCATGATTTTCGGTAGTATTACACTATTGATTTTCGGAATGTTTTATTGACTTTGAAAACATTAAGAAACTAATCACTGATTTATGCAATCATAGACTAGAAATTAAGTATTTACTATCAATCCAGTATCAATTACGCCTAAAATTAATGTTCAATTATAAACATTCCTTATCAAAATTTATAGTATAAGTATTACAGAAGAGTTAGTAATTTTACGTAGATTATAACCTTTCCATGGCTGCAAACGAAGCACAAGAGTTTACCATGATTAACCAAGTTCATGTGAACAGAAATGATGTTTCTCTAAAGCTAAAGATTATACGTCTTTGGCGTCTAACCAACCGTCGCACTCCTAAAGACGTCTATTCAATTGAAATGATCCTTACTGACGAACATGTAATTCCCACACCCATATTTTTGCTATAGTGTTGTATTCGCGTTTTTCATTATTTGCTATACCTTATTTACAATAATCATTTTTATGCGTAAATTACAAATTTTTCAGGGTGACAGAATCCAAGCAAATGTTTTTAAGCGGATGTTTTTTAGATTTGAGAGGTTTTTGTTCGAGAATGCTTCCATATGTTTTGAAGCAAATACATTTGTAAGTCTGTATTTAGCATATTTGATTTATTTTCTTTTGTTAAGAAACATAGTTCTTTAATATTATAGGTAGTATACAATTATGTTTATTAAGGTTATCCGTTTACTGTAGTTACTCTGTTTGTGTTATACGTTTAGTATATACTTGGCGATTATAGTTTTTATTTTTTTTGTAAAGAATTGTGATTCTAAAATTTCCTTTATATGTTTTGTTTTTTTTATATAGTTTAGATAGTAACGACATCAATAATTGAAATTATAGATCCTAAACAATAACAAAAATAAAATGATTCATGAACATATATACTTTTGTCATCCATTTATTATTATTAATAGTAACATAAAGAATAAACATAACATCAATATAAAAAATCCTCATTTGTCATGAAACCCTCGATCATTAACAAGATTCAAATTATTTCAAAAATTATAAAAAAAACTCAATTAATGATAATAGGAAGATTCAAGCAATAATTTTGGTAAACAAAATGTATTTAATAAATACAATTTATATCTATTCTTGTAATAATAAATATAATTTAAATCTATTTAACAATTTCCTAAAATATATAATATATTCAAAATAATTTTCAATGATATTACAAATAACGACTTTCATTTTAATATTGTTGACCGATAAACGTAAAAACGTTTTTCGTTTTTGTTACTTTGATGGGGTCAATTCTTTGACTTTATTTATTTTTATGTCTTACAATACACTTATTAGTAATTAGTAACGAAATTAGTAATGAAATATCATCTTACGTAATCAGTAACAACATTAACTAAAAGGCGATTCATAACATTAAAAAACCTCATTTGTCATGAAATCCTCCATCTTTGACTACATTAACTAAATAGCGTTTCAGTGATACTAAGAATAAGAATATTACGTCTTTCATTTAAATATCTTTGACAGATTAACGTTATCATATTATGTTTATAAAGAATTTTCCTTTAATCAATTGTCATGAAACGCTAAACATCATCATGATTGCAATAACTGTGTTAATTTTAAGCGGCGTTGACCAAATCACGTAAATTATCAATCCTTCCATTTTTATAATTCAACTATATAAATAAATCCGACTTATTCGATCAGAATTGTTCGAGACACAATATTCCAATTAAGGAAGCATTGAAACATTTCAAATGGATAAAAGGTTGCCCTATAAAAAACCTCCCATCTTGACATATTATTCAACCCATCCACGTTACTATCTTTACTCCTAACGAGTTTCTCATGTAGCTTTAGTATTGATTTTTCACCGTGGTTTTAGCTTGATTTTTAGGTCATTGGTTATGAGTCAAACCATCAAAACAGTTCCGGGTCTTCTAGATATATTTACCTTAAATTCTTGATGATAATACAGTTACAATGCCAAATGTCTTTCTTTTTCTCACCAGGGTTTTTTTTTGACAAATTTTACTGTTTTGTTATTCTAACGGTTCAGGGATCCTATAAGTAGACATAAATTCTTTTCAAAGCCACAAGTTTCAAATCGTCTTGCCATATCAAACCGTGTTATAGACGCTAAAATAATTTCAGGGAGTAACATTGGAATGCGAACTTTTATCCAGAGAATTAGGCTGTCCCCATCTGATAAGAAGATTCCTTTCAGATTTAACAGAAAACAATTCCCTCTTACTTTATGTTTCGAAATGACAATAAATAAGAGTCAAGGACGAACCCTATTTTGGATAGGTCTGTATTTGAAAGATCATGTTTTCACACATGGGCAGTTAGGGGTGAGCATTGGTCCGTACCCGACCCGACCCGACCCAAACCCGACCCGACCCGAACCCGAGACCTACATAAAATCAGAACCGATCTCGGACCCTAATCAAAGGTTCGGTCCTCGGTCCATCATAAATCGGGTCTTCGGTTCTTCATCCTAAAACCCGACCCTACCCGAACCCTACAAAAACCTTCCATTTTTGTGACAGAATTCGTGTTTTAAAGGATGCTTATTTGGTTCAGAATTCGTGTTTCAGGTTAGATTTCTGAAATTAAACCTTGATGGTTGTGTTATGTGAATGTTTATTGATTATACAATTAGTTTATCTATAAAATCAGGTTATTGATGTTTGTGTTATGTTAATTTCTCGGCAAATCATTGTGTTTATTACAATTTAGCTAGGATCAGATTAGTTGATGATTACTTTGTTTGATTGTGTTCGATTGGTATGTACAATATGTTCGCACACCAAGTGCTCGATAAAATTCCTAATATAGTTTTGGCGATTCTTTTGGATCGCCTAAACTAATATAGTTTAGTCGTTTTTTTTAAACGCCTAAACTATATTAGTTTAGGCGTTTCAAAAGAAAGTTAGAAACGCCTAAACTAATATAGTTTTGGCGATTCTTTTGGATCGCCTAAACTAATATAGTTTAGGCGTTTTTTTTAAACGCCTAAACTAATATAGTTTTGACGATTCTTTTTGGATCGCCTAAACTAATATGCATCCTTAATTGATCCAGTATACTATTAAGCTGATGCATATATAGTAAAAAAAATTTGATATATGACCCTCTTTCTGTTATAAGTTTTTAAAATTAGGCAACATGTATTCAAGTTGTTTCAAATGGGTCAACAACTAAGTGTTAGTATCATCAGAATTCAGAAATAATCTTGCACTGGAATTCTCTTTATTTTGTTTTTGTCTTTTACATGTTTGAATGCTCATATACTGTTTTTTACTGCTTTAGGGTGTTCTATCAAGACTTGAAGGTGCTATCAAAGATGCAGCATCTTTTCTAGATTATTATCATTCAAATAGGTGGTTTGCTACTCGTTAAGGTAACTGACTTACCTCTTTCTATAACAAATTTTCATTGCTTAATTTTATAATCTGATCTTTAAAATGTTGTTATGCCTACAAATATTTAGAAAAAAAAAGAGCCACCGTCTATTAGGACATGCTTACTTCAACTCCCTAGCTTTGCTCGAATAGTCGAGTTTATGAGAATCATAATCGGTTTCGGGTTTTCATTCGGTTTTAACCTTCTCAGGAACCGACCCGACCCGAGAACCGGTCGGAGGTATATTGATGGACCGAAATCAGAACCTAAATACTAGACCCGGTTCGGTTTTCCTGATTTTCGGGTCGGTTCTCGGTTTTTTTTTCGGTTCGGCCCAAATGTGCTCACCCCTATGGGCAGTTGTATGTCGCTGCTAAGTGACAAAAGTAGAAATGGCCTGAACATACTAATATTGGATAAAGATGACAACGTTAATAATAAATAACAAATGTTGTCTATAAAAAATATTTTGAAGTTTGTGAATAAGTATGCGATCATATTTTGCATAAATCGTTTTTTTTTATAATTTTTTCGTTGTATGATTTGTTAAGCTACATTTATTTACTTTAATCTTCATTTGCATGCCGTTACAATAAATATATGTTTATTCATTTCATTATTTGTTTTTAAATCACGTCTAATCAAACAATTGTTGATTCATATGTCTGTTATTGGGTAACATTAAACTTTTTTATGATAATTTACAATCAACCAAAATTCATACGAATTGTATTACGTAACTTTCAATAAATAAAATTTGCATACTACCATCTTTATAGATTTTTTTTTCATTTGACATGGACATGTACCGCGTGTACACGCGGGGCTCTAACCTAGTATATATATATATATATATATATATATATATTGATTTAAGAAAATACAACATTCTTAGCATGTATTATTGACCCATTAAGGGCACTTTTGTTTTATAACAAACAATATGCTACAACTGACAAAAGGACATAACACATTTGTACTTGATGCATTTGTGTATAATGAGAAGTAGCAAGAGAGACAAAAAACAGTTACATAACTATCACGTGTTTCGTATCATAGAAGTATTATACAACTTTCACAATTCTCACATAAGTTGTAACTACGTAACAAATACTCACTACTAATAAACCTAAATAACCCTATACTCGCCACTAATAATGAGTGAATTAGAAAAGAGTAAAGTGCAATTTCAGTCCTTATGGTTATTCAGAAAACACAGTTTGAGCCCAAGATCACTAAAAATTTACACACAACTCCTTATAGTTTCATATATCTTCAATTTGAGTCCTTATCAGTAACAGATTTAATTTTTCTATTAAAAAGGGCTTTGAAAAGACCAAAATGACTCATATGTTTTCATTGCACCGTGCGTAACTGCCTCTTATTTTCCTCTAAAACCAATTAGAAACATTCTCAATTCTCCACACATATGCAAGAAGAATGCAACAGTGTTGCAAATGATCTGATTTAGGTAATCAACCTTGCTACGAAGTAGTTACCACACAGTTATGTGCATTTACTGGGTATGGAACCTTGCTGCAAGTGGATGGATTTAGGTAATGAGGTAGTTATTTGCATCCAAAAGTTGCTTGTGTGTTTATGATCAGTATGCTATATTATAGTATAATCATGTGCATTTTTCTTCGGTAATAATAGAGAAAAGATTAACCACATTTTGAGGGATAATTAATTAGCAAAAAAAAAAAAAACCCATAAAAGTGTTCTAGTTATGAATAAAATATATTTATAATATCATTACAATCTACTTGATCATATCGGTCGCTTTCAATCTTGATATATGAGTTCTAGAACTTCAACACCACTTCAAATGGAATACAATGTTGTTGGGGGTGGCATTAATCCTAATTTTGACCACCACTGTTCAAGTTTAAGTTGAAGTTTGATAGATTTCGAGTTACAAACACTAATCAAGATTAAGAAAGAATTTACTTCTCACACACTCCATACTCGCATTAACCGAAACAAATGGTCACCTTTGTCGCTAGACGTTCACCAGAACACCATTTAGATTGGGTGGGGCAGGTTTTGAGGGGTAGGAATATAAAAGGACGTAATCAGTGTATGAAATTGGTGGACACATTTGAATATAAGACAAGACAATTGGGTAAAAAGATCATTATACCCTACCCCTTATGGTCTCTGTTTGTGTTTTAACGGAATACACATGTGTTGTTACCGAAAGATACTCAAATTTGAGATACATGAAACCACAAAGACTTAGATAACAACTTTTACGATTGAGGGTTCAACCTGTATTTTTCAAACAACCACGAAAACTCAAATTACACTTCACTAAGTAAAAGAAACCCTTTCATCATTATCATACTCAGTTAATCCCACCAATAGCAAAAGCAAGGGTAGGGTATAAGAAGGGTAAGATGTAGACAACCTTACCTCTACCGCGTGGGAATAGAGAGACTGCTTATGGTGAGACCCCTACTCAATAGTGGTTTTGTATCAAGCCTTAGACATAAGACACGTAACACTTAGCAATCGGGACAAACCCGATTGGTGCCACCACCTGATGCATGATTAATCGTTCGACATTTTTAACGTCATTTTTCACGAAATTAGTAAAATAACGTTAAAACTAGTACAACTTTACTTTGCCCCTCGGAGGGCCACACATATATACATTATATGCGCACAACGGTAAACGGGGCAGAAACCCTTTGCTCACTACAATTAATAATCACTTAAAAAAGTATACAAAACCCCACTAAACAAATCCATTACACTAAGCCATTATCATTCTCCAAAAAAGGATTAATGAACACACAACTTTCTAAATTACCCCTCATCTATCCAGACTTCCAATTTCTACCCCTTTACTTTTTTCATCAATCATCATCCAAAAGATAAAAAAAATAAATAAAAAAAAAGAAAATAAAAAAAGAGGGTCAAAAGCCCCAATCTCTCTCTGTGTATCTAATATATCTCTACACACACACACGATTCGTCTTCCCCAATTTCAAACCCTAATAACAACAATAACAATAATAATAATAATATCTTCTTCAACACATTATTATCCGATCAGACATAATCTTCCATCTCTAATTCCTTTCCTACACTTCAAAACCCTCTTCGATTCATTCCCTTTACCCGTCAATTCAAAACCCTAGTTTCACTGTCAACCAAACCCTAGTTTTCCTTCAATCCAACTTCCAAACACTTTTCTCTTGCATGTTTCGAACTTGATTTAGGGCTTTTTCTTACAGATTCTGCTCGATTCCCAAGGTACCGTCTTTATGCTCTAATGTTATGAATTGTTTGTTCCGATTGTTTCCTTTTATTTGTGGAATTTGGTTTCTGGTATCAGGTTAAGTTTTTTTTTTACTTGTTGATATTGTTATGCTGTGATCTGATTGATTAATTAATTGATGGGACTGTAAAATTTTGTGTGGGTTTTGTTTTTTAGATACAAATGTTGAATCTTGCTTATAATTCTAGGTTAAATTTTAGGTTTACACAAATAATAAGTGATTTATAAAGTTGGGTACTTGTGTTGTGTATGGACTTGAGAAGTAAGAGCTGAAAGGGTACTATGCTTGGATAGCTTTACATTATTTGATCAGCTATTTATTGAGTTGAAACTAACTTTGTGCTAGGTTTATCGTTTATGTTTCTCACTAACTTTTTGCATGTCGAGGTTTTTTTTAATCTTCATATGTGTAGTTGACTACTTTAGTGCTGTTCACAAGTTTTAATACTAATAATCTGAATTTGGGTCCACGTTTGGTTTACAAATTAAACGGTTTTCTATATTGGGATTTGTAACTTGCAGATTAAATTAAACTTCTTGTATTTTTATGTCTTTTTTTCCAGTTTCTGCCTTTTTTTTTATTATATATTTTTCGGTGTGGAAAGGATGTTTTAGGCAGGGAATGATGTTTGAATCTGGTTTGATTGTCCAACTTAATTGGGAGTTTAAGATAGTTGATAGTTTAAAGTATTCTATGCGCCGCTTTATTTATTATATAGATATAGATTTACGTTAAAATGATATTAATGTAGCTAAGGGCGTGTGAGATTAAGTTGTTAAATGCGCAACATGGTGTTATTCAAATGTATCAAACTTTTGCCTTCGTCATCATTGTAGCTTGAACAAGATTTTATCATTAAATTAGCTGTTAAACTTGTGTTTCACAATGCAAAGTTTAGTTATACGATACAACTATGCTTGTTATGGAGATTTAAGAAATCCATACCATTCCTATATACATGTCATTTAAGGAGTAAACACTTGTCAATGCTTCTGAAATATAGTTTCTGTGTATAACCCTTGACAGTATTTAATGCAACTTTATTGACATGGTAATTTGCAGTGCTTCAATGTGTGAGACAGTATGCGGGTCATAGATTGGAGCAATGCAAAGGTATCATGCTACCAACTGCACTAGTGCAGTCAATAACAGTGCTGTTGGTGGCTCATTGGGCAGGGACACTTCTCGAGCTGAGTCATCTGCACTTTCAGCTAACTTTCCATCAAATAGGTACTCAACATATAATTACACACACATACATACATATATACATAGATACATATACACACACACACACATATATATATATATACATATATGATATAAATGTATCTTCTGTTTTATATTTGTTTCAAGGCACCTTATATTAATGTCGGAAGCGACTTAATTTTGCTTTGGTTTCCGTTTTTATTTTCCAGACGCCCTTCACAACTCGCACCATACAAATTGAGGTGTGAGAAAGATCCCCTGAATTCAAGGTAGTTTTATGTTCTTTCGTTTTTGCAATGTGTATCTTAGCAAGTACTTCCACAAGATTTGAATTTTATTTTAATATTAGCAGCAGGTGTTTTATCTAACTGGTTTTGCATAACTAGTTGTACTTTTAAGTTGTTTTTGATCTATTATCCGCCGTGTGTTAGGCTTCCACCACCTGACTTTCACCCGCCAACTACAAATTGTCCTGAGGAGACACTCACAAAGGACTATGTGCTTGCTGGATACAGAGAGACAGTTGAAGGACTTGAGGTATGCTGCAAAGAAAATTAAAAATATCATATAATGGTTATATAATATAGGGAAATTAGATTTAAATACTCCAAACTATTGCTCATTGACCGATATCACTCTCAACTATCACTTTGACTACCAATACTCCTACATTTACACTTTGTTTGTTATGTCACCCTCATTTTGAAATCAGGGTCAAGTTTTGATGATGAGGATGTGTTTGCATCTTAGTTTGGAGGTGACACAACAAACAAAATGTAAAGTTGAGAGTATTGATAGTCAAAGTGATAGTTGGGAGTGATATTGGCCAACGAGCAATAGCATGGAGTATTTAAATCCAATTTCCCTATAATATATTTTTAGCTTTTCTTCGCTAGTTCAAGCTCTATAGTTTTTAGGTAGCATGCAACAGTTTTTGCTTTCAGTTATTTGAGTTCTCAATAGATTAAACTGTTTTCTGGGTTGCTTCAACCGTATGTCATTTTAAGAATCGCAATGGATTTTTTTTATCTAAATTTCATGCTGCCTACATCTATTTCCATCTTAATCTGTCAGCAATGTCATAAATACTTGCAACTATTTTGAACGTTATTTCACAGGAGTCAAGAGAGATATCTTTAACACAGATTTCAACTTTCACCAAGCCTGTTATTCTTAAGTGCAAGGAGGTAAATCTTATATAATTTTGAGGCCTTCTAGTTGTCACATTATTCTCTGACCTGAGACATTATGATATTCTGTAGGCAATCAGAAAATATCACAGAGCAATTAATGAATCTCGTGCTCAAAAACGCAAGGTATCAATTGTACTTCTGCCTATGATATATACTTCAATCTATATATAATGTAACTACTTTACTAAGTATGTAATCATATTAAATGTTAAGTTGAATGCTTGAAGTATATTTTTGTATGCAGGCTGGTCAAGTATATGGAGTCCCTCTGACTGGTAATTTGTTGAGTAAGCCCAGTGTTTTCCCAGAACAGAAAGCCAGCAGTGAAGATTTTCGAAAGAAATGGATCGAGGTTTGTCTTTCAGTTTTTGTGTAAAGTATAACCATGTTAACACTATGTTGTTTATGTTCTCATTTCTTTTATGTTACTTGGCATTTTAGGTTCATCTATTTCAGATTTTCTTCACGTTTTGCCATTCTTGTTTAACCTACATGCAAATTGTTGCTTATCTAACTAAAAGCTGCACAAAAATAATCATTTAGTTCTGAGGTCACAATAGTTAGTTATGGGTTATCCAGGCAAGTTGATTATGAATTTGAATGTTAGTTCAGATAATCGGTTATGTAATTAAGTATGAAGTTGCTGGAAGAATAGTGATTATTGAGATAGCCGGAAGTTAAATTACTATTATTGGCTTTAAAGAACTCTTTGATTGCACGCTAATAGAATCTTATGTTTATGATATTTTACAGGGTTTGTCCCAACAACATAAACATTTGCGTTCATTGGCGGATCATGTTCCTCATGGTTATAGAAGGAAAGCACTTTTTGAAGTTCTTATTAGAAACAATGTACCACTACTAAGGGCAACTTGGTTCATTAAAGTGACATATCTTAATCAGGTACTTGTTATTACATATATCTCATTATTATGTGAATTTATATTTATTTATGTACCACTTACGGTGTGCACATATAATGTATATATGTGTGGCCCTCGGGGGGCAAAAGTAAAGTTGCACTAGTTTTAACGTTATTTTACTAATTTCGTGAAAATAACGTTAAAAACAACGGACGGTTAATCATGCATCATGTGGTGGCGTTGATAGCCAAAAGACAAAGGGGTACATGCACCGATCGGGTTTATCTCGATTGCTAAGTGTTCTGTGCCTTGTGTCCAAGGCTTGATACCAAACCACATCGAGCCGGGGGTCTCACTGGAAGCAGCCTCTCTATTCTTAGGGGTAAGGCTGTCTACATCTTACCCTCCTCAGACCCTACCTTAGCTTTGCTATAGGTGGGATTAACTGAGTATGATGATGATGATGATGATTATTGGAATGTAGCCAATCATGATTTTATTTGCAGGTTCGACCTGGATCTTCTAGTACATCTTCAGGGTCACCTGATAGAACTCGGCTTTCCCGTTCAGAACAGTGGACGAAAGATGTAATCGAGTATTTACAGCAGCTTTTAGATGAATTCGTCCAAAAAAATAATTCCCATTCTACCCTCCATGTTAAGGATCGATCACCCCAATTTGCTTATGGTGGGTCCATCCAGCACAAGAATGACTCTGTGTTAGCGGTTGATGGTGAGGAACCGTCCTTACATTTTAAGTGGTGGTATGTGGTTCGAATCATACAGTGGCACTATGCAGAAGGGTTGCTTCTCCCATCTTTAATCATCGATTGGGTTCTGAATCAACTACAGGTAATTGGTCTAAATGGGTTCAGGTCAAAATGGTTATTTTTTGTGTATGGGTTGCATGTTGGGTTGTTTTTTCTTCTATCATAATTTAGTCTTTTGAATGGAAGTAATCCATTTGGATTTTTGACCTGTTCTTTTCAAACATTTCTTTTGTTTTACTTTTTTGACCCACTAGTGAATAGTGATAAAGCTTTGCTTTTGCTACCTCTAAAACTTTCTGTTACTAATAAAAAGTGATTTTTTTCTTATCATTTGCAGGAGAAGGAATTGCTTGTGATATTGCAATTGCTATTGCCTATCATATATATTGTTATAGAAACTGTGGTTTTATCTCAAAATTACGTTCATAGTCTTGTGGGAATAGCTGTTCGATTTATCCAAGAACCGTCTCCAGGTGGTTCAGATCTTGTGGATAACTCTAGGAGGGCATACACTACCTCTGCTTTGGTTGAAATTCTTCGATATTTAATACTTGCTGTTCCTGATACTTTTGTTACCCAAAATTGCTTTCCACTCCCCTCTTGTGTGGTTTCGAATGCAGCAAATGATGGTAGTTTAATTACGCGGGTAACGGGGGAAGGCGGTAATAAAGGGCAGCAGCAGTTATCCATTAATTCAGTCGTTTATTCAGTTCAGAAACGTGCAATCAATCTTTCAAAGGCTGCAAAACCGGGCTATTCGGGTCATAACGTGGCAAAAGTCTTGCATGAATTGGATAAAGCTCTTATACATGGGGATATCACTATTGCATACAAGTGTATGTTTGAGGATTTTTGTGATGAAACAATTGATAAAAGATGGATAGCTGATGTCAGCACGTATTTACAGTCATCTCTTAAGTGGATCGGTACAATAGGGTCTTCATTCATGTGTTCTGTATTTTTTATTTGCGAGTGGGCCACTTGTGATTTTCGAGATTTTCGAGTGGGTCCGCCTCGTGGTATTAAATTCAGTGGGAAACGAGACTTCTCTCAGGTATATGTTGCTTCTCGGCTTCTAGAGATGAAAGCAAGAAACATGCGAAGTTCAAGTAAGTCAAAAGTTGGCATTAGAAAAGTCAAAGACCTGTCGCAATTTTTCCAAAGTCCAGGTTCATTACATGATATTGTTGTGTGCTGGATTGATCAACACCAAGTCCAAAATGGAGAAGGTTTTAAACGTGTTCAGTTACTCATAAACGAACTCATTCGATCAGGAATTTTTTTTCCTCAAGCCTATGTGAGGGAACTCATTGTTAGTGGAATCATGGGGCGGAATGACTTGAATGCCGACTTTGATCGAAAGAGGAGACACTATAAACTCTTAAAACATCTTCCCGGTTTATACATTCAAGATGCACTCCAAGAAGCACAAGTTGCTGAAATGTCTCTGATATCTGAAGCAATGCATATATACTCAAATGAACGGCGTCTCTTGCTTCATGAACTTGCTGACCACCCGAAAAATAATATTGTTCCAAATAAGCCAAAAAATCATCAAAAGTTTGTAAAAGATCAGTGGCAAGCTCCATCACCATCATTGGGATCTGATATGTTATCGACCAAAAATGTCAATAGAAAGATTGAAGAACTAATGAATTCTATTGCCGTCCTGCTCCATTTCTCAAATTCCCAGCCTACTCTTATCGGGAACAGTCCTGATGAGTCTCAGGGTGTTAAACGTCCCTCTGGACCGATGGTTATCAGTGAAGGAACGCCTGGATGTGAAGAATGTAGACGGGCTAAGAGACAAAAGGTAGAAGAAAAGAGTCCGTATCTCTCTGATGACGAAGACATTTGGTGGCTTAAAAAGGGTCTTACTCTTAAGTCGATGGAGTCTTTTAGAGCAATCGAGCCACCGGTCAAACCAGTCAAACAAGCCACAAGAGGCAGACAAAAAATGGTCCGTAAAACTTCAAGTCTGGCTCAGTTAGCCGCTGCCAGAATCGAGAGTAGCCAGGGTGCATCTACTAGTCATGTATGTGATAGTAAGGTAAACTGTCCTCACCACCGCAACGGTAATGGTAATGGTAATGATAACGATATTCCAAAGACAACTGATTCAGTCAGAACTGCTCATTTGGGAGATGTTTCTTCAATTGGGAATGCTCTGAAACGGCTACCATTAGATGAGAAACGAGTCGTTGTGGTGTGGTTGATGGGTACAGTGAGGCAGCTTGTTGACGAGGCTGGTAAAATCACCGAGACATCATCAAAAGTTGGGCATTTTGGTAGGAATATGTCTCCTGTTGATGATAAAGGGTTGGCAAAATGGAAGCTTGGTGAAGATGAATTGTCCACCATCCTGTACTTGATGGATGTTTGTGATGATTTAGTTTCTGCAGCTCGGTTTCTTGTTTGGTTGTTGCCTAAAGTTCCTATCAACCCAATTCCTACAGTTCATGGTGGAAGGAATGTTATGATTGTACCAAGGAGTGTTGAAAACCAACCATGTTCTGTTGGGGAGACGTTTACTTTGTCATCTCTCAGAAGGTTCCCTCTCTTTACAATCAATAGTTTTTAGCAGTGCTGGTTAGATCACGGGTTGGGTAACGGATCAAAGTGTCTCCAGGTTGAAAAAAGTTTTTTATTATGTAAAGGCTCAAACGCTTCTGGTTGAGCTGAACTGACCCACACGTTTTTGACCACTTTTAGACAAATGTTATATAGGTATTAGGTAGTTATGGTTATAGAAACAATTTTATTACTATATATATCTTAATATTTGAATATAACAGTTTTGGAGGTTTTTATGCTGTATGCATTAAAATTTGACTTAAGTTAACTCTCAACCCGTTTGGCCGTTTGTGACACAGTTGACCTATTTGACATCAATGACGTGTTTTGACATTTCACTTTTAGGAAATTATATGGGTTAACCCATTTGAGAAGCTTCACCACCCAAATTGACCGATTGATTAGTAAATGTGTTAAAATTGCCGCCTCTTGTTATTTGTATCGGTATCTACTTGTTTTACTCTTACAAGGCCTGGTGTCTGCATCTCCACTTTATCACAATTTTTTATATTAAAACTTTTGTGCAGATATGAGAACATACTTGCTGCAGCCAATCTTATTCCTGAAACATTATCCTCCATGATGAATCGTGCTTCGGTAGTTATGGCATCCAATGGACGGGTTTCTGGTTCAGCAGCTTTAGTCTTTGCTCGCCAGATGTTAAAAAAGTATGGCGATGTGGCAACTGTCGGTGATTGGATAAAAAATTTCAAGACCACGGCTGATAAAAGACTTGTTATGGAACTTGAATCCGGAAGATCATCAGATGGAGAATTCGGTCTCCCACTTGGTGTTCCTGCAGGTGTTCATGATTTTGATGAATTTTTACTTAAAAAAATAAGTGGTGTTCGTATTTCAAGGGTTGGGTTAAGCATGCGGGATATAGTTCAAAGACTTGTAGATGAAGCAATTCCCTCCTTTTATGGTCAAGAAAAGAAGCCTTTTACAGGTGGCCAAATGAAAAAACCAGCTGTTGAAAAACCTGATGATGGGTACCCAATAGCCCAACAGGTTGTGAAAGGGCTATTGGATTGCATGAGACAAACGGGTGGTGCAGCCCAAGAAGGTGACCCGACCTTAGTAGCGTTTGCTGTTTCTGCGATTGTTAGTAATGTTGGGCAGGTGATTGCTAAGATTACCGAGATAACTCCGGTTTCATTAAACTTCTCAAGACACATCTTACGGGTCCATCTCACATGTCTGTCACTACTAAAAGATGCACTCGGAGAGCGTCAAAGTCGGGTTTTTGAAATTGCTCTGGCGACTGAAGCTTCTTCTGCCCTAGCCCAAGTCTTCTCCCCTCCGA
Organism: Ambrosia artemisiifolia; assembly: GCA_032199755.1. NCBI lineage: Eukaryota > Viridiplantae > Streptophyta > Magnoliopsida > Asterales > Asteraceae > Ambrosia > Ambrosia artemisiifolia. The sequence continues at coordinate 46,507,398 of CM063527.1, read as the reverse complement.
AAGCTTCTCGTGGTCAATTACAGCTTTCTCCCGAGACCCGTGATCCAATGTCAAACGAAAACCCGACATTTTCTAAAGCTGCTAAAACAACGGGTGCAATTTCTGCGCTGGTTATTGAAGCTGTTCTTCAGGGTATTACTAGTCTTGAAAGAATGGTAACAGTTTTAAGACTAAAAGAGGGAATAAATGTGATTCAATTTGTGAGGAGCACACGGTCTAGTTCAAACGGGAATGTACGGTCTATAGGTGATCTAAAAGCTGATAATTTGGTTGAAGTTTGTGTTCATTGGTTTAGGGTTCTTATCGGGAACTGCAGGACTGTTTCCGATGGCTTTATAGTCGATCTTTTAGGTGAACCTTCTATTGTAGCATTATCAAGAATCCAAAGAATGCTTCCTATCAATCTTGTCTTTCCACCTGCTTTTGCTATTTTTGGATTTTTGGTATGGAAACGCTTCATTTTCAGTGCAAATGTTATGGCACGTGACAACATTTCCCAGTTGTTTCATTCTTTAAGATCAGCTATCACCGATGCCATAAAGCATTTGCCTTTTCGTGATGTGTGCCTGAGAGATTGTGCTACATTATATGATCTTGTAGCTGCCGACACTAGTGACTCTGAGTTTGCAGACATGTTGGACTTGAGTGGGCCTGACATGCATTCAAAAATTTCTGCCTTTGTCCCTCTACGAGCCCGAATCTTTCTAAACTCCATTATTGATTGTCAATTGCCTAATGAAATTATATTCCATGATGATGGGAATCGGGCTTCTGGGCATACTGATTTAAATGAGATGAAGCTTCTTGATAAGCTTGTTCATATTCTTGACACCTTGCAGCCAGCAAAATTTCATTGGCAATGGGTCGAGCTGAGGCTGTTACTAAATGAACAAGCCCTAATTGGAAAAGTTGAGGCCCGTGACACTTCTATAGTAGACGCATTAAAGTCGTTTTCACCAAACAATGAAAATGTCTCTGACAATGAAAATAACTTCATTCAGATGGTGTTGACCCGATTGTTGGTCAGACCTGATGCTGCTCCTCTTTTTTCAGAGGTGGTGCACCTTCTTGGGAGGTCATTAGAAGACGAAGTACTTCAACAAGTGAAATGGTTCCTAAGAGGTCATGATGTCTTGTTTGGTCGCAAATCGATCCGGCAACGGTTAATTAATATAGCCGAGAGCAAAGGGTTGTCAACAAAGATTCAGTTTTCGAAACCGTGGGGTTGGTGTAATTCATCTCCAATGCCCGGGCCCATCAAAAAGGGAAATAAGAGGAAGTATGAGACGGTTTCTCTTGAAGAAGGGGAGGTAGTTGACGATGCAAATGGGCCCGACACAAAACGTCATTCTTCTAGAACATTTGGTCCAGTTTCAGATGTTGAAGCCTTTATAGTTAGTCAACAGCATGTGACCGAAAAAGCATTAGTGGAGTTACTTCTTCCGTGCATTGACCAAGGCTCTGATGACTCCCGTGTTACTTTTGCTAGTGATTTAATCAAGCAGATGAATGACATTGAGCAGCAGATAAGTAATGTTACTCATGGGATTAATAAACAGGTGGGCCCCGTTGGTTCTGGGATTGAAGGACCTGTGGCTAAAGTGAATACCCGTAAGGGTTTAAGAGGAGGTAGTCCTGGACTGGCCCGGCGTCTTGCAGGAACCGTTGAAATGATGCTGCCATCGCCGTCCGCGTTACGGGCTTCAATATCATTGCGTTTACAGCTACTCCTAAGATTACTTCCTGTAATCTGTGCTGATGGGTAAGTACACAGAAATCGTTGGTTATATTTATTGCACTGACAGGATATGAATTTAAAACAAGTTATGTGAATCCGTGGCTTGAGTTAAAAGTTGTGGTCTTTCACTGCTCACAGTCTTATGATAAATTTACTCGGTGTTCTACATCTTTACCTAAATTAATGTTCTCTCTTCAAAAGACTCTTATAGACACAATTAAACTCATTTTAAGTTGTGTTATACAATTTCAAGTTGTGTGTATAACTTTTTAGTTAAATTTATTTTCTGCACATTTCTTGTCATACTACTCGATCAAGTGTTGTAAACTTCTATCAAAGCTGGTTGTGAAACAGTTTCTGGTCAAAATGGGTTGCATTGACCCACTAAATTTAACACTTTCTTTCTTTTTGTTCAATGTTGTAATTTATGTGATTTATTTGTTATTAATATATTAGGTACGGTTAAATGAAGACCCGTTTCTTTTTTTCTTTTTATTAAAGCAGCTTAGGAGGTTTTTGGTGACTTTTAATTTGTAATTCATTCAACCTGTTTTTTTTAGTTTAATTCTTTTTACCCATTTCACTTGTTATCAATGGAAGACAATCCATATTGACCCGTTTTCACATAAATGAGTTAAAGTACAAAAGCATGGTTTTCGAAATATGGTTCTATCCAAGAGACTTGACATGTTCCAGCCATTTGTGATATATTGACAATTTGACATCATTTTCCCTTGTAAGCTTTGACAGAAGTTAGTTATCTTATTTGTTTTCATACACACTTTTGTGGTACTTATATGGTCTCCAACTCATGTGTTTGTTTGTTAGGGAGCCATCTTTCCGTAGCATGAGGCACATGCTTGCTTCAGTGGTCCTTCGTCTTCTTGGAAGTAGGGTTATTCATGAGGATGCAGATCTTTCTAACCCAACTGCTACTGCCATTGATCTCGGTGAAAGTCTCTATGATCGCCTATTATTGGTGCTGCATGCGCTTTTGAGCACGTCCCATCCCTACTGGCTCAGGCCAAACTTTATTTCCAAGTCTACTCCTGAAGGTTCTAGGGACTCTAATCCATATGATCGTGAACTTGCAGAAAGCTTACAGGTTTGTATCTTGTAAAATGACAACAATACCCTGTTATTTTTGTATTTAATATTCCTAAGATTAACTTATTCATTTTGTTAGTCAGTTATCTGAGGTAAACTAGTTAAATAGGTCACAAGACTCACAATTGACAATACTATATCAAATAAGATATAATATATAAATAGGGGTCATGAAATATGATTTAGTATGCTTGATCGGCCAATAAATTTGGTTGAAGTGTTGAGCTGAGCATCCTTAAGAGGGATAACTGTCTCTTGAAAGCAGACCAAGTTTTTAATTAAAAAAATATTTAAGTGGGTATTTGATGCGTGCATGAAACTGATTATTGCGTGACTTGAATAGTAAAAAATAAAATCAGATAATCAGTTGATCAAAACGATTAAATTTTTTCAATATCTTAACTGCTTATCGAACTCTGATTATTTTGTCCCTAAATAATTTTCTATAAAACATCATATGTACACTCACTTTTACCCAAACGCTCAAAGCTGATTATGGCAACTTTTGTTACTGTAATTTGTTTTACATGCACATTGAACTTCAGTGGATATGGTGCGACCCTTAGGTTTTAAGTAAACTAGTATTTAGGGATAATGGATAGAGTGATAGACTGGCCAGTTTAGCAATTGCATGATTGAGCCAATCTTTTACTGTCTTCACTTGGAAAACCTGAATTGTCCGTTACTCTATTGACTTGGATTTTGACGTTTTGCCCTGTAAGTTTAAACAATAATCCATGCACAATGTACAATCAGTTAAATTGCCCATTTGTGTGAATATGAAATCCAGTTCATGAACTTTTGAACGTACGGTACTATTATTACTCTAGAGTTGTTATGTATGTGCGTGGTTCCGTGAACCCAGTACAGGTTTATTTGTATTCTTCCAACCATATGTAAATGCCACTTTTCAATCCGCAAATGCGTCTTTGCCTGTCGGCAAATTTCATTTGTATTTATTATGCATTGATAACAATGGTTGCATTTTTTTTGAGAGATTGTCGTAAAGAAAAATTTGAATTTATCTATCTTAATTTTTTTTTTTAAATTTCGCAGAATGAGTTAGATGGCATGCAGTTACCGGATGCAGTCAGATGGCAGATTCAGACCGTTATGCCATATGTTTCCCACACTCCAAGATACTCAATCTCGTGCCAACCACCTAATGTCCCACTTACTGCCCTGGGCCTTCTTCAATCGAGTGTATCAGTTCCTGTGCCACATCCCGGAAATCTTAGAAATAGCCAGGGCTCTTCATCACGCACCATCTCAAATGGGCCAGGAAAAGCCAGCAAGCCCGTGTCCTTGCATTCCGATTCTGATATAGAGATCGACCCGTGGACCCTTTTAGAAGATGGAGCAGGATCTGGTCCGTCTTCCATAAATGCAGCTGCAATTGCAGGAAGTGATCATGCTAATCTCAAGGCATCAAGCTGGCTCAAGGGTGCTGTTAGGATTAGGAGGATGGATCTGACTTATATTGGTGCTATAGATGATGATAGTTGATTATAACATTCCAAAAGTTCCAAGTCAAACCCTGGTTCAGGTAATTATTAACTTGTAAAATTACCATTTTGGGGTCAGGGTCAGCCTCCTAACCAGCAGCGAACAGTTTTTGTGGTCGATCATATTCTTTTTGAGGGCATGGGTAGTTGGGGATCTATCCAGATGCATTGTTTTTGCCTTTTTGGATGACCACCAACCAACCCCTTGGACGATAGTGGCTCAGTTCTGAACCGTATGGTTCGGAGATTTGTTGTATATATAGGGATGATATCATTTGACCAACCCAAACAACAATATGTGAAAAAGGAAAAAAAAATGAGAGAATGATCTGCAGTTGTCTGTTTTCTTGCTTCTATTAGGATTCTTGAGCTGGATAATATTTATATCTTGCTCTCTCACACACTTGTGTATTATTATTGTTTGCTCATGATGTATGAGGAAGATGATTCCTTTTCCCCAAGGTAGAATCTAGAGCAATAAACTTATATAGACTTGTATCTCATGTAGTGAAAGTTGTAACTCTGTTTTGGATTTGACTATTTTTGCTCTAGATGTTCTGTGTTTTGTTACATCAAAGTGGATGCATCCATCACATGTTATTAGATGTCATATTTTTGTAATCACATTGTTTAACTGGCTGACCCGTCATGTTATGCTGCACTGTATGTAAGCAAATGGGAGATGATTTTCCTTTTTTGATTTATGCAGTCAAATTACATGATAGGCGAAAATTATTGCTCAAGACGTTTTATGTATGTTAAAATGATACCGACAGGTATGGTGCATTATATGTGTATGCTTCCTCCCCAAGTGGTTGAGGGTTCTCGTCTCATGGTAGACGGTAGTGAAGTATTTGAGAGTGAGGGTTTCTTAAGTTTCATCAAGAATGTGAGGGGGTGGTGGTGGCGGCGGCAGCTTTGATGGTGATGATCAGTGTATTTACAAGTAAACATGAGTGATGCATGTGTAACCAAAAGAGGAACTAGGTTAAAAGGCTGCAATTTTTCTCATCATGACAATGTAAAGGGAAAAATATGATACAACTGAAACTTGTGCAAAATTATTGTAATGTATATGGTCAAAGATGTTTAATCGAACCTAAGTTTACGAAACAACTTGCTTGGCAAAGCAAAATAATAACTAATTACTCTCGTACAATGTTTTCAAAACCAGACTGGACCAACATGTCAAACCGATCAAACAGGATGGGATTTTGATCGTTAAACCGGAGCAAGTTTAAACTTTTAGAAAACTCATATATTTGAGACCAAATTGAACTTGAACGGTCCGGTTTGGTTGGGTTTGCGAAGCATGTAAAATATGTTACAAAAGTAAGGCCTAACAATCTTCTTGTTGGTTCATGGATTTATCTATAAACAATACATCTTCAATCCAACCTACAATATTAAATGCCAACCCTTCCAGAACCCTTGAGTAGCTTTCCAATATAGCTTGTCCCACATCCTACAAGCAAAAACAATTTTACATTTTAAACCAATAGGATCTGGATCATTTGAGAACTCCTATGAGTTGTGAGAACCATAATAACTTACTTTATAACCACATTATTATAATAAAAAATTATGTGGTCCAAAATTAAACAACAATAAAATATTAAATAAAATATTAATATACTTACATGGGGGTAAAAATCCCTTACACCGGTGTAATTTGGTGTAAATTAATGTATTTTTTTATAAAAAAAATTTACAGCGGGGTTTACGTGTTTTTACACTAGTGTGCAAAAACAATTATTTTTTTTTTCGCATTTTACGTCGAGTTCTTACAACTCATCGAGTTCTCAACGGATCCTAACCCTAAACCAATATTCTACTTGTAAACAACTCTTCATTGTATTATAAACATAATACAAAGATATGCAATATAAGGGGTTTTTTTTTTTTTTTTTTTTTTTTTTGTAATAACAATTATTACTTTAAAAGACACAAACCAAGTACCATTGTACTTGACACTTTTTGTCAATGATCATCATTTGGTTCTTTAAAAATATATCCTTTTGGACCTTTTCACATTTTACAATTATGCTCAATTAAATGTTCATAATAGATGAAACAACTTTCATGTACTTACCTTATTGTACTGAATCTTGCTAGTGTCTAGTGTTGTTTGTGCCAGTTCAGGAAACCGCTGTTTTAAGCTAAGCAACAAAATTTCTGCTCTTTCGGCTAGTACCACATTCTTGTCGCCCTCCATTTGCTCTTTAACAATCTCCCATGTTGATTTTGGATAAGTTGAGCATGCTTTTTGTCTCCATGTGTACATTGCAGCCTCAATACGATCAGCTAACTCTAGTGCTTCGTGTTCTGAGCTTACGTCGAGGCAATCAAGAAGGTATTCAGGGGAGAAACTGCTTGTAGAGATCATGTAACGATATATTGTATCGCCTACACTTGTTCTTCCACTCTGAAAACAAAGATAAAAAAGGAGTTCAATTTTTTTTTTTTTTTTTTGCTAAAAATTTCATTCATACGTCAATAGAATTTTACATAATGACTGGCAGACGGGCAACAACAAACAAGTACCTTAGGAAGAGAAGCAATGTAAGACTGTGGGATTGTCATGTCAGATAGAATGCTGCTGTTGATAGCCATTGCTGCTTTGTGTATTTGATTAGCCGAGTCACGTTTCTGGCTCAAATGTTTCTTGGCTGTCTCTGAGAGGCCGCCAGTTGGTACACAGGGAAGCGGCAGCCACCATTTGTCTTCGTTTCTCTGAGGATGAGGAGCTCCTCGGAATGACCCGCTTCGTGAGTTTCTTGACATGCTTCCTTGTTCATCATACCAGAATTCTGTTTCTTGAAAACTATCCAATATATCCTACAACAAAAAGATAAGATTACTTTTAATTTTTATTACTTGCAATTTAGAGAAGTGCATCGTTTATATTTGCATATATCTCGGCCTTACAATGAGAAGTGCATCGAGCTTGATTAACGCAGGAAGGTTGATATTTATATCTGATCTCAGCCGGCTAATCATCATCTGCAAATTATTTAAACAAGACCTATCACAAACTTAATAACAGAAATGCATAATAATCATGGATTTTTTTTCATAAATAGGCAAAAATCAAGTTGGAAGAGTGTTTCTAGGTGGTACATGGATTTTTTTTTTTGTGAAAATAGGTAGGTCGCTAGTTCAACTAGCGACCTTGAATCTTTGATTTTGAAGGTCGCTGGTTGAACCAACAACCTTCAAAGATCGTTTTTAAGAGAGATGGTTGGTTTAGCAACCCTCTTTAAGGTTGCTGGTTCAACCAGCGACCTTCAAAATCAAAGTTCAAGGTTGCTAGTTCACCAGCGACCTAACTATTTTCACAAAAAGTTCCATGCACCACCTAGAAACACTCTTCCAACTTGATTTTTGCCTATTTATGAAAAAAATGTTAATAATCGAGTAATATCACAGGTTTGGTTATAAAACAGATTTGGGAATTGAGGAGTGATCGGATTTCAGAAATGGGAATAAACAAACAATATTGGCGGTTATTATTTGGAGGGAAAAGGGTAGAGAGAGTTTGAAAGTTAGTTATAAGAAAACATAAACTTTCTATATACAAATGATATTGATCCGGCCTATTTATATGTTCGAACCGGTACCAATCATAACAGACGCGACCCTTCACATAATTACATACTTAGGATATGTGTTTCTTACTAACCGGTGTGACATAGAACCGGTATTTGACCCATCTAGACTTATATCAAACTAATTAACATATGTACATTATTTACTTAACATAAGATAAATCAAGTTTATAAATTAATCATCTAACAATCTCCCCCTTAAACTTGAGTTTATCTTCTTCGGTTCTTCTTCATTCTTCAGTTGAGGATGAACGGCTTCGCTTCTTTGGTGGTAAATCTTCATCAATCCATCCGTTTCCTTCGTTTCCATCGCTTGTACTACCTTGTTCATTGTTCACTTCAACGACTAACTCTCGGCCCTTATATTTTAGATGGTACCACTCCATCATCTCCAAGTATCTAACATACACTAGCCTTAGAGTTAACGCTATATCTTCTTTCTTTACTAAACTCGGTAGTCCTCTTCCATAACCCATAGACATTGCGACTATTGCCCAATTTTCATCTTTTGTAACTTTATCATATCCACCAAACACTTGTACTTTAGTGTATAGATCCAATAAACATATTGGATATCCGGTTGTGTCTCGTGGTGGCATAGGGGCTTTGTCTTTGATTTTTAAGAATTCGTACATGAACCATTGTACGATCCTTTCGAACTCTAACTCAAACTTCCTTTTGTACCTTTCAACGGTTGTAGTAACATGGATTAGATCCATGAAAACTATGCAATCTTGCAAACTTGATCCTTGCGTTGGGTACATGATGGGTCCTCTTTCCATATTGCCTTCGTAATCATCTTTTCCGATTGAGAACTCTTCAAATTTCTTATACATATAGGCCCTTTCTTTGTCTTCAACATTTAGTGCTTCAACCTTGCCTTCAAATCTGACCCGTTTCTTTGCAAACGCTTCTAATGCGCCTTTTCCATCTTTCACAACAATATTTTCTCTTTCGGGACATTTAAATGTGAAGTGACTTTCACTATCACAAATTCGGCATAAGATTATCTTTCTTTTTTCTTGTATGATCGGTCGATGGATGTAACAAACATCTCCATCAAATTCAACTTCTAAACCTTCTTGGTTCAATTTTTCAATACTTAGCACATTTTTACGAAGTGTAGGGACATAGTATACCGATTTGATCTTGTGTACTTGCCCTCCGCTTGTAAGTATGACCGATCCCTTCCCTCTAAAATATTCTCTTCTATACCCACTTGGTTTGCCTTCAACACCGAATGATTTAGAGAAAGTGGCGAACTCATCTTTGTAGCCACATCCATGTTCTTTGCGTGTGAGGCTTGCATACCATATGTTAATCCACCCTTTGTTATCCGTTCCTTTAACCATGAATTCGGTCTTTCCAATCTTCTTAGGACAATCCTTTCTATAGTGAAAGGGTTGTTTGCACTTTCCACAACACATGGCGTGTGGATATTCGGGAACGTCTTTGGTTTGTTTATTGAACTCCTCTTGCGCCTTTTTCTTCTTAGTAATCTTGTTCTTTGGTGATGATGCGATATGAAAGTGGGAGAAATTGATGTTCAGCGGATTCTCACAATCCTTCTTACTTGATTCGACTCTCTCGGTCGCCATAAAATGATCCTCTTGATCATAACAATTGACTATCGGCCTCTTGCCTTTGTCATAAATAGGAACACCTTCGGATTTCTCATCAACATCATCGAATAATCCTTTGGACGTGAAACGTGGCTCTGATGCCATGTTAATAATCGAGTAATATCACAGGTTTGGTTATAAAACAGATTTGGGAATTGAGGAGTGATCGGATTTCAGAAATGGGAATAAACAAACAATATTGGCGGTTATTATTTGGAGGGAAAAGGGTAGAGAGAGTTTGAAAGTTAGTTATAAGAAAACATAAACTTTCTATATACAAATGATATTGATCCGGCCTATTTATATGTTCGAACCGGTACCAATCATAACAGACGCGACCCTTCACATAATTACATACTTAGGATATGTGTTTCTTACTAACCGGTGTGACATAGAACCGGTATTTGACCCATCTAGACTTATATCAAACTAATTAACATATGTACATTATTTACTTAACATAAGATAAATCAAGTTTATAAATTAATCATCTAACAAAAAATTCAAGAATCATGAGTGATCAACCTAATAACTATTCTTGCATAATCTGAAAATTATATTTCGGTTTTGCTAGCAGTAGCCAAGCCTATATTACAAAAAATATGTTCTGTACCTCTATGGATGGTTTGTTTTGTAAGTTATGTGATGGTGGGACGAATTCAACGATGTAATTACATACAGACAGTAAGCAAGTCATTTCCCTTTTCCACATCCTCTTTTTATCCGAATACAACGGTTCTAACCTCTGATGCTGCCCAAACACCGAAACTGCAATATACAAAGATTGAACATTAAGGAATATTGTTTGTTTAAGTGTTTGTTTAAGAAAATAAAATATACTTGTAACATCAATAAGGCAAGATCTCACTTTACCATAAAGATTTGTTATAGCATTAGAGACGGTAACAGCAGTCGAGACTCCTTTGCCACTTCCTGACATATCTTCCCCTAACAAAAGCTTTGAAAACCTTTCTTTCATCATTTCTAGCTCTGCAGTATACACAATTTTTCAATGTAAAAAGTCAGCCACCAAAGTCAACCACTGATTTACTAAATAAATCATAAGTTGATAGAACTACAGATATTAACCAATAATACAATTTTTTGGAAACTTTGTAACAAGTTTTATAAATAAGTAACTGAATTACAATGAAAACTGACCCGAGTCGGTAGGCTGCTTCTGATCATGAAGTTTGTCTTCCTTGTCTAGTTTGTGATTATGTGTGATTGCACCAAATCTTGAAAGCGTTGGGCGAAAAGGCGATCTTCCAGTAGGTGGCCAGGATAATGGAGAACTAGTATCTGATGAGCAGCTATTAAAATCATCAGAAAAGCCTGAAGTCTCTGAGCTAGTTCTACAATAACCATTAGAACTGCCCATCATCTCATGATCAAATTCAAAACAATATTTTTCTACAAACTGCAACACTTTAAATCACATGAAGAGATACAAAGTTGATGAATAACAACTAGATGATGTTTCTGCATAAACTGTTTTAATCAACTTATAAAGACTGTCATTGACACATTGTATATGTATTTAAATAAAGAAAGCCTTTTTTTTTCAAAAAAAAAAAAAAAAAAAGAATGAGTAAATTGTCTTTGGAGGGAAGTGGGAACACATTTTTTTATAAACTTCTATTTTGGATGAATATTGTTTGGTCTTAACAATAACAATGTATTCTTTGTTTTTATTTTTAAAATAATAATAAATGTATCAACTATCAAACAAAATTTTGGAACAATATGAGACGTCTATATGTTTTTAAATAAATATATGATAGCTATATAAATACTTGAAAAACATATAGACATTAACGTGACTGATGAAATAGCGAATCAAACGTAAGGTGACGGGTGTATATACGAGCATAGTATTAGGTGGCTAAGAATTCAGGGACAGGTGCAGTCTCCCACCCGACCCTGAATAATACTATGAATAAATCTCAAATATAAATCTATTTAGAAGTAATTTTTATAATTTCCTCTTATTCTTAAACGGAGAATTTACATTTTTAACTAATAAGTTTTTTTTTTATATATAAATATACGTGGCCTAAATTAACTTGACAAGGAGAGTAACTGTTTTATTTATGTAGCTCAATTAATTAAGTTGAAGAAAAAAATATAATGATACAAATTTGTTTTAAATCTTTGAAAGTGATACACTTTATGTTACAAAAATTAGTTGAAAAATGATTTTCACCTAATTACTTCTTATTATATTTTTATATGAGTTATATAATTAATGGGTTTGCATTCTCTTTAATGAGAGCCTCGCAATTAGCTAGATGCATGAATTAGTGAGTTTGATATGAAACTTGAAAAGATTTTTTTTTGGATAAAACATGTTATACTGGATAGACAAATTTTGAAGTGGTATATAAATGCGCGTTTTTATTGGATATTGTTTCTTTAGCCATATGAAGTAAGTGGAGAGCCTAGATGGTGCATAACTATGCACCCTCACGTACCACTAGCGGTGGTCACAATATGTTGTTTTTATTGTGAACATTAATTTGAGCCGTCTTGAAAGTATCTTTATTCAAGACGTGGCTGTCAAATACAGCCAAAAAAGTTGGTCACAAAATGAGTTGGTTGAAAGGACATGTGGTCCAAATAAAGCCCACCCAATACACAAACCCAATGTAGACGTGGCTATCAAAAAAGTCACTAGATTTAACGCCAACTGATCAGTTGTTAACATACAAACTCAAATCATATCAGTAACTACGACTCGTGTCAAACTAAAACTCAAAGGCTTTGAATCGATCATCCTGTACCGTCCCCTACCTAAAGGGACCATGTTCTACTATTAAACAAACTGATACCCAAACAATCTTTTATATATATATGACCCCTACCAAAATGGACCACGTCTCATATATTATAAAAAGGACATCTCGTACCTTAAAGTAAACCAACAACCTCAATAGTCAATACACGTTTAAACCACAATGTTTTTCCAACATGGCTCATATATCATGCTCATTTGTTTTCATTTGGGGCGTCCTAACTCCTAACAATATGTCAATATTAGCGCGTCTCGTTAAAATTTGTGAGTTAACGACACATGTTCTCTAACTCTACTCATAAGTTACACCTTCATTTGACAACCACGGGACTTAAACCTTCACTATTTAAAAAGGCGGAGCCTTATCCAACTCAGTAAAACCATATTATTTTGTCCGAGAATGTTGAAATAATTATTATATTTTTAATAAACGATGATAAAATTAAATATAAACTACTTGATATGAGTTTTTTTGTTTTAATTTCATTCCACAATGAAAAGCAAGTGTGTTGTTCCCCTTGAAGTAAAGGGTTCGAGCCCCGTTAAAGACGGATTTATTGTAAATAAAATATAACATAACGTGTCTAAAAATAACAAGGAGCCTCATGTCCATGATGGGGCAATTTGTTTATATTCTTCAAGATTTATAAGGGGGTTTTTTAAAGGCAAACGTGCATGCCATTAATGTTGAGTTTAATGTCCAACCTGATTTAAAATAAATTATATTATTTATAATAATAGTCATGAATGATTGAATGACTTATGCAGTTGACTTGCATTTTTTATTTTTATATTCACGTGAACAAATCCCAAACTTTTTCTATGGAGTTGACTTTACATAAACCAGTTTTGATTAGTTTGCTTGTTTCAAGTGAGAGATCGATTCTTCGATTGTATTGATTTGCCGAACCAAGATTACTAGTTTGATCAAATACTTACCTCTCATGCTTACAGATTTGTTTAGCGTAAAATGAAATCATGCTAAAAAGCCATAGCTTACGGATTTGTTTATAATTGCTCAAGTAGAAACTTCTTCGAAGGTCAATCATCATAAATTACTCTCGTTTAAGTTTGTTTAACTGTGAAGTTCTCCTTTTATGAATAACAATAAGTCCATCGTTGATATTTGAGGTGAGACACGTTTTATGAATTAGTATCTCATGTGCACAAACTATAACGATGTGTAATTCGCCTAATAATCAATGTCAGTCATTGGCTAATGTGAAAGTGTGACCATGTGTACTCAAATGAGGGTTGTTATGGATGGAAATGCAAGGAGTAAATGGTAAAGACCATAACTGTTGACTTCTATATAGCTTCTCCAATTTCTATACACAAATAATTTTTATATACTTCATTGTTTGTTTTTAAAAAAAATTACACTATAATATCATATGTATATTTCTCAATAATTAAAGTATGTATTGCTAAAATTTTAAAGTAAACATTGAATTATCTAGGTGTGTACAAGATACTTAGGCTTTCCAGTCTCCACAACGCTGAAAGCGCCCGTCGTCCCTGCCGGTTCCACGTCAACCTGCCCGCCCTTCCAACAGATGTTTTGCAACGGACGATGCAACCATGGCCCACCTCTCCCTCTCACAATCCCTGTCTATCTCCTCTACGGGCGAGCCCTTGGCAACGGACGGCTCCCCTCCCTCTCTCTTCCACCTCACCGTCCACGTCGGAGAAGATTGTTACGGCCGGCACTTTTCAGGCGGGTTGGAGATAGCCTTAGGGATCATTTAATACTTCATCTAACTTCATAGCTCACCAAGTACACAATGTGTTTACCCCTACAACGGTGTGTCGGACTGTCGGCCTAGTGACTTCGCTAGTTCATTGTCGAGATTTTTACGTTTTCTTCGAACTCATTTACCCCTCGTCTATATATACTTTTGACGCATCATGGTTTCTTCTCATGTATCTTAGGAATTTAAACTTTTTACCGTAAACAAATAGAAGATATATAGATATAATGACTTAATTAACAATATGGAAGAAGCTTTACAAATCATAAGTCACATGAGATTATGTGTAGTGATTTAACTAATAAGAGAAAAAGTAACTAACACGTCACTGTCATGTAGGCAAGGGGACTCTCACTAACTTTTCCCTTGAAACTTGAAAGTGTGCAATGATCGAACAAAAAAAAAAGTTGATGATGTGGGCTTATGTGATTCGCTTAAAAATATTTTTCACTCTATTTCACAATCCCCTTCCTTGGGCCCGTACCAACATCGTGCTCGACACCATAGCGCCTCCTAGGGACGGTGTTTGGGCTTGATCAGATTGAGGCAGACACGGGTGCCAGGCAGCCGACCCACTACAGATAGTGTTTGAGTCAATCCAAGATTTAACTTTTAGCTAGTTGGCCCCAAGCCCATATTAGCTAAGTAGGTCCAAACATTAGTCTTATCACTTCAGAGCCTGTCAACAACTCAAGTATCATATTTATAAATTTCAAACAAATGACATAAATCTTAGCTGGTCAAGCCAACCTGCCAAACACCAACCCCATACCTAAATCATGATCCAGTTCCTTCCTGCCGCTAGCTCTAAACGGATCAACAGGTGATAAAAAACGGGTCATACTAACAAGAAGCAATAACATACAAAACTGTGGTATATCGAATCTTAAAACTGGTACTAGCAACAACATTGAGACAATGGCTTGTGCGGAAAGAATAGTCAAACTGTCAGCAATAAAAACCAAATGATTCATTATACAACCTTCATTGTTGTTCACAGACCGCAGTTTTTACTCGAACTACACCAGACAAGAACTATCTACAACTAGTACAACAATAACACTTCATCATATGTGGTTGAAGTTTTCTTCTCAGGTTGATCGTTTTCTTGTAAAAGCAGGGTGAATCATGTCTTGTTTGAAGGAATCTAGTTGATCAACTCTCGATATACAATCTTTCATTCGCTTCACAAGTAATGGCATTGCTGAAGCATTGTTGGCAATCTTCTGTTTAATCATTTGTACCTTTTCAGTGTGCTCTACATCCTCTGAATGAAGATGTGTTCTCACATCTGCACACAATAGGGAATAATTCAATCCTAATAATTTATACTTTGAAACTTAAAATATTGTACTTGATCACTCAAATGACGAGTACAGAATGAACTGAACGCTAAACATTAAAATTTGCAGAGTTGGAGTAACAAAACAGAAATCAACACTAGGCAATAGAACACATGGCTTGATCGATTGCAACCAAGCCTAAAAGTGCGTTCCTAGTCCTAGCCCTTGCTCGTTGGTCTTGATTTGGTCCTGCTCCAAATGCCAAACTTTGGGTGCATGCACCAAGGCTCCTTATCTTACAAGTTACAACGACTAGGGAAGGAAGTTAAATTTGTGCTATTAGTCTGTTACTGTTACAATGGACATATCACTATTCAATTTACAAAGTACACATTTCTATACAAGCACCCTAGTTACTCTTGAACCTAATTTAAGAAAATATGATAACTATACTGGATCTACTAAGCCCTAAGGTGTCTGCCAAGATGAAGATTTGAACTGACGATCTATTAAGACGATACAAATAAAGGTTATCTGGGTAGTTACTGGTTTCTTTATTACAACATTCTAATCTGAAATTACCCATCCACCATCAGACAAATGTAGACAAGCCTAACCGACATCAATATCCTTCTTTGTAATACCACTTTCACTTATTAATTGCATAACAATATAAGAAAATGTGTTTTCCATTTGTCAAATGGATTTGTTATTTGTTAGCACAGTTAGAATATATACAGACCACTAGTAATAAGATCTAGTCCTCAGAAACCAATAAACATGCAAAAAAAATAAGTTCCTCGATTTCCATCCCGACTAGCATACAGTGGTAAACCAAACATTCTTGTTCAAGTAGTTTCTACTTTCTACTTTTTTTTTGAATGACCAACAAATCAATCCCAATCACTCACGACGTACCCACTGGACAAAGGAGTATTCCGAGAGTAACTCGGGACCACCAATAATTTCACATCAGTTCTTGGGAAAACCCGCCGGCCGAAGGTCCACTGCGGTAAAACCCGGCCCACTAGCAGCATTTTGTTGCCGCTAGGACTCGAACAACCCACCTCCCATTGGCCTACTTTCTACTATTCCTTAACCAAACCTAGTTAATCTTTCATTGTTTCAAACCAATGCAACTATGCAAGTATTCTTCTTTTCCATTTTTTCTTTATTTCTTTTTGTATATTTAACATTTAAACACATATATAAGCAAAATAATTCAACAAAAACTGTCAACTAAAAAACCCATTTAAATCTTGTAAAAAAAAACACACAGAGTATCATATTATTTACAATAATAACCAATCTGCAACCAACAGAAGTCAAAATGATAATATTATTTACCAGAAGGACCAGGATCCGACCCATCATCAAGAGAGGTCAGATTAAGCGGTCTTTGAGCGGAAAGAATGGAAGAGAGAGTGTCTTTGAGCTGATCTGGCAATGTCTGTCTGCAATCAGCGATCTTTTGTGCCATTAACTTCACATCTTCCTCTAATTGTTGAAGCTCTTCCATTTCTTCGGTGTTTGGTTCTAGGGTTTGCTCTTCTGCCTGATTCTGCTCTGCCATCTTCACTGATTGAGGTATGAATTCAATTTGGGGGTTTAATTAGGGTTTTGAATTTGTTAAAAGAGTGGGAAATGGGAAAGCGACCTAAATGATAAGGACTATAACATTATGGTTTTCAGGTCCTGTGTGTTGCGGCGCGACTACTTAACGGAATGAAAAATAAAAATGTTCGAACCAAGTATGTCTGTTGAGGCGTGTTAACGCATAAAATGTAGACCGAAACGTAAAATATAGAAAATTATAAGTACGTCGAGCTAGGAGGTACTAATACCGAAAGTACCGGTACGAAAATCACTAAAAATGGGTACCGGTATTTGAACGTAAAATCGGTAAAATACTGGTATCGTACTGAAAATATCGGTGCTAAAAACACTAAAAAGTCGGTATAGAATTGGTAGCGTATGAGAAATATGGCATCGGTACGTTTGCTCATATGGTGTGGATAACCATGGTCAAGTAGTAGGGCGTCACACACCGAGCGTGAGGAGGTGGGAGAAGATTTAAATTTTTGAAAAGAAAACTACTAAATACCATAGCCCAAACCATACAGACCCACGTTAACCCAATAGTCCAATACCATATTATGCATTTCACATCTTCACAACACATGTTCTCTGGATTGATATGTGAACCTTTCCATGGCTCATGTGGCACACGTTTTCTCTTTACATTTCACATTCACCATAACACATAGTTTAACATTAACCGTCAAATATCTTAAAAGAATTGCTACGTTATACACCGCTCCTAATGTAAACTACTCTAATTCATTAGTTATATATATATTGTCTTTAATTCGTCAAGTGGTTGAGTAAAATATTGTTGGAAGTGGTAGAGATTGCTTAGGAACATGAAGCAATTAGCCATGTAGTCACGCTTAGGAACTACTACATTATAAACTCCTAATCAAAATTTAGGGATAAGGTTTTGGTTGTGAATGGTAGTAAGACCATGTGTAATGATGTGTGAAATGGGTGTGAAGGGGCATTTTGGCGCCCCATTTCAATTGGCTACACCGCCCCCGTGGGCGTGAAAGGGGCATTTTGGCTTTGGGGCCAAATTTTTCACGGCGTCGAATGGCACAACGATTGAGGGGCCAATCTCTTTCTTCCATTTGAAGTGAAAATTTTCACAACGTCAAACCACTACATTTGGTCTAAGCTAGCTTCGGCTTCACTTCCGGACCCCGAAATTTACAATCACCATTCATTAATTTATACATTTGTATTTATATCTAAAGAGCCAAACTGTCTACGACAAACTCAAATATGTATAAACTCAAGTTTTTCCACCAACCATTTCGTCGGTACCCAAACCCAACAAACAAGATAAGGGCGCTTATGAACAAGCACGTGTGGATAAGTGGTAGTAAATGGTTATAAGTGGAGGAGAGAGAAAAGTTACTCTTCATCAGTAAATTTGGATGAGACACCATTCATCCTCCATAAGTTGAAAAGTTCAAAGGCCAACACACATCACATGTTCAAGAACTCAAAAACAAATCCGATTCGATCATACATACAGAAAGATCAACTGGTTAACCATTATCGAATATACCATGGAAAGAAACAGATAGATATTAACCCGAGGCATAACTATAACTCTTTTCCAGGGTGAACTGGGAGATCGAAACTCTATCAAGATCGTTCAGTTGGAAGTTGGAACAGTTTAACTGTTTTAAGTTGTTCTTACTGTCATTAGTTGTGCAATAAGCATACCTTTCATTGTTAGTATATTACTTATTAATATTAGTATATTTTATCAACCGATTAGATGAGAGGCTGTGTACTTGCATTCAAACACAAGCACATTTCTTTTCATGAAGAAAAAAACATACTAAGCATATACATATACTAACAAACCTATGACTACAACAAGACATTCTTATATGGCATTCAACATTTCCGTTATTCTCGTGTGAAAAGAAGCCAAAATGTGATAACTCGTCTCAGAGAACGACGAATAGCACATAAACGCTTTGATCACTTATCTTGATGATGAACTACTACTGTTAGCTCGATTCTTTTGTTCATCGCCAGATGTTGGGTGCCCGTTTAATGATGGGTCCCTAGATGCAGCCTCTTTTTTCATGATTAAAGTTTCTCGAATCTCTTTCTCACGGTTCATCGCCTCTTGTACGTTTTCACAAACTCGAATGCAGAGCTCGTCTAGAGAGAGCATCTGAAAAGGTTCTTCAATGAGAACTCCCACCTGCACATTTTCATCTGATAAGGTTAATGTTTGACTTTAATAATTTCAATCAAATATTTCATTATTACATTACATCGAACAATTTCTTGGTATCAACTATGCAATGAGATACATAAAATGCAATGTTTGACCTTTGAAGTCAACAGAAAAGATATAAAAATACAATGTTCGTATCGAGGAGTCAAATCTAGTTATTAGAACTCCCACTTGCAGATAACCGAACCAAGCATAGGTGTAATCTGTCGAGATACATCTACCTCATTCCTTATCTTCAAAGATACAACATATAAATCGAAAATTGCAATGTTTTGACCTTTAAAGTCAACGGAGATGCTATAAAAAATGCATCCTCTCTATTTCCAAGCATGTAACAGAATGAATGTCTAACAATCTTAAACTTGATAAGTCAGCTATTTTCGATTAAAAAACTAGTTCTTTTGACCTCTAAAAGTCACAGAGAGAGATACCTCTTCGATGCAGAACAAAGAAGCCGCACTGACAAATGTAGCAGGAACCACAATCCAGTTACAATCATCCCAGAGTATGATCGGAAGAGTAAGATGCCACAACACAAGAAATCTTGAAGTCAAACGCGTGTAAGAAAGAGGGATGGGAATGCCCACAATCTGTTCACAAACACCGATACCTTCATGTAAACAAGTAACTTTTGATTCCTGCAATTACATGTGCAAACATTTACTAGAGCATACCATTTGAGTTTCGGTCAAATTTATACCTTCTTGGTTAGATTTTAGTTAATTTACCAGTACAGTCCGCTTTGTCTCCTCTAACTCAAGCAGCTTCATACTTTGAGAAATGAACTGGATAATGCAGCGCGGATGATGATTTGAACTCAGAAGTATTGCAAGATCATCATCCTCAAGCAGATCCTGAAGCTCTCTTCCTATATCAGATTCATTAACCAAATGGCACTGCATTCAAAGTTCAAACATTCTCAATAACTTGCTCAACTACAAGATCATAAACATTTCTAAAACTAATTATATACCCAGCCCCATACCCAAATACCCGTCCCAAATGTATTAAGTTGTCGGTTCTAGGTTCGTTTGTCATCCTACTAACAATCTCCACCAATTTCACAACAAAATGAAGTAAAACTAATCACTGTATTTTAACTACAAACCTTAAGAGCAACCGGAAACGCCATAATATACTGCAAAAGAGCAGTCTTCACCAAACAATCCGTCTCCACACTAACCATCACCTGCCTAGCAAAGTCATTCGTCCCTGAAACCACCCTACCCCACGCCTTCCTCCCCTCCTCAAACCGCGAATATGAAGCCTCCGTCCTAAACACCAACAGCAACGCCAACGCAGGCGCGGTCAACTGATATGGCAAAGAAGATGCTCTAAGCACAGGGAACACCTCCGGTAACAAATGCCACACCACTGCCGTGTTGTAACTCGCCACCACAGCCGCCACCGACGTAAACGCAATCACCGGTGGCACTAATGATAAAATAACCCTGCAAATTCAATTAGTTGTTAAAGTGGTTGATGAACTTGTGTCTTGACTTTGATATTGACTTGGTATTTCCAATTTTTATATGCCATGTGAAAAAGACTTAGGCATTTAGCTATGCACTTACAGCAGTCGAAAATCAAATTTCGGTCAATAGCATAAATTTGAGATATAAGTTATCGCGGTTGGATATCAGTAGTTTTAATATCATGTAGAATACATATATAAAACCTAAAACATATATAATATTAATAGTAATATCAAAAGTCATATCTCAAAAGTACCAATATTTAAGCATGATCTAAGCATAAGCCATTAAATCATCCTCCGAGTCCACATCAACCAAGGTATCCAAAATAACGGTCAATATCAGTCAATAGAGCCGATAATAGTTGTTCCACTATTCTGAACCGCTATTTTGGAAGAGCCCGATAACCGCTATTCCACCGCTTATTTAGGAAAGATATACTAGTATACTACTATTACAATCTTTCTTTTATCATAAAAAAACCCTTTTTTTTAAACCCGAACCAGTTTCAACCCGAATGAAAACAACCCCTTTTTGAGTCGATTCGTTTTAACCCGAACCCGTTTAGGATAGATACTACAGTTAAAATCTTTCTTTTAGATGAAAGAAAATAAACCATTTTGACCCGAACCCATTCGACCCGGACCAAAACACCCCTTTTTGAAACAGCCCGTTTCGACCCGAACCCATTTTGACCCGACCCGACCCGTCTTTCAAAAAAAAAAAATCTACCTTGAATTGAAACTAGAGAGCAAATGGCGGAGGTGTCTAACAGAGCTACGGTGTCGAACCCAGTCATGGTGCTTATAAAGCGGCCGTCTTTGTTTCATACGCCTCTCCTTTATCCCGTCTGCCCAATCGGGTATCGACCGAATAATCGAGACCAAAGACACAAACTTTGGTGGAGACTGTTGAGAATTATGATCAGGGCTTTGAGAACAAAGGATCTTGGATGGTTTTCTTGAGAGTTTTAATGGAAGTTGTGGTGGGTTGTGTTTGAATGGAGAAGTTAGGGTTTGGAATGAGGGTTTGGTTGTTGTTGTTGTTGTCATGGATGAATATTATTATTAGGGTTTGAAGGAAGAAGAAGAATAATAATAGGGAAAATGACCGATATAGCCCGTTGACCGGCCCATTTGCACAAATAACCCTTGCACCCCCCTTAGGAGAGACGGGACACGGCTCCCAATGAGCCTGAACCGGCTCCCAAGGGGGCTTACCGTTTCAGCCAACGGACGACCGCCACGTGGCGTTGTTGATCCCGAGGCTGTCCCTGCCGTCTAAAGCCGTCTTGGGAACCGTCTGAACCGGCTCAAGTGTTTCGGGAACCGGCTTTCGGGTCTTTCGGGAACCGGCTTTTTCAGCCGGGTCACATTTTACAATGGTGACCTCGCCGTCTCCCGAGACGTCGTCTCCGGTGAGTCCCGATGGTTCGACGCTTCGGTGTCCAGGTCACCACCTATAAATACCTTCTCCCGTCTCCCGTCAGAACACCCAAACCACCACCACCGTCTAACAGTAGCAGCATCCAAACCACCACCACCACCGTCTAACAGTAACAGCACCACCACACAACCACACCGTCCACCACCACCGTCTGACAGAAATGGCACCCCAACGATGGACCGAAGAGCAAGAGATTGCACTTGTATCGGCTTGGCGCCATGTTGAAGAGAGCACCCACCAAACGAACAAATGGTTTCGTATCCAGCACGAGTATAACCGGCTGGTTGGTGGGTCTGACCGGACAACGGACTCACTTAGCCGGAAATTGAATGATTTGACAACGAAATGTCAAATCTTCAACTCGTACCACAACGCGACACTTCAGGATGTACCCCGTGGCTTTCCCGAAGACACGTCAATCCGACACTCCCTAAGACAATATAAAAACGGGCAGGGCAAAGAATTTAAAAATTTGTCCGCCTGGCAAATGATGAGGGATTATCTTAATTAGTTTGTAATCGAATTTTATTTAATGTTTATTAATGTTTATTTATGTTTTTTTAGTGTTTATTTATGTTTATTTATGTTTATTAATGTTTTTTTTAGTGTTTTTTTATATAAAAGTAAATATTTCGTTAATATTACAATAACAATATTATTACAAAAACAATAAACAAACTATACTATTACAACAAACTTCCCAAACTATACTATTACAACAAACTTCCTAAATTTACTTGCTAAGAACTAAGAACTTTGTTTGAATGGTGTATGTGCGCCACATAGACAAAGAACTCTTCTTGCAAATAAAATAGACTACCACATTGTCAATGCAAATTACACGGGTTAACCCACGCGCAGATGCAACAACAATCCAAGTAGTCGTACGCAGATGAAACAACAATCCAAGTAATCGGCCATTATTTTCGTAAGCCGGTAGGCTTCGGTTGGCAAACCAAAAAACATTTTGGAAGATGAAAGGTTTGGACGGTGCAAGTTTTCTTAAATGAAATCCGGTATTTATATACAATTTTCAGACGGTTCAGCCGGTTCAGCCGGTTCCCAAGACGGCTTTAGACGGCAGGGACAGCCTCGGGATCAACAACGCCACGTGGCGGTCGTCTGTTGGCTGAAACGGTAAGCCCCCTTGGGAGCCGGTTCAGGCTCATTGGGAGCCGTGTCCCGTCTCTCCTAAGGGGGGTGCAAGGGTTATTTGTGCAAATGGGCCGGTCAACGGGCTATATCGGTCATTTTCCCAAGAAAATAATAACATGTTGAGGAAGTTTTGGGGGGAGTGGTGTGTTGGGTGGTTAAAAGCAGTTAGTTGTGTGAATCATATTTTTTTAAATGTTTTTTGAATTTATTATTATTATTAAGGGATAATATTATGAAGTTACCTACTACCAAACGTACCAAAGTGTTACTTTTATGATAATCAACTTTGGCTGTTAAAAAGTGTTAAATGATGGTTGATTGGAACACTTTAGTAGTTAGGTAACAAGTATTGTATACTTAAGTTAAGACTTAATATTTTCTTATTTTCTTTGGGTATTTTAAAATTTTAGTTGAAATATTTAAGTTGGGTACTATTTTGAGAAAGGATTTTAGTATTTTAGATTTGACGGTTCATAAAACGAGTTGAACAAAATCCTACATGATGTCTACGTAACAATTCGGATATATTACTTAAGGGAGGGTGAAATAAAGCATAGCCTTTGAGTCTCACCTTTTAAGACTTGTAAATCCTAAAAGAAGAAATTATATATAGGTAATATGTATAAAAATAAATGAGTTAAGAACCATGGGAACGAATGCACTTTATATTTATTTATGTATTTAGTGAAAAGAGGTCCATCATTATTATTATTATTTGAGACGTCTGAGGGTACTGGATACCAAAAGACATTAGTATTTGAGGCACATTGTGCCTAAGGTTAGACGGATATGGAAGGCAGGGGCGGACCCAAAGGGGTTAAAGAGGGTCGACTGACCCAAGTCGTAGGAATTTATTGAATTTTTATATGTACAATATATTTTTATTTTAAAGAAAAGCACATGAAATGGACCACCTGGCTGTGACCAGTAGAGCTAAAAAAACTTGTGATGATCCTGATTAGAAGTTTGTGTTCCAATACTGATGGAAGACAACACTTATGCTATTATGTGAAGGGGTTGTATAATAATTTTAAAAATATTTGTAACAAAAGCAAAGTAAAGCTGAAGAACCAAGAAATAAAGAGAGCAAAATGTTTATTATGTAAAGAAACTCAAGAAACACATAAATTACTAATCATGTAACCAAAAAAAAAAATCAACAACAAACCCAAGGGCAAAAGCGTCATTTCGACACATACGAAGGAACCATCTTTCATCGGTTCTTATACTTCATTTAAAAGATGTTAAATCCCATCTATATATATAGAAAGCAAAGATTTACAGTATGCTACAATATTGGCAACAACTTAGTCATTGTCCATTTGTAGTGAGTCCGGTTTTCTTGGCTTCAAGGGTGGCACCCTCCTTGAGTGCCACTTGGGCTTCGGTTTCCATTTTAAGTGCAAAAAGTGCGGTCGCTTGTAGATATGAAGCAATGTGCCACACAGGAGATATGACTTGTGCTTGCATAGCATCACTTAAGGCTTCTTGAGGCATGTTGTTCATAAGGTAAGATAAACTACGCCTAGCGTAGACAGTTGGAGATACTGTTGGTCCATGTTCAATGAACTGCAAAAGCAAAAGAAATCGACACATTGTTTACAACGTACAAAACACAACTATATGCGAGTGAATGGATGTCAAATGGCAGATGGGTTTTATCCACATGTGAATTATAATATATTTACATGTGAAATAAAATATATTTACTTGTGAACTATAATATATTCACATGTGAAGAAAAGTTTTCCATCATGATGATTAGTTAATTTAAATTTTTTTGTGCTTCTCAAATGGACTTTCTCATGCATATGTGTAGGTTTATGTGCATGCGTAGCAATACGTGTATGGATCATGTCTTCGGAGGCTAATGTCAGTGTGTATGGATACATATACATGTATGTGTGTGTATGTGTAAGGAGGTAAGAGATATTACTTGGGTATAGCACTGAATCGCAGTTGTAAAATCTTTGTGCCGAAATGCAGCATCACCCTTCTTTTTTGAGTTTAGTGACTCTTGCATTTGATCGGTCCACATTTGAAACGAGAGCTAAAAATGTAAATGAACAATATTAACTTTTTTATGTTTTGACCATTGCAAGAACAAAAAGGTAAAACAAGGACTAAACCTCGGTTGTTTGTCCTTCGTCATCTTTATAAGAAAGCTTTTCCATGACCACATGAATTGCAGTCAAATCCATTCTTAAGCAAGCTTCACCAAGCGGAGATCGAGGTGAGAACGAAGTAGTTGTTTGGATTCCCATTAAAGTGTATGACGGAACCTAAATGTAAAAAGAAGTAAATTTCATATACAACATCAAGCTTGAGCAATTTGCAAGACATCATAAGATGATATATAGTTGATTTGGTTTGTGGTTTATCTCAAACGGGTCAATCAGACAAAAAAACAA
This sequence comes from Ambrosia artemisiifolia, assembly GCA_032199755.1. Lineage (NCBI taxonomy): Eukaryota > Viridiplantae > Streptophyta > Magnoliopsida > Asterales > Asteraceae > Ambrosia > Ambrosia artemisiifolia. The sequence goes on along the minus strand of CM063527.1, from coordinate 46,481,683 downwards.
GCTAAAAGAGAAATGGACCGAGACTTCTATTGTTAATGCATAAAACCTCCTAAAATGTAAGACAGTACCGCCTGATGATGTTTTAACATGAACGTGTTTGGACTTTGGGTCATCAGACGAAGTTAACACTTTTGCTGATCTACCAACAGTGCGACGGTAAAAAAAAGTATTGTTAACAAGGGAAAATTGTGAAACCAACCTCGGTCTCCTTTTGAAGAGATATAAGAGCAGACACTAGTGATTGTGGATTTGGACGTTCTCGGGGTTCATATTGCAAACAACGAGTAGCCAAACGCACCAACTCAGTTCCATCATCATTAGAGAATTGTCCTTCTAGGCATGAATCCGTAAGCATTTGAAGGTTTCGATCCCTTATCAAGTCAAGAGCCTAAGTCAACATACCAAAAGTCAAATATACAAAACTCAAGACAGAATACTAATAAATAGCCAAAATGCATAAACTTACATGACTAGGAGGGATGTGTTTCCCACTAAGAAGATCAAGCAAAAGAGTCCCAAAGCTATATATGACACTTTCTGGAGTCACCCTCCCTACAAAAGATTCAGGCACATGGCTTATGTACTTGACAAATTACTAAAATACCCTTCAACGACGACAGAAGACACGGTAAACGTACCAGTCCTCAAATACTCAGGTGGCGTAAATGCAAGATTAGTACTGTAACTTTTGCCATCCCTGCTGTTCTTCATGAGCCCAAAACATGAAAGTCTTGGATTACCTTCCTGTAGGAAGTCAATGCATAAATAAAGGGATCTAACGATATTTTAGAAAAAAAAATCAAAACTTTACCTCATCAAACAAGACACGATAAGCGTTGAGGTCATGATAAAGAGCACGACCTTTACTTGTACAATATTCAAGAGCTTCTGCAAGATGTAGAACAACGCGTAACCTCATTGCCCACTTCATTGGTTGTGATTCCCCTAGATCAATGGATATTTTACATCGTAAGCCAATATTAACACACACACACACACACAAAGGGGAAATGTTGACACATGGGTCATCCTTTATTGCTAACAGGTAAAACGTGATAGAAGTAGGACGGGGCTGCGGATCAAACATTGATGGTGAACAATTTGTTTGATTATGCACAAAGATTGTGCAGGGACTCGGAACAGAGGGTGGGAAATGATCGATAATATGCACACACTTAATATTATTTCCAAACTAACAAACTGATACATAGGAGGCCTATTTATACATACAAGTTTGATGGTTAATTAACTACTATTGTAACCGACGTGACCCTTTGATAACCGACGTAACCATTCTAAATATACAGTTATTGACTTTCTAAAAGTCACAGTTTGACTACTAGATTTCTTGATTAATCTTTCTAACAAAACGGGTAAAACTGAAAGGCTTAACCGACAAAAGGGGTCAAACAGGACACACGGGTTAAAATCACTCATGTGTTTACAAACCTCCAACATTGTTTTAATAAAAAAAAAGTTGGATCATTATTTCAATACTAGTTTTTGTAAGAACTAAACGTGTTAGCAGGTCAACCCGACATGGTCCCTAAACCTAAATATTAACTGTCTTGGCCCATTACCTGTAAAACAATAACAAAGAGGTGATGACATCCTTACAGTGAAAAAGATGTTTGGCAAGTGTGTTATTGGGCATGTATTCAGCAACAAGTAGCCTCTCATCATCTTCATAGCAGCAACCAAGAAGATTAGCCAGCCTATCGTTACGCAGCTGGCCCACAGATCTTGCTTCTTCCTGATATTTCAAAAGATAACATTCTCAAGTTTCAATTCATAACAGTCCATACTTGTGATGATAAGTACAAGTAAATCTCGAATAGGAAGTAAAATGACATTTATGCCCAATCAGCATATTTAAAGACTTTAAAGTTCACAAAAAGTGCATGAAATCAAACAACTTTTTTTGTAAGAATCCAAAAGCAGCTAAACATTAAACATCTAGAAACCGAGCAAGTTTGACATAATACCAAAAACTGTCGAGCATCAGGCCAAGCTGATCCAGTAAACCGCTTTACAGCTATCCTCGTTTGATTCTCGAGTTTCCCTTTATAAACAACATTTGGAGCCTTTTCACCATGCTCAGAGACAATGTTCTCAACAGCAAAACCTGATGTTGCGTTTTTAAGTTGCTCCAGTGTGAATTCTTTAAATGCATTTGGGTCACTCGCAACCTCATCCTTATTCCCTGCAGTAATTACAAAAGCACACAGTATATAACATACGGGTCAGTTTGAGTTATAAGTTATAACATATTGCTCATGAGTCGAACGGGAACAATAGTTTTTACAATCATATTTAGTACCCTTATTATCTATAAAATTCAGAAAAAATAATTCCCTTTAACCTGCTGAACCTGCACAACTTACCTCCTGTATATTCATATATGCATGAACTAAAAAGATGTAAGAAAATCCATTATGCTGAATACATACCAGCTTTAGGATCCTCGACAACCGATGAATCTTGTGATGAAGCCAGACAACATGGAAAGAGCTTAGTGCAAAGAGAACCCATGTTGTAAAATTCTTGCTACATGAAGAAAATTGTACAAATGAGACTATATGAGAATACAGAATAAGTTAATGTATGTAACATCATTCAAGTTTGGATTGGATGTATCTAGTCAGTAGTCCTAGATAAGGTCTTGTTCTAAGTTGACTTATATGCATCACACATTTTAACTTTGATATTGACATTATTGGTTTTTATTTCATAACACAAATTTATTAACTTCACTTAATTATATAGAAAGTGATTAGACAAAAAAAAATTGAATCTTTATTTAAGAATTTAGTGTTTGACTATTGAATCAAAAATAAAATAAAAGTTGACTCATTTCTTGCATATTCAATACAACACATTAAACATATTAATTTCAATTTACAATTCCACATGTTTAATAAACATAGACCTGATTTAAAATTTTATATACATAATTAATATGCATACAAACACACATAAACAATGAAATATATTGACTTCAATATAGTTATCTTTGAGTAATCACCATAAAACAAAAATCATAAACTGTGATCAATAATTAACTGAATATCCAAAATTAATCATTCAAATCCAAATAGATCAAATCAAAAAAGAAAAACTAAAAAAAAGGAACATAAAACCATACCTTTGCTATGCAGAAAAGTCAACTGAAAGAAGAAAAGTCAACTTTCTCACATTTTAGCTTTTAACATCTCCTGTGCACATAACAACTTATCTTTCTTTCAAGATTCAGATAAACTGTGATTAACAAATCAACAAAGATGGAAATCAAAGAAGGGTGTGATTGGAAACACAAAAAGTTTTGATTTTTCTTTGAAAAAACAAAAACCAACTACAGAATCATAAACTGGTATACAAAAAGATATTAAAAGAGTAATTGGTAATCTTTGAAATAATGGAAAGATGAAGTGATATGTTGGTTGCTTTATGTGAAGGGATTTACGCGGGTGGCAGTGGCACCTTGATTTGTGATAACATGGACACACATATCATATTTAAAAGTTTAAACAATATGTATAAAATAATAATGATTTTTTTTTCCAATATCAATTATCAAGTGGGACCTTATATAATATTTTTATTGCTATGATATTTGGAGAAGAAGAGTAAGACAATTTATTTATAGTCCTTGGTCCTTACACTATGTGAAATGAGCAAAATTCCTTTTAAGAAAAAAAAAGAACAAAATTTTTTTATTGCATGTATGGTAGGTAGGTGGAGTTAATCACACCTATCATTTTCCATAAGAACTACAGAGGATATTGTTTTTTTATATAATAATAAAGTATGTTTTTTTTTAACAGCCAACGGTACCACCCATAACGAAGCCCCGCACCCTTTAGGTCCGGTCCCTGGGACACCCTTAAGATCCAGCCCCTCATTTCAGAATAACCCTACTCTGAGTGGGATTCAAATCTGTAACATCTCAAGGCAATTTTTTCACTATCAATTTAAAAAGAAAAAAAGAATAAAGTCCTTTAAGCACTTTTGTGCATATTTTGTTTATCATTTACTATTTCACATGATCGAAATTATTATTTTTATTTTAGTTTATGTAACAAGCTTGGTGAATTTAGTGTTTATTACTTAAATTTTTCATATCAAATTTCATAAAAATTTCATAAAATACAGTTGCTCATATTTCATTGCTTATTTAGTTTTGACCAAGTCTTGTTATCCCCTCTCTTGCTTACGGTCGTAGGTCCCAAAAGAATCAAGGGTTATATTTTGGTTGCAACTTAGAGGAGAGTAAACACTATGCAAATTTCTACTGTTTTTTAACGGCGGACACACAACTCTCGTTCCTTTAAAATACACTTATTGCCTACTTTGTGAAACTCGAATAAGTATTACTTTGATGGGAGATAAACATCATATATATGCCACTATGCCAAGGTGTCATATACAATTATTTTGTTGAATTAGTCCTATTATAGTGGAGCGCCATTTATGGCGCTATCTTCAAAGTCACGCCCCCCACACTGCTACACGGGGGCGTATGGAGCAAAAAGAGGCCTGAGTGTTATAGTTTTAGCGCCGGACATCACACACACCAACCAGTCATCTTTCTACACCTCACTCTCTCTCTCTCCTCCTCTCTCATCTTCTTATTTTTTTATTATTTTTTTAATTTAAAAAATAAAAATGAAATAACGCCCCCACTACACCCCCATTTTGAATTAAACCCCCATGCTGACTCAGCTGCCACGTGAACCAATAAAAAAGGGGGGCGTTATATTTTTCACCCCCCACTACACATGGTCTTAGGAGTGGTTTGTGCATGTTTTATTATACTTGCATAAAGTGGTGAGGAAAAAAAAGGTCTTGTAGTTTTCACTACTTCATACGAACTTTAGTTTGAAAGCTAGCATCTCTGATAGTTCTTGTTGCTCGGAATGGATTACTTTTTTTTGAACGGCAATTTCTTTCATATCACCAACACAATGTAAGACACCCGACAAACCACCCTGAATATATAGCTATTACATATATGTTTTCTACCCATATCCCATACCCTCGATATTTACCCTTGGAATGGATTACTTTATTACTTATAGAGAGAGGCTCAATATCTCATTTGTCTTCCACTTCATTAACTCGTCATGAGCATGCTACAAGAGTTGTTTACTTGAGTCTTGAAACACTCTGCATTTTCTTCTTACGGTTTTCTAATGTAAATACAAACTTGTCTTTGTATAGGTTTTCAAAGAGATTTTATCAATTGTATTTATTCATGTTTTTGTTTGTAAAAAATAAAAAGATAAGTTTTTATCTTAACATTACATTCACATTTGCATGTTGCTTGCTCAAGTACTATTGTTAAAACAATTTCCATATTTGTCATTTTCATTTAGTTAATTAAACTTAGTTTATTAGTAAACAAAATTAAGACACCATGTATAAGTGTTTAAGAGATGCTTAAGTTTCTCAATATTGTCACTTTGGTGAGTCTCTCTTTTCAATATATTATGATTGATAATGATTACTAATTAACGAATAAGTTATGGCGCCATACATATGTATGTCGTTCATAATTGTGCAACAAAATTCATTGAATACTTGACTCTATATTACATTAGTCATGGTGATGATGATAAGGAATATTTGGTTTTAAATATCATCAAAATGTTTTAAACACGTTTGTAGACGATCAAAGAGCTCCATTGTAGTGTTAAAATGTGTGTATGCATATTATTTGATAGTATTGACACGTGTGTATGCATAAGTCAATTAAAAAATACATAATGGTGTATGCATGGCATGATATATAGAACTTATATTAAGAAAGAAAGTACCCATATGACACATTTAGATTTAAAAATTCCATTTATGCATCGTTCATATATTTATGTTATATCATCAAACTTTTGGTTTCATCATTGTATTTTATTTTCACCGTATGTAATCACTTTAACATTAGCTTATGACCATGTTATTGTAAAATTGTATGATTGACTAATAGCATTTAAGATTAGCATGTCGCGTTAGAACATATCACATAAAAAGTGTTATTTTGGGTCGAGTCAAAATGGGTATGGGTCAATAATTAGTTTGATTTACTATTTTAATTTTAAATCTACTTTATTCATTTTTCTTTTAATAATACGTATTAGATGGGTCAGAATATGATGTCATACCCTCCAAATATGATGTCACATGATGTATGATTCGTATAACTCATATTTAAAATATATCCTTGTTGCAATTAAATTTCAGATGATGCTATGGACACCTACACATAATTGCCAAAAGTCAGGCAATTCAGATACATTTGATATGTGAACTCGTTTGGTCACCTATAGTTGACTTTTTATGATTTAAAAGACATTTATTTTGAACGCGTGTATTTATGCCATGGCCGGTTCTTGTAATAAATTAATAACTAGCTTTCACAAATATAATAAAAAAGCTTGTAGAAAATAAATGAATGAAATAAAAAACACGGGGAACAAAGCAACAAGGATGTGGAGAGAGAAGGCTGTATGATTCCAAAAGCCACCACATCCAACATAAAAATTCTGTCTTCATCATATCACTTATGGGATATTTTTTATTTTGTAATCTAGAAATTATTTAACCATCAACTTTAAAATAAATTAATTTATTATAAATATTACTATTTCAATATGAAAAGGCAGCGCCTAATGAAATACATTCTATCATTTGTGTGGATAATCCCATAAGCAACTATCATATTTTACTTGTACATGAGCTACATTTTGTTCCTTCTACTTGTCTATATGACATATGATTCCATATTACTTCGCTTTAATATCAAAGAAACACACAACATATTAACATTGGTTAAACCCATTGTGCTTGGTCAAACTCGTCCCCTTAAAGAGGGACAAAACTCACACAAATGTAATCATCAACTTTCCACATCAAATAGAGAGAAATATATGTATCAAGTATTGTGATACAAAAAGGTTTGGTTCATCATGATACAAATTTTGTATATCTCTAGAATACATTTGTTTATATAAATTTATTCATATGTTTCAACGGAAGAGACTTGGCTGACTTGACCACAGGAGGATGGTCCCACAAGATTCGGCATAAAGACCCCTCTGAACGGATTTTTCATGATGTTGACAACTTTGTTGTACGCCATAAAAGGTTAAGCATGACTAATACAACCATTGAGCCGACTTCAACCAGGAAGAGTCAATATCCCCTTCACAACTACATGGGTCTAGGTAACCACTTCGAAAACCCATGCAACGATATATCCGTGATTAGGAATCCAGAAATCCAAGATATCGAGAATTTTAATATGGATCATTGTAACACCGTAGGCAAATTGCACATCGGTTGTGACTAGGAGAGATTCTTGGTTCATAAGGAATTCAATACCTAATCATCATTAACGTGTTTGGTGCTATGAAAACTTTACAGTTAAGCTTGCTCGGGTGGTGTAGTACTATGATGGGGGACCTCTTGGGAAGTCTCCACCGGGCAACCAAACACAAATAAAATAAATTTATGAGTTCTTGGATGAATAATCTACCAAAAGCAAAGTTGATAATATTGGTGATGTGAGAAGTCAGATATTGCACAAAATATTAAAGTAAAACTAGCTACTGTCACATATAATATTGAACTCATGAAAAACTAGATTTAGCTCCATTTACTTGACCTAGGTACCACTCAAAGTTAAAAGGTATCCATAGTCTTTAAGCACTCATATTCCCTTTCCATCAATCCATCTAGGTGTCCCTACACTTTATTTAATTCAACTTAACCTTGATTATCTTTCATATCACGACTAATTTCAAATATATTATTTAAGTAAAATTAACATATAGAGAAACTTTAAAAGTTATATTAGTTTAATCTAATTAAAAGAACACAACTATTCTTTAAATTATCATTTATTGGCCCAAAGCTTAGCCCAACAACAGCAGCCCAAACCCAACTAAACATTCACCCTCATACCTGAATCCCTGAATGACACGTAGCATATGGATAAAGAGGTGATATAAGTGAGTAATATGCTCAAAATAATACTACTCGTTCCCATAAAATAAAAACGAATAATTACATATGATCATATGTGGCCTTGCTAATAGGTCTTGTGTACAATCAGTAAAAAAAAACACCATATTATAACAATTTCAAGCTTTTTCTGTTTGATTTCGGAAGCCTCGTAATACATTTTTGGGCATTATAAACACGTCATGGACTGAAAACGACTAGAGAATGAAACTAAGAACATAAAATCGTAAATTTATGTTCTAAGAAAATCGTAAATTTCCACTACTGCGTCAAAAAACAAGGGGGATCAGGGCCACCCATGGCCCCAATGTCACACCCTCAAATCCACTTGCGGAGTTTTACCGCGAGGCGCATGACAAACCAGGATCCAAGTCAATGATCACAATAAACAATACTAAATGAATTTCAAAAACATAGTTCAAAAATCTTAAACATCAGCGGAAGCTAAATATCGTTACATAACAAAATAAAACCAAATGTTCAATGTTCAAAAACCATGCGACTCTAACTAGACGCCGTGCAGACGCGTGCGCCCTAGTTCCATTTTTGCTACCTTAGCGACCTGAGAAAACATGTAAGAGTTTACGTCAGCACAAAAATGCTGGTGAGTTTACAGGTTTGTAATCAAAGTTCCAAGTTCAACCTGTCCATACTATAACAATTGTAAACCAAGTACGCTAGCTAGGCGCATGTTCCATTACTACTACGATTGGAAAACCATTAATAACTCGCAAACCAGATGTTGTGCCCGAATAGTAAACCTGTTCCTGTTTGAGACAATATGCACCCGCCCGGCGCTCCATGCCGACGGGTGGGGTTGGTCACTCCCAATAGCGCTATTCACATTTCCCCGTTGTGCAAACCAGCACATTCATGGTTCCCCCCGGGACTTCCAAAGATCGTATAGTAAACCGTTTGAAAACCCATAGTATGACAGTTGTTACCAAATAGTTGTTTAACACATGTTTTCTCCCCCAAAAAGTGAAAACCAAGTAAAGTGGGGCCGTAAACTCACCTTAGGTTGCGTTACTTCAGATAACAGAATAAGTCAACAAGCTATGCTAGCCCCGTAAAGCGGCGACCTAACATATGACAGTTACAAGTACTTAGACTAATAACCCGTAGGTTAGTTAGTCCCTAGATGTCCAGACCATAACCAAGTTTGTTTGACAACACGTTTACTGTTAACCTGACCAACTGTACAAGACTCGACATCCCATTGGTGACCCGAGGCTTCCCGTGTTACACTAGTATTCACAAACACATAATGATGCAGTCACACTTAACATACGTTAAAGTCCAACAAGTTCTAGCACATAGTTCAATTAACACATTATTGACCCGAACACATGTTACCGAGTTATTAGATATGTTACGGGGTTCCTAGCATGTTCCTAGGTGTCAAAACGGGTCTCGGAATGCTAAAATACACTTACTGCAGCAGTTCAGGCGATTAGGAAAAGTCAACTGGCAATTATGTTGGTCAACAGGCAATTAGGAATGCTAATCGCCTATACATTAGGCGATTAGGGTCATGTGGTATGCTAATTTTTGAGTTTGTAGGCGATTAGGGTCATGTGACATGCATTTCAGAACTTATCAGGCGATTAGGGTCATGCAGCATGCAAAAACACACCATATCAGGCGATTAGCATGCTAATCGCCTACAGGGTAGGCGATTAGCCCCTTCTGGTAGGCGATTAGCCTGCTAATCGCCTATCCCTTAGGCGATTAGCCCTGCTAATCGCTACCTGCAGGTCTGTTCCGGTTTTTCACGCGTTTAACACTCCAAATCAAACCTAGAACGTGTGTAAACCTCCAATATCAATCAAACAAGTATCCCAAACATGTTTAGATCAAAATACATCGTTTAACCTTGTTCTAGCAGCCCTGGATGCAACCACGTTTCTAAAACATAACACAAGTATCATGTGATCATCACATTAACATGCATAAACATAACCTAATGAACAATCAATCAGATTACCACATCAAACCATCATTATAAATCAGTAACTACCCTAACATCATGTTAATAATCCTTCTTGAATCATAAAAATCCTATCTTTTAATTAAAACCTACACATACAACATGCATAGCATCTAGAATCCATACAATAACGATTATTAACGATTTACAGAAGACACAAGTGTTTATGAACAGGTCTGGACCATTAGGGATTCAATAAAAACATTAGTAAAGATTGCATGGATGAAAACCACATCTTAAGATTGTGATTGATTGATGAAATAGGCTTGAAATCAAGTTGTTTGATCCAAAATCGTGTTCCAGAGGTTGTGTGGGTGTTGGGACGAGTTGTGGGGCGACTAGGGTTGATATTATGAAGTTTAGGAGGTCAAGTATTGTATTTATAGTCGTCTTTAGTCGTAACCCACGTTGCAGGCGATTATGGTTCAGTTGCAGGCGATTAGGGTTGCTAATCGCCACCCCCTTAGGCGATTAGCCCCCTAATCGCCACCTGGGGTGAGCTACTCGCCACCTGGGGAGAGCTAATCGCCACCCTATAGGTGATTAGCTCACCCTAATCGCCTATAGGGTGTTGTTCCAAGTATTTTGTGCGTTAAACCCCGTTTTAACATATGTTAACACATTTTCACATACCGGCAAGTCACATAATGATTGTAAACACATAACACTTGCAAACAAACACATTCACACTCGTTCACCAATTCCCGGGACTCGAGACTTGCATGTTCCCTATGCTTTGACGATTCTCCAAATCGTCACCCCTTGTACACTTGGTTAATGACTGACATCTAACGATCCTCTAGGTCAACATCTAATGATTCCCTAGACTCACATAACAGTTCCCGAACCATAACCCGACTCAACTAACCCAGTTAAGTACAGAATACGCGTGACTCGCTAAGGTAGACTTTAATCTAGACGACGTTGTTAACCTGAATTTGTCGGGTGTCACATCATCCCCACGTTAAAAGAATTTTCGTCCCGAAAATTGTACAAGTACTAAGAGTATGAACAAAAGAAACAGACAAAAGATGGAAACCAAGAGAGAGAATTACCCGAGTTGTCACATCATCCCCACGTTAAAAGGAATCTCGCCCCGAGATTCATTCCGTTGCAGTGGTAACATGTCTCGATTCGAATGCCTCTTTAGGAAAGAGATGAGATACTTAGACTTCATCTGATCCTCGCGTTCCCAAGTGTATTCCGGTCCCCGGCTCGAGTTCCATCGAACCTTAACAATGCGGATCTTACTGTGACGTAGACTGCGAATCTTGTAATCAAGGATCTCGACAGGTTCCTCCACTATCCGAAGACGATCATCAACCTTGATCTCTTCTAGTGGAACAATGAGAGACTCGTCAGTCAGACACTTCTTCAGGTTAGACACGTGGAAGACGTTGTGTACGTTACCGAGCTCCGTCGGTAAATCAAGTCGATATGCCACCGGTCCGATCCGTTCCAGGATCGTAAATGGACCGACATACCGCGGGTTAAGTTTGCCACGCTTCCCAAAGCGTATGACGCCCTTCCACGGTGACACCTTTAGAAGTACTTTGTCACCAACTTGAAACTCCAATGGCTTACGGCGATGATCAGCATAGCTCTTCTGTCGATCCCGTGCCGCTGCCAATCGGTTACGAATCTGTACGATCTTCTCAGAAGTTTCGTACACTAGCTCAGGCCCAGTGAGTTGACTCTCACCCACTTCAGCCCAACAAAGAGGAGACCGGCATTTCCGTCCGTATAATGCCTCGAACGGAGTTGCCTTGATGCTCGTGTGGTAACTGTTGTTGTAAGAGAATTCTACTAATGGTAAGTGAGCTTCCCAACCTTTGCCAAAATCAATCACACATGCCCGCAGCATGTCTTCTAGAGTTTGTATTGTACGTTCACTCTGACCGTCAGTTTGTGGATGGTAAGCTGTACTCATGTCTAACTGGGTACCCAAAGCCTTATGCAAAGACTTCCAGAAATGCGAAGTAAAATGAGAATCACGATCCGAGATAATAGAAACTGGTACCCCATGCTTAGAGACAACTTCTTTCAAATATACACGAGCCAACCGATCCATGGTGTCGGTCTCCTTAATAGCGAGAAAATGGGCTGATTTTGTCAACCGATCAACAATCACCCATATCTTATCATTCCCACTCGGTGACTTAGGTAGTTGTGTGACAAAGTCCATCGCAATCCGTTCCCATTTCCACTCTGGAACTTCAGGTTGTTGCAATAGACCCGACGGTTTCTGGTATTCCACTTTGACCTTAGCACAGGTCAAGCACTTACTCACGTATGAGGCTATATCCGCCCTCATGTTTGGCCACCAGTACAGTATTTTTAGATCCTGGTACATCTTGTCTGAACCAGGATGAATGGAATACCGAGACTTGTGAGCTTCATCAAGAACCAGCTCCCGAAGTCCCCCGAATAAAGGAACCCAGACGCGTTCTGCGAAGTAGCGCAGGCCATCAGGCCTTTGCTCAAGGTGCTTGTCGGCACCGTGCATAGTTTCAGCCTTAAGGTTTTCCTCCTTCAAGGCTTCTAACTGAGCAGAACGGAGTTGATCAGGCAGAGAGGAATGGATCGTGAGTTGCAACGCCCGAACGCGACGAGGGTTTGTCGATTCCTTCCTGCTCAAGGCGTCTGCCACAACGTTCGCCTTGCCAGGATGGTACTTAATGGCACAGTCATAATCGTTCAGGAGTTCAACCCAACGGCGCTGTCGTATGTTCAGGTGTTGTTGGTCAAAAATGTGCTGGAGACTCTTGTGATCGGTGTAGATGGTGCATTTGGTACCATACAGGTAATGCCTCCAAATTTTCAACGCGAACACCACCGCACCCAATTCCAAGTCATGGGTAGTGTAGTTCCTCTCGTGCACCTTGAGTTGACGAGAAGCATACGCAATCACTTTCTCGCGTTGCATCAACACGCAACCGAGACCATGAATAGAAGCATCACAGTAAACAACGAAATCATCAGTGCCCTCAGGCAAGGACAAAATAGGAGCAGAACAAAGCTTAGTCTTCAGTTTTTGGAATGCTGACTCTTGTGGTTCACCCCGGTCGAATTTCCTATCCTTCTGAGTAAGAGTGGTGAGGGGTTGAGCGATCTTCGAGAACCCCTTTATGAAACGACGATAATAGCCCGCAAGGCCTAGGAATTGCCGCACCTCAGTTGGTGTCTTTGGTGCTCCCCAGTCCTTGATCGTTTCGATCTTAGCTGGATCGACATGGATTCCCAGTTCATTGACTACATGCCCTAGGAATTGGACTTCGCGTAACCAAAAATCGCACTTCGAGAACTTGGCGTACAGTTGTTCTCGTCGTAAGAGTTCCAAAACTAACCGTAGATGTTCCCCATGTTCGGTCTCGTTCTTGGAATAGATCAGAATGTCATCAATAAACACGATAACGAACTTGTCAAGATACGGTTTACAAACGCGGTTCATCAAATCCATGAAAACCGCCGGTGCGTTAGTGAGACCAAAAGGCATGACCAAAAACTCGAAATGGCCGTAACGTGTACGAAAGGCAGTCTTAGCAACATCAGCTTCCCTTACGCGCAACTGGTGATAACCGGACCTTAGATCAATCTTGGTATAGTAGCTAGAACCCTGGAGTTGGTCAAATAGGTCATCAATACGAGGAAGAGGATAATGATTCTTGATAGTCACCTTGTTCAATTCTCTATAGTCCACGCACAGTCGAAAACTGCCATCCTTCTTCTTAACAAATAAAATCGGGGCTCCCCAAGGGGAAGAACTAGGTCTGATGAAACCCTTATCCAAGAGTTCCTGTAACTGGTTAGACAATTCTTGCATCTCAGGAGGTGCAAGACGGTAGGGGGCCCGAGCAATAGGAGCAGCGCCAGGTACAAGATCAATACCGAACTCAACCTGACGATGGGGAGGAAGGCCAGATAAATCATCAGGAAAGACATCAGAAAACTCACGTACAACCGGGATATCGTCGATCTTCTTCTCGCTGGAAGTGGAAACAGATAAAAGTGCCAGAACAGCCGAATAACCCTTCCGAAGATACTTAAGGGCTTTCATGCTAGAGATGAGACTTAGCGGAGCACCGCTCTTGTCCCCGTACACAGAAAGAAATTCTCCATCGGGGAGAGGAATCCGGATAACCTTGTCGTAACAAACGATTTCAGCGCGATACAGAGACAACCAATCCATGCCTATAACCACGTCAAAACTACCCAAAGGTACCGGCATAAGGTCGATAGGAAAAGATAAACCCGACAACTCTAAGTGACACTCCCGAAGAATGCAAGTAGCTTCTATCTTCTTACCGTCAGCCAATTCTATAATATATTTATCCTCTAGAGGTACAGGTACTACATCTAGCAAACGACTAACTTCCACAGATATGAAACTCTTATCGGCGCCAGAATCAAATAAAACACTAACAGAGCGATCGTTGAGAAGAAACGTACCAGTAACTGTGTCAGGGTCCTGTCTTGCCTCTGCAGTCCCAATAACGAAGGCGCGTGCATTCCTGTTTCCGCCCCCGTTGTTACCATTACCATTCCCATTACCATTCCCGTTCCCTCCCTGTTTCAGCTTTGGACACTCTTTCTTGTAATGCCCAGTTTCCCCACAGTGAAAACATCCCTGTTTGCCCGAAGTCCCCTGAGTAGCAGAAGTCGGAGTAGTAGTTGGGGCCTGAGTCGATGGAAGAGTCACCCTACAGTCTTTGGCAAAATGCCCCAACCTCTGACAGCGATGGCAACGATTATTGTCACAGCCCCCTTGATGATGGCGTCCACACTTATTGCACTTTGGTAACTTTCCCGCATAACCACCACTTGGCTTAGAACCCGACGAAGACGAACCCCCACTATCAAACCTTTTCCCCTGCTGAGTTGATGCTGGAGTAGAACTCTTCACCTCATTTTCCCACTTACGCTTGTTGCTCTCAGGAGCCTTAACAGTTGAAACTTTGGCAGACAAGATGCCCTCACTCACCTTCAGGTTAGTCATCCTATGAGCAGATCGGACCACATCCGAGTAGGTAGGAAGATTCCCCGCAGCTACCAACCCTGCGATTTCTGGCACAAGACCCGAGATATAATGTTCAATCCTCCTATACTCTGGTACGTGCAGATCGGGACAAAGCACGGCTAACTCATTCCGCCTCACAGTATACTTCTCAATTTCCGATCCAGACATTTTGAGGTTCCACACCTCGTGTTCCAGCTTTTGAATCTCCTCCCTGGGACAGTACTCCCGCTTCAGTAGTTGCACAAAGTTCTCCCAAGGCATAGCATAAGCCTCCCCTATACCCATAGTCTGGGTGATATCGTTCCACCAGGTCAACGCAACATCCTGGAGTAACCCAGCAGAATACTTGACTCGATCCTCCGGGAGACAGTTACACATCAGGAAAACAGACTCCACTTTTTCTAACCACCTGAGCAAACCTACTGCACCCTCAGTACCCGAAAACTCATGGGGCTTGCAGTCCCGAAACATTTTGTAGGTGCACATGGGTGGTGGTGGTGGATTAACATGACCACCTGTAAAGAAACACGTAAGAAAACCACGGGAAAAGTAAACAAAGTTCACCGATGAGACAGAAGTGGTTAGATCAACTTACCACCATTTTGCCCTAGCTGGAAGGCAGCCTGCAGCAAGTTATTCAAGTCATCCTGCGTGAGGTTCACACCCCCACGACCACCATTACCACGCCCACCAGCGCGGCCACCTCCACGTCCTCCTCGTGCTCCAGACATGATTCTGACAAAAAGGACGAGAAAATTTAGTTTCACAGCCAATGATAACCACCAGCGTTCACAAGATCAAAGCTAGATCCAACCCAGGACTATCCATTCGAACCCAGAGCTCACTAGGGTTTTCATGCATTTCGGTTTATGATTTTGTGTGCACCCAAAATGATAAACCGCTCTACATGGTCCTCCAAGTGTTCTCCTAGTTCAAAGTTCAAATCACCGGACATAGACTCTTAGCTATACCCCGTAATACTACGGTAGTTCGTGACAAGGGTTTCGATTGGGGTTGAAAAGGGAGATGTCCGAGCCTTGGACCAATCTCAAGAGTATACAGTTAACCCCAATGTACCGCACTGTCTAGTAAGCAAGTAACCCAGTATGAGAGGATGGATGATGTAACATAGAAGGGTAAAATGATTTAGAGACACCCCGACAAGTCTATTAGTAACCCAGTATAAAGTTTAGTACCATGTGATCATCTAGTGTGTGCGACTCAGTTATAGACTAGACTCTACATGCAGTCCTAGTTCACTATAACCATTGGCTCTGATACCAATCTGTCACACCCTCAAATCCACTTGCGGAGTTTTACCGCGAGGCGCATGACAAACCAGGATCCAAGTCAATGATCACAATAAACAATACTAAATGAATTTCAAAAACATAGTTCAAAAATCTTAAACATCAGCGGAAGCTAAATATCGTTACATAACAAAATAAAACCAAATGTTCAATGTTCAAAAACCATGCGACTCTAACTAGACGCCGTGCAGACGCGTGCGCCCTAGTTCCATTTTTGCTACCTTAGCGACCTGAGAAAACATGTAAGAGTTTACGTCAGCACAAAAATGCTGGTGAGTTTACAGGTTTGTAATCAAAGTTCCAAGTTCAACCTGTCCATACTATAACAATTGTAAACCAAGTACGCTAGCTAGGCGCATGTTCCATTACTACTACGATTGGAAAACCATTACTAACTCGCAAACCAGATGTTGTGCCCGAATAGTAAACCTGTTCCTGTTTGAGACAATATGCACCCGCCCGGCGCTCCATGCCGACGGGTGGGGTTGGTCACTCCCAATAGCGCTATTCACATTTCCCCGTTGTGCAAACCAACACATTCATGGTTCCCCCCGGGACTTCCAAAGATCGTATAGTAAACCGTTTGAAAACCCATAGTATGACAGTTGTTACCAAATAGTTGTTTAACACATGTTTTCTCCCCCAAAAAGTGAAAACCAAGTAAAGTGGGGCCGTAAACTCACCTTAGGTTGCGTTACTTCAGATAACAGAATAAGTCAACAAGCTATGCTAGCCCCGTAAAGCGGCGACCTAACATATGACAGTTACAAGTACTTAGACTAATAACCCGTAGGTTAGTTAGTCCCTAGATGTCCAGACCATAACCAAGTTTGTTTGACAACACGTTTACTGTTAACCTGACCAACTGTACAAGACTCGACATCCCATTGGTGACCCGAGGCTTCCCGTGTTACACTAGTATTCACAAACACATAATGATGCAGTCACACTTAACATACGTTAAAGTCCAACAAGTTCTAGCACATAGTTCAATTAACACATTATTGACCCGAACACATGTTACCGAGTTATTAGATATGTTACGGGGTTCCTAGCATGTTCCTAGGTGTCAAAACGGGTCTCGGAATGCTAAAATACACTTACTGCAGCAGTTCAGGCGATTAGGAAAAGTCAACTGGCAATTATGTTGGTCAACAGGCAATTAGGAATGCTAATCGCCTATACATTAGGCGATTAGGGTCATGTGGTATGCTAATTTTTGAGTTTGTAGGCGATTAGGGTCATGTGACATGCATTTCAGAACTTATCAGGCGATTAGGGTCATGCAGCATGCAAAAACACACCATATCAGGCGATTAGCATGCTAATCACCTACAGGGTAGGCGATTAGCCCCTTCTGGTAGGCGATTAGCCTGCTAATCGCCTATCCCTTAGGCGATTAGCCCTGCTAATCGCTACCTGCAGGTCTGTTCCGGTTTTTCACGCGTTTAACACTCCAAATCAAACCTAGAACGTGTGTAAACCTCCAATATCAATCAAACAAGTATCCCAAACATGTTTAGATCAAAATACATCGTTTAACCTTATTCTAGCAGCCCTGGATGCAACCACGTTTCTAAAACATAACACAAGTATCATGTAATCATCACATTAACATGCATAAACATAACCTAATGAACAATCAATCAGATTACCACATCAAACCATCATTATAAATCAGTAACTACCCTAACATCATGTTAATAATCCTTCTTGAATCATAAAAATCCTATCTTTTAATTAAAACCTACACATACAACATGCATAGCATCTAGAATCCATACAATAACGATTATTAACGATTTACAGAAGACACAAGTGTTTATGAACAGGTCTGGACCATTAGGGATTCAATAAAAACATTAGTAAAGATTGCATGGATGAAAACCACACCTTAGGATTGTGATTGATTGATGAAATAGGCTTGAAATCAAGTTGTTTGATCCAAAATCATGTTCCAGAGGTTGTGTGGGTGTTGGGACGAGTTGTGGGGCGACTAGGGTTGATATTATGAAGTTTAGGAGGTCAAGTATTGTATTTATAGTCGTTTTTAGTCGTAACCCACGTTGCAGGCGATTATGGTTCAGTTGCAGGCGATTAGGGTTGCTAATCGCCACCCCCTTAGGCGATTAGCCCCCTAATCGCCACCTGGGGTGAGCTACTCGCCACCTGGGGAGAGCTAATCGCCACCCTATAGGTGATTAGCTCACCCTAATCGCCTATAGGGTGTTGTTCCAAGTATTTTGCGCGTTAAACCCCGTTTTAACATATGTTAACACATTTTCACATACCGGCAAGTCACATAATGATTGTAAACACATAACACTTGCAAATAAACACATTCACACTCGTTCACCAATTCCCGGGACTCGAGACTTGCATGTTCCCTATGCTTTGACGATTCTCCGAATCGTCACCCCTTGTACACTTGGTTAATGACTGACATCTAACGATCCTCTAGGTCAACATCTAATGATTCCCTAGACTCACATAACAGTTCCCGAACCATAACCCGACTCAACTAACCCAGTTAAGTACAGAATACGCGTGACTCGCTAAGGTAGACTTTAATCTAGACGACGTTGTTAACCTGAATTTGCCGGGTGTCACACCCAAGCATCCTTCGTCTCTGGCTAAACGTCCTATACTAATCAAGTATCCAACCCGATACAACGTATATATGACAAACTTTGAAATGTCATGTTCTTGCTCAACATTTACCCGCTTTCGCTAGAGGTTCCTTGAAATTGATTAAGGTACGACTTGACTCATTTGAAACTAGCTGATGAAATTTAGTTAGACATTTCATTTGTAGTGTCAATTTACAACAAATATGTGAGTTTAAGACATGATGTTTATTCATTCAATGATCTTAAACACTTTCTTGATTACAATACTTAATAAACTTTAGGCTCTTATAATGCTCTATGGTATAAATTTGAGTATTTTGGCTTGTATAATATGCTTTGTGAGATTTGATTATTTCATTTGGAATGCTCAATTTAAAATTCATTTAAATAAAATAAAAATATTAATCGAAGTTAAATGATAGATATATCGGTATATCAACTCAATGGGACATGTGAGAAGACATTTTGGTCCATCGTAGACAAAATAGGAGCTTGTCAAATATGCTTTACAACCACACCAGCATTTGTGGAGTAGCAAAACAAAATTTTAAAACCACATAATGATGAATGTTTACAAGATTGTCTTGTCTTTATCAAAGCTCTAAATTATAAAATTGTTAGTTCTGTATATTTTTAAATGTTTTCTAAATAACATTTTCACTGATTTGAAAACAATTAAATTTATGTAATAACATTTTCTACATAACATGTTAACTGATTTGAAAACAATTAAATTTATGTAATAGGTCAAGATAAAAATGTTACCAAAATGATATCAGGATGACAACATCTCAACGTCATATGGTTTTGAAAATTTTCAAGTTTTTTTCTAGCCCAAAGATGAAATTCATTAAAAAAACACTGAAATATCTTGAGAAAAAAATAAGAAGAAATTCAAAACATGTTTTGCACTTTGCACGTTATATATTTTAGAGTTTTCTCTTTATGGCTATTAACGTTCTAAGGGCACCATACTGATCATGTCTTGAGCTCATTTCTACCCCTTACTTCACTAATAAAATGCTGTTTGGTTGATTATGTGTTGATTCATTAAAAGGTCTGAATGGTTAAGTGATGAATCATTAAGTTGAACCTCTTAATTGTCTCACATTGGTAGAAGAACCTCATTAATGATCAGCCTAGTTCAGTGCTTAATGGTTCAGCAAATGAAAATCTTTTACTTTTTAATTGCCCTCTTATTAAATAATTTAATAAGAAATGAAAATTATTTTTTGTTTTTCTCCTATAAAATAATAATAATAAATTTTTTTTTTTTTTTAAGAGTAATAATAAAAAATATATTTTTTTTCAATAAAATAAAAGGACAAAGAAAATTACATTAAGATAACGGGTAGGCGGGCAACAAGCTGCGCCGCCACCCCTTTCTGAATAGCAAATCCTAATCTACTAAAAACGTAACCCTGCCCACCCAGAACCGAGACATTACTATGAATAACCCGCTGAACCCTGGTCAGGAAACGGATTAAATTAAATTTTTTATTTTGTCCACTTATTAGAACCATTTAATATTTAAAACAAATTAAAATGTTAGAATAAGTACATAATACATCAAAGTTTATTTTTAAGGATATATCTTGACGACTTTTTCGTCCTAACCAGTTACTGTACATTATATGTATTCAACACGTGTAGGACACATGTTCATTCAGCAATACATGATTTTTTAAAGATACAACAGTTTTATTACTTAGTTCATTCAGCAATCCAATTTCAGTTAATTCAGTTACGAAACATTGCTTAACTTAACCATGACCAACCCAACTCAATGTTACATTGACAAAAACTACAGGGACCAAGTAGCAATACTAACCCAACAAAGGTTACAATTTATAAAAGGTGCAAGTAATTGAGTCGTCTTCTAGGGTTAGGGCTTCGGCACAATCAATTGAATCATAATAATCGCCGGAATAATAATAATTATCCATCAGAGATGTCGAAGAAAAACAATCTGTCTCTTAGAAAAAAGCAGCACGAGTTCGAGCTTCGAAGTAAGTCTTTTATTAATTGGGTTTGTTGTTGTTTTGTATTGAAATCTAATTATTATTATTATTATGTTATTAAATAGGAGAGAAAGAAGAGAGAGATAAGAAGGCCAAGAAGCTAGAAGCTAAGAAGAACAAGATGAAGGTAACTCATTACTAATTTAGGTTTTAATTGTTTAATGATGTCACATGTTTTATAAAATGTGTGTTTTATTAGTAACTGTTAGTAAATTGATATGCTTGTTTGGGGATAACATTTGAATAAACTGAAATAAGTTTTGGTATCAAGATTGATATTAATGTTGATGGAAAGGGTATGAAATGATTAAGAAATTTGATGACTTTGTTTAATCATAAATGATTTGGTGCTACAATAGATAAGCAACTGTTGTTAGTGTCCTGCTAAAGGTACACCTCCAAAAGCTACTGAATGTATAGTTGTATACATTTGCACCTGTCACATTAGTTGTTTAACATGTGAACGGGCGTTTAAAGTTTACGATTTTCTTGTAAACGGCCATTTAGATTTGGATGTCCCGGGTAAACATGAGAATTGTGTTTGTTTTCATGTTTATAAGTGATCTCTGTTGATTGATTTTAGTTTAATAATTTTTGTTTTAGTTCAAATTTGTAGCAAATTGATATGGTTGTTTGGGGAAATCTCTTGAATCGTTAAAAATAAAAATATGGGTACGAGTTTAATACAATTATTTTGCTGTCAAAATTTTGAATTGGTATCAAAATTGACTTGCTGTCACATTAGTTGGTTTACATGTCGACGGGCGCTTAGATTTTGCGATTTTCTTGTGTACGGGATATTAGATTTGGAAGTCCTAGGTAAACGGGCCTTCAGCCCTTGCACATACATTGTAAACTGCTGACTTCTGGTAAACAGGATAGCAGCAAGGATGTGGAGTAGTGGACTAGGTGGTGTGCTTATGGCTTGACCTGTGTTATTAGCTGAATTTGACTCTATGATAAGTGCTAGATTTGATCTGGCAAAAGTAAACATGGATGTTGATTTGTTGCATGGTCATTGCTGTATGAGTATACTTAGAAATTAGAAATTTCAAAATGTGTATATTATTATTCGCTTTACTTTTAATGTTTTAAAACTCTTTTTAGTTGTAGTCTTTTAACTCGTAGAGTCCTAAGGTTTAGTCTTGTATAATGTATAAATCCGCCTATCTTCTGCATTTAAACTGGCGTTGGTTCCAAATTCAGCCTGTAAACTAGTATGCAACTTCATCATCATCATCATCATACTCAGTTAATCCCACTTATAGCAAAGCTAAGGTAGGGTCTGAGGAGGGTAAGATGTAGACAGCCTTACCTCTACCCCTAAGAATAGAGAGGCTGCTTCCAGTGAGACCCCCGGCTCGATGTGGTTTGGTATCAAGTCTTGGACATAAGGCACATAACACTTAGCAATCGGGACAAACCCGATCGGTGCATGTACCTCTTTGTCTTTTGGCTATCAACGTCACCACATGATGCATGATTAACCGTCCGTCGTTTTTAACGTTATTTTCACGAAATTAGTAAATAACGTTAAAACTAGTGCAACTTTACTTTTGCCCCCCGAGGGCCACACATATATACATTATATGCGTACACCTTAAGTGGGGCGTTAAACTAGTATGCAACTTCATGAATCCAAATCTGAGCTTTGTAAGAAAATGACTGCTATAGTTTGATAGCCAGAATGATTGCTGTAGTGTCTTATCCTATGTTCTTTCTATAAAAGGGACAACATTTTATTTAGTTCCTGAGTCCTTACCTCATAATTCATGTCAATATAGGCGAATTGCTAAAACACTGCATCATTTTAGCATTGATTACGACTATAGTTGTGTGTTTGAGAGATATCCATGAACATACTTTGTGATTCTGAGTGTTGTAAACTGAAATAAAACTGCATATTTTTTTTATTAGGTTGATGGAAGTGCGAGCAAGAACAAGAAGGGTAGTGGCGGTTTTGCAGTAGGGAAGAAGAAGTTAAAGACGAGAATGACACCATTGGCCAAAGCTAAAGCTGCTCAAGCAATGGAACTTGACAACTGAGTTTAAATTTTCATAGTTCAATGCACCACAATTAGTTGTTAGTAACATTTCAAAAGAAAATGCTTTACTCTGCATTTATGATAAGAAATAGTGACCCAAAGTTTGGTTTCTTTTCATCATTTTTAAATATATTGGTTTTATTGGGCTTTAAAGTTGTGACTAGTTTATATTGGCTTATTTATAGATATGTTGTAGGTGAAAGTATTACATTTGTCCTACCCTGAAAACATTATTAACTAATTAGGTTCGTTTGGGCAAAATGAGCCAAGTGCATGTGAGCTCAAGGCTCAAGCCATTATTTCATCCAATCCATCCCTCAACTCTCATCTCGTTGTCATCATCAGCGCCACATTACTATATTTTAGCGTCATCTTTTGCTTCCCTAAATGAAGGTATTCGTACTTTTCTTTACACAATCCCACCTATCTCGTAACCAATTTATTAAATTTTTTTACGATTCTTTGAACACACACAAGGCGATTTGGTATCCTTGGTGATTTTATCCCTGTCGTCCTCGATACATTTTGGTACAACACCTGGTCTGGTGTTGTGGTTAGTACCGAGATTCCATTTCTTATATGCCGATATCAACTTCATCTTCATAGCGTTGTGTCCTAACAGGGATTTATATATCTTTTTTCAAATCATTTGCAGTGAGTAATCAGTGAGCCAAACAAAGTATGATGTGATGCCTAAGAATAGATTCATCATGATCGGCCCATCATGCGACACTACCCATTGCCGACGTGTTAGGTGGAATATGAGTTCTATTTTTTTTTTTGACGAGGTAGAAACCAATCGACAAAGCGATGTATTCAGGGTATAGTTGCACATCAGTTGTCCAACGAACCACACACCTCTTCTCCACAAACGACCAGGTTTCTTCTTCCCCCATTCCCTCTCACGATACAGACATCCTCCCCGTTAGTTTGTGAAGGTTGACATACCTTACGTTGTTGAGTTCCCCTAGTCACTATTTTTTATTTTCAGTTAATAAAATAAAACCAACTAACCTTTTATAATTATTTAATTACTGTTTTTGAATAAGATTCACTAGGTACGGTTGTTACTGTTGTTTCTTGAACAGACCGCGCCTGGCTAGGGAACTGTTTATCCGCGTTTGGGTTCTCATGTCACAAAAGATGGACTTGGCTAGTTTTGTGTTAGAAAAGGTTTGGTGGACCCGCACACTAAGTTAGTTATTCACAAATACAAGTAGATTACTACAACAAAGAATTCTAAGTGGAAACACACACCACATACTATACATTTAAGAGTACAAACATATTATATGATTTATATCAATGTAAATATATTTATAATCGATATAACTTTTATAAAGATTGATCTTATTCAATTTATCACGTTGTTAAGCTCTCAACGCAAGATATTGCTGAAACTAGTGAGCTCAAAAGAATCACATTCTATTTTAAGTATGCATGATCACACATTTGTCTTTTTATGAATAAACGGCAAGCATACTCTGATCATATCAATCTTAAGTGTTTTAGCATCTAATAGTAGATAGCTAAGTATATATACGACGACATAGAAACCGCTAGCTACCTATTAATAAAACAAAACGACGTTCCAATCATTATGACGTTAAGTTCATAAATAACATCTAATTAACATATATTTTTAAATTTGATGCTTTCTTTTTTTAATTTTTAAACCAAGTCATTTTCGTGTAGAAATAATTTGTTATTGTTCTTGTTTTTGTCCCAAATGGGTCTTAAATCATATCTTTGTTGGATGTATATATAATAAGCATGCTATATATTCTAATGACTTGTCTTTTTTGTTGATCTTTGATGTGTCATATGGTAGTGTGTCTTAAATCATATCTTTGTTGGATGTATATATAATAAGCATGCTATATATTCTAATGACTTGTCTTTTTTTGTTGATCTTTGATGTGTCATATGGTAGTGTGGCTTGTCATTTTGTTAAATAGTTATTACATTAAATCATAAAATAGTAAGTTATAATATACATTATACATTCTGTCTTCATGCGTCATTATTTGAAAGCACTAATAGTTAGTATAGCTAAAGAAAAAAATCATGTTTTCGAAGTCATCATATATAAGAACACACCATTTATTGAACGTATTAGTTAGTCACAGAGACACTTATCTTATACCTATTCCGTTACTTAATTGCTCGTCACATGTTGGGGAGGCCGATATACCAATGGGTATCTGAGTTTGTGATCTTATATCATTTAGTGTGTGATCTCGTCCAAGTTTTGTCTTATTTTAACTCAATTTTTCTTGTGATTTTCATTGTAGCTTGCTATTTTTTCTAATGGCTTCTAGCTTGTTAGTTGATGTCACTTTTTATTGTTAAATCCAATAGCACTTGAGATGATGACCAGGGGTGGATCTATTAAGAGCTTTTAAGGGCGCCTGGGATACCCCTCAAATTTCTTGCGAAGCACATAATAGTCCCGAATGGTTGAATGTATAAGAGTTTTTTTTCTTCTGTTTTACGAGTGTACGGTATAGTTTTTGGGATACTCCTAAATATTCCTTCTAGATCCGCCACTAATGATGACATGTAATTATTTTAATGTTAAATACTATTTTTCATTTAATGGACTTTGTTATAAAACAAGCTTTTTACCTCTAATTTAGATGACTAAAATCGATATTTTGTATTAAGAAAGGTTTGTACATGTTGAAATTCCATCACTCTAAAACCCGCTAATATTGCAAATTTGTTAGTTCCAACTTTCAATAGCAAGAACCTTTAAAGGGGTTGCACAATTGCAAAAGTTTATTCAGGTTAAGGCCTTGTGGGTTCTCATGGAAAAAAAATCGATAGCAAAAAGACAAGCATACATGCGTGCATGAAATAGCGTTAATAACTTAAAATAAGGAGTGTTGGATTTAAATAGTCCCAACTATCAACTATTGGTCGTCACTGATCTCATCTAACAAAATATGTGCTAGCGGTCCCACATTTTAACATATTGTTTACCAACGAACCATGACTAGCATATTGCCCACCTTGTAACAATCAACTATTGTCCACCACCAGTCCAAACTGACGTGGCATGCTTGCGTGCCAAATTCCCTCTTGCGTACCATATTTTCTCTTAGTATTATGTTAGTTATGGTCCGTTGGTAGGCAATATGTTAAAAGGTGGGACCGTCAGCACATATTTTGTTAGTTGGAACCGGTGACAGCCAATAGCTGATAGTTGGGATTATTCAAATCTAATACTCCTTTTAATAATAACAATGATAATTTATTAGTACTAAAAATGCAAATTGGAACATAAGGCGTGCTCGATGAGAAATAGCACTTTGTTCATATTTAAATATTTATTGTTGCACGTTACATGATGGTTTTTTATTCAATGTGCTAGCAAAGTAAAACACTTTATTCTTTATATCATGAAATTTGCTTCCAAATCATGCATCTGACCAAGTTACTGAGGTTTCACCCCATTGACTCTTAGGTACTGCAAGGGCCTTCCAAACAGCTTTAGATGCGTCAACAATATCATCTTTGCATCCCCTAGTAGAGTCACACTCGTCTACCACCATAGCCTGTACAGTTCTACCACTGTAGTTTATGTTAATATACTTAAAGCACCTTTGTCCACCATTGTACCACCTCGTGGACAATGCTACAATTAGCGTATCATCTGAGTGGTAGTGGCCATCACACTCAGATGGACCACCACCACTCCCGCCCTTCTCAAAGCTGTTAAGTGTCATTGTTGCATCTGTGTTACTAGATTGAGCATTTATGCACAATATGCACGATATGAATAAGGTTACAAGCAGGGAAACAAGAATAGTGAACTGCTTCATTTTATCTATGTGTTGATTGTGTTTGGTGTGGTGAAATTGATGCATGGGAGGTTGAATTTATATTGATTTTTTCTTTTGTCTCGTGGTTAAATGGTTAAGTAATTGCTTAGGGTATGTATTTAAGTTAGGTTGAAATTACAATGCTACCAGACCAGTTTTTGGAACATTAGCTTGTGTGATTAAATTAATCAAACATTTAAATATGTCAAAAAAGAAGAAAGTTAAGTTCATGAATCTTTTTGTGTTAAGTGTTTATTTTTTTAAGCAAAAAATTACATAAAACCCTAAAATCGGGAGTTTTGAATTTAAATAATCTCAACTATTAGCAATTAGCCGTTACCAGTCCCAACTAACGAAATGTGTGCTGACGGTCCCACTTTGTACATATTGTCTACTAACGGAGCATAACTGACATAATACTAAAAGGGGATTTGACACACAAGTGGGAATGTGACATGCAAGCATGCCACATTAGTTGGGACCGGTGGCGACTTATAACTGACAATATGTTAGTCATGGTCCGTTGGTGGACAATATGCTAAAAGGTGAGATCGCTAACACACATTTCGTTAGTAGGGAGCGGTGGCGGTAAATAGCTTAGAGTTTGGATTATTTAAATCCAATACTCCCTAAAAGTATAGTATTGTTCATTTTGGAATTTCTTCTAGAGCAGGGCTGTTATTCAGCTCATATCTTGGTCGAAAAAAGCTAGCTAAAAACCTCTATTTGAAACGATCTAAGCCGAGTAGGCACATTTTGTAGCAACTTTAAGCTTGATCTCGAGCCCACACTGACTCGACTTATTTACAATCCCGGGATCATCTATTGAGGCTCCATGCGGTGTCCTTGGGATGGTTGATAACCAACTGTAATGAGTTCATACTGTCAAAGAGCAACACATTTGAACAATTTATTTCATATATTAATGCAAGTATATTGAAGTTGTAAGTATAAATTTGAAGTTTGTATTGAAAATTACCAAATAAGTACCCCTAATATATATACAACTTTGTATTTAAACAATTTATTTCATTTATTATTAAAATCCAATACCCCTAATATATATACAACTTTGTGTTTAAACAATTTATTTCGTATATTAATGCAAGTATATTGAAGTTGTAAGTATAAATTTTAAGTTTGTATTGAAAATTACCAAATAAGTACCAACTTATTTCCAAAATAGGTAATAATTGTTGGCTAAGGATTAGTCAGACATTTTTTTCCCATAAATATTTTAGCTTAGCCTTTACGCTATGGTCTCGAGTTTCATTTAATGAAAGAAAATAAAGAATTTGAAAGAATATCAAGAAAAAAATCGTGTCCAGAGTTTTTTTTAAGAAGAGAAAGGGAACGTAATGGATGGAAAATTTTGGTTTATCTCTTTCATTTCTCATCATTCCATATCTTGGAGGAAATGATTTTTTAATCATAAAACACTTACTTTTCTTTTTATTTTCTTTCAACTCGGGAACACGCTAGTTAATTAAATATTTCCTTTCCACTGCCTTTCTTTTCTCTCCTAAATTTCATTTCTCTTCTTTTCCTTCGCTTATTAAACTCGGGAATACAGCGTTACATTTGCCGCCTTAGCCGTCATTTGACTATTTTGATAATTTTTAATGGGGAGTTGAACTTTAATAATCCAAACTTTGCCTGTTGTGGGAAAATTTTTAAGTACATATTATTATCAGCCAACGAGACAAAGTTTGAATTATTAAAATTCAATTCCCCATTTTAATTGGTCAAATGTCTATTTTAATGATTTCATATTATTCTAATCTTTATAAAGTTTATTCTTCGTAACCAGGAGTGAATCCACATTGATGGGCTTGGTTTCATGTGAACCCACTGCGTTTTGAAATTTTAATAGTTATTATTTATAAAAATCATGAGTGAACCCATAAGTATTAGGGAAATTGGATTTTAACACCATGAACTTTTAATTATTGGCCGCTGACATACTGAACTACAAAATTGTTCACCACCACACTGTACTTTCGAATTCTTGGCCTGTGTCACCCTCTGACTAACCATGGTTAGTTTTTTTGCTGACGTGACCATTTTTACTGACGTGACACGTCACCATGCCACATCACCAAAAATGGCCACGTCACCATGCCACATCAGCATAAATGGCCACGTCAACAAAAAACTAACCATGGTTAGTCCGAGGGTGACATAGGCCAAGAAGTTGAAAGTACAGTGTGGTGGTGAACAATTTTGTAGTTTAGTATGTCAATGGCCAATAATCAATAATTCAGGGTATTAAAATCTAATTTCCCTAAGTATTATTGAAGCTGAACCCTTCGTAAACAAGGATTCATTATTACACTTGAAGGCTATAAGTGTAAGATTGAACCCTTTCACAGTTTAGCAGAAAAGCCATTTGCCAGCCAAAAAAAGCATCCCCGGTTCAAATCCTCTCTGCTTTACTTTTTGTGTAACTTTTTTTATTTTCTTAGAAATGGAAGATAAGTCATAGGGTTGATGCCTTCATGGGTATTTGTTTGTGTAATTGAGATGTGTTGGGCATCTTTCAATTCCATCATCCAAATAAATACCAATTAACTTTTACTTTTTTGCTTATGATTTTGGTTTATTCAAATTTTATTATATTGTGACCATGTTTAGTTAGAGTTTATTATTATCTTAGATTTAACTTATTTATTAGTAGTTTTTTAATCTTTTCGTTTAGAATACGTACATTCTAATGATATTTTACTCAGTGTGTTCAAGTACGTTACTAAAGATACTTAAATAAGACATATAGTGTATGTAAAATCCTGTGAATAAAAATAAACTGCTTGTTAAAAAAGAAAATTTACATTAACAACGTTTTTATGCTTACAGATATTTGGTATGTTGTTAATTTGCTAATGCCTAATGCAATGATTATGTGATTATGTATATATGTGATGAACCTTGTCCGA
Organism: Ambrosia artemisiifolia; assembly: GCA_032199755.1. Lineage (NCBI taxonomy): Eukaryota > Viridiplantae > Streptophyta > Magnoliopsida > Asterales > Asteraceae > Ambrosia > Ambrosia artemisiifolia. The sequence continues at coordinate 46,451,891 of CM063527.1, read as the reverse complement.
TCAGAACCGTTAAACTGATCCAGATTTTTTAATCTCTGGTTATATAAAAGTATATAGAGCATTAAAAAACAGTAAATTCACTGGAAAAAATTCCGAATCCACCACTATTTGTAACTATCACCTTGTTGGTTTATAAATAGCAACTCTCAATGCAACTTATATTTAAATTTAGTGAAAAATCCAGGAAGAAACAGACACTAACTATGAGTGCTTAGTAATATACATTTGTATTTATATGGTTAATCGGCTAAAGGATTCTCATTATGTTAACATTCTTGTACACGTACAATAACATTAAAAAACGTTGACTCCTTTACAAACTTAAGTTCATCAATAGCATCTATGTGAATCACATATATATCCTCAATTTATTATGTTTTGCGTAGGCTTGACTTGTTCTTGTCCTTGTCCCGAACATGATTGCAATCCAAATCTTTGTTAGATGTAACAATCATGCGATAATAATGATTTGTCTTTCTTGTTATATTTTATTGGTCATTTGTTGTCTCGGCTCGTGGAACAAGTTTTATACTAATTATACATTCTGTAGTTGGTACAATATTTTGATTTTTTTTACTTAATAAGTATTTGTTTATCATTAATAAAAGGACAAATTTACAATAGGCTGACATGTAGATGGACAACAAGCTGCGTCACTACCTTTTTTAAATAGCGAAACCTAACCTATTGAAAACAAATCCCCGGTCCTTAGGGGTTGAGAAATTGTTATAAACGACCCGTTTTACTCAGTCAAGTAACCTGATAGCTTCCGGGGCCAAATAGTCAAAAGTATTGAAGGCCAAGGGGACAAAAATATATTGATTATCCACACAGGCTTTAGCATGCTTGTCAGTTCTCTTCGACTCGGCTTTTAGTATTGCTTGACGTGCCAAAAACTCAATATTTCTAAGCCCGATGACGGGGGACACACCAGCGAGATCCACGCAAGCATGTTTCCCACCCGCCAGCCAAACTCTAGAACATTAGCTGGGCGCAAAGTAGACCTCTCCTCACATGTCGTTATCTTGATTACTAACATACGTAGGTGTGAATTGCCAAGTTGTTTGAGATATGTAACATAAAAGTTGCAAAACAATAATCTATGTGTTGTTCTTGTTCATCTCCAAATAAGCCTGGAGGACAGGTAGGGCCGGCCCAACCATTTTGGAGACCTAAAGCGAACATCAAAATTGGGGCCATTTAGGCTTACCTAAGCCTAACAAAATAGACGGGTCGGGTCAGGTAACAGGTTCGGGTTAGAAACAAGCCCTAGCTAATTTGTGTTCTTACTGAGTCGATCGTGCATTGCTCGATGTTTGCAACCGGGAGGGTACACAATGAGCTGCCAGGAAACATACAGAAAAACCCTATCTCCTTTAATATTATCCTAAGAATTGAATTATATATATATACATTTACTAAGGCTTTTGTGCATAGTTTTTTGTACGTTAAAGTACAAGTGTGAGATGCTTTTAACAATTGATTAATTTGTTTGAGCCACACACACTTCAACTTTCATCTTTTCCTCTTCCTTCTTCCAGACCTTTCCTTTGTTTTCTGTTCTACAATCCAATCCCCTCCTTTTTCTCTTTCGTCCATTTCTGCTTCATCAATCGTAAATCTTCAGGTATCGCAAATATTCTTATTCGATACATTGAATTAGTTGTATTTCTATTTTATCGGATTGTTGAATTTTGTTCTCCATCTATTGTGTGTTAGGGTTACTACTTGCGTACACTCCGGTTGATCGGTTAAAGTATTCATGATAGTGAGTTGTGTGCTTGCTCTGGAAGTTATTTGATGCCCTTTTTATGTCGTTTTGCAGCTCGCTATGTTGATTGTCGTAGGTTAGCTGTAGCACTAGATTTTTGGAATGATATTAGATATTCTTATAGTTGTTTTTGCTAAACTGTTTTACGTTTGAAACAAAACTTAAAGCATAAATTTGGTATAGTTGTTAGTTACATCGTTTTGTATGCATCTAAAAAGTTAAAGCATAGATTTGGTTTCATTATGGAACCAGCAATGATGGGTAGGCATGTGGTTGCCTGGTTGTTATTTGTTATTAAAAAATGTTCATGAGAATATACATACACATCTTGCTTGGAACTATTTGACACACAATTAGTGTTAGACTTTGTTAATAAAAATCATCATTCAGTTGTTATAACTAATTTTATTTTCCAACAACCGTAGGTTGCAGTTGTCATAGCGGTGGTGGTGTTCTGGGGTTTGTGCAGCCTTTTTGGGTGAGTTTTAGACACTCTTACAGAGAGAAATACGGCGGTGACTTTTCGTCTCCGACTGTCTTCTTGCCAATGATTTTGCTGTTAACGGCCGTTTGTGAGTCGTCCATGGAGGCGACAAATTATCCCCAGTTTTTTGGGGTTTTATGGTTGGCTTTCCTTCATGTTGCCGTCTTTTTGGTTTAACGTTCAAGGTTTGAATTTGCGTGATGGTGGCAGTGATGAGTGTATAATTTTCACCGACAATTAGTGACGATGGCATGGTGAGGGTGGTGGATGGTGGGTTTATACCTACAACTCACCTCGCAGCCGAGAATCATTACAAACTCTGAGCCTAAAAAAGTCGTCTGAATTCTAACTTTTCACTCTATTTGAAACCCGCATACTTGCATATATATGTTTTCTACTATTTTTTTTGGTGGTTGTGAATGTTGGAAAACAGGAAGTAGCGGTCCTCATTTGATTGTCTATTTTGACAAAGCTTCTCATAGGCACTGCTGAAGGCGGTATAAAAGCATGGAATGTTGATGCAAAGACATTTGTCTGTGATCTCAGTACAACCACTGCAAGGTTTTTAACATTTAAACAACGGCTTTAATGCTTACTCTTTTCATATGTTTTCTGTTGCAGTGTTGTGGACCTAAAATGCAACCCCGTGGGACCAATATTTGTGTCTGCTGCAGCATTGCAAGGGTATGGCAATCTTCCAAATATATTTTTCACTCATATGTCTCCTTTGTTTATGATTTGGCCAAGGAACTTATGTAAAGAATATATGGTTTCCCCTATAATATTTGTAAGCAGCGTAAATTAGATTTGGAGCACTTGATCGCTTTTGGAAACTATAACGCTCGAGGGTCCTTGCAATGGGTTAGATGTTTCATGCATTATAGGTGTTTGATAAAATGTTTCCGTTATTTATGATATAAAAGGTATATATATGGTTATCATGTTCGCATCTAAGTGAGGACTGATTGATAGCTCATTATAGAAATTTAGGCCTCAACATTGTATCTTTGTTGGTTTAGTCCTGTCAGCAAATTCAGCCACATTCTATTCACGTTAATGTCATCGGCATTACGTGTGTATGTCTAGGTTGTCGCCGCAACGCGCGACACGGGTAAACATCTAGTTTTTGACAATTATGAGACATATCAAGTACCATAAATAAAATTTAAACATACCTATATGATTGATTGATGTCATTAGCACTCAACAAAGGTACATTTGGAGGAGCTACGGGTTGCATTACTTGCAATAACAAAAAGAGTAAAATGTTTAACGAATTAATTTGATAGTCCTAATAGTAATCTATAAATTAGCTTACTAGAACCTCAAAGAACTAACAGCAAGATTCATACAACATGATTTATTCTGTACCATATTAAATTGGACAAAACTCAACCAATACAAATGCACTCAGCCTGAAATCAGACATGATTCCATGGTTAAAAAAAGGGAAAATCACGAAAATAGCCGTTGACTTACCCCACTTTACGAAAATAGCCAGCTGAACCGACTCGGTTGGACATTCGACTCACCTTAACAGACTCCCAAGACCTTTGAGATAAACAGCCATTAAAAAGTTTCCACGTGTCCCTAAATCCTCCGAAACGTCTTTGAGACCTCTTGACGCTGTCGTGTCCTCTCCCATGAACTGGGAGACGTTCCAGCTGTTTTCGGCTCATGGCTTGAGCCGACTACTATTAGGCTCGAATTAATTTCTCGGAGACGTCTTCAGCCACTATTTTTGAATTTTTAAATTTTCCGTCTGACACATCTGACATAGAAAGACCACACAGAGTAGGAACCGACTTGGAGACTTCTCCGCCAACCATTTTTTTTATATTTTTTTCTGTATAAATGCTGTTTGTTTTTGGAAGTAATCAAACCCTGTTCTTCTTTCAAAAAATAAAATGTATATTCACTTCTTGATAATTTTTTTTTATATTATTATGTTCTCACATCTTTTTTTACATTTTTTTGTTATAAGTTATCAAAGGCTTGGATCGTTGTTACATTTGCGTAGAAATACTTGGATCGTTGTTACATTTGCATGTTGTATATCACGTGTAAAATGTAATTTCGGTTTTGTATTTTACAATATCCGACCCATCATCCACCTCCCTTATCTACGTCATGCCATTGTTGGAACATTTTTCTATCAGGCAGAAAGGACGATGGTCGAAGCTGTAGTAGTGGTGGACGCCGACGGCTCCTCTCGTCGGATGTAGATCAGCAAGATGCCATAAAGCATGTTACAGGCAACCACAGTATTTTAAACGCAACCACAAACCATGTTAGAATCAACCACAGAATTTTAAACGCGACCACAACCACAAACCATGTTCAAAGCAAACACAAACCATGTTAAACCCATTATGTTAAACGCAACCACAATATGTTAAACGGCCACCACTACCACTGGGCCACAGCCGGAAAATCACGGATTGCGAGATAGAGCGAGACAGACGTAGAGTGAGTAAGTCGAAGATGGCAGTAGCGGTGGTGTAGCTCCCCGTTTGCCATAACTAAGCTATCAGATATATGGAAATTGGAGAACTAGCCTTTAAGTTATTTTAGAACCACGTCAAAATGTGTTTATTTATTTTTTTCATGTAATACCGAGTAATTTGTATACCATTCAATCGGTCATTTGAATATATCTTGCAAGGATATGTACTGTTCCGCAAGTATTGATAACAACATATAATTATGTTTTACACTATCTTGTAGTGTTATTTATTTTTTAATAATAAAATAATATTTGAAACCAACATTATTTACGATTAAAAACATAAGAAACATTCTCATAACAAAAAACATAATTAAGATTACATAGGGCTGTTAAAAAAAAACATAAACAAACATTTTTCACACAAGCATCACCACCACATGCGTCATTATTTTCCAAAGCAAATACCACAACAATGAAAACGAACACCTTCGAAAGCTACCCGTTAAGCCTTTCCCTCATCATTTGCCAAGCAGAGATGTGTTTAAACTCTTTCTTTTGCTTGCACTCATACTCGACTTTGGTTATTGTGATGGCCACGTCTTCTGATGTGTCTGAAAAGTCTCGCAGTGTTTGATTGTGGTACGCGTTGAAGATTTGACATTTGGCATTCAAATCGTTCCATTTACGGTTGATCGAATCGATTGTTCTGTTCGAACTCCCTACCAAGCGATTGAACTCGTTTAAGATTCGGTACCACTTGTTACTATCATGATTGCTGGCTTCAACGAGTTGCCATCCTACTACAAGGGCGATTTCTTCTTCTTCAGTCCAACGACTTGGTGCCATTTGTGTCGTGTTGTTTGTAATCGGATTGGTGAGTTCGGATGGTGACAAAAATTTCGGTGGCGTTTTTTACGGTGATTTGACTCTGTCGTACATAGTTATTGTAAATTTCAGAAAAGACGTGTCGGTACAATTGACGTCAGAATTTGGAGACGTGTAAGCAATCAGTGAGATTTGACGTTTCAGAGACGTCACAGACTGGGATCCGTCTCTGTGTCGTCTTACTGAGTCGTTCTAATCATAAAGTTGTACACGTGTAAGCATGAAGTCAGACATAATTTAATTTGTAAATATTTTAATTTGTAAATAGAAATTATAAAGAATAGACAGTGAAAATTGCAAAATAATTTAATTTATAAATATTATTTTTTAAATTTTTTAATGTCAAACTCTTTATACTATTAATCTTTTTCTCTTATTCATATTTTCTTATATAAAATATAATTTAATTTCTAAAATTCTTAATGCACAACAATTTAAACGCAACTTATGAGATAAAACAAAAACAATGACGCAACTACTATTATAATTACAACGCAATAATAAATTATTATTTTAGTTATTAAACGCAAATCCAACATTTAGAACTATATTTTTACAACTTATGTTGTTTTTTAGACTAAGGTATAAATAAAATTTAGACGCAATTAACATATCTACAAAAAAGGTATTTTAAAAAAAAGGTTTAATAGTCTTCAGTCTAAAGACGAAAATACATACATCTTCGGACGCAAATTCTAAAAAAACAACTATATATTAATACAGAATGATAGTGATAAATAAATACGCAACTACGCAACTATAAATTTAATTTTTTTTTAACATTAAACTTCGGTATTTTATTTATTTATAAATATAAACTAAAAGTGAAATATCCAATTTACAGAATTCATGAAAAATAATTTGTCTCAAGTGTATTTGAAAAGTTTCCCTTTTTCGAGGAGTAGTTTGACTGTTAATAATCTCGTCTTGTCAGTTGCACGTCAGGTTGGACACGTAAGAGACGTCACAGAGTGGGTTCCGTCTCTGTGTCGTCTTACTGAGTCTCTAACTGGACTATATAAATTTGCATAACACTTCCTACAGATTCGTAACCCCTTTCCGTTATGTATTATATAGAAATATTCTTTATTTTTATAATACATCTAACCTTTAAGCTTTCCAATCCATGATGGTTTTAAGTCCTCCGCTCTTCCAACCGAAACCTAACGACTTATCTAAATGTTGTTCAATTATACTTGGATCGTTGTTACATCTGCGTAAATCTACTTGGATCGTTGTTGCATCTGCGCGTGGTTTAACCCGTGTAGAATGCATCGATGATGTGGTGGTCTACATTATTGGCAAGTTCATCCTCCTCCCAAATTCGCTGCTGCAAAGTCCCTTACACATTTGTGAAGGAACTTCAGCGCATATATTTGGGAGTTCTTGCCAGTGTGGTTTACACCGATTGTAAACTGTCCATACATATATTTCTTCGTCGCCCGTTGATGAAGGTGAAACAGGACAGTCGATGTAAATCACAACTCCAACTATTGTTACATAAAACGGCGATACGTGTTTCATATTTCTCGGTGGTCGACTTGTGCGCCGTATTAGTTGGAAAAACAATAGTTCTTTGTCTATGTAGAGCACATACATCATTCGAAACGATGGTTCAAAACAAATAATCGTTGGAATATCCCATCAACCCTACGGCCCACGTCCCCTACTGCTACCACCACCCGTCACCTGCTGCTCCTAATCTAACAAAGAGCAGAGGAAATCTCATTTTGTTCTGTCATGCACACTTGCAAAAACAAATATTTGAGGTGGATTAGTGAAGTTGGAAGGTTATGTGGCATACCTTCTGCACACAAGTACTTTAACCAACTTCATTAGTCCACTCAAATATTTCTTTTTGAGACAAGGAGTAAACTTCGAATATCAGGATCTAGTCTTCAATAGTTGGTTAGACATTTGGTGTTACAACAAAAAGAGACGATGGATGGATTAGACCCGGCAATGGAGGAAACCAGATCGGTTAATAAGGCGGTATATCCAAACTATTTCAGAAAATTGTCAGTTTGATATAAAATTCTAACGTCAGGACTAGTCTTCAATAGTTGGTTAGACATGTTGTATTACAACACAGGTGGTGTTTATTGTGTTTAGTTTTTTTGATAGTTATGACACTTTTGTAACAACTTTAGAAGAATTATGATCATGTATCAGTTATTATGTATTTGTCTATTATGTATTTTTTTCCCATTTGACCGTAAGCTTTGATTTCCCAAAAGTCATTTTTTAGCACGTTTTATAGCATCAATCGTCTCATGTGCATAATCTTATACCAAAACTAAAAATAATGTAATTTCCCATAAAAATACATTTAATTTCAAGTTTCGCTGTGAAGATCTTCGCGGGTTTAGACATGTATTTCATTTTGTTATAAAAATAAAAACTTATTCAATAAAATTATTAAAGAAGTTTATAACTATAACTTATACGCAAATACAAAGTAACTTTATTCGCAAATCAAAAGGTCTAAGTAGTTTTTGGTTTTCTTCTTCTAACTTATTTTTATTTTTAATATTTTAAATAATGTAAAAGAATTAGTACTGGGAGACGTGTAACCATTAAGTTGCTGATGGGACACCCAAGAGACGTGACATTGTGGCATCCTTCTCTGTGTCGTCTTACTGACTGTTGGCGTCATATTGGGACACGTGATGAGCTCACACGCCGGTTACTTCACAGAGTGCGATCCGTCTCTGTGTCGTCTTACTCCCATCATATTATGTTGTCAGTTCTTCCCCAAACAAAGATTTGTTTTTTGTAAAATCCGAAAGGGCAAAATAGTAATTCGACCAAAATGAACAAAACAAGAAAAGCAGAGCGGCAAATTACAAACATCACTGAACTGACTTTCAGTTTTTAAATACAAAACCGTTTGCTCAATTCAAATCAACACAGCTAGGGTTTTGTTTACTCTCTAAAATCAGAGAAACAGAAAGCTAAACCACAAATAAATGGCGTCGAAGTCAAAACCAGGTATTCATATACAATATTTGTCATAATGTTCTATTTTAATTAGTTATAGTTAACAAACCACATCATACTATACATATTATGATAAAACCCTGTTAGCATTCCTTAGCACACGATTATGTTAAATGAAGTTGCGTTTTTTATTATTTGAATAAATATTAAGCAATATATTGTAATGTGTAGCATTCCTAGCCATGTGTATTCTAATTTTTTATACTATTTAGCTTTGGACGCAAGTTGTTCCTTTTTGACATGTTCCTTTAAAAAATATAGATACTTCAAGATATCCAATTGTTCTATTTGCCCCTGATGATGATGATGATCAACCTATCAGCACATTGATAAAAAACAAACCTATTAAAATGAAAAGAGGAAGAGTTGTTGATTCAACATCATCCGATGAACATGTTGTGATAAAGAAGAAACTAAAAAAACAACAGAAGAGAAAACGTGTGGTAATTGTTGAATCGTCATCCGAGGATGAATCATCATCCCAGGAAGTTGTGGTATTAAAGAAGAAATCAAAAAAGAAACAGAAAAAGAAGCATGTGGTCGTTGATGAATCATCATCCGACGCTGTATTTGAGATTAAGTTAAAGTCGAGAAAAAACAAGAAACAAAAACATGTAGTTGTTGATTCTTCTTCCTCCGGGGATGATGGTAAGAAAAAGAAGAAAGCCAAAAATCTAAAAAAAACATCAAAAAAGAAGATGTTTCATGAAAAGAGTAAGAGCGGACACTATTTTGAGTACATGCACAGAAGAATAAAAATGAGATGCTCACCAGCAGAGTTTATGTCAGTAGTAAAGCTCTTGTCAGATGAACAGAAGGAAGACATAAGGAAAATCGGCTTCGGATCAATTTTGACATTTGATTATGATTCAACTGCAACGGCTTTGGGGTTCTGGTTGTTAATGAATTTTGATCATGAAACTTGCCAGCTGAATGTTGGTGATCGTAAACTTAACATAACAGACGTAACGGTGCATGAGGTGTTCGGAATCCCAATCGGTAAAATACCCGTAACAGAGAAGAACAGACCAAGAAAAGGGTCTGCAAAAACATTTGATGAATTCAAGAATCAGTTCCCCACAAGCAAAGTGACAGTAGGCAACATCGCGGCTTTGATCAAAGCAACTCAAGACGGTGGTCGCTTGTTTAAACTAAATTTTTTGGTGCTCTGGAACACAGTTTTCGGTGAAATAACAAAGTCGACTACAATAAACCAAAGGTTCTTGGAGTCAATTGACAGTGAAGATGAAGTTCAGGACATGAATTGGTGCGCCTACATGGTTGAATGTTTGAAAAGGACAAAATCAGAATGGAGTGGGTATAAGGAACTGTATAATGGTCCTATAGCTTTGCTAACAGTAAGTAACTAACAAAATAAGCTAGCGTATATGTTATAAATTCAACAAATATTCTAAATGCAAAAAATTATAATAATCTTATGTTGTCTGTGACAGATTCTGTACACACATGAGTTCAATAAACATAACCACTCAGAAGATGCATTGAGAAGACCGGCCATCAGCTACATAAGCTCATCAAAAGTCGCTGAAATGGAAGCGTATGTACAGGACAACGGTCCTTTTAAAGTTCATGTAAGTGAAGGTGCAGCAGGAAAACATAACGTGACTGAAGTAAGCCATGGAACTGAAAATGAAGTTGCCAATGCATTGGTCCTCTTACCGGAACAAAAAAAACAACAAGAAATGAGCCTTGATGACGATTACCAAATACATCGTGCTGAAAGTCCAAAAAGAACAGCTTTGCATAACTTTGATGATTTATTTGACTTATCGTGTTATGAAGATGAGATTCACAGAAATTGGACTGAGATGGATTTGGGAAAGGAGGGTGATGAAGATAAGGAAACCAAACAATCCAGAGAGGTAAAACGCAATTACTAATACTTGAAACGCAATTTATGTTTCGTTATTTTATTGTTAATGTTCTTTAGACGCAGGTTTAAGAACCTTTAAACGCATGTTTTTTTTTTTACATTTTGTTTCCATTTGTTTCAGGAATTGGGGTCCTTGATTGATAGAAACATTAAAAGATACCAACAAATTGAGAAAAAAATGAATGTAATGGTTGGAGTAATAAGGAATAAATATTCTTGGATTCCATCTTTGCTGGAAAGGTGCGACAAATGGGATGAAGTTACAAAGAAGAATGCAACGACATCCCAAAGTAATGATAAGGATGAAGAAAACAAATCTGCTGAAAAGGTGGGAAATTTTGAAGATCAGTTAGAAGCTCATACCGATAATCAAGTAGTTGATAATAGCAAAGGCGATGATGCTGAGGGTGAGAAAGTTGATAACATCAGCTTGAACAGAAATGATTTGGTTGCTGACCATGTGAGCGAAGATATGATTAACAAAACATCTGATATGGGGAAGGACGACACCATATCCAGTGAGTTGATTGGCGGAGATGGAATAGATGTTGATAAAATTGAAGAGGATAGAGAAGAAGGTCAAAATGGAGATGATATTTATAAAAATGATGATCCAGCTGGTGGGGTTGAGGTTGTAGAAGAAGCTCACATGTTGAATCTGGTAGATACTCAAAATGTTGAAGCTGAAAAAGTTGAAACAGAAGCAGAGAATAAAAGCGTGCTGAATGAAGATGGTTACGATGATTCAATTCATGATTTCGGTGATGTCGATACGGGTGTTAATGATGTTATATCAAAAAATCCATTTTGTCAGTTTGGTGCAGAAGACAACGTGCACACACCAAAGGCTCAACAAATCCCAAAATCTACATCCCCTGAAATTCAGCAAGACAAGGGTAAGGGCAAAGAGGAGGATGAAGACGGTCGAGGGAAAAGACAGAAATTCCCTGCACCACCATTACTTTCCCCGTACGTTAACAAACAAGTCTGCATAGTGGAGAAGTTAACGCGGGAGGAGCGGATAGTATATGAATACATCCTGGTGCCAACAAGAGAACGTTTGTAAGTTGGAAATATTAGTATAAAAATGTTTTGTTGAATATATAATTAAAATCTTGTTTGAGTCTCATTCTAAATATTGCAGCGATCATGTGTACAAGACGATATGGTTGGATTCACCGAAGGTAGTGATGGAGAGTTTGTGCGATGGAATATGGCTCCACCAAGGTGTAGTCGACACATGGGTGGAGATTTTGAACTATGAGGAAGTAACTAATAAAGGAAAAAGCTCTGTTCGTAGGCTGTTCCTCAACACCCAAACGCTGGTATGTTTATTTTTTTTAGACGCAGCCTATAATTATTATTAAAACGCAAATTATAAAATAACTGACCTAATAGAACGCAAGTAATATTAACAAACGCAACTATTGTCTATTCTAAACACATTGTTTTGATTTATTTGACAACATTCAGCCAGAGATTTACTATACCAGCACAAAATCAATGCAAGAAGCATTTGAAATTTTCTCCGGTAACGTACTAGCTATAATGGATAGAGCAGACGTTAGAAAAATAGATGAAGTTGATATAATCATCTGCCCCCTGCTGATAAGCCGACATTTCTACATGGTATGCTTCAATCTGAACGACTTAACCATAGAACTAATTGACAACTCAGCAGATGGAGGTAAAACATTACAAAGATACAAAGGAGTGCCGTCAAAGCTGGTAAAAACACACCGTAAAATTCTTAAAAATAAACTGTAATTATTCTTAAAGATTCACTGATATATTATTCAAATTATTTTGCAGAGTAAAGTAATGTGCCGCTTCCTGACCGTCGAATGCCCAGAAAACACAGAATTCCCCAAACTAGGAAAATCAAAAATAGAGCGCAGGGCAATGGAGTGGAGAACAACAAACAACGTTGTCGACTGCGGTGTTTTTGTAATGCGACACATGGAAACATACAAAGGGGAACAAAAGTGGTCATCTGGTTTTAAGCAAGAAGGGCCTCAGCAAGATAGGCAAATTAGAGATTTGAGGCGTAAATACTGCGCAAAGATTATCCTAAATGAATACAACACAGAAAGGGAAAAGATTATACGATTGGCAGAAGAACTTGACAAAAACCCTTATAAGGAAAAACTGCTCAACAACCACAAGGAAAAACTGCAGAAAAGACAAGATGAACTTATTGCAGACACGAAGAAAAAAAAATTTGAAAAAGAACATACATTTTTCTTTCTATTGTTTATGAACATGATACATTTTTATCTGTGTTGTCCTTTTTATATGTTTAATATGTCATATGTAAATTCGGTAATTTTGGTTATACGCTAGTGGTAATCTAATCAAACGCAAATGTTACTTAATTTTATACGCAACCTAATACGAAAGTTATTTTTTTTAAATATTAAAGTTTAAATTACATTTTAAAAAATACATTAATGTTGGGCGATGATACTAAAAAAAGGAATAAATTAATTAATGTATTATAAAAAGTGACAAAATTAACATACACCATTTTAAATACATGTCATTTCACAGAATTAATTTTTGTATTAATTTTTTTTGGAACGTGGATAGTCATGATGAACTGCACACTGCTCAACTTATTATAAACCCTTGTGATCTTTGAAACGTCAAAAGTCTTTTGATCTTCTATAGAACCTAAACACTATAAATAATAACATCAGTTGTACACATTTTAACACACATCTACAACATCAATCTCTCTTGAAACCCCCCAAAACTAAAGTCACTTCAAACACTAAACAAAACATGGCAGCCAACGCAAGTCTAAGCATATGGTGGTATGAGCAGAGAACTTTCAACCTGATGATGAGTAATAACAAAAAATTTGTGTACAAATGTAAAGAAAGTGTGCTACGAAATTGTACCAAGGAGGTACTGAAAAGAATGTTGGCTTTAGGTATTCCACATCTAAGCCATTCAACAGAGGTGGACAAACTCTTTGATGTTTTGAAGAAAATGTCTAAGCATTGTGAGCTGAGGGGAGTGAGCAGATGGGAGTTTTTTGAAGACAGATTTGAGGTGGACGTGACGTTTGAAGACGGAAGAGTTGAAGAATTCCAGCCTAAGTATATATCTTTCTCCACTGATATGGGTTTTCTGAAAAACCTGTTGGATAAGCCACTGATAAATGTTAGTGGTTCTGAGTTTGGTTCAAAACTTGTTTCGATGGTCAGGGCACAGGTTGAATTGTGGTCTGGTATGGACCCAGAATCAGACTACGAAGAGGAAGAAGGAGACCTTGATGAGTACAACTTGTATGACCCAGAGCTCATGGAGGTTCTTGAGGAGGACATGAATAATTTCTCTCCTTAATATTTTTAATTGTTTTTAAATGTTTCGTTTATTTTTAATGTATTGGAAGATATTTTTTTGGTAAAAACGTGACCGATCGATTACACGTAGTGGCATGTCTACTCGATAAAATTGGATTGAAACGTAAAACTAAAAATGTACCTAACATACATAGATGAAGTTCAAAGCAAAATAAAAAAATGAAAAATGTAGGGGTTTAGTGTAAAAGCTGAAAACTAATAGTGTTAAATTAAATAAAAGTAAATAAAAAACAAAGTTGGGTACAATCTATATAGCATTAGGTGGTGGGATTGACGCATCCTCACCCGCCCGTTCTACGTCGGCGCAAAGACAACGGATGACGCAGGAGTCGCCCGCCCGTTCTACGTCGGCGCATAAGACTAGCGTGTTTGTAACGGATGACGCAGACTTGCCCGCCCGTTCTACGTCGGCGGGACTGACAAACTGTGAAGCTTCTGCAGCAAAAGGAGACAAAGCTTCACCAACTCGCGTGCTATTGTCTATTGTTTTCTTATTTGACGTATTAAAATTTAGGTATCTATAGAAAATTTTTAATTAAAATGAACACATTAACCTTCATTTAAAAACTTCCAAATTACATCCATTACATGCTTAAAGTTAAACATAAATATAATATGGACGTAACAACTGCCACGCCGAAACATACTTGAAGTATTCATCATAGTCCAACAGGTAGTCAATCTGTGACAATTCAATGAGGAGTTCTTCGGACTCGTTTGGCTTTTCCTCTTTGTAGGCGTTCAACAATTCTTCAAAGATGGTGCACTCCGCTTTGACATCTCGAAATTTTTGCTTCACTTCTTCGGCCGAGCGGTTAGTTTGACCCTCCATAAGTGTTTTAAACTCGGTAACAACTCTATTCCAGAATGGAGTAGCAGGAAATTCATGGCTAGCGTCAGAAACTCGGGTGCTTTCGCAAACATTGCGCCAGGCAAGTGTAATTCCTAGAATTTCTTCTTCGGTCCAGGAGTCCATTTTTGTTCTTTAGTTCATGTGATACGTTAGAAGAGATGTGAAGAGTAGGTGAAGAATGTGTAGGTATATATCGTGTAAAAAACGATGTAATTAAAGCGTAATTAAATTACTTATAAAATAATTTAAAATATTTAAATGGACGACTGTTCGTATGTCAGAGACAAGAAATGAAAACAGATGTTAGAAGACTGTTCGGACTTAAAGTCGTTTTTCACTGTCTAAAACGTCATAGAGACGGTACACGTGTTAAGCATTGAGACGTCAAAGAGGGGACAAGTCCCGAGATGTCAAAGAAGTATTCCGTCTCTGTGTTGTCTTACTGACTCTAAGAGATCAAAAAGAGGAGGAGGGATTTTCCCGGTAGTTTATAAATTCCTCGCTAAATTTGCATTTGCATTATAATCAAAAAATGTTTTCACATATAATTTTACCAAAATTTTCAAACACAAATCAGTTTTTCTTTCACATAATATAATATATTAATTATGTTATTTATCAAAGCTAATACTATCAAATTATGTCAACATTCCACCAAATTTTTTGGATCGTTGTTACAACTGCATAAAACTACTTTGCCTTTTGTCTGATAGTCTATAAAATTGCAACGATGGTGAACCTCCCATTTCTATTTCCTTAAGCGTTAAAATTACCGTTATCCACGTGTGCAAGGACGTCTGTGGATTTGTTTGGAGTAGTGGACACCGACGAGTTCCTTGATCACACGTGGTGTAACGGTTAATCATTATTGCCGATAGGATATGGGAGAATTCGGTTTTATGATTCCCTTCCAAAAAGGCAACATGTTCTTGTTGTGTTTCAGGAAGAGAAGGGAATCTTTTCAAATTTGACTTATGGTATCAGCCGTTACCGGTAAGTCATGTTTATAAAACTCGTTCACCATTAACCGAAACAAATTACGAAAGCAGCAGACGTGGCAATTCAATGGCCGTCTTGCTATGTTGGTAATTTATTTACAAGGACGTGTTGGTGTGCAATCATTAAGTCATGAGGTAAGGTGTCATATGCGGTACCCCATTCCAGTTGGAACTAGTTCACAACGTCACTTGTTACTGGAGACCTCATTATTCCAAAGGCTGTATTCAACACTTAAAACTATACGGACATGGTGGTTTGCAGTTTTCAACCTCGTCGTCAACATCCTAGGCAAAACAATTCGTGGAACAAGCGCATGGCTGTTTTCATTATTGTAATAGCATTAAGGGTTGTTCCAATTTCTATTCCAATAATAATATAACATGTACGTATATTGTATTGCATATTATATGATGATACCCCATTCCAGTTGGAACTAGTTCAAAACGTCACTTGTTACTGGAGAGATCATTATTGCGAAGGCTGTATTCAACACTTATAACTATACGGACGTGGTGGTTTGCAGTTTTCAACGGCGTTGTCAACATCCTAGGCAAAACAATTCGTGGAACAAGCGCATGTTATTGTAATAGCATTAAGAGTTGTACCAATTTCTATTCCTAAAATAATCTTACATGTACGTATATTGTATTGTATTGCATATTATATTATGATAAACTTTAAGGTAAAAAACTTGAATAGTTTAAAAATTATTTTGCATATTATATGTTTAAAGTCCTTGCGTCTGAATATTAAACAATTGCGTTTAAAGTCCTAGCCTCTCCCTCTATGTTTATTTACAAAGATTGTCACACCATCTCCAGTGGTGAACAATTATCACTAATTCAATTAAAAAAAATAATAAAAAATAAGTTATAAGATCGAAAACTATATTTTTCTATAAATAACATCTTATTCAAAATTATTAAAAACATACTTGTTTTTTCAAAAAAACTATATTTTACTATATAAAATTTAAAAGGGGTTTGGTTGGGTTGGGTAAAGTACCTTGCTTCCCTATCCCAATAAGTCAAAGACGTCTCCCATCTTTGGATAAGAATTAAAATCGTGTCCCAGTTCCCGAGTCGTCCACTCACATTATACGGTTTCCTTTGCCGACCTCACTAAGAATTCTTTCCCATTGTGAGAAGCCACAAAGACACTTCAATAAATTATTTTTTCAAAATTTTAAAGTTATTTCCCATAACCATCTCGGGACCACACCGACAACCCATCCGAAAAATACCTGGACCACATCCCTGTCCGAAGGGAATTCCGGCAACTCCTTCAACTCCGCCGACCAATCCCAATTCCGGCAACTCCTTCAACTCCGGAACTCCTTCAACACCTACGACCAATCCCAATTCCGGCAAATTCTTCAACTCCGGTCCCACAGGTAAGGACCACAACACCTTTCGGTGCTACGTCACCACAAAGTTTATCCAAACAACCACATTTGGACCCGACCCTGTTTAAATAGTAAAACCCGACCCGTTTGACAAGTCAAATGAATCCAAATAATCCGTTTGACAACCCGAGGGGAGATCTGCAGGTCACAAATCACGATGAATATGTTCTAGATCAGACTTGGGCGGTACAAGGGAATCTCCAACCGAATTACAACCAACAAGAAGGGATTTATATCCACCCACCGAATTATATCCAGCAACAGCTTTGTAACCAGCAACAGAGTATCGATTATATCCAGCAAAACAGCTTCAACTACCAGGCAGCAAATTATAATTTTCAGACAGCTAATTCAATGTGCCAGCAAACAAGTTTGATCCAGAATCAGAATTTTAACCCGCAACCAATTTGTTGCCCGCAAATGAATCTTTCCAACCCACAAAATGGCAATATTGCCAACCAACAAATTCCCAACGACGACGTTCCAGTTGTAAGTTATTATTTTTTACATTTACTTCATTTTTTAAACTTTATGTTCGTTGCTTATGTTGATTGAGTGTGTTTAAAAATTTTGCCTGCATAGGAGTATTTTAGTGTAAAGGTCCGAATTGCTTGGACTTTTTTAGACAAGATGAAAAAAAAACTTCGAAAATTAGGAGATAAAGGCCGCTCCATAGAAACCAAATTTAGGACTACTTGTTTTGGCCACTTTTTGGATGTTGAGGCGAGGGTATGCTGTAGCAACGTCTTATACGGTGTTATTCAACATGAGGTTGTTACAAATTACCCACAAGACGGTATTTATTATAGAATAGGGGAACAAGAAATATTCTTTAGCCCTAAACAGTTCTGTCTAGTAACCGGTCTCCGGCTCGGCGTAACTCACTGGGTACCGCTTCACCATCCCCAGTCTTTCAGAAGAAGATTTTTTGGACGTAACGATTCGCGTAAAGTGTGTGTTGAAGATGTTGTGTTGCTTTGTAACGCCCCAAAACCCGAATTTATAACTTTAGTAGCATGTTTTAATGTGTTATGGTATGGGGTGAAATAACTAAGCATTTAAGTTAGTAGGTGCACAAGTAAATGGAAATATAACAAGGTTTTAGTCAAAATTGGATGGGTATCAAACATGAAGGGTTGGAATTGTGAAAAACCCAAAAACCCACTTGTGGTGGGTTGATATGTACGACACACACACACACAATTCAGGAGATTCTTGTGCCTTGTGTGTGTGTATGTGTGTGTGGGTGTGCTTCTACCCCAAATCAAGAGAAAGAAGAAGAAGAAGAGATGATGCATGAAGCTAATTATGGGTCATCTAAGGTTTACATACATCAAGGTACCTTTAATTTGGCTTATTATGAGGTTAGGTTTGTTTTTGAATGTGGTGAAAATCTAGGGTTCATGTGAAAACGTGAATCAAGGATGGATGAAGGTGTCTAGAGGTTGATAGACACTAAAGGATCCATAATTTGTGATACTACATAAAGCTATGCTTGATTTATGTGCTAATTAGGTTGTTTTACACCTATGTTGGAAGTGGGTATTGGTCTTGGGGTAATCCAAGACCATTCTTAGTAAATTAGTTGTGAAATCATGTAATTGTAAGAATAATGTGTAGTAGATGACAAGCATGTGGGGAAATTTTGGTTGTGATTGAAGGTGATTACTCATTTGGTGGAATGTGTGTATTAGGAGCTTGTACATTGAGCTTAGAATGTTGTATGCACACCAAGTGTTTGATGAAATGTCTAGACTAATACAATGTGTGAATTTGTAGGCAAGTCTTGACAAATGTGAAGTAAGGTGATAGTAGATATGCTTGATGGTAGGTTAACATAAAGATTGTGTCTTTGAAAGAGTTCATGTGTGAACTAGTTGATTGTATGTTTTGGTAGGAAGTATGCATTAGTAGTGTGTCCACTAATGCTTAAATACTATGGTTGGAATGATGAATAATCTTGCATGTTAATGAGATAGGAATGTGATGTTTATGGTGTGTTTTATGTGATCTAATCATCAATATGGACATACGTCCTAAGTAGGAAGTTTGTATAGTTGGAAGTTGACTTTCTGAAAAGGCAACAATGGATAACTAACATGGTTATGTTTGCTAATATGATTGTGGATTGAGGAAAATCATGTGGTATATGTTAGAATATCTAGTTGACATACTTGATGATATGTTGGATTGCTTGATTGATAAACAATGTGGTAGTTAATCATGTGATATGCATATTAGTAGTGGACCAATGAAAGTCAATGTGTTATTTGATGGAGAATGATTGTTAGTATGATATGATCATGTGTACTAACAAGGATGTGAATATGGTGATATGAAAGGATAGGAAAAATGGACTCAAGCATAGGGAGCTAATGGGTCAAGTCGGGACAATAAACAAGCAAGAACTTGGAGTACACAAGGTAAGTGGTTCTTATTCCACTTCGGATAATAAATCTTAACATGTTTATGTGTTGATAGTAGTACGAGGACCGTGAGATGTTGGTACCTAAATAACAAGGATAAGGCTTGAATAGGAGTTTATAATGGTATAAACGTGGCTTTGGAACGGGTTGGAACGGATCGAGTCGAGGTGGAAAGAAGGAAGAAAAAGTTCAAGATTTTCACCAGGTCCACAGTAGGCCTACGGCCTGGGAGTACCCCTACGGTGGCCCAGGGACACAAATTCCCACCGTAGGGCAGGCCTGAATGGCCGTAGACTTTGAAGTCCAGACCGTACCCCTACGACCATACAGTAGGGGTACGGTGGTCGCTGCAATGTTTGTAACTCCCTCATTTAAAGACCACTTTATGGTGCCTTTTGATTATCTTTTCCAATCTAAACGTTTCTCATCATCAAGGAAGGATGGAAAGGAGAAACAAAATGGGAAAAATGCAGACTCCACCGTAAGGTACGGTGGCACCGTACCTTACGGTAGCCCGATGTTTTGCTTAGGTGCGCGACCCGTAATTGCGTTTAACGCACCAATTAGCATCGTTGGACCTCGTGTGGGGCCTTGTAAGGGTGTAGCAAGTAATAGTAGTGTGGTTATGTAAACATGATCGTAGTACGGAATGGTACAAGTGCGTGTAGTTTAATCGATGCATTATCCGATGGCATTAAATACGGTAAGTAGATCACCATGATTATGTAGTATTGTAGATGAGATGTACATATAAGTTCTCATGCTCGGGTTAGAGGAAGAGAGTTACTTGTATGTATGATAGCATTATTTAGGTAGAAGTAGTATACTTGTATGTATGGTGGTATTGTAGGTGGAGATGTATGCTTGTATGAATGGTAGTATTAAACGTGGGAGCTATACTTGTATGTATTGTATGTTTTGTAGCAATACATGTGGGAGTTATACTTGCACGTATTGTATGTATTGTAGTAACACATGTGGGAGTTTTAGGCTCGTATGTATTGTATGTATTGCAGTAATACATGTGGGAGTTTATACTTGTATGTATCGTAGAATTTGCATGTATTGCAAGGTTAAAAACCTTTGCTATGAGAATGATACGAGATGCAGGTATGTAAATACGATTGCAAGAGACATGGAGGTTCGGATCGGGGTAACCCACCCGAACTTGAGAGAAGGATTACAGACAGGATCACAGAGGATTGTGGGATGCTACTTCGTGTTATGAGTAGATTACATGAGGTCACTCATTGAACTAACGTATTGGTTATGTGGTGGATGCAGGTTGTCTGGGTTACCTAACTTCTCCAAGGGAAGGATGGAGATCGAGCGAGGAGGCGGATTGTACGTGGTCACGGATACCTAACCAATAGAGTCGAGTCCTGTTGAATGTATTAAGAAATAACTTAAGATGTAACACCAAATTCCTTAGTAGAACCGGTTTTCTAAACAATTATGATTGTTTTATAAATGAAATTTTTCGGTTGGTATTTTTCCGCTGCGAGTTTTCTGTAAACAGATTTAGGGTGTTACAAGTTGGTATCAGAGCCCTGGTTTGAGCGAAATCTAGTACAAGGAAGTATGTACTCGAACTCAAACTTGTGTGCTCCTGAATGAAATGACCCGTACAATCCAAGGCTCGATCAAGACCCAAAGGTAGAATTTAATATTAACTCACATGACATGTAAAAGCTAATTGTGGTGTTCATGTTAAGGTGAGCTTTTGTGGATAATGAAGAGATCTCAAGGACACGATCCAACATAGATCGCGGAGGTTGTAGATATGATGTGACAATCTCAGGTACGCGATAATTGACTATTTATACCCGGGGGAGGAAAATCCTCAGGGGTGGTAAAACATAGAAGGAAATCGAAATGTGGCACGAAGCTGAAAACCAGTCCTCAGGCATAAGGTAATGATTACATGAAGGCACGTGGATAACATGTGGACTGTACACCTGGCCAGTGCACAAGAAACATGCTACACACGTGGGACCATGAGAATCATTACAGGTATGCCCGGTGGAATTGGAAAGTAAGTAGTCGTGTGGGTGAGTAGTTGGAATGAAAAGTTTGAGTCCGTAGATAAGTACGGATCAAATCAAAATAATAGAAATACCCTTTGTGGGTTAAAGTGGTGATTGACCTTAATGGGTCAAGTGGTAGAATTACCCTTTATGGGATAAAATGGTAGAATTGACCTTAAAAGGGTCAACAAAGTAGAAAAGCCCGTATGGGTTAAAACAGTAGAATTGACCTTAAAAGGTCAAATGGTGGAAAAGCCCGTATGGGTTAAAACAGTAGAATTGACCTTAAAAGGTCAAATGGTGGAAAAGCCCGTATGGGTTAAAACAGTAGAATTGACCTTAAAGGGTCAAATGGTGGAAAAGCCCGTATGGGTTAAAACAGTAGAATTGACCTTAAAAGGTCAAATGGTGGAAAAGCCCGTATGGGTTAAAACAGTAGAATTGACCTTAAAAGGTCAAATGGTGGAAAAGCCCGTATGGGTTAAAACAGTAGAATTGACCTTAAAAGGTCAAATGGTGGAAAAGCCCGTATGGGTTAAAACAGTAGAATTGACCTTAAAAGGTCAAATGGTGGAAAAGCCCGTATGGGTTAAAACAGTAGAATTGACCTTAAAAGGGGCAAATGGTGGAAAACCCTTATGGGTTAAATTAAGTGGAATGACCATGATGGGTCAAAATTGTAGAAATACCCTTATGGGTTAAATTAAGTGGAATGACCATGATGGGTCAAAATTGTAGAAATACCCTTATGGGTTAAAATGGTAAAATGACCGGGATGGGTCAAAATTGTAGAAATATCCTTATGGGTTAAAATGGTAAAATGACCGGGATGGGTCAAAATTGTAGAAATATCCTTATGGGTTAAAATGGTAAAATGACCGGGATGGGTCAAAATTGTAGAAATATCCTTATGGGTTAAAATGGTAAAATGACCGGGATGGGTCAAAATTGTAGAAATATCCTTATGGGTTAAAATGGTAAAATGACCGGGATGGGTCAAAATTGTAGAAATACCCTTATGGGTTAAGATGGTAGAATGACCATGGTGGGTCAAAATTGTAGAAGTACCCTTGTAGGTCAAATTGGATGGAAAGACCTTAGCGGGTCATAAGGGCTGGAAGGACCTTAACGGTTCATAGGGTCGAGGTCATGTATGATAGGTAGGAGAACCCTAATGGGGCAAGGTTGGAAGGACCTTGATGTGTAAGGATGGGTAATAACGTACGGTAACTAAAATAGAAACGGATTGTTCAGGAAAGATGTATATAATTAGACATTCTAATAGAAACAAATTTTGTATAGACTATTGAAAGTCAGTTGTTATGAATATAAGGGGTATGAATAACCAATGATTTTGTAGATACGAATGGTCAAGATTATGGACTTGACGAAATCTACAAGATGGATGATATGAAGATAATGAGTTGGAACTAATTGTGAATGAATTAAAACAAGATAAATATGGCATGAAATTATTAAGGAGAAAGTTAAGCCGACGATGAGATGATCGGTTAACATTCCGGAAGGAAGGTTAGTGAATTCGGTTGTTTTATGATCGTCAAGTAGAGAATCGATATGACAATAGTACCCACGTAGGAATGTATGATATCTTACGTATGTGTAGCTTGAATGTTTGGCCTTTAAAGGACAAGAAAATAAATGAGTCTTAACATTGGACTCGGTGTTGTTAAGCAAGGGACATACGTGTCTACAGTAGATAGTGTACGAAATGGACTAACAACCGAATAGGTATGAACATAATGACTCTAACACCTGCCAGGAAAGGGGTGGAGTGAGTATAGGAAATATATTTCTCTTGTAGGGACTATAGGACGATGTCAGACTCCTAGGTCGAGTACGAATAAGGGAGGGTGAAGCAGTAGCTGGGTAGTAGTAATTTGGTATACCCGATAATTGCGAGAAGGCTTGTGTTAATATTAGGGGGTGTGGACATATAATTATGTCTAGTCACGATCAAAGTGGTAGTGTAGCCTATAATGTAAGCTTGCGATGTGGCATAAATCTTGAATGAAAGCGGTTTCGGGGACGAAACCTTCTTTAAGGGGGGTAGACTTGTAACGCCCCAAAACCCGAATTTATAACTTTAGTAGCATGTTTTAATGTGTTATGGTATGGGGTGAAATAACTAAGCATTTAAGTTAGTAGGTGCACAAGTAAATGGAAATATAACAAGGTTTTAGTCAAAATTGGATGGGTATCAAACATGAAGGGTTGGAATTGTGAAAAACCCAAAAACCCACTTGTGGTGGGTTGATATGTACGACACACACACACACAATTCAGGAGATTCTTGTGCCTTGTGTGTGTGTATGTGTGTGTGGGTGTGCTTCTACCCCAAATCAAGAGAAAGAAGAAGAAGAAGAGATGATGCATGAAGCTAATTATGGGTCATCTAAGGTTTACATACATCAAGGTACCTTTAATTTGGCTTATTATGAGGTTAGGTTTGTTTTTGAATGTGGTGAAAATCTAGGGTTCATGTGAAAACGTGAATCAAGGATGGATGAAGGTGTCTAGAGGTTGATAGACACTAAAGGATCCATAATTTGTGATACTACATAAAGCTATGCTTGATTTATGTGCTAATTAGGTTGTTTTACACCTATGTTGGAAGTGGGTATTGGTCTTGGGGTAATCCAAGACCATTCTTAGTAAATTAGTTGTGAAATCATGTAATTGTAAGAATAATGTGTAGTAGATGACAAGCATGTGGGGAAATTTTGGTTGTGATTGAAGGTGATTACTCATTTGGTGGAATGTGTGTATTAGGAGCTTGTACATTGAGCTTAGAATGTTGTATGCACACCAAGTGTTTGATGAAATGTCTAGACTAATACAATGTGTGAATTTGTAGGCAAGTCTTGACAAATGTGAAGTAAGGTGATAGTAGATATGCTTGATGGTAGGTTAACATAAAGATTGTGTCTTTGAAAGAGTTCATGTGTGAACTAGTTGATTGTATGTTTTGGTAGGAAGTATGCATTAGTAGTGTGTCCACTAATGCTTAAATACTATGGTTGGAATGATGAATAATCTTGCATGTTAATGAGATAGGAATGTGATGTTTATGGTGTGTTTTATGTGATCTAATCATCAATATGGACATACGTCCTAAGTAGGAAGTTTGTATAGTTGGAAGTTGACTTTCTGAAAAGGCAACAATGGATAACTAACATGGTTATGTTTGCTAATATGATTGTGGATTGAGGAAAATCATGTGGTATATGTTAGAATATCTAGTTGACATACTTGATGATATGTTGGATTGCTTGATTGATAAACAATGTGGTAGTTAATCATGTGATATGCATATTAGTAGTGGACCAATGAAAGTCAATGTGTTATTTGATGGAGAATGATTGTTAGTATGATATGATCATGTGTACTAACAAGGATGTGAATATGGTGATATGAAAGGATAGGAAAAATGGACTCAAGCATAGGGAGCTAATGGGTCAAGTCGGGACAATAAACAAGCAAGAACTTGGAGTACACAAGGTAAGTGGTTCTTATTCCACTTCGGATAATAAATCTTAACATGTTTATGTGTTGATAGTAGTACGAGGACCGTGAGATGTTGGTACCTAAATAACAAGGATAAGGCTTGAATAGGAGTTTATAATGGTATAAACGTGGCTTTGGAACGGGTTGGAACGGATCGAGTCGAGGTGGAAAGAAGGAAGAAAAAGTTCAAGATTTTCACCAGGTCCACAGTAGGCCTACGGCCTGGGAGTACCCCTACGGTGGCCCAGGGACACAAATTCCCACCGTAGGGCAGGCCTGAATGGCCGTAGACTTTGAAGTCCAGACCGTACCCCTACGACCATACAGTAGGGGTACGGTGGTCGCTGCAATGTTTGTAACTCCCTCATTTAAAGACCACTTTATGGTGCCTTTTGATTATCTTTTCCAATCTAAACGTTTCTCATCATCAAGGAAGGATGGAAAGGAGAAACAAAATGGGAAAAATGCAGACTCCACCGTAAGGTACGGTGGCACCGTACCTTACGGTAGCCCGATGTTTTGCTTAGGTGCGCGACCCGTAATTGCGTTTAACGCACCAATTAGCATCGTTGGACCTCGTGTGGGGCCTTGTAAGGGTGTAGCAAGTAATAGTAGTGTGGTTATGTAAACATGATCGTAGTACGGAATGGTACAAGTGCGTGTAGTTTAATCGATGCATTATCCGATGGCATTAAATACGGTAAGTAGATCACCATGATTATGTAGTATTGTAGATGAGATGTACATATAAGTTCTCATGCTCGGGTTAGAGGAAGAGAGTTACTTGTATGTATGATAGCATTATTTAGGTAGAAGTAGTATACTTGTATGTATGGTGGTATTGTAGGTGGAGATGTATGCTTGTATGAATGGTAGTATTAAACGTGGGAGCTATACTTGTATGTATTGTATGTTTTGTAGCAATACATGTGGGAGTTATACTTGCACGTATTGTATGTATTGTAGTAACACATGTGGGAGTTTTAGGCTCGTATGTATTGTATGTATTGCAGTAATACATGTGGGAGTTTATACTTGTATGTATCGTAGAATTTGCATGTATTGCAAGGTTAAAAACCTTTGCTATGAGAATGATACGAGATGCAGGTATGTAAATACGATTGCAAGAGACATGGAGGTTCGGATCGGGGTAACCCACCCGAACTTGAGAGAAGGATTACAGACAGGATCACAGAGGATTGTGGGATGCTACTTCGTGTTATGAGTAGATTACATGAGGTCACTCATTGAACTAACGTATTGGTTATGTGGTGGATGCAGGTTGTCTGGGTTACCTAACTTCTCCAAGGGAAGGATGGAGATCGAGCGAGGAGGCGGATTGTACGTGGTCACGGATACCTAACCAATAGAGTCGAGTCCTGTTGAATGTATTAAGAAATAACTTAAGATGTAACACCAAATTCCTTAGTAGAACCGGTTTTCTAAACAATTATGATTGTTTTATAAATGAAATTTTTCGGTTGGTATTTTTCCGCTGCGAGTTTTCTGTAAACAGATTTAGGGTGTTACATGCTTTTTAAGTCTGATTGGACTACCTTAACGGAAGATGATTGTGTTAGAATTTGTATTTTGATGATGATAGAGCACTGTTTTAAAGGAACCCAAAGCAATGGGCAAGTTGATCCGAAACTCATAGATTTGGTTGATGATTTGGAAGTTTGTAACAACTATGCTTGGGGGAGTTATTTTTGGGATGACTTGTGGCCACAGTTGTATGATTTGATCGGACGAAGAAAGAAACACGCAAAGAGTGTCGCCGTTACTGGATTTATTTGGGCATTCCAGGTATTTGTTTAGAATAATAATTGTTTCATTTATTCCAATTCGATTGTTTGTCTTACAAGTTCTGTATGCAGATTTGGATATTTGAAATTTTTCCCGAATTTAAAATTGGGCAAAACAAATTTTTCATTAGACAACAACTTCCTAGATTTCTAGGATGGGGAATATGTAAAAGATTAGCTATGGGTACTGTTGAGAACATCCTCGCGATTGCAGCTAAGGTAAGTTTCAATGCTCAAGGTTTTACAACAATTTGTTTATGGTACCCGAATATTAATGGCAAATTTATAACTCAGCATGTTGATTTTAAACCTCTCAATTATCTGGTGGCGACCGAGTCGGAGATGCAATCCGATTGGTACATTTCAAGTTCTGCTTTCCTGGATGCCCAGATGGCAATGAGAAATCAACAACTGCAGATTAATAATGTTACACAGAATCACCAGGGCAATCCTGCAGCTGATATGCTTCAAGTTAATGATGGGGGTTATCATTATCACCAGTCGAATAATGTTGATGATTCGCAGAGTGATTTAAAATCAATGATTAAAACATTGTTGGATGAACAAACCAATACGTTGCGTGACTTGTTTAACGAGGTATCATTTACTGTCATCGTCTTATTTTATGTAAACATAGCTTACTGAACCATTTTAAAATAGCTGCCTATTTTCGTAAAGTGGGGGAAGTCAACGGCTATTTTCGTGATTTTCCCATAATTTAACATACATCTTTGCTCTTAGACACAAAAGTCAATGTCATCGAAATCGTCTAAACGAAAACAAGTAGAGGATGACAAACAACAGGACGATGAGGTTTATATGATAATTTTTTTATTTATATTACATTGCTGAACAAAAAGTAAATATAAATAAATAAAGCCGGTTCATTTTAACTGATTATTTGTTTTGTAGGATAATCAGTATCTCAATGCAAATGGTTACAACGACGAGACAACCAATTTGGAAAAAATGGCTGAAGCCAATGATGTAAGTTAAAGCTACATTATAGTTTTAATGTTTAAACGTGTAAATTTATATAGTAATTATTAATTTAAAATTTTAATTACAGAGTGATAAGCCCGAAGTTGTCAAGTTGAGAAGGTCAGAACGGTCAACAAAGCCGGGACCTAAAACGGTTTACCCGAACGTAGGTCACAAAAAAAACCAAAAGAGAAGAAGGCAGACTTCGAAAGAGGATGAAGATAAGATAGCAGAAATCAAAGTTTGGTATCCGAAAAATGAATCAAGAAAATGCGTCTTGACCGGGGGAAATCAGCTACCACGAGATTTTTGGGGGACCTTGCTTGCTGATGATGGTCTAGGTTGGTTGAGCGACGAGGTAACCAATAATATTTTTAGATACTTTTATTTGTTTGTAATTTTATAAACACAACGTAGTAACTAAAATTAGCATTGTTTAACAGCATATTTTCGGGTGGATAAATCACCTGTATAAATCTAGGAAGAAAGACGACCGCTGGAGCATTCTTCCTCCCTATTTTCACCAGGGTTTGATTAACCGCACTTTCACAACGAACTTTGGGGATTATTTTCACGGCTCTGCACCGTATCCATGCATCCGAGATGTTGAGGAGGTATTCTAACTATTTTATAATTAGTTGTGCTTTATTTGATCAATATATAAAACGCAAATACATTCAACTTCAAAACGCAAAAAAAGTGAAATAAACCAACTTTTATTAATAATAGAACGATAACAATAAAAACTTATTAAAGAAAATAAGTGTTCACATTAGTAATAAATTTATTGTTTAAACTCAAGTTGAATAAATCTAACACAATCTAAAACGCAAGTGTATTTTTTATAAACCACAAATTTCTTAAAATATTGTATTTTTTTTTTTTGCAGGTGTACATTCCTTTAAACGTTAAAGGTAAACATTGGGTGCTTGTAGTATTCAACCTACAAAGGAAAACTCTAACCGTATACGACAGGTATGTCACGTTTCAAATTTGGTATTATTGATGTTATATACGTGCATTTTCTAATTATGTATTATATTCTGGGAATTTCAGTTTATCGAGTTCACTTGGAATGGCATTGGAAACCAGAGAGTGTACCTGTCATATGAATTTTGCATTTGACAGATGGTTACGGAAGAACAATTATTACAAAGATGAGCAGGAACCAAATCACTCCTGGTACCCGTTCGAAAATGTTTATCCGCCTGGAGTACCTCAACAGGATGGAAAACACGGTGATTGTGGGGTTTGGGTCTGCATCTTTCTTGAAAGGTTGATTAATCTAGAACAGATTAATCAAGATGAAGACTGCATTCAAGCTGCACAACATATGAGACGTAGGCTTGCAATGTTGTTTCGTGATAACATTTTGGATGATGATTTTCCGGTGGCGTCTCCGAGTCAGGAGACAACAGATGTTGATCTTAAAATGTTGTGAATATTTTTTAAATTTAAACATATACTTTATATTTATGGACAATATTAATCTAATTTATATAGAACATTTATTAAATGTTATACTATTTTTGCATTTGCGTTTAATAAGTTTTGCATTTGCGTTTGAGTCATCAGCATTTTTTCATTTGCGTTTAATAACTTTTGCATTTGCCTTTCATAATTTACGATAACCGAGTCATCAGCTCCGGCATCGTCCTTCACCGTTTTGCTCTGATACGTTGTTTTCAATTTATATTTAAAAAAATTGACGGTAAGGAGGTGAAATCAAACAAAGAGAGGATTTCCCAAGGCATATCGGTAACCCGTCAGCGTCTAAAAGTCGTTATTAAATGTAAAATATTTATGGGGAATATCAGTATAATTTATGGAGAACATTTATTAAATGAAACTCAATTTTTCAATTGCGTTTAATAATTTTTGAATTTGCGTTTAATAATTTTTGATACCCAACTCATCACCTCCGAATCGTCATTCACCGTTTTGCTTTGACACTGTTTTAATAAATTATTAATAAATAATAAATAATAAATATTCATAAACTTTGACGGGTAACAATGGGAAATCGAACGAAGAGACGGTTTCCAAGGCATATCAGTAACCGTCAGAGAACAAAAAGTCGTCATATTTCATTTCACTTCACAAAATTTGTACCCACTCTCAATCGTTCATACTAAACATTCATATCAAACCTTACAAATTTCAGATGAATGTCATTTTTATTTATAAATCCTGCACTTTTCCAACCGAAGCCGACCGGGTTAAAAATATATTGTTCGGTTAGATTATACTTGGATCGTTGTTTCATCTGCGTACAGCTACTTGGATCGTTGTTGCATCTGCGCGTGGGTTAACCCGTGTAGAATGCATCGATGATGTGGTGGTCTACATTAGTGTCAAGTTCGTTCGGCTCCCAAATTTATGTATCGGTGGTTGACGTGTCAAGTCCGTTCGCCTCCCACATACACCATTGGAAAGAATGGTTCAAAGCAGGAAACATCTAACATTAGGATCTAGTCTTGAATAGTTGGTTAGACATTTAGTATTACAACACTTTCGTGTAATAGTTCAGTGTAATAATATTTGGACTAATAAAAACATTAATATTTAAAAAAATATAAATATATTTTTCGTGTAATATTTCAGTTTTTGTAAGTAATTGTTGTGGGTTCAGTGTGTAAAAACTTTGAGAGTTCCCGAAACGGTTTTGGGAAGCGTCGCATTAAATACCGTCACATTAATTAGCGTGTGCAAAATTTGTGTATAAATATAACCGTGGTTAAAACTAAAAACTCTCACAACCGATTAAAACAACTTTTTAAACTCACACATCCGCCAAAAATATGATCACATGGACTGAAGAGGAAGAGATGGCCCTTGTGGTTTGCCACAAGGACGCCTCGAATGACCCGGAAATTCAACTGCTTCCCCCCCGAGACGATGGGTCAGCCTTCCCCCCGGAGGGGTTTTGGGCTCGGGTGTTTAGCGACTTCGTTGAACACGTTGGCACCAACACCACCAAGACCGTCCGTGACCTCCAGTTCAAGTGGGGCGACCTCAACATCAAATGTGAGTTGTGGAACACCTTATACGAGAAAGAGGTTACCGAACACACGGAGCTTGATGAAGAGTTGGCTATCGGATTCACTCAGTATGAGTATGGGGTTCGATACGGCTACGATTTCGAACATGTGGAGGCATGGCGATTGTTGCGACACCAACTTTGAGTTTTTTTTCTTTGTTATGTATTTTTTTTTAGCCTTTTTTTATGTTTTCCTATTATTAATTTTTAATGAAATGTTTTAATGTTTTTATATTTACTTTTAGACTTATAAAAAACAATCATATTATAAAAAACAATAAACTTATAAAAAAATGTGGGAACCGTCCGAAGACGTGAAATCTTTGTCGAAAATCTACGACAATTTCATTAAGACGATACACACGACCACTATCTCTCAGTTGGTCTTTTAATATGTTCACAACCACTTTCGGCTTAGCTTGACGAAGATGAGGGTGACTTTGAGTCTTGGAACATGTGTTATAAGTGTTTAACAAACAACTTTTTACAACCGTTGAAGGAATATGCCCAAATCCATCTACAATTCTCACTGACACATGATGGCACATAACGTGTTTTACTAGATCTTTCTACTTTATAAGAGAAACAATCTGACAAACACAATTTCACCAACTCCAGTTTCATTAAGTCTTTGTCGCGAATTATATAACCTTCAGGAAAAGGACAAGACAAAAGAACTTTTGTTTTTTTTTTCCTAGAGAAATATATCTGGTTGCGTTTTTATTTTAAAGGCTTGCGTTTTCATTAGAACAGCTTGCGTTTTCGTTTGAAAACACATTTTATGTCAGGAGTTGTGTGGTTTAAAAAAAGGCACATTTAAATCAGGAATTTTATATGATAAACGTGAAATTGCCAAAACCTGAAACGTATCCGCCAGATAAGATAATATAACAAGATAAGACATGCTTCATTCGATTTCAAGAACACACCTTCAACTTTTTGAATCAACGACATATTCAAGCCTCCCATTTACGACGTCCCACTTCACATTAAGGTATACGACAAATCGAACGATTAGATTTATTTATTTTTTTTAACTTATTTAATATAAATAACAAACACAAGAATAAGAAGAATAAGAAACAGAAAAAACTTTCGGAGGAAAAGATTAAACCCGGTCACATCGGGCATAGGACATCTGACATACTGAAGACGTTTCCGAACTCACCAAGAGTCTCGAGGAGCCGTCTTTGCCTGCTAATGAGCCTTCTACGAGACGGATCCAGGTAAGCCGACTGACAAAATGGTAGTCGGCTCAAGCCATGAGCCGAAAACAGCTGGAACGTCTCCCAGATCTTGGGAGAGGACACGACAGCGTCAAGAGGTCTCAAAGACGTTTCGGAGGATTTAGGGACACGTGGAAACTTTTTAATGGCTGTTTATCTCAAAGGTCTTGGGAGTCTGTTAAGGTGAATCGAATGTCCAACAGAGTCGGTTCAGCTGGCTATTTTCGTAAAGTGGGGTAAGTCAACGGCTATTTTCGTGATTTTCCCAAAATATCTTTCAAAGTCAATGAAGGAGAAACATGAACGTTTACACTTGTTTAAAATTTTTACAAAATCAGATTATTACCTATGAGGTTATGAACTGGACCAACTTGGCTTCACAAGTAAGATAAATAAGCAAATGAAAACACACTTCACTGCTAAAGCATTTATGTTCTATAAAATCTGGAACCGCAAGTTCTTTTGTAATATCGAACAATGGATTTTCAATGGCTCGATGCTTCTCCTTTGTAGATTGTGTTATAACATAGATAAAATCAGATAGTGCCAGTCCGCTTATCGATATAGAATGGGTGCAGCGGGGACTAGTCAATTGGGCAAATAGATTTCTGTTATGGAATATGCAATGAATGGATGGAATGTTATGGAAAATCAATCGGCAATCAATTCCAAAGGGAAAAAATGTGCCTAACCTAATGTCAAGCATATAAAATTTTATGCCTCAATATTTTGGAGGCCTAAAGTAGTGGCTTCATTTCACTTGGGCTTGAGCCGGGCTTGAAGCCGGGTATATATGAATTCTCTATCCATAAAAAGATAACAAATCATAAGTTTTTAATATCAAGGGGGATTGGATTTTAATAATCCAAACTTTGTCTCGTTGGCCGATAATAATTTGTACTCAAGAAATTCCCCACAAAAGTCCCAATTTTCAAAGTATTTTCCTCCAATGACCTAGAAAGACTCTGGAGATAAAACGTCACAATCACTATCAGCCTATCATGACACTCCAACCTCTCGTCTCGAGGATGGTATACGGAGTTAGGGGAAGATGCATAAATCATTTATTCGTCCGACCTAGGGACATCTTCTTAACTCGAGTCAATTTCGTACCCTGTAGCCCAGCGGGGCACGACTTGTGTCGGATGGTTCTGTACCCTTGTCTCTGTGACAGGAGGGTTTGCAGTGTAGTTGGTTTAAGTCTCTCGAAGTTGTAGTCGGTCAAACTGTAGCTGAGCCACGGTGTAGTCATACACCAAATTTAACTCCTCACATGTAAGAGGATTTGGATCATCACCTGCATAAGGAAAATGGTTTGCAGGTGAAGGACAATAAACCGCTTGAGGAAAAGGGTTTGAAGGTTGGGATTTAAACTAACAAGGGATAGTCGTCTAGGGTTTTAATGTGGAACGCTTGATGGTGGATGGTTTGACGGACGAGGATTTGAATGGCAACGAGATAATCGTCTAAGGTTCAAAGGTCCTACTGTTTCACTTGGATAATTGCTACCCATATCTTCGAATTAGTGTTGTCTTTAGAGTGAATTTTGAATTGTGAATTGAGAAGTGCAAACGTAGGTTGGAAAACAAATTGAATTTATAGACACTGAAAATAGCCGTTTGAAAGAAATTGATGAAAAAGAAGTTGCTTGGAAAAATAGCCGTGGGAAATATTACAAATTATTATTTTTAGTTAAATTTTAGTTTTTTATTTAATATATATATAAATATATATTTATCTAAAATTTAGTTACAAAAATAATAAACAATATCAGCCAACTAAGTATTATCTGAAACCTAGCAATAAATTAAAAAAACATTACGACGTTTCGTCGTTATAATCTAATGTTCATTGTTAGCATGCATGTAGCTAAATGGTTAATATATTCTTTATCAGTATGTTCTATTTTAAATCATGTCTTTGTCGCATATATAGATTTGAGTTGTTATTTTTCTAAATATATGGGGTTAAACCAAATCTTTGTTAGATGCAACAAGCATGCTTTTACAATGACTTGTCTTTCTTGTTATATTAAATCATCAAATGGGTAAATCTAAACATTATGTTTTTGTATATGTTTTGTATTTAATACATTATTTAAACGCAATAATAGCTGCTATATATAGGTAAGAAAAACTTCATATATAGGTTATGTGTAATTACTTTAACTAATGGGTTGGTTTATACACTTTTGTGCTGGTTAGTCGTTATCAAGGTCTATTATTTGCTTACTTTTATTAACTAAAAACATTCTGTGTCTTGCATGATCATTTGTATGGTCATTGTTCTTGTTCTAGTTCAATATTTGTTGAGAAACATGTTGATTGTCTTTTTCATTCTTGTTACTTGATGGCATATTTTATGATTAGTCGATCTAAAATGATCATATGAGAGATTGACATGTAAATTGTAACATAATCAGGTTGAAATCGGCAATAATATTCTTGGGAGTTCAATTAGGCCATGGGGTGTACCTTAACACCAAGAGTGTTAACGATGATGTGGCATTTTAACTTTTATAGTAAACCACTCCCTTTACTTGTTAAGGGGCATTAAAGTGGCACTAAGTTAACATGTTAACATGAATTAAAAGAGAGAAAGTTAAGGAGATGAGGTAGAGTTAAGGGGCGTTAAACCATTTTCTTAAAGTGAGCTAGCTACTCGATCTGAAAGTAGACAAAGTGGAGGATATGACATTTTGATTGAGTTAAAGATGGTTATAGTATACCCCATGACCTTAGATAAAAATAACAGGTTATATCGGCATTATGAGTTTGTTTTCTTAGTACCAATTTTCAATAGCGAAAACCGCAAGCATGCTTCAAGTTCAAGTAGTTGTGCTTTTCTACTCTACCGGTGTTTAATTACATGCGTTAATGATTTTAATTTTTGGCAGAAACTTGATGGTATTTTGTAATTGCATAAATACAGAATTAGATTTGTATTTAATATAATACAATTTTATTATATAATTGGTGCAAGGTCCTTGATCTTGACATGGGTTTGTTGTAAATCGATATACAAGTAGATTGAAACAGTAATGAAAACAGCGAGTTGGAATATAACAGTTGCTTGAACATGAGTTATTTCCTACTCTTTATTCAACAAGTTACACAAAGTAAAGCTATTATTTTCGATCATCGAATTTGCTTAGTGAATGATCATGCATCTGACCAAGTTACCGAAGTTTCACCCCACTGGCTCTTAGGTACTGCTAGGGCCTTCCAAACGGCTTTAGATGCATCAACAATATCATCTTTGCATCCCCTCGTTGAGTCACACTCGTCTACCACCATAGCTTGTACAGTTCTACCACTGTAGTTTATATTAATATACTTAAAGCACCTTTGTCCACCTTTGTACCACCTCGTGGACAATGCTACAATTAGTGTATCATCTGAATGGTAGTGGCCATCGCACTCAGATGGCCCGCCACCACTCCCACCTTTCTCAAAGCTGTTAATCGTCATCGTTGCATCTGTGTTACTAGATTGAGCATGTGTGCACGATATGATTAAGGTAAGAAGTAGGGGAATGAGAATGAGAAAGATAAGTAAGGATTGCTTCATTTTATTATGTTGTTAAGGGTAGTTGGTGTGGTGAAATTGGTGTAGGGAAGATTGAATATATAATGATGTTTTCTTTTGTCGTGTGGTTAAATGGTTAAATTTCTTAGGGTATGTATGGAAGTTAGGTTGAAATTACAATGCTAAAATAACAATTTGTGGAATATTAGCTTGTGTTAATGTTAATTTATTAACCATTACTATATGTCAAAAGGAGAAAAGACAATATCATCATGGAGCGTACTAGATTTAGGGTGACATGACATGTTAACTTGTGTTGTACACCACTTCTTTCTTGTGTTAAAGTGCATTAAATGAATTTTTTGTTAACATGTAAACCGGGTGTTAAGAGCCTAAATTAATTAATTTTTTTCTAAATCAAAAACCACTAAATATGTATGGTTAAGTGAAGTTAATGGGATTAAATCATTTTCTTAGGATGAGGTGGAGTAAAATAAAGAAAAAATGATGTGACATCTATGTGGAGTCAGGTAGAATTAAAGTATACACAAGGCTTAAGCAAGAGTTTATTTTGGGAGGTTTTGAGCATATAAGTTATACATATATGATATATATATTACTTTAATTTAATTTGGGTAGAACAGTGTGAGATTTGGATCCATATTGCATATTAGCGCTTGATGTTCCTATTTAATTTAAACAACGTGATCTAATAAAGTTATTAAATCATATAAGCTTCTACGTATTATTTTATTCATAAGTCGTGTGACAGTATATACTGGATGATGGCATCTATAAAAATAGTTGGCTATCACAATTTAATAAAAAAGTTGCATCACAATTTAACACACACACAACTGTTATCTTTGGTGTAGTTGTTAGTTACGCAGTTAGGCACTAATTTCATAAATACAGGATATGGCAATTAATCTGCATGCATCGCCGGCTTAGGCCTAAAGTAGATAACAAAACTTGGCCCTTTTCATAAAAGAAATTGCTTTGAATCCTATAATTCCCATATCATCTTAGTGTATATATATCATAAATCTCAATGTAGTCAACAATCTCAACCAACCGTTATTTTATTTATTTTCATTTTACGACCTTGCTTTTCAAACGTCTTCATCTTTTATTAATTTCATTTGCAATTTAGGGTCAAGTTATTTTACATAGTGTAACAAAAATAAGAAGAGTGAGAAGGATACAAAAAACACAATAGATCATAAAATATGACACATTAAGCCACAAAATATAACACAGTGTCAAAAAATATAACACAATGCTGAAGAAAAAAGACACAATGAATAAAAAAATAACACAATGATGAAAATAAGAAAAAGACACAATGATATGACGCATATTTTAAAAACTACAAGCTAAAACCCCAAAAACGAAGACTTAAAAATAACGTCGTAGGGTTCGATAAAACGCTTCCAATACCGTTTGAATGAGTTCAATCAGAATTCATTTAATACTCTTCCTACGAATTCCTATTTTTCTTTCACTGTGTATTTAATCGTAACACTTAC
The DNA here is from genome assembly GCA_032199755.1 of Ambrosia artemisiifolia. NCBI lineage: Eukaryota > Viridiplantae > Streptophyta > Magnoliopsida > Asterales > Asteraceae > Ambrosia > Ambrosia artemisiifolia. The sequence continues at coordinate 46,414,694 of CM063527.1, read as the reverse complement.
AATCTATTTCAACAAAGTAATACAACCCATTTAAAATGGATTCCTTTCTTTATTTTGACACACTAACGTGTCAGAAATAAAATTCAAATGTATTAATTTATGCGTGTTATCGGTTTTATACTAAAAAGAAATATAAATCAGACATTAATCACTCACATAAAGGGTTCTTTGGTTGATTCAGTGCTAAATCATTAAGAGGTATGAATGGTTAAGTGCTGAATCATTAGGTTGAACTTTTTAATGGTTAATTTTCTTGTCCCACATTGGTAGGAAAGTCTCATTAAGGTTCATCGTAGTTCAGTGCTTAATAGTTCAGCAACATCCCAAATCTTAATGGTTCAGCTTTAACCATTCCATTCAAAAGCTGAAATAAACTTGTTGAATGCTAAATCATTCAACACTGAATGATTCAGAGCATCATTAATAGGCTTACCAAACATCCTCTAAGTTTTATAGTAAAATGTGTTATATATTATTATCGGGCATACAACAACTTTCAAGAAAATGAAATACTAAGATCGAGCAAGTTTGGACGCTATCGAGCAAAACGCTACGACTGTCTAGAAGTACATTTTATCAAGACTGGGCCGCTTATTGAATTTCCATTATTAATCCGAGTCACTTTATTCAGTATGATTCATCATGATACTCGAACACTTTAACCATATGGATTAAAGTATGATCATGCATCCGACCAAGTAACCGTGGTTTCACCCCATTCACTTTTAGGCACATGAAGGGCTTTCCAAACGGCTTTTGACGCGTCAACAATATTATTTTTACATCCTCTAGTTGAGTCACACTCGTCTACAACCTTAGCTTTTACACTTTTACTTTTGTAATTTATTTTGATGAACTTATGACATCTTTGTCCGTGATTGTACCAACGGGTGGACAGTGCCACAATTAGTGTGTTGTCTGAATGATACTTGCCATCACACTCAGATGGCCCTCCGCCGTCCCCACCCTTCTCGAAGCTGTTGATGGTCATAGTTGCCTTCATATTGCTCAAAGCTTGGATGGAGTATATGAATAAGGTAGAAAAGAGAATGACGAAGATAACCGTCGATTGCTTCATGTTATATTTTATTTTTGGATATATGTTGGATGGGGTTGGTAAGAATTGGGATGAAGGGTGCTGAATATATAGCGATCTAGTTTTTGTCTTGTGTTGTGTTGTGTTGTGTTGAATGGTTACATTTCTATATCAAGTCATGAGGTTAAAATTACAATGCCAATGCAACAATGCAGGTTCTGCAAATATATAATTTGTTTGTAGCATGGATGTGAATATCTCAATTTAAAAGGTAAGGTTAAAATGAAGGATCTATTTCTTAGGAAGAATATTCAGTCAGTGTAAAGACGTAAACACGTAATGAAATTTATTATATTTTACATTTCGAATGATTAACTTTTCTGTTTTTAGTTGGGGGAAATGGACTTAAATACTTCCAACCATCGGTTTATTGGCGGATAATACTCTTAACTTTCACTTTGACCATTAACACTCCCAATTTGCAACTTATTTTCTTCCATCACCCCAAAACTAACGGAGGTCTAACCTGGTTAGTCTTCGTGGTAGAAATGTAAAAACCTTAACTTAAGGGACAGTCTACGTGACAAAAATGTAAAAACCCCAACGTAAAAAAATGGAAAAAATATATTTACGATGTTTTTACACCGGTGTAAAGAAGCCTTACCCCTATGTAACTAAATTAATATTTCATTCAATATTTTATTATGGTTTAATTTACAACAACACACTCATTATTGAATAAAATAAGTTGAATAAAATAAGTGTGTGATTATAAAGTGAGTTCTCATGATTCTCACAACTCAAAGGAGTTCTCAAATTCTCCCATCCATATATATATATATATATATATGATTTGGATCATTTGGGAACTTTTGGCCTAATTGAGAACTGAGGGAACCATTCAAGACCACACATTTCTCTAAGACAAAAAAAATTATTTTATTTATTTATTTATTTTTGCTAAATCGCCCTTTTTTTTCTGCAAGATCATTTTTTTTATTTATACACATGTATATACGTGTGTAAAACTACAACAAATTGTATTGTACATGTACACACATGTTTTGTAACCTGAAGTTCGACAACAATTTGAATAGGTATCCACCCAGTAATCACAAACAGCCCAACCAACAAATACACTATCTAAACTTATGGCCCATATTAACATTTGTTTTAGAAACCATCAGCCCAACAATTTACTTCTGATGATATTTTGCCCAACAGTAGTGTTAAAATTTAACAAGCTCCTATCCTTTTTCAATTGTTAGCACAACCTGCAACTTCGATTTATTCTTCGATCGATCGGTAAACTGCAAATATTTTTGTTGAACACAAAACTGAATGAATATGATAGCAGAGCAATTATGCACCGATTATTGTGTGTTTGACTGAACTTGAAAAATCGACTTATTGCTTCATTGTTGATGTAAACGTATTGAATATTGAATTGAACTTTAACTTGCTTCTGATTTTAATGACCACTGAGTTTACATATTCTATAACAAATCCAATTTACACAAATTCCAGTGAATTGACTAAAGATGAATTTGAAGATTGTAAAACCCCAATACTCGAACATCCGCTCTGATTCCACTTGTAGGTTCCTAGGATGAAACAATTCGTTCGATGTGTTAGAAGAGCAGGATCCAACGATCACGGTGTGATGTGACAACAATGAAACACAAACACAATGATGTAGATAGAGATGTTCAAATCGCTCGGCGCTCGTTTGGAATTTGCTTGGAAAATGCTCGCTCGATTTTCCGCTAGGTTGTAAACGAGTTGATCGGCTCGGTTCGGTTTGTAAACGAGCCAGGCACAAGCAAAGGTCCGCTTGGCTTGGTCCGGCTTGATATAATTTTTATTAATTTATTATATATATACACATTAATTACAATTATATTTATAGTTTCATACATACCACTCAATTGGGTTTCGCTCAATATATGTATATATACAATTATATTTATAGTTACTGGTTTAGTCAACCCAATGATAACTTAACACTAAGTTTAATTGTAAAACCCTAAATCGTGAAAAGACATGCTTGACTTCCTATTCCTATTAGTTGTCCGCCATCAATCGTCTCCCGCGATCAACCTACGCCACAACGCAACAATTGTTCTCTGTAGAATGCTCATCGCCTCATCGGTCTCAACCTGAGCCTCATTCTCGGACAACCGAACCTCAGACTTAGTGTCATCCTTGGACAACCGAACCTCAGTCATCACTAGGCAACGAGAATATTAAAGGAAACATCCCAAATTTATGGTTGTCCGAAAACCTCGCCGCTCATCGTTCGCTTGGAAAAATGCGCGCTCGAAAAATTCTCACTTAATTTTCGACTCGGTTGTAAACAAACTGATCGGTTCAACTCGTAAACAGCCCTAGATGTAAATATAAGCCCATGCTTGTATTAGACCCAAGCTTGTACTCGATTGAATGATGTTACATATAAGACCTTCATTTTCTCCGTAAAAAATGTAAACATGAAATCCCTAGAGAGTCTTTTTTTTTTAATACAAGCCTAATTAACTAGATATTACAATTTAAATTATTCTAATTAGCAACCTATTTTGTGCAATTCGAGTTGTACCCTGTGCATTAAGTGTGGTACGATGGTTTTGGGAGAGTGTTCTAGAAACAGTGTTGTTTTTCAGCTGGTTTTTCCCCTGTATTGCTTTCTCTGATTCTCTCTCTACAAATCTCTCATCTCTCTCTCCAAAAATTGAGAAATCCGGACATATTCCGGCTACTTAGAAGGCTGTATGTAGGAGTCGCCGCCGGGTACTGCCGTTTATGGTGGTTCCCATGGTGGCGCCATTTTATTTGTTAATGTGCATTCAGCGTGGTTGGATGTATGTATTTGGGGCTTGCTTGGTTGCTTGAAGGATTAATTACTACATGTGCTTAGAGGTTCCATTGAATATTTAGCAAGAGAATGATCTGTAAGCATGGATATTATTATTATTAAGGCTTCTCACCAATATCTAATGTAAGTATTTGTTTAACAACATCATGGAAGGGAACAAATAGTTAGAAAGCAGGCAAAAAGTAAGCGGGCGGGTGGGTGGGTGGGGATTTTATGGATTTTTAGTTTAGAGATACGCTTCTCACCTAATGTAAGTATTTGTTTAATAACATCATTGAGTTTGTTCCCCTTTCTCTATTGCTTTCTCTGATTCTCATATCAAATTATTTTTTTAATCTTTTACATAACTGAGATCTTAAAGTTGTGGTATTGTAATCAGGTTTGAGATCTTAAAGTTGTTTCACGTGTGTCCTCGACAGCCGAGGCTTCTATGGATTTTTAGTTGAGATGTTGTGGCAATGATGACAGTAGCATTTTACGGTAGTTATGACATCCGCTGGTGGATTCGTGCATTAGCTGTGAAGGCGATGTGAGTAATAATGCACTCACAACGCAACCGGCTAATGTATTTTGTTTGTGCTTCAATGTCTGAGCCTTTTGGGATATGGTTGCCTATTTTACGAGTAATGTTTTGTATGCAGTCATTACAACTAAATTCCAAGCGGTATTTCTTATTTAATTGTTATTAATGTTTGGGTATTTTGTGCAGTCAGAGAGCCTTTCTTTCTAAACAAATGGATGGATCAAATTAACATCATGTTAACGAATGGCGATGGTGGCTGGTTTCCATATCAGGGGACGGTGGTGATGATAGTATTGCTCTGTTTTTACTTCTGGTTGTTTTAATTTTGTCTAGGCTAAATTTGGTTTGTTCAAATCATATGTACACAATTTAAATTATGGAAAGATACATATGCTAATATAGTATGATACTGCTGCTTCGTTTATCTGTACAAAAACAAACACAGTTACTAGATTCCCCCGCCGCAACGCGCGGGGGACGTCATCTAGTTAGCCTCTAATTGTCACTAAATTTTATAATTTATGTATTGTCATCATAATTAATTGTCACTAAATTTTACAATTAGACCAACAAGGGGGAGACTCTCCGGTAAGCTCCACGCAAACGTATTTCCAACCTGGCCAACCGAGCACGAGAACATATGCTGGCGAAAAATTAACCTCCCTTCAAGCAAACACCTTACCGCAAACAAGGAAGGCTAATCAACAGAAAACTAAGGGATCATAAACCGTAATTAAGTCGGCCCGATACTCCACCATTGACATGTATTGGCGTAGCCCTTCAATGGGGATAATGATTAGGGAATTTTAAGCGTGAGCCCCCCGCAAACACTCTAACACCACTTTCTTGCGCGAGATATGTTAAACTTCTCTCTCAAACTCTGGACATGTTTACTATATAGGGCACTCGCTAAAGTGTTATGGGCCTTTGGGGTAGTATCTTTATTAGCAAACCCGCCAAAATCAAGATCGGGAAGAGACTTGTGCACGCTACCCAACGCACACTCACAATCGGAACCAACCCATCAATACCACTATCTCCATAGAATATGATCTTGTAGCTTTTAAGATTGTGCCCTCAAAATCATGAAAGCATATATTAATACGTCTCATGCCGAATACAGGCCTAAAGTATATTGATTTAGACCTAAAATAGCACAATACGCACATATAATAAACGATGTTGATTTTATTAAAATTTAGATGATCAACATGCTTCAGGGAACTATATATAGTGCATTCACTTCTATTTTTAGCATAACAATTTGGTACAAAATCTAATTTTTTAATTTAGAACTATGTATTACTTATCAAAACACACACACATGATATATACAAGATTACAAGTATTGATAATATTTGTAAAGTTATCACCTTCTTGGTATATAAATAGAAGTTCTCAAGGCTGAATATGACTTAAACTAGCGAGATGAAACGAAGTAGGGTCTAGTCGAGCCCAAGATCCATACACTGAACTTTACTAAACTCATGACTTGGCGTAATATTTTGAAACTACTATAATAACAACAACAATATAACCGAATATATAATTAAACAAATAATAATATTTATTATATATAGTTATGATAAGAACCTAAATTATTTTTACATACAATAATAATTGTAAAATAGTAAAATTTTAAAGGAAATAATTGTATTTACATAAAATAATTATAATAAACAAGTCGAACTCGAGTTTGTAAAATTACTAATGGGTAGGCTCAATTAAGCTCTCTTAAGTTAAGCGGGTTGTGCTCGAGCTTGGCTCAATTACACCTCTTCAAGGAACGCAAAACTACGAATGCTCATAATACTTTTGTCAGTTACATGTTTTAAATTCTAGCCGAGGACAAAGAAATTGCTGCAAGTAAAACAATTTGTCAGTTATATTTTAAACCAAGTCTTTGTTTTGTAGACTTGAGTTGTAATTGTACTTGTCATAAATAGGATTTCCAAATCTTTGTTAGATGAAAACAAACCTAATGTATCACCTTGTTGGTTTATAAGTCTAATGCAACGTATATTTAAAGCTAGCTAGTGAGATGGCTAAGAAGAAGCAAACGCAAACTGCCAATGCTTGAATTGGTAATATATATTTTGTATTTATATGGATAAACGGCTAAAGAATCTCATCATATAGCTTTCTAGTATACGATAAAACATGTATAGTAACCATTACTAGTAAAACGACATGATGTTGAGTCATTATAAATTAGCTTATGTCCATCTATAGCATCTAACCTAAAGAATAATATACCATTTATTTAGTGTACTTTTATTCTGTATCGCCTGTTCTTGAATTCTTGTTCTTGTGTTTGTCCCAAATAGATTTTACCCAAATCTTTGTTAGATGCAACAACGAGATTATAATGCTTTTTAATAGCTAATATAATATTGTATAGATTAATGTTATATTTAGTAGATAATGATTGTAAAGATTATCTCCAAAATTAGGAGATATGGTTGTACTCTATTTAAACCCTCTTTCATTGATCAATGAGAATTAAGCATTGACCATAATTCTATATGGTATCAAGCCTAACCTAATCGATCCTCCTCTTTTTCTTCTTCGCACCTCCCCTACTCACCGTTCTCTTCTTCTTCTCCCACCATGGCCGACACCAGACTTCATCCCGCCTGTACCGTCTCAAACATCAAAGCCTACATCCCTGTTCTACTCGACAATGATGCCTCGAACTATATGATGTGGTCCGAACTTTTTCGGATTCATTGTACGGCGTTTCTGGTCGTCGATCACGTTTCTCCTCGCCCACCACCCACCACAGCGGCTGCCTCCTCTGATGCAGCCAAACAAACCGCCGCCCCACCTGCTGCAGATTCTTGGGAGCGCTTGGATGCTATTGTCCTTCAATGGATTTACGGTACCATCTCTCCCGATCTCATCAAGACTGTCCTCAAGAAGAACACCACCGCGTATACGGCATGGGTTACCCTCGAGTCTCTGTTTCAGGATAACAAGGGTCTTCGGGCCCTTTACCTCAAGCAGAAACTCGCCACAACCCGCCTGGAAAACTTCTCCTCTATGGCGGCTTATTGCCAGGAAGTAAAGATTCTTGCCGACCAACTCGAAAACGTTGATGCCCCCATTGACGACCAAACCTTGGTGCTCTACACTCTCGCCGGTCTTACCGAGCAATACGAGAGCGTTGCTATTATTCTCCAGAACACCAAGCCAATTCCCTCTTTCTTGGAAGTTAGGTCGCAACTATGCATGAATGAAACCCGGAAATCGGCGAATGCTCTTCAGTCATCTCAGGCTGCTGCTACGGCACTCTACACTCAGGACCGGTCGGTCCCTTCCTCGGCTCCCAATAACACGTCTGCGGCCTCCTCTGCTCGCTCGGGTCAACAGCAACGAGGACGCAATCGTCCTCGGCAACAGGGACGAAATCGCTCGGGGTCTCAGAACAGGTCCGGCTCAACAAACTATTCTGGTCAAGGAACAAACCCCTACATTGTCTTTCCTTCTTCGTGGACCCAGCAACAATGGGCGGCCATCCTTCAGCAAGCCCAGAAACAGGCCCAATCCTCCTCTCAGCCTGCTACTGGGCCTCCATGCCCATATCCGTCCACTGCTGCCCCTAATCCGGGCCCAGGAATCCTTGGACCAGCACCGGCCCACAACAATCTGGCCTACACACCCACACCGACTGATATCGCCCAAGCCCTATACACTTTATCTTTGAGCCAGCCGCAAGACCCCGTCGGCTTTATGGACACCGGTGCGTCTGGCCACATGCAGCAACCAGGTACTCTCTCCCCGTCTACTTTTAATATTTGCACTAACAAACAAATTTTAGTTGGTAATGGAATGACCATTCCGGTTGTCGGTCAGGGCGACCAAATTTTACCACCACCCTTCCCGCCCTTAAAACTAAACAATGTCCTCTATGCCCCTAACCTAATTAAAAATCTTATCTCTGTCCGTCGCCTCGCGAGGGACAATTTAGTATCCATCGAATTTGACCCATTTGGTTTTCTTGTGAAGGATCTCAAGACCAAGGAGCCTATCCTACGATGCAATAGCTCGGGTGACCTTTACCCTCTCACCACCAAACTCACCAAGTTTCCTACCACGCATTCTTTTGCTTTAGCCGCTGTTTCTCAAGATTGTTGGCACCAACGTCTTGGACACCCGGGACGTGATTTATTGCATTCGTTAAAATCCTTGTCTTCTATTAATTATGGAAAACCTAATAAAGTTCTTTGTCAATCTTGTGTTTTTGGCAAAAGTGTGAAACTTCCTTTTTATGATTCAATGAATGTTACTTGTTTACCTTTTGATATTATTCATAGTGATGTATGGACCTCCCCGGTACTTAGTACCGGTGGTCATCGTTATTATATTTTATTTCTTGATGACTATAGTGACTTTCTTTGGACCTATCCACTTACAAACAAATCACAAGTTTTCCAAACCTTTACCAATTTCTATAACTTAATCACCACCCAATTTGAACGCAAAATAAAACAATTCCAATGCGACAATGGCACTGAATATAAAAATAATAACTTTCAACAATTTTGCCATCGCAATGGAATGTATTTTCGGTTCTCTTGTCCGTATACCTCTTCCCAAAACGGCAAGGCCGAACGGAAAATACGCACCATCAACAACATGATCCGCACTCTCCTAGCCCAAGCCTCCTTACCCAACAACTTCTGGCACCATGCCTTAGAAGTTGCCACTTATCTCCTCAACATCCTACCAAAGAAATCCCACCAATTTCGCACCCCCACTACCCTCCTTTATCGCACACTTCCCTCCTACGAACACCTTAGGGTGTTCGGTTGCCTTTGCTACCCCCGTATCCCTTCTACCACCATCCATAAACTTGCCAATCGTTCCAAGCCGTGCGTCTTTCTCGGCTATCCACCCAACCATCGAGGTTATAAATGCTTTGACTTGACCTCAAACACCATCTTTGTCTCTCGTCATGTCCAATTTGAAGAGAGCATTTTTCCGTTTTCCATCTCAAATCCCACGTCACCCTCCTCTTATGATTGTTTCTCCCCTCCTCTCACCCCTTTACTTTGGCCACACCTCGCCTCTAACCCGGTCAACACAAACCTCCCACCTCCTGACCAACCACCTGGCCCTAACTCTACGGCCCACTTCCCCAACTCCTCTGGCCCAAGTTCCCCTCACTTCCAGCCTACTTCCCCTGATACAGCCCACCCGCCCCCTGCCCACACCCCTACGGCCCAACAACCTCCACCCCATTCCAGCCCAACACCTCCTTCGGCTACCCCACCGGCCCAACAGCCTTCACCCCCCTCTTCACCAGCCCCCAGTACCCCGCTCCACACCGCCACTGTGGACCCGCCTCCCACTCGTACCATGCGCACTCGTGCCATGGACGGGATTTCCAAGCCTCGTAAACTCTTTAATCTAAACACCACCACCATTGCTCCCATACCGAAAACACCACAGGTCGCCCTGTCCACTCCTTAATGGCATAAAGCCATGACTGATGAATTTAGTGCACTTATTAAAAACAAGACCTGGGAGTTAGTTCCTCGTCGGCCTGATATGAATGTTATTCGTAGTATGTGGTTGTTCAAACATAAATTTCGGTCGGATGGCAGTTTAGAACGGTACAAGGCTAGATTGGTATGTGATGGTAGTACTCAACAGGTGGGCATTGATTGTGGGGACACTTTTAGTCCGGTGGTTAAACCGGCTACTATTCGCACTGTTCTTTCCTTGGCTTTGGCTAAGTCATGGCCGATTCATCAGCTAGACGTCACCAATGCCTTCCTTCATGGTAACTTACAGGAAACGGTTTATATGTATCAACCTATGGGGTTTCGTCATCGGGATTTTCCTGACCATGTCTGTCGATTACAAAAGTCTCTTTATGGTTTGAAGCAAGCTCCTCGTGCATGGTACCAACGATTTACGGATTTTGTGTTACAGCAGGGCTTTCATCAGAGTAAATCGGATAACTCCCTATTTATTTATAGTCATGGCCGAGATGTTGCTTATTTGTTGCTGTATGTTGACGACATTATCTTGACTACCTCCACTGATGCATTACGTGACCGATTGCTGTCACTTCTTTCTGGGGAATTTGCAATGAAGGACTTGGGGCCCCTCACGTATTTTTTGGGTATTGCTGTCACCCGGACTGGTAACTCTTTATTTCTGTCTCAATCCGCTTATGCCCGGGACATTCTACATCGCGCCGCCATGGATTCCTGCAAGCCCGCTGCCACACCGGTTGATACTCAGTCTAAATTATCTGCTGAAGATGGTCCGTTATGTGACGACCCCACTACTTTTCGTAGTCTTGCCGGTGCTCTACAGTATCTCACATTTACTCGGCCTGACATTACCTACAGTGTTCAGCAGGTGTGTATGCATATGCATGCGCCTCGTGAGTGTCATTGGAATGCGCTTAAGCGCATTCTTAGATATGTTCAGGGTACCATTGATCTTGGTCTTCACCTTCGTCCGGCTTCCACTCTCTCCCTTCGGGCCTATACTGATGCCGATTGGGCAGGTTGTCCGGATACTCGTCGCTCCACTTCTGGGTATTGTGTTTATTTGGGTGACAATCTTATCTCTTGGTCGTCTAAACGACAGTCTACCATTTCTCGTTCCAGTGCTGAAGCCGAATACCGTGGCGTGGCAAATGTTGTTGCTGAAATTTGCTGGCTTCGCAATCTTTTACTGGAGCTCTCTCACCCTCTATCGACGGCTACTATAGTGTATTGTGATAACATCAGTGCAATCTATCTTTCAGGGAATCCGGTTCAGCATCAGCGCACTAAACACATCGAGCTGGATATACACTTTGTTCGCGAACATGTTCAGAAGGGCCTCGTTCGTATCTTGCATATCCCGTCTCGGTTTCAGGTCGCTGATATATTTACCAAAGGTCTCCCCAAGGTTCTCTTTGATGACTTCCGTACCAGTCTAACCGTCCGTCTTCCTCCCGCTTCGACTGCGGGGGTGTAATAGCTAATATAATATTGTATAGATTAATGTTATATTTAGTAGATAATGATTGTAAAGATTATCTCCAAAATTAGGAGATATGGTTGTACTCTATTTAAACCCTCTTTCATTGATCAATGAGAATTAAGCATTGACCATAATTCTATACTTTTTCTTTCTTGTTTTTATTTAATGTATCATTTGGTGTGTGGCTTGTAACTATGCTCACGGAAAAGCTAAAAAAAAACCCTCTTAAGTTGTCATTGTAAGCGTCCAACAACTTTTAATCGATCGGCTCCTCACAAAAACCACTTAATAATCAAAGTAAACGTTTTTTAAATAAGATTAAACCGTCATTGAAGAAAAATTGGCTTTGGGGAAGAAGGAAACGTGGTTGGTAAAGAGGAGAGTGGCAATATATATTTGAAATCAACACGTAACAATGAAAATGATGATAAGACTATATGGTATGAAATGTGTCATCTCAGTGTTACGTTAAAAGAAGGCTTTATTGGCTCCTTTCAATAACACTCATTCAATGAAATAAAGTTTCCCTAATCATTATTCAATCACCAATCGGTTTTTTATAACGCTTATATTAAATAAAAATATAAAAAGATAACATTTAAAAAAACATAGTATTGAAAAAAACTTAACATTTTAACTGATTATTTCAACAACAAAAACAACGAACAAACCCAGTAAATCCCACAAATACCAAAGCTATTGGTAGGGTTCGGGGAGGGTGGGATGTAGACAACCCTTACCTCTACCCATAGGGATAGAGAAACTGCTTTCAGAGAGATCGACCCTCTTCTCAAAACACACAATGACTCACAAAAAACACACACACACACAACTACTCATAACATCATAGACATTGAAAACGGTGCGTTGAAAGAATAGAAAGCTATACCACCATAAACAACCTATAAACAAACATACAGGGAGATAAACATATGTAAAATCCACATAACGTGAAAGCACAATTGAGACCCTACGATATCTCACCTACGATACACCTAAAACAATCATCCACTTACAAGAATCCTCCACCCGGAGGAAACCACAGAAAGATTAGCCACTCATCTTTAGGATTTGATCCTCAATCTTGGTTAGGAATTGCACATTTGATGATTTTGGATAAATTAGATGCTTTGGAATGGTGGAAAAAGCCTGACGACTACCCCCATGATCACCTAAAGTCGCCTCCCTTTGAGTAGAATGGAAGAATGTCCCCAAAACCCTAATTTTCGTGACTTTTGAAGCATTCCCGTAACAGGCCCAACGTAGGCTACTTCCCCCACGTGGCCTACTCTGACAACTTATATTTATGTTGCTGTTATCTAGCGTGTAGGCGTAGGGTACTCTTGAGATTTCTAACAAAACTTGTTTTTGTCCTAACTTTTGCATTCCAACTCCGTTTTCTTCACCGTTTATCGCAACGTCTTCGTCTTTCGACCCTCTATCATGTCATCCATCATAATATTAAATTCCAATTCATGTATTCTCTCCAAAACACGTTCAATCTTCCTATTTAACCTACAAATCACGAATTCGCGTAGTTATCTTATTCAAGCTATATAATCATCCGAAATACAATAAAACCAACCATTTTAATCACATTAACACTCGGGTTTTAGTCTCTCCATCACCTCCATAAACCCTATCATGGACCATGTCTCCAGATAGGTGCAACCCCAGTAAATCTTGTCTAACCCGCTCATCCCAAGTTAATTTTGGTCTGCCTCTCACTACAAGAAAATGAAGCTAATGCAACTCCGGTAAAAAGTTGCATTAGGTCTTGAAAAGGTTGCATTAGGCCTAATGCAACCTTTTATCAAGGGCTCCATTAGGCGAAGTTGCATTAGACCTAATGCAACCTTTTTGTTGGATAATGCAACTTTTTTTTAAAAGGTTGCATATACTATTCAAATGCAACCTTTTAATGATGCAACCCGTTTTACAGGCTAATGCAACTTTTTTACTATTAAATGCGACTTCTTTAACGATCAAATGCAACTTTTGTTACACTCTAATGCAACCATTATTATATTTTTTTAGTAGAAAATTGCAACCTTTTTTACAGTGTAATGCAACTCTATAAGATCGATCATCATTTGAAATACTAATTTTTTTCTTAGTATGCAATAGTCACTAAATTAAACTAGCACAATGAACATCAATAAAATATATAATATTATATCGTAATTTAACATATGTGTGAAGTCAAAATGACAATTTACTGAAAATAACGTTGTAAATTACAATGATAAAAAGTAACCAAAACCTTCTACTCATCTCTAAGATCTTGAAGTACCCTAATAGGTAGCTTTTGGTTGTCAAAACCTTTCCGCATAGCTTCTAGTTCAACTGTATTCCTTTGTTGGTCATCTTCACTTTCTTTTTGCATTTCGAGCAACTATGTCTTTTCAATTTCATGACTCGCTTTGAAAGATTCCATAAGTCAACCAGAAATTATGTATGGTTCCTCACCACCATCCATATTCTTTGTCATTTATTTACTAACCCACCCTTAAAGTCGAACATAGCCATCATGCTCCTTGTTCATTACAACTGGAAAAGGATCAACTAAATCACTTTCATCTTGTGGAGGTTTGTAGTTCTTCATTCGTTCCTTGAAAGATAATAAGAAAATATTTAAAAAAACTACCACCAATAAACCATAGTTACAAGTTGCTTGTTGAAAAATACTTAGTAACAATATAAGTTTCTTGTTGAAAATTACAAGAGCTAATAAACCAGCGTAAAGAAAATATCAAGAACCATATTATATTACATAACCTATTGTAATACCGCTGTTTTTTTCTAATTCCACATATATGTTATGATGATGTAAAGTTAGATGTGCATTTTGTTACCATACCATAGTTGCTAAATGAATGCCTTCATAATCAAGTCATTTGTCTTAGCGATACAAATATTATTAGAGATAGAGTTTATTTTTGATAGAGATATAGTTTGTTATTTATTGTATATCTATTCCTTATTTATAGGATCCCTCAATTGTTATATAAAGGGATCCTCATCTTTGTATCAATTCATTCAGAAATCAATTCAATAACAACTTTTATGGTATCAGAGCCTTGGCTCTTTTACCTATTTTTCGTTTTTTTTAACCCTAGCTTCGGCTCTGTTAATCGCTGCCCAACCCAGCTTCGGCTGTACCCATGACTTCCGGTAAACAGGAAACCCCTGAATCATCCGATCGAACCCCCAAACAGTCCCTCCATCCCGCATATTCTGTCACGAACATCAATTCCAAAGTTCGGACACTGGATGGGAAGAAGGTTACCTACACGTCCTGGACCAAGCTGTTCCGTCTCCATGTCACAGCGTACCAGGTCCTCAACCATATAGATGGCAGCCCTGCACCACCCGAGTCTGATCCAGTTTATTCCAACTGGAAGGAACTCGACGCCTTGGTGCTACAGTGGATTTTTAGCACTGTTTCGGATGATTTATTGCCCCGTGTTCAGGATATCGGACCGGATCCCACTGCTCGCCTTGCGTGGCTAAAGCTGGAAAAGATCTATCTTAGTAACAAGAAGGCTCGTGCCGGGGCTCTCGAAACTCAATTCTGCAATCTCACTCTTTCGGCATGCTCTTCGTTAGATGACTATTGCCAAAGACTTAAAGAGCTCGCCAACCAACTGGAGGATGTCGATCATCCAATTTCTGAAGACCGCCTTGTCCTCCAACTCGTTCGCGGACTCCCGGCAGAGTATGACACCACAGCAGCCCTTATTAACGCAAATAATTCCGATTGGGATGAAGCACGGAGTTATTGCAGGATGAAGTGATCCGACTTGAGGCCCGGAAGAAGACGTCTGCTTCGGTCATGATGGCACAATCCAACCCTCCCTCACACAGCCATAACACCCCTAATCACTATAATTCCTCTCCACAACCACCACCCCAATACTACACCCGCAACCGTGGCCGGGGCCGTGGCCGTGGCAAAAGTAACCGTGGCCGCGGTTCTGGTTATGGTCGCTCACAGCCCTATTACCCACACCAAACCTCCTACTCGCCTTTCCCACAGACCTCTCATACACCCTCATACCCACACATGGCATGGTGGAACACCCCTCCCTGCCCATACCCAACCCAGCCAGCCTTCAAACCTGCGTTCCCACATACTCAGCCCACCCAGCAGCCCACCGCACCCCAATCTGCAGCCCATTACTCCTATACTCCCAACCAGTCGGCCCAATATTACCCACAACAGCAGCCCGGGAACCCTGCTCCTTCCGCACCATATTATCCAGCCCACTTCAGCCCACAACAGGCCCATTATACCGGTTACCCCAACCAGCCCACACCCTACGACGCCTTAAGTCCATCTGACCTTAGTGCAGCGTTGGCGAGCATGAATCTCACGTATCCAGATCCGAATACCATCATGGATACCGGTGCATCCTCACACTCCGGAGACGACCCAGGTATGATTCAAATCCCTGATCCTTTTCCTGTAACAAGTAAAATTTTAGTCGGTAATGGCGCGACTTTACCAATTCATGGGTCTGGAACAGGTTTTCTTTCCCTACCCAACCGTACCTATGTCCTTTCCAATATCCTTTACTGTCCACAAATTATCAAAAAGTTACTTTCTGTTCGTCGTTTTACTAGAGATAACTGGGTTTCTATAGAATTTGATCCTTTTGGTTTTTCTTTGAAGGACCTTCGAACTGGACGAATTCTCTCCCGCCACAATAGCACCGGGGATCTTTATCCGATTACTCCACCTGAACTCCCACCGCAAGCAAGCTTTATCACCACTATTTACCTTCCATGGCATGAACGTTTTGGCCACCCCGGCGCTGAAGTTTTAAACATTCTTAGTCGTAATTTCAATTTGCATTGTAATAAAAACAAAGATTCTAGTCTTTGTCATTCATGTCAGTTATCTAATAGTAAAAGACAGCCTTTTTATTCTTCTAATTCTTTCACTTTTTCCCCGTTTGATATAGTACATTGTGATTTGTGGACATCTCCCATACCCAGTAATTCTGGATATAAGTATTACATGGTTCTCATTG
The DNA here is from genome assembly GCA_032199755.1 of Ambrosia artemisiifolia. NCBI lineage: Eukaryota > Viridiplantae > Streptophyta > Magnoliopsida > Asterales > Asteraceae > Ambrosia > Ambrosia artemisiifolia. The sequence goes on along the minus strand of CM063527.1, from coordinate 46,398,237 downwards.
ATAACTTTTCCAATTTTATTTGGGTATACCCCTTGAAATTTAAATCAGAAACCTTTCCCACATTTGTTAAATTCCATAAACTAATTCACACACAATTTAACCGTAAAATAAAAACCTTTCAATGTGACTTGGGTGGCGAATTTGACAACAATGCATTTAAACAATTCGCCACTCAACACGGCCTTCTTTTTCGTTTTGCCTGTCCTCAAACCTCCTCTCAAAACGGCCGTGCCGAGCGAATGATTCGCCGCCTAAACGATGTCATTCGCTCACTTCTTATCCATGCCCACCTCCCACCATCCTTTTGGTTCGAGGCCCTTCACACCGCCGCATATCTCCACAACATCCTACCCACAAAACGCCTTAATTTTTTCACACCAACCTTCGCCCTATATCTTCGCCACCCTACCTATGACCACCTTCGGGTATTTGGCTGCGCCTGCTACCCGAATACTTCCGCCACCCAACCTCATAAGTTGCACTCACGCTCCACCCGGTGCATCTTTTTGGGTTATCCGCCTGATTTTCGCGGATATCGGTGCCTCGACCCCACCACCGGGAAAGTATCCATATCTCGTCATGTAACATTTGATGAACAATGCTTTCCCTTTAGCTCCGACTCTAACCCGACCTCATACCAATTTCTGGACGACCCACCACCCCTCGGGTTTTCCTTCCCACGTCCCGTACCCTCCCCAGCTCAACCCGTAACCAACCCAGCAACCCCTGCCCGTCCCACTCCAGCCTCTCCTCTCCAATTTACATATTCCCGCCGAAATAGACAACCAACCACCTCTACACCTACCGTCCCACCGGGATTTTATCCCGGACCATATCCTTCGCAAACACCAGTCCCGTCAGCCCAACCACAACGCCCAACAGCCCTTATGCCTACAACCCGTCCCTCAGCCCCGAAACCCACCTCTCACCACCCTATGACCACCCGCTCTAAAACAGCTACTCTTAAACAACCACACCAAAATTATCACACCACTACCATCTCTCCCTTACCATCGACCTATACCCAGGCCTTTACCGACCCGAATTGGTCGCGTGCCATGCAGGCTGAATTTACGGCCTTACAGGAAAATGAAACATGGGAGTTGGTACCTAGACCGGTTGATCGCCCGGTCATTAGATGTATGTGGTTGTTTCGTCACAAGTATAAGGCGGATGGTACATTGGAACGGTATAAGGCACGTTTGGTCGTTAATGGGAAATCTCAAACGGTTGGCATTGATTGTGAGGATACTTTTAGTCCGGTTGTTAAACCGGCTACCATCCGTACAGTTCTATCCCTAGCTGTGTCTAGGAACTGGCCCATCCATCAATTGGATGTGAAAAATGCCTTTTTACATGGTCATTTGAATGAGACGGTATTTATGCATCAACCTCCGGGTTTTGTGGATAGGCGTTGTCCAGGTTATGTTTGCAGGTTGAAGAAATCACTTTATGGCCTTAAACAGGCTCCTCGGGCGTGGTACACCCGTTTTGCCACATACATATTGTCACGCGGTTTTCGAAGTAGCATATGTGACAATTCACTATTTGTCTATACCAGGGGCACGGACACGGCTTATTTATTGTTATATGTTGACGATATCGTTTTGACTGCCTCTTCCACAGCTTTACTTCATGACATTATTCAGCAGCTCTCACGGGAGTTTGCCATGAGCGATCTGGGCCAGCTTCATCATTTCTTGGGTATTAAAGTGACTCATAAACAGAATGGTCTCTTCTTGGATCAATCTCAATACGCCAAAGATATTTTGGCGCGCGCTTCGATGTCCGCATGTAAACCGTGTACTACACCGGTGGATTTATCTTCTAAACTCAGTGCCTCCGATGGGTCCTTGTTCCATGACCCAACCCTGTATCGAAGCCTGGCCGGTGCACTTCAGTATCTTACATTCACTCGCCCGGATATTTCATATGCTGTGCAGCAGGTGTGCCTTTTCATGCACGAACCTCGAGACCCTCATTTTGCCTTTATGAAGCGTATTCTTCGGTATATACAGGGGACTCTTGACTATGGTATTCGCATGGTCCGGTCTAACACGGACTCTTTAACCGCATATTCTGATGCAGATTGGGGAGGTTGTCCAGACTCCAGGCGGTCTACCAGCGGTTATTGTGTGTTTCTTGGGGACAACTTAATCTCCTGGTCTTCTAAACGTCAGCCAACCGTCTCTAGGTCAAGCGCCGAGGCAGAATATCGGGGGGTCGCGAATGCGGTTGCAGAGGCTACATGGATCCGAAATCTCCTATTAGAATTACGAGTGCCTCTTCGTCGTGCTACCGTTGTTTATTGTGATAATGTCTCAGCCGTTTACTTATCCGACAACCCTGTGCAGCATCAACGCACTAAGCATATTGAGATCGACATTCATTTTGTGCGTGAGAAGGTTCGCGTCGGCGATATTCGGGTCCTTCATGTCCCCTCAGCCTATCAATATGCGGACATTTTTACTAAAGGTCTATCTCGTCAGCTGTTTCAGTCTTTCAGATCCAGTTTGAACGTCTGTCCTACGACCGCTCAAACTGCGGGGGGATCTTAGCGATACAAATATTATTAGAGATAGAGTTTATTTTTGATAGAGATATAGTTTGTTATTTATTGTATATCTATTCCTTATTTATAGGATCCCTCAATTGTTATATAAAGGGATCCTCATCTTTGTATCAATTCATTCAGAAATCAATTCAATAACAACTTTTAATTTGAACCATAGAATAGGCAACTAACTTTTACGTCAACACATATGGGATTCTTCATACAAAATTCTCAAAACGAAGAGCTATAAAGACTTACAATTTTCCTTGAAGTCTCATTATATGCATCAAGATAAGCACTCCCTTCAGTCCTTTTATGTGTGCCTTCAAACCTTTTGGTTGGGTCATCGTCTCTCTATATTCGTTGTAACGTACATTAATAAAAAAAAGCAACATACTAAACAGTGAAAAACAAAAATCACAAGTAAAATAAAGACATTACCAATCTTCAATAGATAACTTTATAGTTTATCAACCAATAATCAAATGATTATATAAAATGTTTGGTTACATTAAAGCAAACCTAAGCCCAATAATAGATGCTTAAAGTTATCATGAAATGATTTAACATGAATTGCATATACATACCATCGGTTGCTAATCAAGATTTGCATACAACATAAAGCACACTAAATCCCAACCCCAACAATAAATCCATAAAGGAATGAACAAAAAAAGGGGGCTATCGAAGACTAACACTCGAGGTGGTCAATATCACCAATTCAAATTTAAAACGTATAGAGGAAAGAGTCGGTCGTCTAAATCTTTAGTACTATGATAATTTAGCTATAGCTTATAGCAGTGCAATTAAACAAGCATCAATGCATCATAAGCAATCATGAATGGATAGCCAAATCTAAATGTAAATCCAATAACACATTATAACCATTAAAAACATCACCATTAGCATGAAAACTTGAATCACATTCAAGTAAGCATATTAACTACAAGTTTATATGCCTATGCAGGAGTTCCAAAGGGTAAGACATACAAGTTCAGATGCTTATCAAAAGAGCAATCAGATTCAATTGAAATTAGTTGTAGCAAAAAGTCAAGAACAAAGCATATTAGATTGCTAATCACCACATAAAGCAAGTTAAATTAACAATACTCAAAAGCTTTCAATTTAACCAGATGATTGATTCAGAGGAGGTCCAACATGTTGACATAATCAATAGACATAACCAGTTATTTTGTTGTGACCTGACAAATACAAAGTTCAAGACTCAATTTGAAAATCTTGAAACAAGAACTAAGTTCAACTATTCTGACTTTCTCATTTTACATCACATCTAAAACAAAACGCCTAATTAAGAACCAAATTAGCCTTAAATGAAAGAAACTATTAACTAGTTTTCATTCCTCAACTATCTCAGAAGTTATGATGATTATCATTTTCTATTAGTTTGAATATGATTAAAAACATGTAGCCTAAATATATGTATGTTTTTGTATGTACTTTTCATACCAAGGTTATGTTCTTTTCGCTATATTGTAAACATCAATAAAAAGTAAAAAAAACAAACAAACAGGAGTGTGCGTGCAAACTAAGAAAGAAAACGACAACATTAAAACTACCCAAAGTCAAATTACTCTATTTAGATTAGATAAACTAGAGATCTTCTTTTCTAATTAGTGCAAGAAAACATGTTATCAGGCTTTGATTATCAAACAGTAAAGCTTAAGCTATCAATGAAAATAATTGACCAAACCAAAAGAAATGACTATCAAACAGGATAGCTTATTGTTCTGACAATTCGATTTCAACTCTCCACTGGTCACATAATTGAACTTTCATATATTTTCTACTCCAGCAACCGAACCTCAAGTCAATTTCATGAAGTTTACTAAAGGTTATTATTTATAGATATTAGGTTCAATAAACAGAAACTGTAATCTTAGTAACGATATATAGTCTCAATGCATTATCAATCTACCAAAGTATTTGAAAAACTCGTATTTGAAACCATCATTATCTTGCAATTATGTTACAACCATTTACGGTATTTTGTAAACTACAGAGCGCTGACCTTCAATTGCCTTCACTTATCAAGAGACAGTTAAACATATTATTAGTTTTAAAGATAACCAATTTTATGATTTGAAAAGATGCAAAAAAAAAAAAAACACCTTCAATTAATATGTACGAAGAAGACTAAATGCAAGAGTGAGATATTCGAAATTCCTATATAAATTTCTTAGCTGATTACTAAAGTGAAATCTATAAGACGAGTAAAGACTAAAATGAGACTATCTTAAACTGATGATTTCGTGAAGCAAAAACTCGAAGTTCACCCCCACCCCCAAAATCATGAATATCACATAAACACACAGGATAAAAATAAAGAATGATATGCAACAATTCAACACATAACACCCAACACATAACACCCAAAATCATGCGGCATTAAAATAACATTACAAGCAACTACTCTCATTCCAAAATGAATCAGAATGAATGGCCTTTTGCTCAATAATTCCACACAAAGGACTGTCCAAAAGCAATCTAGTCGTAGGAGATCACAAACCAATTCACCACCCTAAACAACTTCCCATAGGCCTTAAACCATTAAAGACAATTTATTTTTCCATTTACTTGTTAGCAACAACCTAACAGTAAACAAAAACCATACAGGTTGCATGTATAACACCATAAAAATTACACTCACAAATCAACTGAAATAGTAAGAAAGCTCAAGAAATTAGATATATTTTGAGTCACAAAAAAACATACCGGCTGCTCAGTGTCACAAACAGTACAAATAAAACCTGCAACAGTGATAAAACTCGTCACAAAAGAAAGGTATATGGCACTTCAAAAAGTTAATTTCAAATTATGAATGCAAATTAAGCATTAAATAAGAGAAAAAAAATGATGTTTAAAACCCTTCTTAAATACAAAGGTAGTAGTACGGAATAGCACCATCTTAGTTTTCTGATTTTGCCACCGGTTCGGAATGGATCTTAAAGATTCGGAGGGAGGTGAACGTTTGAAGACATCATGGCGATCGGAAGGCAAATAAAAATAATACGAGCTACACGCAAATAATGTGCGGCAGTTACTTTTCCAATAGGGGGAAGCAAATTTTCAAATGAAAAGGGTTAGGATTTGGGGGGAATTAAAAATTTTGGGGAAAACGGTGAATACTGATTTATGTGGAAAATGAAACTAATTAATGATTTAGTTTTATATAAAAAAACTACCGTATGTTTTCTTTTGCTTTAAAGAGAACTAAAATTTACTTATATAAAACTATTTTTATTTTTACAAGACAAAAACTCTATAAAATTAATATATTATGTATGTCGAAAAAATTGTCGTGTTAGTTTTTTAAAACACAAAAGCTAGTATAGATGCAAACACTCTAACAAAAGTTGAAATTTCACTAAATTTGCAACCTTTAAAGAAAAAGTTGCAATATTTAGTAAAATTAGCAACTTTTAAATGAAAAGGTTGCAATTTCAATTAATATTTGCAACTTTTTATGATAAAGGTTGCATTAGAACTTTTAATGCAACCTTTATGTTATACATAGTTGCATTAGAGTCAAATGCAACATAACTTAAAAAGGTTGCAACTAAAAAGTTGCATTAGCCTTATTTTCTAGTAGTGTCTACTCTTCCTTCCACAGTGAGACCTTCTACCACTCTAACTGGCTCAGTCGACTGTCTCCTCTTCACATGCCCAAATCATCTCAACTTCCTCTCTTTTATCTTATCCGATATACTAGCTACCCCCAATCTCCGAGATATTAATAAACATTGGCGTCGACTATAAGTTTCCAAATTTCTAATTTAGTAAACAACATTCCATTAACTCGTGCATATTGTCGTCGACTATAAGTTTCCAAATTTCTAAGCTGTCCCTCTGTTCACTTTAGATTCTGTGAAATCTTTCAAGCGCTAACGATATAGTCACCCACTATGACGATATTTGATCCATTATACGCTCGGTTGCAAAACTCATTTCTTCGTCAAATCTATTCTTAACGTAATCCCAAAATTCAGTACTAAATCTATCCCTCGTACCAAAGTCTAAGGTCCCAATGTCTACAAAAGCAAGGCCTAAGGCATACTCCTTATCTTCGGTCCAAACGGGATGAAGACATTTTGATAGTATGAAAATGGATTACTAGAGAAGAACAAAGTGGAGAGTTGTAAAAAAAACGAAAAGTGAATGTTTTATATAGTTTGTAAAAAATATGTTAACTTTTTTTTTTACAAATTACTGTTCAAAAACGATAAAAAAAACCTGGCATACACAAATATGTCCGTCTTTCCTTGTTAATGTGTTCACGATCCATGAATGGCGATCAATGAATGGCGCCCCTAATGCCGCTCGGAAATCGGATGGGGGCCATATAGCCTAAACACGAATCAATGATGTCTCAGACTAAAATCGATGGTCAAGAATCAGGATATAAGGATAATTACGTTTACATGTCACTATCTCAATTATGAACGTTTAAATGTGTGATTAACAATTTTTTTGGGATTTATAGTATAAAACTTAAAAGAGCAATAACAAATATTTATATTTATCTAATTTGCTAAACTATCCTCACGTGCTTTTTATTGTTAATATATGGATTTAGGCTGTAAAAGATCTTTGTCACATTATAGTATTGTTTATTTGTGTTGATCTTGTTCTCCGCGAATATGCTTGTATAGTATTAATCTATAAATCAATTTTCTTTTTTCTTGTTTTTTTTTTTTCATTTGATTTGATGGGTCAATTTGTCACTGAATCTATGTCATTTGAGATAGTTACATGAAACTTTGGCTGTGGAGGTGAAATAAAGCTCACCTTTAACTAGCTTAAAAAACTACAAGCTTGGTTCTTCTAACTTCTAACTATATTAGAATCTCATGGATTACACCGTCTAAGTTATGAATGTAATGTTATATATTCAATAACAAAAGAAAATTATGTCTTCAAAAACCGTTGTATTGCTCAAGTTGAATAAACAAGTGTATTACACCAACATGGCTATCAATTGATATTAAAAAATAATTTGATAATTTATTTAGATAACCCGTCTTTAACTATAGCATACTTAATTATACTCGCAAATATTGTTGAACCAACAAGGGAAACAAGCCCCACCCCTTGTGGTGTGATGGTAATGGTGTTGGGATTTCAAAGGGGATGTTGGGAGTTCAAGCCTCATAAGAGGCAAAAAGGGATGTAATAAAGGGTGTAAAAAATTGGGGAGAAAATTAGCCGTTCAAAAAAAAAAAAAAAAAAAACAAGGCAAAACAAATCCAAATGGCTGCCAAACTGATCACCAACTCGTAATTTCTTATCCGCCAAACTTGGGTACTCGTTTAATTTTGACGATTGAACTTGACTCTGATACCAATTCAAATCTTAATCGATAATCAAACGAACAGAAAAGTAGATAAAAAAGAATTTGTGAATAAAGCTTATGTTCGATTACTCATGCGTAGATAAAAAAGAATTTGAGAATAAAGCTTATGTTCGATTACTCATGCAATTTGTCACTTATGAAATGAATGTTTATTGTTAAAAAATAGAATTAACTCGATAATAGAACAACTAATAATTATCTCTAACCTTTTTTTAATAGAAAAATTAAACAAAACATAAAAAAAACCCGAACTAACCCAACCAACTTATTGAGTTAATCTTGCCCCCATCCCACTTCAACTTAAGTGAGTCAGTAACCTAGGGGTGCAAACGAGCCAAGCCGCTCGCGAGCTACTCGAGCTCGGCTTGGTAAAAAGCTTGAAACGAGCCGAGCCTTATCGAGCTCGAGCCAAGCTTGAGCCTAAAACAAAGCTCATTTATTTATCGAGCCCGAGCTCGAGCCTGGCATGTGAAGCTCGTTAGGCTCGTCGAGCCTTATTGAGCCTAGTGTAATATTAGTTTTTTAATATTTAATAATATTTACCACTCATTTAAAGTTGTTTAGTAAACGAGCCCCGAGCTTGAGCTTCACTTATCGATCTCACGAGCCTAAACGAACTATTACTTATATTATTTTTATTTAATTTATTAACTAATTGATAATAAACGAGTAAAGCCCGAGCCGAGCTCGAGCTTAAGAAATTGCCAACGAGCCGAGTTCAAGCTTTGAAAACAAAGCTCGAATTGAGCCGAGCTCGAGCTCGAGCCTGGTCAAGCTCGGGCTCGACTCGACTCGTTTGCACCCATACGGTAACCTATATCGGGCCAACAGAGTGTCTTTTTTGTTATATTAAATCATCAAATGTGTAATTTATACATTCTGTTTTTATCCATCCTGAGTGGAATAAAAGTTTTTGTTTACCCTTCAAAAAAAAAAGTTAAATGTCCTAGATATAAAATTCAAATGTGTTAAATGACTTATCGGTTTTACAATAATTAGGAAATAATATTATGCCCTACACTCATATTTAGTCATATAAGGTTACACTATGAATTTGTCTTTTAGGAACATGAGTCACGTTCATTATATGTTGTAGATAGTCTCTCAAAGAAAAGTTATTTCTCTAGTTTAAATGAAATTAAAAATAAACGATGAAGCATATGATCTATTATCAATTTATCATTGCACATACAACAACTTTCAAGAAAATGAAATACTAATTAGAGGAAGCTTGGATGCAATCGAGCAAAAAGCTACGACTGTCTAGAAGGAAAATTCATCAAGACTTGGCAGCTTATTTATTAATGCCAGTCACTTTATTAGGTAGGATTTCATAATGATACTCGAAACTCTTTAATCATGTAGATTAAAGTATGATCATGCATCAGACCAAGTAACTGTGGTTTCACCCCATTCACTTTTAGGCACATGAAGAGCCTTCCAAACGGCTTCAGATGCATCCACAATATTATTTTTACATCCTCTAGTCGAATCGCACTCGTCAACAACCTTAGCTTTGACACTATTACCTTTGTAACGTATATTAATGAACTTAAAACATCGTTGCCCATGATTGTACCAACGGGTGGACAATGCCACAATGAGTGTGTTGTCTGAATGATACTTGCCATCACACTCAGATGGCCCTCCACCATCCCCGCCCTTCTCGAAACTGTTGATGGTCATAGTTGCCTTCATATTGCTCAAAGCTTGGATGGAGTATATGAATAAGGTAGAAAAGAGAATGGCGAAGATAACCTTCGATTGCTTCATGTTATCTTGTATATTTCGATAGGTTGGATGGGGTTGGTAAGAAATTGGGATGTAGGGTGCTGAATATATAGTGATCTAGTTTTTGTCTTGTGTTGAGTGGTTATATTTCTCTATCCATGTAAAGAATCCAAAATTACAATGCGATGCAACAATGCAAGTTTTGTAAAATTTGTAAATATATTGTTTGTATTAATGGATGAGAATCTCAATTGAAGAAAGGTAAAGTTAAAATCTAGGATCTATATATGTCTTATGACAAGTAGACGTAAAGGGTGAATGAGGGATGAAATGAAAAAAAAAAACATGGGGGTGGATGTAATGGTTTTGAGGGAATGAAATGTCTTTTGGAATGGGTGATTCCAATCCTTTAACCAACCAAACACATTATTTTTCATTACCTCGTAATGATCCATTCCATCAGGTAAACCTAGGTTATATGATATACATGTCACTTCAAAATATATTCTATCACATAAAAACTACTAATTCGTAATCACGTCAAAACACTACTACAAAATCAGGCATTTGATATGGATTTTTGCAACGAAAAAAATTGGTAGCAAATGGTGCTATGAATTTGCTACGGATTAGCCACGGACACATTTTGCTACAATTTAGCTACGGATATTCGGTCGCAAACAAAATCCATAGCAAAATCTGTAGCAAAATTGAGGAAATAAATAATATAAAACCAGGTTAGTAAAATCCGTAGCAAAATCTGTAGCAAACTTGAAAAACTAAGCGTTGTAGCATAAGTTGAGACAACATGCGTAGCAAAATCCGTAGCTAAAGTATGAAAATAAAAATTTAACTATTAAAAATGTTAAATTATTAAAAATCAATATAAACCAAAAAAAAAAAAAAAAACCCGTAGCAAAATATGTAGCATACTTGGAAAAGTAAATATTTGAAAAATAATTAAAAACTTCATAGAAAAATATGTGGCACGTCCGTAGGAAAATCCGTTGCCAAAATGATAAAAAAGTTATCTAAAATAAATTAATGATATTGGTAGCAATTATATCCACAAATTAATTCAAAATAACCCATAGAAATATTAAAAAAAAACAAAACAAAAAAAAAAGCATTCGAAAAATAGATAATAAAATACGGGTCATATTATTTCCACACCCCTTATATGACCCGTATTGGACAATATGGGGGCATATAGGGTATGTTGTTGATCGGAAGTCGAAGGTCCGATCAAAGATAGAATTTATAACGTTTCTTAATACCCTTAACTATATAGATAATGGTAAGCAGGGTGTCAACCACAACGAGTTTATGGTTGATGTTTAGACTTAGTTGATTAAATGGGTTACAATGCACGATAGTAGATAGTATAACTTTATAAGTCTTAATGGATCGTATCAGGCCTTAATGGGTCACAATAGAGAAAACTAGATCATATATGTCCTAGTGAATAATATTGAGCCTTAATGGATCATAATGGACCATACTAAATCGTATAAGTCTTAATGGGCCATATTGGACCTTAGTGGACAACAATGGAGAATAGTATATCATAGAAGTCTTAATGAGCCATATTGGGCCACAGTGGACCACAATGGAGAATAGCATATCATATATGTCTTAGCGAACTATATTGGGCCTTAATGGATCACGATGGACCATACTAGATCGTACACGTATTAATAGACCATATTAGGCCTTAACGGACCACATTAGAGAATAGTATATCATATATGTCTTAATGAATCACATTGGGTCTTAATGGATCATAATGGACAATAGTAAATCGTATAAGTCTTAATGGGCCATATTGGGCCTTACTAGACCATAATGGAGAATAGTATATTGTATAAGTCTAAATGGGCCATATTGGGCCTTGATGGACCACAACGGAGTATAGTAGATCATATATGCCTTAACGGACCATATTGGGCCTTAATGGATCACGATGAACGATAGTAGATCGTATAAGTCTTAATGAACCATATCAGGCCTTAGTGGACTACAAAAGAGAATAGTAGATCATATATGTCTTAATGGACTATATTGGACCTTAATGGATCACAATGGATGATAGTAGATCTTATAAGTTTTAATGGACCAGATGGGGCTTTAATGGATCATAATAGAGAATAGTAGATCGTATAAGTCTTAATGGACCATATTGGACCTTAACAAATCACAATGAAGAATATTATATAAGTCTTAATGGACCGTATTGGGCATTAGTGGATCACAATAGAAACAATAGATCATATATGTCCTAATAGACCATAGTGGGCCTTAATGGATCACAATGGACAATAATATATCGTATAAGTCTTGATGGACCATATTGGGCCTCAACTAATCACAATGGAGATTAATAGATCATATATGTCTTAACAAGCCCTATTGGGCCTTAACAAATCCCAGTGGAGAATGTAGATCATATAAGTCATAATGGACCATATTGGGCCTTAGTGGACTACAATAGAGAATAGTAGATCATATATGTCTTAATAGACCATATTGGGCCTTAATGGGTCACAATGGACGATAGTAGATCTTATAAGTCTTGATAAACCATATTGGGCCTTAATGGATCTTATTCTTTAATGGATCTTATTCTTTAATGGATCACAATGGACGACAATAGATCGTATAAATCTTAATGGGCCATATTGGGCCTTAATGGACCACAATAATGCATATGATACATTAAAACTTATTTTGGATTGTTATGACTTATAATAACCAAATATCAAGTTGTGTTTTTGTTTAGTGAGTGTATTTGTATATTGTATTCTTCTCCTCTAAATATACGATTAAATTAGTTTAAGGGGAAATTTCCGTGTGTGTTATTGGTTACAACAATTGAACCGTAACTAGAAGCAAACCGAAACTGATAAAACCGAACTGTAATTAAATGAAACTAGTTAACCAAAAAGCAGTTATTGTTTTTTTTCTATAACCTTCGCTTAACCGAAATTAACTGATCTATTCTATTCTAGTATATTTCTTGTTTTTATACATCCATTTAATGTATTTCATGTTTTTTACTTCCGTATCATTTATTTATACATCTTTTTCTTGTATTTGTGCCTCAATTTTATTATGCATTAATACCTCAAATTCATACGTTATTAAATTAAACCAAGCTTGGTTTTACTTATAAACCAAAAGTAACTTAAGACCCACCGTAGTGGGGCGCTATTTGTCAAAATTTTTAAAAAATAGCGCCCCCACACCACTACACCCAGGCGCTATAGGCCAAGGGGGGGGGGGAGGGGGCTTTATGAATATAACGTTATACTCAAATCCACCCAGCCAATCAGATTGTGACACGTGGCTGGGGTAAAAAAAATCCGGTCAACCATATTTTTTTTAAACAATAATAATAATAAACATAACAATATTAATAATAATTTAAACAGAAAATTATTTAGATTTAATAAAATAATAATAAAAAAATAAATTATATATAAAAATAATATTTATTAAAAATAATAATAAAAAATAGATTATATAAAAAAATTATATTCAAACATTTGAATTTTAAATGGTTACTGTTCAAACCGTTTGAAATTCAAAATTTCCCCCCTAACGTTTAAATTTCAAATTTTGAAATTCAAACGTTTTCCCCCCAAACGGTCATATTTCTCACCCTATAAATACAACACTTCATCTCAATTCTCAGTCACACCTTTTCCTCATCCTCAAATCCTCAACACAATGAATAACATGGGCGGTTTTCAACCAGGAGCTGCCGGACCATCTAATGTCCGGCAGTACACTCGCCGGGTCCGGGGACGGGGCCGTCCCCGGAGACTACCATTCACCTCCTCTCCTCCTCCTGCTGCTGCACAACCTCCTCTTCCTCCTCATCCTCCTCCTCCACAACATTGATTATATCCCCCTCCTCCTCCTGCTGCGGCACCACCAACCTTCACCCCTCCTCTTCCTGCTGCGGCACCACCAACCTTTCCTCATCCTGAAGTCGATGATGACTTCACGGATGAAGAATGGGCGTGGGCCATGGATTATACCATGGCTATTCATGAAATGGACCGACTGATGTTGTCGGCCCCCACCCCACGAACTGCTGCTGCTATCCCCACCCCTCAGAATACCCCCACTCACCACCACCAGACTACCCCCACCCCCTACCACCAACCTATCCCCACCCACCAGAATACCCCCACCCACCACCACCAGACCACCCCACCCCGTGAATATGGGGACCCAACTCCTGAGGACTTGGAAGCCCTCAGGGAAATTGAGGAGCAGGAGCGCCTCTGGAGCATGCCTACCCCTCCTCGTGAGTACTACTATTTCCCCTCGGATGCGAGATCCGATGGACGGGACAGCTCACGTTCCCTATCCCCCGAGTACTACACACTCGCGGACTGGGACAACTAATCTCCGTAGTGGGAGGTTTAGGTTTTAATAAGTAATTTAGGATTATATTATGTGTTTAATTAAGTAATTTAGGAATATGTAATGTTTAAATAAGTAATTTAGGAGGTGTGTAATTTTTTTTAATATTATTTGTAACTTTTTTTTAATATTAGTTGTGTGTTTTTAATATTATTTGTAATTTTTTTTTAATATTATTTGTAACTTTTTTGAATATTAGTTGTGTGTTTTATAATATTATTTGTAATTTTTTTATATTTATTTGCCTTTTATTTTAATTATTTTGAGTTAAAAGAATAAAAAAAAATCCACATGGCCCAATCAGATTCAGGGGCTTTATATATAAAGCCCCACCACTACACCCCTTTTTCAGTTTCTCTCTCCATGCTAACTCAGCAGCCACGTGGACCAATCAGGAAGGAGGGCTTTATATATAAAGCTCCACACTACGCATGGTCTAATTGAAAACATACAAAGTAACTGAACAAACCAAACTGTTTAACCAAAAACCTATAACAGAACCAAAATTCACACACCAGCAGTGTGTGTATAAATATCATAGAAAGGGTTTTTAAGATTATTAAAAATAACTATATAGTTAATAATCATAAAATAATATAATAAAAATAAACTTCGAAATCAAGTCAAATTAATTCCTGATTTCCTTCCCGCCACTATTAATCTATTATCTCCACGTACGAAAACCGTCCGGATAAATCGCCAATTATCAACAGTGGGACTCAACTGACATAAAGAATCCATTCGATATAAGCTTGGACGACTACCATAAACTACACACATTCTCTCCTCTCTCAGTCTCTCTGTTAATATCTCCCCTACGTACGGCAGGTGAATTGTGAAGACCCTAACATCGAATAAACATATTGTCGCTCATTTTTACCGCATTGCTTTCGTTCTAGTCAACCATTACAAACTACAAACGCATCGATGTGTCTACCCGTTTTATGAGCCAAAACGGATCGCTGGCGCGTTACGAGAAAGGAACTTCACTGACGCTGCATCTCGTCCGCCCACTTTTCCGTTTCGACACAAGGTACATTATGCATGTATGATAGTTTTTACATTGTATACTGATACCAATTCAAGCATTCATTTCCAAAAGATGTCTATGCCCACATGAAGTTCCTCTAGAAACTTAATGACCAAAAAGAGTTTTGAACAATATGGATCAGTTAAAGTAAGTTTGCAAAGCTTTGTTGGATGGATGCTTACGGGTGTATAATCTATCATGGCATTTGTCATGACTAGTAATATTACAAATGATATGTTCATGACACTTTTGCATGAGGATTTCATAAAATTAAGTTGGTCAATTTTTTTATAAACTATTAATATATAAGACACGATGTTATGTGCTTTTTAGTCTTAACAGTTTTGAGATTCTAGATGACAATTCTTAAGCCAAGTTTAAAATCCATTTATTGTTCATAATGTGTTGCATAATTGGTGATTTTAAATAAGTTATTAAAAAATGTATACACATGTTAAATAAACTCATATTTATATTTTGGTTACAGGTGCGACCCGAGTTTGAATAAGAGATAAAGAAGGGATTGTAATGTGATGGAAGAAAATGCGCAATTAAGTGAGAGCAATTGTTGTAACAAAACTATTTAGATGTGCTTCTGTTGGTTAACATATGATTCGAATATTCTGTGTGTTAAAAGATAGAAGAGTTTTACTTCAATTCTATTAAATGGGTCATACTTGAAATAGGTAATTAAATGTTACATGATGTTTTAATATGTTGCATAAGATTATTTTCAGGTATAAAGAAGTTGGGCTGATGGATTGGCTTAGTGGATAAAGAGTCCAGTAGAGTTCAAGAGGAGAAGCCCAAATAAACAAGCCCAAATATAACTAAGCTGAGTTTGATTATGGCCCAGTCTTGATGAGATGATGATTTGGCGATCCGGGTCATAGAAACACAAACAACTTCTGGCCGTTAGATTACTTTCATCCTGATCGTTGGATCTTTAGAAGAAGCACAGATTGGCCAGCTATAAATAGATTGTTATTGTCTTGCAGTCATAGTTTTCGATCAGTCGTCTCTTTGTTTTCTCTCAATCGTCTAAGCAAATTAGGGTTTCCTGTGTTTCTGATACGTCTTGTATCTTAAACGTTTAGATAAGGTCTGTATAGTTTGTTGATGGTATTGAGAGGTGTTTGTAGAGAGAAAGTGTCTGTTCTTGTTTAGAGATCTTTTATATTTGTTTTGTTCTTGATTCTCTTTTAAGTTTTGAATAAAAGTCTTTGAGTTTCTGTTTTATACCATGTTTGTAACATGGTATCAGAGCTCTAGGTTGTGATTCGATCTTGGTAGTCTTCCGCTGATATTAGGGTTTTTCGATTATTGTGAAGGTGTTGTATCTTCACTGTCATTGGGGATCTTGGTACTCTGTTTGGGATCTGCTCGTATAGATCTGGTTGCTCAGATCTAGGGTTAATATTCCTTGGAAAACACTGGTCAAGAAGAGGAGAATCAGATCTGATCTCAAGATCTGTGACATTGGCTGGTTTTCATTGACATTGGCTGGATTTCTTTGCTCTCTGGTGTTATATCCCTAAGTGAAGGATATACACTACGAGTTGTTGGAGAACCCTAACTTGGGCCTTTCTGGTGAGATCTTTCCTGGATTTAATTTCTGTTTAGAGTTGTCCTAAGGAGTCTGTGCCAGGGAATTGATTCCCTGCTTAGCTTTAAGGTTGGTCTAGAGTTTAGGGGCTCCTGTACTAGGACCTGCGCTGGCACCTTGAGTGATGAACCAGTGATCGGGATCACCAGTACAGCTTCGCCATTGTGTCAAGTTGTTGTTAATTGCTTTGATTATCTTGTTGTGATTGTCTAATTGTGATTAAGTGTTGCTACTTGTTTAGCTGTGTGATTTAGCTGCTCTGTTGAATATTTGTCTTTGTGCATGATCTGTGTAATTGTTCTGTGTACTTGATTGTTAGAATAAAATGGTGAATGAAACTGAAGAACCTAATTCGGGTAGTGGTGGACCAGTAGTTGACCCTAATAGTCTGGTCACTCAAGTCAATAAACTTGATGCAAGTGACCCACTATATCTTCACCCTAGTGATTCAACCAATCTAACAATTGTTAATATAAAACTAAAAGGAACAGAAAATTACAGTGTGTGGTCTAATGCTATGATTCTTGGTTTGCAAGTTAAAAACAAACTAGGTTTTGTAAATGGAGAATGTGTTAAATCTGTTGATGATCCTATACTTGCTAAACAATGGGAAAGATGTAATTCCATTGTTCTTACCTGGATACTAAATTCTATGTCTGAAGAATTGTATTTAGGACAAGTATTTTCCAAACTTGCTTCTGATGTATGGAAAGAGTTAAAAGAAACTTATGATAAAATTGATGGTTCTGTGGTCTTTGATTTGTATCAAAAGATTAATAGTTTTAGTCAAGATGGTTGTTCTGTGTCTGAGTATTATCAAAAACTGAATGTGATGTGGAAGCAATTGGATCAAATCCTTCAATTGCCTCCATGTACATGTGATGCTGCAAAAGATTTTAATAATTTTAGTCAAATGATTAAGTTGATGCAGTTTTTAATGGGATTAGACAGTTGTTATCAATCTGTTAGAACTAACTTGTTAACTAGGGACTCCTTGCCTTCTGTTAAAGAAGCATATGCTGTGGTGTCTAGAGAGGAGTCACATAGGAATTCAAGTGGGGCTAATAAGAAAGGACAAACTGTTAGTTTTTTATCTAAAACTGGTCAGTCAAATCAGCTTACTGATTTTACAAAAAGATTTGAAAATAAAAATAATGCTCAGTCACAACTTAAATGTAGTCATTGTAATAAGAATGGCCATCTTGCTGATAAATGTTTTGAGATAATTGGTTATCCTCCTTGGATGAGATCTAGAGGTAATCAGTCTAAAAGAATGGGGGGTAATAATAAAAGTAATAATAGTAATATTGAAACTAATGCTCCTGCTTCTTTGACTAATGATCAGTTATCTAAACTATTGAATCTTTTGAATGAGAAATCTAAGGAAAGTCCACAAAGCTGCAATGTTTCAGGTAGCTTTTTCTGTGCTAATGTGTATGGTAAACCTGTTTTTGGTTTTGCAAGTAATGTGGGAAATAAGATTAAAATTGGTTGGATAATTGATTCAGGGGCTAGTCAACATATGGTTACAAATGATATAGAGTTAACTGATTATGTTGAAGTATCTGACCTGAATATTCATGTAAATCATCCTAATGGAACAAAAGCCTTGGTTACTAAAATTGGAAATGTTAATTTGGCTAGTGGAGTTGTTTTAAAAGATGTATTAGTGGTCCCTGATTACAAAGTTAATCTTATTTCAGTTCACAAACTTGCTAGGGATAATAAGCTATATGTTGGTTTTAATGAAAATACATGTTTTATACAGGACCAGTCAACCAAGAAAGTCCTGGTGACTGGTAAACAGTTTGAAGGGTTGTACTTGTGTGGCAATACCTGTTTAGATGCTAAGGTGTGTGCTAGTAATACTGAGTCTTATGAAATATGGCATGCCAGACTTGGTCACCCTGCTGACCAAGCTGTTAAAATGCTTAAAACCAGTCTTAATATAGGAGATTATGACAAAGATCAGCCATGTGAGATTTGTCATAAAGCTAAACAACATAGGGAACCATTCCCTTTAAGTGAACACAAGTCAACTCAAATAGGAGAACTTGTTCACTTAGATGTATGGGGTCCCTATAGGGTTGTGAGCAGGGATGGTTTTAAGTATTTTCTAACAATTGTGGATGATTATTCCCGAGCTGTTTGGGTTTGTTTGTTAAGAAATAAAACTGAAGTGTTTGAAAACATAAAAGATTTTTTTAATATTATACAAACTCAGTTTAATAAGATAATAAAGTGTTTTAGAAGTGATAATGGACTTGAGTTTGTCAATAATCAAATGTCTAGCTTTTGTAAAGAAAAGGGAATAATACATCAAACCACTTGTGCCTATACTCCTCAACAGAATGGAATAGTTGAGAGGAAGCATAGGCATTTGCTAAATGTTGCTAGAGCCTTATTATTTCAAAGTAATCTTCCTATAAGGTTTTGGTCTGAATGTATTTTGACTGCTGCATATCTGATTAATAGGACACCTACTGGAGTGTTAGGAGGAAAAACACCTTATGAGAAGTTGTATGGTTTTGCCCCCTTTCTTGATCACTTAAAGTTGTTTGGCTGTCTGTGTTTTTGCACTATTTTAGATGAACATGATAAGTTTAAAAGTAAAGCTGAAAAATGTGTATTGATAGGATATTCAAATGAAAAAAAGGGTTATAAAGTGTTTAGTCTTGAAAATAAAACAATTAGTTATTCAAGGGATGTGAAGTTCTTTGAAAACTGCTTTCCTTTTAAAGAACAAAAAATTTTTGAATCATTTGATTCCAATCCTGAAAAATATGTTAATAGCTTAAACTTTTTTGATTTATATGAAAACACAGACTCACAAAACAATTTTGAAGTAGATGAGCCCTATGATGATAGAAAGGGGCAAGGTAAGACTAACATAGGAGCACATAACTTGCAATCAGAAAACCAAACTGTTGTTTCAGACATGGCTGGTGAACAGCAGTCAAACAACAGGATTAATGGTTCTGATAGGGCAGACAATGTGAATACTATGAATGAAGAAAACTTCAGTTCTGAGGGTGATACTTCTGAGTCTGCTGAACTAAGCAATGTTAGGAAATCATCTAGGAGTTCTATTTTTCCATCTAAATATAATGAATATGTAGTGGAAGGTAAAGTCAAGTATGGAATTGAAAAATTTGTTAACTTGGCTAATTTATCTTTTGAGTCAAAGTGTTTTGCTTCAACCTTGTCAAAAAATTTTGAGCCTAGAAATTATAATGAAGCATCAAATAGTCCTGAATGGGTTCAGGCTATGAATGATGAGTTAGAGGCTTTACATAGGAATGATACTTGGATTATAGTTGATAAACCCAAAAATAGGAATATTGTTGGGTGTAAATGGATTTATAAAATAAAATATAAATCAAATGGTGAAATTGAAAGATATAAGGCTAGATTAGTAGCGGAAGGTTATAGTCAAAAAGAAGGGATTGATTTTGATGAAACTTTTGCACCTGTGGTTAAGATTGTTACTGTTAGGTGTATAATATCATTAGCTGTATATAATGATTGGGATTTGTATCAATTAGATATAAATAATGCTTTCTTATATGGTGAGTTAAATGAGGAAGTCTATATGAATCTTCCTGAGGGTTATAGTAATAGTGAGGATAATAAGGTGTGTAAATTGAAAAAGTCTCTTTATGGCTTGAAACAAGCACCTAGAATGTGGAATGAAAAACTTGTGAATGTTCTGGTTGAGTTTGGATTTGAAAGAAGTAAATGTGATCATTCTCTGTTTTTTAAGTGTTCTAATTCTACCTGTATTATTCTACTAGTATATGTTGATGACATTATTGTTACTGGAAACTCTCTTGTTGAAATAGAAAACATTAAGAAATGTCTAAGGACTAAATTTTTAATTAAAGACTTAGGTAAATTACAATATTTTTTAGGGATAGAAGTCATTAGAGATAATGATGGATTAATTTTGTCTCAGAGAAAATATTGTACTGATTTACTAGCTGAGTATGGGTTATTAGCATGTAAACCTGTAAATGTTCCAATAGAACAGAATCATGTAATTACTGGTTTAATGGCAAAAGAATCCATACCAGTTGAAAACCTAACAGGTTATCAACAGCTTATTGGTAAATTGATTTACCTTTCTCATACAAGACCTGATATTTCTTACACTGTGCATTTTTTGAGTCAGTACATGCATTGTCCTT
Source organism: Ambrosia artemisiifolia (assembly GCA_032199755.1). Classification (NCBI taxonomy): domain Eukaryota; kingdom Viridiplantae; phylum Streptophyta; class Magnoliopsida; order Asterales; family Asteraceae; genus Ambrosia; species Ambrosia artemisiifolia. Next base: position 46,377,324 of record CM063527.1, on the reverse strand, counting down.
TAAAGGGTCATTTAAAGATTGCTTTTAAACTTTTAAGATATTTAAAACTATCCCCTGGAAAGGGAATTAGATTTAAAAAATCAGATAGTTTAAAATTAGAGGCATTTTCTGACTCAGATTGGGCAAAATGTGTGACTTCAAGAAAATCTGTTACTGGATTCTGTGTTTTTTTGGGTGGTAATCTGGTTTCATGGAAGAGTAAAAAACAGTCCACTATTTCTCGATCATCAGCAGAAGCTGAATATCGAGCAATGTGTTCTGTTGCTTGTGAGGTGATGTGGATTAAAAATATCTTAGAAGAATTAAAAATTTTTGTTGAAATACCTGTTAGTATTAGCTGTGATAGTGATGCTGCAATATCAATTGCAGCAAACCCTGTTTTTTATGATAAAACTAAACATTTTGAACTTGATCTCTATTTTTTGAGAGATCAAATTCTAAAAGGAATTATTAAAACAGTTTCAATTGATACTAAAGAACAGGTAGCTGATGTTTTTACTAAAGGGTTATTGTCATCAGCTCATGAGTATTTGTGTCAAAAACTTTGCTTATTTGACCCATTTAGGTTATAGAATTGTGGGGGGGTGTTAAAAGATAGAAGAGTTTTACTTCAATTCTATTAAATGGGTCATACTTGAAATAGGTAATTAAATGTTACATGATGTTTTAATATGTTGCATAAGATTATTTTCAGGTATAAAGAAGTTGGGCTGATGGATTGGCTTAGTGGATAAAGAGTCCAGTAGAGTTCAAGAGGAGAAGCCCAAATAAACAAGCCCAAATATAACTAAGCTGAGTTTGATTATGGCCCAGTCTTGATGAGATGATGATTTGGCGATCCGGGTCATAGAAACACAAACAACTTCTGGCCGTTAGATTACTTTCATCCTGATCGTTGGATCTTTAGAAGAAGCACAGATTGGCCAGCTATAAATAGATTGTTATTGTCTTGCAGTCATAGTTTTCGATCAGTCGTCTCTTTGTTTTCTCTCAATCGTCTAAGCAAATTAGGGTTTCCTGTGTTTCTGATACGTCTTGTATCTTAAACGTTTAGATAAGGTCTGTATAGTTTGTTGATGGTATTGAGAGGTGTTTGTAGAGAGAAAGTGTCTGTTCTTGTTTAGAGATCTTTTATATTTGTTTTGTTCTTGATTCTCTTTTAAGTTTTGAATAAAAGTCTTTGAGTTTCTGTTTTATACCATGTTTGTAACACTGTGTATTGTATTTTCGTATAACTCGATCTCTATTGTATTACATTTGTATGATTTGGTTTGGATATTTATGGTATCATTTACTTATATTTATTGAAATTTGAATATAGTGTTTGCAAGCAACTAATCAAAGAAAAACTATACAAGCAATGACAAATTGTGAAATATTACATGCAATTCGCAGCTAGTTCGATGGCAAAATTTAACATAGTTTGTAGTTAAATACATAGAATCACAGCTAGCAAAAATCGTAGCAAACTTTAGCAAAAATATGTAGCCAAATCCGTAACAAAAACTCCATAGCCAAATTACGTAGCAAAAACTTCGTAGCTAAAAACCATAGCAAACTTAGCAAAAATCTGTAGTCAAATCCGTAACAAAAACTCCATAGCCAAATAGGTAGCAAAAACTTCGTAGCTAAAAATCCTAGCAAAAAAGCCGTAGCAAACATTTTCATAGCTAATATGTAGCTAAAGTAGCGACGTCCATTTTCGTAGCTCAATCCGTTGCAAAAATGGTTTCCGTAGCTAAAATTCGTAGCAAAGAAATTAGCGACGAGACTTATAGCTACGGACCAAGTCCGTAGCAATTCCATAGCAATACGGGTGTTTGCTACGGATTAGCTACAAATTTGATCATAGGAAATGCCTGTTTTTGTAGTAGTGAAATATCACAAATTTACAATGCACGTAAATTTTTGGTAGTCTTTCTCACATAGCAAGAAATTACTTTTTGGTTGTTCAGTAGTTCTTGTCCAACAAGAGTACTAAGAGCATGGATATTTTTTCATAAAATAGTGCTTCAGTAAATAACTTTTGTACAAGTAGTGTGTGTCATGTGAGGAATTGTGATTTTGGTGAACCTAGTTGAACATTTGAACTTGCGGGTTATGCGTAGCCAACAGCCTTCGTGACTAGGAATGAGATTGAACATACTCGGTTGATGACTAGGAGGGAAGGGGGTTGTTGAGGTGGTGATGTAACTGCAAGTTCAACTTGCGGTTTCTCTTTCTCTCTCCGGCGACTCTGTAACTCTTCGGTGGAAACAAGGAAGAAAATGGAAGGGTTTGACCCATTTTCAGTCCCTGTTGTCACTACATCATGCCACCACCCTATTTACATCACCATCTTCCTCACCCATGCAAAAAGAAACCCACGAAAACAAACATTCACCTTCAAGCAAAACCTCCACACCCACCTGCTAACAACGCATACCTCACCATAGATCACCACAGATCACCGAAACAACCTCAATACCTCCACCATTCACCGTCTCGCACATTGTCGCTACCACCATCGGCACAACCTAAACCATCTTTGCATCATGTTGCCATCATCTCTGCTACTTCCCTTCGCCTCACCGGAACACATGGTGAAACCCTATTAAACTCGCAACTTGAAGTTTGTGGTTTCTCCATGCACATAGTAAACAACCTTTGTCAGATTTGATGTGATCCTACATACCTGCCACGTCGAAAGGTGGATCCCAGTCAGCAAGACTTCGTTGTCCAAGTCAGCCAAATCCGCAAGTATAAGTTGCGGTTTCACCATTTGCATAAGACCCACCGTAGTGGGCTTGATAGATAGCGCCCATCTCCTTGAAAAACCAAAATGGCGCCGGGAACACCAAAATGGGGTGGCGCTATCCCCCAATTTTCACCCCAAGCGTTACTTCTATAACGCCAAACCAAACTTTGCACATCCAATCCAGTATCGACACGTGGCGCGAGGTGAAAAAACTACCTTTGCAAATTTCGAACGGGGCTTTATAAATAAAGCCCCACCACTACACCATTTTTCACTTTATCTCTCCATGCTGACTCAGCAGCCACGTGGACCAATCAGAAAGGGGGCCTTTACATATAAAGCCCCCCACTACACATGGTCTAATATGGTTTCTGACACACACTAGTTGTACAAATTCAACCCCTTGTAGCACTATTTTTAGAAAAAAAAAAATAATCTAAGAGCATGTTTGGCTCTCTATTTTTCCATCTCTTTATGACTTATAACTTTTCTAAGAAGTCATAAGTTAAAAAAAAGTGTTTGGATAATTAATTGAAAAGGAGGTTTTGTGCTTTGATTAAGGAGAAAAGGGGGTGGAAAATGAGATAAGGAGATAAGGTAATGGAGAGCCAAACATGCCATAGAGTTCTTTTCTATCTTGTCCGTTGGTTGTATTTTGTAAATAATAAATCTGAAAAATTTATTTCCTTATATTTTTAAAGAGCCATGATATTTGATCCGAATTAAATGGCCGGACACCGTGAGGACGTTTAATTTCTCTAGTACTCATCACGGATATTATATTTCAACCACATTTTTTTATATGTATGTGAATAGAGGTCACTCTTGGCACTCACCTTCACTCCTCACTTTCGTTTCCTTCATAGAACAAGGTGTGGTTCTCGCATAGAACCACAATTCGAACAACCCATTTGTTTCCCTCGTACATTAACCAAAACTTTGGCATTGGGCCTAATAAAATCATTTCTTCTTTTGCGTCATATTTTTGGCTAGTCATAACAAACATAATTCCATGTCTTATTACTAAATATACTACTTAATCCACAAAATAAATAATTATTATAGAAAAATGATCCATTGATTATCTTACTTTGGTAAATTTGGTTTCACGTGTAAAGAACAAAATTTCTTTAATCCTAAAACGTAAAATCCAAACTACACTTTTTGTTTTACTTCAGTAATTTTGATTCGGTACGTTATTTGATTAATCTGATTAGTGTTTAGATCCTACACAGTACACACAACTAGAGTATCTTAACTCTAAATAAAAATAGAAAAAAAAAACTGCAAGTAGTTTGAAATTTCCCTTAAAAAAGATATATTAGCACACAATAATTCGCTTACCCTTACTATTATTATAAGGGTAACTTTATTCAATATAGTAACCATAAAACTTGAACTATTTCATTTATAAGCATGATTATGCATCTGACCAAGTAACTTCCGCTTCACCCCAATCACTCTTAGGCACCCCTAGGGCCTCCCAGACAGCTCTGGACCCATCCACCACGTTATTAGTACATGGTGGCTGGAAACCATGCTCGTCATCACATCCCATGGTTGAGTCACATTCATCAACCACCTTAGCTTTGACACTCTTACCCTTGTAGTGTATATTTATAAAATTGAAGCATCTTTTCCCTTTATTGTACCACCCGGTGGACAATGCCACAATTGGCATGTCGTTTGAGTGGTACTTGTTGTCACACTCAGATGGTCCGCCGCCATCCCCTCCATCTTCAAAGTTGTTTATGGTCATTCTTGCTTTTGTTTGTTCAGTAACACGAGGGGAGCATGTGTATATGTTGTAAAACGTGCCTTCTTTGCAACAATCTGGATCATTCACACATTGCCCGGGAGGTGGCTTTCTACCTCTCAACTTTCCACTTGGATTGCAAGATTGAGCATCAATGCATGATATGAACAAGATTAGAAGCAGGGAAAAGAGAACGAGAAAGATTGTTGACGTTGTTTGTTTCATTTTTATCTTAGTATGTCGATGATATTTGATGTTAAGACTTTGAATCAGATGCAACTAATTATAGTAGTGAGGTTTTTGTCTTGCATGTGCTCTAAATGTTAAAATTATTAAGGTTTTTAAATTTAAGATGTCAATTTAACAGCGGCCACTTGTTTGTATAATCAAAGTTAGAATAATGTGTGTGTAGTAGAAACAAATACATGTTGGCCATATTTTACTGTGTTTTAATTTTAATAAAAACACAATTAATTTCAATAATTTTTTTTGTATATTAGAAACAAATTAAAAGTCACGATCACATTGTGTAAAAACTTAAAAAAAAAAATTAAACGCTTGGTTTGCTTCTGGTTCTTATCTATCTAATTTGGGTCTAATGTTGCAAAATCTTTAATATAAAAGCTAGCAATATTGGATTTAGAAAATCCTAACTTTGACATATTGGCTGATAGATGTCCAAACTAAGGAAATGTATTATGACAATCTCAACTTTTAATCTACTAGTGGGTTAACCCGCGCGATGCGGCGGGTGTCACCGAATCTTTTTAGGAGAGCACAATCTAACCTGATCTGTCGTAAACACTGATTATATTTGGTATTACTTTTGGATAGTGCAATACTTATTTCTCAAGTTCTTATAGTATTTTTAAGTTTATACAACTTTAACTTTTATAAAGTAGCTACTTTTGTATAAAAGATTATAACAAACCATGTACCATTATGAATGGTTTTTTGATATGGTTTCTATTTAATTTGTTCAACTTCAAAGTAATTGTAGAGTTAAATGTCATGAGCTCTCATAAGCATTTCTTGACTTTTTGATTTCATATTGATTAAATATGGTGTTTAAAGACAAATTTGCCCCTCAAAAGTAGTTATAATATGCATTGTGTTTTGTATTATAAGCAATTAAACTTTGAAATCATTAACAACCAGAGGAATCTCTTGTGTTGTTAGCTTCCTGGGGGGGGGGGGGGGGTTTGTAAATCTTGCTATATCAATGCCATTGGCTAGTATTTGATTCGGTAGTCCTATGTCTATAGAAGATATTGGGTCTTGCCCATTTGATTGAAAACCTGATGTAAAAGATAATGTTAGAAAAGATTATTAAAGCTTGCTAGTAATAACTTCATGGGCTTTGGTGGCTGTTGGTCATTGATTATCCAACAACATTAAAGGGGCAGCATTAGTACCCTTCGTCTTACATTGCCGAACGATATTTGCGTTGCTAGCGGTGCCAACACAACTTTGTAATATTCGGCACTTGTTAATCAGAAGTGCACAAGAAGCGTACATATGCGCTCATGCGAGGCCACAAAGTGCAAGTACACGACAGAGGTGCGCTCACCCAGGCAAGTTTAAGCAAGTGCTAGGAATTCCAAAAAAAAATTATAATCACCAGACCTTTAATTATTAATCCTCAACCCATACGTAACGACCTGCCTCTCTTTTGAATCATTAGATGACTAACTCCTCCGATCCTTACCCCTCTTGCAGAGTCCCTCACTCCATTACATCATATATGATATTTTTTAATTGCGTTAATCTATGTGAAAATACGAATACTAATTAGAAAGTCTATGACTTTGTTTCAGAAGTGGTTTCTTCTTTTTAAATGAGTAATAATAATAATACGAAAGTCTTAAGGTATTATTAATTTCTCATAAGGCGAACAATCAAGAAACCACATTAGACAAAAAAACTGCAATCCATATTTAACACAATCGGAGTTGGTTCAATAAGAAAACATATTTCTTCTGTTAAACTCAAGACAGTAATCAAACCCAAGAAAAAACCTAGAATAAAATTGTTAAACACTTAAACTAACGTTACCGGAGTTGCATTGCCAATCTTCGTCGGGGCTTGGTTGGAAGGTCGACACTTTGATACTTGTCGGATCTTAACATACTCACCAATAGAACTCGTAACCATCTCCATTTTTGACGGAGCTTGGTTCCATTTGCCGCCACTATGTACCATAACTCAATCCGCATGTGCTTCAACTAAAAATTAAGCAAACAAACAGTGAAAGAGAACATGGCATATTAAGTTACAGCCACCCACACAGCATGGGTTGAGCCTTTAACACCCTGGGTTATCTCCTGGCTGCAAAAAAAGTTGACCCAAATGTGAATTACAACTCTAAATCATTGTAGGAAATCGATATCAAAGCAAATCTTTAGCTACTTCAACATGTGAAAGTACCACCTCAACATTCAAATAGACAAACTATGAAGAAAGTAACAAAATAAACAAAGGCATTTGATCGAACACCTTATAAGCATGCCTAAAACAATAAAAACACATGCAAAATTCAATTCATGAAGAACATATAGACATTAAATCCATGAAGAATAACATAAAATCAGAATCTTTGATTGTTAATTTTAACATTGAACTTGTTTTGACAAGAGATTAAAAGTCAGCGAAAGGAACAAAGGTGGAGATGAATATTTAGAAAAACATAGAAATTGGGATTAATGGTTTACCATTGTATGTTTGAGAACATCTAAAAGAACCCTGGAAATAGTTTCAGTAGACATTCGGAGAGTTTCCTACTTCTTTCAATTCTGGTAACCGCTTACACTTTAAGACAATCAATTTGCACCATCAATTTCTGAAGGGTTTCACAACTGATAGGCTATGAAGGGGACCCAAACGTATTATTACCTTTAATGTGAAAGGAATGAATGCGGTGAACTGAGTCTTTGAAGATTAATAAAAAGGCCAACTTCAATTGAGCATTCAATCGCCATTGAAAGCTTATATGAATTAACAGTTTCAAAGAATGACAGGGAATGAGTAGCATTACTCAGTTGTACAATTGCCATCAAATGAAGTACAAACAGGGTATAATGGGAAGAAAGGGGTAAATTTTTGAGGATTAGACTTGTAACTCTTTATGCCATCTTAAAAAGATGGTTAAATTACCATTAAGGACATCTAGAATGTATTATATAGTAGTATAGATTTCCTTCAGCGATCCCATACTAATTAAAAGTTGAGAAAGTATACGGTATAAAGCCCCTTAAAATAAGAAGCATAAGAAGCCACCAGAGATTGACACCTGTCAATCTAACCTAACCAGAGTTAAACACAATAAAACCTATCTTCCCTGTTCTAAATCTAACTCATTCTCATTTTGAAACAAACCAGCATCATCACCACCAACACCCACCAACACCACCATCGACCACCACCATCTACCCGAGACCACCACCTCGACCGGTACCGAAACCCTTGACCGCCCTAACACCACCACAGAAACCTTAATCCATTATCACCACCGAGTCCCCTCTGTTTAACCCCTGACCCGAACCACACCAGTATCAAACCCTTCCTTTCAACATTGATATCCACCAACGAGCACCCCTGTGAGCCGCTGTTAACCACCAACCCTCGATCATCATTATCAAGCATCAATAACAGGGAATCGACGTGGTTTGGGGTTTTTACCTCGGTTGGATTTGGGAAGAGGGGCGCCGCCGCTACTCTTTCTTCTTCCTCTGTCCCTCTCTCTGTCGATCTCTTTCTCTCTCTCTACCGAGCTTCTCTCTCACTCTCTATAATATTTGGTGGTGGGTTGTTGGGTTTGACCACCGGAGGACCACCGACGGTGGAGGAGTTCGCCGGAGGAGGTGGAGGAGGGACCTCCGGTTCCCTTTCTATTTTCTAGAATGTATGTGTATGTGTGCCTTTCTTAGTGCGTTTGTTATGATGATATATAAAGAAAAGGTGCGTCTGTTTTGATGATAAAAAACAAAAGGTGCGTCTGTTTTTCTTTCTTAGTGCGTTTGTTTTTTTTAGTGCGTTTGTTTTTCTTTGAGTGAATGAGAGTGCGTTTGTTTTTTTTTTTTTTGAGTGAATGTGATGAGTGCGTTTGATTTTTGTTTGGGTTTGATGAGTGCGTCCAAAATTTTCAATGTGTGGTTTCAAAATTTTTAATGACTACGTCCAAAATTTTCAGTGAGTGCTCCCAAACTTTCAATGAGTGCGTCTGAATTTTGATGAGTGCGTCTGTTTTCACCAACTTCATCTTCTTCCTCTGCAACTTTTTTTAACATAATTTTTATGTTTAATCATCCTTAATGAAACAAAATTCATAGTATTCGACAACTATTACAATTCATAATTGTTCATATGGTTGGTTTAATCCTCTGTTTTTGATTATTTTTAGATCAAATACTGATATTACGTTTTTTTGTTCACTGTAATCGTTTTTTTTTTTTTGAATTGTGCAATCATTCTGAATATGAATCGATCTGAAAAAGATGAAAAATCAGGGTTCAAATTAGTTATGTTGTTACGATTTGAAAAAAAAATTAGACGGTTAGAAGGTTTTTTTTCCTATTTTACGCTTGGTTAGTTTTAACCCAGGCATGGTTAGGGTTTTTAATCTGCATCCTTAATCTAATGGCTGAGATTGCTTCTTACGTTAAGGGGGCTTTATACGTTATCTCTCCCCTTAAAAGTTAACTCGGCCAGTCTTGGTTGACGTGAATTGTCACATAAACAGTTCATATCATCAAAACTTTGCCACATTCACATCAACAAAACTTGTACTTTTTTACACATAAGCAGTCTACATCAGTAAAACTAACTGGGTTGACTTTTAGTTTATATACGATTGCTGATGAAAAATAAGTTAAAAGTTGAGATTGTTGAAAGCCACATGTCACAGTTTGAATTATTGGAATCCTATTTTCCTAGAAATACTATCAAGTTTTGAGTTCCATATTTTTATGTAATCAATATGATTTATATGGAACCCAGTTGAATGTAACCAAAGAAAATAAATAAATAACAGATAGTTTTGTTGTGATGTTGAATCTTTGGTTTAAGATCGCTATGATGTGGCATGTAAATAGTTTAATGAAAAGTTCTAAGTCACTTATAGATATTTTGGAAAAAATATACATATATTGTTTTCAGGGTTAGAATCAAATACACAATGAAAGAAAAATAGGAAGTCGTAGAAATGGTATCAAACGGAATCCGATTAAACTCATTCAAACGGCATTGGAACTGTCTCAAGTATGATTAGGAAGGCGTGTGTTAATGGGGCGTGCAACGGAGTTCGTTTTCTTGATGGTCAATTTACAGTTTCTCATTTATTATATGCCGATGATGCAATGGTCATGGGCGAGTGGTCGGAGTTTAATTTAATTGCTTTAAAAAGACTATTACGGGTTTTTCATATGGCTTCTGGCCTTCGGATTAATCTCAACAAGTCAACTCTATTCGGGATAGGCAAAACGATGCAGGAGGTTGAATCTAGAGCGCTTGGTTTGGGTTGCAGATCAGGCTCCACTCCATTCAAATATCTGGGTATCTTGGTGGGGGCGAACATGAACCGGATTAATAATTGGGAGGTGATAGTAGACATTTTCAAGAAACGATTATCGAGGTGGAAAGCTAATGTTATGTCGATGGCAGGGAGAGTTACGCTTATTTCTTCGGTTTTAGAGAGTCTCCCATCTTATTATTTTTCCTTATACAAGGCTCAAAAGGCGGTTGTTGATAAACTAGAAGCTATTATGAGGAAATTCCTATGGGGAGGTAATGAGGATAGACACAAGATTCATTGGGTAGCCTGGGAGGAAGTCACTAAGCCGAAAAAAATGGAGGGTTGGGTATAAATAAACTCGAGGACTATAATAATGCTTTGATTCTTAAATGGTTGTGGCGATATCATGTTGAACCGGAGGCTCTTTGGAAGAAGATTATTGATGCTATCCATATTTCTTCGAGAAGGTGGGAGCCGATCCCTTTCAAAAATCAGTTCCGGATACGTGGAGTAAAATCGTTGTGTTGGGCTCTCGATTAAAGAATCAAGGTAGAAGCTTTATTGATTTCATTCGGGGTAAAGTTGGAAATGGCAAAAGTATTCGTTTTTGGATCGATCCTTGGGTAGAAGGTGCTAGTCTTAAATCTTTGTACCCTGATTTGTTTCGGTTGGAGCAAAATAAGTTTTGCACGGTGGAGGACAAATTCGATTGCTCAGGTCATCAAAGTGTGGTCCAATGGTCTTGGAGGGTGTATCCTTCTTTGGATATAGAGGTTCAACAGTCACTTCGTCTTCATAGAGATGTAGCCGGTTTGGTTTTGTCAGACAAAGAAGACGAATGGTTTTGGGATTTTGGCTCCAATCTTGTTTGCTCGGCCAAAGATACCAGGACGTGGCTCAAAGGGAATAACAATGATGATAGCGGTGACGTTTTTCAATGGTGCTATTGGATTCCTAGCAAGTGTAATATTTTCATGTGGAGAGCCTTTCGAGATCGATTACCGACATCTAAAGCTCTTAGGAGAAGGAATGTTAATGTGGGAAAGGGTCTTTGCAGTCTTTGCGGTGAAGACGACGAGACGGTTGATCACATTTTCTCGGCTTGCAGGTTCGTTATGGGTGTTTGGGCTGGTATCTCGACGTGGTGCAAGATAGCTCCTGTCAAAATATGGTAATCAACCAAAGAAACCAAAACTACAAACTGGAATTACTGAATCAAACGATTACAAAACAAGAGCAAAAGATTTGACAACTAAATCAAACCCTAAACACTAAACTAGATCATTGACAGATGATCTACACAACAACTCTCTAAAGATCATTAACAGATGATCTATACAGACTCAGGACCTAAAGAAATCATTAACAGATGATTTCTAACCTAAGAAGATGAGAGAAACAGAGTAACAATAATATCAAAGACTCAGGAGAACTAAACTCGTAACCCTGTGTAACGAGCTCTTTATATAGACACCATTCTAGGTCTGGAAACAAACACATCCGAAGCTATATACGTCGTTGGATCTTGTCAAGAAACACAATAAGACAAGATCCTCACCGTTGATAACGAGCACACAGATCGCCAGCTAGACTCGGGTAAAACAAAGCTGGACTAAAGTATTGGGTTGAGCAACATAACTGGGCCAAGCCAATATCTTCAAAGCTTTAATAACTGGGCCGCTACTCTGCTGGACTCTATCTGCTATCTACTTTCTCCAGCCCAATCCATCATTTGTAAAACAAAACACAAAACATTATATTAGAATATATTATTAACAAAATAAAAGAAATAAAAATAAAAGTGAATATATAAAAATATAAACTATATAATGTTTTGAAGGTGGTCGATCATATGCAGCTCAAGGATATCAAGAGAGACATAGTCTATGGCATTCTTATTTTGACATGTTAGAGAGTTTGGAAGGCAAGGAATGAAAAGACGTTTTCAAATATAGACCTGGACGTGGTGAAGATAGTGGCGGATATAAAAGCTATGGGATACTTGTGGTATAAAAGTAGATTTAAAAAGGATACGGTTGATTGGAAACGTTGGTGTCATTTTCATTTTGATGTAATGTAACTCGGTTTTTTGTGGCTTATCTCTAGCTTGGAGATTTTGCCGGTTCTTTAATGAAATTTGCCTTCCAAAAAAAAAAGTTATTACTCGTATATATTTATATTAGTCCTTTCCTGGAATACAACTGATTAAGATATAGCTAAAACGATAGAAGAGAGTAGTGAACAATGGTTATTTTGTAAACACTCAAATCTGAATAATATATTTCCTTATATTTTGATAATTTGTACAATTTTACAGATTTGTTTTTTTGGTTTGTTTGATGTTTGTATATTTATGTGAATGTGAATTTGGATATGTTTGTACGTAGAATTAAACTAAAAAACAACAAAATAAAAATGAAATGTTTTAACACTGTGGTTTAGCCTGTTTAGTTAAAATGAGATCAAATTATAAGAGGCAACGTACAATTTTGAAGTGGCCATTACATCATTCAAGAAAGTGAAATCCTAATTTCTTTTAACGCCTATATATATGTTTTATTTATGGACCGAAATCCCTTGCTTCTTCTTCATTCCAGGTGAAGATATCTTTATTGGTAACCCAGAAAGCCTCTCAATCTTCTTTTATGCGGTATGTCACCTTATTCAACTTGATTAGGAAAGAAACTAAAAAACCTAATTCATATGTGTTACAGAATTTGAGCATGATTATGCATCCGACCAAGTAACTTTGGCTTCACCCCATTGACTTTTAGGCACTCGTAGGGCCTTCCATACAGCTTTAGATGCGTCCACAATATTATGTTTACACCCTCTAGATGAGTCGCACTCATCAACAACCCTTGCTTTTACACTTCTACCTTTGTAATGTATTTTGATAAATTTAGAACACCTTTTTCCATGATTGAACCATTGAGTGGATAATGCCACAATTGGTGTGTTATCCGAATGGTATTTACCGTCACACTCTGATGGCCCCCCTCCATCCTCGTTCTTTCCAAAGCCGTTGATGGTCATGATTGCCTTTATATGACTCGAGCGAGCATGAATGGAGGATATAAGTAAGGTAGAAATGAGGGAAATGAGGAAGATAACCGTGGATTGCTTCATTTATCTTTTAGATTTCTACGAGAAGTTGATGTTATTTGATGAATAGAAATTGGGATGAAGGGCATTGTGTATTATATAGGGATTGCGGGTTTTTGTCTTGTGCCTGAGTGTGGTTATATTTCTTAGGCAAATTAACTGGAGGTTAAAATTACAATGTCAATCCAACAATGCATGTTGTTTATATATTTGTTTGTATTAATGGATGAGATTCTCAATAAAGATAATGGAATCTTAAAACTTAAAAGTAAGTATCTAGTTATTATGATAAGTACTCATTTATGAAAGTGGTTGTGGTTCATAAACTACAACACACACGTATCTATATCTATATATAATAAACGAAAACGGGTGTGACACTGACACATGTTACTAGACGAGGTCTTCACATCTTTGATTTCTCTCTAAAATTCTTTTTTTAATTATATTTTAAATAAAGATTAGGGTTTGCTGTCCAGAAAGGGGTGGCGGCACAGCTTGTTGCCCGCTTACCCGCTATTTTAATGTAATTTTTCCCGTATTTAATAAACTTTATTATCGTTGTTTTATAAAAAAAAATAAAGATAACTATTAACTATTATTTTAAAATTTCAAATTTGTTAATTAATATTTTTATCTTTATCATTTTCTTATAATCCACCCACAATTCTTAAACGTCGGTAACTTTTATATACGGCATTTAAAAAAAGTTATTACACCGAACAAATGAACGTTTTATTATCTTTACAACGAGCATTATAGTGTTTACAAAAAAACAGAAAAAAATGACTTCTTTTTGTTGGTATTTTGTAATAAATAAAAAATGTATTTAGTTAATTCATTAATCATGTTTAGGCAAATGACTAATTATGTTAAGATAGTATATATGCTTTTGAACCTACTATTACATATAAGAATCCGCTAACTACATGTATATTCACAGATGTGTAGTCAGTTTGGTAAAAATCTTTTTTTTTTTTGTATTTTGAATGGTGTTGTTAGAAACATTGATTACAAAGGCTGATAAGCCGGTTAGATATAACTTACGATTCTTAGACGCTAGGTAAATCTGTAGTTGATAAATGATAATTAATCACCCAACCATGTACGTATCTTAAATCAATCACCATCATGAAATATCATTTAAACCAATTTTGTTGTTTTTTTTCCATGTTCACATCACAACTTTAGAATGTTTTGAGAAAGTGACAAAGTTGTACATAGACTTCACTCGAGCAAGATGTGCAAACGTAGAATTAGAAGTAGGTTTTATGAGTTATCGAGTGTTGATCTTTTAAAAAAATCCTGAAAAATGACTTATTCCTTTACGGTACACATATTTTATTACTTCATATTAGATTTGTATATCCCAGAAACCACCCGAGAAATAATATAGTAAACTATATAAATAAGATTTCTTTAACTCAATAACCAAACTTTGAACTATCTGCTTTTTCTTTAGTTAATTAATAATTTTCATTAGTTATTTAGTTAATCTTTAGTTTCTAATTAATTAAAAATCATTATCTTATTATCAGTTTCAATTGATCTGGAAAATAACATTAAAAAAACATTCTGTTTTCTTTATTTTTTAAGGGTTACTTCATTCACCTAGTGACCCTTAAAATGCGAACTACTTCATTTATTACGTTGGTTTCGACTTTGAAGCATAATTATGCATCCGACCAAGTAACTTTTGCTTCACCCCAATCACTCTTAGGCACCCCAAGGGCCTCCCAAACCGCTTTTGATCCATCTACAACGTTATTAGGACATGGTGGTTGGAAACCATGCTCTGCATCACATCCCAAAGTCGAGTCACATTCATCCATCACCTTAGCTTTGACACTCTTACCTTTGTAGTGTATGTTAATAAACTTAAAGCATCGTTTCCCTTTATTATACCACCCAGTGGACAATGCCACAATAGGCGTGTCATTTGAGTGGTAGTTGCCATCACACTCGGATGGTCCGCCACCATCCCCTCCCTTCTCAAAGTTGTTTATAGTCATTTTCGCCTTTGTATGTTTAGTGACTGGAGGGGAGCATGTGTATGTTTCGTAAAACTCTCCAACTTTGCAACAATCTGGATCGTTGTCACACGTCCCATGAGGTGGTTTTTTACCTCTCAACTTCCCACTCGGTTTGCAAGATTGAGCATCACCACATGATATGAGCAAGATTATAAGCAACGAAAAGGAAACAAGGTAAATGGTTGTTGTTGTTTGTTTCATTATATCTTTGTATATGTGGATGGTGGTGTAAAGATTTTGGATTAGCTATATATAGTACGAGATATTTGTCTTGCATGTGCATGAATGGTTAAAATTCTTAGGTTTTGGATGAAACCAGGCTAAAATTACTATGTCAACCTAATAACTGCCTTTTGTTTGTATCATTAAAATTAAGTAGACTCACAATCAGAAGAATGTCTGTTAATCTATATATAAGTTTAAATTCTGATTCACGAATCTTAATTTCTTTTTCATACGGAGGCAACAAGATTCACATATATATGTTGGCAAGAATTTTCTTTTGTAGTTTTACTGAATAAAATATATTTTATTTCAATCTGACTGTGGCTTTGCTTTTGGATCGTATCTATCTCATTTAGGCCTTTTTTTTTTCTAAATCGTTTATGCAAAATAAAACCCTTACAATTAAACTTTTGAGTTGATACATGCAGAACATATAACATAGTATTATAGATTACGTTACACAATAAAGATGAATATAAAAGGTGTAATAGAATAGGTATACACCAATTCTTTTATCCCAACCGTCATATTTTTAATGAATATTGGATTTAAATAATTCTAACTATGAGCTATTGGCCGTCACTAGTCTCAACTATAAAAATTATTGCAGACAATCTCAACTTTTAACTTATTTTCCCTCAGCAGTTCTATGTAACTAAAAGTTAACTTAGTTTTTGCTAACGTGGACTGCCACATAAAGTAGTCTACGTCATCAAAACTTTGCCACGTAAGCAATTTACGTCATCAAAAGTTTGACTTTGTTCACATGAGTAGTCCACATCAGCAAAACTTTGACTTTTGTGCCATATATACAGTTTACATCAGCAAAAACTAACTGGGTTAACATTTAGTTAGTATGAGATTGATCAAGAAAATAAGTTGAAAGGTGAGACTATCAGTAGTGATTTTAATGTTAGGATTGGTGGCGACCAATAGTTGATGGTTAGGGTTATTTAAATCTAATATTCCTATTTTAAAGCATTGGTTATAGATAATAGAACGTTTAAATTAAGCATGTTTAGGTGACCTTATGTGAAATGTTTACAAAGAGTTTTATAAACAAAGTAGTGGGCTTCTTTTAAATTATTTTGTATGTTATAAACAAATTTTCTTCACCATCTAAATGTCATTTTATTTTATAATAATTTTTTTTATTTTTCTTTTGTATATAAATGTGATAGTTTAAAGAAATGTGAAAGTATGTATCGTCTGTTATATAATTTGATTTGTCATCTGTATAGAAATATTAGCTGAACGTAACCAAAAGAACAAAATACAATACCAATACCAATTAGTTTTGTTTTTGTGCTTCTTGTGAGTTGTGAAGGGGCTCAAGGCTACTTTCTCAAGAAAACATTGTTAATTCTTTAGTAAAACTAAGATCACTGTGATGTGATGTGACATCTAATTATTCAATAAAGAAAATGATAATCTATACGTAGATCATTCGAGAAAACTTACTTATAGGTTGTTTCAAAGTTAATATTTGATAGTCATGTTCTCTCTATTAAAACTTGTACCGCTTTTAATTATTTATTTGTTTTTTATTGATGAACTTCATTATGAAAATGCGAACCTTTAAACCGGGACAACAATAAGATACAACATTACGTAATTACATAATTACACATTTACACTATTTTTTTTAATATAAAAGTTTTGAATAGCAAAAGCTAGTTATTTAGGCAAACATAGCAAATTACAAGTGGAGAGCTGGTAAATGGGCAACAAGCTACGCCGCTATCCCTTTCTGAATAGCAAAACCTACTCTATTAAAAATGAAGTTTTAGCCGACGAACAATTACTATGCACCACCTTTTGCATCCGATCTAGAAAACCGATTGCTTTAGGAGCAAGGCCCCAAATGTATCAAATACAAAAGGCACAAAGACGTGCTGGTTCTCCAGGCAAGCGGTTTCATGTTTACAAACTTTCTTAGATTCAGCTTTCATGACTGCTTGCCCTGACACAAACCCAGAATCCCACCAGAGAGGACACCCCAGTGAGGTCAATGCACCATGTTTTCCTTGCGCCTATCCGAATCCCACCAAAGAAGACAAAACGAATCCCAAAGACTTCGTCTCAAGATTAGTTGGATCAAGAAACAAAGACCTAACCCCTCACAGTGGGAGGAGGGGAACAACGACGGGTTGTACACCCCCTAACCGGCACCCCACAACAACCGCTAAGGCATAAGGGAAAGATAAGACACAATTGGGATGGTTTAGGCGAAAGGCAAAGAATGGTCGAAAGAGTGTAGATATGGGCCGAACGGGGAACTAGGTATGGGCGAAAGGGTCCAATTTGGGCTAGCAGTCAAGTATTTAGGCGAATGGGAGCCGAATATGGCACAATTTGGGGAGGGGGGGGGGGGTGGGCACAATTTGGGCGAGTGGGCACAATTTGGTTAATTTAGTTTGGTTTTCTCCGGAAAAAAATAAATTGCAATGTAACTCCATTTATCAAAAGTAAAATCCTAACTATTTGCTTTTTCTATAGGTCAGTTATTTTGATTTGGTTATTTGCTTACCCGGATCAACACATTAGTTTCTACACACAGATATCTTATTAAGGAGTATTAGATTCAATTTAACACAAAATAACATTAAAAAGGTAGTTTGAACAATAGATTGGTATTCCCTTCGATGAAGGAATATTATCACACAATAGTTCGTTTGTTTTTATTGTTGTGGGGTTACTTTTAGTTGTATTCACTGTAGTGACCCTCTCGAACTACTTCATTTATTGACATGGTTTCAAATTCCAAGCATGACTATGCATCTGACCAAGTAATATCCGCTTCTCCCCAATCACTTTTAGGCACTCCTAAGGCCTCCCAAACAGCTTTAGACCCATCCACAATGTTACTACGGCACGGTGGCTGGAAACCATGTACATCATCACATCCCTGGGTCGTGTCACACTCATCGACCACCTTAGCTTTGACACTCTTCCCCTTGTAGTGTATATTAACAAACTTGAAGCACCTTTTCCCTTTATTGTACCACCCAGTAGACAATGCCACAATTGGTGTGTCGTTTGAGTGGTAGTTATTGTCACATTCAGATGGTCCGCCACCATCCCCTCCCTTCTCAAAGTTGTTTATGGTCATTATTGCCTTTGTTTGTTTAGTAACACGGGGGGAGCATGTGTATGTATCGTATAACTTGCCTGGCTTACAACAATCTGGATCATTTACACATTTTCCATGGGGTGGCTTTTTGCCTCTCAACTTTCCACTCGGGTTGCAAGATTGAGCATCAATGCACGATATGAACAATATTAGTAGGGAAAAAAGAACAAGGAAGATAGTTGACGTTGTTTGTTTCATTTTATCTTTGTGTGTTAATGATATTAGATGTGAAGACTTTGGACCCAATGGAACCAATTATATAGTAATGAAGTTTTTGTCTTGCATGTGCACAATTGGTTAAAGTTCTTAGGATTTGGATGAAACTAGAAAAAAATTACTATGTCAAATAACACCTACCATTTGTTAGTATTGTCAAAACAGAGAAAAAAATTGTGCTAGAATAGATAAGTTTAAAATTTGATTCAAGATCTTATTTTCTTTTCTATACGGCAACATGATTCGAATATATGTTGGCAAGATTTTAATATGTTGTACAGTAAATTTGTTTATATTGTAGGAACAAATTAAACAAATTAAATGTCTCATTCACAATGTGTCAAAAGATAAACATAAGGTTTGTTTCTAGATCTTATCTATCATAATTTGGTCTAATGTTTTGAAATCTTTTATATAAAAACCATGCTAAATTTTTTAGCTCCATATTTTGTGTGTTAATTTTCTCGCATGCATTGTGTGTTATTAATAATTTTATTTGTATAGAACTGATCACTTGAATAACCAAAAGAATCAAATAAATAATAACAAATAGTTTTGTTTGTGTGGTTGTTATGGAGGGCGCAAGGCTACTTCCTCAATAAAACATTGTTGAATTTGGGTGAACTAAGATCAGTCTGATACTCTGATGTGACATCTAATATATATTTAATAAAAAAGTTATAATGTAAATATACCAATTTCCAATTCCATAAGTTGTTTTCAAATTTGAAAATATTTATCAGGTATCTTTAGCCTGGGTGGGATGGTATGGAATGAAGCCTCTATGGGTTTTATTGTGTCACATCAACGCTGATTGTGCATTAAAAACTAAATTAAAAACTATTTCTTAGCTACAACAGACTACAGTATAGGAGCTAAGGTTATCGAACCACCAGAAGTAGAAAGTGTTAATAGTAAACTACTAAATAAACTAAACAAGTAAAACTAGTATTGACATTAACTTTGATTATTGATTTATTTACTTTGATCATATGTGATTAAGTAAATTGACTTAAAAGAAAAATGGTTGGGATTAAAGGTGATCACTTCGAGGTTCAGACTCTGTAGTTAAAATTCCAATTTAAATAAACCTAGTTTGCAAATTACATAGACATGAATTTGGCTAAATTGTTCAACCCAATTCGGTTGCCATCAAACAAAATACAAGATCAACTACTCGACCGCCGCCAGCCTCTTGGCTCTCCCAGATGGCTAAATGCGCGAAAACCCAACCTACACCCGTCCGAAAACACGACAGTAGAATAATTGATAAAACCTCGCCTCCCATCCAAATTAACCGAGATCATCCGTATTCGCTTTTCACCCGTAGCTCTCATTGGCAAGTGAAACCGGTAGGTTAGGGCCCAAAGACAACAAATTGGTAGCAGGGCCGAGGGCGGATATACTAATGTTAACCTTTTTGAAATCACAATTGGGCCGATAACTTTTTTAAATTAAAAAAAAAAAAAAAAACATATTTTGGTTACAAAGAAAGTCTCCTCCTCTCCTCGTTAACTCAAAAATCAAAGAGTTGGAACAAATATTTCATTTGATGATCTTCAGTCTATCTATCGATACCCACATAGTATTCATTCGATAGATCAATAAACATGGTTAGTTCATCTGTGGTTAACACATACCCTTTATCCAGCTACTCTTTCGGTACCAAAGAACCTAAAATGGAGAAAGATACATCCGTTGCTGATCGTCTTGCTCGTATGAAACTAAAGTATGCCTTTTTATTGTTTATCTTTGTGTTTCTTTGATGGGTTTTTCTTGGTTTTGTTTATAGTTTTGGTTTCTTTAAGGAATGTTGAACCAAACCCTAGAATCTTTTTTTTTTTTTTGAGTATTTGGTTTTTTAGGGTTTTTTTTAATTTTTATTTTAGGGATCAGTTATGTTATTTTTAGGTTTTTTTTAATTATTATTATTTTGACTTGATAATTAGAAAATCTTTACTCAAAATCTGAATAATTGTTACAAAAATGTCAAGATTTGATGTAGCAGTAATCACTTTAGATTAGTGCATTCTCGGGCACTCGGGTGCATTTTTAGGCCAAGAGTCGGCCGAAAATTGGCTGAACAGGTCTGCGACAATTACACTAGCCGTAGACAAGCCTGGAATTACCTAAAACATCCTAAATAATGTCTAAAACCCAAAAAATGGTAACTTTATGCTCTGCGTCTTGCCTTTTAAGTGTCGTGTGCCTAGGCTATAGGCGAGGCTTATGTGCTTTGAGTGTGCCGTGCGGCTGCGCCTTTGACAACATAGCCAATTCTTATGAATAAAGGGTTAAGGTGTGGATTTTGAACATTGATGTTTAGTTCTCTTTAGCTCTATGAGTAGCAAAATGCTAAAAGTGAAAGTTTTCGATTAAGAAAAATGGAGGAAGAAAAATGTTTAGTTCTCTTTTGTTGTTATATCCGTTGCATAAAGTTGATGAAGTGAATTTACAATTTGGTTCTGCAGCTATATGAAGGAAGGTATGAGGACCAGTGTCGAGGCAATCTTACTGGTTAGTTTTAGTTCTTTTGCTAAGTTACCAATATCTTTTTAACCATTGGTTTAAAAAATTTACAGTTGATTTGTTAGAGTTCATATTTTGAAGCTCCTTTATTTTGGTCTACAGTTTTAATTTGGATAGTTATGCAAGTTGTCTTATCTTAAATCGTATAAGTCGAGGGATTTTTAGTCATGATTGTGCATTTTGATGCATTTTTGGATCAATGAGTTTATCATTTCCCTATTTAATATTGGATAAATGGTTTTATTAGTTGACCGACAGACTGAGTAGTGAGCAGAAGTTCATCTCTGAGTGATTGACTTCCAGTCACTGTTATCGTCTTTTTCTTTTAAGCCAACCACCAGTCTTGCAAAATTGCTAAGTGTTATGGTCATTGTTTTTCATTTTCATCAGGATAAGGAACTTATACAAATCAAATCGTCATTCCATGTTTTCTTATATAGTTATATGTATGTAACTCTCCCTTTAATTTGTTTCATGAACTTGCAGGTGCAAGAGCATAATCATCCCCACATTCTTCTTCTACAAATTGGCAACACATTCTGTAAGCTTCCTGGTGGTCGACTGAAGCCTGGAGAAAACGGTATTCTGTTTCACCCAATTACTTGGTTTAAAAAAGCGTGCCTCGCACAAAAGCGAAGAGGTCTAAGCGCATCGCGCGAAGCGCAAAAAGCGTGGGATTTTCGTACCCGAAGCGCACACTAATTATACAATTTTTTGTATATATCCCATGAGTTTTTAGCTTCATTTACCTAAAATATAGCTATAAATAAGGTTTTTATGTGATTTTACCTATATGTACAAGCCAAAAACACCAAGGTACAACATTTTTATGCATAAAAATACATGGTGTACGTGAGGCGCGCGCCTCAGGTCAAAAGTGACTGAAATTTTGCCAAAAAAGCGCCTGAGGCGCGTGCCTTTGAGAAATTGCGTATGCGCAAAGCCTTGATGCGCTTAGGCACGCCTTAGGCGCTTTTTAAAACCCAGCCCAATTATCATTGACCACCACACGTAAATTCTTTCATTCAAAACTGACTGAATATTTGCTTCTCATTGTTATCTTGCAGAAGTTGAAGGCTTGAAAAGAAAGTTGTCAAGCAAACTTGCTGCTAATTCCCCTAACATGCAACCTAATTGGCAGGTTTGTTAATTTGCTCTGTATCATGCACAACAAGTGAAACGCACCGATTTGTTTGTTCATTTGTCCCCTTCACAAACAAAAATTGAGTGAAACCTGATGAAATAGTTATGCTGCAAGTATGTGATTAGAATGTTAAAACCAATAAATTACAATCTTATTATTTCCATAATTCTGTCTTTCTCCAAGTTTGTTACTTTTGTATAATCTAATCATACACCCTTTGTCCCTTGTAAATCATTTTTTTCTTTCTTGACATTCAAATTATCTGTTTTCTTGTTAGTAACCATTACAAAATATGTATATCATTCATTCTAGTCCACTAGATTCTTGTTTGTTGATTGTGTGCCCGTTTAACATCATTTCGTAATTTTGCAGATTGGCGAGTGCGTGGCTGTATGGTGGAGGCCAAACTTTGAAACTATCATGTACCCATATTGCCCTCCACACATCACAAAGCCAAAGGTAAAGGATCTTTCGATCTTCAGATTTATAATCACTTTGGTTTCTTTTACTTTGTTTTAGTTTTAGTTAAATTATGTATACATCTTTTTCATGTACTTAGGGTTCAAATCTTATTATATGAAACGAGCTCATGCCGCTACATTTTTATTCAATTCAGGAATGCAAGAAGCTTTATGTTGTACACCTATCGGAAAGAGAGTACTTTGCAGTGCCCAAAAATCTGAAACTTCTTGCTGTACCACTCTTTGAGCTTTACGATAATGTTCAGGTAATGCTTGTTTTTAGAAAATTTCAATTAAAAAGATCTGTTTCCCTTTTCCATAAGTTTTTGCTATGCATTTAGGTCCACACGGTTCCCTAGATCATCAATTTGGAATGGTATTATAGATGTTTGCTTAATAATCATAGATTTCTGGTAACAACGTGCGTCATAAAATGTTTCAAATTGCTTGGGACCGAGTCGCTACATTTGATTAAAATTTTTGATTATTTATCAATTGTTTTTCTTGAATCGAAACGATACTGATCAATCTTAACAATAAATAGTTACTCATTTACTCACAATTGTAATTGTAAAGGGTTCATACTTTCAAAATTCGAAAGTAGAATTCATCTACCTATTATCCTCCCTTAATCCACGTATAGCGTAATGAACCTTTCCCAAAGGATATATTGAAGACACATTTTGGACCCAACTGAATGCCATTCATTTATTGTAATGTAACAAGCAAATGAATACTTAAACTTTATAGTTGATACTTTACCGCAAACGGAAAGTATTACAGTTCTTATAGGATGTTGTGCATGGGTGACACCATTATGCTTAATATGTGGTTTATTTCTTTTATGTGCAGAGATATGGACCGGTGATTTCAACCATTCCTCAACAGCTCTCAAGATTTCAGTTCAACATGATTTCCTCATGAATATGCATCAGATTCCAGCATTTGCATTCAGAGATTTAGATTTGATATCAAAACTTTCTTAAGAAGTTATCGTATTAACAGGAACCCGACCTATAGATTAAGTCCAGTATAACTTTGGCAGTGTGTTGTACTTGTTTGTGGTAGAGATGGTTTTGTTCAGTCTGTTGCTATTTTGACTTTTATTTTTTTCATTGAAGTTGTTTGGTACTTTGCTAGTATTTTTTTCATGTGCTGATATATATAAAATAAAACAAAACATACCAAATCAACTTGTATTAAACCGGCATCAAAATCGCTAACGTAACGAGGCGCACATGTGTGCACTTTTTTGCATATTACACTCAGGCGACATGCTAGGCGTTTGAGCTTTTGACAAGTACGAGTAGGATTAGTTACAACATTCCTTATGTGTTGTCATAACCACAATTTGGACCGTTTAGCGGTCAAAAGGTATATAAATAACAATTTGGCAGGGGTAATAATCGTGTCGGGTTTGTGGCTGTTGATGAATTTCTGCGGCAATCTTTGCAATAACTTGCTTTGCCAAATCAACGACGACGTAGTTACATCATATTTTTTATGGCACTTCAACAATATGGCAATCGATTCTTTTCCAAATTACTAACACCGTTAACTTCTAAAATTTTTTCACATAATAAAACTTTGAAACAATATACGTATTTACTGCTAAAGTTATAACTTACCCGAATACAAATGTGTCACGTCCATTTCTTTCTCACTCGACTCCAGGTCAAAAAGACCAATTATCATAAATGAACGCATGAATTTGCCTAACCTCTGTCCCAAACTCTTGTTCGATTGTATACCAGAGGTGATGACGTGGGTAGCTTAAAGGAAAAACGAATAACTAATATTATGGAACAAACGCTTGAAAGGTTGGAGCCTACAAGGGTTCTACAACCGGTGGTGACACAAAGTCAAAAAATGACTTGTCACGTCGTCCCTTTCATCGAGTCAAACAAACAGGACTGATGGAGTAACATCAGCCCATAGACCGCAGGTCAATAGCACTCTCTTACCTTTTGTGGCATGTCCTTTTGTTGCAGCCAGGATCAAGGTTTGATGCTTTCTTCTTTGAGTGGATTCTTTCTCTATAAAAGAGAAACTCAGATCAGATCCAATACACACAATCTATCACTCACTTCTCACTCAAAGATTATTCTCTTGGTCCCTCACGTGTGGAGAATAACTCTCTCCACTCAGGTTCCAAGATCTTCTACTTCTGATCTCGAGTTTATCTCAGATCAGGAACAAAAAGCATACATAATAAATAATCCAAGCCTTGAACCTCCTTCTACGTTTGCAACGTAGAAGGACACCACGACCTGCGTTTGGCAGATCGAATCCCTTGAACCTTTGAACCTCCCTTGTGACTCAGGACCATTGTTAGGCAGATATTTGTTGTAGCAACAAGTTGGCGCCCACCGTGGGGCTGCGCCATTTTCTTTATCTGAAATCAGTTGTGTAGCTCCGACTCTCTCTATGTCTGACCCTGAGTCTACAGAGGAGGTCAACCAGATCTCCCCCGGCACAGATCAAACCTCTCCGGCCAGATCTGTGTCCTTTTCCACTCCTGGAGGAACTTCAACTGGGACCCAGTCCCCACCTGCTAACATAACGCCTGCAAACCTGCAAACTCCACCTCCTACTCGTTCTGGGGTAGTGTCTCCTCTCCATGATCTCACACAAACTCCACCTCGTATAGATCTTACCCCTGAAGGAGTAGAGAGAAACTTCTTGCAGCTAAGGTCTCTCCTGAACCAGTACGTTATGAGGGAAAGAGATAAAGGAATCCGTCTCCGACTAGATTACGACGAGGAAGAGGAGATCTCACTCTCCCCTATACCTCCTCCTCCTCTCACTGCTACCTATGGACGCAGACAGTCACCTGGAAGCAATAATGCTGGACCCAGCAGCACTTATACTGCTTCTCACCCTGAAACAAGGTCCAGTCCTACTGCGTTCTCCTTGTTCACCACTCAAGCTGCCACTACCGGCATGCCTTTGGGACACGAGCTGACTCTGGACAAACTCTTGCAGTCACCAGTGTCCAGTATCCCACCTCCTACTGCTACGTCCTGGGAGCAGGCTATGGCCTCACTTCCCATGGCCAGAAGCGCCTCTATGGGTCTCCCAGTGGCCACCAACACTGTAGTATCCGAAGGCATTCAAGGCTTCAACCTTATGCCCTACATGATATCTCAAATGATGGCTAACTTCCCTTGGCAGCAGCTCATTAGCCAAGCCATTGCTGAACAACAAGGAAACACTGGAAGGGTCACCAACAACAGGGTTGAACACACTGTCAACCAACCCTACAAGCCTAACAGCTTGTCTTGCTTCTCACCTGAGATTGCAGATTACGATTTTCCCAACAAGCTGAAGATGCCAGCCCATATAAGAACATACGACGGCACTGATGACCCAGAAGATCACCTCCAGATCTTCTCGGGAGCAGCCAGAATTGAAAAATGGGGTGACCCCGAATGTTGTTTAATGTTCATGCAAACCCTTGTTGGATCTGCACGAATCTGGTTCAACGGTCTGGCAACTGGAAGCATCCGAACCTTCGATGAACTCGGTAAAGGGTTTCTGGCCAACTTCTCACAACAAAGACGTTGTGTCAAGGATGCGACCGTTATCTTCCAGATCAAACAAAAAGATGATGAAAGCTTGAAAAACTTCATTGAAAGATACAAGAAAGAAGGCCTCACTTATGTTGGTGCTGATGAAAAAATGAAGGTTGCAGGGTTCATGAATGCTATCAACTCGAAGTATTTAACTAGGGAGTTCAACAAAAGTCTCCCTAGAACCCTTGAAGAGGCCTTAGAAAGAGCTGAAGCCCACATTCGAGGAGAAGAGGCTGTGGATATCAAGGAACAAAGGAAAAGAGGTTCCAGCTGGAGGGGCAGCAGCCCTTCCCGGAAAAGAGGCAATTATGGCACATATGACAAAAGGTCCAGAGGATCTGAGTCACGAAGGTCTGAAAGCAGGAACCCTCCAAGCAGAGACAGGAACGTCAATTTCACAGCCCTCACCAAAACTCCTCAAGAAATTCTAGCTACCGAAGAAGTCAAACACACCTTTAGACCTCCTCGTCCCTTACCAAGAAGCAAAAGAAACGAGAACTCAAGCCAGTACTGTGAGTTTCACGAAGAGAAGGGACACCACACCAACGACTGCTTCCAACTCAAGAAAAGAATCGAGGAAGCTGTCAAGTCTGGAGAACTGGCCCACCTGGTCAAGGGTGTGAAAGAGAACATGGCAGATGGTAAGAAGAAAGACGTTGCCATGGTCTTCGTTGAGAATGAATCCCCGAGTAAAAGGCAAAGATTGGAAGATTGGGAACGACAAGGCATCTACTTCCCCTACACTAAGGGAGAGAAGCACTGTGATCCCCTTGTGCTTGAAGCCTTCACAGGTTCCACCAAAACACAAAAGGCCTACATAGACACTGGAGCTGCAACTGAAATAATGTTCGCCAAGTATTTCAACCTTCTAAGCCTCGAAGAACGCTCCATGCTACGGCCTGCTGAAGCTGCCATAAAAGGTATCGCTGATATACCTATCAAGCCTTTGGGCGAATTAACACTTGATGTCACCGTTTCTGATGGTCAACTACGAAGGACTGAACCACTCACCTTTGTGGTTTTGGACCTGCCATCTAGTTATGACGTTATCATTGGAAGGCCAGGGGTAGTGGTCTTCGACATGACTGTCTCCATTAGCCGAAAGAGTGCAAAGTTCCCAACCAAAGATGGTGTTGGAACCCTCCGACCCTCCACTACAGTGCTGACCATCGACGAGGATCACAACAAACTTGGTCTCAGCATCAACCCCAGATATCCTGACCAAAGGGTACGAGTCAACACAGCCCTCCCTAGTGATACTCTCACTAGGCTTGAAGGGTTACTGAAAGATAACATGGACGTCTTTGCCTGGTGCCCAAGTGACATGACAGGGATCCCACGAGATATTGCCGAACATGAATTAAGAATCCCTTCCAATGTCAAACCAGTTGTCCAAAAGAAAAGGAGTCTTGCCCCAGAACGAAGCAAAGCTGCATGCCAAGAGGTTGACAAGTTAGTTGAAGCAGGTATCCTTCGAGAGGTGAAATATCAATCATGGGTTGCAAACCCTGTGATGGTTAGAAAACCTGATGATTCTTGGAGGATGTGTATCGACTTCAAAGACCTCAACAAAGCTTGCCCCAAGGATTGCTATCCTTTGCCTGAGGTTGATCTGAAAATAGACTCACTTACAGGCTTCCCCTTCAAGTGTTTCCTGGATGCCTACAAAGGCTATCACCAGATACAAATGAAGGAGGAAGACGAAGAAAAAACTGCTTTCCATACTGACAAGGGTATATTCTGTTATAGAAAAATGCCCTTTGGTTTAAAAAATGCAGGTGCAACCTATCAAAGGCTGGTCGATAAGGCTTTTTCCCTACAGATTGGCAAGAACATGGAAGCTTACGTTGATGATTTGGTCATCAAAAGCAAGACTGAAGATCAGATGCTTGCTGACATACAAGAGACCTTCAACAAACTCAGAGAAATCAACATGAAGCTAAACCCTGTAAAATGTTCCTTTGGTTTCGAAGAAGGAAAGTTCTTGGGTCACGTTGTGGGGAAGCAAAGCATAAAGGCCAATCCAAGCAAGGTTCGAGCCATCCTCAACATGAAGTCGCCTCAAACTAAAAAAGAGGTTGAAAGCTTGAATGGCAAACTTGCTGCCTTGAAGCGTTTCGTCTCAAAGTTAGCTGAAAAATCACTACCATTCTTCAAGACCCTCAAAGGTTGCACCGATAAAAAAGACTTCAGGTGGACGGAAGAAGCAGAGGAAGCCTTCAACAGTATGAAACACCATTTGGCTTCCCTTCCTGCCATTGCAACACCCGAAGCAGGGGAAATGATCTCTGTCTACCTTTCAGTTACTGATGAAGCCTTCAGCGCTGTTCTCACTATAGAAAGAGACAAAGCTCAGGTACCCGTCTATTTCTTCAGTAAAACATTAAAGTTAGCAGAGGTCAAGTACCCTCCTTTGGAAAAATTGGCTTTAGCCTTAGTGCAAACAGCCAGAAGGCTTCGAAGGTACTTTCAAGCACATCCCATACAAGTGGTCACAGACCAACCAATTAAGAATGTGCTTGAAAGACCTGAAACCTCGGGACGACTAGCCAAATGGGCTGTTGAACTAGGTGGACACACAATCACCTACGTCCCTAGAAAAGCAATCAAAGCACAAGTACTCGCTGACTTCATTGCTGAAATTCCAAAGGTGGAACTGGCCGAGGTTAACATAACCATAGACGAACCTATCGACCCTGAAGCCTGGAAGCTGTACACTGATGGAGCTTCCAGTGTTGAAGGGTCAGGGGCTGGCCTTGTGTTAATCAACCCCGAAGGGTTAGAATTTACCTATGCCCTTCGTTTGGAATTTCAGACAACAAATAACGAAGCAGAATATGAAGCCTTGATAGCAGGACTCAAGCTTGCAAAAAAGATGATGGTTCATAAGCTTCAAGTGTTCACTGACTCATTACTTGTTTCCAATCAGGTAAATGACAGTTACATTGCTAAAGAACGTAACATGAAAAAATATAGAGAGAAGGCCAAAGAAATCATGAACACCTTCCAGTGTTGCAAGATCAAACAAGTCCCAAGGTCTCATAACAAGAAAGCTGATGCTCTTAGCAAGCTTGCTTCGTTGAACTTTGCTCATCTTACAAAGAAGGTGCTGGTTGAAGTGATCAAACATCCTTCAATAACTGAAATTGAGGTTCAAGACGTCATCACTGAAAATGAACCAAGTTGGATGACTCCATTTGAAAAGTTCCTACAAAGAGGTGAACTACCCCAAGATCCTGTTGAAGCTGAAAGAATTCGGATCAAGTCCAAGCAATATACAATTCAAGATGACATGCTTTATAAAAAGGGTTACTTGGCTCCATTGCTTCGATGTGTTGGTCCTGAGCAAAGCAGGTACTTGATCAAAGAAGTTCATGAAGGAATATGCGGAGCTCATTGTGGTCCAAGATCAGTGGTGGCAAAACTCATGAACCTTGGTTACTTCTGGCCAACTATGCATCGTGATGCGTCTGAACAATTGAAGAAATGTGAAGCCTGCCAGATCCATGCACCAGTCCCAAAGAGCCCCAAGCACGATTTGGTCCCAATCACTTCAGCATGGCCATTCCACAAATGGGGAATGGATATTGTTGGACCCTTCCCACCTGCTAAAGGAGGGGTCAAGTTCTTGTTGGTTGCTGTTGATTACTTCACAAAATGGCCAGAAGTAAAACCATTAGGAAAGATATCCGGAAAGAAGATAATTGATTTCGTGTGGGAAAGCATCATTTGTCGATATGGCCTACCCGGGGTGTTGGTCACAGACAACGGCAAACAGTTTGCAGAAAAACCGTTCAGTGCTTGGTGTAAAGAGTATCGGATCACACAAGTCTTCAGCTCTGTGGCATACCCCCAATCCAACGGGCAGGTTGAAAGGATGAACAGGAGTGTGGTTGAAGGGATCAAGGCTAGGCTGGGTCGTCAAGGGGGAAATTGGTTGGAAGAACTGCCAAGTGTTCTTTGGGCAATCCGAACCACCGAAAAAACAAGTAACAAGAAGACACCCTACAGCCTCACCTTTGGATCTGAAGCAGTTATACCTGCCGAGATTGGGGTCACCACACCCAGAACCCTTCATGTCGACATCCAGGCTAATGAACACGAAACCTCACTCAACCTTGACCTGCTGGAAGAAGCAAGAGACTCGGCAGCAATAAGAGAAGCCAAATACAAGCAAAAAATGGAGTCTTATTACAATGCCAAGGTCAAGCATGAACGCTTCAAGCCAGGAGACCTGGTCCTCAGAAACAATGATGCAAGCAAGAAAGAAAATCAAGGAAAGCTAGGACCAAAATGGGAAGGCCCCTACACCATCCTTGAGTCTCACAAAGGAGGGTCTTACAAGCTTGCCGACATGGATGGCAAGAAACTCCCTCGTCACTGGAATGGTAAAAACCTTAAAAGGTTCTTTGTTTAAGATGTAAAACGAGTTGTTCTTCTAAAGAAAGCTATGTAATGCTACTACGTAATGAATGAAAGGATCCATGAATCCTCTTTTGAAAAATCTTGTCTTTCTATCCTATAATCAGGTTGAGTACCTAGCAACAAACTCCATGACAAGGGTCATGTAAGGGGTTGAGCTCCCAGGCCATTTCGCTCAATAGGTTCGAGGGTTGAACGGACCTATATAAGGGGTGAGTTCCTAAATCAATACGACTCCATGAGATAAACAAAAATAGTTTTATAAGTCTCATCGACAGGCTTGAACAACCTACACCAATCGTTCCTTAAGTTTAAAAAACAAACTTACGAAAATAACAAACACTTATATAAGTGTAAATAGGATAGCTGGTGACATGTTTGCCTAGACTACCTTAAGGATGAATGACTGCAGCGTTCAACCTTTGAAGGTGCTATTGGATGAACATTCCCAAACAATAACAAAGACAAACAAACACATCACAAAAACAAAATAAGAACGAACAACAATGAAACTTAAGCAAATAACCATAAAAGACCTACCATTAACAGGCTTTATACAAAAACCAAGCAAAGTCATAAATTGTTCAAAGGGCCTCAGCCCACAACCACCAGCGAACCACTACGGGTTCAGACAAAAGATAAAAGTGTTTAGGACACAACAAAAGTAGTTAATTGTTTTACAAACCATGCTAAGAAAGCTACGAATAAAGGGTTCAGGCGTCGTTACCAGAACCTGAAGGCTTGGAGGCTTCCTCCTCATTCCTAGCCTTGACCACCTTAGCTTTCTTCGCTTTCTTTCCCTTCTTGGGCAGCTTCTCAACCAAACCAGCCTCGGAGGCTTCAACACTAGCATCCTTGGAAAGTGTATCAGTCATATCCAAAGTCTCCTCACTATCACCCGAATGAGCTCTCTTCTTGGAAACAGCCTGAAGCACCTTGGCAGAAACGGCTTCGTTCAATCCAGCAGGCTTTAACTCCTTCAGCTCCTGTAAAGGTTTCCCATAAAGGGAAGAAACTTGAGATACATAGGGATAGCTGGAGTGTTCCATTTTGAGCACAGTCTCCTTGAAAACATCCAAGGAGTTGGGTTGATAAAGAGGAGATTCTTCAAGGACTTCGCCAGAACTGCAAGCTTTGAACCCTGCAACGAGACCAACATGCTTACCATGGGTCAACAGCTTGGTATACACTTCGCCAAGGGCTGAGTTGAACTCTGCAGAATGAAGGAGATAGGTAACAACTTGCTGAAAACCTTCTTCAATCAACCATTTGTTGTCACCTTGAGCAGCAGCAAGAGAGATTTCCAGTTCCTTCTTTTGACTCTCAAAAGCTTTTCTCTCTGACTCCAAGGCTAGCTGATCTGCTTCCACCTTCAATCTGGCAGCTTCATGCCTTGCCATCTCAGCCTCATGCCCCTTCTTCAGCTCATCTATAAGGGCAATCAAGGTGACCTCCTTCTCAGCATACTCCTTAGCATCCTTTTTCATGTCAGCAATAGACTTCTTCATCTCCTTCTTTTTCTTAGCAAACTCACTGTACTCACCCATGACCTTCCTAAACCTGTTAATCCCCTCTGGTAGCATAGCCGCCAGATTACAGGTTCCCACCATCATCTTTGCTAGAAGAGCATCATCATCCATGTTAGGATCTGAGTATTGGATTGTTTTGATTAATGATGTAATATGAATGAAGTATAAATGGAAAGTGCAGCGGAATAAAGAATAATCAAAACATAGAGAATAATTGTTATCAATCGAAAGCTTTCATTAAAGTTGAAAGATTACAAAGGTACAATTATAACTCCCCCTCAGCCTGATCACTCAGAGTTTGTTTGTCTTAGAGAGAATGACGAGTGACAAATAGAACAGTACAAGTACTGTTCTATTTATAGACAAGTACAAACCTCTGATGATCACATAGCTGACGTCACCTAGAAAGCGACCCCTAACTGACTAACAAACTACAACATCTGATAAAACAATAAACTACTGTTACATTGAAACTACTGAATGGAAACTCTGTTAAGCTATAAACTCTGATGTCTTCTTAACAACTGTTGAACCAGAGTGCTGTTGGTTCAACAGTCCTTTGTTCTTCAGATCTTGATCAGCACTTGTTCTTTATCAGACTTTTGCTCTTCAGACTTTCTTCATCAGACCTTTCATCAGCAGCAGTTGTCTTGTATCAGTTGTTTAAGCATCAGCAGTTTGGAGTCAGCAGTTCTTTGGAGGAAGCTTTCTTGTAAACTCTGATATTTATTCTGGATCAACACTTAGTATATTTTGGCTTTCAATCATCTGTTCTTCTCCAGGTCAGCAGACCCAACAATCTCCCCCTAGAACAGATGATGCCAAAACTCTGCTTTATTCTTGATCTTTATTCCTCATCAGACTTTCTCTAATTTGCCCTTTTAATTGCAATTCAAAGTGCAGAGAGAAGAGGTCTTCAACATCTCTATCCAGTGTCAAATTCAGAAGTGACTGGAGATCTTCAGCACTTAGGCCAGGTGCCTCATCCATGCTCAACTTCTGAACACTACCATCTGATCTGAGCAATGTCAATTCATGGGTCTCTTTATCAGACTTCCATTTTAGAATTTTAGAATCAGAGGAGTGACTGGGATGCATCTTTATTTGGGATGAGTTTGGTGATGGTGGTCTTCCAATGAGTTCTCTGAGCCTGTCTGACACAGGATCAGAAAAGGATCTGATTTGGTTCAAGATCCCCTCTTTCACATAAGTATTAGTAAACTTCCTTGTGTCTTCTTCAGACATTTCCTTCTGCCTCTTGTATTGCCTTTGAGCAGCAATAGATAGATCAGAGGTTGCAAGCAAGCTATCTAATGTGAAGGCCTGAGAGGGTTTCTTGGGAGCATCATCATACACTGGTTTTCTTGGAAGATCAGGATTGGTCTTTCTTTCTTGTTCAAGCTTTTTATATGTCTCAATTAGCCTGATTTCTGACCATCTGGCAACAGATTTCATCTCTCCATACTTAGCTGCTACAAGCTCTTGTCTCATTCTTCTGAATTTCAAGGCTCTAGCTTCATCTCTCCCCTTTTTGAAATCAGGAGCAGAGACCTTAGCAGGAGGATTCTTGGCCATGTTCTCTATTCTGATTAGTTCTTCTCTTAGAGCATGTGTGGTCCAGCCTGTAAATTGATTCTTTGTTGCTTTATAAGGCTTGGATGCCAAGATCTGTTCCAGCAGTGAATCCCTTACTTCCATTTCCAAGTGTCTGCTGAGAGGCATGGTTGACATGGAGTTGCTCAGGGTCTTAGCATAGTCTTCAATCCTTCTGAGTTTGCTAAGCTCTGCTGAATGGATGCCCTGAGCAGTCCTGTCATCCTTCCCTTTGCACTTCTCTTTGATGACAGCATCAGCCTGTTCACCCTTGTATTTGAGATATGTGTCTAGATTAGGTGGAACAGGGAAGCCTTTAAGAGAAGGGAAGGATCTTTCTGATGGCTGATCAGTATTATAGAAGGATTGAAGTTCCCCCTTGATTAAATCCAACTCAAGGGGATACTTCTCAGCCAACGGGGTGATGGTTGATGGTGGTCTGTGTGACCTGAATTGGTCAGTGTGTGGTGAGTAAGATGAGAGTGGAATGGCATTGACTGGTGTGGATGAGATTGGGGTGTTAGGTGGTGTGTTGTGGATGTTTTCATCTTGTATAACAAAGGTGGATTTCCTTTTTCTGCTATACAAGATTTTGGGTGAAGGTGAGGATGTAGCAGTGGATTGAGAAACATCTGTTGGTCCTTTTGTCGAACCAGCAGTTGTTTGGGTTTTAGGTTGTGTTGAAGTAGGTTTGGTAGTTGGTTGAGTTGTGGTTGGTTTAGTGACTGGTTTGGTTACTGGTTTGGGTTGTGCAGTGGTTTTAGTTTCAGTGGTTTGGGTAACAGAGGTTGTGGTGGCAGTGGTTTGTGGAGCAGTGGTTGTGGTAACAGGTGTTTGTACAACAGGAGTTTCAGCAGTTAATTTGGAAGGTGGTTTTCTAGTGTGTTTGGCTGGCATTTTCCTTCTCTTTGAAGTGCCCACATCTTCCACTTCCTGTTGCTGTTCCTTTTTCAGTTGTACCAACTTCTCTGCCTTTACCTCCAATGTTTCAGCCCTTTTCATTTTGTCTTCAGCAGCCTTTTCAGCTCTTTCATTAGCTGAAGTGTCAACTTCTTTTGCCTTTGATGCTGAAGCTGGTTCAGAGACAGGGACTTGAACATTTGGTTGTTGTGTTTGTGGAGCTGATTTGGGTGACCCTGGTTTGTCAGCAGTTGGCTTCTTCCCTATTTGTGTTTTTAATTTTCGTAGCCTATCTCTGCCACTCTCCCCCTTTTTGGCATCATCAGCAGTGTACTCATCATCATCTTCATCTCTGAGAATTGTGGTAGGGGCAGAGCCAGTGGTCTTCAGCAAGTGTTCTTTGATCACCTTGATATCAGCCTTTGTATCATTGAATCTGGCATCTACCATGTTTCGGATCACAGTCATGTAGGTTTCTTGTGTCTGATCTGCTAATTTTCGATGAGCTATGATGATGGGGGAAACAGATTTCCATAGCTCATTAGCAACATCAGCAGTTGATGGTTGACTCTTTGTAAAGTTATTCAATGTTTCCAAAATTGACTTGACATCAGATTTGATGTCAGCAACAGAGGATTCAAGGTTTTGAACTTTAACCGTCAATTCTTGTAATTTTGACTCATCACCTAAATTAATAGGATCATCTGAGTCCCTACCAGAGGTAGTTTTAGCTGGTTCAGCCCTAGGAGGTGAGTCCATGGAGACAGAACCTGCTGCCCCTTGGTCTTGGTTCTGGGGACTTCCAACTGTTTTTGGAGACACAATTGTGTCTTCAGCAGTTGTTGCCTTCAAGGAAGTCTTAGCAATGTAACCACTGTCCTGCTGTGAAACAATGGTCTCAACAGCAGTAGTGGCTGCTTCTCTTGAAACCTCATCAGAAGTAACAAGTACTTCTGGGAGTATGACCTCCTCATCTGTTTGTGGGATGGCTGATTGATTTTCCTCAGTCCCAGTCACTGGTAGTGGCATACTCTCAGTGATAGGTGATTGAGAGGAACTGGGATTGTCCTGAGTTTTATCAATAGCCTCAAACAGGGGTTGCATTGTTGGTGGGACATGTGGTGGTGATGTAGGTGGAGTAACAAGCTGATTAGCCCTGGGAGATGGGCTTGTAAACATATGATCAAGTGACTCATATGCCTCAGTGTGAGGTTCCCTTTGGCTTACAACAAGTTCCTTTTGTGAGGAATCTTGAGGAGTTTGCTTGGGTTGAGATATCTCCAACTGTTGTGAGGAAGTAACAACAGTGGTTTCATGTTGCTTTGGTGATGCAACAGGGTTAGCTTCTGGTATCTCATCTTCCAGAAGACCCTTTTTGGTTTTGGTGGTTGTTTTGGTGGATGGACGTTTTCTTTTGGTGGCTGGTGTGGGTTTCACAGCACTGGATGAAGTGCCATGATCACCAGGAGCAGTGGGCTCACCAACAGAGGTTTCAACAACAGTTGTTGTCTTTGTCCTCTTTGGTTGTGTTTTGGAAACTTTTTGAACTTTTTGTGCCTTTTCTTGGGTTGAAGAACCCAGCATTCTAGTAAAAGTTTCATCAGTTAAACTTTTCATATTAAATGACTCTCCCTTTTGAAAATCCTTTTCAGGTAAAAGCTTTTGTAGAATTACACTTAGAATTCTAGGGTAGAGCAGAAAAGCATTGTTTGAGCCAGATTTTATGGCTTTCACATTTGATACCAAGTCTGAAAACAATCCCTGAGATAGATTGAAGTCAGAGTCTGACAACATAGCATATCCCAAGTATTGTATCCTCAATGGGATTTCATTGAAGGATGTAGTCTTGGCAGAGGCACAGAGGAGGAGGGTATGGAAGAAAAATTTCATGACTGGTGGGAAAAACTTTTTATATAGTGTGGAACCAGTCATTTGAGCATCATACCCCCTCTCTTGAAACTCAGTGTGAAGCTCTGTTTTAGGAAAAGTTTCCATACCTGACAAGTCGTTCAGTGAGAAGGTAGTGGAGATGATCTCAGGGGTTATGGCGATACTGGTGGCTCCAATTTTTGAAATTATGGACGTAGGCTTTTTGTCTTGATATAAAACCTCAGCAGTTGCCCAAAATTCTTGGAGTGTTTCTAGGTGAATGGGGGCATCAGCAACAAGAATATTTTTATATTTCGAGTTGTTTATGATGTCAATGGTGGAATGGAATGGTGTGTTGTCTTCGGTTTTAACCAAATATGGAAGGAAATTGTGAGTGGCTTTTGTTTGAAGTTCCATTTTAATGGATTTTGATTATGAAAGTAATGATCTTTGATTGAGGGTTATGAGGAAGACGAAAGCGGTTTTTAGTATTTTGAATACAATGAGACAGTAAAACTGCTGTTGGGGGAAGAACAGGGTTTTATAGGCTCTGGTGAAACCGCTGATGTGGCAAAAACTCTGCTTTTGAGAGCAGACGTGGCAAACATCTGATGGTTGAAACATCTGGTGGCAGACAGCTGTTTTGTTAAACCTCTGTTGCCAACCTCTGTTGTTTAACCAAAAGACTGATGAAATCAGTTGTTTTATCTGATCAGATGTTTGAAACAGATTTTTCAACCAACAGTGGTTGTTTTACCTGATCAGATGTTTGAAACAGATTTTTCAACTAACAGTGGTTTTAATAAAACAGTGGTTGTTTTATCTGAATCAGTGGTTTGAAAACAGATTTTTCAACCAAGTTGTTATTTTAGCAAAATTTGATTTTCTGAACCATTTTAATGTTTTATTGAAAACATTTTTGTTGTTTTTAATCCATGTTTAACATTCCAATTCGAGAGATCAGATTTGTGAAGGTAGATGTGTCTAAAGCTTTTGTCAGCACATCTGCCAACTGATCCTCTGTTGGAACATGGTGCAGAGAAATCAAACCTTTTTCATAGCTATCCCTGACAAAATGATGTCTGATATCTATGTGCTTGGTGGTTGAATGAGAGACTGGATTTTTGATGATATTTTCAGCAGCTTGGCTATCCAGCATGAGTGGAGTCCTAAGTGCTGTTATCCCAAAGTCCAGTAGTTGATTTTGAAGCCACATAAGTTGGGCTGTACAGCTTGCAGCAGCAATGTATTCAGCTTCAGCAGTGGATGTTGAAACAGCTGCTTGCTTTTTGCTTTGCCAAGAAACTAAGGCATTCCCTAGAAACTGGCACCCTCCTGATGTGGACTTCCTTGTGGTATGGCAGCCAGCAAAATCACTATCTGAATAACCTGAAAGCTCAATGTTTCCATTAGCAGGATACCAGATACCAAGTGTGGGAGCACCTTTTAGGTATCTGAAGATCCTTTTCACAGCAATAAGGTTAGACTTTCTAGGAGAAGCCTGAGATCTAGCACACACACAGGTTGCAAACATAATGTCTGGCCTGGATGCTGTTAAGTACAATAAAGACCCAATCATGCATCTATAATGTGTCTGATCAACAAGTTCATCCTTTTCATCATCAGTGAGTGGCTTGACAGTGCTCATGGGTGTACTACATGGCTTACAATCATTCATCTCAAATTTTGTTAACAAGTTTTTCACATACTTGTTTTGATGAATGAAAGTACCATTTTGCAGTTGCTTTACTTGGAGACCAAGAAAGCACTGAAGTTCACCCATAGCACTCATTTCAAACTCTGCTGTCATGAGTTCCCTAAACTCCTCACACATTTTATTACATGTGGATCCAAAAATGATGTCATCCACATATATTTGAACAATCATTAAGTCTTTTCCTTTCCATTTTAAAAACAAGGTTTTGTCAATTTTACCTCTAGTGAAACCAATGGATAAGAGAAAAGTAGAGAGAGTTTCATACCAGGCTCTTGGTGCTTGTTTGAGTCCATACAAAGCTTTGTTAAGCTTGTAGACATGATCAGGATGGAATGTGTCTTCAAAACCAGGTGGTTGACATACATAGACCTCCTCCTGAATTTTGCCATATAGGAAGGCACACTTGATGTCCATCTGAAACACCTTGATGTTGTGGTTGACAGCAAAGGCTAAGAAGAGTCTGATGGCCTCTAGCCTTGCTACAGGAGCAAAGGTTTCATCATAGTCAATACCCTCTTCTTGTCTGAAGCCTTGAACCACTAACCTGGCTTTGTTCTTGACAACTATACCCCTTTCATCAGTTTTGTTTTTGAAGACCCACTTTGTGCCAATAGGACAGACATCCTTAGGCAGTGGTACAAGTTCCCATACTTGTTGTCTTTTAAACTGAAGGAGTTCTTCTTGCATGGCTTCTACCCAACTGTTGTCTTTCAGTGCCTCTTGGTACTTGACAGGTTGTGTAAGGGATAGAAAGCCTGCAAAAAGACAGATGTTTGTAGATTGGCTCCTTGTGAGCACACCTTCTCTGATGTTGCCAATGATTTGATCTGGTGGATGAGCTCTTAGGTAGATTAAATCTCCCTGATATGGTATGATGGCATTTTGTGGTGAAGGACAGAGGTTTGGAGACTCTGTTGACATAACATCTGTTGGCACTTCTGAAGAGGCAACAGATGTTTGAAATGGAGGTGGAGGAATGGGTCCAAGTGGTGTAAGATTGGACTGACTTTTGTCAACAGATGATTGACTCTTGTCAACAGATGATTGAGCAGTGAATTGGCTGGGTGAATCAGTGGTTTGAAGATAAGACTGGCCAACAGTGGCTGACTCAGCTGTGACAGAGTTTTGACAGTTGTTTTGAACTTCTGCTTCCTCTGATACATGATAGACTTTGTAGTGGTCTGGAACCACAACATCTATTCTGTAATCTTGTTGTGAAGATTGTGGAGTACCTGCAGGGTTAGTTTTGACAGTAATATCTTCAAATTTGAATTTATCTAAGTCAAACAACTCAGCAGGGTTTGCTGGGATTTTTAAAGAAGAAAGTTCATTGAACTTTACATTCAGAGTTTCTTCTATTGTTTTAGTCCTTGTGTTAAACACTTTATAGGCCTTTGCAATAGAAGAATACCCCAGAAAATATCCACAATCCACTTTGGCTGCAAATTTTGAAATGGAATCTTTAAGATTTAAAATGAAACATGGACAGCCAAAGATTTTGAAAAATGATATCAGTGGTTTGATTTTAAACAGAATTTCATAAGCAGTCTTTTGATGTCTAGGGTTGATTAAAACTCTGTTTTGAACATAACAAGCAGTGTTTACAGCTTCTGCCCAAAAGGACAGAGGTAAACCAGAATCTGCTAGCATTGTTCTTGCAGCCTCAATAAGAGTCCTGTTCTTCCTTTCAACCACCCCATTCTGCTCTGGTGTTCTTGGGATACTGTACTGCCTTACAATCCCTTTTGACACACAGAAATCATCTAACTCCTTATTTTTGAACTCTGTTCCATTGTCACTCCTAAAGACTTTTACTGGCAAGTCATATTGTTTTTCAACTTTGGTAACAAAGTCCTTCAAGATACCTGCAGTCTCATCTTTAGAGTGTAAAAAGTAAGTCCATGTAAACCTAGAAAAATCATCAACTATGACAAGACAAAATCTCTTCCTTCTTAGACTCATGATTTTTACAGGGCCAAACAAGTCCATGTGCAACATTTGAAGACATTGACTGGTTTTGGACTCATCAATGGACTTGTAAGAGCTTTTATGTTGTTTGCCTTTTAAACAGGAAACACAATGCTCATCACACTTGAATTCTTTTGATGGTAAACCTCTGACAAGGTTTTGTTTGGAGAGTGAGTTGATAGTTTGAAGGTTGGTGTGACCAAGTCTCCTATGCCACAATTCTGTCTCTTTGGTAGAGGCAGCTGAGAACAGACAAACATTAGCAGTAGGATTATCCTTCAACATATCAACCACATACACATTGCCACTTCTGTGAGCAACAAGTTGTGCTTTGCTCTCAGCAATGATGGTGTTAATCTTTTCAACAGCCTCTGGGCCAACAATCTTACAGGTTTGCTTAGTGAAGAATGACCCAAAACCTTTGTCACTCATTTGTGATACACTAAGTAGATTAAATTTTAGATTGTCTATTAGATTAACATTTTCAAACTTAAGCCTCCCTGCTTTGACAGTACCAGAACCCAACACTTTACCTTTAGAATCATTACCAAAGGATATATCACCCCCTCCATGAGCAAGAAAGTCCAGAAGAAGGGCTCTACATCCAGTCATGTGCCTGGAGCCTCCACTATCTACATACCATAAACTGTCTAAACAAGCAGAAGCTCCCTGCACATCAGTAAGGATTTTAGTTTTGGTGAGTGTCCAAAGCCAAATTGGCTTTGGATGGGTCCTTAGCTGTCTCAGCCT
The DNA here is from genome assembly GCA_032199755.1 of Ambrosia artemisiifolia. Taxonomy (NCBI): domain Eukaryota; kingdom Viridiplantae; phylum Streptophyta; class Magnoliopsida; order Asterales; family Asteraceae; genus Ambrosia; species Ambrosia artemisiifolia. The sequence continues at coordinate 46,336,153 of CM063527.1, read as the reverse complement.
TAAGTTGTGGAGAATGATCAGTTGTTTGGACTAGCTTTTGAACTAGATTCAACAGCTGCAGTTGACCATTTGCCAGTGCTTGTATGTCAACACTTGGTCCAGCAGATGTTTGATCATTTCCAGTTAGTTGTTGAAAACCATGAGGATGTCTGTTCACTTTTGGTTTTGAAGGCCTCTTGGGCTCATCATAAACATGTGGCAGACGATGACAAGTTGGTTGTCCATATCCTCTTGGTAATCTGTTAACAGGTGGAGCATCTGTTACCTGAACCTCTCTGGGAGCAGAGTTTTTGTTCAGACTTTGGGTAACAGATGTTTGGACTGATTCAAAAGTCTGTTTGGATTTTCCTTTTGAAGTACTCATCACTTGACTCTCCAGAGTTTTAGCCTTATACTCTTTTATCTTTTCATCAAAATTTTTGAGATATAAGCACTCTTTTGTTTTGTGATTCTTTTTCTTGCAGATTGCACATTCTTTAGATTTTGAATCATTTAAACTTGTTGTTTTGTTGATGTCATATGCTTTTAGAAGAAAACAGTTTTTGGTGACATGGTTCTTCTTTTCACAAAAATCACAAAACAAGTTGTTCTTGGCTTTCCCTTTTTCTTTCTTCTTTTCAACAGATGTTTCATCATCTGTTGGAATACTTACTAGAGGGATAACCTTGGCTTGTGGTGCCATTTTGCCATCAGAGGTTTTGAAGGTCATTGGTTTGAAATTTTCAAGGACTTCACACTCATCTGACCATGTTGGTTTGAATTGATATTTCTCAATTTCATCAAATGAGGGTGTACCTTCCAATTTTTCAAGAATGATTTTCTTGCCATTGGGTTCAGTAACCTTGATTTCTTGACCTTTTGAGTTTGTAGGGATGACCTCAACCAACTGTGGTTCCTTTTTGTCAGTGGTTTGTGAAACTTGATCAGTGGTTTTAAAACCAAACCCAAATTTCACATGACTTTTAGATTGTTGGTTGACAATCATCTCAAAACCCTTTGATGATTCCACCCATTTCTGACATTCAACCTGGGTGGACTCAAGCTCCTTCTTACAACTATGATATTTTGTTATCATAGTCTGAAGCTGGTCTTTGGTTATGCTTGCTTCATGTTTTAGACTGCTGATTTCAGACTCTTTTTCAGATATTTTTAATTTTAACTCTTTTGTTAATTTTTCAACCTGAATTTCTGAATCCAAAATTTTCTTTCTAAAGTTTTCATTCACCTCTTTTATCTTAGCAAATGCTACAATACATTTGTCTGAGCACAAGTCATTTAAGATTTGAGGAGATACCTTAGCAGCAGCCATCAAGGCACAGTTACACTGGCAGTCACAGTCATCACTACCCCAGGGGTCTGATAGATTCACAACCTCCACTTCAGATTCTTCAGCTGAAACAATCTCACCAACAACACCATCAGTCACATTTTCAGACATAGACACCACTTCCTCAGAATCAGTCTCTTCAACAATTGTTTCTAGTGCCATAAAACAAAAATCCTTTTCAGTGTTGGCAACTAGAGCAATGTTGTCATCTGTTATCTCATCTGGTAGACTGCTCCAATCAACAAAGCCTTGAGTAAAGAAACTCTGTTGACCTGGTTGACTGGTCTCTGCAGGAGCAGAGGGTGGAGTAACAGTCATTGGCACAGGGGCCTGAGCAACAGGTGTTTGAACATAGTGATACTGAGGAACAGTGGTTTGGACAAAGTGCACAGGAACAGTGGTTTGGGTCTGTGCAAAGTGAGCAGTGTTTTGCACATTAGGTACATTAGGGATGGTCTGATAAGTGTTGGTCTGTGGTCTTTGATTTGGATAGGTGATCATAGGAACTCCATTTTGACTCCTACACTCCCTAGCAAAATGACCCATTCTATGACACTTGTAACACTTCATCTTTGATTTATCCAACCCAACCTTTGACCCACCATGTAAACCTGGGAACCTCCTGCCAGTTTTCTTATAGAAGTTATTTGTTCTAATACTGAGCAGGGCAACCTGGTGTAAGATGTCCATTTCTTCTAGGTCCAAAGGGTCAATGTATTGCAAGTCATTGTACACAAAAGATGTATTATCAGAAGCCTGGATGTCACCACTGGCTGTGAAAGCACAGTTGTTTGGTGATGAGTAAGAATCATTGTTGAAACCAGTTGTTATGTCAATGTAATGATCATAACTCTGATCCTTACTACTTCCAGAACCATCATCCTGACCCAACAGTGCAGTATTACCAAATACATAGTCATCTGACACTTTGCCAGAGTCCTGGAGCTTCTTTTTCTGGTTAAGCTCCCTTTCATAAGTCAGGAGCTTACCATGAAGCTGGGTCAGGGTTAGGTCTTTGAATCCGATAGAGTTTCTCATAACAATAGCTATAGTGTCCCATTTGTCCTGAAGTGATCTAAGAAACCTATGATTCAGTGTTGAATTAGGAAAAGTTAGACCAACCAGTTTTAGTTCACTAATTAGACAGTTAAACCTTTCAAACTGTTGTGTTAATGACTCCCCTTTTATGTGACTAAACGTTTCATATTGTTGGTTAAGTATTTCACGGTTGTTCTCAATCACATCATCAGTTCCCCCGAATTGCTCTTTAAGAGCATCCCACAATTCTTTAGCACTATTGCAGTGCAAGAGACCGGCATAGATATCATTCGGCAGTGCCATGGCTACTATGCTGAAGGCCTTGGCATCTAGCTCGATTTTTTGAAAATCTTGCTCTGAGTAGTTCTCAACACTCTTTGGTACTTGGATCTTTGGATCCTCGGCACTCGGTACCATTGGAACATGTGGTCCAAATACTACCGATTTCCAGCACCCTGTGTTCTGTTGTGCTAACACATGAGCTACTCGACGCTGCCAGATGTTATATTCTGACCTGACAAGCATCGGTGGCTTGTTGTGTGTGCCAGTGTTGTGTGGATCTTGATTAAGTGAAGTCATTCTCTTGGTTTTTCAAAAACAAAGTCTGTTTACTAACTGTTGAAACGAAAATAAACTATTACTCTGTTTTAACCCGACAAACAAACGATATCAATGATTGTGAGCTGATCTGTGTATTAAACTGATTGATTAGATCAGATTTAATTGACCTTGCTCTGATACCAATTGTTAGGATCTGAGTATTGGATTGTTTTGATTAATGATGTAATATGAATGAAGTATAAATGGAAAGTGCAGCGGAATAAAGAATAATCAAAACATAGAGAATAATTGTTATCAATCGAAAGCTTTCATTAAAGTTGAAAGATTACAAAGGTACAATTATAACTCCCCCTCAGCCTGATCACTCAGAGTTTGTTTGTCTTAGAGAGAATGACGAGTGACAAATAGAACAGTACAAGTACTGTTCTATTTATAGACAAGTACAAACCTCTGATGATCACATAGCTGACGTCACCTAGAAAGCGACCCCTAACTGACTAACAAACTACAACATCTGATAAAACAATAAACTACTGTTACATTGAAACTACTGAATGGAAACTCTGTTAAGCTATAAACTCTGATGTCTTCTTAACAACTGTTGAACCAGAGTGCTGTTGGTTCAACAGTCCTTTGTTCTTCAGATCTTGATCAGCACTTGTTCTTTATCAGACTTTTGCTCTTCAGACTTTCTTCATCAGACCTTTCATCAGCAGCAGTTGTCTTGTATCAGTTGTTTAAGCATCAGCAGTTTGGAGTCAGCAGTTCTTTGGAGGAAGCTTTCTTGTAAACTCTGATATTTATTCTGGATCAACACTTAGTATATTTTGGCTTTCAATCATCTGTTCTTCTCCAGGTCAGCAGACCCAACAATCCAAACCCTCGAGACAAGCCTTAGCACCAGGAGTAGCAAAGTGTGCTAAGACTTCCTCACATACAGCAGAAGACTTGAAGTTGTCAGTTGTCTTCACATTCCACCCAGGCATATAAACACCCCCTTCATCAAAACTCCCAGACACATCCGGTTCCCTTACCACCTTAACCTTTTTCCCCTTATTCTGCTTCACCACCACATCCACCACAGTATCATCCACCGTCTGATCCTTTTCATCTTCAGAATCCTCAATGTCATCACTCACAGTTACCGCCTCAGAAGGATCAGCAGATTTAGCAGCTTTCAGCAAACGTCTGCTTGACCTTCTTGTTGAAGCTTTCGAGGAACTGGCTTTAGCAAACCCCTTGACATTCGGAACGGCCACATAATTGGTCCCATCATACCGACCCTTCTCATATTTGGTTAAAGCATCTTCACCATCTGCTGCTTCAGCATCAGTAAATGCAACACCAGAAGCATCATCAGCTTTAATGAAATCCAGAGCAGACATGACTGCAAAATAAACAAAGTATAAGAACCAAGCAAAAGGAAAACAATGAAACCAACAATGAGCAAAAACTCATACCCCGATCACCCTTCATTATAACAGGATCTCTACCAGGCTTGTCCCAGCGAGTGCTAACCCCAGATAATACTAGAAATGGTTCAGCGAAAGGACGAAGCCTTGAAGGACAGGCCCTAAGAGCAGTTAAAAAGCTATGATCAAGTTCAGATTCTGAGGGTTCTGCCTCATTCAGAACAGCCTCAGGAGACCTCCAAACAGGCTTAAAAGGGAGAATCGAATCAGAAACCCAGAAAAACTTGGTCTTCCATTGACCAACAGTAGTGACATGAGAAGAAAGGAGGTTGGTCTCTACTGATGAACCCTCGAAGGTGAACCAGTCACCATTCTTAGCAAGACGAAAAAATCGCCTAAACATCAGCAAGGTAGGATCATAACCTAGGGCTCTGCACAGGCATTCAAAATGCAACACACGGCCAACGCCATGTGGATGGATTTGGCCAAGAGACACTCTATAATACTCAAGCACATTTAAGAGAAAAACAGAGAAGGGATGACGTAGGTTTGCAAACTCAAAGTGACGACAATACAAAGCCATAGAACCAGACGGACAATCAGAAACAGCAAGTTTCTTGGCTGGAGCAACAGGATTAAAAGAAACGTCTATGTCCCATTCAGAACAGAACGATTCAACCTCTTTCTGAGAAAGGGTTGAAAACGTAATGGCCATATCCTTCTTAGCACCCATTGTGCCTATGAAGGATGATCAGTGTACTAGACAAATAAAAAGAGAACTAACCTGGTAATCGAAATATGAAGAAACCCTAACGGTGGAAGAGAGGATTGTGAAGAAGAAAGTGAAAGAGTAAGAAAGGATTAAATGAAAATGAAAAGTAAAAGGGGTTAAAAAGAAAAAAGAAACGGTTATATTATTTAAATATAACTGTCATTATGACATGCAATAAAACAGCCCTGGACAGACTGCCACCTGTCACATCAGGGTCAAATCAAAGTTAAACACTGCAGATTAACCGCCCAAATCACAGCGAACCCTCGAACCCTTCAAGCAAGGAACGAATACCAAAAACAGTCAGAAGCCTTCAAGATAACTCGTAAAAACTTCTGACTTGGGGGGCTGATGACGTGGGTAGCTTAAAGGAAAAACGAATAACTAATATTATGGAACAAACGCTTGAAAGGTTGGAGCCTACAAGGGTTCTACAACCGGTGGTGACACAAAGTCAAAAAATGACTTGTCACGTCGTCCCTTTCATCGAGTCAAACAAACAGGACTGATGGAGTAACATCAGCCCATAGACCGCAGGTCAATAGCACTCTCTTACCTTTTGTGGCATGTCCTTTTGTTGCAGCCAGGATCAAGGTTTGATGCTTTCTTCTTTGAGTGGATTCTTTCTCTATAAAAGAGAAACTCAGATCAGATCCAATACACACAATCTATCACTCACTTCTCACTCAAAGATTATTCTCTTGGTCCCTCACGTGTGGAGAATAACTCTCTCCACTCAGGTTCCAAGATCTTCTACTTCTGATCTCGAGTTTATCTCAGATCAGGAACAAAAAGCATACATAATAAATAATCCAAGCCTTGAACCTCCTTCTACGTTTGCAACGTAGAAGGACACCACGACCTGCGTTTGGCAGATCGAATCCCTTGAACCTTTGAACCTCCCTTGTGACTCAGGACCATTGTTAGGCAGATATTTGTTGTAGCAACAAGAGGTAAATACAGTAATGACAAGAATGTCCTTTGAAGCAATAAAGTCTAAAGAAACGGTATGTATACAGATTGTAGCAGAACCCAATTCACATAATTGCATAAATAATTTATTGGTTGATATGAAGCAGTAAAACAAATGGAACAAGCTTCAAATACATAATATGACAATCTGAGGTGGCAATTCGTATCCATTTATTTATGAATGAGTCAACTGGACTATGTTTTATCTCTATTGGGTCAAATCCGAAAATTAAACTAAAAAATGACTAATATTCTTCCCGGTGTACCAACAAGTAAATGTATTTGTTCATACAATCTCATTATGTCATCTTTTAAGCGTAGTAACCATGACTTGAATATTCAGGTGTTTTCCAGGCTCTTTGCAAACTTTTGACGTTTGAAGAACCAATTCTTGAGTTGGAACGAGTATAACAGGTGTAAAGCATTCAAACTTCGAACATCATAACTCGTTCCAACTCGAGAGTAGGCTCTTCAAACATCACTATTTGCTAAGAACTTGGAAAACACCTTAATATTCATGTCATGGTTACTACGCTTAAAAGATGACATAATGAGATTGCATCAACCTATGCATTTACTTGCTGGTAATCCTTGAAGAATACCAATTATTTTCTGGTAAAATTTTTAACTTGATCCGATAAAGATAAAACATATCCCCGTTTACCCATTCATAAGTAAAATAGATACAGCTCGCCACCTCAAATTGCCACATTATGAACTTGAAACTTGACCCATTTGTTCTGTCCGCTTCAAATCAACCAATAAATTATTTTCTGCAAATATGTGAATCGTCTTGAGCTTCTAACATAAGACCACTTAAATCCGTATACATACCGTTTCTTTAGACTTTCTTGTTTCACATGGGCATTTTTGCCATCGATGTATCTATCTCGGGTATAGGCTCAAACAGGAGCTTTGAACAGAGATTAAGCAAATTCTCATGTTCAGTTATCAGGATATCTATCGTTGTTGGCCGAGCTATTGTGGTTCAAGAAAATTGCATATGCTGAATATGGTATCATATTTGCCACATGATCACAATAGTTTAAATAAAATTCCAACCTTCTGGTATAATATATAGAGAAAAATTATGAAAATAATCTTTTACATGAATGCGTTATACATATATAACATGTCAGAAACAAATCACTCATTAGCGATTACTAGAGCGAAAGCATATACGCGATAAAAGCAAACAAATGGCAGTAAAGATTCATTCATCACATATTCAGCATGCATACAAATTTCTTGACCTGTACCCCAAACAGATGGTATGATTGAAGAACGAAAGGGTAGGCTTATACCGAAGAGATACAAAGGAATGTAATTAATGAGGGATGATATCTTTCTTTTAAATACTTTTAGGTTTACATGTTGTTAGAGGTATTTACGGATATATTAGTTTATCTAATATCTTATTAGTTTATCTAATATCTTATTAGATTTATTTATTGTTGTCTTTGATTTGATTTTTAAATAAGCAATAACTAGATATTCTTAGAAAATCAAGATATATCAAATGTTTGTTTTCTTTAACAAGATATATTCGATACTTACTAATATAATTAAAATATAAACTTATTATCTGCAATGGATAACTCATTTTTATGTGTTACGTGACACATTTTTAACCAAAGACTTAAGGCCCTCCGTAATGGAGCATGAATTAGCGCCCCTCCCCATGATTGGTTGTCACGAAACCCAATCCCACAACGCCCAAATCAAGCGCCAATAAAATAACGCCCCTGCCCATTTTTGACCCATTAGCGCCCCAAGGGCGGTGTTGGGGCGCTAAAGCCCACTTTCACGTCTGGATAGCGCTCAACTATGGATGGTCTTATCAGGTAATCCATTTACCCTTTATATCATTTTAATATTTTTCATATTATATAGTAAGGTGTTGAATGAAACGTATTTTCCATCTTCAAATACACCAGATCGTGGTGTACAGATGTTGTTGATCCCCGTCTTTGTCAAAGAATCATCTATCAAAACAGTGGAGATTTCTTGATTCCTCCCAGTTATCGAAGCTAATCGAAGACCAAGACGAGATCTCATGAAGCCACGACCAAAACTCAAATTAGCAAGCATTCAAGTCTTCAGGGGGAGATTGTTAGTGCATTATGGTGTATCTTCCCAACTTAAAGATTATCAGACTAGTTAACTGAAGATCATTAGCTAGACCTTAGGGGGAGTCTGTGAATGTCTTTCAAGACATCCCTAGCTCAATGACTAGTTAAGTCTGCAGATCACTAGCTAGGTTCAAGGGGGAGATTGTTAGTGCACTTCGTGTATGTCCCCAGCTAGTGATAGGTCGATAATAGTCGTAGGCATGATTGTATAGCATTTTAGATGTGTTCGGGCATCATTTTAGTGTTTAAGGGTATTATAGTCATTTGTAATAGTCCATACGCGTATCAAAGGGTCATACGTGTATGAAGAGATACGTATGGAACCCATACGTGTGAAGTGTTGAAGGCGTATGGGCTAGAGACTATAAATACCCCATACCTTAGCTTATTTTGCAAACTCTTATTCAATTGTATGCATGCTGATATTTGAATTATATGTTGGGAAGATACACCGCAATGCACTAACAATTATCTAACATTTTAAATGATATTTGAATTATATGTTGTTTTTTTCTGACTTATGAATTTTATTTTAACTATTGATTACGTTATGTTTTATTTTTCTTATATGAATATTTAACTTTTTGTTAATGCATGTAGGGCTGCAAACGAACTGAACTTTCAGCGAACAGTTCATGAACTATTTGGCGGGAAGTTCGTTTGTGTTCGTTCGTTTAATAAATGAACGACCACGAACAAAAAAAAAATCGTTCGTTTAGTTAAACAAACGAACATGAACAGATGTTGTGTTCGTTCATTTACGTTCGTGAACATTCGGAAACGTGTTTGTTTATGTTCCTGAACGTTAGGTAACGTGTTCGTTTATGTTCGATAGTGTAATAGGGTTTTTAATTTTTATAATGTGTTTGACATTCTTTATCTTTTTATTATTTTACGCAAATAAACAAATAATTTTGTGTGAGTTAAGTATATGACTATATGAGATCAATAAACCTTACTTTTTAGTATAATCATTGAACAAATAATATAAATAATTAATGAAGACTTCAAGCTTAAGATCCGAGCTTAGTTTTTTTAGACACTACTTTATTATTTATACCAATATTATGTTAAGTACCAAGTATGTTTGTATAACTAGGTTATATTTTGGGTGGATCTAGATCTTATTCAAAAGTTAATATATGTCCCTTTGTGTTTGCTTCTGTTCATGAACATTTATTTATGTTCGTTTGTGTTCATGAACACTTGTTTGTGTTCATTAATGTTCATTTGTGTTCGTGTGCGTTCGTGAACAAAATTAACAAACGAACATGAACATGAGTGTTTCTTTAACAAATGAACACGAACAAAAAATCTTGTTCGGTAAGTGTTCATGAACTGTTCGTGAACACATCATTTCCTTAACAAACGAACAAGAACAAGGCCTTGTTCGTGTTCTTTTGATTCGTTTGCAATGCGAAATGCATGTTTAGATTTATTTTTATTAAATAAAGTTTAAAGTTCAAAGTATTAGTATTTTTTTAACCGTGTGTCTACACGGGCAATAATCTGATTATACATTATTGGTCACACAGACGAAGATGATGATTTTGGTTATTTGCGACTGATGTAAAGGGGGGAGAAAAGTGTTTTTCTTGGTGAAATTGGAAGTCTAATGATGTAGTTCTTATCCTTTTGCAAGACTCGCAATTAGTTATCCAAACATTAACAATATATTCACAATTTGGCATCATATTAATACTCAAAGATCAAGTGTTTTGAAAGATTCAAAAACTAGCATGTGTAGGGGGTTTGATGAGGCCTCATGAGGGTTTGATGAGAGTTTATGTAGAGTAAGTGTGTGGTGGATGAGGGACTTAATAATTATTGAGTAATCATTGCTCAATTTATATTTTTTTTGAACAGCCAACAAATTGGAATCACTCACGGAACACTGGAGTATCATCGTGTAACCAGTGTTGCCACGCGATCATATTTCACCACCAAGTCACCAATTCAGGAGGAAACTCATAATTATGAGAAAACCCCCTTTGTGAGATTCGAACCCAGAACCTTATGGGCCTTAAGTCTTATCTCACCACCAAGATACCACTAGGCTATAATGCCTTGGGTAATCATTGCTCAATTATATTTAAATACACATCAGTCCAAACAAACTTCACCCCAAACCCTCCCATATCAAACATCAGTCCAACACAAGTCGTACCTAGCTGGGCTGAAGGGTACAAAACTGACCCGGGTGAGGAGTACGTCACCATGGACGATGAACCCTATCGTCTTCCAAGTCCAGCCTTCGGATGTATCCGTTCAGACGCTAGGTCGGACGGTCGTGATAGCGATCGTGACGTGTTGTCTCCAGAGTGCACTCTAGAGGATTGGGCTCACATGTATTAATTCGTGTGTTTAAGTAATTTAGGTTTAATTAATGTTTTAATTTAGGTTTATGTAATATTTTAATTTAAGTTTATGTAATACTTTTAATTATGTTTGTATAATATTTTATGTTTATGTAATGTTTTTAATTATATTTGCTTAAAAAAACATTACACATTAAACATTATTTTAACTTAACGCAACAATTGTCATGCCGCAACATGGGTGAAGTTGGTGTCGTGCATAGCCATATAGCTGACTTGTGCGAGTTGGATTGCCATATCCTCGGCAATATCAGGGTGCTCCGCAATCATGGCTTCAAAGAGGACGTTCCATCTGGTACACTTGCTGGAGAGAGTGGGTTTGTACCGCTTAGTTGACTGAAATCCATCAACACATTGCGTCAAAATGAAGACATCCTAGGGGGAGGATGATGTACGTTTTGGAAATTGATCCACCCCGTCACTAAAACAATCTCCTAATTTACATTCAACGATGCCATTTTTACAAGATGTTTAAAAGAGTGGGTTTTTTAATGAACATGACCATTGAACGGTCAATAATAACGGTCACAATCCTCAAACAAATCAAATGACCCTCTCGATAGCCATCACCCCCACCACCATAGCGCCCCCATGGAAGCCCCACTACAGACGAGCCTTAGAGACCAAAAATCATGTTTTAATTTTATCAAAGATTCCAAAAATAAAATGAACACACTCTGAATTTCGAATTATCATTTAGTATGCCCAAAATCACTTCTAATCAATAACAATAATCCCTTGGAAATATCATCACTACAATGATGGGGTATTACATGAAATTGTACCATTTAATATAAAGTCCTTCAGATACGACATAGTTTTTCATTAGTACCATAAACACGTACCATTAGTACTTATAACTAGGGTGTAATCCCACATTCATCAAACACACATCATCCTCAGAAGCGGACTCTAAACGATGGTAATCAATACCAAAGCAGGAACACATTTTGCAATAGAATGATATCTGCTGTGGGCACATTTCCCAAATTACAGGCGTCTTCCGCGAGTGAATAATCCACATAATAGCAACCATCTCTTGTCGCGAGAGATTGGACTTCTCATCATACTCAAACTCCACTAACCTTCCTGCAAAAGAGGAGACAGGGGTGTAACCAGCCATGTTGTATCTAGGCTGACGTGTGGTGTCATAGCTGGCAACTTCTTTGCGGGCATTGATCCGTTTGCTGCAAAAGGAACAAAAATGTGCATAAAACCTTGAAATGATAAGGGAACATTTTTTTAGAAAAAAGAAAAGGCATACTATTTCCAGCCAATTGGCAGATGAGAGTGGAAGTAGTTGCAAAAAAAACGAATTTTTTCCTCAACCCTGGTCAATTTTGTAACTTCATAGGTGTTGTTGCGCCACTTAGAAGGCGTCATGATATCAACTGCTTCCTTAACCAGCAAATACAGATGATAAGGAATGCGATCAGGTGAGCACACTCCTAACGACGGGGCAGCAAAAAACATCCTCCTCATCATCCTAGACAATCAGAGCAAATATAATAAATTAGAATTCTAACTTCCTTAGCTTTGAACCGGTCAACAAAGTCCAATGGCCTCTAAATGATTCATACAACACGAGCTAGCTAGCTACCTATAGCTTTATTAGGCGCCAAAAGGTTTTGCAAAAGCATTTCCTAGAACCCTTGTTTCATACCAATTTCTTTTAACCAAATCAAGTAATAGGTTTATGTGATTTTAAATTTTGACATAACAATACCTCGTCTAACAGGTTCTCTTCTGATAAGATCTCTTCTGATGAGATCTCTTCTGTCAAATACTGATCACACTCCATAAGCTTAACCTAAACAATCACAGCAAATAAATTAGAATGGCCTCTAAATGAATCACCAAATGTTATAAAAAACATAAGGTCCTAAAACTGTTGTATCATCAACCAAATTAAGTAATAGGTTTATGTGATTTTAATTTTTGATGTAAAACAATACCTTTTCTGATGAGATCTCTTCTGTCAAAGATTGAGCACACACCATAAGCTTAAACTAAACAATCACAGCAAATAAATTAGAATAATAACATCTGATCCAATGGCCTCTAAATGAATCACCAAATGCTATGGAAAACAAAATTTCCTAAAACTGATGTATTATCAACCAAATCAAGTATAATAGGTTTATGTCAGTTTTAAAAAGCGCGAAGCGCAAAAAAGCGACGAGGTCTAAAACAGAGGCACAAAGCGCAAAAGCGGTTGGCTTTTCGTACGCGAGGCGCAAGACGATTATATAATTTTTTTTATATATGCGATAGGTTTTTAGCATTATTTACTCAAAATATAGATACAAATAAGGTATATATAAGATTTAACTTAAATGTGCAACCTTTTTAGCTACATGTATAACAATTTTAAGCACAAAAACATCATGTGTACGAAAAGTGCGCGCCTTGGGGGCTTTTTTCTTGCGCTTTTTGCGCTTTTCTTGCGCTTTTCATACATTGCTCGCTTAGTGTTACATACGGTGCACGGGTTTGCGCCTAGATGCACTTTGCGCTTAAGTGCGCCTCAAGCGCGCTTTTTAAAACCAAGAATCAAATAAATTATGTGATTTTAATTTTTGATGCAAAACGATACCTCTTCTGATAAGATCTCTTCTGTCAAAGGTTGAGCACACTCCGTATGCTTTAACTAAACAGTCACAGCAAATAGCTTAGAATAATAACATCCGATCCAATGGCCTCTAAATGAATGACCAAATGTTATGAAAAACAAAATTTCGTTGTATTATAAATCAAGAAATAGGTTAACGTACATGTCGGTAGAATAAAGGTGGCTTGTTCCAACAGGAGGAATGCATTTTAAGATAAAATGCTCTGGCATACACATCCCACTCCATAAATTCCTTTAAGGTAGGCGGCTTCGTACTTGATCGAAACATACATATAATTTCATTGATCGTGTCCCATGAAAGATGAAAAGCATCATCGATAGAGCTAAGCTGCCTCATTCTCTTTAACTCTCCACAACTAAGCTCGAACATGTCCTTAAACTAGAGCAGCAAAAAAAAATATATATATATATATTAATTAACAAATTCAAATTCTAAGTCGTAATTCAAATTTCATGTAATTTGAATTAGAGTTCTTACATCCAGAGACTTAGATGTTGGAGAAGATGCCTTTATACTGATGGATTAGTAATAATTAGCAAATCAATCGACAAACCCTAGCATATATATGAATTGAATTGAATTGAATGAAGAATATATAAGTACCTCCTTTTCTTCATGTTGCGTCTAGCAATCGTAATCAAACCCTAGGCGCTCCTAACCGTAAGAATATGAACAAACCCTTGTCTTCTTATAATCGATAAGTGTGTGGCTGTATGGTGGAGGCCTAACTTTGAAACTATTATGTGCCCATATACATTCAACGTATTATGTACCCGGCCCACAAACCAGCCCGAAGGCACGACGGTAGTGAACCGGTACCCATGATAATGTTCAGGTAAATGCTTGTTTTTCGAAAATTCCAAGTTCAAAAGACTTGTTTGCCCTTGCCATAAGTTTTTGCTATTCATACATGGTTCCCTATTTTGTCTGTTTGGAATGGTATTTTAGATGTTTGCAGAATACTCAATCATACATTTCTGGTAAACTACCTGCATAATCAAATGTTGCAAATTGCTTGGGATGGAGGCAGTACATTTTATTAAAAATTCTAGTTTATTTATCAATTATTTTTTGCTTGAATTGAAACCATACCCATCAGTTATAAAACTTATAAGTTATAACGATAAAAGGCTACTCATTTTGCACGTGAAAGTCAAATACCGAGTCTTTTGTGGGCTAGATGAAATGTTTGCCTTACTTACGAACTTGGATTTGAAATAAGTTACAACTTTGATAAACCAAAGTTATCCATTTGGTACAGATTAGTGTGTGTTTCCCTCGCTCCCTCTAAAGAAAGTAGTGTACTTTGACTTTTCAAAGTCAAGAAACTTAATTTTCAGCTTACGTCAGTATGATTAAGTTTTTTTTGATAAGAAGCACCTTGGATATTGGTGCGCGGTAAGTGAGTGCATAACACTATGGGGTATGGATCGGGATAGACAAATGGGAAGATGACATGGAGTCTTTCCCCAAGGGGAACACCCCCCCCCCCCCCCCCCCCCCCTTCGGTGTAAACGGGGAAACCTTCCCCTTCTCCCCGATCTATATAATATTATTATATTTTTTGTCTTTTCTTCTAATAATATTATATATATATATATATATATTGTCTTTTTCCCCTATAAAAAATATTAAAATAAAGGAAAGGGGAAGGGGGAACCATTTCCCTGGTTTGCGGAGGGGAAGGGGGGAGATGACGTGCCGCTGATGTGGAGAAGGGGAAGGAAAGGGGGAATGGGACCATACCCCATAGTCTAAGGGTTTATACTGAACTTGTGTGTTGACTTTTTTACTTACAAGTAAAATTGATTTACGTATATGCCCCCTTAATCCACTTATAGTCTAAAGAACCTCTCGATAGGAGAAAACTGGAGAAACATTCTGGACTCAACTGAATGCCATTAATTTATCGTAATGTAACAAGCAAATGAATATTCAAACTCGATACATCCGTAACACCATTATGCTTAATATATGGTCAATTTTTTTATGTGCAGAGATATGGACCGGTGATTTCAACCATTCCTCAACAGCTCTCAAGATTTCAGTTCAACATGATTTCCTCATGAATATGCATCAGATTCCAGCATTTGCATTCAGAGATTTAGATTTGATATCAAACTTTCTTAAGAAGTTATCGTATTAACAGAACCCGACCCGACCGATGGATTAAATTCAGTATTAACTTTGGCAGTGTGTTGTACTCGTTTGTGGTAGAGATGGTTTTGTTCAGTCTGTTGCTATTTTGACTTTTATTTTTTTCATTGAAGTTGTTTGGTACTTTGCTAGTTTATTTCTGCGGTAATCTTTGCAATAACTTGCTTTGACAAATCAACGACGACGTAGTTGCATCATATTTTTTTGGCACTCAAGAATATGGCAATCGATTCTTTTCCAAATTACTAACACCGTTAACTTCTAAAAATTGTTCACATAATAAAACTTTGAAACAATATACTGCTAAAGTTATAACTTACCCGAATACAAATGTGTCACGTGCATTTCGTTCTCACCGGACTCCAGTCAAAAAGACCGATTATGATAAATGAACACATGAATTTGCCTAACCTCTGTCGCAAACTCTTGTTCGATTGTATACCGGAAATAGATACAGTAATGACAATAATGTCCTTTGAAGCAATAAAGTCTAAAGAAACGGTATGTATACAGATTGAAGCGATCTTCATATGCTAGAACCTCAACCAAATTCACATAATTGCATAAATAATTTATTGGTTGATTTGAAGCAGTAAAATAAATGGATCAAATTTCAAATTCATAATACGACAATCTGAGGTGGCAATTCGTATCCATTTATTTATGAATGAGTCCACTGGCTATGTTTTATCTCTATCGAGTCAAATCCAAAAATTAAACTAAAAAATGACTAATATTCTTCCCGGTGTACCAACAAGTAAATGTATTTGTTCATACAATCTCATTATGTTGTCTTCTAAGCGTAGTAACCATGACTTGAATATTCAGGTGTTTTTTAGGCTCTTTGCAAACTTTTGACGTTTGAAGAACCAATTCTTGAGTTGGAACGAGTATAACAGGTGTAAAGCATGCAAACTTCAAACATCATAACTCGTTCCAACTCGAGAATAGGCTCTTCAAACATCACTATTTGCCAAGAACTTAGAAAACACCTTAATATTCAAGTCATGGTTACTACGCTTAAAAGATGACATAATGAGATTGCATCAACCTATACATTTACTTGCTGGTAATCCTTGAAGAATATCAATTATTTTCTGGTAAAAATTTTAACTTAATCCGATAGAGATAAAACATATCCCCGTTTACCCATTCATAAGTAAAATAGATACAGCTCGCCACCTCAAATTGCCACATTATGAATTTGAAACTTGACCCATTGGTTCTATCCGCTTCAATTCAACCAATAAATTATTTTCTGCAAATATGTGAATCGGCTTTGAACTTCTAGCATACGAAGACCACTTAAATCTGTATACATACCGTTTCTTTAGACTTTCTTGTTTCAAAGGGCACTTTTGCCATCGATGTATCTATCTCGGGTATAGGATCAAACAAGAGCTTTGAACAGAGATTAAGCAAATTCCCATGTTCAATTATCAGGATATTTTTCGTCGTTGGCAGAGCTATTGTAGTTCAAGAAAACTGCATATGCTGAACATGGTAACTACGTGGTGAGTTTTATCACATATTCAGCATGCACAAATTTCTTTGACCTGTACCCCAAACAGATAGTATGATTGAAGAACGAAAGGGTTGGCTTATACCGAAGAGATACAAAAGAATGTAATTAATGAGGGATGATGTCTTTCTTTTATATACTCTTATTAAGATTTGTTTATTGTTGTCTTTGATTTGATTTTTAAATAAGCAGTAACCAGATATTCTTAGAAAATCAAGATATATATGTTAGTTAATATCTTATTATTTGTTTATTGTTGTCTTTGATTTGATTTTTGAATAAGCAATAACTAGATATTCTTAGAAAATCAAGATATATCAAATGTTAGTTTTCTTTAACAAGATATATTATTAAAATATAAACTTATTAAATGCAATGGATAACTCATTTTTATGTGTTACGTGACATATTTACCCAAAGACTTTAGGCGCTCCTTAATGGAGCGTGAATTAACGCCCCTCCCCTTGCATTTAATTGGTTGTCACGAAACCCAAGACCACAACGCCTAAATCAAGCGCCAAAAAAATAACGCCTCTGCCCATTTTTTTAGTGCCAGGGGCGGTGTTGGGATTTGAATACATTGACTCAAAATTTTAGTGATGGCATAATTTGGTTAGTGAGTTTTTTTTAAGATAACAGTTAGACTACATTAAAACAAGTTGCGCCGTCACCCCTTTCTGAATTACAAACCTAAGTCTACCAAAGACAAATCCTTGCTCCCCTGGAGATGATCTATTGTTGTGGACGACCCGTTGGACCCTGGTCAAGAAACGAATAGCTTTTGGCGCTAGGGAGCTAAAGGGATACACAAAATAAACTCAAAATTGAACTAAGTAATACACAAAATTGAACTAAGTAATACACAAAATAAACTCGAATACATTGACTATAAATCGACTTATTGTTCTTCAACGAGGACTGTCTAAAGAAGTTGAAGTAATGTCCAATCTCTTCACCACCACAAAAATATGCATGTGATACCCGATACAACAAATTGACCCCATAAAACACATAATGGGTTGTTTTCTTATTTGTATGATTTCTTTATCACAACATCAAATACAAATTACACATTTTTTATCACAACATTAAAAAGAAAGTGTAACTATTTGCGTTAGCTTATAAAACTACCAACTCCCGTTGGATCCATTACCAAGCTAATCATTCCTTTTGTTTTCTTTGTGTGCTTTGTTTAAAAGTAAACACAACAAAATATTAGCAAACATAAAGAAAAACACAAGAGGGTACATCCACAAAAGCCAAATAAAAATTGTACAAAATGATTTACCCCGGGCATTCATTAGGCGGCTTAATGAGTTATTTCAACTAATGTGTTTCAAGGTGCGCATTGCGCGCCTTACAATGTTGTCGTATCCAAAACACTAAAAAGCTATTATCAACAAAGTTACTACCAATTTTCATACCATAATTTAAAAACGACATTTCACACAAACATGAGTATATTGGTACTTATTACTTAATAACATGTTGTGAATGGGAAAAAAAAGAGTATAATTATTACTAAAAAAGTGTAGGGACCTTAAAAAAAAAAACAAAAAAAAAACTTGTCTTTGCCATGTTTCAAATCTGAGACCTCAAACCATACAAATGCACCACAAACCACTCCTCTACCAAGCCACGTTGTGACTTATTATGAAATCATATATATTTATTAATAAATAAGTGTTTGTAAAAATAAAAATAAAAACTGAAAATCCCAAGATTCAAACCTAAGACCTCAAATAACACTAATGCACCACAAACCACTCCACCACCAAGCCATTTGTGATTTATTATGAAACCATATATATATATATATATATATATATATATATATATATATATATATAGGATTGGGATCATTTGAGAACTCACTTGAGTTGTGAGAACTTGAGAACTCATTTGAACCAATCACCAAGTGACACATATCCATTTTATAATATTTTGTATTTCTTTAATAAGGGGGTAATAAAGACATTTAACTTTTACTGCAAAGGACATTTTAGTAATAGAACCCCTCCTGACACATATCCTGATGAGTTTTAAATGCCCCTTTCTCTCTCCTTGAGTTTTTTTCAAACAGACCTCAATCTCTTTCTCTCTTATTCCACCTCTCATCCATCCTCTCTTCCATCTCTTCCTCTTGATCAAACACACAAGAGTTTGAGATTTGATTTTAGATGACGATCATCAGGGATTTAAACATAGTTTATGGGGGTGGTCACGTGGAAGAAGGAGGCGGTGGTGACAGTGGGTATGGTGGCCACGGTGGCTAAGGGAGGCAAATAATTCATCACCTCAGATCCCAAAACAACACACAAACAATAGATCAAACACATACTCTCTCTCTCTCTCTCTATCCCCTCATCTAATGAAGATGAAGGCGGTTGTGGTGTCGGGTTTCGTCTGGGCGGTTGTGGTGGTAGTAGCAGCGGTGGAGGTGACGGTGGTGAAGGAAGGCGATGAAGATGATGATGGTAAGAGGATGATGATGATTATTATTTATTTATTTATTTATTTAATTATTTATCTGTGACTATCCTCTGTTAATTTTTAGTCCCAAAAACCCTGAGTTACTGAAGGTATTATCTATTTAATTTCCACAGGAGAAGAAGACAAAGACTTGAGCTTTGGTCATAGCTACTCTGATTGGTGTCAATTGCAGTCATGAGTATTGTTTAATCAATGTTGGTATGGTTTTTTAAAATATAAAAAATTATTAGTTTATCTCAAAACATTTTATTTATGTAATCTTGTTTATTATTTTTTCTTGATATTAGAAAATGGTGAAGTAGAATCTTAAATTAAATCTTTGTATTGGTTGATTAGGCTGCTTAAAAATGTGTTACTATTGGCCCATTCTCTAAAAGATTTCGTTAATGTTGAAAATCTATATAATACTTGAAATACTAATAATTAGCAGACATGTAGGTAATTAATAGATTCAATGTTTTTTTAAGAGAAGACAGTGTTGCAGTTTTGTAGTTTAGTCTCTCATGAAACTGTCAAGAAGCTCTTTGCTTTGTATGCACTTGCAAGGGGTGTGTTATAATTGTCCTCTGAAATCATATTTTAAGTTATTGATTTGGAATGATTTGTAGTGTTTTTTAGGTAGTTGGTATGTGATTTTTTTTAACTAAGATTTAAGAGATTGGATTGTATGGTTTCGGATCGGTTCTATGTAAAAAGGTTGTTAGTCATTCGTGCATAGTGACTTTTTGGTGCTCGCTAACGTAACGGCGTTTTTATTCAAATGTGTATAATGAAGCATGAGGTTACACTAATTTTTGTTTTTTACGACGTTTCTGTGGTGTTTACACCACCG
Organism: Ambrosia artemisiifolia; assembly: GCA_032199755.1. Taxonomy (NCBI): domain Eukaryota; kingdom Viridiplantae; phylum Streptophyta; class Magnoliopsida; order Asterales; family Asteraceae; genus Ambrosia; species Ambrosia artemisiifolia. The sequence continues at coordinate 46,315,924 of CM063527.1, read as the reverse complement.
TAATTTCTGTAGAAGTTTTGTAAATATATTGTTAGTCGTTCGTGCATAATGACTTTTGTGTTTTAAAGTAATGTAAATAGGAGTAGCCTATTTTTTTTCTCTTTTTGGTGCACACTAACTTAATGACTTTTTGTGTTTTAAAGTAATGTAAATAGAAGTTTTGTAAATAGGATTTTTTTTTCTTATTTAGGATGAATTGGAAGAGATTTGGAAGAATGGTGATGATGCGGTTGATAATTACATTCAGTTATTAAATCATATGGTGAGTCAGTTCTTTGTTGATTCTTATATGTATGATTATTACATTCAGTTATTAAATCATATGCATGGTGGCTCAACCTTTTTGCGGCATTCCAAAGTTGTGGCCCAATTTCGTAATAGAGAATAGTTTTTGTTAAGGACACATTTTTTTATACGATTTATAATAGGAACAAAATCACTTCAATTAAAGTTTGAAGTTTAATATGTGTCAAAATTATAAGTAGGTCATGGTTTTATCCTCTCGTTTTTACACTGGTGTAAATCTACCATACACAACTTTTACAAAAATTACATTGGTGTAAACGCAGTTGTTCATTCATCTACCATAAGTAGGTCATGGTTTTATCCTCTCGTTTTTACACTGGTGTAAATCTACCATACAAAACTTCTACAAAAATTACATTGGTGTAAACGCAGTCGTTCATTCATCTACCATAAATAGGTCATGGTTTTATCCTCTCGTTTTTACACTAGTGTAAATCTATAATACACAACTTCTACAAAAATTACACTGGTGTAAACGCAGTCGTTCATTCATCTACCATAAGTAGGTCATGGTTTTATCCTCTCGTTTTTACACTAGTGTAAATCTACCACACACAACTTTTATAAAATTACATTGGTGTAAACGCAGTCGTTCAAAATATTAAGCAGGTCATGGTTTTATCCTCTAGCTTTTACATTTGTGCCTATCTGTTTTTTGCACCATAGGTTTTAATTTGTTAGATTCAAGCTTTTTGAACTTGATTATGTACATTGATTGAGGATTTAGTGGTATCACTTTTTTATTTAGGACACAAAATTTGGTCGCTGAAGAATTGATATATATAGATTTATGTATATTGTAGTCCATGTTAAATTACACAATACACAGTACAATATTTAAAAAAACATTACCCCCATTTTGACATGTGCAACATAATAATCCAAATAACATAGTACTTCTTCCTCAAATTTGTACTCTTGTTTAACGTGTTGCGACACGCAGCGGCCGCAGCGCATCGGGTAAAACACTAGTTTTCATAGTTTTTGATTTTGTTATATCAATCTTGAATTTGTTTAGATACTAGTAATGAATTTGTTTTTGTTATAGTGGTTTTGTAGGTGACGAACGATGGTGGCGTGGCTGCAGTGTTTGAGGATCTGTACATCGACGTATGGTTTTTTTACACCATTGTAAGTTTGAGAGTACATGTCTGTGCAATAGTGTAATTTTTGTAATTTTGTTAGATGCGTGTGTGTGGTAGTTGGATGGCAGAAGTGTATATTTATAGTTGTAACAGTTTTTGAATATTAATAGTTTTTGGGATTTTTTTTATCCATTGATTTATGCATGTAACAATTTTTTGCTGCTTATTTTAATTATTTTGGTTTAACTATACAAATAGAAAATAAAGTGAGTCATCACAAGACTAAGGTCTTTTAATTTTAAACATCAAATCAGAGTTTCATAAATATCTGCTTGTTGGGTTTTTTTGTTTCATACATACTTTTGTTGTGTAAACTTCAATAAAATAATAAATACTCATACATAAAAAACAAAAACTTCCTATATTTTAATTAAATAGGCCATGATTTGATTTTCTTGTCAGGGGAGAGAAACGAGGGAGTGAGAGAAGACACATGGTTTTTTTTGTTTCCCTAAACTACCCTTAACCTCATTTATTTTAATTAAAAAATGTAATAAAATTTCATGTTTCACAACAAGACAAAACAAAGTCAAGATGCATTTTCATCCATTGGATATGTATGATCAATGGCTAGGATGGGTTCCTATGGTTCTCACAACTCAGGTGAGTTCTCAAGGGATCCCTTCCCTATATATATATATTAGATAAATAAGTGTTTGTAAAAATTAAAAAAAAACCGAGAATCCCAAGATTCGAACCTAAGACCTCAAATAACACTAATGCACCACAAACCACTCCACCACCAAGCCATTCATGAGAATAACTAATCTTTTTTTTTTTTTTGTCGTGACTTCGCACACTTCACACGTTTTTGAGACTTTGTATTTGAACCGGTACATATATATATATATGTATATATATATAAGGGTCGGTTATTGTAAAAAGTGACAAAAACGTGCGAAGTGTGCGAAGTCACGTAACATACAAAACTACGTACCATAGACAGAATCACTACTAGTTCCATACCTAAAATCACGTACCATATACATAATCATTTCAGTTCCATTATATATATATATATATATATATATATATATATTCATTATAGTTCTATTACCAAAATCACGTGCCATAAACATAATCATTCAAAACTTTACATAAACAATTTTCCATACCCCTAAAAAAGTAACATACAAAATTACGTACCATAGACAAAATCACTACTAGTTCCATACCTAAAATAACGTACCAAAAATACGTAGCATGGATAGAATCACTTCTAGTACATGATAATTACGTAATGATAATTACATAATGTTTTTGTATGTTCATGAAAGCATTACGTAATTATCATGTACTTCGCACACTTCACACGTTTTGGAGACTTTGTATTTAAACCGGTTACTATATATATATATATATATATATATATATATATATATATTACATTATAAAGAGGGAGCAATGGGCAAAGATGTCCAACTTGACAAAGTTAAGATGGCATCTCAAGAGTCTCATGTGTAAATCTCTAATTTTTGTTATGTTTTTTCCATTTATACCCTTATGTACCACCTTTGATACCAATTGTACAATCCCAACTTGCCCATGCTCCTCTCTTTATCACCATAAGTTAATAAGTTATTAGTATTGTAATTGAATGTCTAAAATTAATGAGACCTCCATCACATTGAATAGAATTTCACTAGACTTTATATACCAATATTTATGAAATGTAAGGGAGATATAACTCCTAATCACATTGAATGATGGTCTTTAATTCTATCAATGTTGAGATTGAGTACTCAATGGATTGTAATCGGTTACATTGGTTTATTTATAATGGTAAAGCACCATCCATTACCCTCATTACCATCCACCATAATCAGGTTTGTGTTTGATGATTAGTTTGCAGTTTCTACTTTCTTTTTGTGCTAATTTTACAGTAACTTTCGTGTTCAAAACATAACTGCATTGTCCCCTGCTGAATCACCTTACACAAGTGCCATAGTGCCAGGTATTCGCCTTAAATCCTTCTCATGCATTTAGAGGTGGTAATACAAGCTCGGGCTGGTGGTTTGGCTTTAAAGTCAAATAATATAATTCTATAAAGTAGACGGGTCGAAATATTACTTTATACGCTTTTTTCTAACAAAAATGGATTTTTTTTTATTTTTTTATGTATGATGATGGTTTTTAATGTAAATTTCAGATTCTTCGGATGGTATGCGGTGTCTTTAAAAAGTGGATGGGATGAATACGGAATCACACATCAGAGGTGTTCGTCTTCAATCAAATAGACCAGTTGGACTGATTCATGATCCGGCATACTCTTGTTAATACATGAATGTGGGTTTGATCTCTTTAACTGTGAAGGTCGTTCATATGGTTGTGAATCAGTTGAAAATTGTTAAAAAAAATCCTAAAGTAAAAAGCACTAATTAAGCGTACCTTGATAGACCGTTGATTATCTTTATTAAATAACTACATGTTATTTCAATGTGGTTGCATTGCATATATTAAGATTAACCTGTTATGGAAGTGGGATCATTGGCTCATTTGGACAGTAGTGTACTCATTTAGTGGCTATAATTTATCATGAAGATGCACATATCCATGCTTTTATTATTTTATAAGCACATATCCCTTCTTTTAGATATATATCAATTTTTTTTTCTTGCAGACAAAACTTAAGATCGCAGTCCAATTTCTGTAATTATTAGTTGTTCTAGGTAAATGACAAGTGCTTTGTTTCCACTTTCCACGCCGTCTTTTGTTGCGATTCGCTACTAAGCTTGTGGGTTATTTAGGTTTGTATTCAAGTAGCGGGTCAGATCTTTGACTTATGTTTTAGTAAAAGATTTGACTTTTTTTCACAGAACCTAAAGATTTGACCCTGAAAACTGATATAATATTTGTGGTTTTGCAGCAAAGTATACATGTATTTCTGAGGGAGCGGCCAAGGTGCGAGACGTGCCGATGGGATAGGGCGGAGCCTCGCTGCTAGGCACGCTTTTTTAAGGACACGTTGGAGTTTAGTTGTGTCTTGAACACTTAAAGAGGTATGTTTAATAATCGTTTGGTGAAGACTTTATTTGTCTGTTGTAAGAAAGTATTGTTGCTTAGGGGCTGCATACAAAATGGTGAAATACTATACTTTGCAATAATACATAAGATCAAGAATTTTTCTTTGAGAATTTAACAAACGATAGATCAACATCAACAAATGGGTGGCAGGTCGAAATACATCTGAAATGGTACATTGCTTGCTCTTTTATTTTACTACATGGGTCATATTTAAATACTTACCTGAAAAGAGAAATGGGTCAAACGGGTTAAAACTCCCCTAAAGTTATAGTCGAAATGTTTTTGATAAAGATGATATTATAAACTAACTACTAAGTTGCCATTCTTATATGTGGTTAGGCGAAACACGCGATAAGATTGTAAACGGTTCGGTTGATGAGCAAATGTAAGAATATTATATCTTAGATTTATGTAGAGGTGTATAGGATTAGTAATAAAAATATATTTCCTTCATAAATTGCTTTGTTTTAGCAGTCATCTCCATGTTTTGATTCGTGAGTTGTAGATTGTATACTCGGTTCCCATTTAAGGTGCCTTGGAGTTGGCAGTAGCCGGTGTGTCGATATCAATTTTCAATATAGTATCAAAGGTGCCTTGTGTATTTAACAAATTGATTTCAAATAGCATCACATTTTGTATGTATTTAACTGGCATGGGTTGTTCCAGCACCAATATATAGCACACTTATACGAATACAAAACTAACGGAAATGAGTAACACATTTCATAACTTAATTAGGTGTCGGTTGGAACACCCGCCGCAACGCGCGGGCATTCCCACTAGTATATATATAGGATTTGGATCATTTGAGAACCACCATTTAGGGAGAGAACCAGTGTGAGCAGATGGCATTTTTGTAAACATGAAGGGTGTGTACAAAAACCCCTCCATCAAAAATTAAAAATAAATAATAAAAAAAATTATATAACCTAAATAAATAAATAAAGTAAAAACACCAAAATGATTATTTTGCATTAATAATTCAAAGAAAAAAAATGACTGATATGACGTCATCCCTGATGCACATGTGCAATTCACTGTTATATATACATAGAAATATACCGTATGCACATGCGCATTTCACTATTAAATCACACTTTTGAAAGAATTGTCAATTACCATAATTAAATGATTATTAAATGGACATGATACAGATATATAAGGGGTCACAAATTTTATTCAATGATTATTAAATGGACGCAAAGTGAGATATAAAATACACTCGAACTCGTCAAGTGTTTAGTCATGCATATTATAACATAAATTGAAAATAAAACACGTGCATAACAAGAAACACGAATAAACTTAAAACACCTCTATAAATTAACTATAAAATAAGAAACGTGTACTTCATGCACATGTGCATTTCACTAATATTGTTAGATTTTTTTAGTGGTTTAACTTTCGGGCATACATATGTGCATGCATCATCCTTTAATTAACAAAGTTTTTATACCAATTTGTTTTTATCATACAACTACATGTAGTTTCTACTAAACGTATTAACTCAATAAAACAAACGATAACAAAAAAATATATATCTATATTACAAACCAACTATGTTAACCACCTACACACAAAATTCAAATGTTCTCACAACTTCACGTTCACCAACATAACAAAATGTTAAACCAAACATACATTACATAAAATGTTATAACAAACTTCTTTCTTTGTTTGACAATTTCCTTATCCCCAACCAAAGTTGATGTGGTGTAACGCGTGTTTGTTTCGAACACCAATATGCTTTTTTTCATAACCTTCTTTTGAGTTGACTTCATTACCACCGTTTTAACACTCTTTGATGTTTTTTTCTTTCTTGTAATTGTATTTGCACACACATTTGTCAAAAAAAAACCCATTAAATATTGTTCATCCATAATTATGCACATGTGCATACTCAACTATATATATTAAATATCTGCACTCAGGTGTTTCATCGAACCACTCTTCATCAGTGTAATCCTTTTCATTTTCGACATAGTTTTTGTTACGGTTAGGATCGGCCATAGCTTTTTTCCTTTGAACTTGGAAGGGGATGAAATTTAAGTAGTGTGGTAGTTGTAGGTTTGAACTTCTAATGGAAGAACCTTATTCAAAGGCATGGCTGTAGGGGTGGTGGTGGGGTGGGGTTGGGTTAGTAATAGGGGTGTTCAAAAAAATCCGAATCTAAATTCGAATCCGAAGTATCCGATAATCCCAATGATAATCCATCATATTTAAATGCATTAACAACGTACGATAAGACAAATATCCATATTAAACTAATTTAACAGAACCCAACTTAAGATAATTTAAACCCAAACAAACTAAACAGAACAGAACAACCTAGCTAGACACACCACCTATCAATTATTGCTGACTTGGGACTCTACTTGGACGACGAACGAAGACCATCACCATGTCGCAGCATCATCATTTATCTTTGTCTTCTCTGTCTTCACCATCTTCATCATCATCCTCATCATCAGCCTCCTTGTCATCGTCATCAGCATCCTTGTCATCATCAGTATCCTTGTGATCATCAGTATCCTTGTCCTCATCTTCAGTCTCACTCTTATCAGAAGACTAGGTGTTGTTCCGTAATCATGCTCTTTTGAGTCGGGATTGTCATCATCGTCTTCATTCTCTTCGTACTCAGGTCTTTCATCGAACCACTCTTCATCAGTGTAATCCTTTTCATTTTCGACATAGTTTTTCTTAGGGTTAGGATCGGCCATAGCTTTTTTCCTTTGAACTTGGAAGGGGATGAAATTTAACTAGTGTGGTAGTTGCAGGTTTGAACTTCTAAGGGAAGAACCCTATTTAAAGACATGGCTATGGGGGTGGTGGTAGGGTGGGGTTGGGTTAGTAATAGGGGTGTTCAAAAAAAAAATCCGAATCTGAATTCGAATCCGAAAAATCCGAATCCGAAGTATCCGATAATCCCAATGATAATCCATCATATTCAAATGCATTAACAACGTACAATAAGACAAATATCTATATTAAACTAATTTAATAGAAGCCAACTTAAGATAATTTAAACCCAAACAAACTAAACATAACAGAACAACCTAGCTAGACACACCACCTATCAATTATTGCTGTCTTAGGACTCTACTTGGACGAGGAACGAACACCATCACCATGCCGCAACATCATCATTTATCTTTGTCTTCTCCGTCTTCACCATCTTCATCTTCATCATCAGCCTCCTTGTCATCATCAGCCTCCTTGTCATCGTCATCAGCATCCATGTCATCATAAGTATCCTTGTCATCATCAGTATCCTTGTCCTCATCTTCACCCTCACTCTTATCAGAAGACTTGGGTGTTGTTCCGTAATCATGCTCTTTTGAGTCGGGATTGTCGTCATCATCTTCATTCTCTTCGTATTCAGGTGTTTCATCGAACCACTCTTCATCAGTGTAATCCTTTTCATTTTCGACGTAGTTTTTGTTACAATTAGGATCGGCCATAGCTTTTTTCCTTTGAACTTGGAAGGGGATGAAATTTAACTAGTGTGGTAGTTGTAGGTTTGAACTTCTAAGGGAAGAACCCTATTTAAAGGCATGGCTGTAGGGGTGGTGGTGGGGTGGGGTTGGGTTAGTAATAGGGGTGTTCAAAAAAATCCAAATCTAAATTCGAATCCGAAAAATCCGAATCCGAAGTATCCAATAATCCCAACGATAATCCATCAAATTCAAATGCATTAACAACGTACTATAAGACAAATATTCATATTAAACTAATTTAATAGAACCCAACTTAAGATAATTTAAAACCAAACTAACTAAACAGAACAGAAAAACCTAGCTAGACACACCACCTATCAATTATTGCTGACTTGGGACTCTACTTGGACGAGGAACGAACACTACCACCATGTCGCAGCATCATCATTTATCTTTGTCTTCTACGTCTTCACCATCTTCATCCTCATCCTCAGCCTCCTTGTCATCATCAACCTCTTTGTCATCGTCATCAGCATCCTTGTCATCATCAGTATCCTTGTCCTCATCTTCACTCTCACTCTTATCAGAAGACTTGGGTGTTGTTCCGTAATCATGTTCTTTTGAGTCGGGATTGTCGTCATCATCTTCATTATCTTCGTACTCAGGTGTTTCATCGAACCACTCTTCATCAGTGTAATCCTTTTCATCTTCGACATATTTTTTATTACGGTTAGGATCGGCCATAGCTTTTTTCCTTTGAACTTGGAAGGGGATGAAATTTAACTAGTGTGGTAGTTGTAGGTTTGAACTTCTAAGGGAAGAACCCTATTTAAAGGCATGGCTGTGGTGGTGGTGGTGGGGTGGGGTTGGGTTAGTAATAGGGGTATTCAAAAAATTCCTAATCTGAATTCGAATCCGAAAAATCCGAATCCGAAGTATCCGATAATCCCAACGATAATCCATCACATTCAAATGCATTAACAATGTACGATAAGACAAATATCCATATTAAACTAATTTAATAGAACCCAACTACAGATAATTTAAACCCAAACAAACTAAACAGAATAGAACAACCTAGCTAGACACACCACCTATCAATTATTGCTGACTTGGGACTCTAGTTGGACGAGGAACGAACACCATCACCATGCCGCAACATCATCATTTATCTTTGTCTTCTCCGTCTTCACCATCTTCATCTTCATCCTCATCATCAGCCTCCTTGTCATCATCAGCCTCCTTGTCATCGTCATCAGCATCCTTGTCATCATCAGTATCCTTGTCATCATCAGTGTCCTTGTCCTCATCTTCACTCTCACTCTTATCAGAAGACTTGGGTGTTGTTCCATAATCATGCTCTTTTGAGTCGGGATTATCGTCATTATCTTCATTCTCTTCGTACTCAGGTGTTTCATCGAACCACTCTTCATCAGTGTAATCCTTTTCATTTTTGACATAGTTTTTGTTACGGTTAGGATCGGCCATAGCTTTTTTCCTTTGAACTTGGAAGGGGATGAAATTTAACTAGTGTGGTAGTTGTAGGTTTGAACTTCTAAAGGAAGAACCTTATTCAAAGGCATGGCTGTAGGGGTGGTGGTGGGGTGGGGTTGGGTTAGTAATAGGGGTGTTCAAAAAAATCCGAATCTGAATTCGAATCCGAATTATCCGATAATCCCAATGATAATCCATCACATTCAAATGCATTAACAACGTACGATAAGACAAATATCCATATTAAACTAATTTAATAGAACCCAACTTAAGATAATTTAAACCCAAACAAACTAAACATAACAGAACAACCTAGCTAGACACACCACCTATCAATTATTGCTGACTTGGGACTCTACTTGGACGAGGAACGAACACCATCACCATGCCGCAGCATCATCATCATTTATCTTTGTCTTCTCCGTCTTCACCATCTTCATCTTCATCCTCATCATCAGCCTCCTTGTCATCGTCATCAGCATCCTTGTCATCATCAGTATCCTTATCATCATCATCAGTATCCTTTTCATCATCATCAGCATCCTTGTCATCGTCATCAGCATCCTTTTCATCATCAGTATCCTTGTCCTCATCTTCACTTTCGCTCTTATCAGAAGACTTGGGGGTTGTTCCGTAATCATGCTCCTTTGAGTCGGGATTGTCATCATCATCTTCATTCTCTTCGTACTCAGGTGTTTCATCGTACCACACTTCATCAGTGTAATCCTTTTCATTTTCGACATAGTTTTTCTTACGGTTAGGATCGGCCATATCTTTTTTCCTTTGAACTTGGAAGGGGTTGAAATTTAACTAGTGTGGTAGTTGTAGGTTTGAACTTCTAAGGGAAGAACCCTATTTAAAGGCATGGCTGTGGGGGAGGTGGTAGGGTGGGGTTGGGTTAGTAATAGGGGTGTTCAAAAAAATCCGAATCTGAATTCGAATCCGAAAAATCCGAATCCAAAGTATCCGATAATCCCAACGATAATCCATCACATTCAAATGTGTTAACAACGTACGATAAGACAAATATCTATATTAAACTAATTTAATAGAACCCAACTTAAGATAATTTAAACCCAAACAAACTAAACAGAACAGAACAACCTAGGTAGACACACCACCTATCAATTATTGCTGACTTGGGACTCTACTTGGACGAGGAACGAACACTACCACCATGCCGCAACATCATCATTTATCTTTGTCTTCTCCGTCTTTACCATCTTCATCTCCATCCTCATCATCAGCCTCCTTGCATCATCTACCTCCTTGTCATCGTCATCAGCATCCTTGTCATCATCAGTATCCTTGTCCTCATCTTCACTCTCACTCTTATCAGAAGACTTGGGTGTTGTTCCATAATCATGCCCTTTTGAGTCGGGACTATCGTCATCATCTTCATTCTGTTCGTACTCAGGTGTTTCATCGAGCTACTCTTCACCAGTGTAATCCATTGCATTTTCGAGATAGTTTTTGTTACAGTTAGGATCGGCGATAGTTTTTTTCCTTTGAACTTGGAAGGGGATGAAATTTAACTAGTGTGGTAGTTGTAGGTTTGAACTTCTAAGGGAAGAACCTTATTCAAAGGCATGGCTGTAGGGGTGGTGGTGGGGAGGGGTTGGGTTAGTAATAGGGGTGTTCAAAAAAATCCGAATCTAAATTTGAATACTAAAAATCCGAATCCGAAGTATTCGATAATCCCAACGATAATCCATCACATTCAAATGCATTAACAACGTACGATAAGACAAATATCAATATTAAACTAATTTAATAGAACCCAACTTAAGATAATTTAAACCCAAACAAACTAAACAGAACAGAACAACCTAGCTAGACACACCACCTATCAATTATTGCTGACTTGGGACTCTACTTGGACGAGGAACGAACACTACCACCAAGCCGCAGCATCATCATTTATCTTTGTCTTCTCCGTCTTCAGCGAATTCATCTTCATCCTCATCATCAGCCTCCTTGTCATGATCAGCCTCTTTTTCATCGTCATCAACATCCTTGTCATCATCAGTATCCTTGTCCTCATCTTCACTCTCACTCTTATAAGAAGACTTGGGTGTTGTTCCGTAAACATGCTCTTTTGAGTCGGGATTGTCGTCATCATCTTCATTCTCTTCGTACTCAGGTGTTTCATCGAACCACTCTTCATCAGTGTAATCCATTTCATTTTCGACATAGTTTTTGTTACGGTTAGGACCGGCCATAGCTTTTTTCCTTTGAACTTGGAAGGGGATGAAATTTAACTAGTGTGATAGTTGTAGGTATGAACTTCTAAGGGAAGAACCCTATTTAAAGGCATGGCTGTGGGGGTGGTGGTGGGGTGGGGTTGGGTTAGTAATAGGGGTGTTCAAACAATTCCTAATCTGAATTCGAATCCGAAAAATCCGAATCCGAAGTGTCCGATAATCCCAACGATAATCCATCACATTCAAATGCTTTAACAACGTACGATAAGACAAATATCCATATTAAACTAATTTGATAGAACCCAACTTAAGATAATTTAAACCCAAACAAACTAAACAGAACAGAACAACCTAGCTAGACACACCACCTATCAATTATTGCTGACTTGGGACTCTACTTGGACGAGGAACGAACACCATCATCATGCTGCAACATCATCATTTATCTTTGTCTTCTCCATCTTCACCATCTTCATCTTCATCCTCATCATCAACCTCCTTGTCATCATCAGCCTCCTTGTCATCGTCATCAGCATCCTTGTCATCATGAGTATCCTTGTCATCATCAGTATCCTTGTCCTCATCTTCACTCTCACTCTTATCAGAAGACTTGGGTGTTGTTCCATAATCATGCTCTTTTGAGTCGGGATTGTCGTCATCATCTTCATTCTCTTCGTACTCAGGTGTTTCATCGAACCACTCTTCATCAGTGTAATCCTTTTCATTTTCGACATAGTTTTTCTTACGGTTAGGATCAACCATAGCTTTTTTCCTTTGAACTTGGAAGGGGATGAAATTTAACTAGTGTGGTAGTTGTAGGTTTGAACTTCTAAGGGAAGAACCTTATTTAAAGGCATGGCTGTAGGGGTGGTGGTGGGGTGGGGTTGGGTTAGTCATAGGGGTGTTCTAAAAAATCCGAATCCGAAAAATCCGATAATCCGAATCCGAATTATCCGATAATCCAATATTGACTATCTGAAATTTTGGATTATCCAAAATTCGGATATCCGAAATTCGGATTATCCGATTTTGAACACCCGTAGCTAGTAACATGGAAATGTTATACTTTCAAATTTCAAGTAAAAAAGTTACAGGGTTTTCAGGTTTTCTGCATATTTGTTTTAACACAAAAATGAGATGCGGTCATTACCTTTCACTTTCCCCACTCTTTTTTTTATTTTTTTAGTTTATTTAATTTTAAACAAATAAATGATGTTTCATTAATATTAAATAAAAGTACATAATTTAAATGCAAAATAAAAAAACATAAATCTAAAAAATAACTAGAAAAAACACAATTAAACTAGAAAACATAACTAACTGAATCTAGGCCTTAACATCTATCATGCCGAAATGTGGGCAAAACTATGGTTGTACTTACTTGCATACTCAACTTGGCTTACCTCGATAGCTACGTCTTCGGTGTGGTAGTTGCAGGTTTGAACTTCTAAGGGAAGAACCCTATTTAAAGACATGGCTATGGGGGTGGTGGTAGGGTGGGGTTGGGTTAGTAAAAGGGGTGTTCAAAAAAATCTGAATCTGAATTCGAATCCGAAAAATCCGAATCCGAAGTATCCGATAATCCCAACGATAATCCATCACATTCAAATGCATTAACAACGTACGATAAGACAAATATCTATATTAAACTAATTTAATAGAACCCAACTTAAGATAATTTAAACCCAAACAAACTAAACATAACAGAACAACCTAGCTAGACACACCACCTATCAATTATAGCTGACTTAGGACTCTACTTGGACAAGGAACGAACACCATCACCATGCCGCAACATCATCATTTATCTTTGTCTTCTCCGTCTTCACCATCTTCATCATCAGCCTCCTTGTCATCGTCATCAGCATCCATGTCATCATCAGTATCCTTGTCATCATCAGTATCCTTGTCCTCATCTTCACTCTCACTCTTATCAGAAAACTTGGGTGTTGTTCCGTAATCATGCTCTTTTGAGTCGGGATTGTCGTCATCATCTTCATTCTCTTCGTATTCAGGTGTTTCATCGAACCACTCTTCATCAGTGTAATCCTTTTCATTTTCGACATAGTTTTTGTTACAATTAGGATCGGCCATAGCTTTTTTCCTTTGAACTTGGAAGGGGATGAAATTTAACTAGTGTGGTAGTTGTGGGTTTGAACTTCTAAGGGAAGAACCCTATTTAAAGGCATGGCTGTAGGGGTGGTGGTGGGGTGGGGTTGGGTTAGTAATAGGGGTGTTCAAAAAAATCCAAATCTAAATTCGAATCCGAAAAATCCGAATCCGAAGTATCCAATAATCCCAAACGATAATCCATCACATTCAAATGCATTAACAACGTACTATAAGACAAATATTCATATTAAACTAATTTAATAGAACCCAACTTAAGATAATTTAAACCCAAACTAACTAAACAGAACAAAACAACCTAGCTAGACAAACCACCTATCAATTATTGCTGACTTGGGACTCTACTTGGACGAGGAACGAACACCATCACCATGCCGCAACATCATCATTTATCTTTGTCTTCTCCGTCTTCACCATCTTCATCTTCATCCTCATCATCAGCCTCCTTGTCATCGTCATCAGCATCCTTGTCATCATCAGTATCCTTGTCCTCATCTTCACTCTCACTCTTATCAGAAGACTTGGGTGTTGTTCCATAATCATGCTCTTTTGAGTCGGTATTATCGTCATTATCTTCATTCTCTTCGTACTCTGGTGTTTCATCGAACCACTCTTCATCAGTGTAATCCTTTTCATTTTTGACATAATTTTTGTTACGGTTAGGATCGGCCATAGCTTTTTTCCTTTGAACTTGGAAGGGGATGAAATTTAACTAGTGTGGTAGTTGTAGGTTTGAACTTCTAAGGGAAGAACCCTATTTAAAGGCATGGCTGTGGGGGTGGTGGTGGGGTGGGGTTGGGTTAGTAATATGGGTGTTCAAAAAATTCCTAATCTGAATTCGAATCCGAAAAATCCGAATCCGAAGTATCCGATAATCCATCACATTCAAATGAATTAACAATGTACGATAAGACAAATATCCATATTAAACTAATTTAATAGAACCCAACTTAAGATAATTTAAACCCAAACAAACTAAACAAAATAGAACAACGTAGCTAGACACACCACCTATCAATTATTGCTGACTTGGGACTCTACTTGGACGAGGAACGAACACCATCACCATGCCCCAACATCATCATTTATCTTTGTTTTCGCCGTCTTCATTTTCATCCTCATCATCAGCCTCCTTGTCATCGTCATCAGCATCCTTGTCATCATCAGTATCCTTGTCCTCATCTTCACTCTCACTCTTATCAGAAGACTTGGGTGTTGTTCAATAATCATGCTCTTTTGAGTCGGTATTATCGTCATTATCTTCATTCTCTTCGTACTCTGGTGTTTCATCGAACCACTCTTCATCAGTGTAATCCTTTTCATTTTTGACATAGTTTTTGTTACGGTTAGGATCGGCCATAGCTTTTTTCCTTTGAACTTGGAAGGGGATGAAATTTAACTAGTGTGGTAGTTGTAGGTTTGAACTTCTAAGGGAAGAACCTTATTCAAAGGCATGGCTGTAGGGGTGGTGGTGGGGTGGGGTTGGGTTAGTAATAGAGGTGTTCAAAAAAATCCGAATCTAAATTCGAATCCGAAAAATCCAAATCCGAAGTATCCGATAATCCCAACGATAATCCATCACATTCAACTGTGTTAACAACGTACGATAACACAAATATCTATATTAAACTAATTTAATAGAAACCAACTTAAGATAATTTAAACCCAAACAAACTAAACAGAACAGAACAACCTAGCTAGACACACCACCTATCAATTGTTGCTGACTTGGGACTCTACTTGGACGAGGAACGAACACTACCACCATGCCGCAACATCATCATTTATCTTTGTCTTCTCCGTCTTCACCATCTTCATCTTCATCCTCATCATCAGCCTCCTTGCATCATCAGCCTCCTTGTCATCGTCATCAGCATCCTTGTCATCATCAGTATCCTTGTCCTCATCTTCACTCTCACTCTTATCAGAAGACTTGGGTGTTGTTCCATAATCATGCCCTTTTGAGTCGGGATTATCGTCATCATCTTCATTCTGTTCGTACTCAGGTGTTTCATCGAGCTACTATTCATCACTGTAATCCTTTTCATTTTCGACATAGTTTTTGTTACGGTTAAAATCGGCCATAGTTTTTTTCCTTTGAACTTGGAAGGCGATGAAATTTAACTAGTGTGGTAGTTATAGGTTTGAACTTCTAAGGGAAGAACCTTATTCAAAGGCATGGCTGTAGGGGTGGTGGTGGGGTGGGGTTGGGTTAGTAATAGGGGTGTTCAAAAAAATCCGAATCTAAATTTGAATCCTAAAAATCCGAATCCGAAGTATTCGATAATCCCAACGATAATCCATCACATTCAATTGCATTAACAACGTATGATAAGACGAATATCAATATTAAACTAATTTAATAGAACCCAACTTAAGATAATTTAAACCCAAACAAACTAAACAGAACACAACAACCTAGCTAGACACACCACCTATCAATTATTGCTGACTTGGGACTTTACTTGGACGAGGAACGAACACTACCACCATGCCGCAGCATCATCATTTATCTTTGTCTTCTCCGTCTTCACCATCTTCATCTTCATCCTCATCATCAGCCTCCTTGTCATCATCAGCCTCTTTTTCATCGTCATCAGCATCCTTGTCATCATCAGTATCCTTGTCCTCATCTTCACTCTCACTCTTATCAGAAGACTTGGGTGTTGTTCCGTAAACATGCTCTTTTGAGTCGGGATTGTCGTGATCATCTTCATTCTCTTCGTACTCAGGTGTTTCATCGAACCACTTTTCATCAGTGTAATCCTTTTCATTTTCGACATAGTTTTTGTTACAGTTAGGACCGGCCATAGCTTTTTTCCTTTGAACTTGGAAGGGGATGAAATTTAACTAGTGTGATAGTTGTAGGTATGAACTTCTAAGGGAAGAACCCTATTTAAAGGCATGGTTGTGGGGGTGGTGGTGAGGTGGGGTTGGGTTAGTAATGGGGGTGTTCAAAAATTTCCTAATCTGAATTCGAATCCGAAAAATCCGAATCCGAAGTATCCGATAATCCCAACGATAATCCATCACATTCAAATGCTTTAACAACGTACGATAAGACAAATATCCATATTAAACTAATTTAATAGAACCCAACTTAAGATAATTTAAACCCAAACAAACTAAACAGAACAGAACAACCTAGCTAGACACACCACCTATCAATTATTGCTGACTTGGGACTCTACTTGGACGAGGAACGAACACCATCATCATGCTGCAACATCATCATTTATCTTTGTCTTCTCCGTCTTCACCATCTTCATCCTCATGATCAACCTCCTTGTCATCATCAGCCTCCTTGTCATTGTCATCAGCATCCTTGTCATCATCAGTATCCTTGTCCTCATCTTCACTCTCACTCTTATCAGAAGACTTGGGTGTTGTTCCATAATCATGCTCTTTTGAGTCGGGATTGTCGTCATCATCTTCATTCTCTTCGTACTCAGGTGTTTCATCGAACCACTCTTCATCAGTGTAATCCTTTTCATTTTCGACATAGTTTTTGTTACGGTTAGGATCAACCATAGCTTTTTTCGTTTGAACTTGGAAGGGGATGAAATTTAACTAGTGTGGTAGTTGTAGGTTTGAACTTCTAAGGGAAGAACCTTATTTAAAGGCATGGCTGTAGGGGTGGTGGTGGGGTGGGGTTGGGTTTGTCATAGGGGTGTTCAAAAAAATCCGAATCTGAATTTGAATCCGAAAAATCCGATAATCCGAATCCGAATTATCCGATAATCCAATATTGACTATCCGAAATTTTGGATTATCCGAAATTCGGATATCCGAAATTCGGATTATCCGAATTTGAACACCCGTAGCTAGTAACACGGAAAGGCTTATACTTTCAAATTTCAAGTAAAAAAGTTGCAGGGTTTTCAGGTTTTCTGCATATTTGTTTTTAACACAAAAATGAGATGCGGTCATTACCTTTCACTTTCCCCACTCTTTTTATTTTTATTTTTTAGTTTATTTAATTTTAAACAAATAAATGATGTTTCATTAATATTAAATAAAAGTACATAATTTAAATGCAAAATAAAAAAACATAAATCTAAAAAATAACTAGAAAAAACACAATTAAACTAGAAAACATAACTAACTGAATCTAGGCCTTAACATCTATCATGCCGAAATGTGGGCAAAACTATGGTTGTACTTACTTGCATACTCAACTTGGGTTACCTCGATTGCTACGTCTTCGGTGAGATCACCTTGCTCATCCTTGGTTCTTTTGAATAAACCATAAATTATTCACAATTCTTATGAAGATCCGTCCACTTTCGGTTACGTGAATCAACAATGCAGTTTGATTCACCGTCAAGCTGTTGAAATTAATGTTATTCCAAATCGAAGATCTGCCTGGTTTCTTAGATTCTTGAACTACTAGAAAATTAGGTTTTTCCGACCGCATTTCCGGTCGCAGAACGATCGCAATTACGTTTTTGCGACCGTTTTATGACTGTAAGTGTAGTCTGGAAAACACCCGACGCAAATGCCCTATTGCGACAAAGTTTCGACCGCTTTTAATTTTTTGCGACCCACAAAAAGCCGTCGCAAATATTGTGACCGTTTTCAGGTTTTGTGATACTTAGTTTGTGATGGTAAAACTGCAACCGTTTTGCGACCGCTTTCCTTGCGATCGTTTCGCTATCGCTTGCCTTTTACAAAGTTGCGACTGTTTTTTTACGGTCGCAAAATGTTTTCTTGTATTTATTAATTTTTTAGCTATTTTCTATATTAACATGCTTGTAATGTCATATTTTTAAAATTTAAGCATATATCAAATTCTCAAAGTTATATATAGAAAACATTCCACATGAAACATCAAATATCCAAGTTACCAAAACAAAATACATAGTTAAAATATAGTGACTATAACTTAACTCAATGATTACATGTTTTGGAACCTAACTTTCAGGATCACTTCAATATTTGTCATACATTCGCTTCAATATTTTTCCATTATCAACCCTTCAATAATTTTTAAGGAATCCGTTTTTGGTATTCAATGAAAAATAAGGTGTTTGCGTAAATTCATGAAAACTCCTGGAAATAACTAAAAAAACAAGCAAAAAATGTTACGATGCTTACTGATACGAGAGATAAATAAAGACATAGAACAAGTGAGAAGAATATTACAATCTCTTCACCGTGGCAATCCATGAGCTGTAACAATGCCAAGGCTTTCTTGAAGGGTAAGCTTCTAATAATTCCTGTATATAGTGTGTCACAAGAAGAGTACAATATTAGTTTATGATCAAATTCCATATTACAAAAAAGAAACAATAAGTATAAGGTCCTTTTGGCTGGCACTCTGGGCAGGAACCAACTTTCACCTCTATATATAAACAATAAGCATAACGTCCTTTCAAAATGCATACTTTTAAGACCACAATATACCAGCTTCTAACCAATAAAGAAGAAGGTAATACCTTATATTGCGAAGTTAATCATAAACAGGTAAGTTGGTAACTTTGTCGTCGATTTTTTGGATAACCTCGGGAACAGAGTGAGGTGCATCTGTCAACTAGATGACAATATTTGGATAGGCGTAGTTTAAATGTATATAATCGATCTCCGGATTAAACTTGTTGACTGCAAATATAGAAAACTTACTGAACATAACAATCATTGAACCATATGACCTATAATCCAAAAGAGAGTATACACAAGAGAACTTGACAACAGTGAGATGTTTTACCTGAGACCATTTTGGTTATTTGTCTAAGATATTCATAATCATTGCTCTTTGGGTTTTCATATGTGACTATGAATTCTTTAAACTTCTTAGCAATAAAACGACGCCCTTCGTCTCCGGTAACCCACTTCCTTAATGTTTCTTGAACACAGAATCATTATCATCATCGTACAAAACATGCCAAAACACAAATATTATGATGAGATGTTGTTGCATGATAAAATAAAATACAGAATCTGAAATAAGATACACTATGCACCTCAAATGGATCATCATCTATCTGATCAGTAGTGGGTGGGACATCACCACCTCCAACACTACTAAATGCTCGACTAGAAGGATGTCTAAAATCAACTCTAGTTATTTTTGAAGGCCGATGACCTTCATCATCTGTATCTGTAAGCATAGATAAGAAAACACAGCTTGATCATATAATTCATAATGTGGAGAATGAATAGCAACACAAGGCTTACAAGTTAAAACATAAAACCCTAACCCAATAAGACGAATATGCTATACTATAGCATATTCGTCTTACACAAGAAAATATTGTATGTTTGTATTAAATTATATAAATTTACTTAATTACTTAACTTTAAGGACATGGCTAAAAATTATGCTAGTTGTCCTTGATTACTCTTTCTAATATCCATTAACTCAAACAAGAAAAAAAATCAACGTAATTAGTCATGCCAAACTACAACAAACATATGATATTTCCCTATCATGTAATCGTAATTAATAATCTAGCAGTTTCTTAAATTTCCAAGTGCGCACAAGTGTGTAATAATTCAAGTTGCCCAAGTCCCTTAATGTCCAGGTATTCACGAGTCTTATTATTCATTCATTCGTCGTCTATTCAAATCATGTGTTATTAACATTTTTATACAAATTAATGATTTAAAAAAAACATCAGTTGTATTCAACAAAATAGGTCGGTCTAGCTGACCCACCCAACCCAACAGGTTTGTTGTTTTGTTTCAAGGACTGTAATTAGTGCAATATTTTGTCAAAACCAACTTAACATGATCATGAGCACCTCTGTTATACAATATACAAAATAACTAGCATAATATTACACATGTATGAGTAAACAAAAAAAGACCGATGCCCTAATTGACAGACATTGGACCAATTTTCAATAGTTTTAAAATTAGTTATATTAACTGGTTTTTTCCTTTTAAAGAAACAATTAATTTTCTTTTTATTATGCTGTGTTTTTAACGGGTCAAATATAACTTATAAGAACTAGTTCAGAGCGTACCAATGAAGGGGGAAACAACTATTAGCCAAATTAAGCTGTGGTAAGGACATATGTAATGACAATATACTATTAAACCAAGATACCTGCCACGACATCTTGACAACGACACTTGCCGCTTCCTGCTAATCTGCAATAAAACCATGACGTCTATTGACAACTACTGTAATACCTGCCATCATACCTACAAAAAATGATAAATAGTTAGTCAAACGATTACATAAAAAATACTAAGTAGATTCACACAAATCTATTATACAGTCACAACTTAAACCAGTTAAGGTAAGAAATTATTGCCTGAAACCTACTACCATGGATCGTGAGTGTTCTAATCGATTAAACAAGCTCAATACAGATATAAACTCAACTAATTCACACAAATATATCACGGAATCTCAATCTAAATCAATCAAAGTTACAAATTACCTTCCAAAAGATACTATTGTACTAAACTCAATACAGGTCTAACCCTACATGTCAAAATCGCTACAACATCAACGAATTGCATATGGTTTTGATGCTCTAATGAAGAAAGCTACGCGTCTGTAATGATAGGAGGTGATTACCTCGATTTCTTCTCCGATAATGAAGAAAGCTATACACTCCTTTTTCGGTCAACGAATTGAATTGATAGGGTTTAGAAATTGGATAATGAACTTGGGAATAAACCGATATCGATTTCTTCTCCGACAATGAAGAAAGCTATACACCCCCTTTTTCAGTGATGTGATCTGTATTTGAGATTGCAATAACAATGGTCAAATACACTAACTCTTGATAGCTTCAGGAAGAAGAAGCTATGGAAGATAGTTAGTTATGGAGATAGTTAGTTAAAGAAGATGAGTAGAGAGGATTGGAAGATAGAGATTAGGAGTAAATCTGTTTATTATCATGACTACCAAACAATACAGACTCTTTGACTATTTATAGTCAAATACAACAACATGTAAAAGGACTATTATACCCCTACCTATCAACTAACTATTAACCACTTTTCTCACTATATTGACCCATATCAATACCCTCTTCTTGAAAAGATCCTTGACCTCAAGGATCAAAAGAACTCAATATTATTTTGAAAGTGTCATGAAAGGCTACTGCAGAAAATAACACTTTCTTTGATAAAACATCCTTGCAAAATAATGACCTTTATGAAGTTTCCACACGGCCTTTTTATGAATTTTTCTATTGTCATCCCAATAGTGCAACACCCCTTTCATTTCCACTTAATTAGCCATCTCTTCTCACCCTTCTTTTTATGCTTGACTTCATTACTTTGTAGACAACTATTAGAAAAGCCTGTAACCTGGATACTACCTAATTCAAGCTTGTTTTGACTTATGAAAAAGTCAACAGTCATAACTCCAAAGTTCACATGCCACACTTGTTTTTTAATAACCAAACCTGGATTGTAGCCGATACCATCTGCGGCTACAAAATCATTTTTTTGAGCTCCATATGCTACTCTTGCAGCTATGATAGTCCCAACATCAGACTTTGTATGGGCTTTCATCATAACATCCATTTCTTCACTAATAACCTCACAAATATTTGTTGTCATGAGACCTTGATCGCGTCCCATTCTAGCTTCCTCACCTACACAACAATCTTGTCCAACACTAATACTCTTCGTTTTCTTAGCTCTTTGAGTGATCTCTTGTAACTTAACCAACCCAAAAGCTTCTTGAATATTTCTAGGTTGATGCATTCTCACTTGCAATTCAATTTCATCATTTAAGCCAGCCAAGAAACAACTTAATGCATAATCAAGTGGCAAATTCAGCCTACTGATTATAGCATCAAATGCATCATGATATTCTTGTGCATCACCCGTTTGTTTTAAATTCTTTAACTCAGTCGTAGGGTCATCAAACATATTCCCAAATCTTATCTCCAAGGCCTCTTTTAATTCACCCCATCTAGGCATTTCCCCATTTTGATTAAACCTATTTTGAAACCATTGTAAAGCCCTTTCTTCAAAGTGAATAGAAGCAAGTCTCACCTTGGTTTCATCATTAACCTTGTCTATAAGAAAGAACTGTTCAGTTCTGTACAACCAGGTTGATAAACCATCTCCATTAAACCGTGGGAACTCAATCTTGGTTAGTCTAGAAGAATAACCATAGCTTGAGGTAGCTTCATCAAAAGTTGTGGTTCTTGTGGTTGTTTTGTTTCTAAGTCCTTGTTCATTGACTGAATTGGATAATTCTTTAATGGCTTCTCTCATTTCATTCATTGACAAAGCATGTTCTTTCTTGATCTCATCAATGGCTTGTTCTAAGGTTTCTTTCATTTGCCATTGGAATTCTTGATTGCCTACATTTTCATTTGCACCCACTTCTTTTTCCTCATTCGTTAAATCATTATTTATACACATAATATTTCCACTATCAAATACCATATCAACTGTTCCAACATCACCATACACAAATTTGTGTTCCTTTTTTTCATTTTCTTTGAAACCCTTATCATTTTTTTCTTTTTCTTTTTCCTCCTTTTTAGAACCATCTCTTATACCATTACTAAATTCTTTATGTGTTCTTTCACTTTTAGTTGGTTCATGCATTTCATCGAACACCTGATGAGCAGACTCAGTTCTGATGAATCTTGATGAACAACCAATTTCCATTTCACCTCTACCATTACTGAAAGAACAACTTTGTTGTAGAGAAGTAGGTTCTAATAGACCTGACTTGAATTCTTGTTCGTTGATAGAATTAGACAAACCTTTAATGGGTTCTCTCATGGCTAACGGTTGTTCCTTCCGCTATTGATGGAATTGCGTTTGATGATTATCTTTGTTTCCATAGATTTCTGAGATTCTTTGCTCATACTTATCCCATATGGATTGTAATTGTTGTAGATGATGATTGATAATGTCAATCTCCTGTTGACCTATCTCCATATTCAATTGAATAGATGAAGATCCGATGAAAATATAAAAGAAACAGAATAGAAACAAAAAGTGAAACAAAGAATAAGAAAAAAAAACGACTGATTGTACGAAGAAGATGATCAAAAACGATTAATGGTGGTGGTTATGGTGGTTAAAACGGTTTCGAATTAGAAAGAAACAGAATTGTGGTGAATCATAGGCGAGAGCCAGGGAATGGCTCTGATACCATTGATGTGATTTGTATTTGAGATGGCAATAACAATGGTCAAATACACTAACTCTTGATAGCTTCAAAGGAAGAAGAAGCTATGGAAGATAGTTAGTTATGGAGATAGTTAGTTAAAGAAGATGAGTAGAGAGGATTGGAAGATAGAGATTAGGAGTAAATCTGTTTATTATCATGACTACCAAACAATACAGACTCTTTGACTATTTATAGTCAAATACTACAACATGTAAAAGGACTATTATACCCCTACCTATCTAACTATTAACCACTTTTCTCACTATATTGACCCATATCATTCAGTTGGTACGTTTATCACCAACATCAAATAAGTGAAGAAGCTTACCAGAAGAGAAATAATCAAAAATATTTCTAGAAGATTACCACTAGGTGAATCGGGTGGTGGTTGTTGTTCACTTGTTTCAGCTTCAGCCGGAGGATCTTGCTCTCCACTTTCACTGTTTTCAGGTTGAAATTTGATCGGGAACTTTGTCACTCTCGGCTTGTCGGATAATATGTTTCTTTGGACCTTATCGATAATCACCTTTTATGGTGGTTCCTCCTTTAGCTTCTCATCATCGTATTCATTGTTCACGTAGTACCCACACGCACAAGTTCTTGACCCACATATGAGCAGGTTAGCAGAAGCACTGTAACTCCAATTATATCTTCTTCGCAGATCTTTGATGGGTCTGGAGGGTGTGCCTACCAATGTCAAAAGAAATTTACAAATTTATTTATTCCGTCAATTTCATAAGGTCAGTAGAATTAGAGGTTACCTGAAAGACAAACCAGTAATTTCCCAGTTGACAGGACCAACAAGTACACTTTCTAACAGTTGATCATAAGTTTAATCCTCAGTTGATCCAACATAGATGAGTTTCCATTCCAGATCTGCACGTAAAAACATCCCAAAATCATTATATGTTGAACCTTGACTCAAACATAGCATTGTATGAGGCAAGTAGTCGAAGACGCTAGGCACACTCAACCACAAAGTGTGAGCCTGCTGCCTAGGCTCAAGGCGCTTAAAAAGCGAGGGCCCGAAATAAGCAAGATGCATAGTATAAACAAGCCACTTTTAGCTGTTTTAGGCTGGTTCTAGGCCATTTTTAAACATTTCAGATTAGTTTTAGTTGTTTTTGATTTGCTCATACCGGTTTTTTGCTTGGCCGTATGTTGCGCTTGTGCACCTTGATGGACACAAATTTTATTGCTACGCCAGCCTTTGCCTCTGGGAGGGCCTTGTCCGTCTTTGACTACTATGGTTTGAGGATTAAGAATATTGTGCATTTTACAGGACAAAAAACCGCAAATATAGAGTAGGAAGATTGTATGGCAATGTACAAAGCTTCAAATGGATCAGGTTAAGTATATTTAAACATTATATATCCCCGTTCAGATGATGATGGACCAAGTTAAGTGTATTTAAACATCTCTTTAATGAATGGTGATGGTAAAGGATGATATGAGCTCACATAAACACCTTTTTGCGCTATGATATTAAACAACACATAGAACAATCATATGCATCAAAGACAAATCCATATGACTAGAACATTGCATAAAACCTTGGTTATAAACTTCATGTATTACAATTTGTAAAAGCTTAGAATGTTGGTTATCTCTTTAGATGCCACTTAGGATACTGTCCTCGAAAAAGAAAAGCTTATTTTTATAAACAATGACATCTCTTTAGATGCCACTTAGGATACTTGACTGCTTAGAATCATAATGATTTGACCCACTTATATTATGAATTACTCAAAAGTTCATGTGCCTTGACTGAATAAAGTTCTAACTAGGTTCGCTTTACTGAATTTCGAACGTTGATAATGAATATTCATTAGACACGAATTAGTCACAACATTTTCTCATCAAAACTTACAAATTCTCAACATGATACTTGTTTTGATGTTTAGTCATACAAATTTCTCTTCTACTTAACAAAAAGTAATTCAAGTTCCTTGCCTAACAAAATGTAATGAATCAAGTTCAGTTAACTTAGCACCATATTTAGAGCAACAAACAGTAAGGTAGAGCTCATGTATGAGTTCATACATAAATATAGATCTTAATAATCAGCAACGGTATTTTTTTATCCGGAAAACCCTAAATAAACAGTTGAATTCACACAAAAACCTAAGCAACCGAAAAACAACATATTATTTGATAAAGAATCGATTGTACAGATACGAATTAGGTTTACCTTCACAATCGAATTAGGAGCTTCAACCGAAGATAATGAAAGAGACGAATTAGATGCTCGAATGTACAGAGCTTCAACCTATGATAATGGTGTTCGGATGTAGAGACGAATTAGGGCTTTCTTGGACCTCTTTTAGGCGATGACATTAAATGCCGACGTAAAGAGAGCTTCAATGTACAATGAATAGAAGACTAAAACACAATGAATACTTTTGAAAAAAAAAAGTTGAAAACCCAGTTGCGTAAGACACAATGGATGACATACTAAAGACACAATGAACAGAAAACTAAAACACAATGAATACTTTTGAAAAAAAAAGTCAAAAACCCAATTGTGTAAAATAAAATGGATGACATAATAAGGATACAATGAACAAAAGATTAAAGACACAATGAACAGAAGACTAAAACACAATGAATAATAGACTTAAACACAATGAATAACATAATAAAACACAATGTACACCTAAATACAAAACTCATTTGCGTAAAACACAATGAAAAGCATACTAAAAACACAATGGACAAAGTTAAATCATGTGTAAACTAAAAAAAACATAAATAACATATTTATAAAGCACAGAGTTAATTACACGTATGGTCCCCGTGGTATACATGAATTGCATAAATGCCCTTAATTAACACGTATGGTCCCTGTGGTATAGAATTTTGCACTCGGATGGTCCCTACCCCTAACTGGCGTTAGTTTTCTTTGTTAAATAAGTGTGAAAAGTCCATTTTACCCCTCTAAAAAATATTTATTACACTTTTTCTTATTTAAACATAAGCACACCACCCATCCCCACTCACTAGAAACCATCACCACCTCCACACACCTAAAACCATCACCACCTCCACACACCTGAAACCACCACCACCTCCACATACCTGAAACCACCACCACCTCCACAAACTCGTTGACACCAACCAGATGAAACATCGAAAAAAATAAAACAAATCTCATAATTCCCACATCAGTTCTCTTATTCCATTTGCGAACGTGGTTTTGAATGATTACAAGAAACCCCCAAATTGATTGTGGATCTGTTTCCATCAAATCAATTTTCCGATCTATTACCAAACGACAAAGCAAACCATATGCCAGCGAACACCAACCAGATGCGAACTAGTCATTCCCCTTTCACCTCCCCATATCCGATTGTGTGAACCTGTAACATGTATTTTCGATGGTGTCCTATGACTGTGATCGTGTCTGCTTTGTTATTTCGGAATCAAACCGATGGTGATGGAGATGGAGGGTGGACTAGGTGGCGACGAACTAACCAATAGTTATGAAGATATAGGTTGTCGAAGAAGGATCGGGTGATGGAGATGGTTTCTGGTTTAGTCAAACACCATTCTCAAATCAGATGTGTGTGTACATAGAAAGAAGATGCAGAGGAAGGGGTGGGGTTGGGTTGGGTGTTATAATATGAACTTATTTATTTTTTACTTTTTGGTTATGTGTGTTTTTAAATAACTAAGGGTAGTTTAGTCATTTTATATGACTTTAACGGTGGAAATAGATGGCAGTTAGGGTTAGGGATCATTACAGTTACAAAATGCATACCACAAGAAGCATCTATGTAACTCAAAAGTTTTGAGGACCAAAGATGCAATATATGCATACCTCAGGGACCATCCGTGTAATTAAGTCTAAAGCACACTTGTCTACTATAACACAATGAACGAGCAGAAGACACAATGGAGAAGAAAACCCACCTCACGATTTTTTTTTCAATTTTAATGTAGCAGTGTGGTACTCATATTAAAGATAAAAAAAACTCTCGTTAATATGGTGACATTTTTTTGAAAAAAAATATCGTATGAAAAGTTATAGAAGTTTTAAAATGATGGGGGGAATTGACATGTGCATTGTATGTGGAGAGAGAAAGTCAACAAATGTGGTTTTCCTTTTATGCCCTTCCTATAATTTATTATTTATTTTTTTCAAACAAACTAATCTCAACCTTTCAAATATATGATCAATGGATCACAATCCTTCTTACCCTTTCTAAAAAAAGTGTCTTGTGTATTTGATCCTAACCCAAAAGATTAGAGGATAAATGGTTAAATGGCACTATTTTTAAAACTTTAAATAGGTGAAAATTTTAAAATGGAATTTGTTATAAACCAACCATTGCATAAGTTAGCGTTCCCATTGCCTTTCCAACATCTCTTTTCTCCGTCGTCGCCATCGTGGATCTTTTCAGGCTCTTCACGACTATGATCAACCGGCCGGTATTCACCTCATGGCCACGAAAGCCACATCATCCCACAAGTCACACACCGCACAGTACGTCTAAGCATGTCAGGATATGAATTCATGAACCCAAATATCTTGATGGTGTAACACTACAATTCGAGTTTACATCTTAACACGTACACAATTGTTTCTTTCAAATCATAATAAATTCGAAAGCAAAACCATGATGTTTCCTTCATTAGTTTTTAAACCGAAAGGAGGTTGTACGTTTTGTGACATACGAGGCTACATTCAATGGATGTAGTTATTTTTTAAAAACTAATGTTACTCACTTACTCCTACTAAATTTTACATTAAATACACATTTACTTAGATTTGAACTTAATGTCTTCCTTTTTAAAGGTATAAACCTCTACTAAGTGGGCTACCCATGTTGGTATTCAATGGATATAGTTAGTATAACATACATTACAACTTAATCAAACTATAAATACAATGGCAAATTGGCAATAACATCAAGTTTTATGCAAACTTGATAAGTTGTTTCATTGTTTGATATTCGATAACTTCATAACGAACAGTGTTAGCTTATTAGTAAATAGGGGAAATGGAATTAAATATTTATAACTTTGGGGTGTTGGAAGACAATAATCGCAACTTGAAAGTTGTAAGGCAACAGTCCCAACTTGAAAGTTGGGGTTAGTTTATAACAGACTCAGTTAGTTTTTTGGCTAAAAATGTAACTTTTAAAAGATCAAGGACCATTTCTGCCCATTAGTCAAACTTTTTAAACAAACACATTTCTTCTCCGGTGACTGGTGCTATCCTCCGGCGACCACCGCTCCATCTCCGGCGACCACCCCTCCACCTCCGATGACCACCCATCCTTCTCCGGCGACCACCCCTCCACTTCCGGCAACCACCCCTCCACTTCCGGCTACCACCCCTCCACCTTCAGCGACCACCTCTCCTTTTCCGGCGACCACCCCTCCACCTCCGGCGACCACCCATCCTTCTCCGGTGACCACCCCTCCACCTCCGGCGACCACCCCTCCACCTCCGGCGACCACCCATCCTTCTCCGGTGACCACCCCTCCACCTTCGGCGACCACCCCTCCTTCTCTGGCGACCACCCCTCCACCGCTGGCGACTACCTCTCATTTTCCGGCGACCACCCCTCCACCTCCGGCAACCACCCCTCCTTTTCCGGCGACCACCCCTCCACCTCCGGCAACCACCCCTCCTTCTCCGAAGGTGGAGGGGTGGTCGCCGGAGAAGGAGCGGTGGTCGTCGGAGGTCGAGGGGTGGTCGTCGGAGAGGAGGGGTGGTCGCCGGAGGAGAGCACCGGTCACCGAAGAAGGAAATGGGTTTGTTTAAAAAGTTTGACTAATGGGCAGAAATGGTTATTGATCTTTTAAAAGTTACATTTTTAGCCAGAAAACTAACTGAGTCTGTTAAAAACTAACCCCAGTTAGTTTTGGTCCAACGGAATAAAATACAAGACAAGTTGGGACTGTTGCCTTACAACTTTCAAATTAGGATTATTGCCTTCCACTTTCCCAAAGTTGAAATTATTTAATTCCATTTCCCCTAATAAATATTATTATTTCCTTATGCAACATGGCTTTGCTTTAACAATATTAGATGCAATCCACTAATCAAGAAAATTATAAGCTTGGGTCTCACGAGGACTAGAATAATCAAATTTAAATCAATGATCACTACATTGAAAACAATTAGTCCACTTCATTTACTTCAACTTATTCATATTTTAATATAAGATTATCCGTTGTGGGTAGAGGTGAGCGAGGGCTTTATCCAATAAAAAATTTCCACGTCAAAGCATACGTGGCAGTGGTTAGCGGCCAGCGACTGCTCGCGTGAGAGTGTTATGGGTAAGGGCTAGCGGGGTTTTTTTTTACTAATTATATTTAATTATTTACCACATTTTTTTATAAAAGAAAGCATTAAACTAAAATAAAATAAAAAACACAAACATTACACTAAAAAAAAAAAGAAAATTACACTAGACAAAAAAAATTACACTACTAAAAAAAACAAAGAACATGATCATAAATCAAAAACCCTAGCCGTAGAAGATTTGCCGAGCGCATCATTTGCCATGCCGATTCGTTGGAAAAGTTGTGGCCTTTAACGCGACGGTACTCCAAGCGAGTAAAGGCGAGGAGCACGTCTTCTGCTTCACCGGGCAAATCTCTCTAGACCTCTTTGTACGCGTCTTCGAAGACTCGACACTTGGTTTGCAAGTCTCCAAACTTGTGGGAGATTGAGTCGTTGGTACGGTTGGTACCCCCGACAAGGGTACTAAACTCGGCCAAGACCCTATGCCACTGTGGTCCGCGGCCTCCGCGTGGGTTAGCTCCACCGTGCACTTGTTGATAAGCGATCACAAGTGCAAGTTCCTTCTCTTCGGTCCATGGCGCCATATTTATGTTGGATTGGGGAAATTGAAGGTTAGGGTTTAAGAGGATTTTAAGGAAAAGTAGAAGGAGGAGGAGGTTGTGTTAAAAAAAAATTGGGGTAAATATATAGGGAGAGTGTAATTAATATAGTGGGTGAAATTTAATTTTTGAATTTGAACCACCCGCTAACGGACGCGAGCCGAGTCACGTCGTCTAGCACCAGACTGTTCGCTGACTGACTCGCGTCACTTCGTTGCCGGTCGCGTCTTATCACGTCAGCCATGTGGAATTTTTTGTGGCTCGCGGCAGCCAGCTCGCGGGCCACAACGGTCAGTCTAACTAGTTATGAACCTCGCGCTATGGGACACTAAACATGGGTAAAACTGTTTGTCAACTATCTGCGTTTGCTTTACGCAATGATTATGTTTTTTTGCTATTTTGTTTAAGAGGCTGGATATAACTTTTTAAGGGTAAATAAAGACCAGTTGTGTGTTCAACACATGTTTCAAAAGTTATGATGAGTTAAGTAAGCTTCAGAGTTACTATCATGATGCAAAACATGATTTCAAAGACCGTGTACAACATATGTTTCAAAAGCCACTAAACACTCAAACCTTGAGAGTTGCCCCTTGCTACTTGCCTGGTTGTGCTAGAAAACATAGTTACTTGGTGGCATCATGCTTCTTGCCCTTTTTGGAAGATGCATTTTCGTCATTTGTGAATAGTTGGAGATGATACAAGAACAGTATGAGGCATTAATGAAAGCAAAAAAGGTATTCTGCTTAAAACGCACGTTGATTTAAAATAAAAACGCACGTTGGTTTAAATAAAAACGCACATTGCATTTAAAGAACACACGTAGTATGTTCTCTTCCATTAAAAACGCACTTTTGTTATTAAAAACGCACTTAGGATTTACAACCACATTTGTTTATTCTTTGCTTGGTTCGGTGGTGGGTGTTGACTTATCCAATTTTCAATCTTTACTTAAGGAGTCTATTGTCAATGAGGGAATACAATCAGGTAATAGATGAATTTTTTGTCGTTTAATACGCGAGGGATTGGTGGTGCTGGCAAGGTTGGGCAGGTGAAACAATTAAGAAACAAATATAAAGTGGATTTTCTGGTTATCCAGGAAACTCACTTGGATGATTATAGTAGGTTTGATTTTAATAGTGTT
The DNA here is from genome assembly GCA_032199755.1 of Ambrosia artemisiifolia. NCBI lineage: Eukaryota > Viridiplantae > Streptophyta > Magnoliopsida > Asterales > Asteraceae > Ambrosia > Ambrosia artemisiifolia. The sequence goes on along the minus strand of CM063527.1, from coordinate 46,284,080 downwards.
TGGGGTAATGATGTGCCGGATGTTGATTTTGTTGAAGCGTCGGGTAGATCGGGGGGTATGTTTAACATCTGGAACCCTAAAGTCTTTTGTAAAAGTGGCACGGTGAAGAATAGGAATTTTTTAATTCCCTCCGGCTTTTTGGTTGGGGATGGTACTCGGTTAAATTGTATTAATGTTTATGCACCCCAAAAGTTGGGAGAAAAAAGAGACCTTTGGGATATGCTAAAGGGTGTCATCGATGGGTTAGAGGGTATGGTGATTCTTATGGGAGATTTTAATGCGGTTAGGGATCGTGCTGAAAGAAAGAACTCTAAGTTTAATCACAGGTGTGCTTACAATTTCAATAGATTCCTGGATTCTGTGGGTTTGTTCGAGTATATTATCCGGGGAGGTTCTTTCACATGCTTGACTAAAAAAGATGGTGACTTTAAGTTAAGCAAGATTGATCGCTTTTTTGTATGTCCTAGTTTTTTTAACAGGTGGCCTTCCGCGGTCCTGAGAGCGTTGCCAAAACAATATTCAGATCATTCGCCTCTGCTGCTTTCGATAGTGGATGACAAAACTGGTCCGAAGCCTTTTCGTTGGTTCAATTCTTGGTTTGATAGGGAGGGGTGCAAGGAGGAGGTTGTCAAAGTGTTGGAAAAGACTACGTTTGTGGGCAGTTCTAAAGATATGGTCAGTCGGAAGCTTAAAGCCGTCAAATCCTCCTTGATTGCTTGGTGGCAACGGACAAAAAATAAGGAAGGGGAAGAGTTAGAGATGCTTCAAGCTGATATTGACAGGTTGGAAAGAGTTATGGAGGGTAGAGATTTGGAAGAGGAGGAAGTTTGGGTATGGGAGGAGTGCAAAAAACAAGTTGATTATATTAATATGTGTAAGTCTAAAGACTTAAAGCAGAAGTCTAGAGTCCGATGGGCTATGTATGGAGATGATAATTCTAGTTATTTCCATGGGATTGTGAATGGGAGAAAGGCTAAAAACGCGATTCCGGGGATTATGGTCAATGGGAGGTGGATTACGAAGCCTGAGATTGTTAAACGGGAGGTTTTGAAGCATTTTAGGAGACAGTTTTCGGAAACTCAGGTAGTCAGACCGGTCATCAGATGCAGTAACATTAGATCGGTGCCTAGCGATCTATCGCTTGCCTTAGTGGACAGGTTTTTCTAAAGAGGAGATTCGAACGGCTGTTTTTGAGTGCGGGTCTGATCGGGCCCCAGGCCCCGATGGTTTTAATTTTAGCTTCATTAAGTCCTTTTGGAGCTACCTTGAAGACGATTTTTTTAACCTGATGGAGGATTTCTATGATTCAGGAGACTTTGCTAGAGGCTGTACTTCTTCTTTCATTACTCTCATTCCAAAGTCGAAGAACCCGGTGGGTTTATCTGACTATAGACCGATAACTTTAATTGGTGTGATTAGTAAAGTTGTGTCTAAAGTCCTGGCGATTCGTATCAAAAAGATGTTGGGTTACGTTATTTCTGATACGCAGCCCGCTTTTTTAAAGGATAGATTTATTCTGGATGGCCCTCTGGTGTTAAATGAAGTCTATGGTTGGTTGCGTAAAAAGGGGAAAAAAACTTTCATGTTTAAAATTGATTTTGAAAAAGCTTATGATAATGTGAACTGGGGATTCTTGATTGATATGTTGGATCAGATGGGATTCCCGGTTAGATAGAGAAGATGGGTGAAAGGGATCTGGAATCGGCTAGGTCTTCGGTGTTAGTCAATGGGGCGCCTACTTTTGAGTTCCGCTGCGAAAAGGGTCTTCGTCAAGGAGACCCTCTTTCTCCTTTTCTATTTTTAATAGTTATGGAGGCTTTTTCTTGTATCGTTAATAAAGCTTGTTGTGAAGGTGCTTTGAAGGGGATCAAGGATCAAAAAACGGGCTTGAATATTTCTCACTTGCTATATGCAGACGATGCCTTGATTATAGGGGAATGGACGGAAGAGAATATTGAACAGACGGCTCGTCTCCTTTGAATTTTTCACCTCTGTTCTGGTCTCAAAATTAACATAAAGAAATCGCACTTGTTCGGTCTTGGTGTGCCTAGTGAGGAGGTTTTGAAGATGAGTGATATCCTTGGTTGTCGGATTGGAGATTTCCCATTCGAATATTTGGGTATTAAAGTTGGCGCCAATATGAACCGCTTGTGTCACTGGGATTCGGTTGTGGATACGGTTCGCTCTCGATTGTCGACGTGGAAAGCAAACTCTCTTTCTATGGGAGGGCGCTTAACTCTTATTAAATCGGTTTTATCTAACCTTCCTATTTATTACCTGTCTATGTATAAAGTTCCTGTACAGGTTGCGGAGCAGATAGAGAGTATTATGAAGAATTTTCTTTGGGGAGGATCCAACGGTATTAAAAAGATGCATTGGGTGGCTTGGGATGTGGTCACCACTTCTAAAGCGGAGGGGGGTTTGGGCGTTTCAAAGTTAATGGATGTCAACAAAGCTTTAATTACAAAGTGGGCGTGGAGATTAAGACGGACCCAAAAAGAAGCTGGCGAAATATTATCGAGGCCATTCATGGGGGCAGAGGTAACTGGTACTATCTTCCAGTAAACAGTGGGCTTACTGGATGCTGGAAGAATATAGTTATGCTGGTGGAGAGATTAAAGCTCGAAGGAAAAAATGTTAATAATATCATTAGGGGTAAAGTTGGTAATGGTGAACACATTTCCTTTTGGTCCGATTTATGGTATGGGGAGTCCTGTTTGCGACAGCGCTGGCCGAATCTATACAGATTAGAAAATCAGAAAACATGCGCTGTTAAGGATAGGATTATTATCAACAATGGTGTTCCTTGCTTTGTTGACAAATGGAAGAGGGGTTTAAGCTCTTTTGAAGAGATTTCCGAGTTCAGAGAGCTTATGGAAGTGGTTCTGAAATGTACTTTAGCGGATACTAAAGACTCTTGGCGATGGGAATCAGGGGACAGATCCACCTTCTCAGTCAAGAATGTGAAGCAGATTTTGCGCAAAGATCGGGATAGTTCTAGAGAATCGGATATGGTCTGGACGGGATGGATCCCTCTTAAAGTTAACATACTCGTATGGAGGCTTGAGATGGATCGGTTACCAACCAGAATTGCGCTGAGAAAACGGAGTATTCACATCGAAGATGCCACCTGTGTATTCTGCCATTCTGCTGAGGAAACGGCGCTACACTTGTTTACGGGCTGCCTTCTCTCTTGTGCCGTGTGGAAGTTTATTGAAGGGTGGTGTCGCTTGGAGCCGATTTTTCTGTTGGAGATTAAAGATGTTCTCAAATTTCCGGACCTGATTCGTGGCTGCAAGCAAAAGAAAAAGCTCCTTAGAGGTATTGTGATGACGGCATGTTGGGTGATTTGGAAGACCCGTAATACGGTTGTTTTTGAACCTATCGAGCCAAGGGTTTGTGATATGATTGCTTGTATTAAATCGTCTTCTTATCTTTGGTATCGTAGTAGAACCAAGAGTCTAGAGGTTAAGTGGAAGGATTGGTGTAGATATCCGTTATATTTGTTGTAATAGTTTGTTTTTGGCGGCCCTTGTTTTCTTGGGTTTAGCCGTTGTTTAATGAAGTTTAAGTTTCAAAAAAAAAAATATCAAGCTATACAAAAGGAAATGGAAGAAATGGTTGAGCTAGCACGAACAAAGTACTTCTGGGTTCCTGAATTAATGGAGAGGTGTAGAAATTGGGATGACGTGAGCGAGAGAGTATCAAATGACTACTTGTGAAAAGGGTAATGATGTACATTGTCACACCCCGCCAAGGCGGAATGATCACGAGGCGCCACACGAAAAGTTTTCAAGCATAAGATTCAAGCAAACATCAAAAAGCTTTTCTATCCTGTTTGGGTTGGCAAAGACCTTTATAAGACGTTGAAGGACTTAGATTCCTTGGAAGGTATGAATTAACTCATACTATGGTATCTTGTGTTGGCGTTTGTGAGAAGTGTACAACTCATAAATGCACCTGGGGTTGTTCCATGTGAAGTGAGTTTTGTTCATTTTAATTCAAAGGCTGGTGAAGAAACTATGGTAGGCCTATATTCATTTCAGCTTTTAGACACATTTAATATTAACATTTGTTAACATATTACTAAAAGTTGTTCTGCCGATATGGCTAGATGGAAAAAATATAATTAAAGTTGGAGCCTCCAAGTGGTTTCATCAATTCTAAAGTTGAAGTAAACAAAAATCCTAACATTTTCATTTCCTGTTTGATTATATATGTGTGATCTTACAGACACCCGATCGAGTTGCTGAAGAAACACGCAAAAGTAGTACGCATGGCACTAGCTCATGCCCATCAGTTTTTTTTTTTTTTTTATACAAGAGATGAACTTTGTAGTTTAAATATTCAGGAATGTGTTCAAAGATTGATCAAAA